>OZ017742.1:202514993-203767493 GCA_963969285.1 Odontomyia ornata | reverse complement strand
CCTTCCACTCTTTTCATGCGGTCATTAAAATACCACCCGAGCCAAAGTTAAAAAGGTTAAAATAAAAATAATAAAGTAAAACTAAGCAAAAACGAAAAGAAAAAAAAATTATTACATTAAACAAAGAAAACATAGTTGAATAAAATAGAATTGTTAGTTGAATACAATAGGTTCTTCGAGAAGTCGGAGATTGGTTGATGAATAAAATGAGCACATCTCCCAATGTCCAATCTAACGCCTCGTCACTATCCAACAACACAACAATTCGAAGTCGCGGATACACGGGAAGATTCTTAAAGCAACTCAGATTTAGTTTCATATCGAAAAATCTCAATTTGCGTTTCACTCCACCAGAAGAAATACTGGTAAGCCTGTGAATATACGATGTCACCAGCCGTTGCGGTACCACCACCGGTTTCATGGGCTCAGCAATCCGATTTGCTGTATGCGACGATAAATGTTGACTGCAATACGTCGTTTATAAATTCCCGGAAAATAGCATCAGTTCAAGGGGACATTTGTAACCTTATGAAGTCACCTTAAACTTCCTTCGCAACATCAATCCAGATAAATTGCAAAATAATAAGCGGTCACTGGAATTCAAGGTTTACCAAGCCGAAGTAGGACATTTTTCGCCAACGTTGACAAACGTACAAAAAGTCCACCTTTGTTCCCGCCAACAAAAGTTGATTGTGATGAGAGAAAAAATATTCGATATCTACTCGGACTACGGAAAAGTGGTAATCGAATTTAAAATTCAAGGACGAAACGGTTCGAACTTTGAAAGTTTGAAAAACAAAGAACAGAAAAGAAAGTTTAATTTGCAATCCAAGGTATTTAAGATCAGCGAGAAGATAAACAGATACACTTTGTCGTGTTGTCGCTGTATGTGCGTGTTGAAAATTGCCTTCCGAGAGTGTCGGAAAAGGATCGTGAAAAGTGCGGAAAACTTTCCAATCAATTTCGTGTAATAATAACGTATAGTTCCCAGCATTACTGATACTAAGTTCCCGGTCAAATTTCTTGCTCCCAGAGATGGCCCGAATCGTGGGATCAGCCAACAGCGGATGGAAAATGGGCTTCTTGAAATATCTGCGGTGGGTTTGTCGTATGTATGCTGTCAACATGAAAGAGAAATGTCCGGAGCTGGCATCCGTGCATAAATTTGGTCCCGCTGGAATCAACCACAAGCTGACAAAGTACTTTGACTTCGAGGTTTATTTATGTTTCAAAAGACTTCAAGATGCACATTACTTTGCCCGACTAGCAACAAAGACGGATCGATTTTTAAAAGCTTTTATTAAGTCCACAAAAGCAAGTTATTGTGAAAGCAGAAACCCTTGCACCGATTTCAATAAACGTTTTCAAACTGAATTTGCTTTCTTTGCAGTGGTATTAGAAGACAAAAAGTCAAGGATGTTACTACATCAACTTATCAAGGACCGGCCATCTTTAGTTATTAAGCCTAAGGTCCAACAGCAACCCACAACAGAAATTACGACTGATACAGAAACTAGAACAGCGTTAGTGTCAATGCCATCCTGCACAGTAGTCACGAGCATTCCTGAGAAAACATCTAATAATCTAGCTGCATTACAAACAAGCAAAACGGCCAAAAGTGTCCCTCGAATTAAAGTGAAAAGTGATTCAGATCTGAAAGCACCGTAGTTTAGCCAGGATAGTAGTTAGCAAAACGTTCAAGCATCACAGACTTCATCAGTATCACGACGTAATGAACAATCATCAGTGAAAGTCATAAATGTGCCATAAGCCACGTCCATGCCAGGGAACGTCCAAGATCCAATGAATAATAGTCAAATTGAGTTGGGACAAGTTGTCCAGGATATTGATTTACTTACCGTCAGCTTGAAAGCTCTGAAGTGGCCATATACTAATGATAATATCCCCATACAAATAGAAAGGCTGAAAGAAGCGCCATCCCATGAAGTAATTCGCAATCAACATCTGCTCCAAAACGTCCAATTCTGTTCCAAATACCGGCTGCTCCTCCACAGCAACAGGTGATTCCAGCATTTGTATCGTATAAAATTCCAGCAGACCTATCGGTTCACTTGATAACAGAAGAAGTACCCAATGTGCCTAAGCATGATCCTAAGCCGATTAAAAATTCCAAACCCAAACCAAAAAAAGCCCAACTCACCCCGAAAGAAAACGGTCCCTAAGCCCGTGATGCGTTCCAGTACTCCTATTAAAGTCCTGTCAGATGATGAAAGTGTTCAAACGTACAAGGTAAATGTGGATCCAAATCTGTTCTTCAATGCGGAAAGTGAATCGCAGGACAAATTCAAAAACAATTGCACAACCTGATGGGCGAATGTACTAGATAAAGAGAAATTCGGACTGCATTTGCCCGATGTACACCAGTTGGGGGATCGCAATTGAACGTAGATTCGCCCAGAAGTAAAATTAACGGCTCGCCGGTTGAAACCGTGCCGATGAAAAACCTGGAAACAAATAACAGGTCTCTTCTCTTTTCCGGCGGACAAGGATCGACAATGGAGGATCGAGTGTGGCGAGCAACAAGAAATTTTTCCTGGAATTCATCGAGAGAAGAAATTTATAACAGCCACAGCGGAATAATTAACGACCGAGGTAAGGGGGATTGGCGAAAGAGGATCAACCAGAAGTATGCTGGCAGAAGAAATTACTTCGGGGGCCCCCCAAATAGGTAGACCTAAGTAATTTTTTGTATTTTTTTTACTAAAATTCACTTTTAAAATTATTGTACATCATCATTAAATAAATAATTAAATAATTAATCATATTTTTCGTCATTGAAAAAATATACGGAGGTCAATTGTACACCTGGCTCGTGTGTGTTTGGAGGATATAGTTCGAGTGTGATTTGGTTTTTAGCGCGGGTGTGTTAAGGTTTTCGCTCGATGCGAGTTACGTCGGGTAATCTGATCCCGGCGAAATTGTTCAAAGTGTTCGCCCCGGTTTCAACTAATCCTCCCCTGTTAGAGGAAAATAGTGTGTTTCATTTCTAGCTGTGTGAGGGGTGTTCGGCGACCTCGTTTTTCACTTGGCGGCTATTTGGGACCAGGGAATCATCGAGTGGGGCCTCCTACGACCATCTCCGACGACAAGCCGGGTCCGAGGTCCTTATCCGGAGGAACTCCCACGCAGATGGTAACACCGTTTCAGAAAGGAGGAGGGATCCCCTTGTCTCCCAAGCTTCCATCATAACTTATCCTAAATTCTACCATTAAATGCTAGTAAATAGACATTAAATGCCAAGAAATGCCAATCATTGTAAACACCCTTAAAGCTCTGCTACTAAATCCTACGTACACCTCCTTTATGGTGACGTAAGAGAGTGAAGGCGGGTCTTCCGCATCTGATAACGGAAACGGAAAGTAATAACCATGCCACCGAAATGGAAGTTGGACGACGCGCTAACTCTCCATCTCTGGAAAATTCTAAATTGTTTCGAAACCTGCAACAGAGACCTCACCACCGATAATATGGCATTGGGCCCTGGAGTGGTAGATCACTGAACAACCCTGGCGCTATTAAAGGCCTTTTACAATAGGCCAGTCAATATAAATTAAACATACTGGCAATCCAGGAAATGAGCTGGACTGGAAGCGATATTCAAGATATGAGACCGCATACAATATTCAAAAGAAAGAATTGGAAGTGGCCTTCATTGTGGATAGGGAGTTCAAATCGCACGTTATTTAGTTGAAGGCAGTCAATGAACGCTTGTGTGCGATCCGTAAGAAAGCCAAATTCTGTAGTAATCGAGCAGCCGGCTAGGCAAACTGCTCGAAGGACCTTTGCGAAGAAACTACCATCTCATAAAAATAACCTATTGCGTGGTTATTTTTATGAGCGGAACAATTTGATACGCAACTTATTAACATTGTTATTTCTAACCCACACTAAACCCCACCACTATCACCGCTATCATTATCAATAAAAAATTTTACGAAGAAAAAATAAAAAAAATAAATAAAATTACAAATAAAAAATTGATAACGACAACCCCCTTCGCGACACAATCTAGCAAAACAATTGCTAGATGGTGTCGACGAGAACCTACCATTATCACCATGAAGATAGAGGATGAACGCGGCGACCGATTGACGACGGCAACGGGTTGGTGGCACGACGTTTGGAGATGTGTATCGAGCGGGAGTAAATTGTTAAATTGCGATCAGATGTGTGACATTGCGAAGGTGTGCAGTGGACTTTGGAAAATTTGAAATTCGTTTTTGTTTGGTTGACGCGTCCCGTGAGAAATTTTCTCAACTCATTTTGGAATTGGTATTTTCACTATCATATTTTCTCTGTGTGTGTTTCGCTTGGAGTCGGCCTAGTTATCATTGAACGTTCACAACTGGACACTGGGGAAAGGGGAAAATTCGTAGAGTAGATTGGGTGCCGATGAAAACCTTTATTTTGGTTTTCTAAAATTTCGGGGCGGAAATTGCATTTTGACGTTCTAAATAGAATCTCACAGGGACGGAGGAGTTTTCAACTTTCAAAAATTGTGTAACCCGCTTCCACCTGGGTGCCCCATTCTTATTTGGGGGTCGTAAATATAAATAGCAAAGACGAGATCCTCTCAAGTCTCGCGCACATTCACCAGCCTCAGCCTGTCGTTTTGTTTTAGCATTCCATCCCTTCAGTAGGTTACCTCAGCCTCGACACCGTCAAACCGGGTCATTTGATCATTTAATCGTGAATCCGAAATTTTTTGCAGTTGGCCCTTGTGCTGGGGAAAGATCCGCCCCACGACACCACAATGAATATCCCTAAATTCACTACAATTCAAAATTTGGCAAATAAGTGTACACGCCCCGACCAAAGAAACGACGAAACAACGAAGGAGATGCTTTACTATCACCTGGAAAGACTAGTGGACTCATTGCCTACAAATGACAAAAAAATATTTTAGGTGATTTCAACGCTAAGGCTGGCGATCTCATCGGGGAATGACTGGAGAATACTGCCCCCATGATGAAACAAATGATAATAGCCAGCGCCGTATTGACTTTGTATGTAGCAGAAATCTAGTCATATGTTTAATTTGCTTTCAATATCGACGCAGTATTGGAGATATATTAATCGAATCGAAGCCAGCGGTGAAGTACCTGCGGCTACTTGTCGAGTCGAAGATAAATTTCTGTGAACAAATCAGGGCAACGGCTGAGAAGGCTGCTTCGGGAGTATCGACTCTGAGTCGACTAATGGCCAATGTAGGGAGACCCAGCCCACCAAGAAGCCGCCTCTTGATGAGTGCTGTAGGTTTGGTGCCACTGTACGGAGAAAAAATATTGGGCGACGCTTTCAGTAAGGAGGTATACTGAAAACGCTAGGCACATGTACAGAGAAGAGGAGTACTGAGAATTGTATCTTCGTATCCGACAGTCTCTGATTGGGCGGTGAGAGTCATTGCAAGCGTGATACCTGTTGCCTTCGTTGCTAGAGAGCGCCACGCTATTTACCTGCGTCGAAACGAGGAAGAAAGGGAGATTGTTGTCCGCGACGAGAGACAGCGCTCACTCAACGATTGGCAGTAGTCTTGGGTGAATTGCACGAAGGGAAGGTGGGCTGCGCGCCTCATCCCGGATGTGAGACCGTGGCTTAATTGAAGACATGGTGAGACTGACCTCTATCTGACCCAGATTTTGAGCGGGCATGGGTGTTTTCAGTCTTACCTGCATAAGATTGATAAGTTATGGTCCCCCTATTGTTGGTTTTGCCCAGGAGAGGAAGACAATGCCTGCCACACGTTTTTTACATGCATAAAATGGGACGTGTTGCGAAGGGAACTATGCTGGGAGAAGGGGGAGCTCACCCCAGATAATATAGCCACGGTGATGCACAAATCGGTTGACAAATGGAACCAGCTGGCACATTATGTTCGGTCAATCCTAAAAATAAAAGGGACTCACAGCAGCCGGGGACATTGGGACAGGAGGATCGCTAGTCTGGCACCTCATCTTCCCCTCTTCCCTCCCACAAGAAGAGAGATCCCCTAGCTTGAAGGCGCCTCTCGGCGTAAGAAAATAAGATTTGGCTCGAATTAATGTGTCAAATGGTCCCAGGCTAGGTTCTCGGGTTGACAGGGGAGGTGTTTAGTGCGTAGTCCTGTCGCCTTCTTGTGGGCATGGGAGTCCCACACTCTGTGCGTAAATGGGCGCTCACCTCCCTACCATACGAAAAAAAACATCGACGCCTACAAAAAATGACCTGGATATCACCGGCTGGCAACACACAAAACCAGATCAACCATGTTCTAGTCCAACGAAGTTGGGCTTCGAGCATACTTCACGTCCGTATATACCGAGGAGCCAATTGTTACTCAGATTATTACTTGATCAAATCAACCTATCGATGTCGTATATCAAAGGCATTTTCGGTGAAGATTAGGCCACTACAAAAATTTAACATCGAAAAGCTCCAAACGGCGTCTGTGGCTACAAATTTCACGCAGACCCTCGACAACTAGCTGGCTCCCATCTTATCGGACACATGGATGGATGGAAGAGAAAGCGGCTATTAAGACCGCAGCAGAACAGACGATCGGACATCAAGCCCGCCGCAAGAGGAATGATTGGTTTGATGATGAGGGCAGAATGCGTTAGATAAAAAGAATCAGGCGTACAAAGAATACGTAGTTAGGAAAATCAGGACGAAGAGAGAACACTATGAAAATCTCAGAAGAGTAGATAATAAGATAACTAGAATGAAGAAAAGAAAATAATATGATGACTAATTGAGAAGTTATTAGCCCAAAATCAAGCTCTGTCGTAATGGCATCAGCAATATCATCGCTGATGAAACTTGGATTACGGAAAGATGGGCATCATATTTTAAGGGCTTTCTTAATCCTCCACACAACTTCATAACATCGGAGCCTATAGACGTCTGCGGAGAGCTTCCATCGGCCCACCAACTCTGGATGAAGTTTGTTCCATCACCAAAGCACAGTAAAGCACCGGACATCGATGAGATTCCAGTGGAGTTCATCAAATATGGTGGCAGCAGTGTTCATAAAGCTATTTACAAAGTCATCCAGCGCATTTGGCAACAAGAACATATACCGAAAGAGTGGAGACAATCAATTATATTCCTTATCCGCAATAAAGGCGTACGGCGTACAAAATATTTTCTAAAATTTTAGAAAATTAAATCGGATCATACGCCAACAATTTATTAGGGAGTATCAAGTAGTGCAACAAATTTTCGTTGACTTTAAGCAAGCATACGACAGTATTAATCGCAACGTACAGTACAAAATAATGCTTTGCTTTGGCAGCCCAGGCAAAAAAGCCCGTCTTACCAAAATGACAATGACGTCGACGACCTTCCAAGGCCGCATCAATAACCAACTCACCAATGTCTTTGACAAAAATATCGAACTAAAACAGGGAGATGGGCTGGCCCCATTGCTATCGAATTTGGCTCTGGAGTAGGTCATAAAGAAGCTACCCGTCGATACGTGAGGTACATTACTATACAAGTCAAGCCAAATAGTAGTCTATGCGGGCGACATCAATATAAGTTTTCCTGAATCTCGACAGCGAAGAAATACTAGTAGGTTTCCAAATCAATGAAAATAAAATAAAGCTCATGACGCAGTCGGGGAAAAATACCCCAAATACACAAAATATCGCACTTGGCGAATACAGTATCGAAAATAATGGCAAATTTGTGTATTTAAGCGCCAAAATAACGAAAACGGGCAATGAAAGAGACAAAATACGCCGAAGAATATAGCTCGCAAATTAAATACTTTATTCAGTTTGGACGATCTTGAGGACCAGCTACATACACAGGAAAACAAAGCTCCAAATATACAAAATTGTGATAAGACCTGTGTTATGCGATGGGTGTGAAACATGGATCCTAACCCAAGCATCGGCAAAGATATTGAACGCCTTTGAGCAACTGGTCCTGAGACAAATGATCGGAGCGAAACTAGACGGGCAAATTCGATACAACCATGATTTATATGAAATTTTTGACGAGCCGGAGGTCTCAACGATTGTAAGACTGCGGTAGCTGCAATGGGCTGGACACATGAATCGTATGGACGAACAACGGATTGCCAAAAAGATATTCGTTGGGAGAACTGAAGGCGGGAGACCATTGGGGAAACCGGGGAAACGCTGGTCTGACTGGGTCAACGAAGACAGTTCATCGCTGCTTGGATTTTGAAATCGGAGGACATGGTCAATGGAACGAGACAGTTGAAGGCGCTATTTTTAGGAAGCGAAGGCCCGAGAGGGGTTGTAGTGCTAAGAAGAAGAAGAAGTATACAAATCTGTGGGAAAGTCTGTGTTGTACTATGGGTGTAGAACATGAATCCTAACCCAAGTATCCGCACACAGATTGAACGCCTTCGAAAGACGTATCTTGAGCTGGATAATTGGAGTGAAACTAGGCAGAGACCAGTGGCGAATTCGATACAACTACTAGCTGTATAAATTTTTCACGAGCCAGGTGTCCCAGCAATAATAAGACTGCGGAAGCTGCAACATGCTAACCATATGAATTGTATGGATTAACAACGGATACCCACAAAGTCGCTTTTATCTTTTCTCCTAATCAGTTTGATTTGATCTTCTTGTAATATTTTTTCATGTTTCCACTGAAAAAATTTGATAGTGGTGACCCTTTTGTCACATGTGAAGACGTTGATTACGAACCAAATACTGAAGAAATTGTTAGTGATGAGGAATATGACAGTGATGATTCGGATGCCGATTTTTTTTTCACAAGAAGTGAGGGAAGAAGCTATTTACAGCCGGATGTTCTACTTTTGTCGAAAGACAAAGTAGTAACAAATCTGAAGAACTCATAACCACTTCCACGGCAGAATGCATTGTCTTCTCGCTCACTTGCTTCTGGATAAGGTAGATTCTTATTCCTACCTACTCTGATGTTGTTTCTCATACTTTTATCCTTGTGTTGTATTATTATTAGCCGGCGTACACCGATCAAATACTGAGGTGATCGAAGAATTATGGAATAACAAGCATGGAATTTTTGCCGCTTTTATTCGGTTCAAAAGGATCAACCATTGTCTTTGCTTCGCTTCGATGATTCTGGCCCCAATCCGTGAAATTTTTGATAAATGGTTTCAACGGTTGAAGACGATTTATCACAGTAGATGAAATGCTTTTGCCTTTTCGACAAACTTATGTATTGCCGTTGATGCAGAAATGTATTATGCATAAAATTGCAAGTGTACGTCGATCGCAATTGCAACTGTACTCTAGAAAAAAATCAAGGCGAAAGAGTCGTTCTAGAAATTACTGAAGGTACTCGTATTTTCTTTGCGTATTTTTAGGGTTTTGTAAAATAATTTTACAAAAACATACTAGTTTCGCGACCTGTCTGTCCGTCTGTCCGTCCGTCCGTCTGTCCGTGTTTCCGTGTGTCACAGCACTTTTTCTCGCAAACTACTTAAGCTAGAAACATCAAAATTTGTATGCAAGTGTAAAGTGGTGCTCTCTTCAAAGTTCAACTACAAAAAATTTTATAAGTATTCATCAAAGGTAGCCAATATGGGTATCAAATGAAAGGTATTGGTGAGAACTTTTCAAAACAATGATTTGATACTTTCTGCTTCAAGGGACACGCAGGGAGGGGAAATACGCGAAAAATTTGTGTCCCCCCCCCCGCTCGCGATTGGACACCTGTGATCCGAAAAATCTGAAAAAATTATGGTGGTAGGTGTTTATGAGTACAACAACAACAAATACCTTAGAAGACAAAATTCACTCAACTTTGTTAATAATAGTATGATATTCGAATTTCACATTTTTCCCAATAAAATCGCATCAGTACCCTTAAACTGAACGAAATGCGATATTTAAGTAGTCCTACTAAGGGTTCTTAAACTTTATAAGTTTGATCATATACACGGAAGTTATAGCCATTTAAAATTTCTCCAATTACGCCAACAATAACACATGATTTTGGTATTTTATGGACTTTCCCTCCAATCAGTCACTGCAGTTTTGATTTGATCTTCTTGAAATTTTTCAATAAGGTCAATAACATTTTTTTTGAGAATTCATGATTTGAGTGATTTATGTCGGTTTGCAACAAAATGGCGACCGTTGAAAGTAGAAAAACAATGGATTTTTCTTTGAACGTGTCTTTAACATATTTCTTGACGTTATTCATTGCTGGTGACTGCATTTCTGAGAAGTTGGGTACAAAACCCTTCTGACATGAGCGTAGGTCTGTTTACCCAACTTGTTTTTCATTATTTTTTGCACCTTTTAACATTTTTCCTACATCTTTTCAGGGTTTCGTAAAATAATTTTACAAACCCCTACTAAAATCGCGTCCTGTCTGTCCATCTGTATGTCTGTCTGTCCGTCCGTCCGTGTGTCACAGCAGTTTTTCTCGAAAACTCGAAATATAAAATTTTGTATGCAGATGTAAAGTGGTGCTTTCTTCAAAGTTCAACTACAAAAAAAAATTATAAGTTATTTAAGGGGGCTCTTCCCATATAGGGGAATGAGCCCTCGAAAAAAAAAATTTCATCAAAGGTAGCCGATATGGGTATCAAATGAAAGGTCTTGATGAGAAATTTTCAAAACAGGTCATAGTTTAGCAAAGTTTGCTTCGCGGGGTGCACAGGGAGGGGAAATACACGAAAAATTTGTGTCCCCCCTCGCGACTGGAAACCTGTGATCCGAAAAAAATATGGAGGTAGAAGAAGTCAAAATTCACTCAGCTTTGTTAATAATAGTATGATATTCGAGTATCACATTTTCCACAATAATATCGTATAGGTACCCTTAAACAGAACGAAATTTGACATTTAATTATTCCTACTTAAGGTCCTTTAACTATGTAAGTTTGATGAAAATCTAATGGTATACACGGAAGTTATGCCATTTGAAATTTCTCCAATTACAACAACAATAACACATGATTTTGGTATTTTACGGACTTTCCATCGAATCAGTCACTGCAGTTTTGATTTGATCTTCGTGAAATTTTCAAATAAGGGCAATCACATTAATATTTTTAGAAGCTCAAGATTTGAGTGATTTTCGTTGGTTTGCAATAAAATGGCGCCCGTTGAAAAGAGAAAAACAATGGTTTTTTTTTAAACCTGCACATCCCTTTGACATATTTCGTGACTTTATTCGTTGCAGGTGACAGCATTTCTGAGAAGTTGAGTACAAAACCCTTTTGACATGAGCAAAGGTCTGTTTACCCAATTTGTTTTATCTAGGTTTAAATATTAGAAATGTAACTAATGACAACTTTTTCACATCACAGCATCTTACTTTTGAATTGAAAAAGCGCCAAATGAAATTGGTTGGTGCCAATCGGAAAAAATCTAAAAGAAATACCACCGGTTGTCGTTGATATGAAAAATAAGCCAGTTAACCATACTGAATTTCTATTTGAATATAGCCTCCAAGGCTGCATGCTGCCGTACGTACCGAAAAAGAGTCATTTCGTTATATTATTTTCTACCAACTATACTTTAAATATTGATACAGCAGAAAATAAACGAGAGCCCAGCATAATCCAATTTTAAAACCAAACAAAAGATGGCGTTGATGTTTTAGACAAAGTCACTGGAGCCTCTCGTTGTAAACGAGAGGTGAATCGTTGACCTGTTGCTCTTTTTTGTTATATGCTCGATTTTCCCACCTCTAACGCATTTGTTGATTTTATAAATCTTAATAAAAAATAATTATAAAACTCAAAAAAGTGGAATACCCCCAAAAATAATTTTATAGACCGTTTATTTCTGATTGAATGTGGTCAATCGTTATGTTTTTCTTATATTTAGGAACGTAAAAGCATGCCATGTGGTGTATGTGCTCCTTTTGTTGTCCGTAGTGTCAAAAACGAACCACAAGAATCAACACCATCAAAATCACATTCAACGTGAATTCAATTGACACGTGCACAAATTACCAAAACAGAGCTCTGTGTCACTTGTGCCAAAATGCTACAAATTCAAATGCCCAAAGTGCAAGTTGCAATAAATCCGTAAAGCATATGTGTCCACAACATCATTGCATTCTTTTTAAAAAATATGCCAAGAAAATAAAAAAATAAAAAAAGAGGACAAACCCCACTTCTTGCATGCTTAACCCTTTACGGCGCAAGAACGTGTTTTTGGTTTTTTTAATCGAAAATATGTTAAGATGAGCTATATAATAACGGTAAAAATAGTGAAAAAATCATATGTAAGAAAAGGTATTTATTTTTGAAAAAAAAAAACAATGAGATGCAGATGTGCATCATGGTGTAAAAACATATTAATATTCACAAACTGTGGAAAGAACGGAAACAGTTATTGTTTTTATTAAAACATAAGGCTACGCCACACTTTTCACATTCCGTTTGGGCTGTTCCAGTACATCCTGGATATTTACACCGAAGCCTTTTGTCGGTCCAAACAGGCTCGTGCCCTTACTGATCCAATCTGATATCTTTTGGCGGGATGTGCTGACAAGGCCCCTTTTCTGTTTTTGTCCTGGATGAGTGCTTCTACATCGCTAGTACGCTTCAGCCGATTCGAACTTTTATATTTGGCTAAAGTTTCAGCAGCTTCTAGTCGGAAATCAGCAGAATTTAGCACATTGACATTATTTCCCGTGTCAGCATGAATTCTTATATACAATAGCCAAGAATTAGTCATGGTCGTGTCCAGGAAATGGTAAAAGAGCCTTATAAACCAACGTTTGCTCCGAAGTCTAATTTTATAATGACCCATTACGGAGTCCATGAGGCCTACACCTCCCATGTGACGATTATATTCTGCCACAATAAAGTTTCTTTTGCGACCTGTCGAATCTACTTACGATAGATGTGGGATTTTTGCCAGCAAAGTTGGATGCTAGATTCACAATGTTATTATCTCTCCAGGCCACCACCGATATGTCAATACCATTATAGCTTGCAACCTGTTCAATCGATGTGCCTCTAGGCTGTTTTTTCTGCTGTTTTTCTTCTGGGAGTTTACAGTTCGGGATCCAGCTTCTCCGAACGGTGTCCATAGCTAATATGCCACGGTGTGACAAGAATTCAATCAAGGGTAGCGATGTATAATAGTTATCAAAAAACAGTCTATAGTTTTGGTTGGCAGGAATCTCTCTGGCAAGTCGGACCACTACATTAGATGAGGCTCCTAATTGGGACTCGTCATCTGCGCGTATATTCTCTTGGTCACTGTAAACTTCAAATTTGTAGCCATATCCACTTGCACCACAAATAACGAACAGTTTGAAGCCCCACTTGTGGGGTTTGTCTGGCAAATATTGCTTTAGAGCACTTCGTGCTTTGGTTGAACACATTTGTTCATCAACAGACAAATGTTGTTCTAGAGGCACTTTTCTAAAGTTATGATTCAGCTTTTCAATTATTGGCCTGATCGATTAGAATTTGGCTGACTATACGGTAACATTTTAGAGTTATCATTGAAGTGTAGTTACTTGCCTCAGAAACTCGAACCGTTTTAGTGTCATTATCTCACGTATGTTGGCATAGCCATATTTCTGTGACCAGTACATTCGAACATTGGGCAGGGCAATTATCGACATGTAGTAAATAATTCCAATAAACTGTCTTATTTCCTGGCTTGTAACATTTACAGGTTTACTGGCATCTTTTTGCACGCTGTACAGGTTTGTTTCGTCTCTTATGAGATCCAGAATGTCTTCAGTAAATAAATAAGAAAATACCTGGTAAGGCGTCTGTAATTCCAGTATTTCATTTGATAACTTGGAAGATCTCCAAAACCTCATCTGGTCTTCATTTAGTTCTAAGTTTTTATTTTTCCATATGATATTCGTTTTGGGATCACATGCGCTTCGTGAAGTTGTGTTGACTCTGGAGCTGGTACTGGGTACTGAAACAGCAGGCGGTATCTCACATGGTCGAACTGTAGTGCTTGTACTGGTCTCAAAGCTCGGTAGCAAGATGTCATCTTCCTGATCTTCTCGGAAGGGTATTTCTGGATCCTCATCCGAATCTTGGCGTAAATTTCGATTTTCCAACATGTACGATGGATCGGCTACATCGTCGTCGTCTGAAAAGTCTAAGCCATCCTCACTTTCTTGCCATTGGCTTAGAATAGTTTCTAATTCGACAGTTGACAAAGGCCTAGAGCCTGAATGCGGAAACCTCAAACTCATATTGAGCCTTAAAAGAGAAAATATTCCTCTCACGAAAAAAGAAATAAAATATAGCAGTTTAGCGCAGTGTTGCATTACTGCATCAAAACAAAACTTGAGAGTATCTCTCTAAAAACAATCTAAACATTTGAATTGCATGTTCTTAGCAAAAGTCAATATTTCCAATATAACCACTCAAAAAAAAAAACAACGAAAATTATGGGCGAACAGCACAAACCGGTTCTAAGGGATCCGTCACTTCAAGTGGCTAAAAATTACAAATAACACCGTCTAGCACAAACGTGGGGAACTAATTCAATAGAATGCTTTGCTGCAGATATGCATTGCTGCGTTGAAAGGTATTTTATTCGTTGCTTTGAACAACTTTGCTAGTTTGAAGAGTATGATACAGATCTGCTACTCAGCGCCGTAAAGGGTTAAAATTCACCTTATACTGTCCACCGTACACCTACACTTTTTAAGACGGGCAAATGAAGCATATGCTCTGCACCCTCCGTTGACAGCTAGGCATTGAGAAGTAAATCAACCCCAATTCGATCACCTTGGAAAGCATTAAAAATTAAACGGATGTAAGCACTGAAAAGATTTTCGCTTCACAAGAAGCGCTATTGTGTTTTCCGCAGAATTTTTGGATTTCACTGTTGAAATCCATCTCGAAACTGTACAAAACTTCGAATTTTCGTTTACACCTCCACAATTCTTCATATAACGCCATATAAATCTCCGAAAAAAATCGACCCTTGCATATGTACGAGTAATTATGAATGGTGCTGTAAACACTGCTGCCATATGGCTTTTGTCTTACGTCGGTTTCGCTATTTAGAGTTCATCGACTCTTAACAGCTAAGCTTTTTTGGATAGAAAGGTACTTTAACAACTTCTTTGACCCCATCCAAACCCTTTGGGACCTTTTTCTGAGAGCGCTACTCTGAACATGAGTACATTATGGTTCCGCTAGCGCAAGTTAGGAGCCCATAAATGGCATTTATCTACGAGTATTGCAGTAAAAATAAACACCAACTGCAAGCATCTTCATAGTAAGCGAATATTGTTGAGTGGATAAACATAATAAAGATAACATATAATGGTTAGATTGCACTTCAAACAATTTCAACACCATAAAACTGATTAAAAATTGATTTTTATACGTGATATAATTTAAGAATAATGAAAAGTGATATACGAGTATTGTTAATATACAATATTTAATCGAAAAATATGACATTGAGCTATTTAATTAGACAATTCTATAAAAAGTGGGTAAAAATAACAAATAATTAATATATTTAACTGAGTCGCGATACTGCATATTATAGATTACAATTCGAAAAGGTAGTTAATATGTTGTGTAGATTATCTGAAGCATCCTCACATAATTGCTTAAGTATGTATAGAACAGCGTGAATTGCGTTAAAGGTTTCGAATAAAGCAGTTTTATCATGCCATCAATCAGTGTCTCTGATATGAAGTGTTAGTTTATCAGAACGGCGTAGAGCACAAAATAACATTATAACAAGATTTCATATAAGTTTGATGTTGATTAACAATTCACCGCTGATCTACAAATAAAGGTTCAGTCACAGTCGTAGTATTGATTCGAAGCGAAAAGGGTCCCAATTAAGTTTTGACTCAAATCAATCTAGCCCTTCATGTGCTAGAGGTTTAGAACAAAGAAAACCAAAGTAAGCAAGGAAAACTTCAAACAAATTGACGATTCTAAGCCAATAGCCATGAATTATCTATATTCGAATTTTTGATTTTTGTTTATTTTCGCAGATTTTTTATGAATTTTTGTTTCTGAAATGCGTAGCTACTCGTACATCAAATATTCGTTCCAATAATTCTCAGAAGTACAACTTATTGCGTCTCTGTCCGGTGAGATATCACGCAATTTCTTTTTTTTTCTGGTCCATCTTAAGCAATATACATATGTAATCGCAATAGAACTTAGCATGTCAACATCACGAACTACATAAATAATTTGAGATAATTCTATGCACATAGTATCTCCAACAAAAGCCTACTGACACTTTTGCTTTTTATCTTAAAAACAAATCTAAATTGGTGACACAGAAAAACACAATGGTATCAGGAGGTGTTCAGTTTGCAATCAACATTTTTAACCCGCTTCCAAAGGAGAGAAGGTTATCAGTTTCACCCGTATGAATTTATATTTTTTCTTGTTGCTAGTTTTGTTTTCACGTTTAACTTTTGAATGGGGATATATAGAAGGGCCCTGTTTTCAGCAAATGATACAGCCTACTTTTTATTTGGTTACAGGACATGAAAACCAAATAACGGTGAAGGTCTTTTACCGTCAAAACTAACAAATATCCAACTTTCACCCCGATTTTAACGCATATAAAGATTTCGATTGCAGAAGTTTCAAACGAAGGAAAACATATTGGGCGAAAAGGTAAAAACATTGAATCAAAGCTGTCAATTTTTGCATCGTTTTCTTAATTAAGTTATCATTATTATTTTATTTACATTTTTATGACCTTGTAAATATTGTGCATTGAGTAAATAAGTGTTGACACACACAAAACAAGATCGGCTCTGTTCTGATCCAAGAACGTTGGGCTTCGAGCATACTTGATGTCGGTACATACCGAGGACCCAGTTCTAACTCAGACCATTTCTTGATCAAATTGACCTTTCGATGTTGTATTTCAAAGGCGTATTCGGCGAAGACCAGCCCTCTAGAAAAACTCAACATCGAAAGGTTCCAAAAGGCGTCTGTAGCGAAAAACAAGCAACGAGCTCCGGATGGAAGTGAAAGCGGCGATTAAGACCGTGGCAGAACAGTCGATCGGACATCAAGCCCGGCGCAGAACAAGCGATTGGTTTGATGGTGAGTCCAAGAATTCGTTAGCCAAAAAGAATCAGGTATACAAACAATACTTAGGTAAGCAAACCAGGACAAAGAGAGAACACAATCAAAATCTCAGAAGAGTAGCGCATAAGTTAATTAGAATTAATAAAACAAAATACTATGACGACTAATTAAGAAGTATAGATGTAAGTTTAGTGAGCAACAACAAAAGACAAGCATACAAAGTAGTGAAAAACCTGAAACGAGATTATCAGCCCAAAACCACGGTCTGTCGTGATGACATCGCAGCATCATCACTGATGAAGCCAAGATTAAGGAAAGATGGGCATTACATTTCAAGAACCTCCTCAACCCTCCGCATTTCTCCTTCCATTAGCCCCACCAACTCTGGATGAAGTTTGTTCCACCATCAAAGCGCAAAAGAATAATAAAGCGCCGGGCATCGATGAGATTCCAGTGGAGCTCATTAACCATGGTGCCAGCAGTATTCAGAAAAATATTCACAATGTCATCCAGCACATTTGGCTACAATAACATATTCTAAACGAGTGGTGACAATAAATTATATTCCCTATCCACAAAAAAGGTGACAAGCTACAGTGCGAAAACTATAGAGGCATATCACTACTTTGTACAGCGTACAAAATATTTTCAAAGACCTTCGAAAATGAAATCGGATCACACGCCAACAGTATTATTGTGGAGTATGAAGGTGGTCAAACGGTTCCAGGCTAGGTTCTCAGGTGGACAGGGGCGGTATTTAGTGGGTAGTCCGGTCACCTTATTGCGAACATGGGAGTCCCACACTCTCTGCGTAAATGGGCATTCACCTCCCTATCACAAAAAAAAGAAGGTGGTTTTGAGCAGGTAAATCGACGATAGACAAATTGTTTACAGTCAAGCAGGTACTTGAAAAATGCTGAGAGTTTAACGTCAACCTGCACAAAATATTCGTGGACTTTAAGCAAATATATGACAGTATTGATCGTAACATACTGTACCAAATAATGCTTTGCCTAAGTATCCCAGCCAAATAAGTCCGTCCTTACCAAAAATATAATGACATCGACGACGAACTAACTCACCGATGCCTTTGAAATAGATATCGGACTAAGGCAGGGGGATGGACTGGTCGATTGCTATTCAATGGGGCTATGAAATACGTCATAAGAAAGCTACCTGTCGATACACGGGGAACACTACTATGCAAGCCTTTCCAAGTAGAAGCATATGCGGACAATACCAATATTTTATGACGGTCATTAACAACTGCCAAAGGACTCTTCCTGAAATTCGATAACGAAGCGAAACTAGTAGGGCTACAAATCAATGAGAACGAAACAAGACTCATGACGCAGTCAAGAAAAAATACCTCAAATACACAAAATATGACACTTGACGGATACAGTATCGAATTTGTATATTGTTGCGCATTCCGGCGTACCGACTTTCTCCTATTTGCAACTTCAAATTGCCGCCGTAACACTTCCACCTTCCTTTGGGCACTTCTACTTTTTCCTCTGTAAATTTATTTATTTTTTTTAACATTTTTCCATTTTCCCTTTAATTTTTATTTCCCCATCATCACAATCCTACCCTTTTCCCTTATTTCCAACTACAAAAAAATAATACGTACTAAATATTTCAATTTTCCCACTAACAACATTCCATTGATTAATTCCCACTAACAAAACATCATTCAATACCTTTTTCCTAACAAAACCGAATTCCTTTCCTTCAAACTAACTAGTTCTATTCCCACTAACAAATTTTATTTTTTATACTAACAAAAATTAATTCACGTTCCCCTACTAACAAAATTCAATCTCATGCCCCCAAATGCATCGTTAAAGTTGCTTATGAGATGAATGGGAGATCGACAATCCATGGCACCATTAGCTGCGTCGTGAGATCTCGATCGAGGGTCTGCTGGAACCCTGAGTTCAAGTTCCCCCGGGCGCAGGGAAGTACTTTTTTTGGGGTATCAGCAAAACCAGTAGCTTCCGTAATGTACATTTGACACTTTGAATTCAACCAAGCGTTTCTTGGATTGTGCAAATTGCCATATGTAAAACAGTGGATACTATTGAGTTTGTCGATATGGAACAAAAGATGTGTGGGTAGCGGAATCGAAGTGTAATGAACTTCGATTACGTTACCCAGAGGCGGCAGCGGTAATTTGAAAATGAAAAAGGATTGCAGGATGGAATTGGATGAAGGTGAAAGGTGGAATGAGGTGTAGGGGATTGGGCAGTGAGTATTTGACTGGAAGATAAAAAGCAATTGTGTTTGGTGGTGCGGAATGATTAATTCGCGAAAAGATTTAGTATTTGGCTGGAAAAGATAAGGGTGTTTTCGGTGCGCGATAAAATTGATTTTTGGAGTTGTTAAAATTGGGGAAAAAAGGAGTTGGTATTTGACTGGGAGTGAGGATTGGACAAAAAAAAGAGTAATTGCTTTGAGTGAAAGTGAAGTGAATTTTTGGATTTGAGAATTTCAGCAGAAGTTACAAAAAAAAAAAAATACGGAGATCAGAATTTGAAGTGAACGGGGATTAATTTTTTTGTGACGGAAGAAGAAATAGAATAATTCAATTGCGAAGTTGAGTGGCGAAAGTTTTGGTGCGAGGCAGGGCAAAATAAATTACATTCGTTGTGGAATAACTTATGATCCATGTAGAAATATTAGTGGGTGAGAAGAATTTTTGGTTTTTGGCCTCCGGGATTAAAGTTAGTGCGAGTTTGAAGTCAAACTAGTTGAAATAAAAATTAAGTGCCGAGAGTGATTCTTTCTCAAAAACAAAAAAAATCAGAAAAGGCAAGAAAAAAAAACTTTGTTTAGTTGGACTTCGAAGAGGGCCAGGTTCCAGAATTAAGGTTTTCGTTTCTGCAAGTAAGCCAGAACGACGGGTCGGAGAGGGCGATAAGGGTGCTCCTTGATTTTCTAGTATTGATTGAATTTTCGAGTTAATTTAAAGTTAAATTTTCAGTGGTCCCACACTCTTTTTTTTGTCATCGCCGAGCGCTTGGAGATCAACGAGGAAAAGAGTGAGTATTTATTTGGTTTATTTTCCTTTTATAGTAACAACATCTCATCATCAAGCTCGTTTTTTTTCCTTGTGTTTTCCTTCATATAAAAGATTGTAGTTGATTATTTTCTTCTTTACGTTAAACCTTAAAGGGGTCCTTTGTTTTTTCTTGTTTTTATTGAAATTGATAATTTGCAGATTTCATTGTGATATAAATTTGTTTATTTTATTGTGAATAAAAAAACGGCCATGTCACAGTAAAAGCCATATTTTTCATTTCTCAGAATGACCTTCCCTTTCCCATCCTTTTCCCTTTGTGCTAGTTATCTTATGTAAGGTGGTTCAGCACGAGCACGGAACGACTGAGCGCTAGCCGGCCTCAGTATGCCACCCCGGGCTACGCACCCCTCTGCTAATACTTAATGTCTGCAACTGCGGTGACTTCCGTGGTTGCTACAATATATGGCCGTCAAAATAATGAGAATTGATGATTAAAGGGACGAAACACGCCGAAGAATAAATAATAAATAAATAAATTCCAAATAAAATATTTTATTCAGTTTTGACGATCTTGAAAACTAGCAGCATACTCAGGAAAACAAAGCTGCAAAGATATAAATCTGTGATGAGACATGTGCTTTGCTATGTGTGCGAAACATGGACTCTGATCCAAGCATCCGCCTTCGAAGTGCGGAATAATCGGAGCAAAGCTAGACGGAGACCACTGGCGAATTCGATACAACCATGAGCTATATGAAATTTTTGACAAGCCGGAGGTCTCAACGATAGTAAGGCTACACAGCTGCAATGAGCTGGCCACAGGAATTGTATGGATCAACAACAGATACCCAAAAAGGTTGTGCCTGGGTACCGAAATTGGAGGACGTGGTCGATGGACCGTGATAGTTGGATGCGGTTTTTACAGGAAGAGAAGGCCCGAGAGGGGTTGCAGTGCGCTGCAAAGAAGAAGAAGAAATAAGTATTGAGCTTCGGGAAAAGCCCTGAATGTAAAAAAAATCACTAAATAAAGATCTTGAATCTCGGAAATCGCGTATGCAGTGCATTAAGTACATAGTCTACGTATCTTTCACGAAAATTTAAATTATTTTTTGCATTCCATAGATCAACTTTGTGTTTATTATTCCACAGGAAGAAATGTATTTATTTTTTTATTACTTATAAATTAATTCGAATCAGAAATATTGCCAAATTACTAGTATTTAAGTTTCACAAAAAACACCGCATGCAATCTTTACATTATTATGTAAATCAATTGTACACATAAACAAAAAAGCGTTTAAAAATAAAACAAAAACCAACTTCAAAATTCCCTGAAAACGATGAAATCAATTTTATAGAAGTGAAGCCATATCAGTTTTTCCCTGTTTCTTTTGTGATGAAACATATGTTGAAAGCTTTTACGTTGAAACGGGAAAATTTATTTGTCACCGCTTCTATAAGATTAATTTCTACGTTTTTAAGGCATTTCGAAGTCAGTTTTTTTACTAAAAGTTTTTTTATTTGACTATTTTTAATGGCAATTTTTTTCTTTTCAAACGTATTAAAATTCAGTTTCTTAAAAACATTGTACCATTTACATTAAAATTTAGTTTCTTCTGCATCTGCATCATTCATAGGAATTGCATTTTTTCTAATACATTTTAATCTAGGATCTCATCAAAGTCTACTTTGATTTTAGGTTTCATAAAAATCCAATATAACATAGCTTTCGAAATTCGAACTTTGTCTAGCCGCCATTTTGATATTGTTTTTACTATTCACTAGACGTTTACGGTCTCTACCACATTTCATCAACGTTGGTTCAAAGGTTGCTCAAAATTACTTTAATAAATTTTGCACGTTTTTCGACCTTTCGGCAGCCACCGTTTTATTTAAGATGGTTCGACTTTGGAGTTTTTATTATGAGCTTTATCATATACTTGAATGAACCTTTCTACCAATTTTGGTGCAAATCAGAGCTACACTTTGGTCAGAACAGAAATCAAGGGGTTTCATCACCAGTCGCCATTTTTTCAGCTTAGCCGATTTGAATGATAAGCGAAACTAGCTGAAATATTTACACAACAGAACATTTCAAAAAATTTGACGAAAATCGAAGCTGAGTTGCGAACTCCAGGCACTGATT
This sequence comes from Odontomyia ornata, assembly GCA_963969285.1. Taxonomy (NCBI): domain Eukaryota; kingdom Metazoa; phylum Arthropoda; class Insecta; order Diptera; family Stratiomyidae; genus Odontomyia; species Odontomyia ornata. The sequence goes on along the minus strand of OZ017742.1, from coordinate 203,745,321 downwards.
TTCTTATATCCTTTATATTAACATGTATATATATGTATATATATATATATATACATATATATATATATATATATATATATATATATATATATATATATATATATATATATATATATATATATATATCTATATATATCTTTATATATATATATATATATATATATATATATATATATTTATTTTTTTATTTTTATATATATATATATATATATATATATATATATATATATATATATATATATATATATATATATATATATATACAATCATAAAGTGAAGTCGGCAATAGGTGATTTCTCTCAAGTGATTAACCTTAAAATATCCTTCCTAATCGTATCACTCGTTCACCTTTATTCGATACCCATCACCTTCGTTTTCAATAAACTATGGCACATAGCTTTCATGAAGGCTTCAGGAAAATTAAAATGTCCTATAATTAAATGAAAACTCGACTATGTATTTTCGAGTTCATCTTTAAAGTTATGATCAGTTATAAAAGGAAATGTACCGTCTTTTTAGGGTGTGATTCCCGTCGGGCTTTAGTATGAAAATCACTAATTTTAGATTTCTGGCCATATCATGTAGAATATTACCTAAAGAGCAACGAATCCAGTACCTTCCACCCCAATTTCGATGTCGTATCGAGCGTGAGACGCGCAATATGAGAGCACGCGTTATCCTGGAGAAGAATCGCACTTCATGCTGTAATGCTCCTCCGTCTCGAGCGTTATTTTCCGGTATTGAAAGTGTTCGTGGATGATCGATTCTACACTGGCAATACTGATGCCGAGATCAGCCAAAATATCTTGAAAATTCATCCTGCGGTCCTCCAAAATGAGTTGTTCTACGCGGTAAATGTTGTCTGGTGTGATGCTGGTTCACGGTCGTTGATCATGCGGCTCATTCTCGACGATTTCGCGACCATCTTTGAATGCTTTGGCCTATTTAAACACAGCAACTCTACCCAGGCAATCACTACCAAACTGCTTTCGCAACCGCAGAAAAATTTCCATGTTTTAACACCTTTCCTTACTAAAAAACGAATGAAAATACGTTGCGCAAAGGTAGTCGGGACTTGACGTTCACTCATGGTCAAAGCACGCGCGTGAAACATGCACATACTTATGACCACGACCACGACCTTCAAAACATACATGTGCGCCATCTACAGCAATTGTCACCATCGTGTTTGAACGACCCTCGTAAAAAACTCGAATCAGAATTAAATCTATATTTTTATATCCATTGGTTAGTTTAAGGTGTAAATGGTTTTTCGATTTTTCATACACTAAATTATTTAAATCAAAATGAGCTGCAGGATATTTTATTTATTTATTTATGTTTTTATGATATCAAAATACCCTTCAGATTTACTTCTGCTTTGCGGTGATTTTAATGCACCTCAATCGACTGGGATCCTCTAAACTATGCACAAATCATTAATTCCAATCGCCTTTCATTTATTTTTTCCTCTTTTATGTCCCATTATTCCCTTTCCCAACTAAATCAAATTTTGAATAGTAACGACCGCATTCTCGACTTAATTTTTACGAATAGTGCTGCATCTATTTCACTGTCATTTCCATCCGTGAGCGGCTAAGTGACTGCAGACAGTCATCATTCACCACTGCGCATGGAGTTCTGCTCCCCTTTGTTAAAACGTAGGCATGATGTGCTCCCTTGTAAATATAACTTTCGTAAGGCTAATTATGGTGCCATTGCTGAGGGTCTGTCTTCTATTGACTGGTGTTCATTTTTCTTTAATTTGGACGTTAACTCTGCTCTTGATGAATTCTACTCTTATTTGAATTGTCTTATCGCCAGAAATACTCCAGTCTACTGTCGATCAGAGTCTTCGCAACCACCTTGGTTCACTTGTAGAGTTCTTGCTGCGTTGAAATCTAAGGATCGAGCCCATCGATTTTTTAAATTGACTGGCTCTAATGATGCATATGCAGAATTTTCAAGACTCCGAGCTTTGGCTAAACTTGAGATTCAGACTGCGATGAAAAACTATTACCTTCCATTGAGAAATCATTAAAAGCTAACATGCCTAAGCCTTTTTGGTCTTACATTCGCTCTTTGAGGACACCGTCCACTGTTCCTGATGTGATGCATTATGAAGGTTCTAGCGCTGATACACCAGTTAATATCGTAGGGCTCTTTGCTCAATATTTCGCGTCTATTTACCACAACGCTAATGTATCAAATTCGTTCCAGTCTGATTTTTCATATCCACAGTGCATGTCTTCCTTTTCCATTTGTCCTAGTGATGTTGAGTTTGTGATCTCTAATTTAGATGTAAGCTTGGGTCCGGGTCCTGATGGGGTTTCTAGCTTTTTTGTTAAATCACAAGCTCCTGTCATTTCCTTTCCTCTTGCTATTCTCTTCAATATAAGCTTAGAAGAGGCCTCATTTCCATTTGCATGGAAGTCTGCGTTTATAACACCGATACTGAAAGATGGTGATGCATCATCTGTGAAAAACTACCGCCCTGTTTCCATTATTTCGTGCTTCCCCAAAATCTTTGAAAAAATCATGTAGGTTAGACTCCTTAATTGTTTTTTACCGTTTTGTTCTCAATCGCAGCACGGATTCCTTCCTCAGCGTTCGACGACTAGTAACTTGTTGGAACTCTCTAACTTTATCGCCAAATCATTTGATGCTCGCTCGCAAGTTGATGTTATATACACCGACTTTAGTAAGGCGTTTGATATGGTCGCGCATGATATTCTCTGTAATAAGCTGAAATATTATGGTTTCCCTTATCCCATTGTATCCTGGATTTTCTCTTTTCTATCAAATCTGTCTTGCTGTGTATCCTTCCGTAATTGTGTATCCTTCCACCATTTTATCCAACGTCAGGTGTACCTCAAGGCTCCATTTTAGGCCCTCTCCTATTTATCATATTTATTAATGATCTTCCGCATCGATTTTAGTGTAACTCACTTCTGTGTGCGGATGACTTAAAATTGTATAGGTGTATCATACACAATCAGATTGTGGATCTTTGCAAGATGACCTCGTTGTCCTAAGGGACTGGTGTGAGTGAAATAAACTACCCTTAAATGTTTCCAAGTGTAAAGCTGTGAGTTATTCTCTCAAGCCTCATTCCCTTTCCTTTACGTATACTATAAATAATCATCCTCTGCTATTGGTGTCTGAAATGAAAGATCTGGGAGTCGTTTTTGATTCCAAACTCAAGTTTGATAAACATGTATCGCATGTCACTTTTAAAGCGGCTAAGTCATCATATTAATATTTTTAGCGAAATATCCTCTGCCTTGCTATTATATACTTCTCTGGTCAGGAGTATTCTGGAATACTCTGTTCAGATTTGGTCTCCGCACCATACTTACTTAGTTGCAGATCTTGAAAGTATTCAACGAAAATTCACAAAGTGCTTGCTTTACAAATTGAATTTGCCTTACAGAGTATATAATGAACGTCTTGTCCTTTTAAAACTACCTTCCCTTGAAGCTCGACGTACGTTTTTAGATGAGTGTTTGTTATTTAAACTTCACCACCGTCTGATTTATTCTCCACTGGCAAATGATATACGATAGAGGGAATCTGATAGACTAAATCGTCTTCCTTCTTCTCTACATTAAAACAAAATATACGCAACTAACTCTTACTTTGCTCTAGTGACTGTGGTCATTAATCCTGTCTAGATAGGGATGGCGGAAAAACGGTTTTTTGGTTTCTTGTCTTCGGAATTTTTCTATCTGTTTCTTGACTAAGCTAGAATCACCGACAAATGCTCGAAGAAAGTAGCGCTGAAGTGTCTAAGATTGAAGGAAACTTACTCCCAGTAACAGCCCCTAATTGGTTTTGGGCTACCTAACCTTTAGGAAGTCGTAAATGTTTACGATATAACTAAATCGCTAATCAAATAATCGAAGCCGAAGTGTTTGAAAAGTATAATTTGGCATCGCGTAAATTGCCACGGTTAAGTGAAATCTGCTAATGGAATGATACTGACTGCCAACGCTTCAAATAGGTGAAATTGGAATCAGATTTGGAGCTTCAAGTATGCTTCCAAAAAATGATTGTACAAAGCTTTAAAATCTGTCCATACTGCTTTCACCGCTATTAAGCTGGAGCTACCTAACGAGTGTCTAAAACACGGCCGATTTTCAAAATCTGCTCCCCTAATCCTTTAGCAACTCCCTGCTATTTTTCGGAGAGCAACCAAACATCTTTCTAATTTTATCCATGAATATCTTGAAATGATTGGTTCCAGCTACTTCTTCTACCGAATCGTGCACGGCAAGCTCTAAATGATTGTGTAAACAATGCTAAATGAACACGTTGGGTAATGTTTTAGTAAGCTGCATAGCAAGGCTAGATTTTTTGCCTGGTAGAACTGATACACTGTCATGACTTGGAGCAATCATATGATCTTTCATGAATTCAAAACTTAGACCTAATGCTTGTAACTGACTTAAAAGTTTTTGTAAATTACCAGCTGATGTTGTGCTATTTAGCTCAAGAAGTGTTAAGAACATTTTCGTAGGGTTTTGCATTCATTTTAAAACAGTTCTGATGTAAACCCCTAAAGCATTTTTGTGCGAAATTGAAGTGGCCTCATCCAAAAGCAGTGAAAATTTAGAGTCTTGATTTGATTAGGCCATTTATTAAGTCTGATTTCATCTCATCAGAAATATGATGAACTATGTTGGAGCAAACAACATTTGACAGGAGAATTCGGCCCATGTCCAAACCATTGATTATTTGAAGATCGATTTCTGTTTGACACTCAAAAAACGGCCTATTTAGTTTGGCCTGCTTATAAACCATGTGGAAAATGCACTCAGTAACAATCTGCTGCTTCTAAAATCGACACCTTTTTTCATTTTATCTTTCTTTGCTTCATCAATGTTTTTTGTAAAAGAGGTAACATTTTCTAAAATCCACTCCTCAATATTTTTTAGTCCTTTGTTTTCTCCGCACCTAGAGTACTCAGGCTTCTGCAAATATTATAACCTAGTTCTTTGTTCACAATCAACCATGGGTTTTTTGCTTTAAATTCAACAATTTGTTCAAGAGACCAACAAACTGGGTGTTCACCCCCATTAACATAATCACTATTTTCATTACTGATCTAACATGTAGCTTCATCTGAATCAGATCCCAATCACATCAACCAGGATACTTATTTGTCCGATGAGGAAGTTGAAGTGTAATCATCCTCCTTGATTCCGAATGCGTCTTCTATTTGATCATGATCAACAATTGGAGTCGTAGTCGATGATTCTGAACTGCATTTCTCATTATTTACATTAACTTTTTGTTTCTTAGGGACCCTAAGAAACCCCAAGTTAGGGTTAGGTTTAAAGAAATCAAAAATTTTTCTGGTAGTCATAACTCGAGTAGTAAACTTTTGTAGCTGTACTAGTACTAGTAAGCATAAACAAACACGAACAACAAACTGCGATTCAAAAAACAACTGATGATAAAACAATGATGACTGAAACGCGTCAAGTAACCACTGCCATTGTGATGTATGTGCGGTGGCGCGGTGAAGGAATGGAGTGGCGGAGGCGGAGGGTATTGTTTTGTTATTGTGTGGCGCCGACGAGATGACTGCTCTCCCTTCCTGATTCGGTGCATCACAATCGCTTGTTAGGGCAATTATTATCTGCTTACGAGGCGCTCGCGAGCAAGGCCTAACATTGATCCTACCTACAATTTACGTGCGTTCCCTTGCGTTCGGGCACTCTTGGGAGAACGCCGTTCCCTTCCGTTCCCACTGAAATTAACCACTGCTACCTGTGCGAGATCTTATCCGTTTAGTAAGCAATTGTTGGTCTTAACGGCAGCCATGGAAATCCTTATATGCTGTCGATAAGTTATGCAGAAAAATCGGGGTGGAAATCGAAATTTTTTAGTTTTAACGATGACAGTCCCTTATCGGCACTTGCTTTTCTTATCCATTAGATGGAACTTAGAAGAAAGTAAAACATATCATTTGCCGAAAACGGGGCTCTTCTATCCGCGTGAACATATGTACCTAAATATTAGGAAGAAAAATATAAATAAATATATGCGACAAACTGATGATCTTCTTTTCTTTTGGTGTCGGTTAAAATTTTTTTTTTATATTTTTTCATAGCCTCTTTTGTCCTTCTAAGTAGAGAAAATTCCCTACATTTCAAATTTCTATGAAATAAGAAGGGAAAGTAAAATTAATTTTCTTCTTTGCTTAATTACTTTCTTATATCTTTCATACTTTACTTTATTGTTTATGCTACGCTTTTTTCTAAACTTTTTTTCAGGAAGTGTAGGTTATTTTTAACTGATAATGTGTTTATCATATGCGGTGCTTAAAAATGCTCTTACATATTTAATTGTTTTATTTTTATATATTTTGGCACAATTTTATATGGGAAGAATTCTTTATTTATCTAGTGTGAAAAAATAACTTTACTTTAAAATTTTATGAAGCTTAGTATACATACATATTTATTGTTTTTTCATTGAAAATAGTGAATCATAAAATGTTTTAATAAAGAAAATCTGGTCGACGATGGCGAGCAGCTTTCACAATAAAAGATGTTTGGCGAAACCTCAACTATAGGTCTTACTTTGTACAGTAGCAGCTGAGATTTACGTAGGCTTTCGAGAAATTTGCGTACGAGTATATGCTTTTGATTTAGTTTTTATTAATAATTCGTACAGAGGACATGAAAAACTTTTAAAATTTGATTTATAGTGCGTGTATGTTTTAAAATATTTTAAGCTGTATTATGAAAGAAAATTACTGAAAGTTTAACTTCATATGAATTTTATCGAAGTAATGCCAGTAGTATATTCTATTCGCTTATCCAGTTTAGAAGAAAGATATCTTATTTTTGGAAATAAAATTGTATGTTGGAAATAAAATTGTATGTTGAGAATATACTCCAGATAAATGTATTAAAATTCGTCGTCGTATCGATTACTGTAACACTTTTAACAACAATAGAGCAACCTTAATGCGTATCTTTCATTTTTCGCCACATTGTATTCTGGTACAATTTTAGTATTGTCACAAACGCCATTGCGATATACTTCCGTAATTACAGCGCAGAATGTGTGCTTCATGCCATCATAATTGCGGACAAATTCACTTTATTAGTTATTTCTAATAGAAGAATAAAATTTGATTTATAAGAAATATTCAAAATAATTGTAGATTAGGGCGCATCTGTTTTCAGTTGGCTGTTCTAAGGTGGCTTGCATTTTTTTTAGAAAACTGTTCAGGATAACAAAAAAAAAAATTCTTGAGGTATGAGCACTCTAAAGAAGTTGTGTTAAACGTTTGCGGAGTGATTTATGAAAATTTCCGAAAAAACGCCTCTTATTCACTTTTTCTTTTCTTGCAGGTGAAAAAGTGTACACTTTAGACAAAAGTTATTTAATTTAATTTTGTATAAGATTTGACTCATTAGATATGCTGAAATTAATTAACCTCGCCGCAAAATAACTAGTTAAACCTTTATATTATATTTACAATCAAAAAATTTCATCACAATTATTTTAGGAGTTTTTGCACTATAATTTTGCAGAAAGTTTGAAGTTTGCCAAAATTTTGTCGTGCTTCAACCAAAGGTTTGAGATACTTGAATGACAACGTAAACGGTGATGGGGGAGGTGGCACCAGAATATTGGTTAGAAGACCCTATCGTTTCCAAAATATTGATAAAGTCGTTTTCAAAAACTTTGCATTACTTGGTGTCCGTTATGAAAATTTCACTGCCAGGTGGGAATAACCTCTTCTTTATCTCGGCCTATCCAACTGGTCGAAATGTTCTCAAGTTCAAGGAGGAGCTCAATTCCTTGTTTGAAATGCTCGAATTGAATAGGTTGCATAGTTATTACACTCTTGTCGTTGACCTGAATGCCTGGCATATAGTACATCATGGCTGAACGCCAACAATAATCCAAGAGGTGTATTCCTGAAGTAGTGGATAACAGAGAACCAAATTGAATACAGGTGCAATCTACTTAGTCGTGCCATAAGTTCTGTCACACGTATATGAGCAATTTTTGTTTAAATGAAAAAGAGTTTTTGACAAAGGAAAATATATTTTATTTTGGCATACTAATGGAAGTAAAATAAGCAACAAATTATTCAAAGTGGCCGCCTTTAGCCTTTGCACAGCTCTTTAATCTGTTAGGCCAGTCATCGATAGCAGTACGCAATGTTTCTAGCGGAAAATTAGCTATTGCTTCTGTCAAAGATCGCTTAAGGCTCTCGATATTTGGGTGTCGTCTCGTGCACATCATGAACTCTAACTTCGCCCACAGTTTATAGTCCAGGGGATTCAAATCTGGGCTCCCAGAAGGCCATTCCGTAGCCCTTATAAACTCTGGAATATTGGTTTCCAACCACGCTTGTGTGGTTCGAGCTTTGTGGGCTGGCGCAGAATCTTGCTGGAAAACCCATTGTCGGTTGTTGAATAGCGTAGAGTTCAGCGACTTCACACATCCCTCCAGGATGTCCGTTTGATAATTTTTCGCTGCAGTTTTTACGCCTTTTTCGCAAAAATGAAGCTCGGTGACCCCTTCGCAGCTGACACCCCACCATACCATGACTGATGCTGGATGATGTCCTCGCTGTACCCTAGTGGCAACTTCTCGGGCTTCTCTGGAGCTGTGGGCATACACCTTATCATTTTGGCGGTTGAAATGTTCCTCCACCGTAAAAATTTTTTCATCGGTAAATAAAATTTCTCGATGTTTGTTGTTGCCGTACCGCCGGAGGAGCTCTTTCGATCTGGTGCTCCTAATTTGCTTCAACTGCTCAGTCAGCAAATGTCCCGTTGATCGTCGAAAGGTACTCATCCCGAGGTCCGATTTTATGATGCGAGACATACTTCGGGTGGAGATGTTCATCTCTCGAGCCATGATTCGTTGTTTACTAAGCGGATTTTGACGAATTTGACTCTCGACCGCTTTGATGGCAGCAGAAGAACGTACATCACGCGGACGTCCAGAACGAGGTCGATCTTCAATAGTCTGGATCTCGTTATATCTCTCGATTGCACGATACACAAATCTTTGCGTTATTTTTAACGGGCACAACAACCCCACTCGCGGATTTTCCACACTTATGTAGTGCAATCACTGCAATTCGGTTTTCATTTACACCCCATTCCATCTTCACACGTTAACGAACAAACTTTAAATGACCATCAACTGTCAACAACATTATGTCGTTTATAAAACTGGCCGATATTGAAATGTCACTCATAAAATAAAGGTGTTGCCAATGTGAGAAATTATGTGACAGAACTTATGGCAGGACTATGTATATGGGTCGCAGTTCCCAACATACCCTAGGACAAATTTATATTTGGACCTCTGCATTGCTGACGCAAGACTTGAATTCAGCTTGAATAGTCCTCAATAGAAACTGCAGGTGTTTCCTTACGATAGCGAACATAACGCAATCGTTATGGAAATCAATCAGCAAAGGGATGATGTCTTCCTCATTCCAGTTCAACATGGAATTCATCGGTTGATATTTTAAAAAACGGACTGAGGAAAGTTTTAAAAGAAGTTTAATTGAGAGTATCAGAAGTGATGTCCTCTTTCTGATAACGCTTGCTCAATGGTTCCCAATGACAGGAATCAAACTAACGATGAAATAGACTCTATTCGCTGAAGTCAGAGAAGCTGACGTTAAACGATTAAGAAAGTAGTTCCCATTGAAACAATATGAAAGGGTATGAAACACCAGCCATCACAAGCTTAAAAAGATTGAAAAGCCTTCTTCTCAACCGTGTAAACAATATTTATCGGCTGTTTTTGGACTACAACCATCCCTCGTTGGCTTTGTTGAAATTACACCTGAAGAATGTCCGGAATTTTATCCGTTCATATTTCAGGAGTGAGATCAACAATCAATGGGTGGAAAAACAGAGAGTACTAGCGCACACGACCCAGATGGCGTTTTCGTGAAACTGAATATATTTATTCCGTAAGAAGTCTCGAGTGATGGTATCAAATCTTGAAATCGCTAGCGATGAGATAAATCTTCTCGATAGGGCTGCTATCAAAATTGATAGTACGACTCCGGATAGAAATGGAAACAGGATTATATGTGACAGTTTACATGAACTTGCCTGGATTGGAACTCGTTTTGAGTTGATTCATCTACCAAACCCTGAGAGAGAGAATCAAATATTTTCAGAGGTCATTGAAGCAAAAGTTTCCGACTTCAAATTAAGCCTGAATGCGTTCCGTTCTTCATTTGAATGAAACATTGACATTTAACTTCATACCGAGCTTGAATCTTATTGATCATTTTGTCAGCTATGAAGACTTGTGTTTCAAGTCTGGCCAGATAAACCACAAGAAATCATATGGTATTGACGGTGTTCCAAATATAGTTCTTCGACATTTAAATGAGGTTGCTATTAAGAATAATAGCATCTTGTTCAACAACATGTTGAGCAATTCATATTTCCCAAATGATTGGAGAAATATGAGTTGATGCCGAATTGCCAATTTGGTTTCCGTGCCAATTTGGTTTTCGTGACAGACAAAGTAGCCTCAGACATCTTTTGGAAACCAAACAACAGACAATGTGTTGGAGCGTGTCTCATTGATATGTAGAAAGTCTTCGATACGGTGTGGTTGGATGGACTAATTTTTAAACTCCTTCAGGACAGTTTCGCCAGACACCTTGTTGCCATGATATACAATATGTTATACGCGAAACCCTTTCTTGTTACTGATGAAAATCCGATGACAATGCGTGACTTCAAGGTTTTGAATAGTCTACAGCAGGGAACAGTTACTGCACCTCAGCTTTCTCAATATTCATTTGCAATTAATTGAACGCCTGTGATTTTGACGTCTCACCAACAAGATCATTGGTAGCATTTGCTGCTGATCTAATCATTTATATGGCAGACAGAAACGTTACAATAGTTCAAAACAATCTTCAAAAAATGTTCAATGATGCGCAGCTCAACAGCGACAATTCGCCCATGAAAATCAATGCGCAGAAGTGCGAAACAATTTTGTTTCGGATAACGCTGCAGGGGGCCAGTCAAGACCTGAAACGTAGTTGAAAGAATTTCCACATGATGGCTAGTGAAGGTTGTTCAGAACGGGTTCCACATAAATCCTGTGCTCAATACTTCAGTTTTCATCTATATCAGAAGCTGTACTATAGTGAACATATCAAAATCATACTCAGTAAAGCCCAAAAAGTAGTCATGGCCCTTCAACGACTCTTTCATTTCAGATACATTGATCATCGGTCAAAGTAATCTGTTTCAATACCCTGGTTAGACCAGCTTTGACATACGGATGTCAGATCTGGTGCAATCAGAGTGCTAGTACGATGGAAAGATTAAGAGTTTTCGTAAGGAAATGTCTTCATGCATGTAGTGGTATGTACAGAAAGCCTGTGACGGATTGGAAGCATTATATATCGAATAGAAGAATTAATCAAACTGCTCAAGTGACAAGAGTCGATTTCTTCATATTGAGATTTCTTCGGAATCATATCACAAGATCTGTAAGTATGAGTGAAAACCCTTGGATTTCACAGCCATTTCACCCTACAGATGGGTATATTGAGACTTGTCTCACTACCGGCTTCATTCCTCCAGAAGCATTCGTGTATTTGGACATGAATCCATATGTTTTTGATTCTGGTGGTGTTCCAATCATATATCACATATACAGACGGGCCCCCGATAAGAAGATAAAATATTCTCCAAATTTGAGTCCGCGAGCCCAACAATTCCAATGGAGATACTCATTTGCTAGATTTGTTGAAGCTGGTCGAGCTGGGGCGGAGCAATCTAGGTATTGGTGGTTGAATGACATCGTCTAAATTATTATTGTCTACCCACGTTACGATCCATGACCAAATTCCTCTCCGAAATAGCTGACCAACCAGCAGCCACCATGGAGTGGCCTGTGAGTAGCTTAGCTCGTTGCCACGGCTGAAGGCTTCACGTCTTTGAATTGTTGAGGGATCGATTCACATTTTTTTCAGGAAATATTTAATTAGACGAGTGAATTTTTTTTATTGAGTAGAACAGGTCAAAAAAATAGACAAATAACCATCTAATGCTTGACAAATTAAGGAAATTAATGAAATAGTTGTAATGTCCTAATATAAATAATAATAATAAATATATTTTTGTTGAAATGATAATTCAATCTGTAATTATTTCGACTTGCAGGGGGTTCTGTAATTGTTAAAATATAAGACAATATTAATTATAATATTGGATATTCTAAAAAGTATTGAGCCTTTTTGTCACTTTTCGATTGAATATTTCTTTTATTTAAAATGAATTTTATTTAAGTGCATACTTACCGTCTATTATTATCTACGACTTTTTGCCATTTTTTGGGTGCAGCCATTATTTCATCTGTGTAGAAGTTCTGTGGTTTATCGGCGAAAAACTTGGCCAAGTGATTTTCACAATCCCTTTTTGAAGTGAATTTCTTTTCATTAAGGAAGTTTTGCAGATGCCGAAACAAATGATAGTCTGATGGTGCACGGTCTATACTATACGATGGACGCATCAAAACTTCCTAGCCAAGCTCTGTCGATTTTTGCCGGGTCATCAAAGATGTGTGTGGTCTGGCATTTTCATGATGGAAGACAACGCTCTTCCTATTGATCAATTCTGGCCGGTTTTTTGAATTGCTTGTTGCAATCTGGTTAATTGCTGACAGTACAGAGCGTTTGGCCAGGTTCTAGCACCCCATGACAAACAATTCCCTTCCAATCCCACCATACACATAGCATAACCTTATTTGATGTCAATCCTGGCTTTGAAGTCGTTTGTGATGATTCACCTTTTTTTGACCATGATCTTTTTCGAACGACATTCTCGTAATGATTTGCTTGAAAAATAGCTCGATTTCGTTGCGTTTTATTAGCATTTCGCAAATGGAAATTCGGTCGATCAAATTTTTTTGTGTTAATTTATGCGGCACTCAAGCGTCGAGCTTCTTTGTGTATCCATCCTTATGCAAATGGTTCAAAACTATTTGGTGATGGATATTCAGTTCCTTAGCAATGTCATGGCGGCTTGTGTATCGGTCTTCTTCAATCATCTCTTGGCTATGGCTTTTGAAAAAGAATCTTGTCCATAGACACCACAAATTTTTTTAGGAACCTGCGATGCATTCTCACCTTTGTCGTAGTGATATTGTAAAATGTAACTAATTATTTCAGGAATTTCACTCATTTTTAAATGAAAACAACTTTTGACACGAAGAACGAAATACAAAATTGTCCATATGAAAATTGTAAACTGGAATGTCACTTTTTAAACGCATGTCAGTTTGGCTCAATCTGATTAGTATTGCCCGATATATGACAGCGAACACCATCTAGTGACAAAAAAAGGTTCAATACTTTTTAGAATATTCAATACAATACAAATAAGATCAAACAAGATTTGCTTAAATGTATATATTGAGCAGACATTTTGCCGTAAAAACGGCAAAAAATCAAAAAAATTGTTTATTATAAATTACTTGAATTTTAGAGACTTGGTAATTTAATATTTTAGCTTTGCTACTTACAAGACATTGAATTTAAAAAATTACGGAGACTTTTCCAGTAGCAGCCGAAGAAAGGCAATTTTCTTTGTACCTGTTCATTTTGAAATTTTAATTTCGTTTATTGAATGAAAACTGGTCACTCCGACTATTCTTAATTTTTCAAGCGTACAGATGTCTACTTCCCATTTTTTCATCGCGTACCCCAAAAAAATAAATGAAAATGTATACCGAGGTGGTAGACAAATTCACAAAGGCATAAGTTTAAGCGAAAATTGCTTATGATTTGACTTAAATCTTTGTATCTTTGAAACGGAAAGATCAATTTTGACTTTTTTTAGAACAAAGAAGCGTCCTTTTGAATACTTTCAATTTGGATTCAATAAAAATTTGGGAAAATATTGAATTTCATTTGAAATAAGAAGATTGCATTTGAAAGCTTAAACGCTTTTTGTATGTGATAAAATTTTCAAGTATCGCTCTCAAGCCTCTCAAGCTCGATAAAATTTTAAAAACTTGCAAATTTTGCCAGACTCTGAATTGCAATATTATTATGCAAAAACTGCTGCACCGACTTACAGCAGTTGTCTCACGAACATCACTGATGCAAATTTTGAATAAAAATTTGAATTTACACGCTTAAAAGGTTCAATTGTGTAGTAATCGAGGACTATGGCTCTAAAAGCCAGCGCTGCCACAGGCACACAGCACAAACTCAATTTAGCAATGAGTGGCCATTCGGTCGCCTTCCCCATCGCAACACTCGTTTTTTTTAAGTTTTCATTTTTCGTATTAATAATTATGATGTCATTTGTTAATTCTTTACAGTGCAGAGTATAAATGCGAATTTCGAAATAAAAATTTAAAGAAACAATAACTTTGACTTATAGAGCATTTTCAAATATAAATTCATTTTAAATCGTTTCTCTGCATTTTTCCCACTTAATTACGCCTAATCATCATAAACGAAAATTGCTTTCAATTGATAACTTAAGCGAATCTACAAAAGACGACGTAGATTTTAAAAACAACCGAAACGAGTGTGCATTATCACCATCGCGGATCCACCCATAGATGTCACTATTAAACGAAACTTTTCGCGATTTTCCATTGCTGTTTCGTTGCTCGATGGTTCGGCCCCGCCATTTTTTGGGGAACTTGAGAAAAACACGAGGGAGTTTGCCGGCGGTCTGGATAGAACGTTATTCGGTGTTGTAGGCAAGAAGTCCTGACTGAATTGTTTTAAGTTTGTTTAGTTATTTATTATTGCAGTTGAGTTTAGATAGAAAATAGTGGTGACTCAATGATGTCGAAGGTCTTGTGAAGATTTCGAGAAAATTCGTGTTCATTACTTCTCTAGACTTGACGCCAACGTTTGTTCAGTCTTTCGCGCCTACATATTGCTTCCATCGGAATTTTTGAGAAATTGTGCTATTTTGTTTGGGAAAATATCTGTTCTGAGGTATAGATATTTTCGAATTCTCGATTCAATTTTACGAAGCAGCGGCAAAACAACCAAATGGAAAACGGAACTCTAAATGCCGCAATAGACAGTTTTATTGTGAAACATTATAACAGGTTAGTGAAATAGCATGGAATAATACAAGTGATTTATTTTTCCTTATCAAGGGCCAAGGATGTGTTCATATTCTAAGCTACCCCTCATTGGAGCTCCTTCATGTATTAAAAGCACATCCGGAATCAAGATACGTCGGGATAGGGAGTGTGTGTGCAATGCGAAATGTGAACTCTACTGTTATTTGTATGGCAACTTTTTGTGAGTATTGATTTCCTTTATTGTCGCATCGTTGCGAACAAATGAAAACTTAATTAGTAACTTCGAAATTTGATGGAAATTCCGGTTGCGTTTGTGGTGCGGTCAATATTTTGGTTGATAAATAATTCGAGTAGAAATTACGTTATCATTATGCAAGCACACTGCCACAGTCACCTTACCCAAACGGCATATAAAAAAGGGGTACCCTAGATATTGGAACTAGTGTTGTTCACATCGATCAACTCCCTTTTCCCCTACAATTTTCGGTATAATCAAAACATTAAATAGGACAAGGACAGGAAAAATTCGCTTCAGGGGCATGATTAGTGACATAGAGTGGACGGTTAAGTGTCGTCTATGCCCGAACCCGTTGACAATCAATTGCTCTCGGCAGTGACGGAGGGGCATCGTAGCAACACGACCACGGCGACAGGTTCACAAGCTTCCAGTAGCCATTCACATTACCATAGCCACCAAAATAGTAGCAAAAACACAAATCGGAAAAAACTCGCGAAGTCTACGAACAAAATCGACACATAACGAAGCTAACACCGACTCCTTGTGTAACGTTGGCAACACAGCGACGTCGACAACAACGCCTGTTAGAAAATAGTACCAATACGAGTGGATCTATTAGATCGTATAAATCTCAATCACCAAATCCTGCATCCAAAAGATTTGAACGAAACCGGATATCGGACCAAAACTCGTTGCCAAGTTGTGAAGATTTATTGACACATTTGAGTCACAAGAGACGTCGCCAGAACCCAACCGATGATAACACTAATCGAGAACACGATAAATCTCACCAGAAGGATTCAAGTGAGAAGAAAAACAACTCGTCCAAACGTGATTGTCTAGCTTCTAGAACACGATCGCAAATATCAGTCGACTAGCAAGAACAAATCTAGCGGGAAGACGTGAAGGATTCCGGAACCTTGCGGGAGTAAGTGAATATTCCTTGGAATCAGATTCCCTGAACGAAAGTCAAATGCCAGCTTTTAGTGATTCAGTGGTGAATCCTGAGGAGGCGATAAGCATTCTATACAAGTTATACAATGTCGTATCTGTTTATTTTGCGGGACATAACAAGTTCGCCTTTCTTCTCAGGTTTCACTTGTTCTCGTAACAAGTTATAATTCCCTCTGTGTAGTTATCTACAATTTTTGCGACTTCTGTCGCCTCTTGTTCAGCTGTCCAATTCGTGAATGCGAAATATCTTTGTAGTGGGTCCTCGTGCTGGGGAAATGAACCCGCCCCACGACACCGCAATGCTAGCCTGCCAGCGCATTCACGCGTCTCCAGACGAGGACATTCTCGGCAGATGCCTACATCTTCTTCTGCCGGGGCAGCAGACCATCGCTGCAGTCCTTCACGGACTTTATTGAAAACTCTATTTCACTACAATTGACTCAAGAGCTGAAGCCTACTGACCATTTCAAGCGTCAGCAATACGCCGAATGGCTGGTTGAACAGACAGATGGGAATGGTGTCTTTACAAAGAAAATCATCTACAACGACGAGGCACACTTTCACCTCAGTGGATTCGTTAACAAGTAGATTTGCCGCATTCGGGCAAATGAGAATCCACAAAGAGTGACTTTTTGGAGCGGTTTATGGGCTGACGGCGTTATCGGGCCGTAGTTGTTCGAAAATCAGGACGGCCAAGCAGTTACCGTGAATGATGTTCGCTATTGCGAGATGATAACGGACTTCTTGTGGCCAGAAATTTAGAATATGGGCCTGGACGATATGTGGTTCCAACAGGATGGTGCCACTTACTACACAGCCAACGAAACAGTCTTGGAGAAATTGCACGAAGGGAAGGTGGACTGCGCGCCTCATCCCGGATGTGAGACCGTGGCTAAATCGAAGGCATGGTGAGACTGACTTCTATCTGACCCAGCTTTTGAGCGGGCACGGGTGTTTTCAGTCTTACCTGCACAAGATCGGCAAGTCACGGTCTCCCGATTGTCGGTTTCGCCCAGGAGAGGAGGACAATGCCTGTCACACATTTTTTGCGTGTACCAAATGGGCCAGGCTGCAAAGGGAACTCTTTAGGGAGACGGGAGAGCTCACCCCGGATAATATAGTTGCGGTGATGCTCGAATCGGTTGACAAATGGAACCAGGTGGCACATTATGCTCGGGCAGTCCTAAAATATAAAAGGGACTCACAGCAGCCGGAGCCACTGGGGCTGGGGGATCGCTCTTCTGGCAATTCCTCTTCCCCCCTCCCCTCCCGCTAGGAAAGGGACTCCCCAGCTTGAAGGCGCCCCACGGCGTAACAAAACGAGACCTGGCCCGAAGTAATGTGTCAAACGGTTCCAGGCTAGGTTCTCAGATTGACAGGGGAGGTGTTTAGTGGGTAGTCCAAAGGTATCCTTCATGGGAGTCCCACACTGCCAGACTCGGCGGGTATAAATGCCTTCACCTCCCTACCACAAAAAAAAAAAACGAAACAATGGCTCTTTTGCGCGATAAATTCAATGACCGTATTATCTCACGTTTTGGCGATGTTACTTGGTCGCCACGATCATGTGATTTGACACCGTTGGACTTCTTTCTCTGGAGATATTTAAAAGAAAAAGTGTAAGCCAATAAGCCAAGAACAGTTCAAGAGCTGAAGGATGATATAATTCAGCACATTAACGACATTGAACCTCAATTATGTCTCAGAGTCATTGAAAATATGGACCATCTGATAGAAGTATGCCACCGTAGCCGGGGCGAGCATTTGGGTGATATTTTGTTTCACATATAATTGTCATAGATCCTTCTATTATAATAAAAAACATAAATATAATTCATTTTTGTTTTATTTACAATTAATATCGTGCGTGTTGGTTGGACCACCCTTTATCATGAAGTTTCCTTTGGGCAGATATGAAGATCCTACAAACAATCCAAAGGGTCAAAAAAATTCAACAAAAAAGGTCAATCTTTGCAATTATTTATATAATTGTTGCTATTATGCGGCGAGCTTAATTAATTTCTGTATCTTTTATCAATTCTTTTACCAAATTTAATTACCAAACTTTTATCTCTGAAATTTTTCTCCAAAGTCGACGTTTTCAGCTTTTAGAAAATAAGCGTAAAAAGGGGTTTTTTCGGATTTTTTCACAGAATCGCTCCGCGATAGTTTAACACAATTTCTTTAGACTGCGCATATATCAATTTTCATTTTTAATGGGCTTTGTTAAAATAGTTTTACTAAACCCTACAAATATCGCGACCTGTCTGCCCGTCCGTCCGTTCGAGTGTCACAGCAATTTTTCTCGCAAACCACGTAAGCTAGAAACATAAAATTTCGTAAATAGGTGTAAAGTGGTGGTCTCTTCAAATTTCACAACAAAAACTTTCTTTTTGTAGTTCAAGAAGGGTCTCGCCATATAGGGGAATGGCTCCTGGAAATAATTTCACCTAATGTAGGCAATATAGATATCAAATGAAAAGTCTTGATGAGAGCTTTACAAAACAGGTCTTAAACTAACAAGTTTTGCTTCGAGGAGTGTAGGAGGAGAGAAATGTACGAAAATTTTGTGTCTTCCCTCGCGATTGGATACCTTTGACCTGAAGAATCTGGCGGTAAGTCTTTAGGGGAGCAAGGGCAACAAGTACCTTGAAAGACAAATTTCTTTCAACTTTGTTAATAACAGTACATTTTATATATTTTACATTTTCGCCTTTAAAATCAAAATGGAACCTTTAAATTTCTTAAAAGCTACAATTTAAGATTTTTGATAGCAGTTGTACGTGTCCTGAAAATTGCATACCAATCGAACTATAAACGGCTAAGTTACAGCCGGTTAAAAATTTTTTAAATACCTCGATTCCCTACCACTCTCTCCATCACTCTTTCATCGTCGCAAAACGCTCGCGCGATCTGCACTTCACAGGTCATTGATTCCTACGAGTGCCTCCAGACAATGCTAAAACATCGGTATAAGGGGGCACACCAAATGCTGTGAAGTACTCCTTCCTTGCTAGTCTAGTTCGATTCGTGAACAGTTCCCAGAGATGAAAAAAATATTATAATAATACGCAGTAAAACAAACTCTGAGTCTATAAAAACTAGATGCCTTTAAGTATCTCGACGATAGGGTCTAAACGCCCTAAGATACTGCATTTTCAATCCTTCGGACTTATCATTAATTTGAATTTATTAGATGTTCCTTAAGTCTTTTCTTAAAAACCAATAACGAGTTTGCGTTTTTCACTGTTTCTGGAAGATTCTTGTATATACGCAGAACATCATTCGTTGCATCGTTCTTTAGTCGATCAGTTCTGGCGTAAGGTATTAGAAAATTGTTCGCATTCCTTGAATTATATGGATTTATTTGTAGTGCTTTTATAACGAGTTTTTGTTCCAATTCACTAGAATTGAGACATTTGAAGATAAACAGCGTTCTCCATAGTAATGATTTGACTGAAGGTGAATGCATTGGTCCGTTGATACACTAGTCTTGTTGGAGTGAGAATTGGAAGGTTTCGAATATTTTTATAGGCTTCTGTTAGCATCCTGGATATAATATTAAGGGTTCACTTTGAAGATTGACTCCAAATGATCATCACATAATGTAGCTTTGTCAGTGCAAATGCATTTAATATAAGTTTCTTTAAATGCATTGTAAAATCTCCATATCTTCTCAAAATTCCTATCATTGGTGCTAGTTGTCTCTTCAAATTATTTATGTGTGGCAACCATATCAAACGATAATCTATGGTAAGACTGAGGTATTCAATTTCAAACACTCTTTGTAATTTTTCGCCACTAATTTTTAGGTCAACTTCTATGTCTTCCTTATTCTTCTGTTTAAAAATCATGTGTTTTGTCTTTGTAGTATTCAATGCTGGCTTGTTTTCGATAAGCCATGAATGATATTTATCTAGATACTCGTTGACGATATTCTCCATGGGAACTTGATCATGTTCTGAATAAAGAAGTACAGTATCAGCAGCATACCTTTATAATGTGTGGTGACCTTTCCATTTACATATATTCAAATTATTAGTATGTGTCCAAAAAATAAGGGGACATTTGAATTTAAACTGCGCGGGTCGAAGGATTTGGAGAATTATTTTTTTTTAGGTTGGTAGTACTGTCGGTGACGTCTATGTCAAATTTACATGTCAAAATATTCATTAATGTTTGAGATACGCATCGTTTTGTGAGCTGCTAAAAGTGAGTTTTTCGTTTTTTGCGATGTCGTAATATGTTGAATTTGCATTAAATTTTGTTTGCGGAATCAATTTTCTGCTGCGGATACGTTGAGGATGGTGCAGAAAGCCTTTGGCGATGAGGCTATGTCTAAAAAAAATGTTCACAAGTGGTATAGTGAGTTCCAAGCCGGCCGTGAACGTGTCGAAGACGAAGAGCGTCCTGGGCGACCATCAACCTCAACTGACGAAGCTAACGTCCAACAAGTCGAAGATTTAGTGTTGAAAAACCTTCGATTAACAATTAGAGACCTTGCTGATGAGGTTGGCATATCGAAAGGCTCGGTCAATACCATTTCAAAGGATGTTTTGGGCCTCAAGCGCGTTAAATCTCGACTGGTACCGAAAACATTGAATTTTTTGGAAAAAAAGCGTCGTGTTGAAGTATGTGAAACGATGCTTTCTGACGATCAGGACAAGATGGAATGCATTATCACTAGAGATAAGACTTTGATCTATGCTTAAAACCCCGAAACAAGCAATCAATCGAGCAAATATCGTGCCATAGGGGAGCCGAAACCAAAAAAATCGCGCCAAAGTCGCTCAAAAATCAAGGTCATGATGACTGTTTTCTTCGATTATCGTGGTGTTGTGCATTATGAATTCCTTTCACCGCGCCAAACAGTCAACAAAAAATATTATTTGAACGTTATGCGTCGTTTGCGTAACGCTATCCGCCTAAAAAGGCCGGAATT
Source organism: Odontomyia ornata (assembly GCA_963969285.1). Taxonomy (NCBI): domain Eukaryota; kingdom Metazoa; phylum Arthropoda; class Insecta; order Diptera; family Stratiomyidae; genus Odontomyia; species Odontomyia ornata. Next base: position 203,724,097 of record OZ017742.1, on the reverse strand, counting down.
GTGGAAAGACAATTCTTGTTTTTTACACCACGATAATGCACCATCCCAAACTGCACTTGTAATTCATGATCATTTCGCCAAAAACTCAACCCATATCGTTCCGCAACCACCGAATTCACCTGACCTGGCGCCGTACGACTTTTGGCTGTTCAGCAAGCTCAAAAGACCGCTCCGGGGACACCGTTTTGATACCATAGAGGAGATTCAAGCCACAGCGGAGACGGAACTTAAGACCATCCCGGAAAGTGACTACAATCAGTGTTTCGAAGATTGGCAAATCCGTTGGCATAAGTGCATTGCATCGGGAGGGGATTACTTTGAAGGGGATGAAATTGATTTGGAAGGATAAATAAAGAATTTTCAAAATAAATACAATGTCACCTTATTTTTTGGACACAGTATAGTGGGACCAAATATGGATCCTTGAGGAGCCCCCGATTTCATTGGTGCTAGATTGCTCAAGACATTATTAACTGATGTTCTTTGGAATCTTTCTTCCAAATAATTTTTAAGAAAGTTGTTTCGGTTTGCCTTGAATACCATACGATTCAAGTTTTTGAACTTACAGGTCATGATCAACCGTATCAAAAGCCTTCTTCAGATCCACAAAAATTGCAATAACATAATCTCCTCTATCAAGACTTTCATTGATGTAACGTGAAAAGAAAGTAACGCATCGAAAGTACTCTTGTTCTTTTGAAAGCCAAATTGCTTCGAATTTATGATAGAATTATCCACTAAGAAAGATTTTAAGCGATTATTTATGTTTTTCGAATATTTTACTAAAGGCTGTCAAAAGTGCAACAGGGCGGTAATTATTCAGGTCCAGATGATCTCCTCCTTTAAATATTTGAATTATTTTTGCCAGTTTCTCTTCATCCGGAAATTTTCTATTTCTAATATGCTCATTTATAAAATTTCCCAGTAGTTCAGCTACCTGCTCTTTGACTAGAATTATTTCATGTGTGGTGATCTTTTCAATACCTAGTGCCGCATTTTTTTCAAACCTTTGACAAATACAACAGCATTAACACGTGATACTTGGGAGATACACGTTTGAAACGAACATAGATGCTACAAACATATAGGAAAAATTTTAGAAATGGTTTGTAATATTGAGTATTTTTATGACTATTCAAGCAACAGGGTCAAAACACTTCAAACAAAATGGCGGCGAATTTAAATACATAATAAGCAGAATTTAGTTCTTCGAACTCAATTTATGGAACTTGTATGTGAGTCAAGTTTTGATAATTAGAAGATATTGTTTGTTACTAATTGGTTTACAAAACACTCCTGGTAGGAGGTGAGAACTTCTTTATGTTATTTTGAAGAGTTTTCTACAAAAAATACGTGCCCTCTCTGAACGGCCAATATTGGTCGGTTGTTTTATAGATGTGCCTTGGCCTATTATTAGTAACGAAGTTTTCGCAAACGAGATCCAAACGTTACAAATACTTAGAAAATCTTTTTTTTAAAAACCGTCGGGCCTTGCTTTGTTGTGTGAGCAGACGTAATTTGAATCCTTTGAGTCATTTTCAGTGTCTACATTGATCAGTTTTAATTTTACCATTGATATTTTCCACGCTATCTCAAAGAGAACTACTAGTTCCTTAGACTTAATTTGATTTTTTTTTTTTAATTGGGATATTAAATTCAAATTACTTAAAATTATTAGTTCAACTTTCTCCGTTCACATCATTTCCGGCAAAAAACTTTTGGGTACAATTCATCGTCAGTCATATGAAAAGCATTCACAAAATTGTCAGTTATGCCTTTGGTAATATATAATTACACAAGCACACATGCCGTAATATACAAATCATGAAAAAAAACAGGTTTTAAAAGAGGATACAGAAAATTATTTATAAAGCTCAATCATAGAGCTCAGTATCAATCACCGTCCTTTTTCGAACATCTCCGTTTTAAACACTTTAACATATTACCTATATCCAAGTCGAAGAAGATTGGTCTGTCTTAATCAATCCAGTCCAGGTAGGTACACACTGACAAAGCTGATGATTAAGAATAAAAATTCAACTTTTCCTTTTGGTTCCACTTAAATGAAGAATTAAATTACAATAAATTAAATAAATAGTGACCTTGAAAACACGCGGTTGAATGTTAACCTACTGCTCTACTGATACAAAGTCTTTTAAATTATCCATGATTTCATAAAATAAAACTAAATCCTTTATAAAACCGAAATTTTTTACAAATGTTGCAACCTAGACTGGTCAACGATTTTTAGGATTTATAAACAAATATATGAATATTTTTTAATGTATAACAATAGCAAAAATACGAACTTAAATGTTTTTAAGGCAAGTGTAGAAAAACATTTAAAACGCATTTGCTTTTTGCTAAAGAAGATAAACATCAAAAATTTCATAGAAGGAATCATGTTTTAATAGAATATGTTAAATGCAATACCAAATATTGAGATCAAATCAAGGACTCAGAAGAGCGAGAAGGAAGTGACTTCTTTCATTCCTTGGATTGTTAAATCAACAACAAAAGCAGCCTGAAGAAATGATACAAATAGTTCTTGTTAAATTTAGGATGTGATCAACGCAATGACAGAAAATAAAATAATTTTCGATGATTGTTGGACAAACGCTTAAGAAATCAAGGCAAATCAATTATTGCATATTACGGGAATACTATTCATATTTATTTTCCTTTCATACCGCAATCTTTAATTTAATAATAAAATTATGCAGCCGGTCAACGGGTCGCCAACTCTCAATAAAATCAATGCTTTTTATTTAGCATGATTAATTGCTTCATTAATAAATAATTCATTTAATGATAGGGTTTATAGTGTGTATCGTAATCTTACATTAATTTGCTTTACATATGAAATGAATTGATTCGAAGAAAAGATGTTTCCGATTCAATTCTTTTAACGTTGTCAAGGCTACAAATGCCAGACAGACGTTTCAAAACAATTTTTTTTCGGGATGAATATATATCAAGAATGCTAAATCATGTAGGCTGTAAAAATCTAAAAAAAAATTTATTTACTTTGGTGTACTAAAATAATGAACCAATCTTCTTCAGCCCGTACATTTTTTTTTTGTTTAAGCACTTAAGTTAGAAATTCAGCTTTCATTATGCGTGAAATACAGATAGGAATTAAGTTTAACGCACAAAACTTTATATAGTCCATAAAAAATTAGGTAGTTGATATGCTGGTAAAAAGATAAACCCCAAGGTCAGTATGATTCCATTAGTTACACATTAGCATTATGCTTGTATCTAATGGCCAATTAGAAGTAGAAGAATGAAACATTAAAATCATAGAATTGTAAGAAACATAGGAAGTGTATCTCCATATCTGTAGGAGAGTATCCTAACTTGGGATTTCCCTTGAACGGATTTTAATTAATTCAATGAATTTTAGTTTAATTTTGAATCTGAAAACCCATGTCTCATGTACTTTTCTGATTAACACACAACCTGAATCTTTACACGGCGTGAATTCTCCCTAGTTTGGTAACGTTGACTTAGGCCGCTGCTCTTATTATGCAGATATGTTTTCCTCTCATTCGCAGCATTTTACCTTATAATTGTTCTATATTTTAGGGTTTTGTACTAAAATACTCGTAAAAATTCCCTATTGCAATCCGTCCGTCCGTCGGTCCGTCCGTCTTTATGTCACAACAGTTTTTCTCCGAAACTATAGAAGCTACAGCTATGAAACTTTGTGGAAAGGTCATAAGTGGGGATTTCTTGAAATTTTTGGGATGAAAAAATTTTTCAGTTAATTTTAACGGGGGTATCCCCATATGAGGAGTTGACTCTTTCGTCATTAGTAGTCGAGTAGCGTATCATTGGAAAGGTCTTAATGGGATCTTTTTAAAACAGATCTTCAAATTACCTCAACTGTACCAAGGGGGCAGGGGAAATGTTCGAAATTTTCGCGTAATCCCCCCCCCCCCCCGCGATTGAACACTTTTCATATGAACAATCTGAAAAAATCGCGGGTGTAGGCCTCCAGAAGAACAACAACAACAAATACGTCGGAAATCGATATTCGATCAACTTTGTTAGTAATAGTATGATTTATCAATGTTACATTTTCGTGCATAAAACCGTAAGGGTACCCTTAAATTCAATGAAATTTGATACGGCCGTGGCTATATATAAGGTAAACTTCCCATGAAAGATTTGAAAAGAGCGGTTTGAATTTTCCTGTATAACCATGAAACAATATGCGCTATATTAACATATTATGGAACCACATGGCTATGAAATAATATGCGCTTTTTACCGGCTCTGACATTAAGGGTTTGCTAGGATTTACACGAAAGTATCAGGAATGATAGGTATCATGAATATCTTTGAGGATTTATTCACCTAGTGACATAAGGAATCATAACACAAAATGGCGACTGCTTTAAATGCGAAGATTGAATAAATTTGTGTTATTTTCCCTAACTTCAACATTTAAGGTACGAGTATTGTGACAATGAAGTACCTGGAAATTGTAATTTAAATTCCCTGGGTTAAATGATATTTCATAAAAAAATTATTTTGTTAAGTTGGTAGGACTTTTCATAATTACTATGCAAAATATAAGCGCAATCTGTCTATTTACCATATTTGGCTCCGTGTGATTTTGATGAATAATTAAATATTTTGCGTTTTATTTGCAATTTCCGGGTACTTTTTTATCACAATGTAAAACAAAACTTACTCAAGGAGCTGAAGACCACGCCAAAAAGTGCTTATGAAAAGTGTTCCGAGGAATGGAAAAATCGCTGGCGTAAGTGTAGTGCATCTAATGGGGATTTATTTTAAGGCGACAAAATAAATAATAATGGATAATTAAATATTTTACGTTTTATTTGCAATTTCCGGGTAATTTTTTGTCACAATGTATGATATCAACATTTGCTTGAATTTATTAATGAATGTCTGAAGATGAGCATATACATCTTAGAGGTGAAACAAGTCGAATAAGTAGGATAAGGACTTTGTAACCATCCAAGTGTTCGAAACCAGTTTTCTGATGACAAGAATCGATGACGAATTATTCATCCAATATTTCAATGAGAGATCATTTAAATTTATCTAAAAGATTTAGAGTTTCCTTCATAACTACATAACAGGCATCATTTTGTATCAGGTTAAATAATTTTTCTGAATGCTCACCTAACTGGACATGTTCAAATTAAAAACTACTCCTTTTATTTTCTTGAAAACTCCGAAAAAAGTACGTAGGTCAATTTGAAATATGTATCAACCATCAATACGTGTAATTGTTGTTATACTTCCATAAATTGAAATGGCGATAATTCACTTGATTATAATTTAATTTCCATGAAATTTCGTTGACATAAGGGTTTTATATCAACCTACAAAACTGTAAAATTTTAACAAGTTTAAGGGCAACGGGTGCGGAACGGTGACGAGGCATGCAACTGGGTGGCAGCATATGAGTCGGCCAGGAAATGCCTTCGCAAACTGATCAACAGTAGCAAGGCTCGCTGCTGGCAAGACCTAGTGGACAATGTGAACAAGGATCCGTGGGGCCTTGGCTACAAGCTGGTCATGCGGAAACTTGGTGCCCTACGGAAGCCTTGTATACATGACGCGGAAAAGATGGACGCGATAGTGTGGGGACTCTTCCCCGCCCATCCCGTCCGTGTTGACGCTGTCCATGGTGAAACAGCAGTCGAGTGCCCCCTCTTCACACAGCTGGAACTGGAAGAGGCAGTCCTCTAATTGAAAGCGGTGTTGCGGCTCGTCTATCAATATTGTCCTAACTTGCTGCTCAGCACATTCAACGCTTGCCTACGGGACGGGGTTTTCCCGGTACGATGGAAGGTAGCGAGGCTCATGCTGATCAGCAAGAGGAAAGGAAATCCCGAATCGCCGTCTGCATACCGCCCGTTATGCATGCTAGACATGGCTGGGAAAGTGCTAGAGAAACTCACCAAGGGAAGACTCACTGACGCGATTCATGCTGCTGGGGACCTATCGCCTCGGCAGTACGGCTTTAGAGCAGGACGTTCTACCATTGATGCGATTGCAGAGATGGTGAACGCGGTCCAAAGGGCAGAGGCATATAGGCGCCCCAAGAGACGCATCGTCCTGTTGGTGACACTCGACGTCAGGAATGCCTTCAACTCCGCTAGATGGGTGGATGTTCTGGACACGCTGGAAAACTCTTTTCAAGTTCCAGAATATCTAATGCGGCTTTTGAGGAACTACCTAAAAGACCAAAGCCTGCTCTACGACAGGACACAGGGCCAACGAAGGATGGAAATTACATCGGGTGTCGCCCAGGGATCTATCCTTGGTCCGGACATGTGGAACGTGTCTTACGACGGGCTACTGAGACTTGAGATTCCAGATGAGTCGCACTTGGTCGGTTATGCGAATTATGTTGCGGCTCTGGTCGCTGGACGCACCGTTGAACAAGCGCAACTTAGGCTAGGTATGCTCATGCATCGAGTGAGGGACTGGATGACTGCTCAGTTTAGCATTGGAGAAAACCGAAGTGGTCATCTTGACAAAAAAAAGAATCCCTAGAGTAAGGATGATCAGTATTGGCAACTTTCGAATCGAATCGAGGCCAGCGGTGAAGTACCTGGGGCTACTGATCGACTCTGAGTTTCTCTGAGCAAATCAGGGCAAGGGCTGAGAAGGCTTCTTCGGGAATATCGGCTATGAGTCGACTTATGGCCAACGTACGGGGACCCAGTCCATCAAGAAGTCGCCTCTTGATGAGTGCTGTAGGGTCAGTGCTACTGTATGTAGCAGAGGTATGGGTCAACGCTCTCAGCAAGGAGGTATACCGAAAACGTTTGGCACAGGTACAGAGAAGAGGAGCACTGAGAATTGCATCTTCGTATTCAACAGTCTCTGGCTCGGCGGTGAGAGTTATTGCGGGCGTGATACCTGTTGCCCTCCTTGCTAGAGAGCGCCGCGCTATTTACCTGCGCCGAAACGAGGACGCGAGGGAGATGGTTGTCTACGAGGAGAGACAACGCTCGCTCAACGATTGGCAGCAGTCTTGGGTCAATTGCACGAAGGGAAGGTGGACTGCGCGCCTCATCCCGGATGTGAGACCGTGGCTAAATCTGAGGCATGGTGAGACTGACTTCTATCTGACCCAGCTTTTGAGCGGGTACGGGTGTTTTCAGTCTTACCTGCACAAGATCGGTAAGTCACGGTCTCCCGATTGTCGGTTTTGCCCAGGAGAGGAGGACAATGCCTGCCACACATTTTTTGCGTGTACAAAATAGGTCAGGCTGCGAAGAGAACTCTACAGGGAGACGGGAGAGCTCACCCCGGATAATATAGTTGCGGTGATGCTCGAATCGGTTGACAAATGGAACCAGGTGGCACATTATGCTCGGGCAGTCCTAAAATATAAAAGGGATTCACAGCAGCCGGAGGCACTGTGGCTGGAGGATCGCTCTTCTGGCACTGTCTCTTCCCCTCTCCCCTCCCGCTAGGAAAGGAACTTCCCAGCTTGAAGGCGCGCCACGGCGTAACAAAACGAGACCTGGCCCGAAGTAATGTGTCATACGGTTCCAGGCTGGGTTCTCAGGTTGACAGGCGAGGTGTTTAGTGGGTGGTCCAGTCGCGCGTGGGAGTCCCACACTCTGTGCATAAATAGCATTCACCCCCTACCACAAAAAAAGGCATCGCTTCGATTTTTGAGGGAAAATGTAAAATTTACAAAACACACTCTTATTAACAGACTTGAGTGTTGCCCTTGTACTCATAAAGACCTACCATCGTAATTTTTTCTGATTTTTCGGCTCAAAGGTTTCTAATCACCAGGGGAGGGGATAGGTACATTTTGCCACCTGCTTGACACACTGATGCAAAAACTGACTTTTTCAGATTCAGAAAGAGCTAAGACCATTAATGAGATACCCTACTCGAGTGCATTTGATGGGACATTTGTTAAGGGCCACTTCGTTGTGAGGGCAGAGCCCCTTGAACAATTTTAAAATATTTGATAAAACCTGAACTTTTGAGAGACAACCACTTCTAACCTTTTCATAAAGTTTGAGGATAGACGGACAGATGTACAGATGGGAAGACGGATGGGCAAGCGGACAGACAGGGCAAAATATTAGTAGTTTTTTTGTAAAATTTCTTTCACAAAGGCTTAAAAATCATGGAGGTACATCTAATAACAAATAACCTATAGGCTCAAATTCGTTGAACGTTGCTAGTAATAATAAAACTCGGATGGTGGTTGCAGTCAGACTAAATTCATTTATTATGCAACTTTAATGAACCAGCAATACAACCAACTTCACTTAGACTATGTTTCTAGTGTAATGCTTAGAGATGACTATAACGTTATTATTTTGTTACACATTTTAACACCTCCCCATAACAAAATAACAAACACAAAGACTTGAAGCCAATCGTTATGAAACAGATGAAATACCCAACTTTTTCATAAAGTAATAATGTTTGATTGATCCTAAGCTCTAGGTTAAAATATTTGCAGGCATTTCAGCTAGTTCAAGGTAAGAAATATTTATCATATTATTATTTAAAGCTTCTCTTACAAAATGGTACCTTATATCTATGTGCTTAGATCTACGATGTAAGAATGGTTTAGACGCCAGTTTTTGAGCATGGCTATGATTAAACAACGTAATACGTTATGAATTACCTACAATTTCAACTAATAAATTTTTTAAGTGGAAAGCTTCTTTACTAGCTTCAGACATTGAAATGTACTCTGCTTCAGCACTTGATAATGCTACATTTCTTTGCTTTCTGCATTCAAATGAAATTACTGAGTGTGACAATTTGAAACAAAACCTTGAATACGATTTCCTATCTGTTACATCTGGACTCCAGTCTGCATCTACGAAACCCTCAACACAACAATTATCTTTTCTAAAAATAAGACCACCTTCTGAACATGTTCCCAGTGGGTTTCATTATAAGAATTATTAAATTGACTAAGAAAACTTACACTATATGAAACCTCAGGTCTAGTTAGGACTGCTAAGTACATTAAGCTACCTAGAAGTTGCTGATAGGGATACTCATAGGAAACTTTCTCAACTTTTGCCAATTTCAGGTTCATCTCCATAGGAGTACGGATAGGTTTACTTTAGGACATATCGAACTTTTCTAGTAAATTTTCAATACATTCTTCTTGATCAAGAGATATTACATTTTACCAATTTTAACTTTCATTCCCAAACATTCTATCAGCTGGCCTAGACACTTGATCTTGAATCTTCTGCTCAGCTCATCTACTAACAAATCATAGGCTGATTTACTGTTATAAAAAACAAGAAAAAAACCATCTACGAACAAGGCAATTATCGTTTTAAGGTTTCGTTCAAATTTAGTGTATGAACATGGTTCATATTTTGATCTTTTGTAACCTAAACTTTGCAAATTACTATCAACTTTATGGTTCCACGCTCTGGGAGACTGTTTTAGTCCATAAATAGCACGCTTTAATTTAAATACTTTGTTATCAGCCTTGTTACAATCATCAGCAATAGGTTTGTTCATGTAAACTGTTTCTTTCAGTAAGCCACTTAAAAAGGCAGTTTTTACGTCAAAGTGACATACATCTAAATTCAATTTTACTGCTAATGCAAACAAAAGTCTCAAGGTAGAGTATCGAAGTACGGGGGAAAAAGGTTCATGATAATCTTTGCCGGCTTTTTGAGAAAAACCTTTCACCACTAACCTTGCACGATATCTCACATTGTTGTCACTGTCATGTTTATTTTTAAACACCTACTTGCATTGAACCACTGTTTTGTTTTTGGGACTATTCACTTCGTTCCAGGCTTCGTTTTCTTCAAAAAAATTCAATTCTTCTTGCATGGCCGCCTTCCAGAACTGACTTTCAGGACAATGCAATGCATTTCAAGGATGATGTGTCCTCCATCATTTCCTTTTTGCCATTTTGCAAGACTCAAATTGCTTATACTATATCTCTCTGGTTTCGTTCTAATTCTCTTTCCGGTTTCTTCAATTTCTGGGCTCACAGGTGTTATCTCTAAGTCTGAGGTGGAATCAAAATAGTTATAATCATGATCATATACTCTGTATCCTTTCACATTCTCAGCATAGCCGACAAGAATAAATTGCTTCACCTTCTTGCCCCACTTCTTCCGTCTTTCTTTTGGGACATGCGCAATGACAGTCCTTGGAAATACACGCAAATATCTCAAGTTTAGCTTCTTGCCTGGCTAGACCTCATAAGGTGTTTTATCATTCAGTCCGGAAACTACAGATCTGTTTCTTAAGTATACCGAAGTATTCACAGCCTCAGCCCAAAACTTTTTATTCAAGCCGACATCAAACAGCAAGCATCTAGCCTTCTCTACTACGGACCTGTTCATACGTTCGCATAAACCATTTTGCTAGGAGTATGTAAGCATTAGTCTTTTGGTGGACTATTCCTTGCTCCGCTAAATACTTTTCAAAATCAAGGCTGCAGAACTCACCTCCATTGGCTGTTCTAATAGTTTTGATTTTCCTGCTTTTTTGTTTCTCAACCATGGACAGAAAATACTTGAATTTGGTGAATATTTCATCTTTTGCTTTTAAAAAACAAATGAATGCCATCTTACTGTAGTCGTCTACAAACAAAACATAATACTTAAACTTCCCAATTGACAGGCATTCCATTGGGTCTCCTACATTCACATGAATTAAGTCCAGCACTCTTTCGGATTTCGAACAGCTTTGTTGACATTTTAACTTCACCTGCTTGCCTTCACAACAAACAATACAATCCGATTTTTCAATTTTTTCCACTTCAGGGAAAGAAATTCCGTCTACCGCGTGTTTCATTTTAGTTAAGCCAGCACTATTTATGTTTCAGTCAGAAATTTGGCACTAAAAGCATTTGATTGTCTCCTTTTGCTTTTATCAAAGTTTGGGCACTGATTTTTGTAGTGACTGGTTTGTTTACAATTGAAACACATTATATTTTTGACATTTTTCATGTCTGACGATTGTTTAATACCAAGGAGGCAGCCGTGCTTAGTGCTGCCATATGTGTGACGCTGCGAATTCTGAGATTTTTTTGCGATAAATGCATTTTCGATAGCATCTACATCAGAAGACATGTCCATTAACTTTTTTTTAATGATATCTGCGGTTATATTAATCCCTGAGTATACTTATCCAGTAATCCAGCCAGCATCAATGCACCAATGCACTAATCCATTATCTTGAAACCTGTTCCTTGCAGTCGTTGTCCCATTTCTATTATTTGAGAGACGTAGTCTCTCTCGTAGATGACGTTTCGAAGTAAACTAATCTTCCTCGTGTAGCCTGAATCGTTGAACATATTTTTCAATGTTGTCTATAGATCATGAGTTGTTTCTGCTTGCTTTATGTGAACATAAAGTGCTGGATCGCTTGTGAGGATTAATTTCGCTCTCGCGTTCGAATCTTCCGTTTTCTGGGCTGCAGTCGCAGACGCCGGTAACTAAGCTACAACGGCGGCCGCCATGCCTTCCAAAATCAGTACATTTGACGCCACGAAACAGCAGTCGTCATTATTCTCATGACCGTTAAGCTTTGGAACGTTTGCAATATAGTTCTGCGACATTTTAAAAACTAACACGTGCAAAAAAAATACTTTTTTACGAAAATGAGTCTGGGCCGATAACGTAATAAAACATGGAGAAATGCACAAACCAACATTGAAATCTTCACAATGATACCTTGATTTGCGTCTTATACCACAGGCACTACAAACAACGCATCTTCGCTTTAAGTTTTTATTGCCTGATCTATATTGTGAAGGAAAATAACTTCCTGTGAGCCTTATGGGATCATTACCTGTTGCCCTACCGCATAAAAAAGGATGACGATTGTTATATTTTTGTAGAATTTGTTTTATTAACAGCAAATGAAATTTGGCCATCGAAATGTATTCATGTGTGGTATGTTTATATAGACAAAACGCCATATGCAAATATCCAACAAATGGAAAAAATATTCGCGGTACCATTTCAAGCTTTTACGCGTCGTGTCAATAGTACTGATTTCCATGTCTGCTTTGTCTACTGCACCCATAGAGCCGTTATAATCTATAACACATTTTGGCTTCCATACTAACGCATTTCTTCTAGATCTCTTGGCTACTTCTGCAAATTCAGCAGTATGCAAAGTTGAAAGCATATAAAATTCCTTTTTATCGGACCATTTCATAGCTAATAGATTTTCAGATGACAACAAGCCTCTCCTTTTTTCAACTTTTGATCCATTTAAGGCATTCCTTTGCGCCTTTTCAGGACAGTTCCACAAGCATTTATACCATTTTGGTAAAGTAAATTATATAACAAAAGGCTAGAAAACCAGTTATCTACATAAAGTGTATAACCTTTATTTAGATAAGGCCGCAAAAACGACATAACAATGTTGTCCGGTTTTCTAATGTCCTGGTAATCAGTGCCTATGCTCTACAGTAAATGATTAGGTCTTGTATGAAGCCCGTTTGACAATCAGAAAGGAGAAATGACTTTATTCCAAACCGACTCCTTTTGGATGGAATGAATTATTTGAAGGAAAGACGACCTTTATAAAGGAGTAGGCTTTCATCTATACATAAGCGTTGGTATGGCTGAAATATTTCATTGAATGATCCTCGAAGTCTTTCGACTATTTCACTTATTTTACACAAGCGATCGGTTGATGGACCAACTTCATCTGTAAAGTGGAGCATTTTTAGTATCTTAAAGTAGCGATCTCTACTTAAAGTTTGGCCAAAAACTTTGCTGCGAAGAAGCTTAACTTTAGACCAATATTCTTTTAATGAAAGTTTTTTGTTTCTTGTCATTAGAAACGACACAGCAAAAAAACAATAGAGTTCATCTACGTTTGTTCCTTGTGCTGGCTCTAAGTTGCTCCTTTGAATTTGTCGGCACCAGTAGTTATTTGTTTTTTCTACAATAAATTGAACCAAATCCTCCGAAAACAACGCTTGGAAAAAGTTCAAAACGGTTGAGGAAGAGTTTAATTCACTTCCTTGTAGCCCTGAATTTTCTGATGAAAAATCGTGAATATGCGGCGAGAAATTTGCAGTAGTCCATCTTATATCCCGAAAACTCTCAACGACTACTGGGTTGACTTCATCTCCATCTGATTCCGACGTGTACAGTATACGTGCTAGGATTCTCCTGCTTGCGATAATGTCGTATTCAAAATGGTCATCTGAATCACTTTCTGAATCAGAAGAATCGTATAACCACCGTTCTAGTGGAAATCTTCTTGCAGACATGCTGACGAGTCCTAACATAATTTGTCTGTAACATATTTACAAAATTGCAAAATCATCAGACATACCAATACTTATTCGTAGCTTATGCACCAGAACCAATATCCTAGAAGGAACGCCGTTAAACTAACACTAATCAAACACTACTAAAAAAATTCTTAATAACGACAATATTAGATTTGATTTTTAATGTTATATCTGAGTTGACTCATTAATCATTCCATTTACGCAGTAACAGTAACAGAAAGTTTCTTTGGGGACGCGTACACTTGAACTAGCTTAGTGAGTGCGTCGAATAAAAGCGGCAATAGGCCTTAGAAAATGCATTATGAAAGCCGCATATAGGTGGCGATAGGACGGAGCAAACTTTATGTGTACGCCGCCTATAAGCGGCGATAGGCCTCAGGCAATACATGTTGAACGCCGACTATAAGCGGCGATAGGCCTCAGAGAATGCATGATGAACGCCGAGTATAGGCGGCGATAGGCCTCAGATAATGCATGGTGAACGACGACTATAGGCGGCGATAGGACTGAAAGGGTTAACAACAAAAGTATGAATTAAGCAAGCCTTTTAAGAGAATCTTTAGTTAACATGAAATTCAATTCCAGGGCTTTAGTAAACAATTTAGCTCAGCTAGTTAAATTTCAAACCAGAAAACGAAACATAAGAAATAATCAGAAATATCAATTTCAGTGGTCGGTTAAAATAGATAATGATTCTTGTCAAGACGCCACGTATCCTGACAATTTTCAAAGTGTAATTGCAATTCAATGTGAATTCAGAAACATTGAGCTGTATATTAATGGAGCTACTAGAAGAATGTCTTTCCATTGTACCAGATCTGGCATCCGTATGTCAAAACTGGTCTAACCAGGCTCTTGTAACAAATAACTTTGACTTTTTGATCAATGTATCTGGAATGAAAGAGTAGCCGAAGAGCCATGACTACTTTTTGTGCCTTACTGAGCATGATTTTGACATGTTCAGTATAGTAGAGATACTGATCGAGATGAACACTGAGGTATCGAACACAGGATTTATGTGGAACCCGTTCTGAACTACCCTCACCAGCCATAATGTGGAAATCCTTCCAATTACGTTTCAGGTCTTGGCTGGCCTCCTGCAGCGTTGTCCGAAACAAAATTGTTTCGAACTTCTGCTCATTGATTTTCATTCGCCAATTGTCGGTGTAGAGCTGCACATAATTAAACATTTTTTGAAGATTGCTCTGAACTATTGTAGCTTTTTGGTCTGCCGTATAGATGATCAGATCATCAGCAAACGCTACCAATGATCGCGTTGGCGAGACATTAAAGTCAAAGCTGTTCAATAGCTTGCGAATGAATATTGAGAAAAGCAGGGCCGCAGTAACTGTTCCCTGCTGTAGACCATTCAAGACCTTGAACTCGAGCATTGTTGTTAGATTTGCATCAGTTACAACAAATGATTTCCCGTATAACATATTGCACATCATGGCGACAAGGTGTCTGGGGAACCTGTCCTGAAGAAGTTTGCAAACTAGTCCATCTAGCCACACCGTATCAAAGGCTTTCTCCATATCAATGAGACATGCTCCAACATATTCTTTGTTGTTTAGTTTCCAACAGATGTCTGAGGTTACTTTCGTTATTGCATGTATGGTCGAATCCCTGGCGCGAAAACCAAATTGGCAATTCGGCATCAACTCATATTTCTCAAACACGTTGCTGATGTTAGGCAGCAAGCCGATTGGGCGATAGCTTTTAGGGCATGAAGATTCTTTTCCTTTCTTCAAGATTGGAAATATCTTAGCTTTCTCCACTCATTTGGGAAATATGAATTGTTCAACCTGTTGTTGAACAATCTGCAATAATTCCTAATAGCAACCTTAGGCAAATGTCGGAGAACTATATTTGGAATACCGTCAGTACCACATGATTTTTTGTTGTTTATTCTGCGAAATATGAAACACAAGTCTTCATAGCTGACAAAATAATCAGTAAGATCAAGCTCGGTATGAGGTCAGATGTGAATGTTTCATCGAAATGAAGAATTGATTCGCCGTTCAGGCTTGATTTGAAGTCGGAAACTTTTGCTTCGACGACCACTGAAATCATTTCATTCCTTCTCTCTGGGTTTGGCAGATGAACCAATTCAAAATGTGTTCCAATCAGGGCAAGTTTCTGCAATCCATCACATATAATCCTGTTTCCATTTCTAACCGGAGTCGTACTATCAATTTCGATACCAGCCCTATCGAGAAGATTTATCTCATCACTAGCGACTTCAAGATTCGATACCTTCACTCGAGACTTCTTGCGGAATATGCTATTCACTTTCGCGAATACGCCATCTGGGTCCTGTGGGCTAATACCCCCCAGTTTTTCCGCCCATTGATTGCTGACCTCACTCCTAAAGTATGAACGGATTAAGTTCTGGACATTCTTCAGGTGCAATTTCAATCAAGCCAACGAGGAATGGTTGTAGTCCAAAAATCGTCGATAAATATTGTTGACGCGTCTGAGGAGAAGGCTTTTCAATCGTTTCAACCTTGCGATGATTGGTGTTTCATATCCTTCCATATTGTTTCGATGTTTAATCTTGCTCACTTTCTTTCTCAATCGTTTCCAACGTCAGCTTCTCTAACTTCGACAAATAGAGATCTATTTCATCGTCAGTTAGGTTTCTGTTATTAGGAACCATTGAGCAAGCGTTGCCATCATCAGAAGGGGGACATTGATTCTGGTACTCCCGATTAAACTTCTTTTGAAACTTTCACCAGTCTGTTTTTTTGAAATACAACCGACGGTTTTCATGTTGAACTGGAATGAGGAAGAAATCATCCCTTTGATGATTGATTTCCATTACGATTGCGTTATGGTCGCTATCGTAAGGAAGCACCTGCAGTTTCCGTTGAGGACTATTAAAGCTGAATTCAAGTCTTGCGTCAGCAATGCAGAGGTCCAAATATGAATTTGTACCAGGTATGTTGGGAACTCCGACCCATATAGGTTGCACCTGTATTCAATTTGGTTCTTTGTTATCCATGATTTCAGGAATACACCTCTTGGATTATTGGTGGCGTTTAGCCATGATGTATGCTTGGCATTCAGGTCACCGGCAAAAATATAATAACTATGCAGCCTGTTCAATTCGAGTATTTCAAACAAGGAATTGAGTTCCTCCTTGAACTTGAGAACATTTTGACCAGTTGGATAGGCAGAGATAACGAAGAGGTTATCCCCACCTGGCAGTGAAATTTTGTTGACGGACACTTCAAGAAATTCAAAGCTTTTGAATTCGACTTTTTCAATATTTTGGAAACAATAGCGTCTTCTAACCAATATCCCGGTGCCATCTCCCCCTACCCTATCGTTTCTTACGAATACAAAATCTTTGGGTTTCATGGAATGCCATGAATTGAGATGGGTTTCAGTGAGAAGTATGATGTCAGGCTTTTTCTTAACAACAAATTCAAGGAGATAATCACGTCGATGTATGGCAACGATAGAGTTGACGTTGATCGATATGAGGCGAAGCCTATCCATGGGAATATGTCTGGATGCCAAGTTGTTATTAGGCATTTGAAAGACCTAAACGTTGAAAAGCAAAGTTAATTTTTGAGTCTTGTTTGTCGATTCTCTCCGATAAAGAATTAAGTTGCTGGTAAATTTTGAGAAGCAGCTCATTATTGCCACTTACATTATTTACATTATTTCCAGCATTTTCGTCTGGTCCTCTAGCGACGAGTGCAAATGATACTCCGGGCTTGACGAAGTTGGAAGGTATGATATTACGGTGTACTTGTGTTTGCTTTGGAGCAAATTTAACTTTTGCATCTTGATATCGGGAGCATCCTCGATATGGTGCTGGGTGACCAAAAACACCGCAGTTAACACAGTATAATTTTTCTTTAGGCTCCGTCTGAGCCAATTTGCACTCACCGGGGGCATGAACGTCTTTGCATTTAACGCAACGATAGTGCATGGCACAATTGGCAGCCGAATGTCCAAATCTTTGACACCGGTAATACTGGTTGACTTCTCTTTTCTGGAGGCGTTCCCACCTCACCACTCTGAAATTTAAGTACCTTATTTGTTGAAGGGCACTTGGACTGCTCTTATTTGCAATTTGTACCAGGTAAAGTGGTAAACTCTTCCTTTGTCGCAAAGGCTTTGACTGAAACAAAATCAATATCTGGTGCAGCTTCCTTGAGCACCTGAAGAAGATCGACCGTATCCTCTCCGCTGTCCAAACCCTTCAACAAGAAGGTCTGTTTTTTTTTTCACTTTTTGGGGTATAGGTGAAGTGTGGAACCTCCCAGAAATCAGCGCATCTTTGGCTGACTTGAAATCAACCAGTGATTTCGTCCGTATAGTTAATTTTTCGGCATTAACTCTTTTGATTTCAAAATTGGCCAGTCTATTTTCCATTGCCATTGATTTTGCGGCTGCGTCTTTTGAGGCTTCATCCCTTTCTTGAAGAGATCCTTGAGGGACTGTATCTCTTGCTTTAGTTCATCACTTTCTTTTTGCAATTTGGCCATTTCTTGATTGTCCGCTATTATTTGCAGCTTGCACCCTCCATCTGCGGAGTTTTCTTCGTTATGTTTTCTTTTGGTGATTATCGCCAGTTTCGTATTCGTCGTTTCCCCAGGTTGCCCCAACGGGGGGAAGACGTCGGGCTCCTCCATACCAGCGGCCCTGAAGTTTTCTTTCGTAATTTGTTTTTCGTTACCAATCGAAGTAAAAATATTCGATACAAATTTCCTGAGTCGATTACTTCGACGATATAAGATTTTTTCCGATAAAAATTAACTTCGGACTAACGTTTTTAAAAAATTTACTTAATTTTTGAAAACTTTTGACAGGAGCGATTTAAAACACGTCCATACGCAAAGACTACTACGATCCTGAATGTCACAGCAGTTTTTCTCCGAAACTATAGAAGCTACAACCATGAAACTTTATGAAAAGGTCAGAAATGCTGACTTCTTAAAAGTTTGGAGTGGAAAACATTTTCAAAGGGGTTTAAGAGGGCTCTCCCCATATAGGGAGGTGACCCTTCACCATTTTTTTTACACTATTGGTAGTCGTTGGAAAGGTCTTAACGAGATCTTTTCAAAACAAGTCTTGATATTGCCTTTCAGTACCCTGGGGGCAGGGAGAGGGGAAATGTTCCAACTTTCCACGTACGCCCCTCCCGATTGGACACTTTTCATCCGAAAAATCTGAAGAATAATGAATGTAGGCCTTAATGAGTACAATAACAACAAATACATGAGAAGTTGAAATTCACTCAACTTTGTTGGTAATAGTATGATTTATCGATTTTACATTTTCTTGAATAACGTCTTAAGGGTACCTTTGAATTCAATGAAATTCTGTATTTAAATGACTATTAATATAATTGACCTGTCCTGCAAGTTTCATAAAGATCAAATGGTATTTAACGAAGTTATAGCGATTTAAATTTTTCTGTATTACTATGGAACAATATGCACTGTATTACCATGGAAACATATGGCTATGAAGCAATTTGTGCTTTTTACCGACTCAGACACTAAAGGTTTGCTAGACTTTGCATGAAAGCTTCAAGGATGATAGGTATCATGAAAATCTTTGAGAATTAGTTCAGCTATTGGTATTAGTAATCTTAAAACAAAATAGTGGCTGTTTTAAATGCGAAGATTGAATAATTTTGAGTTATTTTTCCTCAACTTCAACGTTGAAGGTGCATGCTTTTAACACTTGATTCTATTTAATTAATTACTGAAGATGAGTACCTACAATTAATACTCATAGGTGAAACAAATCGAGGAGGCAGGAGAGAGATCCTAACAGAAGAGCTTTGTAATCATTCTAGGGTTCGAAAAAATATTCTGATGCCATGAATCGATGATTACAATACAGAGGAGTGGCCCCTAAGAAGAAAAATCATCAAAGGTAGCCGATATGAAATTCAGTTTTCTTTTCGCCATCCGACAACGCTCTAGAATGATATCATTTAAAACAAATTCTATTACACAAGCGTTCAAAATATTATACGAATGTCAACATATCAATTCATTCTTTAGCTTTGCAAGCTCATTGATAATCAATCAAAATGAAATAGATCCAAAAATTTAATTTTATTACTTAGTGCAAAGAAAATTTTCTTTTGGATTTATTTTGAGTTTATTTGGATTTTTTGAGATAGAGTGAGCTTAACATGAAAAGCGACATTCTATTTTTAACACATTTTTCGTTAGAAATTCTTTAAATATTCTAATAAAGTCATACAAGCCACTTTTTAAAAATAACTCATCTCTTAACATATAGTGAGTGATAAATCATTTGTCTTTGCTGGTGAAAACAATTACTGCAGTGGCATACAAAAACTATGACAATAAGAGTGTAGTTGATTGAGGAGATACTTAAAATACTTGAAGCAAACTGTAAGAAGTATTTGACCTTATTATAAATCATTTCCAGGTTCACTGTACCAAAACTAATTATACGCATACTTGTCTTGGAAACCGTGGTTAAACTACCCAAGTTCTGGCGTCATATAAATTGGATCGTATTCTTGGATAACCTCCAAGCTAATTAACGAATTTTAAGTGCAAATAACATTTGGAGTTTTAACTCTTTCATATACTGAAACGGAGCACTTTCCATAATATGTTGGGCTTCGATATTTTACGGGTATATTCAAATTAATTCAAAAATGTCGATGTGAAGTATAAATGTTGAATATGTTGTCTATTGAATATTAACTATACTAATTTTAAAAAAATCATAATTGACTTGTTTTTCAATAATCTGGAAGTCTGAGTTAAATTTTGCTGGTCAACATCCTCTGTTATCATGTAAAATAATAAAAACAATATTATATCAATGATTGGAACTCAAGCTGAAAAATTGAAAAAAACGGGCAAGTGCGAGTTATCTCGCGTAAAGAGTGTTCTGTATGATCAATTTGTAATCTAGCAGTTTTCTGTGGTAAATATGAGAAGTACTTGTATGTCTGCTAGTGGATTGTAGAGGGAAATCACTGAACATTTTCTCTATTGTTGAATTATGTCTTCTCGTACAAGGTGTTTTCCAAATTAAACGAGACTGAGCTAAAATAGAGATGACAGGAGCTTTGTTCTGATAAATTCGAGTTTATTTATTCAAAATAGTCTTCTCCGGCCTCGTTATACTGTTTCGCACGATCCAAAAGCTTTTCGGAAGAGTGTTTCTGGTCATTGATCGGGATGTCCTTCAGAATGTTAGTACAAGCCTTTTGGATGCCCCCTGCGGACGCAAAACGTTTTCCGTTCATGGCCAAATGCAATTTTCCAAGTAGGTAGAAGTCAAGGGGAGACATATCAGGCGAATACGGTGAGTGATTGATGGTTAAAATGCGATTTCTAGTCAAAAAATCGGTCACAAGAGTGGATCGATGAGATGGTGCACTATTATGCAATAAGCGCCAACTTTCTCCTTCGCGGTGTTCAGGCCGAATTCGACGATTGCGATGCTTCAAAATGCCAAGATAGAAAAATTCATTAACGGTTTGGCCGATTGGCATGAACTCCTTGTGGACAATTCCATTGAAATCGTAAAAACAAACGAGCATCGATTTGATTTTTGTCTTCACCAAACGCAATTTTTCGGGTGGTGGCTCGTCTGGGGCCTTCCATTCGGCACTTTGGCGCTTGGTTTCGGGCTCATTTTTTTCGTGGTAGCGAGGTAAATGCCATTTACGCACAGAGTGTTGGACTCCCATGTTCGCAAAAAGGCGACTGGACTTCCCACTAAACACCTCCCCTGTCAACCTAAGAACCCAGGCTGGAACCGTTTGACACATTACTTCGGGCCACGTCTCGTTTTGTTGCGCCGCGAGGTATCTTGAAGCCAGGGGATCGCTCTTCTAGTGGAAGGGGAGAGGGGAAGAGGAAGTGCCAGACAAGCGATCACCAGCCCCAACGCCCCCGGCTGCTGTGAGTCCCTTTTATATTTTCGGCCTGCCCGAACATAATTTGCCACCTGGTTTCATTTGTCAACCGATTCGCGCATCACCGCGACTATATTATCCGGGTTGAGCTCTCCCGTCTCCCTGTAGAGGTTCCTTTGCAGCTTGACCCATTTTTTGCACGCAGAAAAATGTATGGCAGGCATTGTTCTCCTCTCTTGGGCAATATCGACAATTGGGGGACATGACTTACCAATCTTGTGCAGGTAAGACTGAAAACACCCATGCTTGCTCAAAAGCTGGGTCAGATAGAAGTCAGTCTCACCATGCCTTCGATTTAGCCACGTTCGCATATCCGGGATGAGGCGCGCAGTCCACCTTCCCTTCGTGCAATTAACCCAAGACTGCTGCCAATCGTTGAGCGAGCGCTGTCTCTCCTTGCAGACAACCGTCTCGCTCGCATCTTCGTTTCGGCGCAGATAAATAGCGCATCTTCTCTAGCAACGAGGGCGACACCTATCATGCCTACAATAGGTCTCACTGCCGAGTCAGAGACTGTCAGATACGAAGATGCATATTGGAAACACCACGTTTCATTACCAGTTACAATGTTGTAAAGGAAGTTCCCGCCTCTTCAATGACGACGTCTTTCGAATTTTGAATTCTGAGCAATTTTTGGTTAGTAGCTAACTTGCGCGGAACAAAACGTGCATAGACCTTTCGTTAGCCCAAATGATTGGTTAAAATGCAATAAATCGATGTTTTAGAGATATTCAACTCCGATTCCATGAGTTTCAACGATGATTTCGGTTCATTTTTGATAAATTCACGCACAATTTTGATGGAGTTTTCGGTAATCACTGATTTTGGGTGGCCCGTATGTTCAGCGTCATTTTTGTTCTCATGACCAACTCTAAAACATGTAAACCACTCATGAATTCTGGCACAAGATGGACAATCATCGCCATGAACTTTTTTCATCAATTCAAATGTTTAGGTAAACGTTTTACTGATTTTAAAACAAAATTTGATATTAGTTCTTTGTTCGAAACTCATTTTTGTACATTCACAGATGGCACCACCAAAAAATTTATAAGGACAAAAGTCTCGTTTGTTTTGAAACCCTCCTTGTATATATGTATATAAACTTAGATAGACAATCGGTGACATTATCAACGAACAACTTATTACAAATTTGTACGCAATTTTCTCAGTACTAGATCATAACCCTCCGACAGAAAT
The DNA here is from genome assembly GCA_963969285.1 of Odontomyia ornata. NCBI lineage: Eukaryota > Metazoa > Arthropoda > Insecta > Diptera > Stratiomyidae > Odontomyia > Odontomyia ornata. Next base: position 203,701,679 of record OZ017742.1, on the reverse strand, counting down.
GGAAGCCAGATAAACCATAACAAACGGTCATCCAACAACGGAAAAGACAAAAAACGTAGTATCCCTCCACATGTCCGAAACTAGAGCCTACCTGCTGAACATATCCTACACCTAAATAAAACCATTTACTTCCACATATCCTTTAGGCACTGAAAATGACTCAAAAGATTCGAAAAACGTCTGCTCGCCCAACAAACCAAGGCCCGATGGCTTTTCAAAAAAAATTATTTTCACCGATTGTCGAACCTGACATCAAATGAAAAGTATTGATTAGAATATCATGTCTTAATATTGCAATATCAGATAGACAGGGAAGCGGAAGAGCACGAAAAAATTGTGTAGACGTCTTTGCAACGAATTTCTGAAAAAGTCATGGAGATATTGCTTTAAAAGTACGGCAAATACCTCAGAAGTCGGTGTTGCTAGTAATAGTAGGATTTATTTAAGATTTTTACCTATAACATCGAATAGACACCTTTTACGCAATGAAATTCCGCGCCAACGTGGTCCAATGAAAAATGGTCCTAGCCTATAAGGTTCATCAGAGTCGAACGGTATTCGGTGAAGTTACAGCGATTTGGCTTTTCAGATACAACAACAACTACGAGGGCGCTCCGATAAGTACATAGCCTCACCACCTGACAGCGCTACTATTGCAAGAAAGATTCACTATCGTGTAGTACATTCTCCTAGATGGCTACTGTCAAAATTTCAGTCGAATCGGGCTTGTAGTTTTGTTTTGACCACATGCAGAAACGGGCGTGTCCGCGAATTTTAGTAAAATGGAGAAATAGCAATATTGGTCGGAGATTCGGTTCTTGTTTTTGGAAGGGAAATCGGGCAGCGAAATCAAAGAGTGCTTGGATGCTGTGTACGGTGACTCTGCTCCTACGCTGGAGATTGTAAAAAAATGGTTTAACGTGTTTAAACGTGGTCGCACGTTGACTTTTGATGAACCACGCCCAGGTGCCCCGAAAACGGCTACCACCGAGAATAACGTGACATAAATCCACGAGCTCGTATTAGCAGGCCGCTGATTGAAGGTGCGTGAGATGGCATCTCAAAAGACTGCGTGGGTCATGTCCTACATGAAATTCTGGCCATGAGAAAGCTGTCGAACACAATGCGCGTCATGTTTGCTCACTCCGGTTACCGAACGCAACCGTGAGACCACTTCAGAGTAGTTTTTGACGCTGTTTAAGCGCAATCCGAAGGAGTTTGGGCATCATTTTGTCACTGTCAACGCAGCATTGCTCCACTGGTACACACCAAAGACCAAGGAGCAGTCGAAACAGTGGGCTTCACCCGGCGAACGTGCTCCAAAGAAGGAAAAGACTGTCTTATTGGCTGGAAAGGTGGTGAAATTATCCAAGTTTGGGCTGTGAACTGCTACCCTGTTCACCGTATTCTCCAGATTTGGCCCCATGTGACTTCGTTTTGCTTCCAAACTTGCAAAAGTCACTCGCTGGGCAGAAATATGAGTTGAATGAGGAGGTCACCACCACCACGGAGGCCTACTCCACATATCTCAAAAAAACGTATTTTTCAGACGGGTTAAAGAAGCATCGCTGAGTCAAGTATATCGTGTTAAGAGGAAATTTTGTTGAGAAAAAAGTCACCACTTTTCCAAAATTTTCATTTTTCTTTTGTAGGCAAAGTACTTATCGGAATGCCCTTGTATAGGGTCTTGCATTAGGAACATAACAATTTCGTATCTTTATATGAACGCAAACGTCAAAACGTTCGTCAAAGTCATCCTTTTTTTCATGGTAAAGTTCATGAACCAGCAACATTTGGAAATTATTAAAAATTACTATTAATTACTTTTACCGAAAAATTATCTTCAGCGATTAAGCTCATTTATGGCTAAATTGCTTTGTTAATAAGCAAAATAATAAATAATTCGACCTTGGATGCTAGCGAGCCTGTGGCGACTTTTCACTGACTGGACGCCTGTCAGGCCATTGTTTTCGATTTGTTATCGCATGCCCATCTTCGCTTCAGTACTGCATCATATCTCGTGCGGTGTCTATCGCTGTGCATATTGTTATTGTGCAGTTTTATTTTTTATTGGGATTAAAAAAGCATCGTTGCTTTATTCTGTGTTTTATTAGATTCATTGTGTGTACAGGTGTCTGTTTTTCAACATGTCTGGATTCAAACGCAATCACGTAACTCTTTCACTAAATAAAAAATCAGCAGTGCTACAAACAATGGGCAAAGGAGAACCGCTCCAATAAATTGCAAAGGAATTGAATGTAAGTGTAACGACAATTAAGGATTGAAGGAAGAATCGGAAAGGCATTGAATCCTATACAGTTACAACGATTGATGGTGAAAACACTCTGAAGAATCGCAAAACATTAAAAAATCCTAAACTTGAACTGCTTGATAACGCATTGTGGACGTGGTTTCGTTAAGAAAGAAGGAAAGGAACACCAATATCCGGGCCAACTCTCAAAGAAAAAGCGATAGATTTGCACAAAAAACTGGAAGCCAAAAGTGAATTTGCTGCCAGTGAAGGCTGGATTGATCGTTGGAAAACCCGTCATGGTGTCCGATTTGTTTTTGTTTCCGGTGAAAAACGTCATGGTGTCCGATTTGTTTCTATTTCCGGTGAAAAACTATTTGCCGATGCCGCAGCTGCTAAGGAGTTTTCTGTTAAATTTCGAGAAACTGTAGAAGAAAATGAACTGCTACCCTGCCAAGTGTATAACATCGACGAGACAGAGCTAAACTTTAAAATGTTGCCAACAAAAACATTCGCAGCTTCAAATGAATCCGAGGCAGGAACGAAACTTAAAAAAGATAGACTAACAGTCACTCCTTTTAGCAACGCAGATGGTGCCCACAAGCTTCCCTTGTTCGTTATTGGCAAATCCAAGAAGCCAAGGGCATTCAAAAATATAAACTTATCTTCCTTGCCAGCTTATTACCGCAATCAAAAATATGCTTAGATGGAATGCAATCTTTTTAAACCCTGGCTTTTCGACGAGCATGTGCCATCCGTTTAAAAAGACTTGAAGCAAAAAAATCTGCCTATTCGTACTCTACTGCTGTTGGATAGCGCAGCATTACATCCATCTGAGGAAGATTTGGTGAAAGGGGACATAAAAGCTCTCTTTCTGCAAGTTATGACTAAAAATTAGCATACCGAAGGTGAGCAAAACAACGACGCACTGGAAATCGTTAAAGATCTACTAGCTCAGGAGCCGAATGTCTCTGCTAATGAAGTTAAAGAGTGGATCAATGAATGTGACAAAGACTGTGACACTTTTGAAGAGCTCAATGACGACTAGATTGATGCCACTGTTAGCCAGGAAACTGTGAACGAGGACTCGGACGGCGAAGACGAACCCTCCACCCGGATTTCACACAACGATGGAAAAAATACTTTTGACATTGCCCTTCAATACATAGAGCAGAATCCAACTTCAACTCCAATGGACGTTTTGTGGATAAAAAAAATGGAGGGACACTGCAGCTAAATCTAGAATAACATCTGCTAAACAAAAATGTATCACTGACTTTTTTCCAAGTAATTTGTTTTCGTTTTTACTGAAAACAATGCATACAGTATAATCATTTCTTAGTTTATAGGTATGCACATACATATGTACGGTGTACATAGTTACTTTCTTTGTAAGAAATTTCTTTTAATATACATATTAATTGTATGTAGGCGTAGACAATACATATTGTAGTGCATGTTGGCCTTTTTCTAGGTGATATGTTGTTTAACTCTGTATAAAAAACATATTTTTGTTGTATATTACCATATACGTCTTTTAATTCTTAAATCGTTTATTTCTTTGTACCCAATGCCTTTTAAAATTTTTGCAATAAATATTAGGTTTTCCGGATAATCCGACCTTAATTTTCGTTCCAACCATGGCCTCGGTCCCGAAGGTGACGGATTAGAGGGGTTCTACTGTATGCATTATTGGTCAGCACCAAACCCACGTGTACATCTTGAGACACCGTTGCATCCGCTAAAAATTCTTGTTTGGTGCGGTGAAGAGCGCTATCGTGTTATGTTGGAAGATTATTTGTGGCCAGAATTGCTTGAACTTGACATCAACGATATGTGGTTTCAACAAGACGGTGCCACAAGCCACACAGCACGCCTCAAAATCGATTTATTGAAATTTATTCAATTATTGTTATGTATAATGGAAAACCCTGTACAATATGCAGTTTTCCCGTTTTATAGGCTGGTGATCCAATTACTTGCTATATTATTATTGAGATATTTTAAAAAATTCAGAAAAGATGAATAACTTTATTGCCTATGATAAATTGTACACTAAATGATATGTGTTATCATAGAAGGATTTTTGGAGTTTTTGCATTATTTAGGTGACGTTAATATCTGCATTTCATAGGGTGAGTAAAAAATTCTTCTCACTGTAGCTCAATCTTGCCTACTCGACTTGTTTAAAGTTAGTACATAGCTCTGAAAGGATAAAGTGACATGTCTCGCGTCGTTTATTTATTTATATTTATCCATTCAACGCAGTAATCTCCACATTGGGTATTCTACATCTAGCACTCCTTGTGTGTAGACGTGTTTTTAACCACTCTTGTCATTAATTTTAAAAATTAATTAATTTTTCACAGAAGTCAGTTGAAACTAATTTTTTTAATTGAATACTATCACCGTCGAATTATTCGAGCATTCATCGAAAACCTTAAGTTTCTTTCCTGATGAAGTATCAAAAAGTGGAAATACATTCAAGGGAAGTCCCGGCTTGTAAGCATTGCCTGTAATCTCGCTGCAAAAGCAACGAGATGGAGGAGCCCGATGACTTCAGCCATCAACCAAAACGATCTTATCCATCACCAACCGTGACTAGCGAAAAAAGCTAAAACGAAGATTCGATAGCAATGAAGACAAACCGAAAAATTTACCAGTCATCGAGATCAGGCAATTAGTCAAAGCTAGCGCGAAAGCTGTGAAGGTTGAGAGAGAAAACGAAGAACTCAGAAGTTGGACCCAATCGCTAGCAGAACTAGTTGGCAAATTAACGTTCAACAAAGGAAAAGAAGCCGCCAAGAAAGAAAAAGAAGTAAAGTCAAAAGCGACCGAAGACAAGAAATCTAAGAAACTGCAACAAGAACCTGATCAAGAGGATGTCCTCACCGCAGGCGGAACAAACATCAGCACGAACGATTATGCAGCGCTAGCTGGACTAGACGATTCCATGAGCATTGAAGAAGATACAGGTAACAAAAATTCTGAATATTGTATCACTACACCTGATAATGGATTTACCGAATATTTAAAAATTAAAAATACGGAGAAAAATTAGAAGTTTTGTCTGCTGTTTTGTCTGTCAAGGTTAATCAAAAGAAAGAAAAGGTCCCATCAATCAATGTATTTGGGCAAACAGGCAAAGATATGATTCGGCTTTTGGCAGCTGAAAATAAATTAAATGATTTTGAGATCGAGAGAGTGAATGCTGATAAACTGACAATTAGAACTAAATCATTGGTTGATTTTCAGGCAGCAAAAAGTAAAGTGCGTTGAATTCCGGAGATGTTCCACATTTTACATACACTCACAGAAGCGAAAAAAGCCAGACCTTTTTGTTGAATGGTCTGGACTGCGGGGAGGACACAGTCGATCTTCTTCAGATGCTTCAAGAAGTTGCACCAGAAATAGAATTTTATTATAGTTAAAGACTTTGCAACAAGCAGACTGGTTGTCGATCGTTAAAACTTGCCTTATTACTTGGTCCAGATTTCCTGCAAAAGCAGTTCAAGTGCCCTACAAAAAATAAGGTACTTGAACTTCCGAGTGGTGAGGTAGGAACGCTTCTAGAAAAGCGTGGTCAGCCAGTGCTACATGTGCCGAAGATTCAGTCATTCGGCTGCCAATTGCACCATGAAATATAGATGCGTAAAGTACAAAGATGTCCATGCTGCTAGCGAATGCAAATTGGCTCAGGCGGAACCAAAAGAAAAATTATATTCTGTGAGCTGCGGTGTCTTTGGTCATCCAGCATCATATCGAGGATGCCCCCGGTATTAAGATGCAAAGGTTAAATTTACTCAAAAACAAAGCCAAGTACACCGCAGTGTTGTCAAGCCTGGGGTGTCATTTCCACTTGTTGCGAGAGGACCAGCAAACAACGTAAATCAAATAAATAATGTAAGTGGCAATAATGAGGTGCTTGTTAAAATTTATCAGCAATTCAATTCCTTATCGGAGAGAATCGATAAAAAGGATTCTAAAATTAACTTTGTTTTTAAACAGTTTGGGCTTTCATATGCCTCAAAATAAGTTGTCATCCAGTCACATTCCAATAGAAAGGCTTCGTCTCATCTCGATCAACGTCAACTCTATTTTGAGTCTACATAGACATGACTGTCTCTTGGGGTTCCTTGTCAAGCAAAAGCCTGCCATAATGCTTCTCACTGAAACCCACCTCAATTCATGGCACTCCATGACATTCAAGGATTTTTAATTCGTAAGAAACGATGAGGTAATAGGTGATGGGGGAGATGGCACCGGGATATTGATTCGAAGGCCCTTTTGTTTTCAAATATTGAAAAAATCGAATTCAAAAGCTTTGAAAATCTTGAAGTGTCCGTTATCAAAATCTCACCGCCAGGTGGGGATAATCTCTTCGTTATCCATGCCTATGCGGGAGCTCAATTCTTTGTTTGAAATACGCGAATTGAACAGGCTGCGTCGTTATTATATTCTTGCCGGTGACCTGAACGCCAAACATACATCATGGCCGAACGCCACCAATGATCCAAGAGGTGTATTCCTGAACTCCTGGATAACAGAGAACCAAATGATGCAATCTATATGGATCGGAGTTCCCAATATACCCTAGATATTTGGACTTCTGCATTGCTAACGCAAGACTTAACTTCAGCTCTAATAGTCCTCAACCGAAACTATATGTGCTTCCTTATGATAGCGACCATAACGCAACCGTAACGGAAATCAATCATCAAAGGGATGATGTCTTCCTCATTCCAGTTCAACATGAAAATCATCTATTGAATTAGGAAAAAAACAGACTGGAGAAAGTTTCAAAAGAAATTTAATCAGGAATACCAGAAGCAATGTCCTCCTTCTGAAGATGACAACTCTTGCTCAATGGTTCCTTATAACAGAAATCTAACTGACGATGAAATAGATCTTTATTTGTCAAAGTTAGAGAAGCTGACGTTGGGAACGATTGAGAAAGTATATCACAAGATTAAATACGCGTCAACAATATTTATAGGCGATTTTTGGACTACAAACATCCCTCGTTGGCTTTGTTGAAATTACACTTGAAGAATATCCGGATTTTTATCCGTTCGAGCTTCAGGAGTGAGGTCAGCAATCAATGGGCGGAAAAATTGAAGGGTATTAGCCCGCAGGCCCCAGATGGCGTTTTCATAAAAGTGAATAGCATATGCCGTAAGAAGTCTCAAGCGAAAGTATCGAATCTTGAAATCACTAGTGATGAGATAAACCTTCTCGACTCCGGACAGAAATGGAAGCAGGATTATATGTGATGGATTATAGAAACTTATCCTGATTGGAACTCATTTTGAGTTGGTTCATTTACCAAACCCTGAGAGAGGGAATGAAATATTTTCAGAGGTCGTTGAAGCACTTCAAATCAAGCCTGAACGGCGAATCAATTCTTCATTTTAATGAAACATGAACATCTGAGCTCATACCGAGCTTGGATTTTATTGATTATTTTATCAGCTATGAAGACTTGTGTTTCATATTTGGCAGGATAAACAACAAGAAATCATGTGGTACTGACGGTATTCCAAATGTAGTTCCCCGAAATTTACCTGAGGTTGCTATTGGGAATTATTGCATATTGTTCAACAACATGTCGACCAATTCATATTTCCCAAATGAGTGGAAAAAGGCTAAGGTATTTCTGATCTTGAAGAAAGGAAAAGAATCTTCATGCCCCAAAAGCTATCGCCCAATCAGCGAGGTGTTTTAAGTGATGCTAAGTAAATCATTAAACGCCCACATTGAGAAATATGAGTTCCTACCGAATTGCCAATTTGGTTTTCGTGCCATGCATTCGTCCATACATGCGATAACGAACGTAACATCAGACTTTTGTTGGAAACTAAATGATAGAGAATGTGTTGCAGCGTGTCTCATTGAAATGGAGAAAGCCTTCGATAAGGTGTGATTAGATGGGCTGGTTTTTAAACCCCTTCAGGACAGGTTTCCCAGACAATATGTTATACGGGAAATCATTTGTTGTAACCGATGGAAATCTGACATCAATGCTCGAATTCAAGGTCTTGAATGGTCTACAGCAGAGAACAGTTACTGCGCCTCTGTTCTTCTCAATATTCATTCGCAAGCTAATGAACAGCTTTGATTTTAACGTCTCGCCAACGCGATCATTGACAGCGCTTAATGATGATCTGATCCTATCTATGGAAGACCGAAAAGCTACAATAGTTCAGAACAATCTTCAATAAGTTCAATGATGTACAGTTGGTTAAATAAAAATCAATACACAGAAGTGCAATAAAATTTTGTTTCGAACAACCCTGCAGGGGGCCAGTTAAGACCTGAAACGTAGGTGGAAGGATTTCCACATCATGGCTAGCGGGGGCAGCTCGGAACGGGTTCCACAAAAATCCTGTTTTCGATACCTCAATGTTTAGCTCGATCAGTATCTGTACTATTCTGAACATATCAAAATCATACTCAGTAAGGCACAAAAAGTAGTAATGGCCCTACGAAGACTTTTTCATTCCAGAAATATTGATCAAAATGTCAATACTATCTGTTACAAGGCCCTGGTTAGACCAGTTTTAACATATGGATGTCAGATCTGGTACAACCAGAGTGCTATTACTATGGAAAAATTAAGAGTTTTCGAACGGAAATATCTTCGTGCATGTACTGGTTTGTATAGAAAGCCTGAGACGGATTCGAAGCACTATATAGTATATCGAAAAGAAGAATTTATCAAACTGCTAAAGTGACGAGAATCGTTACCTTTATATTGAAACTTCTTCGGAATCCTAACGCAAGATCTGTAACTGTGAGTGAAAACCCTTGGATTTCACAGCCGTTCCAACCTACAGACGGGTATATTGCCACTTGCCGCACTGCTGGCTTCGTTCCTCCAGAAGCATTCGTGTATTTGGACATGTATCGATATATTTTTGATTCTGACGGTGTCCCAATCATATATCCCATATGTAGACGGGCCAACAATAAGAAGATAAAATATCCTACGAATTTGAGTTCACGAGACCAACGATTCCAATGGAGGTACTAATTTTTTTTTGTGGTAGGGAGGTGAAGGCATTTATGCCCGCCGAGTCTGGCAGTGTGGGACTCCCATGGAGGATACCTTTGGACTACCCACTAAACACTACCCCTGTCAATCTGAGAACCTAGCCTGGAACCGTTTGACACATGACTTCGGGCCAGGTCTCGTTTTGTTACGCCGTGGGGCGCCTTCAAGCTGGGGAGTCCCTTTCCTAGCGGGAGGGGAGGGGGGAAGAAGAATTGCCAGAAGAGCGATCCCCCAGCCCCAGTGCCTCCGGCTGCTGTGAGTCCCTTTTATATTTTAGGACTGCCCGAGCATAATGTGCCACCTGGTTCCATTTGTCAACCGATTCAAGCATCACCGCAACTATATTATCCGGGGTGAGCTCTCCTGTCTCCCTGTAGAGTTCCCTTCGCAGCCTGACCTATTTTGTACACGCAAAAAATGTGTGACAGGCATTGTCCTCCTCTCCTGGGCAAAACCGACAAACGGGAGACCGAGTCGGAGACTGTTGGATGCGAAGATGCAATTCTCAGTGCTCCTCTTCTCTGTACCTGTGCCAATCGTTTTCGGTATACCTCCTTGCTGAGAGCGTCGCCCCATACCTCTGCTCCGTACAGTAGCACTGACCCTACAGCACTCATCAAGAGGCGTCTTCTTGATGGGCTGGGTCCCCCTACGTTGGCCATAAGTCGACTCAGGGCCGATATTCCCGAAGCAGCCTTCTCAGCCGTTGCCCTGATTTGCTCAGAGAAACTCATCTTCGAGTCGATCAGTAGCCCCAGGTACTTCACCGCTGGCTTCGATTCGATCTGTATATCTCCAATACTGATCATCCTTACTCTAGGGATTCTCTTTTTTGTTAAAATGACCACTTCGGTTTTCTCCAGTGCTAAACTGAGTCCGCGAGCAGTCATCCAGTCCCTCACTCGGCGCATTAGCATACCTAGCCTAAGTTGCGCTTGTTCAACGGTGCGTCCGGCGACCAGAGCCGCAACATCATCCGCATAGCCGACCAAGCGCGACTCATCTGGCATCTCAAGTCTCAGTAGCCCGTCGTAAGACACGTTCCACAGGTCCGGACCAAGGATAGATCCCTGGGCAACACCCGATGTAATTTCGATCCTTCGTTGGCCCTGTGTCGTGTCGTAGAGCAGGCTTCGGTCCTTTAGGTAGTTACTCAAAAGCCGCATTAGATATTCTGGAACTTGAAAAGAGTTTTCCAGCGTATCCACCCATCTAGCGGAGTTGAAGGCATTCCTGACGTCGAGTGTCACCAACAGGACGATCCGTCGCTTGGTGCGACTATATGCCTCTACCTTTTGGACCGCGTTCACCACCTCTGCAATCGCATCGATGGCAGAACGTCCTGCTCTAAAGCCGTACTGCCGAGGAGATAGGTCCCCAGCAGCACGAATCGCGTAGGTGAGTCTTCCCTTGATGAGTTTCTCTAGCACTTTCCCAGCCGTGTCTAGCATGCATAACGGGCGGTATGCAGACGGCGATTCGGGATTTCCCTTCCCCTTGCTGACCAGCACGAGCCTCGCCACCTTCCATCGTACCGGGAAAACCCCGTCCCGTAGGCAAGCGTTGAATGTGCTGAGCAGCAAGTCAGGACAATGGTGATAGACGAGCTGCAAAACCTCAGCTGGAACACCATCTGGACCTGGAGCCTTCCTCGCTTTCAGGGAGAGGACTGCCTCCTCCAGTTCGAGCTGTGTGAAGAGTGGGCACTCGACTGCTGTTTCACCATGGACAGCGTCAACACGGACGGGATGGGCGGGGAAGAGTCCCCGCACTATCGCGTCCATCTTTCCCGCGTCATGTATACAAGGCTTCCGTAGGGCACCAAGTTTCCCCATGACCAGCTTGTAGCCAAGGCCCCACGGATCGCTATTTACATCGTCCTCATTTGCTAGATACGTTGAAGCTGGTTGAGCTGAGACGGAGGAATCGCGGTATTGATGGCTGAATGACATTGTCTAAATTTTTCGTGTTTGTTTTCAGTTTTTGTGTTTTTTGTTACTTAGTTTTTAAGTTTCAGCGCATTATTGCTACAAAATTAGGCATAGGTTAGGCAAATATTATCTTTATTGTATTAGGTTTAGAGATAAGGTATAACGCTTAGGTTAGGCACATTGTAATAGCATTTTTTTAAATTTAAGATAAAGTTTTTTTATTGAATTTTATTAGGTGTAGGATAAAAGTTCACTGTTGTGTTAAAATTATGAATTATTTTTGAATAGTGTTGGTTGTAATAATACTAATTAATTTGAATTTACTATGGTTTTGTTTTTTAATTAAATGTGTTTAACTGATAAGGTATAAATTTAGAGAGCTATTTGGGCCAGTCGATTTTCGCATTATGATTTTTTCGAATTTGCTTTATATTCTTTTAAAATTTATAACGATTGGTATTGAATAAAGCGCTTTTGACTTTGATTCCACATTGAAGTTGAAAAACTACCTTTCTATCAAATTTCAGTGAATCATTGTTTTAAATTCAAATTTTCAACTATCTAATAGACAGGTAAAATTTAATTTAGATGATATTCATATGTTTTCCCATATCATCCAATTTCGGTTCTACCATTTATAGCCTTAATATCTGAATAGATAAAGCTATTATCATTTTTTCGTAGGTCTTGATGAAAAGATTTTAAAGAATGTAATCATTTTTAGCCTCAAAACATTCGAAAAATTCGTACAAATAGGAATAGCAAGATTAAAATTGAATTATAATGCAACCGCATAGCAATGCAAAAGATAAATAAAATCGTTCAAAATATTACGAATAAATTTTACATTAAAAATTATTTTACTTTCCCCGTCGGTGACACTTGTTAGGATTTCTTTGAATTGTAATCATAAAATCTGCAATGACCTTCAAAAGGTGAAGTCTTTTCTTGATAAAATAACCAACAGCAGCCAAGCACATATCCACTCTTTTGTTTTTTCGGGAAATCCATCTTTAAGTCACCTCAACACTAATACCGCTCTTCTTCAATATCATATTCACTAACAGGTATTCTTGTGATTCCCACGAAATGTTTAAAGCAACATATTATGCGTCTACGCGCCCTTTGAATCAATAGGAGCAATCAAATTCATTTCTTTAAGCAAATTATCAGGCAGTTGAGTTAAAAATGTTATTTAGCGCGGGAAAATGAGTAGGTTTCCGGTAAAAAATGCTATTCACTTGGCTAATCAATTGATTAATTCGAAATAGTTCGCATTCTAATTACTGCCAACTGCGCTTATCTACCAAATCAGACAAATGAATTCGATAGGAACGCTCAATTCTAGATACTAACATTGGTACCACGTGCGTCAATGTTGAATGTAACAGAATTAGTTAAAGTATCATTAAAATTTGTCTTTCGTTCACCTTCCCATCGTCTTGTTCCGTGCTTTTGGAAACATACAATTCATAGTAATTTCCTCTAAAATTAAATATCATAAATATTGTCCCATAAAACTTGAATTCACTAAAAAAAATTGGCTTGCGCTTGGCGTAAGTGCTACCTGATGGAAATTAGGGTGTCGAGTGCATGTGGAATGAACTTGGGGCAAGTAAAAGAAAATCATATGCACGAGTACGCGGTTATCCACTTCGTATCAAAATTCACGCGAAATGTTCGCTGTGATATTAATCATTAGTAGTTCGAAACAATCGAAGACAAAAGCATAAATAAATCGATAATAATAGACACAGAAGTGTCGTTCCGGGTGTAAGTTTTAAAATAAAAAATATTGCGGAGTTTTTGAACCATGTCCAAGAAAAAACAATTTGGCGGATACTTATGCAATGCTTTTAGTAACGCAAATCATGTATGACCGCCCAGTATAAATAAAAAAGTGTCAAAGATTATCAACTTACTGAAAGCTTTCTGCGGGTAGCAAGGACACGTGAATTATTCGATTAAGGACTCGATAGTACTACGCTAAAACTGCAACAATCACAACACGTGAATTCACTGGGAACGTCTATAAGGCGATACTGGAGACGATATGAATAGTACATGCACTCGCGGAAGTCCCCGTAAAAGAATCTTTTGAAACTTCCCTAAACAACCATAGTATTGGACTTCATCCGTTTGATTGTAGCGCGCCGACTTTCGCTCGTTATCCGCGCTACTTTTCTTTCGGGCAGTTATGAACTACTTGACGCGCCACGAATACCGCGGCTTTACACATGTGCTGCGCTACTAACTTGCTTGTATGCTTGCTGTTGATTGCCGCGCGTATTACAGACCGCGAAGTTTTCGACTCGAGACCTAACAGCGAAAGATATGTTATTCGCCAACAGCTTCCGACTGCTATCACATTGTGATACTTCGGGCGTACACGCAGTATATACGGATTACACCGAGGTCTGTCTGATGACTAGAACAGAAAAGAATTATTTGCAAATAAGGCACCTGTTCAAGGATTGCGTGGTCACTTTAATCAATGCAAATTCTTTCCTATTACCCTGAAAATGAAATATCCGTAGATGTTTAGTAATTCAACATTTCTTTCGGTACTGTAGTTCCACATAATTTTGAATCGACTTCTATAGGAGTGTAGGTTATCAGTCTCGCACTTGTATTTTTTTTCTTTTTAGGACTTTGTGAAACGAATTTTACAGAGACCCACGAGTTTCGTGTCCTGTCCGTCTGTCCGTGCATCACAACAAGTTTCCTTAGAAACTATAGAAGCTATAGTACTCAAACTTTGTGGAAAAGTAAGAAGTGGTGGTCTCTCAAAAGCTGAGAGCTTATCGAAAATTTTTAAAACCTTTAAAGGAGGTCTCCTGCTACGCTGAAGTGACCCTTAAATATTTTGTTTTTACCAGATATGGTCAAGTGGGGTATCAAATGAAAAGCCTTAATTAGAACTGTAAAAATCTGAAACAAAAAAGTCAATTTGTGCATCAAGGGGTCCAAGGCGAAGCAAAATGTACAAAAAAGTGCATCCACCTTCGCGGTTAAACACCTTTGAGTCAAAAAATCTCAGTCGCAGTTCATTTTGCAAAAGATACTCCAGGCATTTTAATTCACCCGATTTTATTAGTAATAGTATGATTTGTGAATTTTTTGTTTTGCTCTATCAAACCAAAACGGTAGCCGTAATTATCTATGTTAGTAGAAGATGCCAAAGCTCACAAAATTTCATTAAAATCGTATCATATCAAGTGAGATACAGCCTTTTCAATCATATGTAAATACAGCAACAACATGTGCTGACGGCTGATGTATGCTTATTCAAAATCTACCATTTTCTTCAGATATTCATTATTTATGTTTTATTTGAATATGATTGACCAAGTGTTTGGATTCTGATTGAGATGGAACAAAGTGGCAGCTTATTTTAAGTTTATGAAATAAATTCTCGATGTTTCGTATATCAATGAACGATTTCTTGTATGCTCAATGGATTTATCATTCAAGTCACTGACTCATCTTATCAGAAAAGTTATTTTCAGCCCTAGGGTGATTAAAAAGCCCTCTTGGTAGGAACATACTCATGCCTATTCAACTTGTAAGGGCTTTGTAAAATGAATTTCACGTTTGGCCGAGCAAGTTTCTCAGGAATATTGAAGCTACAAGACTCAAACCTTTGTACAAAAGGTAAGAATTTGTGATCCCTGCAAAGTTTGTCTTATCAAACATTTCAAAATGTTCTAAGGGAGTTCTCCCCTACACCATAGTGAACCTTCCTTCCAGGCTGGGTGCTCAGGTTGATAGGGGAGGTGTTTAGTGGGTAGGCCAGTCGCCTTCTTGCGAGCATGGGAGTCCCACACTCTGTGCGTAAATGGCATTCACCTCCCTACCACAGAAAAAAGTGAACCTTATAAACAATTTTCATAATAAACCTGGAATCGAATTTCTAAACCAGTTCAGAAAATCGCTAACAAATAAAATCGATAATGGCAACACCTTTGCTACGCAATTTAGCGAAGCAATTACAAGATTCAACTTGGACGAGAATCCTCCATTACCGCCATCAAGAGGCTCGTCGAGGGAGACAGTAAATGGAATGAAAACAATGGAGGGAGTCGCATCTTGAACGACGAGCGAAATGGCCGTCGCCTTAGAGAGTTCGGATCTGAAACTTGTCGGCTCAAGAGGGTACTTGGCGTGTCGTCGCGTTTCCCATGAATTTCTGCATCATAGCGCATTGGCATCAATAATTTCTAAAACTAGTGTTTTCGCTGTTTGTCAGAATAATTCAATTCAACCTCCAAAACGAAGTGATGTGAAAGCACCATGCGATGATTCTCGACAAGTGAACTGTTTATCATTCGCGAGAGAGAGAAAGGTTCTATCTTCAGCGGTCCGTCCATTTGCATCCGCGCAAATCGTGTCCTCAATTTGAATCAAATCGGCAGTGGAAAATATTAATAGCTTAGTAAAATTCGACCGTGTAAAGTGGAAATTCACCACCCAAGTGCAATAAATACGCCTTTCGCTTGAAAGGCTGGCACCATTAAAATTTTCGCGGTGAATGAACGAAAGCGAAATAAAGCCGGGGTTTGAAAAGTGTCATGTGCGTTTTTTGCGACGCAGGAAAAACGTTTAGCCTTGCGTTTATCCAAAGGTGCGATTTTTTTTGCGGAACAGAATGCGGAAATCGTGTCTTTAAGAAGTTCCAGGCAATAGCTTTAATGTGTCGAAATGAACAGTTAGCGCCTTAGGATATTACAGATATTAGCGGCATTTTGAACTTGCGCTCAAAATTATTGGCTCTCTCTCAATCCTTCCCACGCCATCAAATTGAATACTGTTAATCTTAAAATTATCAAAATACCTTAAACCAGGACGATAAAAGTGAATGTTTTGTCTTATCCTGCTTATTTGGAGGTCGTTAATATCAATTGGAGTGACGAAATCCTCTCACGTTCCACGCGCGATAATCAGGCTCGGTCAGTCACGTTTCTTTAGTCGATCCCTTCGGTAGGTTACCTCGGCCGTGACACCGTCGAACCGAAATACCTGTAACGCCTAATTCGTGAATGCGAATTTTTTTTTGCAGTGGGCTCTTGTGCTAGGAAAAAGAACCCACCCCGCGATACCGCAATGCTACCCTGCTAGCTCGCCAAGACAGCAGACCATCACTGCAGTCCTTTACGGACACTATAAATCACTACAATCTTTTTATACGGACTTAAAATGTTTACTAATATCTCTTCATTTTCTGCTCTATGGTTTCCTAAGTATCCTTCAACAACAGCTTTAAATGATGCTCATGCATCTAGCTCTACGAGGGCGGTCCCATAGCGCCACCGCCTGATGGCACAACTATTGAAAGAGAGATTGACTATCGTGTAGTACATTCTTGTAGACGACTTCTGTCAATATTTCAGCCGAATCGAACTTGTAGTTTTGTTTTGACCGCCTGTAGAAACGAGGATATCCGCAGATTTTAGAAAAATGTAGAAATAGCAATATCAGTCGGTGATTCAATTCTTGTTTTTGGTAGGGAAATCACGCAGCAAAATCAAAAAGCGCTTGGGTGCTGTGTACGGTGACCCTGCTTCTGCAATGGCGCCCATCATTAATTGGTTTAACGAGTTTCAAAGTGATCGCACGTCGGCTTTTGATGAGCCACGCCCAGGTGCCCCGAAAACGGTTACCACGGAGGATAATGGATAAAAATACACGAGCTCGTATTGGTAGGCCATCGATTGAGGGTGCACAAGATAGCTGAGACAACAGGCATCTCAAAAAACGACGTGAGTCCTATCCTGCCTGAAAATCTGGGCATGAGAAAGCTTTTGGCATGATGGGTGCCACGTTTGCTCGCTTTGGACAACAAAAGGAACCGTGAGACCACTTTAGAGCAGTGTTTGACGCTGTTTAAGCGCAACCTGGAAGATTTTTTGCTTCGTTTTGTGACCATCGATGAAACAAAGCTCTACTGGCTTTGCCAAGTGAGCGACAGGAAAATCTTCGCCTTGTTCAGCGAAGATTTTCCTATCGGCCGGAAAGGTGATGGCGACTGTTTTCTGGGATTCTGCAAAATATCTCAGGGCTCTACTTTACCGAATTATTGGGCAGGTTTGACGCAGGATTGAAAAAAAGGCCCGATTCGGCGAAGAAAAAAGTGCCACGGCCAAATTGGGCTATGAACTGCTACCCCATCCACAGTATTCTCCAGATTTGGATTTGGAAAAATTGAAATACAAATATTCGTCAACATTTTTATTCATTACTTTTACTAAAATTTTCACTAAGACGAGCTTGATATGCAATGCAGTGTAGTAATTGAGTAGTCCAAATAAGCAAACTGTTCGAGGAACCTTCGTCAAATGAGCAATAGGAGTAGAGGAGAGGGGAATGGAGGGAAAATGGGCTGATTATGAAATCGTCTTCCATTCTGTAAGACTTTTTGCATTAAGCACTAGGTTGTAACCTTCTATGAATAATCGCATTCATGTTATCTACAACTGAGTACCAAATCGCTTACGTCCTTGTGATTACCTTACCGCCCAATGTATTTTGTTAATGATACATTTTTGTCGGCTTTAGACGAGAGTGAGTTGACTTCATGTGTTGTCCGTCCTGCGAGTTAATCTCACTTGTATGTTATTTATTTGCCTGTTGTTAGTTTTTGTTTTTGTACCAAGTACAACGACATTTGCATAGACATACAATTTAAAGTTAAAATGAAATTAATTGAAAAAATCTTTTCGTCATTTTAGTCTGACGATTTGATTTAATGAACGATATAATGCAATCTTTATGGATGACATCGAAAAGCAGTGTTTTGGAGTGTAAAAGGGCGTATATGAATTAATGGTTAGTTAATCTTGTGCTGTTGAAAATTATTTAACATTTTCGTGGCAATAATATATTTTTTCAATATTGTATAGAATACTTACATAAGTGGAAAATCTCATTTCTAAATGTTATATTCATAAAAACTAAAATCAAACATAGAAGCATTCGAAAAATTAATGCGAAGAATCGTTTATACGCACAAGCTTGATATGACGAGGAACAAAGAAGGAATCATATCATGAACACAAAATGCCATGGGCCTTCAGCTCGAAGCGGGCACCAACCCAAGGTTCACAAATACAGAATGATCCTAACAATGGTCATTGCAAAATTTAGTAAAGTACGTAAGCTTTATATTCAATGTATTTTGATATTTAATTTATCTTCAAAATAACATACACAAATTATTTATTAATGACAACAAAGAAACAAGACTTCAGTGCAATTGTGCCAAAAAAAGGCTTGAAAATGTTGAAAATCTCAAAGGCACTCATTATTAAAGTGTCAGTTTAAGTATTGCAAAAAGTAAAAAATCAGACTGTCCTAGCAACAAGCAATTAGATTATTAAATCCGCAAATGACAAAAATATATATTCGTAATTGAATCAGTATCGTGGACAAGGATATGACAGCGTTAATAACATGAAAGGCACAGATGGTGCATTTCAAGAACTCAGAAGAGATATTAATCCAGATGCGGTGCATGTTCATTATGGTGCTCATAATTTAAATCTGGTAGTTAATGAAAATAATTTCAACACTAAGGTTGGCAACGAGCTATCTCATCGCGGAACAACTGGAGGATAAAGTCTCCTCGGTAAAGCAAATGACAACAGCCAGCGCCTGATTGACTTTCCATGTAGCAGAAATCTAGACAAACGTTCCCACATCGATGCACACATAGAACTAACTGGGTATCACCGAAAGGTAATACACAAAACCAGATCAACCATGTTCTGATCCAACAACGTTTGGTCTCGAGCATACTCGACATCCGTACATACCCAGGAGCCAATCGTAACTCGGATCATTACTTCATCAAATTAACTTATCGATGTCGTAAATCAAAGGCGTATTCAGCGAAGACCAGCCTTCTACAGAAATTCGACATCGAAAGGCTCCAAACGGCGTCTGTGGCAAAAAATTTTACGGAGACCCTCGATAATCAGCTAGCCCGCGTCCTATCCTGAAAATAAGCAACGAGCTATGGGTAGAAGTGAATGTGGCCATTAAGACCGTAGCAAAACAGCAAATCAAAGAAACCACTATGACGACCAATAGTGAAGTATAGATGTAAGTTTAGCGAGCAACAACACAAGACAAGCATAGAAAGTAGTGAAAAGCCTGATATGTGGCTATCAGCCAAAGCCCACGCTTTGCCGTGATGACATCGGTAACATCATCGTTAATGAAAACAAGATTAAGGAAAGATGGGCATCATATTTCAAGAACCTCCTTAATCCTCCCCACAGCTCCAGGCCATTAGAGCTTGTATATATTCCCGGAGAGCTTTAATCGGCCCCACCTATTTGTTCCAACATCAAAGCCCAAAAAATATGAGATTAGTTTCTGATGGGCTCATCAAATATGGTGGCAGCAGTGTTCAGAAAGCTATTCACAAAGTCATCCAACACATTTGGCAACAAGAAGATATTCCGAAAGAGTGGAGTCAATCAATTAAATTCCCTATCCAGAAAAACGGTGGCAAGCTACAGTGCGAAAATTATAGAGGCATATCACTGCTTTGTATAGCGTACAAAATATTTTCAAAGATCTTAGAAAATAAAATCAGATCATACGCCAACAGGATTATTGGGGAGTATCAAGGTGATTTTAGAACATGTTGATCGACGAACGACTAATTGTTCACAGTCAAGTAGGTACCTGAAAAATGCTTGAAGTTCAATATAGACGTACACCAAATTTTTGTTGCCTTTAAGCGAACACACGATAGCATTGATCGTAATGTACTGCACCAAATAATGCTTTGCTTTGGTATCCAAGCTAGATAAGTCCGTCTTACCATAATGAAAATGACGTCGAAAACCTTCCAAGTCCGCATCAATAACCACCTCATCAACGCCTTTCACAGAAATATCGGATTATAGAAGGAAGATGGGAAGATGAGAATGCTACGTATCGAAACACAAGTTTCGTTAGTATACAAGTCGAGCCAAGTGGCAGCCTATGCAGACGGCCACCAGAGAATTTTTCCAGAATCTCGAAGCAAAACTAGTAGGGCTACAAATCAATGACGATAGCACAAAGCGCATGCCGCAGTCAAGGAAAAATTTTTAAATGCCGAAAATATCGCACTTGGCAAATACAATATCGAAAACGTGGGCGAATTTGTATATTTTGACTCCAAAATAACGGGAACCGGTAATGTAAGAGACCAAACATGAGGACCATAATGGCAAGCTTGATGCATTCACGAGCTGTATGAAATCTTTGACGAGTTCAAGGTCTCAACGATTGTAAGACTGCGGAAGTTGCAATGGCCTTGATTATGGAAAATGTGAGCCAATTTGTATATTTAGGCGCCAGAATAATGAAAACCGGTAGTGGAAGAGACGAAATACGCCGAAGAATATGGCTCGCAAATACAATATTTTATTCAGTTTTCAAAATCTTGAAGACCAGCTACATCCACAGGAAAAAAAAGCTCCAAGTATGTTACATAAATTTGTGATAACTTCTGCGCTATAATATGGGTGTGAAACATGGACCCTAACCCAAGCATCCGCAAACATATTGAACGCCTCGGAAAGATAAATAATCGTAGCGAAGCTAGACGGAGACCATTAGCAAATTCATTACAACCATGTGCTCTATGCAATTTTTGACGAGCTGGAGGTCTTAACGATAAATTGTATGGACGAAAAATGGATACTCAAAAAGATATTCGTAGGCAAAACTGAAACGCTTGAAACCAGTGGGTAAACCAAGGAAATGCTGGTCTGACTCAGTCAACAGCTCATTCGTGTTCGGATTTCGAAATTGGAGGACACGGTGAATAGACCGAGACAGGTGGAGGCACTTGTTGCATGAAGCGAAGGCCCGAGAGGAGCTGTAGTACTACGAAGAAGGAGAAGAATTTAGTGATGCAGTAAGGAATATTTTATCGAATTTCATATCTATAATTAAAAAACATAATCCAACTAGCTGAATGAACAAGACGATTTAATGTAATTTTCGCTTTATTATATTGTTCTGTAGATTTTAACAAAAACTATTCCGGTAAGCTCCAAAGCAGATGGCAAAAATGCTGCTATTTACCTGAGGAAGAAGAAATTTACACTCTTATTATGCTACTGTTATTTTAATCACGAAATTTTACAGAACTTGGACATGGCATCTAAAGGAATTCAGTTTAAGGCCACTTGTCTTTGAAATGCTTCCAAAGTTACATCAGGTATTGTCCATGGATCTATCCTAGGTCCAGTCCTCTGGAACAATGGGCTGCTGAAACTGGAGATGCCAGATGATCGCGTTCAATCAAACGCGGCTTAGCCGATGATGTTGCATTTCTAGTCGCTGGACGCACCGTTGAACAAGTGAAACTTAGGTTCGGCATGTTAATGCGTCAAGTGAGAGGCTGGATGACTGTTTGTCGGCCCAGTTTAGAGCTGAAATAAACTGGAGCGGTCATCTTGACAAGAGAGTCTCTAGAATAAGGAGGATCACTATTGGAGATATGATTAGTATATATACCAGTAGAAGCCAACGAAGAAGTACTTGGTGCTACTAAACGATTCGAAGATGAGTTTCTTTGAGCAGATCAGAGCAACGGCTGAGAAGTCTGCGTCGGGTATATTGGCTCTGAGTCGACTTATAACCAGTGTAGGAAGACTCTGCTCTGCTACTGTACAGAGCAGAAACATGGGGTGACACTCTCAGTAAAGCGGTGTAGTGAAAACTCTTGGCATAGCTACATAGAAGGGGTGCATTGAGGATTGCATGTTCATATCCATAAGCCTCTGATTCAGCAGTTAGAGTTATTGCTAGAAAGGGCCTCGCGATGAAGCAAAACGAGACCTGGCTTGAAGAAATGTGTCAAAAAGTTCCAGGTTATTGTCTCAGGTTAACGGGAGAGGCGGTTAGTGGATAGTCTTGTCATTTTCGAGCATGGGGGCCCCAGGATCAGTGCTTAAATGGCATTCACCTCCCAACCATAGAAGAAAGGGTCCCCTTTTGATTTTATAGGTGAAAACGTAAAATTTATAAAATGTACTATTACCAACAAAGTTTATCGAATTTTGGCTTCTGAGTTATTTGTTAACCCTGTGCTAGACTCCCCCATAATTTTTTCAGATTTTTCAAGTCAACATCTCCAATGGCAAGGGGGTAGAGAGACACAAAATTTTCGTACGTTTTCCCTCCCATTCGGAGCCAAATAAGGGAATTTAAGACTAGTTTTGAAAAGTTTTCAACAAGACATTTCATCTGATACCCATATTGGCTACACTTAGTCAATTTTTTTTCATGGCCCACTCTCCTATATGGGGAGAATGACTGAAAAAACTTTGAAAAGGTCACATCTTTCTACCTGCTTGCAAAATGTTATGTTTCTAACTTATATGGTTTGCGAGAAAAATTGCTATGACACACTGACATATGAACGGACTAACAGACATGTCACGATTTTAGTAGGGTTTTGTAAAATTATATACAAACCCCAAAAAGGTCGGTCCTTATTTGCATTTAAAATGAATAAGTTTGGAAAATATAGCTTAGGACATTTCTAAGAAAAAAGAGTAGAAGGCAGAAGTCATTGTAATATAATTAGTATTTCAAACAACGTTTTTTGAATATCAAGACTTGACTCATACCTATATTCTATAAAATGCGCTCAGAAAACTAATGTTCGGTTATTATGTATTTCAGTTCGCCGCCATTTTGTTTTCAATGTGTCTACCTCGTTTTCTGAGCAATCATGAGAACATTTCAATGTTACAAAATGTTTCTAAAATTTCCATAAAAATTCCTACATATCTGAAGTATCTGCGTCATTTGGATATGCATATCTCCACAATATCACGTGTTCTTGTTGTTGTAATTGATAAATTTTCAATCTTCTGTGACTTGGATTTTCATAAAACATGCATTTAATATCAAGTAATTGACATTCAAATTTCTGGCAAATTTAAGGGTCACCTTTGGATTTTATAGACGTAAATGTACAATTCAAAAAATGTACTATTGTTAACAAAGTTGATCTAATTTTGTCTTTTGGGGTATTTGTTGGCCTCTTACGCATAAAGATTTAATTCCTTGACTTTTTTCAGATTTTTCGAATCAAAGGTGTCTAAGAAAGAGAGGTAACATCAATCTTTTGTATATTTCCCCTTCCACTCTACCCCTTGAAGCAAAAAGTGTCAGTTTAAGATCTGTTTGGAAAAGCTTTCATTAAAACCTTTCATTTGATTTTGGTGAATTTTTTTTTTCAGCGGCCGACTCCCCTTTCAACTCGTTGGTAGACCTCCCTTAAACATCTAATAAAAATTGTTTTATACTGAAATTTTCAAGAGGTCACCGCTTTACACCTACTCACCAAATTTCACGTTTCTAGCTTAAGCAGTTTGCAAGAAAAAATGCTGTGACACACAGTCGGATGGACGGATGGACAGAAAGACGGATATACGCACAGACAGAATGCAATTTTACATAAATTACAATACACTAAAAGTAGGTTAAACGAAAAGAAAAGGTAATACTGATTACTATAAAAAGTGTTTACTTGTATTTGTCGTTAGTAGCTGTTGTTTACATACTTTATTAACTTGAAGTTAGCTTTTTATTGTTGCACTATTTAACTCGACGCATAAACCGAAGGTCTCTGGTTCAAATCCCGTTGGTGGCAACAAAATTCATTTCTAGTGATTCTTGTGACAGACAATGATCCCGTTCAGCTATGATATGTACTACTTTCAAATCAGAACGTATCGCAGCTTGGTGGACGAATCAACGGCCATAGCGTGGTACTGACAATACCATTTTCTCAATTGCCGATATATTCCTTCAAGATAATGAGATATTCTAACTACCTCTAAGTGATGACGCAAAAGGGGCTGTAGTGGTAAGGTAAATAAAAAGAAAACATTGGTAAATCTACAGAAACAATAGCTGAAAGATGTGGAGACGTTTAGTAAGACTCTAATAGCATAATCCAAGATGTTTAAAAAATAACACATTATGAGCTTTATTATCGAAAAATTTGTACATTTGATATTGCCTTGCTAAGTTTTACTGCACAAACGAAACTTTAAACTTCTCCATTGTCTTGATATTGTACGCCAGAATTGTAGATGATAAATTAAACTGCGATAGAGCCTTACAGTAAAAATAGCTTACATAAAGTGAAAAAGACTGACTTTTCTTCTTCTTCTTAGCATTATAACCCCTCTCAGGCCTTCACTTCCTACAAAATACGCCTCCAACTGTCTCAGTCCATCGACCGCGCCTCCAATTTTGAAACCCAAGCAACGATGAACTGTCTTCATCAACCTGTAGTGTTAATAGATTGT
This sequence comes from Odontomyia ornata, assembly GCA_963969285.1. NCBI lineage: Eukaryota > Metazoa > Arthropoda > Insecta > Diptera > Stratiomyidae > Odontomyia > Odontomyia ornata. Next base: position 203,677,109 of record OZ017742.1, on the reverse strand, counting down.
TCAATAAGTCCGTAAAGGACTGCAGCGATGGTCTGCTGCCTCGGCAGAAGAAGGTGTCGGTATCTGCCGAGAATGCCCTCGTCTGGAGACGCGTGAATGCGCTGGCAGGCTAGCATTGCGGTGTCATGGGGCGGGTTCATTTCCCCAGCACGAGGACCCACTACAAAAAAATTTAGCATTCACGAATTGGACTGCTGATCAAGAGGCGACCGACGTCGCAAAAATTCTAGATAACTACACAGAGGGAGATAGAACTTGTTACGAGAACAAGCGGAACCTGAGAAGAAAGGCGGAGTTGGGGTAACCTCGTCATTACCCGACGAAGCTCATGGCCCACAAATAAAAGAGGGGCAAACGGGTGATGGTGGAGCCCCTTCGCACCCACCCAACCGGAATAAATCCATATATATCTTGTTGAAGTGGCCAGGTATTCCTCTTCTGAGTGGAAAACTCATACAACTTGAATTGCATGAACTTTCTCATCAGAAGGGGAGTACCCCGGTGACCAATTTATGCTATAGAATTATACAATTTGATTGCATAACTCTATGCCATAAAGAGGCACTCTGCTTGAGCCACTCAACCCACGAAGTCACCTGAAACAGAAAATGGATTAATACGTACCCGGTGGCTGGCTCATGTTTTGAGGTGGAAGCCTGCCACCGTACCGGGTCCTATACCCGGTTAGAATCTTCGGAAAGGAAAGACCAAAAAATTTTAGTTACTCAACCATTATTATTCAAAAAAAAAAATTCTATAAACATAACTTGCCAATAACAAAATTTTCAGTAATTTACGTTAATAATTTAGTGTTTAGACTAATTTACAGATAACTAATTGCGTCATTCTCTCGTGTAGGAATTATTTACTCTAAAGGAAAAACAACCTCTAAATTTTTCGAACCAATTTACCATGCAAAAAAAATATATATATATACCAAAAGGGTAACAAAAAGACACTTACCCGCAGGGTTCTCCGAGCGCTCGATGACACATGCGGGGGGGGGGGGGGGTCCACTGAAACTTTCATTAATACTTTTCAAATTCAAAATTTATTTAAGTCGCTCTCAATACGGTTGTTATAAAGAAAATTATTTTTCCTCGATTAATAATTATTATTAAGTCCAATAAGATGCACGTAGCTCTATTTTTGCACCCACACGTAACATAAACACTTCGAAATTCGAGTGTAGGAAAGACGGAAAATCTTTTGGCGCCGATCAAAATGTACAAACGCATGTGAAATGGGAAACGTGCTGCACAATACACGAATAAGTGGAAAATTGCAAAAGAAAAAATTGCGTTTAACTAGTTTAGGTTCACGGGGAAATTAATTAGCCGAAATGCTAGGGAAGTCACAAATTTTCAATCAGTTAAAATTTAGGGCCGTGTAAATTATTGCACTATGTCGCTGTTTGATGTTTAAACACTTAAAAATGGCAATTTCCCACGCGTAAAATCCACTTCAAAACACCGTAACTCAACTCTCAGCCCCTTATGGTTTATTCTGATCAAATGAACAAATCAGATGTCATTCGAATAAATTGTTCAACTATTAATTACCGCTGTTGTAGCGGAAGGATGTAGTTTTGACAGTTCCGTTCTAAAGAACCTGGCGGTTAGCGTTTGACGATCGCACTGCGATTCGTATAAGTATTACTGACATTGGGGGATAAATTCCGTATACCAGCCATGGCATTCGGTTCCCAGCTGTGTCATCATTTTTGAAAACTTCCCAAAGGTATTGCGAATTTCCCACAAACATTGAACAGTCGAGGAAGGGAAACGTTTGATTTTGGGTTAAGGTAAATATCAACCGCAGTGGCACACTGTTATGTTAAACTGTCACAAGAAATCTCGATGACAACGATCAACACTTGTTTTATTTAGAAACATTCAAAATTGAACTCAAATCAGACCGCAATCAAGCTTCATATCACTCGGATAAAATTTCAAAAAATATCTTGCACTTCGTATTTCATTCTCAAAGCACTTTTTATTATTCGAATCACTATTTTTGCTCTCGGGCTATTAATCAAAGTAATTTCCACGTCGCTTGCCAATATATCATTCACGTAAAAGAATTTACCGCAAACATTCAAGCACTTAAATGATTCCCCGTTACTTGGCGGCTACTCCGACGGATGTCAAAATCCACGTTATGCCCAATCTTAGGCGGAACCAAAACCCGACCGACTTCAACGACTGCTCAACTCGCACCCCCAATATTGAATCATACTCTTCTTATCAATAATCATTTTATCATTTTCATTCGTTTTCATTTTAGAAAATAGTTTGCTACCCGCGCTGTGAACGAGAATCAACAATCAATCCTCCTTGGCACGTACACTCCGCTCATCCGACTCCCCAATGCCACAAGCCTTCTCACAACAGTTAAACTTTCCGGTTTCAATAGTTGAAGTAGAATTCCTAAACAATTTCTCTGTCTCAAAATTACACGATCGTCCTCCCGAACTGCTATTCGACTCGATACGTTCCTTGGAATTCCCCCAGCGTTCTCGACAATCGTCAATGTTTTCCTCGGACCCTCATATTGCAGCATGTCTACAAGAAAAGCTAGTGCTCCATCAACTACGCAAAACTCTGCTTTATTCGTACTGCAATGCGCGGGCCGATTCCACAGAGCAGACAGTATGGACTTTAATGTGTTTTCGTTCTTGTTTCGCATTGCAGCTTTTGTTAGAGCTGTTACAGTTCCAATTTCATTTAGCACTGCTTTCATGTTGTTATCGCTCGCCACGAACGGTTCCGCAGAACGCTTCCTGTAACCTGCAGTAGATCATCTGGAGCTGACTCGAGTTGCGCGACTAATGCTTCCATAAATTCTCGATTCGCGCACAATAAGGCTTTGTTGTTCCCATCACCGAATGTGAGATTTATACGAGCCATTAGAGCGTAGCGTCTAAGTGAGTTACAGCATGAAAATTGAGATCTTGGACCGTGAACGGCATGGTCAAGGTGGAAAATATTCGCGATAGCTTGAAGCGCTCCCAGCGGACACATAGCATGTCGATGTTCTTCATCGAAACTCACTTTCATTAAGCTTGAAACGGGCGCGAGAGGATGGCGATCTGGATCATCTGCAATTGCTTCTCCTCCTCGTCCTAGCAGCGTTTTAAGAAATCCGCAATACTCCATTATATGTTCTATCAGCCGTAAAACTTTCGCCTCCCGTCTCCCAGTCTTGTCGTCCGGCTGGTAGTGAACAATGTTATGCAGTGCTGTAGCAGCTCTTTTCCGAGTACCGGCATCACTATCAGAGTGCATCATTTTGACAAGCAGTGGAATACATCCAGATTGGCGAAGTGTTGCACACGAGTCTGGTGTACGAGACAGCTCTAAAAGCTTCTTGGACATTTCGACTGGATCCTGAGAGCCCAACATCGACAGCAATGTGTATACACACTCTACTTTATTGTTCGATGCAAGCTGATGATCTTGTGATGTTGAGCATATATTGACTGATTATTACGATGAGTTGGAGACTGTGAGGAAGATTCAGTGTCAACATTTCGGAAGAATGAATAGCTGGGATCTTTCAGTTTACGAGATGAGCGTGTTGAGTCTCTTTCAAGTGAATGTTTTCTTCCACTGTATCGAAAACTATCATTTTCAGCTTGTCTTTCGAAATTTCTATCCAAACTTCGGTGTTCACGTTCCTTATCAACCATATAATCAGGTGGAATGGGGTTTTCGTCAAGAAAATGTTTCATCCTTCTCGCACCCATATTCCTTTCATTATCATATGACAATTTACTTTGAGGAAATATGTCCTTTTTGGTAAATCCACCAGCTCGTAATCACTTATCTCATCATCGCATTCATACTTTTTATCCATTTTAACGTTTTCACCAGACAATTGAGTGGCTGCGGTTTTGTTATCAGATCCTGATGAATCACATAAACCGTCCACCTTCCTCGCTTACTACAAACCGTGTCAGACCAGTTGTTCCTTTGTTTCTCCACTGACCTCCGTCCTTTAGTTTTCCCAACGAATACCTTTTTGGGTACCCTCTCTTTGCAAATACGATTAATGTGGCCAGCTCACTGCAGCTTCCGCAGTCCTACAATCGTTGAGTCCTCCAGCTTATCAAAAATTTCATACATCTCATGGTTGTATTGACTTCTCTATTGTATGCTGCTGGTCTTCAAGATCGTCAAAACTGAGTAAAATATTTTATTGCGCGGTATATTTTTCGCCATATTTTGTTCCTTTTATTGCCAGTTCTCCTTATTTTGGTGCCTAAACACACAAATTGGCCCGCCATTTCGATATTATATTTACCAAGTATGAGTTTTTGGATATTTCAGGTATATTTCCTCGATTGTGTCATGACTTTTGTTTTATTCTCATTGATTGGTAGCCTTACTAATTTTGTTTTGCTGTCGAATTTCAGGAAAAGTTCTTTGACAGTTGTTAACGACCGTGTCAAAACTTTAATATCGTCCATATAGGCTATCGTACCTCGTGTATCGACAGGTAGTTATTTTTTGACGTATTCCAGAGCCAAATTGAGTATCAATGAGGCTAGCCAATCTCCCTGCTTTAGTCCGATATTTCTGTCAGAGGCACCGGCGAGTTGGTTATTGATGCGGACCTATCGTCGATCTACTCGCTCTAAAAGCACCTTGATACTCCCCAATAATATTGTTGATATGGCGTATGATCTGACTTTATTTTCAAAAATTTTTGAAAATATTTTGTACGCCGTACAAAGTGGTTATATACCTCTATAGTTTTCGCACTGTAGCTTGTCACATTTTTTGTAGATAGGGAATAAAATTGATTGGCTCCACTCGTTCGGCATATGTTCTTGTTGCCAAATGTACTGGATGATTTTGTAGATGGCTTTCTGAACATCACTACCACCATTTTGATGATCTTGACTGGAATCTCATCAATGCTCGGCCTTTTTTTCCTTATTTCTAATTATCTTTGGAGATTTTCATAATGTTTTCTCTTCATCCTACCTAAATATTGTTTGCATGCTTGATTCTTCATGTCCAACACATTCTGGCACTCATCATCGAAGCAACCATTTCTTTTGACATGGGCTTGATGCCCGATTGTCTTTTATGCCACGGCCTTAACTGCATATAGCTCGTAGCTATGTGTCTGATAGAACGGGGGCCAGCTGGTTGTTGAGGTTCTGCGTGAAAGACACCATTTGGAGCTATTTGATGTCAAATTTCTGTAGAGCACTTATCTTCGCTAGTTACGCCTTTGGCCTTATATGAAGTAATGATCAGAGTTACAATTATCTCCTCGGTATAGTTGGACGTCAAGTATGCTCGAGGCCCATCTTAGTTATATCAAAGTATGGTCGATTTGGTTTTGTGTGTAGCCATCTGGTAATGTCCCGTTTATTTTATGTATGCATTGATATGGAAGTTGAACGGCAACTAGATCTCTGTTGCATGCAAAGTCAATCAGACGTTTTGTGGAGCCTATATCCTCCTCTCGATGAAATAGGTCATTGTCACCCTTAGCAGTGAGATCACCCAGAATTATTTTTGTGTCGTTGGTAGACAATTAGTCGACTAGTCTTTCTAGGTGATTGTAGATCATTTCTTTTGTTTCTTTGTCCTTTCCCTCTGTCTAGGCGTGTACGTTTATCAGCAAAATCTCGAAGAATTTCGGTTCCATATGTGATTGGACATACAATTAATATATTATGCTTTGTCTAAAAATATATTTCCTTTTGCAAAAGAAATATGCAGCTCTTTTTGTTCATTCTTGAGTTGTTGAAAAGATGGAGCAGCAAATTTTTGTGTAATTAATAAGCCTGCAGATGATTTTTTTTTGTATTTATATGCAAGTTCAATTTGCAATTTATGAGCAGACATCAAGAATATAAGTTTAATGAATTCATTCGCCGACGTAGTGACGCTCTAAAGTAAAGTTAGAACGTATGGAGATTTTTTCAATTCAAGGCTGGCGTTGTTGATGTCCAGGTGTCGCATAATTCATTTGATATTCACTACACTTGCAAGATGAACTTATGCCATTAAAAACAGTAAACGTAAGCTCATAATTTTGCTGGGAACCCTTCAATTATGCAAAGTAGCTGTTTCTCAGAAAAAAATCTATTGACTATCCCTAAAGTAATATTGAATAAGTGACCAAATTACATGTAATACTTAATAAATTCACAGAAAAACTTTCTTGAAACTTTGTCAATCAAATAATCCATCGAATTTCTTAAAGCTCTACAAAAAATATGGGGAAAAAATTGTATACCAGACATAAACGAATATCGACTTTTGGCGTTTATTCTATAAAATCAAGTTGATTAAAAATATAGACCATTTTTGAATGCAACTGGGCATTTTTCCTGCCATATTTTTTATTACTATCATTTTTTTATTTGCTTCATCATGGAAATTGCAGTTTGATCAACACTTTAGTCCATTTTCTAGGTAATAATTCTCCACTATAGATTTAACGCGAATTCAAACTTAAAAGTATATTTTGTTTGTTTTTGTTTAATTTAACTGATTTCTTGAAATTTTCTGAATGGGTTAATTTAGATATTAAATAAACTATGGTGCCGAGAGACATTTAAAAGGTCGAATATTAGCACAGTATTTATTGTGAACCCAATGTTCATATCCATGGTCAATATGATTAAGATTGCGCATAGCAGTTCCATTTGCGAGTATGTTAACACTTTAAGGACTGGGAAGGTCAATTGGTGTTCTAACCAAATTGGTGTCATGGACCAGCAACCGAAACTAGCGTTATCGACTGGCACTGGCAACTGGCTTCATATATGGAATAATTATATATGTACATATTCATACATTATCATGTCATATACGAAATATTTTAGTTTATATAATTATTATTCTATTACTCTTTCATAAATGACGCCAATCGGCATTTGATGGATAACGTTCGCGTCGGTTTAGAGTGCCTGGTGCAAAAAGTGTTAATCTTAACATTGTTCAGCAACAAACATTGCCATGGGATCAGTTCACCCAAAATTGATCCTTCATTTTTCTTTCTATTTCATTCTCAGCAATTAAGTTTGTTGACTAAAATATGTTGAGGATGAGAAACGGAAAAAAACAAAATCAATGATTTTATTGGATCATTCATCAAAAATTTATTTGCGCATTGTTTCATGCAGTGCTTATCCGTATCAGGTGGGTATTTGTTCATCGAATCACAAAAACAGTCTGATTGACAATTGGAACAGCTTTAAATTGAAAGTGAACAGAAAAGCGGTTTTCCCTTACGGAGTGATGGTCCACATGCACATGCAGTTAAAAGTGATTCCTCCAAGAAGTTTTCTCCTAAAATGTTTTCAGGAGTATGTAGACCTTTAAATCATTTCGTAGGAGTTTCTTTTAAATTTGAAATGATCCTAGTACTTTTAAACCCCTAAATAAACTAAGAATTCCCGTTGGTACTATCAGCCGCAAAGGTGTATTTCTCGTGACACCATTGTTTTCAATAAGCAAATAATAATTTGATTGAGCAACACTTTGAAAATTAATGTGGTTTGTAAAATGTTCAGATGTGTTAATACTTCTAACGAAACCCATTTCAAATATTTCCATTCAAATATGTTCAACATTTTGTTCGCTACTAAAATAACGAGTTTCACTCATTTTATAGACTTTGGAAGACCGCCATTTTGAATTTAAGCGTTTGATTTTGGATTGTTCCTACTTATCCAATCGTGTCAGTTAGGTATCTTTTCAAGTTTGTCTTTCTACCCTCTTATATCCGTCTTCAGGAGTTTCTCAAGGATTCAGTCTTGGCCCACTATTGTTCACTCTGTTTATAAATGACTTGCCATCCGTTGTCATCAACTCCTCCTGCCTTCTTAATGCAGATAACGTCAGCATTTTCAAAGTAGTGTGTGAGCCTTGCTTCAAGAAGATTTGAATTCCATTTTATTTTCGAGTTCTTTTAACCAACTTACACTAAATGTTTCTAAGTGCTTTCATTTTCTAGTAACCCATGCTCTATAAGCTTTCAATTTACGGTAAATAGTTCGTACCTATGTACGATGACACACTTCAGTGACTTACTTAGGTGTCACTTTCGACTCTAAATTAAAGTTCGATGTTCATATTTCTGAAATTACTTCTAAAGCCTCTCGCATTTCTGGCTTGATCTTAAGAAATTCCTATATTTTTTCCAATCCTTTGTCGTGTGTTAAATTATATTCTAGTTTGGTTCGTCCCATCCTTGAGTACTGTTCGCCAGTTGGGTCGCCTCATTTGAAGTGTTTGAAGTTGACGCTAGAAACTGTACAAAAAAGATTCACCAGGATCGTCTTCTTGAAATTCCAGACTCCCTACATTTTTTGTAAATCACGCTTATCAACCCTCAATATTCCTCCGCTAGAAGGGCGTCGACTCTACCTTGGTGAATGTTTCCTTTACAGGCTTTTCCGTGCTTTGCTCGAAACTCGCCTTGTCAACCAGGTTCCCGTGAGGCGCGTTATGCGTTCTACAAAATCTTAGAGTCCCAATAACTACTATGCCAAATCTCGTTCAAATCAATTTTACTTTGAACCGAACAAAAATAAGTTCTAAGTTATCGACTTTTTATCTATGAAACATTTTTCATCATTTTCCGTAAAACGAAAGAACTTGCTTCATTAACTTATGATTTCAAGTTTCATCAAAATTCTTTCAGAAACTTAGCTGCTCGAGGGCTGCAAATACCTGAAACCCCCCATATTTGGAACACCGCCATCTTAAAATATGCATAAAGATGGTCACGAAAATGACAAAATTATTAGACTTCATCAAGATCTATGTTAATATAAAGTTTCATACAAATGGAGTAAAAATTGCGAATTTTAGAATCGTTTGACGAACTTTGACTAGCCACCATAATGAAATTTGAAGCCTGACTCATATTTTTTCTATTGTTCATTAGACACTTACAGTCTCTAACAAACCTAAGTGCCAAGCTTAATCAACATTGGTAGAAAAGTTTGGTCACAGCTACAAAAACATATTTTTTACGTATGCCGCCATTTTGTTTCAGATGGTTTGACTTTGGAATATAAAGAGGAAGGACGTATTTTATGTTGCCGGGAATAATAGACCTAACTGTAAGGTCACCAATAGACAGGAATTAGTATAATACCCCACTCAGCGCCCCGCATCCATTGACATGCAGTCCTAGTTTACCCCCGTTCAAGATACCTGCAACACAACTGCTGTGTGCTCAAAACTACATTCTATGCTCTTCCAACTACAACCGTCCCTCTCAGCTAGAATAGCCTCCTCGCCATCTAGGGAGTGACAGTCCCCTTTCATGGGCTCCCGTTACTCCGTGGTACAGTCCAAAGCTCTGCTCAGCTTTCCGTGACACTCTGCCTGAGTATCACTTCCTGTGTGAATCATGTACTGCAGTAAATAATCCCGCGTCGGGTGCATATGGACAGTCGTCCTCAGAGACTACTAGTATCTGGGAATTTCTCTCACGGCTTAGAAAACCCCTCTGCATTAAGCTTCATCATACAGTTCAGTAACCGTTTGTACCAAATTTCATCGGTGGTTCCCATGAGATCCCCAATCTGCATCCTGCTTCCTGCTTTCTTTGAAGTCACTGGAACACATGGATTTTGATAACTTTTGGCTTGCATTTAGCCGTGTTAACACACCCTCACAATTTGCCGTGTTGAAACAGTTGAGAATCTCTTGGATGTATTGCCGTTGCATCATCATAATGTTCGATTTCGTATATTTTGCTCGAACTATATTCCAAGGCAAACATTTAGTGGCCCCATGTCCTTCGTGTTTAATGACTTAAACAGTTGCGGCTTCAATTGGCGGAGCCCCTCCTAGTTGTTCAATGCCACCATCAAGTTGTCAACGTGAGTCATAACGAGGGTGATGTACCTGTAAGTTCAGCTGTTTAGTTTATCGTTGAGCTTCTTTGACTCCTCTTGACCAAACTGTTTAAGGCCATATATTGACTTTTTGATGTGACAAACCTTTCTGGCCAGCAAATTTTTCTTTTTCTTCTTGTTGAAGTATTTGATCAAATTTGGCGGGGATTTTCATATAGATCCCTTCTTCAATATTCCCATACAGGTATGCGCCGACGAGATCGAATTGGTGAATTTCAAGTTCCAGCTAAACGGCCAAGGCCATCAGTAGGTGGATAGGCACAGTCCTTGCCACAAGGGGGCGAATGTCGCATGGAAGTCAATTCCTGGTCTCTCCCTTCATTTTGAATTTCATCCGCAGGATCCGTTTCGACTGGACGACCTTCTTTCTTTCGGGGTGAGCAATGGTGACTCAAGTTTTGTTTTTCTCCAGTGCTTCGTACTCCTTGAGCGTTGTTTCTTCCAATTCTTCAGCTTTGGAGATGGAAAGATCTTTCGTAGTTGTTTTTGGTTCCATGGCTTCGACAAAGCTGGCAAAATGCTCCTGATTGTCTGATTGTGGCTTTTTCGGTGGATGTTTCAGCTCCTTCTTTCTTCTTTTCTTTTCTTCTTTCAGGGCAATCAGTTGAAATAGCTTTTTTGGCCTTGCTCTTTTTCCCGCTCATACTTTTTTTGATCGAACTAGCTCTTTTTCAAAAGAAATGAGCTTTGTCCTCATTTTCTGACTCGACTTTGCAGATTTTTTATATTTTTCATTTGCAAGCTTTTGGGATGATAATGAAGAGACTTTTATGGAAATTTCAGGCACTTTATTGTTGATGGATTTCGAAAAACTATATTACATTCGAAAAAAAACCAGTGAAAGTCACGCCTCTGCTTCGGATGATTTTTCTGGAATCTGGTTCCCTTAGACGGTAGGACTTGGACTGAATTGAATATCCAATAAAAACACATTTTTTCGATCTGGAATCGAATTTTCCGTTTCCATTTCTATTGCTAGGCACAAAAATTTTTGTGCCAAATCGATGGAAGTAATTCGCCGTAGGAATTCTTTCGCACCAAAATTTAAATGGTACTTCGCTGACGAGACTTCTTGATGGGAAAAGATTTCGAATGTGGTTCATCGTAAGGGTTTCTTTTGCGCAAACTTTGGCGAGAATCCAACCTTACACCACTTGTGCTTTTTTATTAATGAATTTGATGGAAGTAGCGGAGGCCAGTGAGAGATTTTGTGCGTATCGGTCCACAAATATAGGTGTGGATGAGGTCGAAAATTTCTTCCGTCGGAGTTTTTGATGTTAAATGTAGCTTCTGAGTCTGGTTCCCTTTTATGCCAGTTTCACATACAAAAAGTTGTTCTTCCGTTTTAATCTCGATCCCTTCCACTTTCTATCAGTGAATCAAGTTTACAAGTCTTTCTCATTGAGGTATCCAAAACAATCGCGCCATTCTTGGAACATAAATGCCTGCACAATTCTGCACTCCTCGGTGGGCTCGGTGACAATATAAAAATCTCATTTTCGAAACTACAAATTTCCTGAAATTTTTGATCACGTCAAAGAAATCTCTAATATGGGCCTGTTCTCGTATGTCTTCAACAGTTTTGTATATATTAAAATCAGGAGTGACACCGATCAGGCCGGACTTTTTGATTCATAAGCGCTGTTCAACTTATTTCAAATATCATACAAAGTTGCGCAGTTTTTAATTTATCTTGATTTGGAGGGGTAAACTGCCAAAATTGGGTCTGAGTTAGCTATCGAGCATCACTTTTTATAATCAATGCTTTCGCTTGTAAAGGGTGGTTCAACCAAAACGCACGATGTTAATTGTAACTAAAACAAAAAGTTTACAGAGAATATGTGAATATTTTGTACTATAATAGAAGGATCTATGACAATTAAGTGTGAAACAAAATATCGCCCAAATGCTCGCCATGGCTACGGTGGCATACTACTATCCGATGGTACATATTTTCAATGACTCTGAGACATAATTAAGGTTGAATGTCGTTAATGTGCTGAATTATCTCATTCTTTAGCTCTTGGATTGTTCTTGGCTTATTGACGTACCATTTTTCTTTTAAATATCCCCAGAGAAAGAAGCCCAATGGTGTCAAATCACATGATCGTGGTGGCCAATTAATATCGCCACAACGTGAGATAACACGTCCATTGAATTTGTCGCGCAAAAAAACCATTGTTTCGTTGGCTCTGTGGCAAGTGGCACCATATTGTTGATACCATTTATCGTCTAGGTCCATTACCTTAATTCTGGCCACAAGAAGTCCGTTATAATCTCGCAATAGCGAACATAAATATAAATTTTTCGTATTGGTTCAATTTTATTGTATGGGTAATTTTAAAATTTCCGTCTCGAATTTTTGTCAGTCGTACATTGAAAGACACTATTTGGGAATTCGAGTAATATACGATTTGAATTATACCGCTAGTCGAGCAAACGATACATCTGGAAAGAAATTAGTTTCAGACTTTATTTTTGTGAACACATTTTCCAGATTCTGTAAGGATGATAGTTCTTTAATTTTCTTTAACTATTTCTTGACGGCAATTTTGATCCTTTCCTTTTGTTTTGTTTAACGTACATAACATGCCCAATTTCAAAGTCTTATGTCGGTAGTTGTTTCTGGTTGTGATTCTGTAAGTCTTTTTCCTGTTTGAGTCTAAGTCTGTCTATGTTTGACTGTCTTGTCCTTTCAAAGTCTTCTGGGTTCACTCTAGGCGCTCGTCCCAAATAAAGTTCCAAGGGTTTCTTTCCAGTGGTGGAGTGAATCGTAAAATTGTGCTCATTTACCGCGCACGCTCTAGGAGTTCTTGAAAAGATCGGACTGTTAGTTCCTGTGTCAAACAACGCATGATGCCCGTAAGGGTAGAATGTCCATTCACTTCGCTTTTGTAGGGGGGTGTTTTGTTAACTTTAATTTGTAGCTCATCTTCCATCATAGATGTGGTGGAAGCGGACCTGAGGGCACCTTCATTGTCGACAACAACGTGCTCTGGAATGTAAAAGAAAAAGAAGATGTTTTGGAGCGATCTTCTAATGATGATGATCTTTGCCATGGCAAATTTGGTTAATTTATCTATTGCTGTGATGACAAGATGTATCTTGGTTTAGAAAATGTCTATGTGGATGATGTAACCGGGATACTTAGGGATTGGAGTTGTTCCCAAGATAGGGCTTGTTAAGGTGACGATCATATTTGTTCTCTTTAAATATAGCACCGATTTTGACCAGTTTCCTCATTTTGGCACTCATCTTCGGAAAGTAAAAGTTTTCTATTATTTGGAGTGTGTTTACCTCGACGTTTTGGTGACGTCTTTTATGAACTTGGAGAATTCTTTCCTCCTGCTCAGCTGCGGAAGGAACATCTTCGACTGTTTTTTTGGGTATACCGAATTTTGTAATCCCTTAAATGGTTTGGATATATATGTTGTATGAGCCCCATAGTTGATTCATCGGTCAGTAATCCATTAATTATGTTGGGGCTGAGATAACGTTTGAAGATATTTATAATGTCCTGTTCTGAATAGCATTTTTGAACAACTGTGTTCTTGTGTAGCTGTCGAAAGGGTGTGTGATTTGACAACTCTTTTCTTCTCCTATTTTAAGAATACTTCAATTTCTAAATTCGTTGATGGGGGACTCTACGCAGTGGCATAGTCGAATGCGTCTGCGGTAAGTTCAAATGGCTTTTTGAAGTCTGGATGTATTAGCACGACATCTTGTGAAATGAGGACGCTTTCAACCTTCTTGAAGGCGTCTAATGCATCTTTGTTGAGTGAAATTGTTTTGTTTTTTGAATTGTGTTCTGATGTTTGTCCATCCTCTCCTCTTAAGAGGGCTGTCATGGGCTTGGTGATTTTTACGTAGGCTTATATGAATCACCTGTAGTATTCTGACAGTACAAGGAATGATTTAAGATCCTTGAGTACTGAGGGAGGTGGGAAGCTGGCGATTATCTAACTTTCTTAGGATTTGTTCGTTTTCCCTCTACGCAAACATTAAACCTGAGGAATTCAACTTATCTCTTTAAGAATTCACGTTTATCTAAGTTGATCTTCATATTGGCCCTTTGAAGTGCCTTGAATATAATCTCGAGGTTTTCAAAATGTTCCTTTTTGTCTTTACCGAAAACAATTATGTCGTCGATGTAGATACGACAGCGTTTCCCGGTATATTCCTTGAGGATGTTGTCTAGTAACCTTTAGAAGATAGCTGGGCTATTCTTTGGCTCAAACGGTAGAAGAAGGAACTCGTATTTTCCGTTGTTTATGGCGAATTTGGTTTTTTCTTTGTCACATTCTCTTGAGAGGGTTTCCACTATTTAAATCAATAATTGATTTTCGCCTAAATTAGAAAGTACTTCATTGATGTCTGGTATAGGATATGCATCTGTAACCGTAACCGAATTTAATTTCCGATAATCAAAATTTCCTTTCACCAGATGCAACAATTATTTTTGGTACGATCCAGATGGGAGCGTTATAAGGGGATTTCGATGAACTTATAATGGTGTCTCTTAATAGTTTCTGAATTTCTTTCTCCACCTCGCTTTCAAGGGCCATAGGATAAGGATAAGATTTAGCATAAACATGATCGTTTGAGGAAGTACGAAGGAATTCTCCTCTTACAGAAGTGGTATACGTGAATTTTTCATCCGGTTCAGATAGTAGAGTGTTTTATTTTTTCGATATTAATTTCAGATGAGTTTCTTGCTCCTTATTCATATGGGAGACTCTGAAATTCAGATGGTTAGCAGCTTCGGATGTGTGTTGTTTTAATGGTATATCTATTTGTGGTTTGATTGACATTTTAATAGAACTGGCATGAATTACTGCTTCGAGCTCTTTAAGGGCATCATTTCCTATTAATCCTGCAAAGGTTTTAAGAGATGGTAATAAGTAAAATTTTAATTTTTTTTTGTGTTTGGTCCAAATATATTGATGAAAGAATGATGGGTAACATTTATTAGTCCACCTGCTGAGTTCGTTGTGAATGGTTCTTCATTTGGTATAGGGTTACGAAAGAAAAATGGTTGAATTTAGTTATTGTTTGAGCCGGTAACTATTAGATATTTAAGCACTCCCCGCTCTTCGCTGCACATTCTATAAATGGCAGTGAAAAGCCCTTTAATCTGAAAAATGGATGTCATCTTATTGATAAGTGTTTTTTGAGCCGCAGTTAGTCGTCTCGATTGGAATGTCCTCGTCAGGCTCGTTATATTCGTATGTAGCGTGATTGTTACGTTTATAGTATATGTTTTCATCCGTTTCTTCAGAGGTCGGGAGAAATGGAACAGTTTACTCTCGAGGAGATCAGGCTGATCTAATTCCTGTTTTTCCTGCGCTAATGGGTCTAGTTCTATGTTGAAGTTGTGGGTATGGTACGTGCGCTGCCGCTTGCTTATAAAATGCGATTGTTGAGATGTTACTCTTTTAGTGGGAAAAGATCGCTATTGAGGTCTGTTTTGGTAATTTACTGCATGGGTCCTTAAAGATTGATCTACATCCATAGGTTCGTACCTCCACGGTTTAGGAGGCAGTGGTTTAATATTGGAAAGAGGATACTGTACCTACCTATGAAATTGTGGGGCTGGTGGAACGCGAGGATTATGAAAAAGCTCAGGTCTGAAGTCTCTCCTTGGGATATATGAATGCGACAACTGTTGTCTGAAATTATTTTTGGGTGGAATTGGTGGTATGCTATGCAGTGGCTTCCTATTCGTAGCATGCGAGTTTTTTGCATGCTGTTTCTTGTAATCAACGTTTAAAAGCTTTAGACACAAACGTAGAGCCTGTGGTAAAGCGACAGGTTCACAATTACTTAAATATCGTGATCAATCTCCTCTTAGGCCGCGGACAAATGTATCGAGCGCCTTATCCCTATAGCATTTGGTCCCATGTCCATTGATGATAATTTATTTAATATTATCGATAGGGGGTGATAAACGGTCTGATAGAGCTCGTGAATACTTCCGTTACTCTGAGCAAGGGTCCTCATCTGATATTCAAGCGTGTCGAGATCTCTTTTGTGAGCATAATGGAGTGTTGGACATTTAGAGATTTTACTCCAATTGAGAGGAGTATGTAGTAATCGAGCAGTCATACAAGCAAACTGGTCGAAAACCCTCCTATCTCCCATCCCAACTTGTAATGGCAGATTTTAAAAATTATGCAATTATTTCCATTGTAATTGTAATTTGTAGAACAATGTTTCTTCTTATTTTTATATTGAATGTAACTTTATATCATGGTTTCCTTAATTATATTTTCCATGAAATTTAATTTTTGTTACTATTTAGAATCTTCATTTCCTTACTTCAGTTAAATTTCTTCACTTCATTTAAATTTTTTTTGCTTCATTTAAATTACCTTACTTCATTTAAATTTCTTTAGTTCATTTAAAATTTCCCTACTGCAGTAAAATTTTGGTTTTTAAAAAATTTAAATCTGCCCATTACAATTTAGGATGTGGAAACACTGATTTAGTGCAGGCCAACGGTGCATTACATAAGAAAATGCATTCGAGTTCAGCTGAGTGGGCAGCTGATGGAATTTTACCGGTAGCGACACGGAGAAGAAAAGAAAGACAAGTTTTGCTTACGGATCGAGGGGTTAGCTTGAAATCGTGAACGAGCGCAGACGCCGCTAGGAAAGACATTGGATTGAGTGTTTGTAATTTTTCGCTTATTAACTTTTTGCGCGATTTCGCGTGCGTAAACGCAACAATTATTTGTGAAGCCTACAATCGTGGAGTGATACAAATTGTAGACGCAGTGTTGTTTCGATTTATTGTGAGAATCTCAACTCCTTTTGATATTTGTTCAAGTGAGATTTCACTTTGCTCGGGGATATAAGCAAGCACAAATAAATGTTCTTAAATCGGTCACATTCGACAAAACCCATATAGTGAAAATGTATTGGAGCAATTGAACTCAAGATTGACGAGAGGTTACTCTAGCTTTGGATTACAGTGATATGGATTCCGCTTCTGATCGCGACCGCGATCACGTCGGAGGAAGAAAAGAAGACGAGAACGGCGACGAGGTGCACCAAGATAATTTCACAGGATGATTTTTGGGGGTTTTTCGTCGAATGTTTGATCTACGTGGACGGGTTGCCTGGCTTTGCCATTATCTTTCATTTTCTTCTTCTTTCATTATATATCTTAACATATATGTGATGTGTTTGAAATGATAAAGAAACCGGAATTGTTCCTGTTGTTGTTGCTGCTATTGCTAATACCATTCTGGTACAGTGTAATCCAAATTGTTTCGAATTATTGTGGATCTAGATATGTGAATAAAAAAATTATCCGGGTTGATACCTGGTGAATTATAGTAATTAATTGAGGAAATTGATTGTTTTCAAGTGCGTGATTTGCATTTAACATCATTTTGTGCTTTTTCTACGTTATTCCAATTTTTGATTAATAACCGAGAACCAAAACTAGTTTTCTGATCATTTAAACCCAAGTTTACCCAATAAATTTTAAATCAACGCAAAAAAAAATCATCACCCCATCGGTAACTTCGTGACCAACAAAATATTCCGTTTATCAAGATCCTGCTTGGATATCGAAAAATTGTTTCTTCGGAGCGTTTCTTTAACCCATAAAGAAAATGTGTGATTGCCATGTGTCGATTTTGATTAAATTTCAATCTTGGGAATTTTAATTCACGAAAAAGAAAAAAGTTACAGATGCACCCACCACATCTACGAGCGCTCGTCGAGGAGGATGGGTAAGTACCCCGTTTGTTTTCTTTTTACATTTTTCTATATTTTGATTATAATTTTTAACAGTTGATTAATTTTTGCATTAAATTGAAGTAATTTCTTTTTTCCTGTTATTTGATTAATTTTTTTCTTTGTATTTGCTTCAAATTTCTCTATTTTTATTGAATTTTGTTCTTTATCTTTGATGTTGCTGCATATATTTGAATAATTTTTTTTATAAAACTTGTGCCAAAGCAGGTGCGGCAAAAGTAATTGCTGTAGATTGCTCGAATGTAGTGGATTACGCTCGACAGGTTGTCATAGACATTGAATTAGCAGACGTAATAACTGTTAACAAAGAAAAGAAAAAAATTTGTAAGAATACAATGATTTGCTAAATTATAAATGCGGTCTTTCCGTCTTGTCCTGTCTCCATCTGTTTTGTGGTTTCCAGGGGCTCTTGCCGGGTTGAGTGCTCTTCTACTCACGTGCCCGTTTTATGACATAGAGTTAGGTGACCCGATCACATAATTTTGTGACATAAATCGGTCACATCTACATTTCCCGTTGATGGGAGGCCTCATACAAAAGAGGTTGGTTGAGTTTTGCGCTCAAACAGGAGATGTACGGCCACGCTAACATTTGGATCTTGATCCAGTTGGTCGGGTGCCAGGGGGTACCACATCCATCCAGTTGCCCTACTCTTATTTGTGGGCCATGAGAATCGTCGGGTAACGACGAAGTCTCCACAAGTCAGTCTGTTTTTACCCGTTTTGACTTGTCCTCTGAACAAGCAATTTTTACCCTACAGTAGTTAGCACCATTTTTCCACTTCGGTCGACCTTTTTCTGAGACCCAAGAATTCGTGAATGCGAAATTCTTTTGTAGTGGGTCCGTATACTGGGGAATAAACCCGTCCCAAGACACCGCAACGCCAGCCTGCCAGCGCATTCAAGCGTCCCCAGACAAGGCCAATCTCGGCGGATATTACCATCCTCTTTTGCCGAGGCAGCAGACCATCGCTGCAGTCCTTTACGGACATCTTTTATACATAACTTTCACTACAAGTATGGTAGGACTCCAGAACTTTGGCTGCCTGGCCTACTATTTTATTGCG
This sequence comes from Odontomyia ornata, assembly GCA_963969285.1. Taxonomy (NCBI): domain Eukaryota; kingdom Metazoa; phylum Arthropoda; class Insecta; order Diptera; family Stratiomyidae; genus Odontomyia; species Odontomyia ornata. The sequence continues at coordinate 203,658,373 of OZ017742.1, read as the reverse complement.
AATGACTGAAAGAATGCCATAGTACTTTGGCGTACCCTCCAGATGGTCATAGGTCCTTAAGATCCTTTCGACACCTTTCCTTTCGCTTGGATTGCCTGAAAATGTTCTCAAACTTTTGACGGCGTCAGGGGTTTTATCCATATTGGATAAATTTCTGTCGGTGTTTCCATTTATCGGAACATCACCGTCATCATTAACATCGGATGCTGGGTTCATAATGGAATTAAAGATTTCCCTACCCTGGATGTTTAGGGCTTCCGAGACTATTCTCGTTATAAACTGAACGAGTTCCTCATTGTTGTCTTCGATAAATTAAGCGTCTTGGGGATCATTTTGAAGGTGAGGGCGGGGCGGATCGTTTTCAGCTTCGGGTTCGAAAATGGGTCGCAGTGGACGGATGAGATTGCCTTCATTTGCCATTTCGGGTTAATAAGATCACTTCGAAAGTTTAAAATTCAAAACTGTGTTCCAATACCTTTTTCGGAAAGGCATAATGTCACTTGGAATCATTGGGTCTATAACTTAATTCGTGCGGTTTGCTAAGAGATGGCGTAACTTGTATAGTATTACATCGTTGCAATATTCCGAACCTGCGTTGGAAAGCTACTGTCATTGTACGTATTTTCAGTGTATGCCATTCATGTGAAGCGCTAACAACAGTAATTTTTTTTCCACTCAAATATGTCGAACTTTGTTCCTGAAAAAGTGTTTTTGCGGGGAATTCTTCTTCATTACTTCAATATGAACAAAACTGCTGCCGAAAGTCATCGTATTTTGGTGGAAGTTTATGGTGAACATGCTCTAGCTGAACGAACCTGCCAAAAGTGGTTTGCACGATTTGAAAGTGGTGATTTTAGCTTGGAAGACGATGAACGTCCTGGGCAGCCAAAAAAGTTTGAAGATGAAGAACAGGAAGCATTAGCATTACTCAATGAAGATTGTTGCCAAACACAAGAAGAGCTCGCAGAATCTTTAGGTGTCACTTAAGCAGCCATTTCAAAACGTTTAAAAGCAGCTGGATATATTCAAAAGCAAGGAAATTGGGTTCCACATGAGCTCAAGCCGAGAGACGTCGAAAGGCGGTTTTGCATGTCCGAAATGCTGCTGGAACGCAATAATAGGAAGTCAAGGATCCATTACGACAACCTCAAGCGCAAAAAATCATATGTGAAATCCGGCCCATCAGCCAAATCAACGGCAAAGCCGAATATCCATGGCGCGAAGGTAATGCTCTGTATTTTATGGGATCAGAAAGGTGTGCTGTGTTATGAGCTACTAAAACCAGGTGAAAAAATCAATGCAGCACGCTACCAAACACAATTAATCCGTTTGAAGAGAGCAGTAGCCGAAAAACACCCGGAATATGCGACTAGACACGAGGCAATAATTTTCCATCATGACAACGCTCGGCCCCACATTGCTTTTCCGGTTAAGAACTATTTGGAAAACAGTGGATGGGAAGTTTTACCCCACCCGCCTCATAGCCCAGACCTTGTCCCTTCTGACTACCATTTGTTCCGATTGATGCAGAACGCCCTCACTGGAATACGGTTCAAATCAGAGCAGGATATCAAAAATTGGCTTGATTCATTCTTAGTTGCCAAGCCGGCGCAGTTCTTTTGGGATGGAATCCACGAATTGCCAGAAAGATAGGAAAAGGTCATAGCTTTAGATAGGCAATACTTTGAATAACACTCTTGTACAATTTTTTTCTTAAATAAACGTTCAAATTTTGAAAAAAATAACCGCACGAATTAAGTTATAGACCCAATATTTCCTAAATATTTTTATTAGAACACTATTTATTCTTCTATAGATAATTTTTTCACAAATACCTTTTGCAAAACTCGCCTTTGTGGGGATCCACCTTTGCAAAAAAGCTGTAATTTAAATTCATTTCAAAACATTGTTATTCTTCTAGATAAATATAATACAAATACTCTAGCCAAAACTCTCCTTCATAAGTATTCACCTTGGCAAATAATATTCACTTTGAAATTTAAAATATGCTTCACAATTAAAAATTTGTTTCAGAAAATTTACTTTCTTTCTTTTCTTGTCAATAAAACTTCACAATTCTTTAAAAAATGCATTTGAAAAAATAATATAATTGATTTAAATTATACAATGTTAAATGAATCACTTACAACGTTGCTACCAAGGTTCTCATGAATATCATCCTTGATTCCATTGAGATTTCGTTGGATCGATTGTCGACAGAGAGGGCGGCTGTTAAAATCTTAACTTCTTTTTTTTATGCCTGCAACTACTCGGGGGCCCCGTCCCACTCCACTTGTACCACGTTTTACCGCTTGGTTTTTGCACGCGAAAAAATCACATCCGTGGTTATCACTTTTTGTCAGTTGGTACGCACTTGCGTAACCTACGTATTTTTTTCGATTTACTATTACCACCTGCGGTATCGCGACAATCCTCCCTGCTCGGGCACCAGTTAATTAACGAACGTTGTAAATAAGTAAAAAAAAAAATATTTATTTCAGGCAAAGCCTGGCAATCAGTACAAATTCAACTTAATGACTAACTTACAATTAACAGTGCTATTTCTTTTATTATATTAAATCGCGGACGCTATGTCTAGCAATTTTCGTGAGAAACTGCATTTACTGAATTTCCATTGCACTGTCCCATGTTGCATTGCTGTGAGGTGTTCGATTTCGGCTCGTCTGGGAATTTTTCGTTGACTTAGACACTGCTACTCGCGTTCTAAAATAAGAGGTACGTTTTTTATGGTACATTATAAGTACCAGCGTGCTAGATACAATACAATAAATATTGTACTAAATTTATACCAACATGCTTCTAAAAGTTAAAACTATTCTCGTTGTTCGCGTTAAGGTTTGTTGTCGTTGTCGGTCTCCTGCTTCTGTTTAGTTGGTTCAGTATATTTGTAACAATTTCGTAAATTTCGAATATATTTTCTAATTCATTGTCTAAGTACTCTTCTTTTGTAAGGTATTTAATATTTGCTACGCCTTTCCTCGTACATATCTTTTCTGCAATTCCGTAATATTTTAAATCTTGTTTGAAATTTCGTAGTGGAGAAGATTACTAAGGTCGTGTGTAAACTAATCGTGGAAGCAACTTTCCAATTTTCTGCATTTATTTAGCTTAATTGTAGCCATTGTAAGAAATTTTCTTCACCAATTTTACAATTCAAAACCATGAATTTTGAATAGCAGAATAATAATTAATTGATTCATCACATGGCCAACCTAATAATTGGATATACGAGTATAACACATCCTAAAGGTTGAATCTGCATCTTAATCTCTTTCCGAAGGAGAATCGGGCACATGAGTCTCTTGTTGGCTCGAATGTACTTCTGATCTTGAGCAGATCTTATTTCAATATAGTAGTTTTGAAAACAAGATTACAACCAGAACACATACTTAAATATTTATTAGAGAAAATAACAATATTTAAAACCAATAATATTTTTATAAAATAAATACTTTAGCTTTCCGCAAAATAAATCAGCCTTGAACGTTTTCGTTAACTTCACCACTTCTCATTTACGGTCTCATTTAAGCAGCAGTTATTTGGTTGCCTTAGAGAATATCAACCTGTAGATCACGGCAGCGAAGAAACTACCCATTAAAGGACCCACGGTATAGATCCATTGACTAGTCATGTTGCCCGCGTAAATTGCTGGCGCTAAAGAGCGAACTGGATTCATACTAGCCCCAGTAAACGGCCCCTACAATATAAGATATAGTAGAAAAGTAGGCATAGCGGATGGTCGTATTTTACTGTGAAAGAGTTAAATGTGTTTGCAGGAAGGGGAAGGACTTATACAAAGAGCAATATGTTGCGAAAAAGAAGAGTATGGGAGAAGCTTTTGATGTTAAATTAATTCCCAAATATACTCACTCCTGCGATGATTAAAACTGTAATTGTAAAACCAAATTTTATCGGAACTAAGCCATCCCACTTTGAGTTTCTTGGGTCCCATACTGCACACGTAACCCAAATTAAAATAATAGTGAGCAAAACTTCAGTGAACATGGCTTGAATGGGGGTTAGTTGATCATTTGGCATTGTCATGCAGAGACCCAGCGTTGAGTTACTTTGCAAATAAGTATGCGATGGACTGACCGCTCTCAGCAGACCAATGCCAACGAGTGCGCCTGCCAGCTGAAAAATGACGTAAAGAGTCGCTATCGGGACACTAATGATTCGACAAACAACTGAGGCCAGCGTCAAAGATGGATTCATATGGCAATGAGTGATTCCTCCAAATATAGAAAGCGCTACCAAAACTGATAAGCCGCATCCAAGGTGAATTTGTAAAAGATTCAAAGATGCACCAAGTCCTTCGACACATGTCATACAAGTGAGGAAAAGAAGGGTGGCACTGCCAAAAAATTCACCCAGACAATTCACTATTTCATCAGCATATTTTATTTTGAAGCCTGAAACAAGAACATATTTTAGAAATACAATTTTGAAAAATAAAAGATTATCCTAAGAACGTTAACAGGCCCAAACTTTTGAATATATTCCATAACAAAAGCAAAAAGCTGTTTCTTTACTTTGAATGCGTAGGTATAGAAACATTATCCAACATATTTGAAGCCGAAGAAGTCAAAATAAGCAAAGGAACCACCCTTAAAGCTATGCAGGAGATTAAGAAAGAATAGCAAAATTAGGAAAAAAGGCGAAGCAAGAGAGTGGAAAGAAGAAGAAGAATAAGAAAGAAGTAAAGAAAGCATAGAAATGTATGAGACATTGATGTAGTTCAGTGAACATTGCTGCAATTTATGAAACTTTCCTGTAAAAATATGAGACGTTATTATTCCTTTTTTTATTTATTTATTATATTCATTTAATTGCCAAACAAGGCATGGTTACAAAAAAACAATAATAAAATTAAAAGTTAATTCTTAACCTAGGTTTGAGAGCCGGAGCTCAGAGGATAAGGTACTTAATAATAAAGCTTTGAAATTGAATCTGGAAATGGTTGGAGAGTAAAGTGTGCTTAGTGCATTTAAAAACTCTGCAATATGTGTTTGCACACTTATTGGCCCTACTGAGGTGAGGACATGATTGTAATGTAAATGGAAACGCAGTTTTCAGTCCAAAGTGACACTAAGGTCTGCGACGCTACCCATCCAGTTAAGTTTATGATGTAACGATGAAAAAACCTTTTAAGAAAAAAAAGTAAACCGACTTCGTGATGCCCTAAAAAGGATGAAATAAATTTTATGGAAGCGGTGCCATATCATTTTTTCCCCAATTTTATTGTGATGGTGCAGATGTTGGAAGTATTTATGTTTAAATGGAGAAATTCATTTGGCACCGCTTCCATAAAATTTATTTCATCCTTTTTAGGGCATCACGAAGTCGGTTTACTTTTTTTTCTTAAAAGGTTTTTATTTCACCCTTTTTAGTGGCAAATTTTTTCATTTCAAACCATCAAAACTCAGTTTCTCGAGTAGTACATTGTATCGTTCTCGTAAATTAAAATATAATTTTTTACTGCATTGCAAAAACCACTACGGCTAAAATCTGCAGCGTTTATAGGAATCGAATTAAACTCTGGTACATTTAATCCATGATCTCATCAACATTTACCTTGATTTGAGATTTCACAATAATTCCATATGAATTGTAGCTTTGAGAAATTGCCTAGCCGCCATTTTTATATTCTGACCTGATCCTGAAGTGCTTTTTTCGACCTTTGAGCGGCCGCCATTTCGTTTCAAATTGTTCTACTTTGGATTTTTTATTGTGAGCTCTATCACACAATTGAATAAATCTTTTTACTAGTTTTGGTACAAACTGGAGTTATACTTTGGCCAGAACAGAAAAATTTGCTGAAAATTTGGCAAAAATCGAAGCAAAGCTACGACCCCCAGGCACAAATTTTGTTATATCCTATGTAGAATCACACATAGAACCAAACACACACATACATACATACAGCCATATACATATATATATATATATATATATATATATATATATATATATATATATATATATATATATATATATATGTATATATATATATATATTATATATATATATATATATATATATATATATATATATATACATATATATACATATATATATATATATATATATATATATATATATATATATATATATACATATATATATATATATATATATATACATATATATACATATATATATATATATATATATATATATATATATATATATATATATATATATATATATATATATATATATATATATATATGTATGTATTTATATATGTAAACATAAGGTTCACTCCGCAATCAATCTCATGAAATTTACTGAAAAATATCCGTCTTAACCGCATCATTCGTTCACGTTTATTCGATACCCAGCGCCTTCGTTTCCAGTTAACTATGGCACCTAATTTTCATGAAAGTTTCAAGAAAATCATACCATATAGTTCAATGAAAACTCCGCTATGCATTTCCATCTTCATCCGTACAGTTATGATCAATTATAGCAGGAAACGTATCTCTTTTTAGGTTGCGATTCTCGCCGGTTTTTAGTATGGAAATTACTAATTTTAGATTTCTGGGCATATCTTGTAATGTACATATAATGTTAACTGGAAAGTAACGAGTCAACTCTATAATTTGCAATCACTCAATCCTTATTATTTCTTCGGGGAATTTTATAATCCTATATGTAGCGTCCACGTCTAAGGATGTAAGAAGGATCCTATACCAAGCTCATTGGTAAGCAAAGAATGAATGCGGAAGAGAAAAGCATCCTGAAATGTTTCCTTTAACTATTGTTGAATTGTATTTATGCCACATTTAGAAGTAATTTATTGGTTATTTCCGGTAGAAATGATGGACTAAAATGTACCATATATGCAGAAAATTAAAGATACTGGTCATTTTTATCATCCGTCACCAAAGGGTTCGGTATCTCCAACAAATCATCGCAGAGTGCCAACTTACGGCACTTTTCGTATGAAATATCATTTTAATTCAATTTCTCGACATCAATGTATCATATTTAACTGTTAATATCTACAGAGTCCTTTGAAGGATTTCAATTCTGTTCCAAAGCATTTTGGAACAATATGTTGTCCTTCATTTGAAACCTCTATAATCAAAATCCTTGCACGCGTCGATCAGTTATACTGAAAAATCGGGGTGAAAGTAGGAATTTTTTTAGTTTTAGTGGTAAAAGTCCTTTACCGTTACCTGAACTTCTTATCCTTTAAATGGGACCTAACAGGAAAAAATACGTATCATTTGCCAAAAACAGGACTCTCCTATCGATCTTCGTTTAAATGTAATGTTCACGCATAAGCAAAAAGAATATATGTGATGAATTGATAACCTTCTTTCTTTTGGAAGTCGGTTGAAAATGTACCGTATATGCAGAAAATTAAGGATACTGATCATTTTTATCATCCATCACCAAAGGACTCGCCATCTCCATCAAATCCTTGAAGAGTGCCAACTAATTGGCACTTTTCGTGCGAAAGATTATTTAAATTCAATTTCTCGACATCAATGTATCATATTGAACTTTTAATATCTACAGAGTCCTTGAAAGGATGACAATTCTGTTCCGATAAATTTTAGATCAAAATGTTTTCCTTCATTTGCAACCTCTACAATCGAAATCCTTGCATCCTTCGATCAGTTATGCTGAAAAATCGGGGTGAAAGTCGGAAATTTTTTAGTTTTAACGGTAAAAGCCCTTTACCGTTGCTTGAATTTCATATCCTTTAAACGGGACCTAACTGGAAGAAAGACGTATCATTTACCAAAAACAGGTCTCTTCTATCTATCTCCGTTTAAAAGTTATGCGTGAACATACAAAAAAAAAGCAAAAAAAAAAAATATACGCAATGAATTGATAACCTTCTTTCTTTTGGAAGTCGGTTAATAATCGTAGATTGAAGTTAAGCACTCCCATGAAAAACGTATCAACTGACATTTTTCAAAGTTCAAGGAGAGTTAGTTAATTCTAGACCATTCTAATAGAGAGTTAATTTTGTTTTGGAGGAATAATGTGTCTTTTCGGGACTTTATTACATGGTCAAGAAAAGATTAGAGTGCTCCTACCAAAAGGTCTTTGTAAAAATCCTAGGGTTAGAAACAAGTTTTCTAATAGCGTGAATCGATGACTTGAATTATTTATCCAATACTTGGATATGAAATCATTCAAATTTATGCTAAAAATGCACAGTTTCTTTCATAAGCACAGTGTAGCCGCCATTTTTATCTAGCTTAAATGATTGTTCTGAATGTTCGGCCAACACCATTCCTTAAATTTTCATGAAAATTGAAAGAAAATAAAAGTGCCTAGGTCAATTTAAAATATGTATCAACCATATATATGTATTATTGTTGTTGTAATTCCATACAATTGAAATCGCTATAACTCACTTGATTATGATTTGATCCCTATTAAATTTTGTGGACAGAAATATCTTAATATAAGTCTATATAACTGGGAAATTTCAAAAAGTTTGAAGGTACCGTTTTGATTTTATCGGCGAAAATGTGAAATCTACAAATCATACTATTATTAACAAATTTGAGTGAATTTCAATTTCTGAGGTATGTGTATCCCTTGCACTCATAAAGGTTCACATCCGTGACAATTTTCAGATTTTTTGGCTCAAAGGTGTCCAATCGCGAGGGGGGAGGCACAAATTTTGCGTACATTTTGCCTTCCCCTGGACCCCCTAATTCATAAAATAATTTTTTTTTTCAGATTCTACAATTTCTAATCAAGACCTTTCATTTGATATGTCACTCGACTACCTTTGGTTAAAAAAAATGTTCAAGGGTTCATTCGTTATTAGGGGGGGGGGGGGGGGGGGGGACTCCCATTAACAATTTTTCAAATTTTTGTTAACACCTTAACTTTTGAGAGACCATCACTTCTGACCTCTTCGCGAAGTTTGAGTATTCTAGCTTCTACAGTTTCTAAGGAAACTAGCTGTGACGCACGGGCAGACGGACGGACAGACGGACAGACAGGTTGCGAGACTAGTAGGTCTTTGTAAAAAAATTTTTTACAAAGACGTAAAAAGAAAGGGCGCAGATGGCTGCCTTGGGGTACACCGGAGCAAACATTAATTTTTTGGAGTTGAAAACTTGAAATTTTAATGTTTTAAGTTCGATAATGGAGATATGAGCCAAGCCATCTCAGTAAGAAACCTCTGATTCCGAATCTTTTCAGCTTGTGTATTAGGATTTCGTGGTTAACTTAATCAAACACTTTACTAAAATCGGTATAAATCGCGTCAATTCAGTACCACAATTCCATTTCACAGAGAATGCTGGACACCATAACGGCTAGATTAGTTGTGCTGGAGCGATTTATACGAAAACCGTGCTGTTGGTCACTAAATCGTGATTCAATAATGGGAGATAGCTTAGAGCAGACAAATTTTTGAAATAGTTTTAGTGTAGTGGATAAGGTAGTGTAATATCTCAATCAAGTGTTCCGCGCCATTTTGAACTGTAACATCTCAATCAAGTGTTCCGCTCTATTTTGAACTGTAATCTCGCAATCAAATGGTCCACGCTATTTTGAATGACAGCTAATAACATTTTCTATTCTGTTTTTTTTTGTGTTTTCGAATTGAAAATGCATTTTTCAAGTTGAATTCTATATAATGAAGGCTTTTATTTACTTCCCCTTCAAAAATAAAAATTGAAGCACAACGAATCGGCGACGTGGTGAAGAAAATTCTACCATGAACACGTCCAAATATGCGCGAGGAACAGGGTAGCCGGAATCCCACAAACAATCAAACCAAAGCGGTGCCGACAAACCTCGAACCCGTAACCTCAAATCAACCTCCTGCTCCAATCTACACATCGAAATCGAACAATTTATCAATTCTTTTTTCGACCTTTATGGAAATTTGAATCAACGAAGCGAAATTGTCAACACCAAGCAGAAATCATAGATAACGCGAGCGAAAATCAACAAAAAACAACATGGATCAATCCAATTCAGACAATTCATGAAAACTCAACAGGAACTGATAAAGGCGATTATCAACCAACAGCAGGACACATCAGCATTCCGCTGCAAGGTCGGAAAATACGAGTACTGTTTTGATGCCCAATTTTGAAAATTTTGATGCAAAAAAGAATCCTTTCGAAATTATAAATTAAGATTTGAAAATTACATCAAAATCAAGGGAGTTGATAAAAATCAAGAATATTGCGCAAAATTTATACTTAATTTGATTGGTGCGAAAAATTTCAACCTGATCCCGAATTTAGTAGCTCCAACTTTTCCAAAGAACTAGATTACAAAACTCTAATGGGAATTCTCGGAAAACACTTGTCTCCGAAAAAAATTCTCTCCTGGCTCAGCATCAATTTCTCTCAAAGTATCAAGGGGAAAATCAATCAAAAGCAGATTTTGTCGCTCTATTAAGACATTTTTCTGCAAGTGCAGTTAATCCGAAGGCTTCGCGACAATCCAATCAGGAAGAAAATTCTGCGATTTGAAGCAGTCAACGTGATTGTCGACAAAGCAATAGCGCTGGAGGCATCAAAACTCAACTTGAGGAAGCTTTTTCAGAAGTTCTCAACAGCCTCGACGACCACGCCATCAACATCTACGAACATCAACAAAATCTACAAGAATTAATCGAAGAATGATCACCGCGAAAAGAAGAGAGAGAGAGAGAGAAGAAGAAACCCCAACAAAAATCCAGGATCGACTTGTCTGCTTTGGGCATAAGAGGAGTCTGCTCTCAATGCGGTCTTCACGAATACCTGGTGAACGATTGTAGGACCGTTTCCAGAAATCTTAATGGTAAAATCAAGGTCAACGTGGAGTTCAACGGCAGAACAAGCGAAGAAGAAATTTTCATTGTCCAGAATGGAGCGAATTTGGATTTGCCGCCTCAAGATCAACTTAAATTTCTTCAATAAGACTTTCACAAAATGCCAAGGACGCTCAATTCAGTGCATTGACGACACCGAAAGTCTTTCCGAATTCGCAGATATTTTCGAGCAGAAGGTTGGTTGCATGCCGAATTTCAAGGTCTCACTAAAACTGCATGAAAGAGCCTAACGTATATTTTTCCAGGAAAGGGAAGTTCCTTACGCATTAGTGGACCATGTTGATTAAGAACTGCAGACTCTCAAGAAAGTTGGAATCATCACCAAGTGAAAACCAGCAACTGGAGGCGACCTCTCGTGGTAATTTCCAAAGCCAACAACCATGTCAGGGACGCGAAGTACTTCTGCAAGTTGGATCTCTACAAGGCCTACCTGCACATTCCTGTAGACGAAACATCGAGCCAAATCTAAACAATATCGACTCGACGTGGAACATACAAGGTCAACAGACTTTTCTTCGGCATCAAAACAGCGCCATCTGAATTCAACCAAATGATGGACCAAATTCTGCGATAAATCGTAGGGATCAAGGTGTATTTACATTTGCATTTGGAGGAGGACCAAGAGTGAATGTCGCAGCAATCTTATCAATTGCCTTAATCAACTGTGCAAATATGACCTTCATAGCAATAAAAATAAATGTGAAGTTTTTACAGACCGCTTGGAGTTTTCAGGGCACGTTGTAGAAAACAACAATATCTCCAAGGCACATCAAATTCGTTTCAATTCAATTATCAGATTGAATGTACAAAGGACATCGACAATGGTAACACCGATTGCTTATCCAGGGCTCCAATTGAAGCACGAGAGCATACTGACAGCTTTATCAACGCTAAAATTCAACAAATTTCGCGAAGAATCATCCAAGGACCAGCACGTGCAACAACTTCTAAAGAAGATGGACAACGGGGATGACATAGAACTGGACTTCTTCATCGACTATGGCATCAGCTTCAGAGAGCAGTGCGTCTTTATTCTAACATCTCTGCAGTCAGCTGTACTCCAGAAACTACACCGTACACACTTGGGCATCGTGGGTATGAAACAGCTCGCGAGACGCTATGTATATGGGAAGGGAATTGACAAGGACATCGAACATCTCATTCGATCTTGCACCAGCTGTGCCAGTGTTCGACAAAGCCCTTCCAAAGCACCCTTGCATCCATGGAGCGAACAAAAACAAATCGGCAACAAAGTCATATCGAGTCCGCCGGGCCGCTTCAAGGTCATCAATTTCTTCTCGTGATTGTTGCCAAATCGAAGTGGGCAGAAATCGAATCATGTCGAATTTTCGCCAGCGAACATTTCCAAACATGCTGCAAGGAATACGGATTTTTCTTAAATGCATAGCATCTGGGCACCCGATGACGAATGGTTTAGCCAAAAGGTATGTTCAGATGCTGATAAATCAAATCGTAGCCATGAAGGATGATCCGGCACCAATGAATGACAAACTCCACGACCCTCTGAAACCAACAATTTTTCAAAAAACGTCAACTCCGAACAGGGCACCTCAACAAGTCAGCGTGGGAGAACGAGTTCCGTGTTCAAGTACGGTACTACAGCAACAACCAAAATCTTTGGAAACTAGGAACCATATCGCCAAATTCATTCAACTACACTACTAGGTCAGATTCGATGACAGATAAACGCTAAAACGACACATCGACCAACTGCGCACCTCCAGAGTGAACCCTCCAGGTAACATAGAAAGAATTCTCAAAATTCCCAACAACGCAAAATCCAAATCAGACAAAACTCAGGAACGGATTGAATAGCTTGGTGATCTGGTCGACATTCCTGGTCCCGAAACTCTCAGACACGACGAACAACCGGCCCCAGTTGAAAGAAGAAGAAGAACGTGGAGAGATCGCACTGATCCAAAATTCGTATGACGATCCAACAGGCAAAATCAGCCAGTACATCTTCAACGAGACTTTATCCTGTGACTTCAAGACTTTTCTCAAATAAGCGTGGGATACTGTAATATCTCAACCAAGTTTTCCGCACTGTTTCAAACTTTAATATCTGTTCCGCGCTATTTGAAATGACAGTAAATAATATTTTCTACTCTGTTTTTTTTATGTTTTGAATTGACAATACAATTTAATCAAGTTGAGTTCCATAAAATCAAGGCTTTTATTGGCTTCCCCTTCAAAAATAATAATTGAGTCACAACAGCTCAGTAACAAACCACCTATTCCAAATCTTTTCAGCTTGTGCATTAAGATTTTGAGGTTAACTTGATCAAATACTTTACTAAAATCCATGTAACGGCTAGATTAGTTCAATCAATCAAAAGCGCTTTATTTAATACTAATCGTTATAAATTTTAAAAGAATATAAAGCAAATTCCAAACAATAACAATAAAAAACTTAATGGCCCAAATGGCTCTCTAAATTTGTACGTTATCATTACACATTTAAAAAAAAAACTATAGCAAATTCAAATCAATGAAGATTATTACATATTTTTTAAATTTAATTGGAAAAAGGAGAAAAAACCAACCAACACTATTCTAAAATTATTTATAATCTTAACACTACAGTGCACTTTGAGCCTACACCTAATATGTTTTAGCTTAATTCTAATAAATGCTATCAAAAACTGTATCTTATACTTAAAAAAATCTATAACAATGTTCTTAACCTAAGCGTTTTACCTTATCTCTAACCATATAGTAAACATAATATAAACCTAACCTATACCTAATTTTTAACAAAAATAAACAACAACACTAAATGTAGCAATAATGAGCTGAAACTCAAAAACTAAATAACAAAAAACACCAAAACTGAAAATACACACGAATAATTTAGACATTGTCATTCAGCCACCAATACCTAGATTGCCCCGTCTCAACTCGATCAGCCCCAACGAATCTAGCAAATGAGTATCTCCATTGGAACTGTTGGTCTCGTGAACTCAAATTCGGAGGATATTTTATCTTCTTATCGGTGGCCCGTCGATATATGTGATATATGACTGGGACGCCGCCAGAATCAAAAACATATCGATTCATGTCCAAATACACGAATGCTTCTGGAGGAATGAAGCCAGTAGCGAGGCAAGTCGCTATATACCCGTCTGTAGGGTGGAACGGCTGTGAAATCCAAGGGTTTTCACTCACAGTCACAGATCTTGCGATATGATTCCGAAGAAGTTTCAATATGAAGATATCGACCCTCGTCACTTCAGCAGTTTGATAAATTCTTCTATTCGATATATAATGTTTCCAATCCGTCTCAGGCTTTCTGTACAAACCAGTACATGCACGAAGACATTTCCTTTCGAAAACTCTTAATTTTTCCATAGTACTAGCACTCTGGTTGTACCAGACCTGACATCCATATGTCAAAACTGGTCCAACCAGGGTCTTGTAACAGATAATTTTGACCTTTTGATCAATGTATTTGGAATGAAAGAGCTTTCGTAGGGCCATGACTATTTTAAGTGCCTTACTGAGCATAATTTTCACATGTTCAGTATAGTACAGATACTGATCGAGATAAACACCGAGGTATCGAACACAGGATTTATGTGGAACTCGTTCTGAACTACCCTTGCCAGCCATGATGTGGAAATCTTTCCAATTACGTTTCAGGTCTTGACTGACCCCCTGCAGCGTTGTCCGAAACAAGATTGTTTCACACTTCTGCACATTGATTTTCATTCGGAAATTGTCAGTGTACAGCTGCACATCATTGAACATTTTTTGGAGATTTTTCTGAACTATTGTAGCTTTTCGGTCTGCCGTATAGATGATCAGATCATCAGCAAACGCTACCAATGATCGCGTTGGCGAGACGTTAAAATCAAAGCCGTTCAATAGCTTGCGAATGAAGATTGAGAAGAGCAGAGGCGCAGTAACTGTTCCCTGCTGTAGACCATTCAAGACCTTGAACTCGCGCATTGTTGTCAGATTTCCATCGGTTACAACAAACGATTTCCCGTATAACATATTACACATCATGGCGACGAGGTGTCTGGGGAAGTTGTCCTGAAGGAGTTTAAAAATTAGTCCATCTAACCATACCGTATCAAAGGCTTTCTCCATATCAATGAGACATGCTCCAACACATTGTCTATCATTTAGTTTCCAACATATGTCTGAGGTTACTTTCGTTATTGCATGTGTGGTCGAGTGCCTGGCACGAAAACCAAATTGGCAATTCGGCATCAACTCATTTTCCTCAATGTGGGCGTTTAATGCTCTGTTGAGTATCACTTCAAAGACCTTGCTGATGTTAGGCAGCAAGCTAATTGGGCGATAGCTTTTGGGGCACGAAGATTCTTTTCCTTTCTTCAAGATCGGAAATACCTTAGCCTTTTTCCACTCATTTGGGAAATATGAATTGCTCAACATGTTGTTGAACAATAAAGTTCCTAATAGCAACCTCAGGCAAATGTCGGAGAACTACATTTGGAATACCATCAGTACCACATAATTTCTTGTTGTTTATCTTGCGAAATATGAAACACAAGTCTTCATAGCTGACAAAATAATCAATGAGATTCAAGCTCGGTATGAGGTCAGATGTTAATGTTTCATTGAAATGAAGAATTGATTGGCCGTTCAGGCTTGATTTGAAGTCGGAAACTTGTGCTTCAACGACCTCTGAAAAAATTTCGTTCCCTCTCTCAGGGTTTGGTAGATGAACCAATTCAAAATGTGTTCCAATCAGGGCAAGTTTATCCAATCCTTCACAAATAATCCTGTTTCCATTTCTATCCGGAGTCGTACTATCAATTTCGATACCAGCCCTATCGAGAAGATTTATCTCATCACTAGTGACTTCAAGATTCGATACCTTCACTCGAGACTTCTTGCGAAATATGCTATTCACTTTCGCAAACACGCCGTCTGGGTCCTGTTGGCTAATACCCCTCAATTTTTCCGCCCATTGATTGCTGACCTCACTCCTGAAGTATGACCGGATTAAGTTCCGGACATTCTTCAGATGTAATTTCAACAAAGACAACGAGGGATGGTTGTTGTCCAAAAATCGTCGATAAATATTGTTGACGCGTGTGAGAAGGAGGCTTTTCAATCTTTTCAACCTTGCGATGGTTGGTGTTTCATATCCTTCCATATTGTTTCGATGTTTAATCTTGGGAACTACTTTTTCCATCGTTTCCAACGTCAGCTTCTCTAACTTCGGCAAATAGACATCTATTTCATCGTTAGTTAGATTTCTGTCATTAGGAACCATTGAGCAAGAGTTGCCACCATCAGAAGAGGGACATTGCTTCTGGTACTCCCGATTAAACTTCTTTTGAAACTTTCCCCAGTCTGTTTTTTTTGAAATTCAACCGATGATTTTCATGTTGAACTGGAATGAGGAAGAAATCATCCCTGTGATGATTGATTTCCATTACGATTGCGTTATGGTCGCTATCATAAGGAAGCACCTGCAGTTTCCGTTGAGGACTATTAAAGTTGAATTCGAGTCTTGCGTCAGCAATGCAAAGGTCCAAATATGAATTTGTCCTAGGGTATGTTGGGAACTCCGACCCATATAGATTGCACCTGTATTCAATTTGGTTCTCTGTTATCCATGATTTCAGGAATACACCTCTTGGATTATTGGTGGCGTTCAGCCATGATGTATGCTTGGCGTTCAGGTCACCAGCAAGAATATAATAGTTATGCAGTCTGTTCAATTCGAGTATTTCAAACAATGAATTGAGTTTCTCCTTGAGCTTGAGAACAGTTCCACCAGTTGCATAGGCAGAGATAACGAAGAGGTTATCCCCACCTGGCAGTGAGATTTTGATAACGGACACTTCAAGAGATTCAAAGCTTTTGAATTCGACTTTTTCAATATTTTGGAAACGATAGGGTCTTCGAACCAATATCCCGGTGCCACCTCCCCCATCACCTATTACCCTATCGTTTCTTACGAATTCAAAATCCTTGAATGTCATGGAGTGCCAGGAATTGAGGTAGGTTTCGGTTAGAAGTAGGATGTCAGGCTTTTGTCTGGCAATGAATTCAAGGAGATAATCACGCTGATGTAAAGTAACAATGGAGTTGACGTTGATCGAGATGAGACGAATCCTATCCGTGGGAATGTGGCTGGATGACAACTTATTTTGAGGCATTTGAAAGTCCTAAACGCTGAAAAACAATGTTAATTTTCGAATCTTGTTTATCGATTCGCTCTGATAAGGAATTTAATTGCTGTAAAATTTTGAGAAGCAGCTCATTATTGCCACTTACATTATTTACACTATTTTCCGCATTTTCTGCTGGTCCTCTAGCGGCTTGTGCAAATGATACTCCGGGCTTGACGAAGTTCGGAGCTAAGACACTGCGGTGTATTTGTGTTTGCTTTGGGGTAGATTTGAATCTTGCATCCTGATATCGGGAGCATCCTCGATATGATGCCGGGTGACCAAAAACACCGCAGTTCACACAATATAATTTCTCTTTTGGCTCCGTCTGAGCCAATTTGCACTCACCGGGAGCATGCACGTCTTTGCATTTAACGCATCGGTAATGCATGGCGCAGTTGGCAGCCGAATGCCCAAATCGTTGGCAGATAACACTGGTTGATTTCTCGTTTCTGGAGGCGTTCCCACCTCACCACTCGAAAATTTAAATATCTTATTTGCTGAAGAGCGCTTTTTTTTTTTTTTTTTTTTTTTTTTTTTTTTTTTTTTTTTTTTTTTTTTTTTTTTTTGTGGTAGGGAGGTGAAGGCATTTATGCCCGCCGAGTCTGGCAGTGTGGGACTCCCATGGAGGATACCTTTGGACTACCCACTAAACACCTCCCCTGTCAATCTGAGAACCTAGCCTGGAACCGTTTGACACATTACTTCGGGCCAGGTCTCGTTTTGTTACGCCGTGGGGCGCCTTCAAGCTGGGGAGTCCCTTTCCTAGCGGGAGGGGAGGGGGGAAGAGGAATTGCCAGAAGAGCGATCCCCCAGCCCCAGCGCCTCCGGCTGCTGTGAGTCCCTTTTATATTTTAGGACTGCCCGAGCATAATGTGCCACCTGGTTCCATTTGTCAACCGATTCGAGCATCACCGCAACTATATTATCCGGGGTGAGCTCTCCCGTCTCCCTGTAGAGTTCCCTTCGCAGCCTGGCCCATTTCGTACACGCAAAAAATGTGTGACAGGCATTGTCCTCCTCTCCTGGGCAAAACCGACAATCGGGAGACCGTGACTTGCCGATCTTGTGCAGGTAAGACTGAAAACACCCGTGCCCGCTCAGAAGCTGGGTCAGATAGAAGTCAGTCTCACCATGCTTTCGATTTAGCCACGGTCTCACATCCGGGATGAGGCGCGCAGTCTGAAGAGCGCTTGGACTGCTCTTATTTGTTATTTGTACCAAATAAAGTGGTAAATTTTTTTTTTCTACCGTCGACCTTCTTGTCGCGAATGTTTTAACTGAGATAAACTCGATTTGTGGTGCTGTTTCCTTGAGGACCTGAAGAAGATCGACGGTAGCTTCTCCGCAGTCCAAGCCCTTCAGCAAAAATTCTAATTGACAGCTTCTCGGAATTTATTCGTTTGATTTCGAAATTTGTCAACTTGTTTTCGGCTGCCAACAGCCGAACCATGTCCTTTCCGCTTTGACCGAAGACATTAATTGGCGGAACTTTCTCGGTATTCTTGGCTACTTTTTGAGGAGGACCAGCAGAACTACGGGCTGGTTTCTTCTCCTTATTTCTACTTTCATTATTTTTATTTTTTAAATATAAGATAAAATTATCATCTTTATTACCTTCGTCTACCTACATATCTTGTTGGAGTCCATCCAGCGCCGCAAAGTAGTTCTGGCTACCGTTGGTGCCACCAGCACTTAATACCTCTTCAGTGGTTATTTGATTTGCAGCTACCTTCTGTTTTTCGATTTTTCGTATCGGATCACTCTCTTGAACTTTTTTTGGCATCTTGAACATTTCTTCGTACGTTTGAATTCTTGCCTTTAGCTATTCGATTTCACTTCGAAGGCGACACACCTCCTGTCTATCCTCGAGCACTTGTGTTTTACGACCGGCATCTGCGGTATCCTGGGTACTCGTGTGTCTCCGCTTGTTGACACTTGCCAATTTCACACCGTCACTCTCCCCGGGGCCCCCCAACGGAGGGGAGCCGTCGGGCTCCTCCATACAGCAGTCCCGAGTTGTCTTTGGTTTGTTGCCTTTTCTTGATTTATTGGTATGGTTGGTCGATGCCTTCGACGATTAATTCTTCCCCAATAAAATCAAAACTTGCTTTTGACTGACTCGTACAAAATTAATTCAATATTTTGAAACTGACTTTTGTGAAAAATTAATTAATTTTTAAAATTAATGACAGGAGCGATTAAAAACACGTCTACACGCAACGAGTGCTAGACGTAGAATGGCTAGATTAGTTCTGATATAGCGATATGCTGTTGGTCATTAAGTCATGGCTGAATGATGAGAGATAGTTTAGATCATACTATTTTTTCGAATAGTTTTGGAGTAGCTGATAAGATAGCAATACTTCTGTAATGCAGTTTAACAATAAATAGGAAGGGAGTAAATCAGAACCATGTCCTTTATTGAGCTCAAGATCTTCTATTGCTTTAGATATTTTTTCCCTCGAAATAAAAATTTCTTTAATTCGAATAGCTAAATTTAGATTCAAGGAAGGAGCATAATATGACGAGGTGTTTGTTAAATAAATAGATCAAAAGTGGCTGGCAATAAATTCATAAATATCCCTTGGATTGGATGAGCTAAATATCAATATCATGAATTTGGGAAAGCCATAAGACTTGCGTTTTATATTCACAAAATCAAAGAACTTTTTTGCGGATCAAGAATAATATTTTCACCAATTGTGTTAACATATGAAGTATATGCTTCCCGGAATTTAATTTGAAATTCCTTTGGTAGCCCACCATGTTTGGATTTCATCTTGTGGCTCTCATTGGATCTTGATTGAATTATTTTATAAGACTTAATTTTTTGATTTCACAAGTAACAGAGTTCACAATCAATCCAAGGCTCAGAGAGTTTGTTTTTCTTTTTTAAGCTTAGGCGCGTATCTTTCTACGGCATCCAAGGAAATTTTGCAAAAAGCAGCTACTGTATCGTCTGCAATTAACGTTGTAAGAGTACCAGTCCATTTAATTTGACGAAGAAAGTTATAAATGCTATCATAATCAGCATTAGATAAGTTGTATGCAATGTTGTAATTGTTGTAAGAAAGCTGGTTTGTTTCATCAACAGTGGACAACTCAACAGAAAGTGTAGGATGGTGGAGGCTATTAGAATGTTCTGTTTCAACAGTCAGATTGACCACAACGCCGTCGCATGCATTTGTAAAAATTAGATCTAAACAATTATCGTAATGATTGAGAGTCGAAATAACTTGGTGCGGATCATTACCGTATAGAGTTTTAATAAGATCGAAGTTAATATCATTTAAAAGATTGATTGGCTTATATGTCATTCATGAGCTTCGTCGCCCATAAATGACATATTAGGTCGATGGAATTCACTGGAACTAATTATTTTGTCCTCTTCCTTGATGGAAGCAGCTAGTGAAGAAATTACATTAAACACGTCGTTGCAAATTATCTCACTTGATTTGGGTGGAATATGAAAAACTCAGATCTCATCATTTTGATGCGGACAATTTTATGTTGATAAAATTTATTTGTAGCTGTGCTGACGACCTTGCTGGAAAAGGAATATGCACAGCAATAAGAAGGCCACAACTCCGGGATTGCCCAGTACTATGATAATCTTTATCGTTTCTTTAAATAGCCCAGTTTACATCAAGAATCTCTCCGTTTGCAAATGAATCGTTCAATCTCGTTTTGGTCAGGAAATTCAGCCCCAATGCCCCCGGCTGCTGTGAGTCCCTTTTATCTTTTAGGACTACCCGCATATAGAAAGCCCCCTGGTTCTATTTGTCAACCGATTCGAGCATCACCGTGATTATATTATCCGGAGTGAGCTCTCCCGTCTCCCTGTAGAGGTCCTGTCACAGCTGGATTGTGCACGCAAAAAAATGTGTGGCAGGCAGTGTCTTCCTCCTCTGGGCAAAAAAGACTTACCAATCTTGTGCAGGTAAGACTGAAAACACTCATGCCCGCTCAAAAGCTGGGTCAGATAGAAATCAGTCTCACCATACCTTCGATTAACCCACGGTCCCACATCCGGGATTAGTCGCGCAGTACACCTTCTCTTCGTGCAATTCACCATCTCCTTCGATTCCTCATTTCGGCGCAGAGACTGTCGGATACGAAGCTGCAATCCTCATTGCTCCTCTTCTCTGTACCTGTGCCAAACGTTTTTGGTATACCTCCTTATTGAGAGCGTTCCCCCATACTTTTGCTCCGTACAGTAGCACTGACTCTACAGCACTTATCAAGAGGCGTCTTCTTGATGGGTTGGGTACCCATACGTTGGCTATAAGTCAACTCAGAGCCGACACTCCCGAAGCAGCCTTCTCAGCCGTTGCCCTGATTTGCTCAGATCAGTAGCCCCAGGTACTTCACTGATGGCTTTGATTCGATTCGTATATCTCCAATACTGATCTATCTTACTCTATGGATGCTCTTTTTTGTCAAGATGACCACTTCGGTTTTCTCCAGTGCTAAACTGAACCCGTGAGCAATCATCCAGTCTATCACTCGGCGCATTAGCATAACTTGCCTAAGTTGCGCTTGTTCAACGGTACGTCCAGCGACCATAGCTGCAACATCATCCGCATAGCCGAACAAGCGCGACTCATCTGGCATCTTCAGTCTAAGTAACCCGTCGTAAGATACATTCCATAGGTCCGGACCAAGGATAGGTCCCTCGGCAACACCCGATGTCGTGTTGTAGAGCAAGCTTTGGTCCTTCAGTTAATCTCTCAAAAGCCGCATTAGATATTCTGGAACTTGAAAGGGTTTTCCAGCGTATCCAGAATATCCACCCATCTAGCGTAGTTGAAGGCGTTCCTGACGTCGAGTGTCACCAAAAGGACGATCAGTCGCACCAAGATAAAGTTTGTTGATTTTCCCTCTCATACCAGACTGAGGCGATTGGAATTGAGTGCGGTTTTACTGGGGACGAAAAAATTTCTGATATTGCTCCCTAGATTGTTGAAGCGAAGCGCTATAATTATTGCTTACGTGCGAGGAATAAATGGCCAGATCTTTTTGGCTTGGACTGAAGATATACCAAATTCTTCGCGGTACTTAAAATAAAGTGATACTTTTACGTTATTTTCTTCAGCATTGAATTTCATCTTGAGTATTCCAGTTGTTTTTTTTTTACATTTTAAGTCTTGTACCCTGATTAAATTTGTCAAAAGTTACATATGTATATTTCACAGAATTTTGTTAATTTTGTTTTTTGTAATAATTTTTATTACTTTTGTTTTATAATTATCAGAAGATTCAAATTTTGCACTATTCAATACAGATCAGAATGATTTCGTTTTTTTGGTATTCTTAAAATTCAAATGATATTTTATCCTTAATATATTTTTGTTTTCTTGAGTGTATTAAAGTTAGCAAATTCTGACATTAACTTATCATTTAGATTTATTTGAATTTTTTTTTCTTTGCAGATTTAATGCATATTATTAATATTTCATTCTTGTTGAACATTTACTTGAATACTAATTTACCAAAGTTCATCATGTTTTATCGTTTTTTATAATCTGATATTTCTTTAATTCCGTTTGATGATATTTTCTCGAAGCAAATACACATTATGTCTTGTTTATGATGTTTTATTTTCTTTTTCATGAGTGCATTCTTTTAATCTGTTTTCACAAACTTATTCCAAAGAAAATAAAAAACAAGTTGGGTAAACAGACCTACCCTCATATCAGAAGGGTTTTGTAATCAATCTACAAAATGCAGTCACCAGATCGAATCAAATCAAGAAACATGGCAAAGACGATTTTATCAGAGGAAATATGAAATACGAGGATCATACTATTAGTAACAAAGTTGAACGAATTTCGACTTCTGAGGTTTTTGTTATTGTTATACTCATAAATATCTCCCTTGGTAATTATTTCAGATGTCCATTTGTGAGAGAGGAAACATATTTTTCATGTATTTCCCCCCTGTGTAGTAATCGAGGAGCATGGCTCAAAAAGCCAGCGCTTCCACCGGCACACAGCACAACTCCGCACGAAGTACCACATAGTGCTGGAGCACATGCTCCACCAACATTACCTCCATCTCAGGCAGTTTCCGCACCACCAGTGTCAGCTGTACCCCAGCCTAATCAAGTGGGTATGCAATTTGGACTAAGTAAATCGACGGCGAATGAAATCAAATCTCGATTATTCCCATTTCAAGAGCCACTAAGTGCACCGGACCCTCATAATCATCACTCCGTGAAGCCAGAACCATCGGAGGTACAATAGTTTAAAAATGTAATGTCTGGTATTACTAATATTTGAGAAATGTAGAAATAAAGTATAAGATCTAAAAACTAAATAAAGTAATACTAAAAGAATTCTTAAGTGAGTGATAAAACAAAAAGGAATAATTAAACTGTCTAAGACCACGCAAGTAACTCATTAAGAAAACAAAAAAAAAACAGACAAACAAACAAAAATTAAACTAGATCTTTCGCTTGATCATGTTGAGAGGATTGATTTTTTTCATACATATACGATAGTTGTTGCTATCCAAAGCGTGTATATCACCTGCTGCCAACGTTTCAATCCGAAGATAGGAGAAGCGAGATTTGCATTTTTAAAAAAATGGCGGCTGTTGTCTACGGTAATAGTCCTCGGCATCATGGACGCATGTCCAATGCTCATCATCTGCAACATTCAAATACTCTACCCCAGTCGCACCACTATATGTCTGGGATGGGTTCTTCAACTTCATCCAATCCGCAGCATTCACAACAACCTCCACCACTGAATTTCGGATCGCATCCAGTTCAGTCTGGCTCCAATAGCCTCTTGCTTCCACCTGCATCCTACCTGTCCACTGGCACTCCAGTGTCATCCTCTTCGTTGCAGCCTCAACCGCAATCTTTTCCCTATCAACATTCTTCAGCTCAATCGCAGTCGCTATCCCATTATCACAATTCTCAGGCGGCTGCATTAATGTATGCTGGACAGCGACAGCATAGTAAACGAAAATTGGCGGTGGAACTACTCGCAGAAAGTAAACCACTTTATGTGAAATCCGAAACGGTTTTAGATCGCCACCAACAATTCTCTTACCGAACGCCAGGCATAACCACCAGCGGCGAAAGGGGCGGCGGGAGTAACGTTTGCATTGCAAGTGGAGTCTCATCGAATGTTCAGTGTGCATTATCACCATCGCGGATCCACGATAGTACGCATCATCGATCGACAAATCGTCGAAGTGCATCGTCTAGTTCAGATCTATTACAGATGAAGCTACGAAAATTGCTCAATGCGAATGCAAAGGACTATGCGGTCCCTGAAATTCCCAGATGTAAATATGATACTGTTCAAAAGTATGATACATTTAGTAAATATCAAACTGTGAAATATATTCAAGAGCTCTCTGGAAACGCAGCGAACGATCAGGGAGATCACTCCGTAATGTTTCCAAGTGCGCATATTACCAACAACGAACATCTCAAGAGGAGGAATAGCGGTGGCGATAGCGGGAGTAGGACCGGTTGGGGTTTTGCTGGTGCTGTCGCGAAGAGATGGGAGTCGAGTTGGAGAGGTCGAGGAGAGGCCGTCGTAATAACGTTGTTCGATACGCACGATTCATTTTCCTTGAATGACTCTTATTAGCTTCATGAAAAATTTAACTTTCGATTGTTGATTAAAGGACTAGTTGTAGTGCGTTAGGAACGGGTATTTTATCCGCATTGCCACGAGTACGCGATTCTGTCGGTTCGGTCAGAATTTCAAGGTGTCCCACATTGAATTGAAGCTAAAACGCGGTTCTGTGTCAAATTTTCTTTTTGCATTTGTGCGGCGTTCGTTGACGCTCTGTCGTTCTTGTGCATGATATGATTTCTGCTTGAAATGAGCGCGATCGCGAGCGAGTTGGGGGGGTCTGCGATTGACCTTGGCGGCGAGCACGTCGGACGCGAAAGGAACGAAAAAAGGAAAAGGAACAGATGATTCGGAGAGTGTAGTGTTTTCACAGTGCGTTGGAGGACGGTAATAAAAAGGATTATAACCGCCACAGCACCTTGAAAAGAAATAAACTTTTTCCAATTTGATTCTTGCGCGATATCGAATTGTGAAGTGTTTGTGATTTGACATTTTTGAACGGAAGAAAAGCAAACGCCCGCGCAGGCAGCGATTAATACGGGACTAGTGAAAGTCAGCGGTCACCAAGAACAACGGGTTCAATACAGTGCGCTATTTCGGGGATGTTGGAGAAAACGGTTGTGTGAATAGCGTTTGCACTATTTTGTTCGCCCGAAACGCTTGCAAAGTCCGACGAGATAAAAGGTGTCGCTTGCTTTCGAAGTGAAAGATGCAATTCGGTGTTTTGTAGTGCTCCCCTGTTTTGTGTACGGAAATTGCGAGATTTTCAAGTGTACGCTCCGTTTGTGGCTGTTTTGTTGCCAATTAACGTAGACAAATCATCTCCACGCGCTTTGTGCTTTAGTTGCCATACTCATTTTGTGAAGTTCGCATGGACGTTGCAACCACTTTTCCTTTCTCATTGGCTACCACGCACCATATGATTGCTTTCGCAGCCTTGGGACTTCACCGCGTAACGACGGCCGGTGCTAAACGAGGAACGCCGCGGGGCTTGGATAAAAGCATTTATGAGACTTCTGATTATAGTTTTTTATTAAAGCTCTCAAATAGCTCATGAGTAGTATTCGGGAGGCCGATTTAGATCGCATTACTTTCAAGATTTATAGTCCAAAACGTAAATTTGTTGTCGTAGTCTATGTAAACGTGTCGGAGAAAATTAGTGGACCCCGGAAAAAGCGCGTAGTGTTACTATCAATAACAGGAAAAAAGGAAATCAAAAATAATATTAACACCAATTTATAGGATTTACCCGCCCCGAACACGAGCGCTCGTAACAGGAGGTTGTGGTAAGTACCCTTCCTTTTGTTCAAAAACAAACCAAAAAAAAAACAAAATAAGGGGGAGAAAAAAGGAAGATTTCCCTTTTTCATGTTTTATTTTATTTCTCCTAAATTCAAAGATTTCAAGCGTACATTTGGTGCTTTGACACCTAAACGAAGTTTGTTTTTTTTTCTGTTGTCTTTATTGGAAGAGCGCGTAAATAGAACCGAACCTAGCAGTATAGTAGTGAAATATTTTCTCCATCACGTGATAAACGAATTGAATTTTAAAAAATGGTTAAACTATAAATTGTATAAAGAAACGAAAAAATTTGTTTGATAACGTAAATTTTGATAAACTTTAATACCTTTAGTTTTGTTTAATAACGTAAATTTTGATAAACTTTTCATACCTTTAGTTTTTTTTTGAGGAATTGTGTATCGGCGAGTATATTTGTAAGATATTAGAAAATAATAATGGTTGAGTAACCTGCAATTGTTGGTCTTTCCTTTCCAAGGATTCTGACCGGGTATAGGACCCGGTACGGTGGCAGGCTGCCCCTAAAACCATGAGCCAGCCGCCGGGTACAATTTAATCCTTCTTGTTTCAGGTGACGTTTTGGGTTGAGTGGCCCAAGCAGAGTGCCTCTTTATGGCATAGAGCTATGCAATCAAATTGTATAATTCTATGGCATAAATTGGTCACCGGGGTACTCCCCTTCTGATGGGAAAGTTCATACAATCCAAGTTGTATGAGTTTTCCACTCAGAAGAGGAATACCTGGCCACTTCAACAAGATATATATGGATTTATTCCGGTTGGGTGGGTACGAAGGGGCTCCACCACCACCCGTTTGCCCCTCTTTCATTTGTGGGCCATGAACTTCGTTGGGTAATGACGAGGTCACCCCAAGTTCGCCTTTCTTTTCAGGTTCCACTTGTTCTCGTAACAAGTTCCATCTCCCTCTGTGAGGTTATCTACAATTTTTGCGACTTCGGTCGCCTTTTGATCTGTAGTCTAATTCGTGAATGCGAAATTTTTTGTAGTGGGTCCTCGTACTGGGGAAATGAACCCACCCCACGACACCGCAATGCTAGCCTGCCAGCGCATTCACGCGTCTCTAGACGAGGGCATTCTCGGCAGATACCGACACCTTCCTCTGTCGAGGCAGCAGAACATCGCTGCAGTCCTTTACGGATATATGAACATTTTTATTCACTACACCTGTGCCTCCACAGAAGCAAAGACTGACAGTTTAAGAACTGTTTTGAAAAGCTCCCATGCAAACTTTCATTTCATACTCATATCGGCTACGTTTGATGAATTTTGTTTTTTCAGGGGCACTCTCCTGTACTGTTGTCATCGATTAATGGCCAATTTTTTCGAATCCTAGAATGGTTACCAAGCCCTTTTGCTAGGAGCTCTCTCCCGCCTTCTTGACTTTTTTTACTTATGAGCTTTAATTGTAGGTACTCATCTTCAGTCATTCATTAAATTGAATCAAGTGTTCAAAGCATGCGCCCTAAACGCTGAAGTTGGGAAAAAATAACTCAAAATTATGCAATCCTCTTATTTAAAACAGGCAATATTTTGTTTTACGATTACTGATACCACTAGCTGAACCAATTCTCAAAGATATACATGACACCTATCATTCCTGAAATTTTCATGCAAATCCTAGCACAACTGTAGTGTCTGAGTCGGAAAAAAGCGCATGTTGTTCCATAGCCATATTTTGCCATAGTAATAAATGCAGCGCATATTGTTCCACAGTAATACAGGAAAATTCAAACCGCTATAACTTCGCTAAATATGATTCAATCTTTATTAAACTTTATAAATAGTCATCTGTTTACTGAATTTCATTGAATTTAAGGGTACCGTTAAGATTCTATTCAAGAAAACATAAAATTGATAAATCATACTATTACTAACAAAGTTGAGTGAATTTCGACTTCTCACGTATTTGTTGTTGTTGAACTCACCAAGGCCTACATTCCTGATTTTTTCAGATTTTTCGGATCACAGGTGTCCAATCGCGAGGGGCGGGGGCACAAATTTTTCGTGTATTTCCCCTCACTGTGCGTCCCTCGAAGCAAACTTTGCCAAACTAAGACCTGTTTTGAAAAGTTCTCATAAAGACCTTTCATTTGATACCCATATTGGTTGCCTTCAATGAAATTTTTTTTTCGGGGGTGACTCCCCTATATGGGGAGACCCCCCTTAAATCCCTTATGAAATTTTTTTGTGGTTGAACTTTGAAGAGAACACCACTTTACACCTACATACAAAATTTGATGTTTCTAGCTTAAGTAGTTTCCGAGAAAAACTGCTGTGACACACGGACGGACGGACGGACAGACAGACAGACGGACAGGCAGGACGCGATTTTAGTAGGGTTTTGTAAAATTATTTTACAAAACCCTAAAAATTGACATAAGTTAGTCTATAAACTATGATATCCGGTTCTTTCAACAGTCTATTTATGATACTGATATGAAGTAGGTTCAGTTTATGTATTTACTTTGTTCTGATTCTTTAGATATGAATAAACTACTTTTTTGTTTGTAGGTCCTAGAGCTGATTATTAAGTATCTTTTATGAAACGTAAAAGCAATAAGTATTTCTATTTTAAAGAATAAAATGAAATGGAATTTATAACGATCAGTAATATTTGAAAGGTTCACCATGAGGAATCCTACGGTTAACTTATCGCTTCAGTAGCTATACTAATATACATACTTCATACTATTTAATTACGCTATTCTCTTTTTAAAAGGGAAATTGGCTTACAGGGAATTCTCAACTAAGGCCGTCCCGGGAGCTGACGAAAATTCTAGTATTTAGCCAGAAATATTAAACAACGGGTGCAGGAGAAAGAATTTCTGAGACTCTTAAAAATGCATGATTGGAAGTGGATGCGTAAAAGTAAGATATAAGGCTTAAAATAGTGGCAGTGGGAACAAAATAGCTCATCACACACCAGGCAAAAACATTTGAGGTAATAAATAGTATAATATTCGTAGCGTAGACTCTGAGCATTCTATGTACTTAAGGTTTTGGATATTCAAACTAACCATAACTAATGAAAAGGGCAAAGGTATTATTCAAAACAAAAAAAAAGGAAACGAAAATAGAATCTGAAACTGAAAATGGAGTGTGGCGTCCATTATTACGTCCACCTTGCAATGATAGTTGTTGGGTGCTCATAGCCTCATAAGGAGCTATTCCGTGGACAATCTTGGGTTTCTTCATCTATAGCTTTATTACAGAGATTTTTGTAGTCTCTTTTTGCTCTTTGGACGTCAATTGGAGGTTATGTTGATGTCTTAAATGTTAGGCGTCGGATAATTCTATGTAATTTACAAATATTTTCATTAGAGTACACTGTTTTAACCTTCGTGGAGTAGTTTAATGTACTCAACACTAATTCACGGGTAAAGATAGTTATTATTTGCACCGAACAAATGTATACGAGTATATCCACAGTTTCACGATTACACCAAATGTTGCGGACCCACAATAACCACTTTTGTATAGTTTCCATTCCGTATCAGAATTCGGATTTCCCTCTTGCTTGCTTTTAGAGAAGGATTCCAATCCGATCTTTCAAGCGATTGTAGTGACGGTAGCTATTGAAGTACACTCCAATTGGCGCTGTCGTGTCGATATAGAGTGGGTTCACCTCGAAACAATGCACTACGATTGTATAAACGTTACAAGTGCGCAAGACACGTTCACTTAACTGCTGCATTGGGTTTTATGCTTCACTTGAGAATATTCGAAATGAGCCAGTCCAGTGGGCTGAGTAAGTGAAGGCTTCGCTGGTGCAAAAACACTGGCAGTTGCTCCCTACTAAGCTGGTCGCTACACTAAATCACTTGACACGGTTTGTGTGCACTCTTCATTAATTAATCCAAGAACGTTCACCCTTTGACTTGAGCGCAGTTGGTCCTCATTTAGATTAACCGGAATCTGTTTTTCCGAGATTTTAGTAAAGACTACTCGCCTCTCACTGCGACAACCGCCATATTGGGCTTAAATTCAATGAAATTCGCCCGCGGTCGCTCAGTTTTTTATTAGTTTTCTCCTCATCCGTCGACGTCAGTGACGTTCAGTCGCAGAGAACTGTCAAACAACCTTATCAGCTAGCTAGGACGCATTAACTGGCTGGGACATTAAATTTTAGGGGTGACAGGTCTCGCAAAAAGATCTCAAAACATACACGCATACATAATAGGGAAGGGAGTAATCAATAGAATCGCTACCAAGAAACAGCAGAAAGCCTACCAAAACCTCTTCGTATAAGCACCCCAGATGGTTAGCTGGTGACCTCAGTAAGCTTATAACGTTCAATAACCCCAAGAATCTGCAAACCCTAATAAAGTAGTCACGATGAAAGGAAACTTAAATTCCATTGCTTCTAAGGTCAGAATGTGCATTAGTGGTTACAATCTGTTCCAACCATTGTTTAATAAATCATAAAAATAGGAATAATGAGGCTCGCCCTATAAAGAAAATGCAGACGGATGGAGGACCTGTGGAGATATCAACATGTGAACGTGGAACATTCTTGAAGCACTACTCAATAGTAACCTGAATGAGCACTATAAATGATATAAGGAAACTTCTTTAATTCGTTCAAACCTAATAAAAATTTTCACTATTTCCAATATGCAGGAAAATTAGGCTCCAGCTAAAAGGTATGGTATGTACGCGGTCTATCTGAAGTTCAGACCACAATAATAACTTAACTTAAGCTAGGAAATAAACTACCTCTGGCTTATCAACTTCTTAAGTTATATTTAAAGTTCATTTTGCTAATTTTATTAAATTAATCAATCCACACTATGCTATATTCAAAAAGATTTACAAAAATGCTCTATTTACCCATATGATATTAGATAAGTTGTAAAATATACGGAGACTACGCTCATGAGCGAATACACATTACCCTAAACTATTTCATATAGAGTAATCGTGTCAAATTTATTTAGCTTGCAGTGACTACGCTTACTTAACTTTCGTTGCGCATTAATTTCATCTAACGTGATATCTTTATTACCACTTTTCCGAAACCAACCGATTAAATAAAAATTCGTTTTCTTCTAAACTATTTACAGTTCATATACCTAGCTTTTTAAATCTAGATGATTATCATCTGCAATTTTATCAATTTTTTCTTTATTTGGCTAGAGTGATAACAAGGCATCACATTGATACTAACTGGAGGAACAAACAATCAAAATGAGTCTAATAAGTGATGTATGCAAATAAATTATACTGTATCGTTTAAAAAATGAATGAGTTTGAAGCAATACACGAGGATAATTTAATTCGAACTGCTTTGTCCAGCTGTAAAAACAAAAACGTCTTCTAAATATGGAAATTGTTTTTTTTTTTTTGATTGACTCAGAATTAATTTTCTCCCAATTCGGATGATAGTTTTCTTCCTATTAATGATCGAATATGCATCAATTTACAAAGTATTCGTATATTGACATTTTCCTCACTTGAAAAAGACCTCAAGTCAAGATCTTATATAATTTCTTCTTCCTTCCTAAAAGACTTTGTGGATCTGCATTGAGTTCAAATTCGAATGGGCCTTATTCATTCAATTATTATAGATTTTATAAAAACAAAAATGCAAGTTTTGGAACATTAAAGTGCTCAAACCCTTAATGGCCCTCAGGACACTCTAAATTTAAACAATATTCAATTACAAAACAAGTCATAAAAAGTAATGCCATGTGATCAAATGAATATTATTAATGGAAGGGTATTGCAATATGATTAATAGTTCAAATATCAAGACTTGACTCATACAAGTACACATATTCCACAAAAGGAGCTTGGAAAACTAATGTACGATTATTATGTATTTCAATTCACCGCCATTTTGTTTTCAGTGTGTTGACCTCATTTTTTGAATAATCATGAGAACATGTAAATGTTACCAATCATTCCTGAAATTTTTATCAAAATTCCCACATATCTGTTGTATCTGGGTCCTTTGCAAGCGCGAATCTCCACAATGTCATGTGCTCTTGTTGTTGTAGTTGATAAATTTTCAATCGACTATAACTTGGCTTTTTATGACTTGATGCTCATGACAATCTCAAAAAGCATGTGTTTAATATCAAATAATTTAGACACGATTTTTTGGCAAGTTTAAGGGTCATCTTCCGATTTTAAAGACGAAAACCTGATGTTCACAAAATGTACTATTATTGACAAAGCTGAACGATTTTCGACTTTGTTGGCTTTGTACTTATAAAGACCTACTTCCTTATTTTTTTTAGAGATTTTTCAAATCAAAGGTGTCCAATCGAAAGGTGATCGGCACACATTTTCGGTACGTTTCCCTTCGCCTGCACCCCTTAAAGTAAAAAGTGTCAGTTTAAGACCTATTTTGAAAAGCTTTTATCGAGATCTTTCATTTGATGTCCATATTGGGTACCTATGGTCAACTTTTTGTTTCAGGGGCCACTCCCCTATATGGGGGACCCCTCTAAAACACCTTATAAACTGAAACTTTTAAAAGATCACCATTTCACACCTAATCACCAAATTTCATGTTTCTAGTTTAAGTCAAAGTCAAAGTCAAAAGCGCTTTATTTAATACCAATCGTTATAAATTTTTAAAAGAACATAAAGCAAATTCCAAACAATAAAACTATAAAAAAACTTAATGGCCCGAATGGCTCTCTAAATTTATACGTTATCAGTTAAACACATTTAATGAAAAAAAATACACTAGCAAATTTAAATCAATTAAGATTATTACATATTTTTTGATTCAATTGGAAAAAGGAGAAAAACCAACCATCATTATTCAAAAATTACTTATACTACTAACACAACAATGAACTTATATCCTATACCTAATATGTTACACCCTAATTCTAAATAAGTTCAAAAAAAAAAAAACGTTACCTTATATTGAAACCTATACCTAATTTATAATACAAATAAACAACTCTAGATGTAGCAATAATGAGGTCAATCTAAAAAACTAAGTAACGAGAAAAAGCACAAAAACAGAAAATAAACACGAATAATTTAGACATTGTCATTCAGCCACCAATACCTAGATTGCTCCATCTCAGCTCGACCAGCCTCGACGAACCTAGCAAATGAGTATCTCCATTCGAATTGTTGGTCTCGTGAACTCAAATTCGGAGGATATTTTATCTTCTTATCGGTGGCCCGTCTATATATGTGATATATGACTGGGACGCCGTCAGAATCAAAAACGTATCGATTCATGTCCAAATACACGAATGCTTCTGGAGGAATGAAGCCAGTAGCGAGGCAAGTCGCTATATACCCGTCTGTAGGGTGGAACGGCTGTGAAATCCAAGGGTTTTCACTCACAGTTACAGATCTTGCGATATGATTCCGAAGAAGTTTCAATATGAAGATATCGACTCTTGTCACTTTGTTACATAACCAGTATACCCTATGTATACTGGTATGAACTGGGAGCACATTTGATGTGTATCCAATATACATCATCAAGGCTCCCGGGGAAAGAACTCCTCATTCACCACTTACCTGCTACTCTGTCCATTTAATACCAGATCAACAAAAAGAAATAGAATTACATAATTAAACAATTTAGTTTTATTTTATATTTTAAATCAATTACTTTTCACTCCTTTAATTATTTTAACATCTTTCTACACTGTATCTACTCGAACGGAGGATGCCTGGAAGAAAGTAGGAATTAATCGATGGTGGCTACGCAGCGTAAAAACGCATCCAAGCCGAATGAGGTTCGCGGCTCAAGCCTACACCTCACCATCTAACTGTTGTGTTGGTTTCCTGCAATTGTACCGGAACTCGTTATACTTTCTGGCCTCGCTGATTACTTCGCGGCGGAATACACTTCGCGTACAAAACCGTAACCGCTGTTGTTACTACTCGCCGTTTCTCGCTCGATCAATTGTCTTTTAAACGATTCTTGCGGCCTCAATTCGCCCTAAATTCGCTGAGTAGTTGAAACGTGCGTTCTCGTTCCACGTAAACTTCTTCCTCCGCGCACGTCTCTCTACTCGCATGGTGAAGCTTTGTGGCGAATTTAATAAATGGTTTGAAGGCAGGGTTTAGCACAGTGTCACTCCGCTGGAAACACACCCCGAAGCTTCTCATGTACATGGTTGTTGTCGCCGCTAATGTTATGGCTTATGCAGTATAACACTTGGCGTAGCTTGTCGATATTTCTATAAGCACACCCCGAAGCTTCTTATGTACATGGTCGTTGTCGTCGCTAATGTTGTGGTTTATGTAGATCGAATTATGAAGTCTTTACGCTTGCCGTTGGTCGACAAGTACATACTTTGACGACAATGGGCGTAGCTTGTCGATAATTCTATAAGCACACCCCGAAGCTTCTTATGTACATGGTCGTCGTCGCTAATGGTATGGATTATGAAGACTTTACGCTTGCCGTTGGTCGACAAGTACATATTTTAATGACAATGGGCGTATGTGCTTGGCCGTATACACTTGGCGGAGCTTAGACAATTGACGACGTTGTATATAGCATAACACAGCAGAAAATGCTGGAAATAATGTAAATAATGTAAGTGGCAATAATGAGCTACTTCTCAAAATTTACCAGCAACTTAATTCTTTATCGGAGAGAATCGACAAACAAGATTCAAAAATTAACTTTGCATTTCAGCGTTTAGGTCTTTCAAATGCCTAATAATAACTTGGCATCCAGTCATATTCCCATGGATAGGCTTCGCCTCATATCGATCAACGTTAACTCGATCGTTGCTATACATCGACGTGATTATCTCCTTGAATTTATTGTTAAGCAAAAGCCTGACATCATACTTCTCACTGAAACCCACCTCAATTCATGGCATTCCATGGAATTCAAAGATTTTGCATTCGTAAGAAACGATAGGCTAATAGGTGATGGGGGAGGTGGCACCGGGATATTGGTTAGAAGACCCTATCGTTTCCAAAATATTGAAAAAGTCGAATTCAAAAACTTTGAATTTCTTGAAGTGTCCGTCATCAAAATTTCACTGAAACGTGGGGATAACCTCTTCGTTATCTCTGCCTATGCAACTGGTCAAAATGTTCTCAAGTTCAAGGAGGAACTCAATTCCTTGTTTGAAATACTCGAATTGAACAGGCTGCATAATTATTATATTCTTGCTGGTGACCTGAATGCCAAGCATACATCATGGCAAAACGCCACCAATAATCCAAGAGGTGTATTCCTGAAATCATGGATAACAGAGAACCAAATTGAGTACAGGTGCAACCTATATGGGTCGGAGTTCCCAACATACCCTAGGACAAACTCATATTTGGACCTCTGCATTGGTGACGCAAGACTTGAATTCAGCTTTAATAGTCCTCAACGGAAACTGCAGGTGCTTCCTTACGATAGCGACCATAACGCAATCGTAATGGAAATCAATCATCAAAGGGATGATTCCTTCCTCATTCCATTTCAACATGAAAACCGTCGGTTGAATTTCAAAAAAACAGACTGGGGAAAGTTTCAAAAGAAGTTTAATCGGGAGTACCAGAATCAATGTCCCCCTTCTAATGATGGCAACGCTTGCTCAATGGTTCCTTATAACAGAAATCTAACTGACGATGAAATAGATCTCTATTTGTCGAAGTTAGAGAAGCTGACGTTGGAAACGATTGAGAAAGTAGTTCCCAAGATAAAACATCGAAACAATATGGAAGGATATGAAACACCAACCATCGCAAGGTTGAAAAGATTGAAAAGCCTTCTTCTCACCCGCGTCAACAATATTTATCGACGATTTTTGGACTACAACCATCCCTCGTTGGATTTGTTGAAGTTACATCTGAAGAATGTCAGGAACTTAATCTGGTCATATTTCAGGAGTGAGGTCAGCAATCAATGGGCAGAAAAACTGAGGTTTATTAGCCCACAGGACCCAGATGGCGTTTTCGCGAAAGTGAATAGCTTATTCCGCAGGAAGTCTCGAGTGAAGGTATCGAATCTTGAAGTCGCTAGTGATGAGATAAATCTTCTCGATAGGGCTGGTATCGGAATTGATAGTACGACTCCGGATAGAAATGGAAACAGGATTATATGTGATGGATTGCAGAAACTTGCCCTGATTGGAACACATTTTGAATTAGTTCATCTGCCAAACCCAGAGAGAAGGAATGAAATATTTTCGGAGGTCGTTGAAGCAAAAGTTTCGACTTCAAATCAAGCCTGAACGGCCAATCAATTCTTCATTTCGATGAAACGTTAACATCTGACCTCATACCGACCATGAATCTTATTGATTATTTTGTCAGCTATGAAGACTTGTGCTTCATATTTCACAGAATAAACAACAAAAAATCATGTGGTACTGACGGTATTCCAAATATAGTTCTCCGACATTTGCCTGAGGTTGCTATTAGGAATTATTGCATATTGTTCAACAACATGTTGAGCAATTCATTTTTCCCAAATGAGTGGAAAAAGGCTAGGGTATTTCCGATCTTGAAGAAAGGAAAAGAATCTTCATGCCCTAAAAGCTATCGCCCAATCGGCTTGCTGCCTAACATCAGCAAGGTGTTTGAAGTGATACTCAACAGAGCATTAAACGCCCACATTGAGGAAAATGAGTTGATGCCGAATTGCCAATTTGGTTTTCGTGCCAGGCATTCGACCATACATGCAGTAACGAAAGTAACCTCAGACATCTGTTGGAAACTAAACAACAAAGAATGTGTTGGAGCATGTCTCATTGATATGGAGAAAGCCTTCGATACGGTGGGGCTAGATGGACTAGTTTTCAAACTTCTTCAGGACAGGTTCCCCAGACACCTTGTCGCCATGATGTGTAATATGTTATACGGGAAAGCATTTGTTGTAACTGATGGAAATCTGACAACAATGCTTGAATTCAAGGTCTTGAATGGTCTACAGCAAGGAACAGTTACTGCGGCCCTGCTTTTCTCAATATTCATTCGCAAGCTATTGAACAGCTTTGATTTTAATGTCTCGCCCACGCGATCATTGGTAGCGTTTGCTGATGATCTGATCATCTATACGGCAGACCAAAAAGCTACAATAGTTCAGAGCAATCTTCAAAAAATATTTAATGATGTGCAGCTCTACACCGACAATTGGCGAATGAAAATCAATGCGCAGAAGTCCGAAACAATTTTGTTTCGGACAACGCTGCAGGGAGCCAGTCAAGACCTGAAACGTAATTGGAAGGATTTCCACATCATGGCTGGTGAGGGTAGTTCAGAACGGGTTCCACATAAATCCTGTGTTCGATACCTCGGTGTTCATCTCGATCAGTATCTGTACTGTACTGAACATGTGAAAATCATGCTCAGTAAAGCACTCAAAGTAGTCATGGCTCTTCGGCGACTCTTTCATTCCAGATACATTGATCAAAAAGTCAAAGTTATTTGTTACAAGACCCTGGTTAGGCCAGTTTTGACATACGGATGCCAGATCTAGTACAACCAGAGTGCTAGTACAATGGAAAGATTAAGAGTTTTCGAAAGAAAATGTACTGGTTTGTACAGGAAGCCTGAGACGGATTGGAAGCACTATATATCGAATAGAAAAATTTATCAAACCGCTCAAGTTGTTATGCTATATACAACGTCGTCAATTGTCTAAGCTCCGCCAAGTGTATACGGCCAAGCACATACGCCCATTGTCATTAAAATATGTACTTGTCGACCAACGGCAAGCGTAAAGTCTTCATAATCCATACCATTAGCGACGACGACCATGTACATAAGAAGCTTCGGGGTGTGCTTATAGAATTATCGACAAGCTACGCCCATTGTCGTCAAAGTATGTACTTGTCGACCAACGGCAAGCGTAAAGACTTCATAATTCGATCTACATAAACCACAACATTAGCGACGACAACGACCATGTACATAAGAAGCTTCGGGGTGTGCTTATAGAAATATCGACAAGCTACGCCAAGTGTTATACTGCATAAGCCATAACATTAGCGGCGACAACAACCATGTACATGAGAAGCTTCGGGGTGTGTTTCCAGCGGAGTGACACTGTGCTAAACCCTGCCTTCAAACCATTTATTAAATTCGCCACAAAGCTTCACCATGCGAGTAGAGAGACGTGCGCGGAGGAAGAAGTTTACGTGGAACGAGAACGCACGTTTCAACTACTCAGCGAATTTAGGGCGAATTGAGGCCGCAAGAATCGTTTAAAAGACAATTGATCGAGCGAGAAACGGCGAGTAGTAACAACAGCGGTTACGGTTTTGTACGCGAAGTGTATTCCGCCGCGAAGTAATCAGCGAGGCCAGAAAGTTAACGAGTTCCGGTACAGTTGCAGGAAACCAACACAACAGTTAGATGGTGAGGTGTAGGCTTGAGCCGCGAACCTCATTCGGCTTGGATGCGTTTTTACGCTGCGTAGCCACCATCGATTAATTCCTACTTTCTTCCAGGCATCCCCCGTCCGTGGAGACACCGCCAGACGCACGGTTGAAGCGTGCCGAGCAGAGCGAAAAATCAGAAGCCGTGCCCAGGAGGACAGGAGCACCCCAGCTAGACCAGCACTCGCCAGCGTGTGTATCCCAATCTATCGAGTGGCAGCCGGAGTGTCCGCAACAAGCAGCCCAGGTGCACTCCATCGTTCACCCAAGAAAAGTCTGGAGGAGGCACTTCGGGAAAACGCCAGGGCAGGTCCACGGCCCATCACCCGCGAGGAGTACTTGGGCAGATTGAAGGCGCCGCTGGACACCTCCATCCGTGAAGCCAACTACAAGCGGAGGCGCGGCGGTAGACGGGAGCAGTTACGGCAGCAGCTCCACGAATTCAGGCGGCTCGCACGCATCTCGACCACTACAGCGGAGCGGACTCAGTGGCAGCAGAAGGTGACGGAGCTGCGGCGCAAGATCAAGAAGGAGGTGAAGAATCGCATACGCGCTACTAAAGGCGACCGAGAAGTTGTAAAAAATTCAAAAAAATAATAAAAATTAAATAACAAGAAAAAACGATTTAGGACCGGAAGAAATGTTCAGTATATTCTTCAACATTAGAATCGAACGTAACATAATTCCATTATTATATACAATCAAATGAAATATTGAGTTGTGAATTTATGCTTGTATAGAATCAAACCAATCACAAACCTGCTTGACTCAAAGTTGTATCAAACAAAAACCTTTGTGAATAATTATACTGATAAACAATCAAAAAAAAAATATATATATATATACATTATCAATCCACGATTATGTAGAACCAAAAGCGACCTTAGCTCACTATATTAAAAGAAATACTAAGTATCAGACAAAACATCAATTTATAATTAACATATTATGTTAGTATCAAGTAAAAACGTAACCATACAGATTAGCGACTCAGGCAAGCAAATCATGAATCCGTAACGATATAAAATCAAAAATGAAGTAGTTTTCAATTGTAACGTTGTATTATGCCATAACATGTTAAGTAGCGTAAATTAGGAGTTCAAGATACACGAAATTAAACGGTAGAATTAAGTATGTTAATCAAGAACCAGCAGCAAAACAACAATCAACAATACGCAGTGAGAAGTCCAGCGGACAATAGCAATGGCCTTAGCAGCGCAAAGTACAACTTACGCATTAAGTAATTCGCATCATTGGAACGGAACAACGATTTACTTCACTCTCCAAGTACGTAAATCAGTCAAATCCGCCGGAGGAAATGTTATGCTATATACAACGTCGTCAATTGTCTAAGCTCCGCCAAGTGTATACGGCCAAGCACATACGCCCATTGTCATTAAAACATGTACTTGTCGACCAACGGCAAGCGTAAAGTCTTCATAATCCATACCATTAGCGACGACGACCATGTACATAAGAAGCTTCGGGGTGTGCTTATAGAATTATCGACAAGCTACGCCCATTGTCGTCAAAGTATGTACTTGTCGACCAACGGCAAGCGTAAAGACTTCATAATTCGATCTACATAAACCACAACATTAGCGACGACAACGACCATGTACATAAGAAGCTTCGGGGTGTGCTTATAGAAATATCGACAAGCTACGCCAAGTGTTATACTGCATAAGCCATAACATTAGCGGCGAC
Source organism: Odontomyia ornata (assembly GCA_963969285.1). Lineage (NCBI taxonomy): Eukaryota > Metazoa > Arthropoda > Insecta > Diptera > Stratiomyidae > Odontomyia > Odontomyia ornata. The sequence continues at coordinate 203,618,416 of OZ017742.1, read as the reverse complement.
AACAACCATGTACATGAGAAGCTTCGGGGTGTGTTTCCAGCGGAGTGACACTGTGCTAAACCCTGCCTTCAAACCATTTATTAAATTCGCCACAAAGCTTCACCATGCGAGTAGAGAGACGTGCGCGGAGGAAGAAGTTTACGTGGAACGAGAACGCACGTTTCAACTACTCAGCGAATTTAGGGCGAATTGAGGCCGCAAGAATCGTTTAAAAGACAATTGATCGAGCGAGAAACGGCGAGTAGTAACAACAGCGGTTACGGTTTTGTACGCGAAGTGTATTCCGCCGCGAAGTAATCAGCGAGGCCAGAAAGTTAACGAGTTCCGGTACAGTTGCAGGAAACCAACACAACAGTTAGATGGTGAGGTGTAGGCTTGAGCCGCGAGCCTCATTCGGCTTGGATGCGTTTTTACGCTGCGTAGCCACCATCGATTAATTCCTACTTTCTTCCAGGCATCCCCCGTCCGTGGAGACACCGCCAGACGCACGGTTGAAGCGTGCCGAGCAGAGCGAAAAATCAGAAGCCGTGCCTAGGAGGACAGGAGCACCCCAGCTAGACCAGCACTCGCCAGCGTGTGTATCCCAATCTATCGAGTGGCAGCCGGAGTGTCCGCAACAAGCAGCCCAGGTGCACTCCATCGTTCACCCAAGAAAAGTCTGGAGGAGGCACTTCGGGAAAACGCCAGGGCAGGTCCACGGCCCATCACCCGCGAGGAGTACTTGGGCAGATTGAAGGCGCCGCTGGACACCTCCATCCGTGAAGCCAACTACAAGCGGAGGCGCGGCGGTAGACGGGAGCAGTTACGGCAGCAGCTCCACGAATTCAGGCGGCTCGCACGCATCTCGACCACTACAGCGGAGCGGACTCAGTGGCAGCAGAAGGTGACGGAGCTGCGGCGCAAGATCAAGAAGGAGGTGAAGAATCGCATACGCGCTACTAAAGGCGACCGAGAAGTTGTAAAAAATTCAAATAAATAATAAAAAAAAAATACAAAACTAGGTGTTTTCTTTTGGCAAGTCCAAAGAGTTTGAGGTTGATAAAGTAAGCTGCAGGTGGCGAGGCTGAGTGGTGCCCAAAGTACCGAAGCAGGACATCTCGGAAAAGGCCGGGAGGATCCTGTGAGGTAGGAGATTTATAACTTTACAGCTGGTCCTCTAGCGGCGAGTGCAAATGATACTCCGGGCTTGACGAAGTTGGGAGGTATGATATTACGGTGTACTTGTGTTTGCTTTGGAGCAAATTTAACTTTTGCATCTTGATATCGGGAGCATCCTCGATATGATGCTGGGTGACCAAAAACACCGCAGTTAACGCAGTATAATTTTTCTTTAGGCTCCGTCTGAGCCAATTTGCACTCACCGGGAGCATGAACGTCTTTGCATTTAACGCAACGATAGTGCATGGCACAATTGGCAGCCGAATGTCCAAATCTTTGACACCGGTAACACTGGTTGACTTCTCTTTTCTGGAGGCGTTCCCACCTCACCACTCTGAAATTCAAGTACCTTATTTGTTGAAGGGCACTTGGACTGCTCTTATTTGCAATTTGTACCAAGTAAAGTGGTAAATTCTTCCTTTCTATGGTCGACCTTCTTGTCGCAAAGGCTTTGACCGAAACAAAATCAATATCTGGTGCAGCTTCCTTGAGAACCTGAAGAAGATCGACCGTATCCTCTCCGCTGTCCAAACCCTTCAACAAGAAGGTCTGATTCTTTTCACTTTTTGGGGTATAGGTGAAGTGTGGAACCTCCCCAGAAATCAGCGCATCTTTTGCTGACTTGAAATCAACCAGTGATTTTGTCCTTATAGTTAATTTTTCGGCATTAACTCTTTTTATTTCGAAATTGGCCAGTTTATTTTCGGCTGCCAATAGCCGAACCATATCTTTCCCGGTTTGTCCGAACACGTTGATTGGCGGAACTTTTTCTGTCTTGTTAGAAGCTTTTTCAGAGGAACCAGCAGAACTGCGGGCTGGTTTTTTCTCCTTATTTTTGTTCTTTAAATATTCAATAAAATTAACGTCAGTATCTTGATTAAAATTACCCCTGATGTTTTCTTCGATTTCCATATCTTCGGGTGATCCCTCCAGAGCTGCAAAATAGTTTTGGCTCTCCTTATTGCCACCAACACTTGGAACTTCTTCTGGAATTGCTTGCTTTGTGCTTTTCTTCGGCTTTGTTACCTGTTGCCATTGATTTTGTTGCTGCGTCTTTTGAGGCTTCATCCCTTTCTTGAAGAGATCCTTGAGAGACTGTATCACTTGTCTTAGTTCATCATTTTCTTTCTGCAATTTGGCCATTTGTTGATTGTCCGCTATTATTTGCAGCTTGCACCCTCCATCTGCGGAGTTTTCTTCGTTATGTTTTCTTTTGGTGATTGTTGCCAGTTTCGTATTCGTCGTTTCCCCAGGTTGTCCCAACGGTAGGAAGCCCTCGGGCTCCTCCATACCAGCGGCGAAATTTTCTTTGGTAATTTGTTTTTCGTTACCAATCGAAGTAAAAATATTCGATAGAAATTTCCTGAGTCGATTACTTCGACAATATAAAATTTTAAAAATTAACTTCGGACTAACGTTTTTTTAAAAAATTAATTTAATTTTTGAAAACTTTTGACAGGAGCGATTTAAAAGACGTCTATACGCAAAGACTACTACGATCCATCCTCTCCTAGTTTAAGTACTCTGCAAGAAAACTTGTTGTGAGACACAGACGGACGGGCGAACAGACAGGATATGATTTTGGTAAGGTGTTGTAAAATCATTGTGTCGTGAAAAAGAAATATGTGGCAGTAGTTGATTGCTGAATTCAATAATAGCATGCGTGACAATTTGGTTTCAAAATTTTAATGGCTTCGACAGACATAACACGGTTTGCCAAGGGTGGTCCATCATAGACCGCAGCGGTCAGCGTTCTAATATTAAAAAAAAAACTGACCGCTGGACCCGCGACAAATTTGACCGATAACAAAGTAAAGTATTGTGATCTATGTGATGACCATTCTACCCGCGGTGGCGAACAGTGTTCTATGTGGCGAAGCCTTTAGCTGATTGCTTATGAGTACTATCGAAAAACAATTGAGTTGAAAACATCGATATGGAACGCCAATATTATAGCTGAATTTTTTCAAATCTATTGGATATCTAATGTAACTAGGATTGGCTTCAAATAAATTTTAATATTTGATTTTTCTATATGTTATCCTCGGGATCACAATGACTATCATTTAACTGCCAAAAAATTCCGAATAAATACAAATGCTGAAATAGTCGTTACACTATTTTTAGCCACTAGAATATTGAAAATTGTCTTTAAAGAGATGAATCTTCCACTAGAATATTGAAACTGTATACTTACAAGGGCATATCGTCAATTTTCCGTTAGTTACGCTTGTTGGACCCACCAATTTTATTATTTTTATCATTAAACTTTACTAAATATGGGTTTTTTGTGGTACGGAGGTGAATGCCATTTACGCACAGAGTGTGGGACTCCGATGCTCGCAAGAAGGCGACTGGGCTACCCACTAATCACCTCCCCTGTCAACCTGACAACCCAGCCTGGGACGGTTTGACACATTAAACTGAAACCTGGCTTACCGACGAGATTGCGGACAATGAAATCTTCTCTCCCCATACTGTATTTAGGAAGGACCGAGATCGGATCACTACCGGTAAATCCGATGGTGGTGGTGTGCTCATTGCCATAAATCCTCTATTGAATGGTATCTTCTGCACGGAATTATCCTTGTCACCGCCGGTCGAAGGCGTGGCAGTCCGCATTTACCTTCAAAACTTTCCACTTTTTATTGTAGGCATTTACGTTCCCTGCAACTCTCCCTTAACAACTTTTCAAATCCTTTTCAGCAAATTAAGTAACTTTATAAACAACGCCAAATCTTCCGCCCAGTTTCTCATCTGCGGAGACTTCAATCCCTCTGTCCACTGGGATATTGAGACCGGCACTCCATCACCTTGCAATGGCTTCTCTATTGCCATTTCCGCATTTCTGTCTCTTTGCTCCCTCTCCCAATTAAATATTATAAAGAACACTTCCAACCGTATTTTGGACCTGATTCTTTCGAGTAATCCCATACTGCAGACCCTGTCTTCCCCATCTCTTCCCCTTATGTTACCGATGATCCCCACCATCCACCTTTAGAATTACGTCTATTAATAGAATTGCCACGTACAAAGAAACGAGCAAACGCATCTTGCTTTAATTTTTTAAAGCTAGTTACGAAGGCTTAGCATCTGGACTTATGGCCGTGAACTGGCACGCAGTTCTGGACCATACTGATCCAAATGGTGCTGTTCAGATGTTTTACTCAGTCCTCCATAGTATAATTCCTTTACACACGCCAACCTCTCGTTCTTCAGGTAGTAAATGGTCACCCTGGTTTACCAAAGATGTTGCCCAGGCAGTGCGATTGAAAGACGCAGCCCGCAAACGCTACCAACGTCATTGATCCGACATTGACCTTTCTATGTTCCGTCAACTTCGGGCGATTGCCAAAAAAGTAATTTCGCGAGCAATGCTCGCTCACTTCAAGTCCATAGAAACTACCTTCCTAACTAACTATCCCAAATCCTTTTGGTCCTATGTCCACTTCTTAAAATCATCCCACTGCTCTGTTAGTTCATTATCATTCCAGAACAATACTGCCAACAATGAGCAGGCCATGTGTGACTTGTTTGCTGACTTTTTTTCTTCAGTCTATATCTCATCCTCTCCCTCAATCGTCACCAACTCTAGGGCTTCCCTGAACAAGTTGTGTTTTTTCTACTCGCCCTTCTGAAGTTGCTGCTGTAATCGCGTCGCTAAACGCTAGCAGCGCAGTTGGTTCGGACGGGATCCCGAACGTTTTCATTAAATCGCTCGCTTCTTCCTTGAGTCTCCCACTTGCCCTTATCTTTAATACGAATCTAGCAACAGAGATTTTCCCAGACACCTGGAAGCGAGCCAACATTCTCCCTATCCATAAGGCAGGAGACCGCTCCTCTGCTCATAATCGTCGACCCATTTCTCTGTTATCCTGCTTTGGCAAAATCCTAGAACGTATTGTGCATTTGAGGATCTATAATGCTTTACGGCTAAATTTCTCCAATAAGCAACATGGTTTCATAAAGGGGCGTTCTACTGTAACCAATTTACTTGAAATTACAGATACTATTGCCTCTGCACTTGACTCAGGTGGTCAAGTGGATGTGATTTACACAGATTTCGCTAAAGCATTTGATAGCGTAGATCACAACATTCTGATTGCAAAACTCCAACAATTTGACATAAGTGGCCCCCTCCTGGCATGGCTGGACTCGTTTTTCAAAAAAAGATCCTGTACGGTGATTTGGGGTGAACAAACTTCATATTCTTTCAGTCCTACTTCTGGCGTTCCACAAGGTTTTATTCTAAGTCCTCTCCTCTTCAATCTATTCATTAATGATCTCCCGACTATTTTTACTTCTAAATCCCTATTATATGCGGACGGCCTGAAAATTTTCAGAGTCACCTGCTCAAAGCAAGATTGCCTGGATCTTCAAAATGACTTAGACCTCTTAAACTCATGGTTTCGAAATAATCGACTCACTTTTAACATCTCTAAATGTTATTGGATGTGCTTTTCCAGAAAAGCAAATCCAATTCCTTTCGCTTACTCAATCGACCACTCAGTGATCGTTTGCGTCGATAGGTTTAAGGATTTAGGCGTAACGTTTGACCCCCATCTGAAGTTCGACATCCACATACTTCAAATGACATCTAACGCCTCTAGAGTTGCAGGCTTTGTTTTACGCTCTTCTCATAAATATTTCAGTATTCACACCGGAATACGTCTGTTCTCTATGCTTGTGCACCCAGTTCTAGAATATGCATGTCAGGTGTGGTCACCGTACCTCATTTATCTCTCAGACGCAGTGGAATCTGTTCAGCGAAAATTCACACGCACGCTCCTCTTCAAGCATAAGGTTCCGTATCGTCCTTACAATGACCGCCTAAGTTTCCTGCTCATGCCTTCGCTTCTAGCGAGGAGGCTCTTCCTCGACCAATGCTATCTTTAAATTTGCCAGTGGCTTACTTTCATCCAACCTGATCAACGCGATAAGCACACGCCCACTTTCCCGAACCAGATGCTTTCAGTACTATATAGTACCGTACGCTAGAACAGAAACGTATCGTTAATCTCTGTTAGTTCGAATGGTTAGAGATCATCATCGTCTCCAGTTTGGTCCTCCTTTAGACTCGATTGCGAGCTTCAAATTAAAGCTGCGGAGAATACTCTGCCATCTAGAAATTTAATTCTTTTTTGTCTTTTTATAATGTAAGTATCTCTTTTTCCTTGAAATGTGCTTAATTTTTATGGATTTTTTCTTTTTAAAGTTCTTGTTTCTTATTAAGAAACTACCTTGTAATTGGAATTCCATTCTGTAAGATAGTTTTGTAAATAAAAAAAAAATTACTTCGGGCCAGGTCTCGTTTTGTTACGCCGTGAGTCGCCTTCAAGCTGGGGGATCCCTTTCCTAGCGGGAGGAGAGAGGGGAAGGGGAAGTGCCAGACAAGCGATCCTCCAGCCCCAATACCCCCGGCTGCTGCGAGTCCCTTTTATCTTTCAGGACTACCCGAGCATAATTTGCCACCTGGTTCCATTTGTCAACCGATTCAAGCATCACCGCGACTATATTATCCGGAGTGAGCTCTCCCGTCTCCCTGTAGAGTTCCCTTTGCAGCCTGATCCATTTTGTACACGGGAAAATGTGTGGCAGGCATTGTCCTCCTCTCCTGGGCAAAACCGACAATCGGGGGACATTGACTTACCAATCTTGTGCAGGCAAGACTAAAAGCACCCATGCCCGCTCAAAAGCTGGGTCAGATAGAAGTCATTCTCACCATGCCTTCGATTTGGCCACGCTCTCATATCCGGGATGAGGCGCGCAGTCCACCTTCCCTTCGTGCAATCCACCCAAGACTGCTGCCCATCGTTGAGTGAGCGCTATCTCTCCTTATGGACAACCATCTCCCTCGCATCCTCGTTTCACCGCAGATGAAAAGAGCGGCGCTCTCTAGCAAGGAGGCCGACAGCTATCGCGCCTGCAATGGCATTCACCGCCGAATCAGAGACTGTCGGGTATGAAGCTGCAATCCTCAGCGCTCCTCTTCTCTGTACCTGTGCCAGGCATTTTCGGTACACATCCTTACTGAGAGCGTCGCCCCATACCTCTGCTTCGTACAGTTGCACTGACCCTCCAGCGCTCATCAAGAGGCGTCTTGTTGTTGGGCTGGGTCCTCCTACAATGGCCATAAGTCGACTCAGAGACAATACTCCCGAAGCAGCCTTTTCAGCCGTTGCCCTAATTTGCCCAGAGAAATTCATCTTCGAGTCGATCAGTCACCTCGGGTACTTCAGCGCTGGTTTCGATTCGTTTGTCTCCAATACTGATCATCCTTACTCTAGGGTTCTCTTTTTGTTAAAACTACCACTTTGGGTTTCTCCAGTACTAAACTGAACCCGTGAACAGTCATTCAGTCTCTCACTCGTCGCATTAGCATACCTAGCCTAAGTTGCGCTTGTTTGACATCATCCTTAATATAAGTTGGCGTCCAATTAATTTTCAGCGGGTTTATGGTCATTTAGATTTTTTAATCGCTGCAACAACAACAGTAATTACTATTTAAATGCATCTTTATTGATCTTTGCTTTCACTAGAAACAAAATTATGGTAAATATTTAATATTATGAATTTAGACATCGAAAGTCAAACAGAAAAATAGGGATTTATTTTTGGAATATTACTTAAAAAACCATTTGCCCAGTGCACCTGCTGATCTTCTATTATTTATACATTATTTTATTGTCATTGTAAGCTGTGAACTAATAAGTTTAAATGAAATGATATGTAAGCACTTAAAACAAATCCTTTAAATGTTTCTTTTTTCAATAGGTTTCAAATAGTTTTAATTCCTGGATTTTAAAAGTCGACTCAGTTCTTCCTGTATGAAGTTTAGACGAAAGCCAATAGAGTTTGTTTGAAAAATATTTCCAAAATAACATACAACTAAAACTGCCTTAATAAAACTTTGAAAGAAAAATTTAACATAACATATCAAATTAAGAACCCTATACATTTTTTTTTGACACATGGTAAAGCTGACTAAACCCCCCAAAATTTTTTCCGGGCTACGACTTTCACCGAGGTGTTTCTGATCTTGAAGAAAGGAAAGGAGTCCTCATGTTCGAAAAACAACCTCCCAATGAACATCTGCAAAGTGCTTGAAGTGATACTGAAACAAGCAGTAAACGCCCACATTGAGAAATATGAGTTGATGCCAAAATGCCAGTTTGGTTTCCGTGCCAAGCATTCGACCATACATGCGGTAAGAAGAGCAACCTCGGATACCTGTTGGAAACTTATGGTGTAGCGTTTCTTATTGATATGGAGAAAGCCTTCAATAGGGTTTGGTTAGACGGACTAATTTTTAAGCTCCTTCAAACCAAGTTCTCCAGACACCTTGTCGCCATGATGTGTAGTATGTTGTATGGAAAAATAGCGTGATTTTAAGGTATTGAATAGTTCAAAGCAAGAAACAGATACAGCGCCTTTGTTCTTCTCCATATTCATTCACAACCTATTGAACGGCTTTGATTTTAAAGTGCTGGCAACGTGATCATTACTGGCGTTTACTGATGACCTGATTATTTATACGGTAGATGAAAAGGCCTCAGTCGTTCAATGATCTCTAACGTGTGTGCATTTCATATATTTAACAATTTTAAAAATAAATCAAATATCCTATGCTTCCTTGACTTCGCGTTGTCGGGCAAAACAAATGGAGGGAATATAACGTGATCAACTTGTTAATAACCCAGTGTCGTCAGATCTTCGAAAATACTCTTGTCGATTTGCCCAAGTGAGATAATATTAAACCATGAAAGACAAGTCATACTGTTGTAATTAAAAATTCGTGTAAAAAACAAGGGTAATAAGCAAAAAAAATCAAACGATAATTATGAAAACTTCAAAACTAACGACAAGAATAACGCTAACAACCTCAACACACGGCATGGAGTTACGTAATGCAATTCTAATTTGGATTCTAACAACACCAGAGCTGCACTACACTATCGCTCGAGTGGGCACAGCTGCCACCTAAATGCGAACGAAATATTCCCAAGTCTCGCCTGTTTTCACCAGGCTTAGTTTGCTGTTTGCTTTGGCAATCTCCACCCTTGATATGTTACATCGGCCTCGACACCTGTCGATCCACATTTTATCTGGTAATTCGTGAATGCGAAATTTGTTTGTAGTGGGTCCTTGTGCTGGGGAAAAGAGCCCGCCCCACGACACCGCATTGCTAGCCTGCCAGCGCATTCACGCGTCCTCAGATAAGGCCAATCTCAGCGAACACCACTTTCCTCTCTCGCCGAGGCAACAGACTATCGCTGCAGTCCTTTACGGACATCCTTATCTCCATTCCAAATCACTACACTTAGATGTTTTCAAACTTGCTTTATGTTTTTAACAAAATTTAAAACGATTGAATCCCTAAAGCGCATTTGGATTTGAAGGAGTAGCGATAATGTCAAGCGATTGCAACGGCTTGCGAGAATAGTTAAAGAAATTGCTCCGTAAACATTGTTTATCTATTGTCATGCACATAAAAGTAGATTAAATTTGGGTCTGCAAGATGCTGCTTTCAAAGTCGTAAATTTTTTGCTAATTTATACAGCTTTTCTACTTTTTTTAAACTCAAGCAAATGGGCACATTTATTAGATGAAATTTGCAAAAAAAAAACGACAACTAAGCAGTAGTAATACTTGGTAAAATTATAAATCATGAATTATTGATATTTTGCTAAATAACCCATGTGATATGTTGGAAGTCTTTGAACATAAGAGGGCGACAATTTTGTCTGCAGTCAGAAAACTTTACGGAAATCGATGGGATTTAAAAGTATTTTGAACAATTTTTTATTGAAAGTATTTTACTTGATCTACCAGTAAACAGATTTAATTTTCAAGAGTCAATAAAACACTTTGTAGCAACCACGGAAGTCACCGCAGTTGCAGACATTAAGAATTAGCAGAGGGGTGTGTAGCCCGGGGTGGCGTACTGAGGCCGGCTAGTGTTCAGTCGTGTAGTGGGTCTTCCGGGACACCCTCTGCTCGTGCTGAGCCACCGTACATAAAATAACTAGCACAAAAGGGAAAGGATGGGAAAGGGGAGGTCACATTGAGAAATGAAAAATAATTGTTCTCTTAGAACATTGTGGCCGTTTTTATATCAAGTTATAATCTAAATCCAAAGTATACAAAAGAAAATCAGTTAAAGCAAAACTACCAAAAACCCCTTTCGAAATTCGAAACAATATAAAAAAACTAGAATCTACCAATATAAAATAATTCAAGATTATAGAGCATATGATAATCAAACTATTGGATAATGTATTAAAAAAAAGGGAAAAAAAAACTAGAATTGCACTCACTTCTTCCCCCGTAGAACTCCGAGCGCCCGGTGCAATACAGCAAAAGAAGCGTGGGGTCGCTGAAAATTAAATTGTAATTTAAAATCACTAAACCAGAAAAAAAACGTAACGGCCACTTTTATCCGCACTAGTTGATTCCTCCAATCTGTCTAATATCGGCAAATTTTCCTTTCACGTTTAATTTCTATTTAGTAATGTTTTCTTAAATTCATTCGTTTCACTTCTGATTTTTTTTTGTTTAGCTTTTTTTTCACTAAATTTCAACCCAAAACTTTTGACAACAATTTTCGTCTTCCCGCAATCCGAATTAGCAAAATCTTTATTTTTCTCTCACAATTTTCGCTTTCCGCACTTTAAATTAATAAAATTTTTCTTTTTTCACACCGCACAAAGTCAAATCCCTTCTCTTCCGAAAATGCAATATTCACCTCACTTTTCAATCCTTCCACTCTTCGTCATTAAAACTTCAAACAATCTATTCAACTCCCAATCACATTCTACCCCCAAAAACTCCCTTTTTCCCAATTCTAAAACCTCCGAAAATCACTATTATCCCGCACAGAAAAACTCCTTTATCTTTACCAGGCAAGTACGAACTTCACCGAAAACCGAAAAAACTCCCTCTTCTCTTCCAAATCAAATTCTGACTGCCCCAATCCTCACCACCTCATTCCACATTTCACCTTCATCCAAAACGATCCCACAATCCTTTTCATTTTCAAATTACCGCTTAGATTCCGCTACCCACACATCTTTTGTTCCATATCGACAAGTTCAATAGTATCCATTGTTTTACATATGGCAATTTGCACAATCCAAGAAGAGCTTGATTGAATCCAAAGTGTCACATGTACGAGTACATTACGGAAGCTATTGGTTTTGCCGATACCCCAAATAGAGTGCTTTTCTGCGCCCGGGGGAACTTGAACTCAGGGTTCCAGCAGACCCCCGATCGAGAACTCGCGACGCAGCTAATGGTGCCATGGATTGTTGATCTCCCATTCATCTCATAAGCAACTTCAACGATGCCTTTGGGTATGAGTTTGAACTTTGTTAGTAGGGGAACGTGAATTAATTTTTGTTAGTATAAAAAATAAAATTTATTAGTGGGAACTAGTGAATAGAATTAGTTAGTATTGAGGAAAGGAATTAGGTTTTGTTAGGGAAAAGGTATTGAATGAAGTGTTGTTAGTGGGAATTGATCAATGGAATGTTGTTAGTGGGAAAATTGAAATTATTATTATATATTATTTTTTGTAGTTGGAACTAAAGGAAAAGGGTTGGATTATGATGATGGGGAGATAAAAATTATAGTGAAATTGGAAAAATGTTAATGAAAATAAATAAATACACAGAGGAAAAGGTAGGAGTGCCCAAAGGAAGATGAAGATCTTACGGCGACAATTTGAAGTTGCGGATGAGAGGAAGTTGGTACGCCGGAATTCGCAACAACTTGTTAATTTAAAATACAATACTTTGGATTAACAAGTGTTAACTATGACTATGAATAAATTTAAACAAATGCCGTTCAGGAACTCAATTAGTAACTTTCAATGTCTTACAGTCAACGTTTTTTAATTTTAATTATTGCAAAAGAAAAATTAAAAATTTGTTCATCACTCTTAAACATTATCGAGAGCAGGATGCATGTGGCGAAATTATTTTCGATAATGTTTGTGCCTCAGTGGGGCAACAATAAAAGAAAAAAAATTCAATTATGATGGCATTTCTGAAACATCATATTTCAAGCGTATTTATGCTGAAATAATAGATTTGGTAATCAATCAATTGGAAATAAGATTCATTGATTTCAATCAATTAAATTTCTCAGGTCTAATAAACCACGAAAAGTTCTCAGACTTAAACTTCATAATGAAGCTTCAGTTTGGTACTCTGACCCCAATATTGTAGGTCTTTCAACAGATAACGCTGAAACTTTAAAATTTATTTCAAAAGATAATTTAAAATATGACGTGTTTGAGATTTATAAGATCTGGAGCTTGACTGTTTCTTTACCGGCTATTTCAGGATCACTTGAGTAAAGTATTTTCTGCTCTTAAACGTATCAAAAGTTACTTCAGAAACTCTATAAGTAAAATGCATTTCTGCAAACTATCTTTCAGCACTGTCGAAAAGGAATCAATGAAAATAATTTGTCACTGTATTTTGTGATAACGATATTGCTCATTTTGCTAGATTGAAAGATTGAAGAATTGAAGCAAAATATGAATTTATAAATTTATGATTTTTAATTTAATATTGACGTCCCTTACTTATTTATTTTTTATTAGACCAAGCATCTACATCCTGGGTCCCGATTTCAACCTCAACAACTCCCTCTAACTCCATTTTTTCCATATCACGTTCACTTTGGTTCTTGCTGTTGAATCGAATGCTTAACTTCAGTATTCGAACTGACAGAGCATTCCTTAAATCATGCCCACCCAACCCAAATAGTCAGGAGCCACCCCTGTATATCTCCCTTAATTATGATCCGATGAAAATCTTTGAGCACAAGGATCTTATGTTAATGAACATGTACAAGGTGTTTTCAAAAATAGACGAGACTTTTGTCGTAAAAATGTTTTTGGTGGCGGCATCTGTGAATGAGATAGTGTTGGAAAGTTATATCCCTACCCGACTTCCAGTGAAAGATTAGTGACATTCGGTTCAGTGGAAGCGAAGTTATTGCGTCTAAAGTGACAGTATGTTTGTGTCATCCGTACAAAAATGCGTTTGGAACAAAGAGTTAATATCAAATATTATTTTAAAATCGGTAAAACCTTTACCGAAACATTTGATTGATGAAAAAAGTTTATGGCGATGATTGTCCATCTCGTGCCAGAGTTCAAGAGTGTTTTACACGTTTCAGAGATGGTCGTGAGGACATAAATGACGATGAACATACGGGCCGCCTAAAATCAGTGATCAGCGAAAACTGCATCGAGATTGTGCGTGAATTTATCAAAAATGAGCCGGAAACATCATTGAAGCTCATGGAATTGGAGTTGAATATCTCCGAAACATCGATTTATCGCATTTTGATCGATCATTTGGGCTTACGAAAGGTATGTGCACGTTTTGTTGCGCACAAGTTAAAATAAACGAGACTTTTGTCATAATTTTTTTTTTGATTTTTTGACTGGAAATCGCATTTCAACCATCAATCACCCACCGTATTCGCCTGATATGGCTCCTCCCTGTGACTTCTACCTATCACATTACATTTCGCCATAAAAGGAAAACGCTTTGCATCCGTAGAGGATATCCAAAAGGCTTGTACCGACATCCTGAAGGACATTCCAGTCGATGGCCTGAAACACTCCTTCGAAAAGCTTGTTTTTTGTGGTAGGGAGGTGAATGCCCATTAACGAACAGAGTGTGGGACTCCCATGTTCGTAAGAAGGCGACTGGACTACCCACTAAACACCTCCCCTGTCAACCTGAGAGCCCAGCCTGGAACCGTTTGACAAATTACTTCGGGCCTGGTCTCGTTTTGTTACGCCGTGAGGCGCCTTCAAGCTAGGGATCCCTCTTCTAGTGGGAAGGGAGAGGGGAAGACGAAGTGCCAGACAGCAATCTTCCAGCCCCAGCACCCCCGGCTGCTGTGAGTCCCTTTTATATTTAAGGACTGCCCGAGCATAATTTGCCACCTGGTTCCATTTGTCAACCGATTCGAGCATCACCGCAACTATATTATCCGGGGTGAGTTCTCCCGTCTCCCTGTAGAGTTTCCTTCGCAGGCTGACCCATTTTGTGCACGCAAAAAATGAGTGACAGGCATTGTCCTCCTCTCCTGGACAAAACCGACAATCGGGGGACCGTGACTTACAGATCTTGTGCAGGTAAGACTGAAAACACCCGTGCCCGCTCAAAAGCTGGGTCAGATCGAAGTCAGTCTCACCATGCCTTCGATTTAGTCCGGGATGAAGCGCGCAGTCCACCTTCCCTTTGTGCGATTCTGTAGTGAATTATAAGTTTCAAGAAGTCCGTGAAGGACTGCAGCGATGTTCTGCTGCCTCAGCAGAAGAAGATGGAGGTATCTGCCGAGAATGCCCTCGTCTGGAGACGCGTGAATGCGTTGGCAGGCTAGCATTACGGTGTCGTGGGGCGGGTTCATTTCCCCAGCACGAGGACCCACTACAAAAAAATTTCGCACTCATGAATTTGATGGTCAATTAATCAAGAGGCGACGAAAGTCGCAAAAAGTGTAGTTAACTACACCGAGGGAGATAGTACTTGTTCCGAGAACAAGTGGAACCTGAAAAGAAAGGCGGACTTGGGGTAACCTCGTCATTACCCGACGAAATTCATGGCCCACAAATGAAAGAGGGGCAACCGGGTGGTGATGGAGCCCCTTCGCACCCACCCAACCGGAATAAAGCCATATTTTGTTGCAGTGGCCAGGTATTCCTCTTCTGAGTGGAAAACTCATACAACTTAACTTGTATGAGCTTTCCCATCAGAAGGAGAGTACCCCGGTGACCAATTTATGCCATAGAAGTATACAATTCGATTGCATAACGCTATGCCATAAAGAGGCACTCTGCTTGGGCCACTCAACCCGCGATGTCACCTGAAACAAAGAAGGATTAGTTAAGTACCCGGCGGCTGGCTCATGTTTTTAGGGGGCAGCCTACCACCGTACCGGGTCCTATACCCGGGCAAAGTTTATCGGAAAGGAAAGACCGACTTTCAAAAAAATTTCGCACTTCATTTTTTCCTTACATTTCTTCACAAGTGTTTCTTCTTTTCTATATAATCTGTGGTCAATATACCGAAAAAAAATTCAATAATATTCTTCCGACTCAAATTAACTGATTACATTTCAAATAGTGTTTGTGGAATATAATGCAAAGCTTTATGTATAAACTGATCGCAACAAAAAAAAAATATGCAAAAATATATGTATCTAAATGTGCAAAAGGGGAAAAAAATATATATAACAACGTGTGCAAAAAGAATATATGTATATGTATAAAAATGTGCAAAAGAGAAAAAAAATATATACATATATATAACAACGTGTGCAAAAAGAATATATGTATATGTATAAAAATGTGCAAAAGAGAAAAAAAAAAAAATAAATATATATATATATATATATATATATATATATATATATATATATATATATATATATATATATATATATATATATAACGAAATATAAGGGTACTCACCCAAACATCCTCGTCGGGCTCCCGCTGATGATGTGGGTGGTCCTGAAAATCAAATTTTTCTTCCGTTATAGCTACTTTTTGATTACACAAATAGCAAGCCCGTCGGCTGCGTCCTAAAGCAGGCATTTACAACATTGTATGACTATTTTGCCGATTTTACGATTTGATCCGTCTTAATAACTTCCTGGCGCTCTTGCTGTACGTTAAATGTTATTCTATCGATTATTTAAACAAGTCGTTTTTAGAAATTAGTCGTCTCGATTATTTTGACAAGTTGTTTAAAGTAAGTATTAGAGTAGGAAATCCATTGCATATCCAGGCTTCCAAAATTTTAACAATAGTATTTACATTAGGGCCCCACACTGTTGTTGCAGACAATCAGTCGACTGTTTTTGCGTCGCAGAAAATAGTTCCACTCACTTCCAACCATCAATCTGCGCCAAAGGCAAATAAGACTTATCACCTGAAGGCGAACACTCTGCTATCGCTGAACTACCCGAACCATAAACCGATCACTTCATGGACACGGAATGAAAATCAGATTCGGTTAAAGAATTCCTTTGTTCTTTCGTTGACTGTGATATTCAAAACGTCAATCGTCAATCTGCGCCAAAGGCAAATAAGACTTATCACCTGAAGGCGGGCGCTGTGCCATCGCTGAACTACACGAACCATAAACTTCATGGACACGGAATGAAAATCAGGTTCGGCTAAATAATTCCAGCAATCAGTTTCGGTCTGTTGATAATATGGTGATAGCCCCCGCTAATACAGGAAGAGATAAAAGTAATAAAACGGCAGTAATAACAACTGATCAAACAAATAGCGGTATACGGTCGAACGCAATAATGCAATCAATAGTTGCTTCAGGGAATTTATCTTTGGGATGGATGAAGATAATGATGAATAAATTCTCTTTACAGTATGTCCAAAAATTTTGTTCGATCATACGCGCCTTCGTCTCGCTTAAAAAAAACCGTGCACCTTGAATTGATCTGCTTCACAAGTCCAGATTTCGTTAGCCACAGGCAAATGTTCTCTCGCTGATCACCTTGAAGCTGTAATACTTCACCGTATTCGGGACGCTCTATTACTGTGCCATTGCACGCAAATTCCTTTTTACATGCTCGCACAATTTTCTTCAGGTCATATTCCGAGGAAAGGCCCGGCACCGTAGTTAGTGTTTTTCGACCATTTCTCTGCTGAATTCTTATGCGCGCAAGTCCGTCCTGTACAGTATCATCAGCACAATTGATTGCATCAGCAAAGGGGTCAAAGTTTTGCAAATTCTGGATGGACATACGATAAACAAATTAAACACAGGCAAGAAATAAAACGGGCACAACTTGTCAAATCCAGTTCGGAAATTAAACTCCTCGCGTGTACGGCGACTAGGCTCGAAAGATCTTGTTTTCACCATATATTGGATTCACTAAAATGACAACAGTCAAATATCGAACAGATGGAAAAACTAACTACCGAATATTTCCTTACATACATCAGACGGATCCATATCCCATATCGCTGGAATTTTAGTTTTTTGCCTTTAAAGGTTGAACATGATCGGGATCCTTTCGCAGAAGGCAATCACTTTGAACGAGTTATGAACGTCACAAATACTTTTCAATCCACGAGACTTAACCTCTTTCTCCTTCACTTGATTACCACACCTGCGCCCTGTCAAAAATCTTAAATCGTCCCAGATCAATCTTAAAGGGCTGCGTTCGTTGTGATCAAATTGGAGGGAAATTGATGTCCCATACAATTTGCACAAAGCAGCTGGTTTTTCGTTTGTTTGGTTGATCTGGGACATATTGTGCCTGAATTT
This sequence comes from Odontomyia ornata, assembly GCA_963969285.1. Taxonomy (NCBI): domain Eukaryota; kingdom Metazoa; phylum Arthropoda; class Insecta; order Diptera; family Stratiomyidae; genus Odontomyia; species Odontomyia ornata. The sequence goes on along the minus strand of OZ017742.1, from coordinate 203,600,930 downwards.
CCTTTAACCCTTTGCCGGCGCCGAATAATCGAGCAGTTTTAGTTGTGCGGAAGAAAAGTGAAAAATATAATAACAAAATAAAGTAAGAAAAAAAATCTATAAATTGACATAAATAGAAATAGAATTTGAATTCTATGTGGATTGATCCCATAATTTAAAGAGAAAAAAAGGAAGAGAAAAAAAATAGTAAATTTAACTAACTCCTCGATTACTACAATTCACCCAAGACTGCTGCCAATCGATGAGTGAGCGCTGTCTCTCTTCGCGGACAACCATTTCCCTCGCATCCTCGTTTCCATACAGATTAACAGGGCGGCGCTCTCTGGCAAGAAGGCTGACAGGTATCACGCATGCATTGACTTTCATCGCCGAATCAGAGACTGTCGAATACGAAGATGCAATCCTTAGTGCTCCTCTTCTCTGTGCCTGTGCCAGGCGTTTTCGGTACGACTCCTAACTGAGAGCGTCGCCCCATACCTCTGCTCCGTACAGTAGCACTGACCCTACAGCACTCATCAAGAGGCGTCTTCTTGATGGGCTGGGTCCCCCTACGTTGGCCATAAGTCGACTCAGAGCCAATACTCCTGAAGCAGCTTTCTCAGCCGTTGCCCTGATTTGCTCAGAGAAACTCATCTTCGAGTCGATCAGTAGCCCCAGGTACTTTACCGCTGGCTTAGATTCGATTGGTATGTCTCCAAAACTGATCATCCTTACTCTAGAGATTCTCTTTTTTGTCAAGATGACCACTTTGGTATTCTCCAGTGCTAAACTAAGCCTACGAGCGGTCATCCAGTCTCTCACTCGGCGCATTAACATACCTTGCCTAAGTTGCGCTTGTTCAACGGTGCATCCAGCAACCAGAGCCGCAACATCATCCCCATAGCTGACCAAGCGCGTCTCATGTGGCATCCCAAATCTCAGTAGCCCGTCGTAAGACACGTTCCACAGGTCTGGACCAAGGAAAGATCCCTGGGCAACACCTGATGTAGCCACCATCTTTCGCAGGCCCTGTGTCGTGTTGTAGAGCAGGCTTCGGTCCTTCAGGTAGTTCCTCAAAAGCCGCATTAGATATTCTTCTTGAAAACGATTTTCCAGCGTAACCAGAATATCCACCCATCTAGCGGAGTTGAAGTCGTTCCTGACGTCGAGTGTCACCAACAGGACGATCCGTCGCTTGGTGCGACTATGTGCCTCTGCCTTTTGAACCGCGCTCACCACCTCTGCGATCGTATCGATAGTAGAACGTCCTGCTCCAAAGCCGAACTGCCGAGCAGATAGGTCCCCAGCAGCACGAATCACGTCAGTGAGTCTTCCCTTGGTGAGTTTCTCTAGCAATTTCCCAGCCGTGTCTAGCATACATAACGGGCGGTATGCAGACGGCGATTCGGGATTCTCCTTGCTGATCAGCACGAGCCTCGCCACCTTTCATCTTACCGCGAAAAATCCGTCCCGCAGACAAGCGTTGAATGTGCTGGGCAGCAAGTCAGGACAATGGTGATAGGCAAGCCGTACACCCCAGTCGGAACACCATCTGGAAAAGCCTTTAAATCACGCAAAACTGTGTATCGAGGCCGGAAGAGACTATTTGAATAAATAAACTCGAATTTATTAGAACAAAGCTCCTGTCGTTTCTATTTTAGCTCAGTCTCGTTTATTTTTAAGCGCTCCTTCTATATCAAATTTTAAGAGATTTAAGGTACCGTTTCGATTTTAAGCGGGTCAATGTAAGTGAATTTTGACTTTTGAGGCATTTATTACCCATGATCTCATAAAGATCTACCTCCATGGTTTTTTTCTGATTTTTATGCTCAAAGGTACAATCGCGAGGGGAGAAAACCAATTTTTCGTCCACGTTGCTTCCCTTTGGACCACCTGATTCATAAATTGGCCTTTTAATTGCAGTTCTAAAATTTGCAATCAAAGTCTTTAATTTGATATCCCTTTGATAAAGGGTCATTTTAATGTGTGTAGATGCCTCCCTTGAAGATTTTGATAAGATCTGAGAGACCATTATTTCTGACCTTTCCGCAAATTTTAATAATACTAGCTTCTTTAGTTTCAGAGAAAATTTGCTCTGAATGTACAGACAGATAGCCGGATAGACACATATAACGCGAAACTACTAGGTTTTTGAAAAACACCGTTAACAAAGCCCTAAAACGGGTTTGTTTAATTTTGTACGTCATGTAAATGTTTGATTTAGAAATCTAACTATTGCCTTCAACTGCACCTCAAACTGTATCGACATTTTTTCGCACGCTACTGTTGCTCTCTCATGAATAATTTTAAAAGATTCGTTGTCTTGGCTTCGATTTTTCGTAGATACATACGTCGTCTCCAAAATACCCAAGCTTTCTCGCTGTTTTGCGCTGTTCCGAAATAACAGCTGCTGGGCTGCGTGTTCATGTGTCAATCAGTTATCGACTTTTCATAAACACGCATTCTAGAAAGGATAAAGTGTCAATTGTAGATTTCGATATTTCGAAAGCATTGTGCCCGCAGTCTTTGAATCGTTTGTGTATATTAACATAATTTCTAATTACATATGATTTTCTTAGTAAATATAAATATTTTATCTCGTATCAGCCATGAGCTTTTGAAATCCACTCTAAAAACAGACTAGCCTCCCTTAGGATACTGTCAAGCTTATCAAAAAATTAGCTTACTGGTAGATAATCAGCTGTAGATGTTTCAAAGCTTTCGTTTTCGTGCTTTTGAGACGTTTCGTTTGCCCACTCTTCCACGTTTTCAAGCGGCACAAATGTAAATTCACACAACTTAAAACAACTTCACGAGCATAAACCACCGAAAGGGATTGCAACTTGGAGAAATAAGCAGAAGAGGCTATCTTCACAATAATTAACATACTCGCCGGACGCACTATGTTCCGCGTTTCAGCCTTAGTAATAGAGCTAACATGCAGCGATATTTTCACAAACAAAAAAAACAACCTTTTCGTAGACAGAACACTTCACGTTTGCATGTTTCCGTTTATTTTTACCGAATTCTTTTTAGGCAGTTCAGGAGTTAGCTTGGTGGAAATCAACAAGCCATAATCGAGGTGAATCACATACTCGTATTGATGCGTAAATATCGAATGGTGTTTTTCCGCAAATTTTGTTATCATTTCTTTTCATATCTGTTATCCAAATATTATTTGCAACTGGAAATATAACAGTCCAATTCAAACATGCGTTCGTTTATGAATTATTATGTCTATTCGCAATCGCACTTATTCAATGAATCTCCGTAATTTTAGTGCAATACTTTACGCGGCGCCTAATAATAGGCTATAGCAAATCGTAAGATACTTAATACTGTAGTTACACAAATTATTTCATTTTTCCCCGGGCCGATTTTATTCGATTTTCAATTGCCGTCAGGTCTTGCATCGTTTCAATTCAAAACGCGTTTCGATTCTCTGAAGTCATCTTCAGAACTGACTGAAACACTCGGGAATAAAACATCAAATATTCTAGTTACACTGAATTTAGTATTAATGATTACGATTGGCCGGTTATACCGCAACTGAAAATTTACCTGGACTATTATAAAGTCGTAGCATTATTTTTTTTTTTGAAAAGTTCTTTTAAATATTGGATTCGCGTTGGATTGCGTTGGATAAATTTATAGTACCAGCAATAAGAGCATATTATTCGGTTGATTTCAAAACATTTCGGAAGTCGAATCATGTGGTTCTAAGTACAGTGCATTCTCACAGAAACCAAAGATTCCTTTTACCCTGTGTTACACTCTTTCTGAGTTTCTTATATCTTGAGCGTGGTTACTACGTGGGTATACTATGATTCTAAATGACACCAGCCGTGCACAGCTTCATTATGATATAAGGATTAACAGGGGTAATCGCAAAAAATGACGAAATATGTTACCTCACACTTTTAAGAGGTGAAATGAAAACGATATGATGTACAGTGATGCATCCTAAGAATTAGCCACGGTCAAATTTAAAATTTAAATTTAAATGCTGTAGCAACCACGGAAGCCACCGCAGTTGCAGACATTAAGAATTAGCAGAGAGGTGTGTAGCCCGGGGTGGCATACTGAGGCCGGCTAGCGCTCAGTCGTGTCGTGGGTCTTCCGGGACACCCTCTGCTCATGCTGAGCCACCTTACATATAAATACTAGCACATAGGGAAAAGGACGGGAAAGGGAAGGACATATTGAGAAATGAAAGTTTGTTGTCTTAACGAGACATGGCCGTTTTATTTAATTAAAAAAAGTAATTTACACAGCAAATTCAACAATTAAGAGATACCAATCAAAAACAAACAGACCCCTAAATATTTTTATTATGCAAATATATTAAATAAGATATTAATAAAAGAATAGCAAATTACAATAAACTGGAAAAATAGGTAATAGATAAAAGAATGTCCAAAAAAAAAAAACAAGGAAAAATATTAATCATTGTATTTACTTACTCTCTTCTTTTTCTGTGGATCCTCGAGCGCTCGACGAAGGACACCGAAAACGAGAGGTGGGGTCACTGCAAATTTAATTGATTTTAACTTAAAACTCATTAGTTACAGATAAGCTTCATCCTAATATTTAATCCGCCCATGTATTTCCGTTAATTACCGCCTTAGTTTATATCGATAATTTCATTTACTGTTTCTTCCCCGTAAGTTATTCAATATTTCCGTTGGTTGTTAAATTTAAATCCACTAAGGAATTCTCACTTATTGCAAAGACAATCTTTTCTTGATACAAACTTTTGATTCCATACGTGAAAATTTACAATTCCTATCTTCACTGTAAGATCAGAAGGTGATCAACTCAATCACTTGGTACAATTCACACGATTTAATGATTGTTTTTAGTTTTTTTCCTCCACTTTTCGTACCCACTAATTAATTTTTCTTCTGTAAAACATACACTAGGCCAGAACCGTTCTGCTACAAAAATCTTTCATTCACTCTTCATCTTGTATCCAACGCAATTTTTTTTTTTCCACTCTCAAAATTCAATTTTAGTTTAATTTGTTTAATTACTTCACTAAACTCCAAACAACTTTTATTCGCCGAATTTTCACAAAAAAACTTTCTCCGAAGCTGCCAAAGAATTCCACTCTCCTTCCCAAGCCAAATCTTCACTTCAGTCCCTCTTCTATCCAAGTCCAATCTCCACCGCCTAATTCCTCACAACTTAATCCCGCCTTTCACCTTTCCAAATCAGATTCCGCAATCCCTTTTCTCAATTACCACTGCCGCATCTGGGTAACGTAATCGAAGTTCATTACACTTCGATTCCGCTACCCACACATTTTTTTGTCCCCGTATCGACAATCACAATAGTATCCATTGACTTGCATATATGGCAATTTACATCCCCAAGAATCGCTTGATTGAATGTAAAGTGTCACATATACATTACGAAAACTATTGATTTTGCCGATACCCCAAAAAGAATACTTCCGTGCGCCCGGGAGAACTTGAACTCAGGGTTCCAGCAGACCCAAGATCGAGGACTCACGACGCAGCCAATGGTGCCGTGGATGGTCGATCTACCATTCATCTCATAAGCAACTTCAACGATGCATTTGGGCATGAGATTGAATTTTGTTAGTGTTAAGGTAGGAATTAGGTTTTGTTAGGGAAAATGAATAGAATGAAATTTTGTTAGTGGGAATTAATAAATGGAACGTTATTAGTGGGAAAATTGAAATTATTAGTAGGTAGTATTTTTTTTTCGTAGTTGTTAATAAGGAAAAAGGGTAGTATTGTGATGAGTAAAAATTAAAGGGAAAATGGAAAAATGTAAAAAAAAAAAATAAATTTATAGAGGAAAAGGTAGAAGTGCCCAAAGGGAGATGGAAATATTACGGCGGCAGTTGAAGTTGCGAATGGGAGATAGTCGGTACGCCGGTATTCGCAACAATCGTGGGGACGACCCAGACCCTGAGTGTCTCATTCAGCCGGGCAAACAAAGAATGTCGGCAGGGGTAACTATGAATCGGATCGGATGTCTTTAGCGTGAAAGGTCCCAAGCAGCTTACCGGATTCATCCTCAAGTTCATAAGTAACTTGCCCAGTACGGCGGCGAACCACTGCAGGAACAAATCGTGGAGCGAATTTAGCCGCAAAACAATCGGCTGCATTGCTCACGGCGAAATTCCGCACGAAAATTTTCTGACCTTGAAGTAGCTCACGGGGGCGAGCCCGAAGGTTGTAACTTTGAGCTCCCTTCCGGTAGGCTTCTGTCAGCTTAGCTCGGACACGGTCTTGTACAGCTCACAGACGATCACTGTTTGCACTTAGCTGTACTTCTCCATCCTCAAAAGCGTTCAAGCTTCTAAGGAGGGCGTACTCAGTGCCATGCTGGATAGGGTGGTATCCGAACATGAGGAAGTAGGGCGAAAATCCTGTGGATTCATGAATCACCTTGCGGAAAGCAAAACACGATTCCGGAAGATTCTCGTCCCACCTGCTATGATCGGACCCTATGTAGGCTCTGATGGCGTTCAATGTCGACTGGTTTGACCTCTCCGAGGCATTCGCTTGCGAGGAATGGTATGGAGTGAAGCAGTGCTGCACCCCATAGTCACTCATAAGCTTAGCGAATACCTTGGAGATGAACTGCACACCATTGTCCTAGTGAAGCCATTCGGGAACTCCGAAGGTCAAAAAGATTTCGCGCTCCAAGTATCGCACGACTGATTCCGCAGTGGCTTTAGCCATGGGTTTGAGCCATATGAACTTGCTATAATGGTCTAGGACCACAAACAATTGAGTGTTCCCGGATTTTGAACGAGGGTATGGACCCATGAAGTCCACAAACAGGCGCTGCATAGGTCTCGTCGAGTCTCGTGATGCGCCCATAAGAGGTCTCAAAGTGGAATTCGAAGGCTTGACCTGTTTGCATGTTGAACAGCCCTGGATATGCTGAATAACATCTTGACGCAAACGAGGCCAATAATAATATCTTTGTAAGACTTCCGTGGTCTTACGAATTCCACAATGAGAGCCCCGGGGATCATCATGAGCTCGCACTATAAGAGCCTGTTGGTAGCCCTCAGGAACCCGTAATTTTGTTCGGGGGATATCCGTAGTCAGCGTTACAGGGGAACCAGAACCGATGTACACTCGGCCATCAGCAAGGTGCAAATTCTGAAACTTATCAGGTTGCTTCAGGATTTGCTCCTTGAGGTGTTCGTACTCGGGCTCCTGAAACGCAGACCGAGGTATCAAACCATCAATATGTGTGTGCTCCGGGAGGCAAGCAATGAGCGAGGCCACCCGCTCGTCCTGCGAGCAAGATCTCGATAACGCATCCGGTACAACGTTAAGAGCACCTTTCCGGTGTTCAATCTGGAAATTGAACCCTTGTAATTTCAGACTCCAGCGAGCCAATCGACCAGAAAGGTCCGACTGCTGCATCAGCCATTTAAGACTGGCATGGCCGGTTATGATGGTGAAAGGCAACCCTTCGATATATGCCCTGAATCTCTTTACGCCCTGCACCGCAGCTAAGCATTCCAATTCTGTAATGCTATAGTTACCTTGCGCAGCGTTGCGCTTCATAGACATATATGCGATTGGATGCTCTCCACCTTCATCGTCCTTCTGGAACAAAACACTTCCAATACCCACTGTACTTGCGTCACACTGGATATAGAAGTGCTTCGTAAAGTCGGGGTTGGCCAGCACTGGAGCAGAAATCAGCAATTGCTTCACTTTATTGAAGGCACTATTGGCGGAAGCAGACCACTTGAAGGCACGTTTGCCCTTTAGCAAATCCGTTAGAGGGGCCGTAACCGAGGCGAAGTTTGGAATAAAACGCCTGTACCATCCTGCCATGCCCATGAACCGTCTCACGTCTTTGGCCGTTCGGGGTTCAGGATAGGAGACTATACCTGAAACCTTCTCCGGGTCGGTGCGCAGGATACCATCACTCACTACAAAGCCAAGATATTTGATCTCCTTCTTGACGAACTTGCTTTTTTCAACATTGATGGCCAAGTTGGCGTCCCTGAGCAGTTTTGCAACAGTACTCAGGAGCTCCAAGTGCTCATCAAATGTTGAACTTGTAACAAGCAGGTCAACTAGATAAACGAATACCTTGTCCTGCAGCTCATGCGGTATTACTTTATGCATCAACCGACACATCGTTTGGGGAGCATTACATAGACCGAACGGCATGACCTTCAAATGGTACAAGGGCCTACCAGGGACAGTAAAGGCCGTTTTCTCTTTACTTGCCTCATCCAATGGTATTTGCCAAAAGGCATCCTTCAGGTCCAAGCTGGTAATGAACCTGGTACTCTGCAACCGTGCCAAAAGACTTTCAATCAGTGGCAACGGATAGGCGTCCTTAACAGTCACCTCGTTGAGGCGTCGAGCGACAAGACACAAACGCACCTTGCCGGGTTTTCTGACAAGGGTCACCGGCGAACTCCACGAACTCTGACTTTCCTCTATTACCCCCAAAGACAACATACGATCGAGTTTGTCATACAACAGTTTCTGTATAACAGGCGAGACAGCATAATGCCGCTGCTTAATGGGTCGAGCAGAACCAGTGTCGATGTGATGAGACACGAGATTGGTCCTACCCAAGCCTTTCTCATTATACGACGGAAACTGTTGTTTGACGAAGTCCAGTCGTTGCTGATCTTTTGGAGGCAAAAGATGGAACTCAGGGCTCTGAAGCTCCGACGCTGCTTCGATAGCGTTGACCTGGATTGGTGCTATTTTGAAGAGATCCCAGAAGTCAATTCCAAGATACACTGCGTGCGTCATGGAAGGAACAACTAGGAATCTCATCAATTTGGTGGTTTTATTAAATTGCACCAATGTGGTGACGTATCCCAGAACTGGATCCTTGTGCCCTGATGCAGTCTGAACATGAGCGTGCATGGTATGCATATGCAAACCCAAATCCGACAGCAGGTCCAAGGCTCCGGCTCCGAGGATACTAACACTGGCTCCGCTATCAAGCAAGCCCGTCAATTTGCGACCCTTGACGGAAATCTCTGCGAGGGCCTATTGTCGCCAGGAGTTGCAACAATTGACTCCACGCAGGCACGCTTCAAGAGACGCCTGGCGAAGAAATATCTCCAGGATCTCCGAAAGCGATCCCGAAAAGGTCGTGCTCTAAAACTAGCGGGTGACTCACGATCATCGCCCGCCTTTCCATTACTTCGGACGTAGTCCGGTGATCTGCTTGAGATATTAGCACTGCTAAATGGTACTGGGGATTCATGATGATGCATGTCGGTATTATTATAACCAAAATCCCTCGTTCCACTAGCATGGGGATTGATTGGCACACAAGATTCCAAACCAGCCGGTAACCGATCAGGTGGTCTCATCGAATTAAGCTCATAAGGCTGAACTGGAGGTCAACCATACTTGATCTCCAGCTCACGCCAAATGTCCTCAATTCGACGACACCTCCAGACAAGCTCACGGGTGGTCGAGAACTCATGTCCAGCTAAGTGATCCTGCAACCTGAAACTCATATTTTTGAAAACTAGGTCTCGCAGATCCGTGTCCCTAATCGGAGTCCTGAGTTGAAGAGCGATAGCCTCAAGGGATTCATAAAATTCGATGAATTGTTCATTGGATTCTTGCCTGCGGGCGAACATATTTTCCCAAATATGAGCGTCATCAAGCCGAGGTCCAAATCGTTCCATGAACTCCACTTTTACCTGCGTCCAACTCAAGTTTCTATGCAGGTCACGTATCTGCCAGTACCAGTTTTCGGCATATCCCTGCAGCAGAACATGAAAGCCTCAGACGAGTTCACGCTCTGTGAGACCATAATCTCTAGCCATAATGCTAGCATGAAACAAAAATTGTCGTGCATCCAAACCATTGGAGCCACCATCGAACTTAAAACCCCATTTGGTGATTGGGATAATCGTTTGATGAGTCTCAACTGCCTGATCACCATCCTGGAACGAGAGCTCCGACTGAGGATTTGGCAAATCTTGGGAAGAGCGTAATGAACAGCGAGTGAAATTATCGGGTTCATGTCGTATGTGCGGAAACATGATGACTATCAAAAACAATAAAAATCTACAGACCATCTAAATAATTTAAGTACATATATTAAAATCAATGAACAGACGGCCAACACTGACAATTTAAATAAAAGAAATAATTTAATAAAAAAACAGACGGACAAACAAACGATTCTTTAAAAATAAATTAAAACTGGAATGCCAGACAGACAAACAGACAAGTAAATAAATATAAAAAAATTTTAGCACCTAACCTAAACTAAAATTGAAATTAATTTGACAGTCTCAAAATATACTTTAAACGAACCCAAACCAAAACCTAACTCACTACCCTAAACTATAATCAATTGACCAAACTCATTCTTACAATTATTCAAACCCAAAAAAAAAAAATTAAACTAAACGCAATCTCCAATCATCAAAACTAAAACTAATAAAAATTACTCAAAACTAACAAATACCGTAAACCCAATTATCTAAAACTAATCTAAATCATAAACCCTAATTAACTCTAATAATCTATAACTAAACTAGACCTACATTCCCCAATAAAATACATAACTGTAAAGATCAATTCCATAAACCAAAGTTCAAGCTACCTACATTAAAATCAAAAAAATTTAACGCAAATTATAGATAATACGAAATAAAAATGATTCCACAGACTGAAAAACAGACTATGGCAATAATAACAATTAATGGTTGTGGTTATTATTGCGATTTATTAGCAGTGAAGAGGAATAGTGTTGGAAACGATCGAAAATATTGATTCTTGTAATAGCAATTGAAATGGAGATACAATTCATAAAAAGATTTCATTTCTCAAAATGATCCTCCCCATTAATGGAAAGGGAAAAGAAAGGTAATTGAATGGGATAGTGATTAAAATTTAGACATAACACGAAGCCGACAAACCACAACAGTGCCTGGTATAAAAATGGGATTCGTAGGCGGACTCCGCTCCAATTGTCACCTCAAAGGGCTGACTACGAGACCATTATGAAATACTACGGACTTCATAATGGCTCGGACAAGAGCCGCACATATCTCAAAGCTACCACCAGATAGATGATGGAAGGGCCGAAAGCGTTGGCTTATTCCAAGAGATGGATCTAAGTCCAACTATCCCGTGCAGGGAGATATAGCCAACGACTCAAAATTCGGTTGATCCCAACCAACATCCACACTGCTAAAGCATGCCCACTATCATAGCCGGTGGAGACTATCAAACACAAAACAGCACGGTAGGCGCCACTGCAACTGCGGCGAACCCCGTGATCAAGATTTCAATATTTAACTATCAAAACTCCAGATTAAACTTAAAACCATCAATAAAATCATGTAAAAATTATATCCAATCTCATAGAAAAAATTCCAACGAAACAAAAAAAAAAATAATTTCCCTGGAATGCTCAAACCACTATTCAAGTCAGGCACTCCAGGTACTCAAGCCAAACAAATCTGAAATTGAAAAATTTAAGTTATAGTTAAAAACTGATAAAATCAACTAACACCAATCGTTTGGGCGCCATATGTAGCAACCACGGAAGCCACCGCAGTTGCAGACATTAAGAATTAGCAGAGAGGTGTGTAGCCCGGGGTGGCATACTGAGGCCGGCTAGCGCTCAGTCGTGTCGTGGGTCTTCCGGGACACCCTCTGCTCGTGCTGAGCCACCTTACATATAAATACTAGCACATGGGGAAAAGGACGGGAAAGGGAAGGACATATTGAGAAATGAAAGTTTGTTGTCTTAACGAGACATGGCCGTTTTATTTAATTAAAAAAAGTAATTTACACAGCAAATTCAACAATTAAGAGATACCAATCAAAAACAAACAGACCCCTAAATATTTTTATTATGCAAATATATTAAATAAGATATTAATAAAAGAATAGCAAATTACAATAAACTGGAAAAATAGGTAATAGATAAAAGAATGTCCAAAAAAAAAAACAAGGAAAAATATTAATCATTGTATTTACTTACTCTCTTCTTTTTCTGTGGATCCTCGAGCGCTCGACGAAGGACACCGAAAACGAGAGGTGGGGTCACTGCAAATTTAATTGATTTTAACTTAAAACTCATTAGTTACAGATAAGCTTCATCCTAATATTTAATCCGCCCATGTATTTCCGTTAATTACCGCCTTAGTTTATATCGATAATTTCATTTACTGTTTCTTCCCCGTAAGTTATTCAATATTTCCGTTGGTTGTTAAATTTAAATCCACTAAGGGATTCTCACTTATTGCAAAGACAATCTTTTCTTGATACAAACTTTTGATTCCACACGTGAAAATTCACAATTTCTATCTTCACTGTAAGATCAGAAGGTGATCAACTCAATCACTTGGTACAATTCACACGATTTAATGATTGTTTTTAGTTTTTTTCCTCCACTTTTCGTACCCACTAATTAATTTTTCTTCTGTAAAACATACACTAGGCCAAAACCGTTCTGCTACAAAAATCTTTCATTCACTCTTCATCTTGTATCCAACGCAACTATTTTTTTTCCACTCTCAAAATTTAATTTTAGTTTAATTTGTTTAATTACTTCACTAAACTCCAAACAACTTTTATTCGCCGAATTTTCACAAAAAAACTTTCTCCGAAGCTGCCAAAGAATTCCACTCTCCTTCTCAAGCCAAATCTTCACTTCAGTCCCTCTTCTATCCAAGTCCAATCTCCACCGCCTAATTCCTCACAACTTAATCCCGCCTTTCACCTTTCCAAATCAGATTCCGCAATCCCTTTTCTCAATTACCGCTGCCGCATCTGGGTAACGTAATCGAAGTTCATTACACTTCGATTCCGCTACCCACACATTTTTTTGTTCCCGTATCGACAATCACAATAGTATTCATTGACTTGCATATATGGCAATTTACATCCCCAAGAATCGCTTGATTGAATGTAAAGTGTCACATATACATTACGAAAACTATTGATTTTGCCGATACCCCAAAAAGAATACTTCCGTGCGCCCGGGAGAACTTGAACTCAGGGTTCCAGCAGACCCAAGATCGAGGACTCACGACGCAGCCAATGGTGCCGTGGATGGTCGATCTACCATTCATCTCATAAGCAACTTCAACGATGCATTTGGGCATGAGATTGAATTTTGTTAGTGTTAAGGAAGGAATTAGGTTTTGTTAGGGAAAATGAATAGAATGAAATTTTGTTAGTGGGAATTAATAAATGGAACGTTATTAGTGGGAAAATTGAAATTATTAGTAGGTAGTATTTTTTTTTCGTAGTTGTTAATAAGGAAAAAGGGTAGTATTGTGATGAGTAAAATTAAAGGGAAAATGGAAAAATGGAAAAAAAGAATAAATAAATTTATAGAGGAAAAGGTAGAAGTGCCCAAAGGGAGATGGAAATATTACGGCGGCAGTTGAAGTTGCGAATGGGAGATAGTCGGTACGCCGGTATTCGCAACAATGCGTTGGATAAAAAGAATCAGTGGTACAAACAATATTTAGGTAAGGAAACTGTAATCACCGCCAAACGCGCGGATCGATATTCCACTGAGATCTGTCACCCCTATAGAAATTTCGCAACCAGCTGATAAGTTTGGATGACAGATCTCTACGACTGCGCGGGGACTTGACTTCGGCGAGGTGTGGATAACGGCGGTCGATAGAAAATGTGTTCGGGCGCGATTTGCTTTTAAAATCTTAAGAAGTCCAATTCGCATTTAAGTGCAAAGTCTTTTGCTAAAGTCAACTGACAAGGTAATTAAGTGTGGCAAATGCTGGTTATCCCGACAAGTCTCTCCTTGGCGAGGAAATAGGTGATCGATACGACGTGTATGAGATGTTTCGTCTTGACCGCGTTGCTTATATTGTGCCTTTGGCCGTCAAGAATCGCTAAGCGTTGTAAATTTATAAGTGGTGAGGAAATTTCGAGTGCCTTAGTTACGGAAACAACGAGGAATGAGTCAAGTCCCGATTTGGATGAGTGTACTAAGGTATTTTCAAAGATTTGTCATTTGGCAATATAACCTAAAGCTAATAAAACATCCCATTCAGGACGAAGTGGAACAGTGGCTGTAACGCTCCACCGATTGTAATAAGCACCGCTTCTGGCAGGAGTGAGCAAGAATTATCGGTGAGTTTATGTTCAAGAAGTGTGTTTTCAGCAAAAATTACATGCTGAATGAGAGCATATGTAAGGACTAAGTTTGAAAAATCCTCGATATTGGATTATTTGAAGATGAAGAAAAATAATCGCTAAAACATGATAAGACGGAGGCAACTGGAACCCCATGTTGAATAAGGTAAAGATTGAATTTAATACAATTTGCTATGTATGATACATCGTGCGAATATATACACACGTACATACCAGCATTAATAGATAGCCAATTAGAAAAAGCATTTCATGCATTTCATGCGCTAGCATACATTTAAATCCTATTTAATTACGCGCTGAATAAAAGAAATTGAGAATAGTAGTTGAAAGGTTGAAATAAGTTAAATATGATGTGTACAATAGGTTAGGATATGATTTGAACATTTAAAACACTTCACTTAAATTTTATTTGAATTATTTGTGTAAACTTGGTAGATCGAAGTTCAACATGTGACGGCTATGAGTGGTTAGCTCACATTTGGGTAGCTTAGTTGACTTCAGTTAAATGAATAGTAGATAAGTTCTCATATTTTCTCATTTCGTTGTACAGGTAGGCTCATAAATCATGTGATGATTCGTGTCTTTTGTCTCGAATAATCATACATTGTGGTATGTCGTTGAATTAAAACACATTTTGGAAAAAGAGAAAAGAAAAATAACTTTATTACGTAATGCATGTGAACCAATTTCGAATTAATTTTATATTAAGTTATTTGCATGGTCGTGCATAATTGTAAGAATCCCCACTTACATTACCTATCCAGTAATTGATGATTTTTGATTGTTATTAGAGTTATACAAGTATATTGGATAGTCTAAAAAATATTGAGCCTTTTTTGTCACTAGATGGTGTTCTTTTTCATATATCAGGCAATATTAATCAAATTGAGTCAAACTGACATGCGTTTGAAAGGTGACATTCCAGTCTACAATTTTCATATCGGCAGTTTTGTATTTTGTCATTCATGTCAAAAGTTGTATTCATTTCAAAATGAGTGAAATTTCTGAAAAAATTCTTTTGACAATATCTCTACGATCAAGGTGAGAACGCATTGCAGGCTCGTGAAAAAATTTTTGGTGTCTGCGGCCTAGACACTTTACCACATACTTTTGTGAACATAAACTCAAGATACTTTATCAAAAGCCACAGCCAAGAGATAGTTCGCTCGCTTTCATTGTGGAAATTTTGATGTCAAAGATGCACCTCGCTCAGGTCGACCAATCACTGAAAAAGTCGATGAAATCTTACAATGGAAGAAGACCGACACATAAGCAGTCATGACTTTGCTAAAAAACTAAACAGTTTCGAACCATTTGCGTAAGGCTGGATACACAAAGAAGCTTGACGTTTGGGTGCCGCCTGTATTAACACAAAAAAATTTGATCGACCGAATTTCCATTTGCGAAATGCTAACAAAACGCAACGAAATCGAGCCATTTTTGAATCAAATCATTACGGGCGATGAAAAATGGGTAAGATACAAGAATGTCGCTCGAAAAAGATCATGGTCAAAAAAATGTGAATCATCAAAAATGACTTCAAAGCTAGGATTGAAACCAAATAAGGTTATGCTGTGGGTATGGTAGGGTTGGAAGCGAATTGTGCATCATTAGGCGCTAGAACTGGGCCAAACACTCAGTTTGGCTCTGTACTCGCAGCAATGTATCAGATTGCAACAAGTAATTCAAGAAAACCGGCCAGAATTGACCGATAGAAGGAGCGTTGTCTTCCATCATGACAATGCCAGACCACACACACTTTTGGTGATCCGGTGAACATTGACAGAGCTTGGCTGGGAAGTTTTTATGCTTCCACCGTATAGTCCAGACCTTGCACCATCAGACTACCATTTGTTTCGGTCTCTGCAAAACTTCCTTAATGAAAAGAAATGCACTTCAAAAAGGGACAGTGAAAATCACGTCGCCAAAATGTTTGCCGATAAACCACAGAAGTTCTACACAGATGGAATAATGGCTCTACTCAAAAAATGGAAAAAGGTCATAGATAGTAATGGACAATATGTACTTAAATAAAATCCATTTTAAATAAAAGAAACATTCAATCGAAAAATGACAAAAAAGGCTCAATACGTTTTGGACCTACCAATATACATATATACATACATATGTATATATATATATATATATATATATATATATATATATATATATATATATATATATATAGATATTGTTACATGTACAAATAATTCTGCGAGCTACTGTCGCAATTGTTTTCACAAGCATTAAGAACATTAACAAAATGAATTCACTCGAAACCACGAGAACCCACCAAGCATGATAAACATCTGAAAGTGAGTCACTGCTCCATTCATTAAGCTGCTCGAATATACCAGATACCTCTCGGCAGAACATTTGCTAATGTACGAAAAATGGATTGAATGGCTAGAGACCCTATTTAAAGGCGAGCTGAATGAATGGGGAGATCATTCATTACAACCGCGTTAATACAAAGTGCGATAAAAGCGAGTGCGAATTAGAAGTGATTGTGAAACCGCGATAGTAAACTGCGATATGGTGGAGCGCGAAGTAAAGGCGATAGTGGACAGTTGTAATAGAAATTAATTTACAAGTGGAAGTTAGATTTAATTTAACCTTTGTGAAATAGTTAAATTTATGATTGTGCATTTTTAGTAAATAAACTCTCTAAACTTAATTTTAAAAGACACTGCGTTTTCACTTTCCCGGAACATTAAAATTATTGGCCGCGAACCATGACACGCGACAGTGGTGTCAAGAAGTGAGAAAGAAAATTTTGGTAGTGAAAACGTTTAAGCATTTTTAAAGTGCACAATAGTGAAAATTAACGTGGAAACTGGTGGGAATATAGCCGAGACAATAAAAATGCCAGGAAACTTTCATCTAGAAATTGACCAATCGACCATATCGGAGCTCAAGGAGGAGTTGGAACAGCGAAATCTGGCCACACAAGGTTCAAAGGCCATACTGATTGCACGCTTGCGTGACGCGATCGAGTCGGAAGGCGTGAATCTGGATGCGGGTGAGCCCTCAGATGCGGAAAAAGGCGCAGAAGGTGGAGAAGTAGAAACACCAAAATCAAAGGAGCCAGAAAATGCGCTAATGCAAATGTTAATGCTGATATCATCCAGTCTAACTGCGAAGCTAGATGAACAATCAGCAAACAAGCGATCGAAATGAAGGCAGACATCACACAGAAGCTGGAGAAATAGTCAACCGAAATAAAAGCAGAGCTCGGTAGTCTGAACAAAAAAATTAAAGGCGTCGAGGAAAAGGTTGGCCAGGTCGAGGAAAAGGTTTACCAGGTCGAGCAAAAGGTCAGCCAAGTCAAGAAAAAGGTCAGCTAGGTCGAGAAGAGATTCAACCATGAGATGGAAAACATGAAAAAGGAATTGGAAGCAGCGAAGGCAGTAGTAACTACCTTACCAGCCCCGCTTATAACCGCAGCGCAAAACACATCCAGAAATGTGAAAGCACCAGTATTCGACGGGCAAACGGTCTAGAGCATTTACAAAACCCAGTTTGAACCTGCCGCTTGGCCAAATCACTGGAATGAGAAGGAACGAGCAACTGCATTAATTCTTGCTCTAAGAGGCCCAGCTGCTGAGCCCCGTCGAGCTGCACTTAAGCCTAGCTGCTATAATGAATGCGCTCGACATGCGTTATGAAGACGATTATCTGAAGCAGATTTATCAGTCACAACTACGCCATCGGATGCAAAGGCCTAGCGAATCCTTACAGCAGCTAGCCCACGACATTGAGCGACTAGCACTTTTGGCTTATCCAACTTACGACCCAGGACATCGAGATGACGCAGCAACATAAGCATTCATCAGCGCATTAAAGGACCAGGAATCGCAACAAGCCGTGCATTTAGCTCAAAAGCGAACGGTTAGGGATGCACTGGCTTATGGTGTGAACTTTGAGGCCGCGCAAAATGTGACTCATACCACTACCCGGGTTTGCGAGGTAGTGGCAGACGAGTGCAGGTGTGAGCTCGTCGAAATTGAGTGAGAGCCGCAGGTAAATGGCGCGCCTAGATGCTGGAATTGCGGAGAGAAGGGGCACCTGCAAAGAGACTGCAAGAAGCGAAGAAAACCGAGCTATTGTCCAGGGTATGCAGCTAGGAGAAGATCTAGACTGAGTCAGGAGCCCAGAATGGAAACCCTTCAAGCTGAGGGGTCGGAAAACATGTAAGAGCCAACTTCGTGGGGCAGAGGTTGGCTAGGAGGATCGACGTCCCCAGCACCACCACCATTGTATCAAGACTACATCGTGGAAAAGCGGACTTATGCCTTCCGGGTCAAGTTGTCGGAGAACATTGCACCATAACAATCGACAATGGTGCAACCCGATCGGTTATTCGACCAGACCATGTGAGGCAACAACTACTTCAAAAGGGCAGGATTTTCTCACTACGGACAGCTACGGGAGAAACATGCACCTGTCCATGGAGAGGTCAACCTCCAGATACAGTTGGGAGACCTTGCGTTCCGACATAATTTTCTGGTCGCGGACATTATGGATGACTGCATTCTCGGAATGGATTTTCTGCGACCACATGGAATCACGTTGGATTTGGGCAAACGGGTATTGAAATGGCAGAATGTCGAAGTAATGATGGTGGATCCCATCGTCCGAATTCCCAAGATAAATGTAGTAGTATGCACCGAAACGAAACGAAACTTTTTGCACTGCACAAATTGATTTTAGGACGAAGCCTTGTGAGAACTGTAAGGAACGGATACGTGCCAGTTAGAGTCCTTAACACCGCAGACTCAAGCACAAGCATCAAAACGGGAGAAGTCATCGGCAGCTGCCAGTTGTTTTCCACCATCACCTCTTTGGAAGCTACTCACGACCTTCATTGGAAAAGGAGGCAAGACACAGACAAAGCCCGCGAATCTTCGTCTGCAATATTGAAGCAGACCAAATTGCCAGTGCAGCTATTCAGGCAAGGTGTTATCGAACCTTCTGGCAGTCCATGGGCCGCGCCAGTAGTTCTAGTAAAGAAAAAGGATGGTAGCACTCATTTTGGGGTCGACCATAGGTAGCTTAACAAAGTCACTAAGAAAGATAGTCACCCGCTCCCACGCATCAACGACATCATGGACACTTTAGCCGACGCAAAATGGTTTTCTACACTCGATCTCAAAAGTGGCTACTGGCAGGTAGAAATCAAGACAAATAGTACCGAGAGAAGACCGCATTTTCAGTTGGGACCGGATTGTGGTTATTTGTTGTGATGCCATTTCAGCTTTGCAGCGCTCCAGCCATCTTCGAACGCCTGATAAAATACGTGCTACAAGGCCTAACCTGGAAAACCTGCTTGGTGTACCAAGATGACATCATTGTTATCAGGCGAATGTTCGAAGAGCACGTGCGGAACTTAGAAGAGGTGTTCTCCCAATTGCAACTGGCGAGTTTGAAACTTAGTCCTGACAAATGTACCCTGAAGTTGAAATAAAATACCTGGTACACGTTGTATCAACCAAAGGAGTCAAAACAGACCCTGAGAAAATTGAAACCGTAAAAAGCTGGTCAACACCAAACAACATGTGCCAACTGCGAAGTTTTCTGGGTTAGGTGACCTACTATCGAAGATCCGTCAAATATTTTGCCAAAATAGCTAAGTGTC
The DNA here is from genome assembly GCA_963969285.1 of Odontomyia ornata. Lineage (NCBI taxonomy): Eukaryota > Metazoa > Arthropoda > Insecta > Diptera > Stratiomyidae > Odontomyia > Odontomyia ornata. Next base: position 203,581,169 of record OZ017742.1, on the reverse strand, counting down.
TCCATTAGCTAACCAAGAAAAATCGTCCGTATGACTGGAATGAACAATGCCAGGTAGCCTTTGAGAGCTTGAAGGAGAAGCTGTGTGAATCACCTGTGCTGGCATATCCAAAACCCGGAAAAATGTTTATAGTTGACACCGATACGAGCAACGGCGGGATTGGAGCTGTACTCTCCCTGCAGATCGATGGCGAAAGAAGAGTCCTCTCGTACTACAGCCAAGTTCTCTCTCAACAGAAATATGTTCTTCAAACAGGTCATGCATCCCTGGGATGGCGGCTTAACTTCAAAAACCCCGAGGGAAAAGTTGCGATATGGATCGAAAGATTGTAGTCATACGACTACAAAATTGTTCATCGGAAGCGTGGAGTTCATGGAGATGTGGACGCCCTTTCGCGTTATCCATGTCCAGCTAACTTCAAACATTGCCGACGGATTGAGGAAAAGGAACCGCCCGTTAATATGTGAGTGATCAGGGCCAAATTCGATGAAGGTTGGTCATTGAAGGAGATTTGAAATGCCCAACTAGCTGATGAAGACACCTAACCATTAGTGAAAGGACGTTTCGATGCATGGCACCACCCTGAAAAGTTATTGGGTACAATGGATCTCCCTTCAGGTGGTGGGTGGCATACTCAAGCAGAAATGGGGAATGGCGGATAGCAGCTCGTATAAGATGCAAACTCTACTACCCAAAAGCCGAATCTAGGATGTGGTTAAGGAAATGCACGAAGGATCCTTGAGAGGCTACCTTGGTGTTAACGAGACCTTAGCGAAATCACGGGGAAGGTTTTACTAGCTCCACGCTCGAGAAGACGTAGAGGACTGGTGACGAAGATGCACAATTTGCGCTGCCGTCAAAGGTCCAAAGCGACGACTGAGAGGACAAATGTAAACGTATAATGTGGGGGTAACCAAGAAAAGTAAACAAGAAAAGTAAACAAGTGTCACCACATGTGTTCAGAATTTCTCGAGTACCCCAGGAAGTTCTCGTTAGAACATTCGCCAATATACGAGAAATGGATTCAATGACTAAAGACCCCATATAAAGCCGAACTGAATGAAAGGGGGATATAGTAAAACTGCGATAAGACTAGAGCGCGAATTAAAGTGCGATTTGTAAAATAGTGAATCCTTAGTAATAAAATCTGAAGTTAATTTAATAGGCAGTGTGTTTTCACTTTCCCGGGACATTAAACTTATTAGCCTTGAACTGTAACACGCAACAATATTTAATTTGGACGAGACAGATTTTTCTATAGGGACACTTATGTTTCTCTATTTATTTTCCAGAGCATGAAATTATAACGGTTATTAATCCTCTGAAAACGTAAATGCAACATTATTAGTATGTTTTTGTTTACTTCTATATGTTTTCATAACTGTTTAGATAAATAAACTAAATCAGCTCAATCCACTACTTTCTAGAACTAACTTGTTGAGTCAGCGTATTTATTTCGTAAATCATTTACTTTTGTTTGAATAAGAATTCACGTAAACAATAAATTAGGTAATCAATTGATTGGCCATTTACTAACGTTTTTTCTTAGAAGTATGATCCTAAGTCGAGAAGATCTAGCTAAGGCAGAAGTTTTGGCCAACGAAGAATTTAGCATCAGGCACATTGCCAGTGCTCCTCAGGTGCCACGTTCTACCATCCTCGATGGTCTACAATGACTTAAGGCTACCGGAAGTCTCAATATAAAGGGAGGGGTGGTTGATCGTGATGTACAATGGCTAGAACGACCATTTTAGTGCTCTTACCATATTTCGCAACCGTCACTTAACAGATCCTGAGGCTCGAATCCAACTTGAAACGGTCTATACTGTAAGTGTGAGCTCTAAAACGGCTATAAAATGCCTTCATGAAAATAACCTTACGTCGAGGCGTCCCATATACGGTCCACTACTACTGGAGAAACATCGAGTAGTAAGGCAAACATTTGCAACTCAATATCTCACTTGGATACTTGAATAGTGGGGGGCATTCTCTTTAACATATAGTTGAGTCCCGTTTTTGTTTATGACCCTCAGATGACTGGGATCGTGTGTGGAGGAGACGTGGAGAGTGCCTTTCCCCATATACGATCCAAGAGTCACGGCCGTTTCTAAGACTGTCAATTATGCTATGGGATGGAATCAATGCTCATGCCCGTACTGAGCTTATTGTCATACAGAATGGATCATTGACTGCACAAAGGTACATAAAGGAAGCTCTGATGGAAAATGTACTCCCATTTTCTAGATTTCGTGTTAGCACTACACTCCCTTTCGGGCCTTCGCTTAGAGATAGTTAGAGTATCTCATTATCATGATCAAGTGTGTTGGCACTCCACAAGGTGATATGGTCAGTTTCACGCTTTGGCCGTGTGTCCGTCCACCCAGCTGTGATACGTTCTGATTTTTAAACCAGCACGTATCATAACTGAACGGGTTTATAGTCTGTCCGAAGAATCACTCGAACTAAATCTCGTTACCGTCAACGAAAGTTGAGCCAGGAACCTTCGGCTTACGGGATGAGTCTCTAACCACTACAGCACGCGGCCAATTTCGTGTTAATGCACTATAATGTTCAACCGCATGTAGCGCGAGTTGTCATTCAATTCTTGGAGGAAGCAAGAATTACCGGTTCGTCCTTCTGGCACCTATAACACCTATAGAACATGATAAAGAGATGCGTTAGATGTGGTTCACCACCTCCAACAAAAGTCGAACAAATTCATACCATGCTTGTCGACGAGTGGGACTCTGTTTCATAAAATGAAATCCAGACACTTATTTACTTGGTTTTGAAGATCTCGTGTACGAAATCGGCACTTTAGTTCTCTAATTTTATTAAAAACTTACGAATTTTCCATCTACTTTGACACATAAGTTTTCTCGCCTCTACAAATTCATCAGCTTCGACGTTCGAGTTTTATGTGAGAGATCGTTTGTTGTGTTGTACTCAAACTGTTCAACGAACGATAACGGAGGCGCGATCGTGCGCACGCATAGATGTCAGAGAGAGGATACGAAATGCATCGAGATATTTGAAGCACTTTATCATGTAGCGTGAAGTTGGCGCGTTATTAGCTGTTGATTCGAATTTCAAATACATTTGACGTGACGTCTCCCACTAATTTTCGCATCTTGAGCTAAGTCAATTTTCCGTGCGGGTATCCTAACTTGAACGACATAAAATATTGAACATGACTTACCCTACGAAGGATAGGTACCCGACATGCTTCATATAGCTATTTTTACAATCTCTCACACGTCACTTCATGTTTCATTTTTCGGCACAAAAACACTCGCGATCCGTAACAAACTTTTCAGTTTGATAAATTGTCACATTTGCAACGCTTGTGCACTAGATTCAACACAGTTTATCTTTAAAAAAATGTTTTATGTACAATTTCATATTCAACTTGATTAGACGTTTCCCATCAATGTTGAATTTTCACAAATCATATGTTTTCAATCATATGGTTGATATTTCGTTGACAATTCGGGGGTTAAGGTATAAAAGGAGTGGGATTTTCGTGAGTGCAACTAGAGAGCCACTCGAATGAGTGGAGTCTCTAGCGGCGTGAAAAGCAGGGGGATTTCAATTCGCACGCGAGAGGAAGGCATGTATGTAGTAAAAGTACTTCACTCACGTATGGATGAAAATAAGCTCATTTCGCGTCCATTACTTCATATGTCTTTATGTGCACGTGAAACAAAATTTTGTACGTGTGCGCGGGTGACAGTGGGGGAAGTGATTCTTTTGAAGAGCGGTAAGAAAAACTTATCTGAAAACAAAGGGGAAGGAGAAGCAGAGGAAGTCATATAGTTTCGAGAGCGTAAGTTATTTCTAAGTAATTTATGTGTTAAATTTGCTTCTCACATGGACGAGTACCTAGATTCTCGTTGCTCATCCATTTGTTTATATATCTTTGCATGGCTCCAATCCCTCCGGGCTTCCCTAATTCAAAGAAGAAATTGCAGGTCAGTTAAAAACGCAGCTTATCAACCCGATCAATATATTACATTAACAACATCTAGATTGCATGATTCATTAAGCTCAAGCTGAGACCAATAAGGAAAAAAAATTGAAACCGAAACGATACATCGTTATATAAGTATATATATATAATGCATGGGTACGCAGACAAAAACTTTAACGAATAAAATTTATGACTAAAGAGGGTGCAAAATGTTAAAGTCTTTACAAATAAGCATGAAGATTTCTGCAATAATATATATAATACTCTCCGCGCAAATATAGCATATTGTAGTGGGCAGATACCTGACCTGGATACCTAGTTTGGAAAAAACATAACCCACAGAATTAAATGCAAACGTCATTAACATACAAGCACAGTAAAATATTGTTTTTGGCATTTATGGCTACTTCAGGTGTGAGCAGGCTTGTGTATATCGGAAAAATTATGGAGTGCTGAGATTCGGACTCAGTTGATTAATTTTATTTCCAGCAAGACAATTGTCCGAAATATATTTTCCATAATGCTAAAATGCTCACCACTTACAATATTGCTCATACTTTACCAACTCTCAGGTAAGTACGTAACCTCAATCAAATCGATCATGTGTGGAAAGAATTAGAAAGAGAAATATGCTCGGCCAATTGAACATATTCAAATTAAATACTATTCCTCAAATTTTCATGAATACCCGACGAAAATAAGAGTACTTAAGTCGATTTGAAAGTTTTCGTACATTTTGCCTCGCCTTGGACCCCCTTATAATTAGCACAATACTATAAACTGTCCGAAACTGTTTTCCGAGCAATAACATAATGTTTTAAATATTTAGTGGTTTTTCTCGGATAATGTATAATTTTACTGACTTTATTATTATCAGAATTTATACCTTAACAAGTTGGGTAAACAGACCTACGCTCATGACAGAAGGGTTTTGTATTCAATTTTCAAAATGCAGTCACCAGATTGAATAAAGTCAAGAAGCATGTCAATGACGATTTTATTGGAGAAACTATGAAATTCGAAGACCATACTATTATTAACAAAGTTGAAAGAATTTCGACTTCTGAGGTTTTTGTTATTGTTCTACTCATAAATATCTCCCTTGATAATTATTTCAGATGTCCATTCGCGAGGGAGGAAACACATTTTTCATGTATTTCCCCCCTGTGCCCCCACTGAAGCAAAAACTGACAGCTTAACAACTGTTTTGAAAAGCTCCCATGAAAGCTATCATTTCATACTCATGTCGGCTACGTTTGATGAATTTTTTTCAGGGGCCACTCTCCTGTACTGTTATCATCGATTAATAGCCAATTTTTTCGAATCCTAGAGTTGTTACAAAGCCCTTTTGTTAGAAGCTCCCTCCCGCCTCCTTGACTTGTATCACTTATGAGTATTAATTGTAGGTACTCATCTTCAGTCATTCATTAAATTGAATCAAGTGTTCAAAGCATGCACCTTAAACGTTGAAGTTGGGAAAAAATAACTCAAAGTTATTCAATATTCGCATTAAAAACAGCCACTATTTTCTTTTACGATTACTGATACCACTAGCTGAACTGATTCTCAAAGTTATTCATGACACCTATCATTCCTGAAATTTTCATGCAAATCCTAGCAAAACTGTAGTGTCTGAGTCGGTAAAAAGCGCATGTTGTTCCATAGCCATACTCGTATGTTGCCATAGTAATACATGCAGCGCATATTGTTCCATAGTAATACAGGAAAATTCAAACCGCTATAACTTCGCTAAATATGATGCAATCTTATAAATAGAATTTCATTGAATTTAAGGGTACCGTTAAGATTTTATTCAAGAAAACATAAAATCGATAAATCATACTATTACTAACAAAGTTGAGTGAATTGCGACTTCTCACGTATTTGTTGTTGTTGTTCTCATCAAGGCCTACATTCGTGATTTTTTTCAGATTTTTCGGATGGAAGGTGTTCAATCGCGAGGGGGGGGGGGGACACAAATTTTTCGTGTATTTCCTCTCCCTGTGCGCCCCTCGAAGCAAACTTTGCCAAATTAAGACCTGTTTTGAAAAGTTCTCATCAAGACCTTTCATTTGATACCCATAGCGGCTACCTTCAATGAAATTTTTTTTTCGGGGGGTCACTCCCCTACATGGAGAGACCCCCCTTAAATACCTTATAAAATTTTTTAGTAGTTGAACTTTAAAGAGATCACCACTTTACACCTATATACAAAATTTGATGCTTCTAGCTTAAGTAGTTTCCGAGAAAAACTGCTGTGACACACGGACGGACGGACGGACGGACAGACAGACAGACGGAAAGACGGACAGACAGGACGCGATTTTAGAAGGGTTTTGTAAAATTATTTTACAAAACCCTAAAAATGAATGTTTATTTTCCCAAAACAAAGTTTTCTTTTGACAATGTTTTGAAACTTGTTTTCTTCCACAAATTGCCACGTACCAAAACATTTGTGCACCACTATGTATAATTTTTGAAGTAGTTAATAATTCACGATACCATAGAATATTTCTTAAATTGGTCAATCCGAGCTAAATTCTCTAAATTAAATTTGTTTTTGTTCCGTCCCGAGAATTTTCACTTAAATTAATTGGTTGGTTAAAACGACATTTCTTTTTATGAAGGAATTTTAACCCAGAATCGCTACTTTTTGTTTTTGAATAGTCTAAAAATGTGGTATTTAAAAAAACGTTACATTCTAATTAAATTCTCGTATTTCAATTCAACCTCGAATTAAGCCACTTAAAAATTGATTTCACATTTTTTCCACTAAATTAGTGACTTACTTCATATTTATATCTCTGTGAGCATGCATTCCATTTTTTTTATTGTTTGTGTTTCTCCATTGTTTACACACATATTTATCAAGCTCATGAATTAATGATAACAGCAGAAATCCAAATGAATGAGATATCGTGATTTATTGAGAGATTTATGTTTCAAACTATACCGTAATGAAAATAGCATAGAGAGATAATTGAACAATTAAAAAGATTAAACTTACATCTGAATAAGAAGTGCTTTTCCTCTACTTCGAGAACAACACTACCGTTTTCATTATTCACAATAGGGGCAGAGTTATTTGTGGTTTGCCCCATCTTCACCTCCTTCATCTGTTCGGTGGTTGGTGAATATGAATCAGCTGTCATATTTCCTCACTACTCCTGTAAATAAAAAACATAATCACTAAATTGGCTATTTGATAAGATAGAGAGAAAGTTTTGATATTAAATTGAGATTATACTTCATTCTAGTGTATTGTACTTTTTGAACACTAATTCAAAGTCTTGGATAAATCGTCCTTGAAGTCGGTGAAAATAAACGCGAAATCTATCAAGCAAATATGCAGCTAGTAAAATCACCCGTCAGTATAAGAAACCATGTTTATAATTAAAGCTATAAATCATCTTCCTTACCCTTTTATGTACAGATTGTATATTGATGAGCTTATGAGTTATTTTAATTTTCATAATAAACTATATTTGTGATTGTTTGTCTTAGAATCTTTGCCCAGCAATCATCAGGTCAAGTACTTTACCGCTGGTTTGGATTCGATTAGTATGGCTCCAATAGTGATCTTCCTTACTCTAGAGATTTTCTTTTTTGAGAAGATGACCATTTTGGTTTTGTCTAGTGCTAGACTGAACTCTGGAGTAGTCATCCAGTCACTCACTCGTATGAGTATACCCAGCCTAAGTTGCACTTATCCAGCGGTGTGTCAAACTACTATACCTGCAACATCATTCGCACAGTCGATCAAGCGTGACTCATCTGGAATCTTCAGTCTTAGTAGCCCGTCGTAAAACATATTCCACATGTTCAGACCAAGAATAGATTTCCGGGCAACACCCGATGTAACTTCCATCCCTTGTTGGCCCTATGTCGGTCCTTCAGGTGGTCCTCCAAATCAGATATTCAGAAACTTGAAACGGGTTTTCCACCAGTTCAAGAATATCCACCGATCCAATGAAGGCGTTCCTAAAGTCGAGTGTCAGTAACAGAACGATCCACCGCTTGATTCATCTATATGCCAATACCTTTTGGACCACACTCACCATCTTTACAATTGCATCAATTGTGGAGCGTTCTGCTCTAAAGCCATACTGCTAAGGAGATAGATGCACAGCAGCACGAATTACGTCCATGAGTCTTCCCTTAATGAGTTTTTCTAGTACTTTCACAGTCGTGCCTAGCATACATAATCGGCGGAACGCAGCTGGTGATCCGAAATTTACTTTTCCCTTATTAGTCAACACGAACTTCACCACCTTCCATCGTACCAGAAAAATCTAGTCCCGTAAGCAGGTATTGAGTGTGCTGAGCAGCAAGTCATAACAATGGTGATAGAAAAGTTGCAGCGCCCCAGCTTTAATTATAGGACTGCCTCTTCCAGTTTTGGTCATGTTTCATCGTGAACAGTGACAACAAGGACAGGAAGGGTTAGAAAAAGGGCCCACACTGTCTCGTCCATCTTTTTCGGTTAATGTATGCAAGGCGTCCGTAGAGCACCAAGCTTTCGCATAACTAGCTTGTAACCAAGGTCCCGTGGATCCTTGTTTACATTGTCCACTAGATCTTGCCAGCAGCGAGCCTTGCTGTTGTTAATCAATTTGCAAAGGCATTCCCTGGCCGACTTGTATGCTGCTATCCGGTTGCATGCTTCATTATGGTTCCATACCCGTTGAGCCTCACGCCGAAGCTTGTGACAGTCCCTTCACTTTTCAGTGATTCCAGTCAACCATCAGTTCACTGGGGGATTGCTGTGTCGGGGTTTTCGACAGGCCATAGAAGCAGACTCACACATGTCCAATTTAACAGCTAGGTTTGTTTGTTCAGAGCTGTAAAATGATGTGCGTGACAAATCGAGAATTTAAGTGCAACTATAATTAAAAACAGTAGTCCGCGTGGAGCTGTTAGTTAGGACACACTCCGTTTGCCATTTTCCGTTCATCCTTCCAATGTTTCAATCAATTGTAGATGGTCGAGAGCACGGACGTTGGGAGATAATATCACGAGTATCAGGCAGAATGTACTGATGGTCACGAGCTGTGTAGTCCTCTAATAATCTTCAATTGTGTATCTTCCGTACTAAGGACTCTGAGGCGAATATCACGTGGTATGGCTACTTACAGCCAATATGGCCAAAAGTTGGCACATTTACGGTATTCAGCACGGCGAGTGCCCTCCTGCCCATAATTTCTAAGATTCGTTTTAGGAAGGTGGTAAGCAACATAGAATGCTACAAAAAAGCTTCCTCCACCCCAACGATTCTAGCTAGCTATTTTCCCGATTGGGAAAAATGTGTGACAGTTGTCTACTTTCTAAAATTTGCTCTATATTTAATTATCATGTGAGCCTTAATTATTATTATGATATGAAAAAATTAAAGCTGTGAATTGTAACAACATTTATGCCTTCCAAGGGCTGGGGTTTTAGGGGGCTTCAGTGTTAACCATTCATATAAGACTTGCCTCAAACTGTTTCGCGGGGAAAATGAGTCCTAGAAGTAGCACCTAGGGTATGACTTGTTGCGCTGAGTATCAGCTATACGTTGACTTTCTGCCATGTGAGCTGTGAAGGAATCAACACAACATGACATACACCTTGGAGTTCCATGTACGGAGGGTACATAATTAGAGAGTATCGAGGACTAGTCAATCAATTATCATCTGTACATTCTCTTTAAAATACATGATACTGTCTCCCGACCTTTCACAATTGAGTAGAACATTGGGAAGATGGACATTGAGCAGTTTGTTGACCTGCTCAAGGCAGGTGCGCCATTGCTTGAGGATTCACAGAAGATTGAAGAGCTAGTAGCTCAAGATGTGGTAAACTAAACTATGTGCATCATCGTGTCTGCTTGCAAAACCTCTATTTCCCATCAGTGACCCGGCACGGCAAGCCTCTAGTGTACTGGTAGTCGACTGAAATCACTAAAAAGCGAAGAAAGTGTCGCAGGTTTTGACGTGAAGCTCAACGGGCATGGAACCGCGATGAGGCATGCAACCGGCTAGCATTATATAAGTTGACCAGAAAATAGCTTCGTGTTATAGTGGATAATGTGAGCAAAGATACGTGGAGGACCTGGCTATAAGCTTCCGCAGGTGCACCACGCAAGCGCAACATATATGAAACAAAAAATATGGACGAGATAGTGCGGGCGTTTTTCCCCACCCACCTCATCCATGTTGACGCTGTTCACAGCAAATCAGGAATCAAATTCCCACTCTTCACGAGGCTGGAACTGGAAGAGGCAGGCATTGACACCAAGGAAGGCTCCAGGTCCAGACGAGGTATTACAGGTCGTTTTTCACCATTACCTTGACTTGTTGCTCAGTACATTCCACGCTTGCCTGAGGGAAGGAATTTTCTTGGAACGTTGGAAGGTAGCAAGGCTCTTACTGATCAACATGGGGACAGGATATCTCGCGTTATGCATGCTAGATACGGCTAGAGTAACCTATCAAGGGAAGACTCACTGGCGCGATTCGTGGTGCTGGGGACATATTTCCTCGGTTATACGGAGGAGCCGAGCCTGATTGGGTATGTGCTGGACGCACCGTCAAATAGGTAATCCTGAAACTACGTATGCTAATATACTGGGTAAAAGACTAGATGACTCCTTGTTGGTTCAGTCTAGCACTACTTGTATGTAAAACCAAAGTGGTCATCCTGATAAAGAAGAGAATCCTCAGAGTAAGGACGATCAGTATTGAGGAAGTATTGGTTGAATCGAAACCAAGCTCAAACATGAGTTTTTCTGAACAAATCCATGCAACCGCTGATTAATTCGTCAATCAGCTAAATCGGCCGAACAAAAACAAAATAGTGGCCATTTTAGAGGAAAAATTGTGGTTTCTGTTCTGACTAAAGTATAGCTCCGATTCGGTACAGAGATTCATTGAACTGTGGATGACTCTCACAAAAATAAGTCCAAAGTCGATCACTTTGAAACAAAATGGAGGCCACTCGAAGGTCGAAAGACGTGCAAAAATTTGTTGCAGTTGTGATGAAACGTTTCAACCGATATTAATTAAATTCGGTATTGTAATAAAAATTGTAAATGTCTAAAGCACAATGTAAAAAAACTAGAGGTCAGGTTTCAAACAAGTTGGGTAAACAGACCTACGCTCATGTCAGAAGGGTTTTGTATTCAATTTACAAAATGCAGTCACCAGATCGAATCACATCAAGAAACATGTCAAAGACGATTTTATTGGAGAAAATATGAAATACGAAGATCATACTTTTATTAACAAAGTTGAACGAATGTCTACTTCTGAGGTTTTTGGTATTGGTATACTCATAAATATCTCCCTTGATAATTATTTCACATGTCCATCCGCGACGGAGAAAACACATTTTTCATGTATTTACCCCCACTGAAGCAAAAACTGGCAGTTTAACAACTGTTTTGAAAAGCTCCCATGAAAACTTTTATTTCATACTCATATCGGCTACGTTTGATGAATTTTTTTTTCAGGGGCCACTCTCCTGTACTGTTATCATCGATTAATGGCCAATTTTTTCGAATCCTAGAATGGTTACAAAACCCTTTTGCTAGGAGCTCTCTCCCGCCTCCTTGACTTGTTTCAGTTATAAGCATTAATTGTAGGTACTGATCTACAGTCATTCATTAAATTGAATCACGTGTTCAAAGCATGCACCTAAAACGTTGAAGTTGGGAAAAACTAACTCAAAATTATTCAATCTTCGCATTTAAAACAGCCACTATTTTGTTTTACGATTACTGATACCACCAGCTCAACCGATTCTCAAAGATATACATGACACCTATCATTACTGAAATTTTCATGCAAATCCTAGCAAAACTGTAGTGTCTGAGTCGGTAAAAAGCGCGTGTTGTTCCATAGCCATATGTTGCCATAGTAATACATGCAACGCATATTTTTCCATAGTAATACAGGAAAATTCAAACCGCTATAACATCGCTAAATATGATTCAATCTTTATGAAACTTGCAGGGTAAATCAATCTTATAAATAGTCATCTGTGTACTGAATTTCATTGAATTTAAGGGCACCGTTAAGATTTTATTCAAGAAAACATAAAATCGATAAATCATACTATTACTAACAAAGTTGAGTGAATTGTGACTTCTCACGTATTTGTTGTTGTTGTACTCATCAAGACCTACATTCCTGATTTTTTTCAGAATTTTCGGATCACAGGTGTCCAATCGCGAGGGGGGGGGACACAAATTTTTCGTGTATTTCCCCTCCCTGTGCGCCCCTCAAAGCAAACTTTGCCAAACAAAGACCTGTTTTGAAAAGTCCTCATCGAGACCTTTCATTTGATACCCATATCGGCCACCTTCAATGAAATTTTTTTTTCGGGGGGTCACTCCCCTATATGGGGAGACCCCCCTTAAGTGCCTTATAAAATTTTTTTATATTTGAACTTTGAAGAGATCACCACTTTACACCTACATACGAAATTTGATGTTTCTAGCTTAAGTAGTTTCCGAGAAAAACTGCTGTGACACACGGACGGACGGACGGACGGACGGACGGACGGACGGACGGACGGACGGACGGACGGACGGACGGACGGACGGACGGACGGACGGACGGACAGACAGACGGACAGACGGACAGACAGGACGCGATTTTAGAAGGGTTTTGTAAAATTATTTTACAAAACCCTAAAAAAGAAATGGCGGCTTATTGAAGCTCGAAATTTCAAAGGCTTCTAAATCATGATTTTGATTCAATGCATATTAAACTTAATGTTGAGGAGGTGTAGCTAAAGTGTATCTAAAGACTTTGTCCAAAATGATGGTGATGTGATTTTTTCAGCTATTTGTAGCCTTCTAGGTACCACGTTTTTCAACGGATTTTAATGGAAATTGAAATTATGAATAACTGTATTAAGTTCTTGTATTGTGCAAAAAAATTATCAAAATCTGATTGAAAACCAAAACTTAATATTTTAAGCTGCCATTTTCACTAAAAATTGAATACTTTTGCCCTGCCTAGAGTAAAACTCCGATTAGAACGAGATTTGGCACATATGTTTGAAAAAAATCCAAAATCAAATGCATATATTCAAAATGGCGGCACCCAAAGTCCAGCGAAATGCGAAATTTTAGTAGCAACCAAAATAATTAATCATTTTCATGGAAACATTGGAGCTCAAATTGGAAGTATTTATACAATGATCATTTATCTTAAACTTTGTTTGACTTTCAAAGTGGCGGACAATAAAATAATTATTTTCTTTTAAAAATAAGGGAAGGAATTTGTCTTTCCGGCTGGTGGTGTTAGCGGGATTTTTTTGCCGATATTAATCGTTCTTACTTCGGGATTCCTGTTTTTTGCCAAGATTATTGGAGCAGCCCGCCAGTCCCTCACTCGGTTCATTAGCATACCTTGTCCAAGTTGCAATTATTCAATTGTGCGTCCATCGAGTAACGCCGAAAAATTATCCGCATAACCAATCAAGTGCGAGTCATCCAGTAGCCTTAATCTAGGTAAACCATCCTACAAGATATTCCAGAGATCTGGATCAAATATAGAGACGTGGACAATACGGGTATCTAGGGCAACGTTCATGCTTTGCTGACCTGTCATTGTGTCATATGTCATGTCAGTCTTAGAATAAACCAGGTAGTATAGACGCTGGCAGCTGGAAGTAAGATGGAAAAAAAGACTAAGCCTTCTGGTAAAGTGTTAGGTGTCCTATAGCCCAATCTATGGGAACTGAGAAACAGAAGCAACTACGAAGCACGTTGGCTAAAGAGTTCTAGGCAATACTAACTGAGGTAGCTTAAATAGCAGTTTAAAATGCTCTTTCACTAAGAAACGAAAGACGATAAGCTTCTCTAAGAAAGAAAAAAAACAAAGAATCATCAGATGCAATACAGAGAGGCAAGAAAAAGCTATGTCAAAGATCCTTAAAGTAATCACTGCTAGTGAAAGATACCACTTGTCAATCCTATGTAGGATGTTTACCAAAAAATTAAAGCACCACTCAAGCTGAATAATATGCAAACCACCAATAGAGCAGCATTGTCATCTTGTCTGGTAAAATGCGGATTAGCGATCGTAGACAAAGTCTCACACCATGAAGCAGTCAAAAAAGTCCCAGGAGAGAAAGCCATTGTAGATTCGCTTGAGCTTGTGATACTCTGAAACTCGGGGAAATTCACAATTTACTGACTACGGTAGAAGACACCAACCAACGCAAGTTCCTTAGTTGAAGTGGAATTAAACGAAGGCTTACTAAAGAAAATAACAAGATGTAATAAGTGACCATCGTTGCCTTTCTGATAAGGGAACCAAACTAATTTCTAAGGAAGGCTGAAATAAAAATACGTTCATTTACCTGCAGAAAATTACGAAATGTAGTTCCGCTCTCCTGTTTGTATGACCTTGGTTTTGGCCACTCTGCAAAACTATACAAGAGGCCTGATAGGAGCTCACTGTACTTAACAAAAGGAATTGAACAGGATGCAAAATGAAATAATTAATAGTCAAGGCACATTTTGTCCTCTTAAAAGAACGCTGACCCTAGTGCTGATAATTTCAAGCGCGTCCCAGGGACAGTGAAGTGTCAAGTTTTCAAAAATCCCTAACCAGTGTCAAAGTAATACTGTAATGATCCGTATCTTTCAAATCAAGCTACAGTTCAGCACAATAACTCAAGATTTGCTTGAGCAATTTGAAAGGGATATGAAAGCCAACCTATTGTTGCTCAATGAGCAACATCACGACAGACGTCTATCATCACGATACCCTGATGAATTTGATACTTCCACTATCTGAGCTGGAAATAGTGCTCATCTCCAAGTGGCCATGGCTCCATGGGTAAGGGAATGATTTCGTGGATTTTAATGGAAATGGTACACAATTGGTGACTTGTTATATCATCGCTGCATAGCTGGAGACCTTTTGAAGATAACATGGCCAATATTTACACAAGTTTACAAAACAAAACCCCAAAAATTACCTCCTACATCCAATGAATATTTGATGCAAAATTTTTGCGCCGATTCTGAAATCCAATCCAAAAATGTTTAAGTATAGCAGATTTTCAGATGAGTTTTTTAAAAATGTTGTGTCACTAAAATTTCACATCCCTAGTTATAGTGTAGCATTTTTAATCTCTTAGCACCAAATCAAAACTAAATAAATTTGCTGAATTAAAACGCCTAAGCGTGTTAGTTAGAACACTTTTGGTATTTTAACAACAACAATAAAACGCTTTAAACGTTTTACTTTGAAGCACTTACCGTTTTATTTTAAAACGGCTGCCGTTTTAATTAAAACCCTTAAAACGTTTTATTAAAAAAAGTGTTTTGAGTATTTTTATTCAAACACAAAGCGTTTTAATCAAAACACTCAGGTGACAGCTTAACGTTTATGTCAATTTATCCTAATCTTCTAACACGTGTGTAAGACTAAGTAAGTTTAGTGAAAAGTGAAAGTGCTGAAAGGACGTTTTTTTTCATAAAATCCTGTAAGTAGCTGCGTAATAGATATCAGTGGTGCCGAATTACTCGCATTTAATTGTGTCGTCTGATTTTTAATTTGATGATTAGAAATAGCAAACCCTCAACCCTGCTAGCTCATGCCTTCAACATGAAAGAGGCATGAAATAATGGCTCACTTGCTCCATATCGCAAAATGCAGTCAACATAACTTGAAAATATGCGCTAATCTCAAAGTTGGTGCCATGTTGACAGGATTGCAACAAGAATATACAAAATACATCATTTCTTGTGCATGAAGGACAATCAAGCTCTTACATATCATTAGATCCATACGAAATAGTTTCCCGGTTGGTAAAGACAATGTTAAAAGTAGTTCTCTCGCGGAGATGAACCGAACAATCCTTCCCCTACTGCATATAAAGCTAACCTTTTTAAAAATTTTGTTAAAGCATTGCCGAAAAAAGGGCCAGTATTCCAACGCCTGAAGTCTGTGTTTTTAAATCAGTTTCAGATGCAAAGATGAAAGAACGTGTTTTTGTGGATGCCCAAACTAAAAAGCTGTTGAACGACAATAAGTTAGATACAGTTTTGACACTGAATCAAAATGAGGCGAGTAAATCATGTCAACTTGTAGGCACAAACTACTAAGGAAACTTCAGAAGTTCAAACTACGCAGACATCAATGGTTCTTTGCTCAAAAAATATAAGAATATGGGTAAAAACTAGAAATATTGTTTCAACTATTTTTATGTTCTCTTATACAAAATTTTTAACAGGCGTGAACATGTTTTTGAAAACGGGTTTTCTTCATTCGCACCTCGATTTTCTCGCTAATGGTGATGAAAGTAATGAGCACGGTGGACACTTACACCAACTAACTGAGGTTATGGAACGTCGTTACCAAGGATTTTGAGATGAAGGAATGATACGTGACTGCTGTTGGCAAACAAGAAATATCAAAGATTGAGTGGCTCGAATCTTGATTATTTTTTATAGTGTGTAAGTCGGGAAAAAACAAGAAATATTGGCAAGTCTAAAAAGTATTGAGCCCTTTTTGTAATTTTTCGATTGAATATTTCTTTTACTTAAAAAAGATTTTATTTAAGTAAATATTGACCTTTTGCCATTTTTTGGGTGGAGCCATTATTCCATCTGTGTAGAACTTCTGTGGTTTATCGGCGAAATACTTGACCAAGTGATTTTCACAGTCCCTTTTTGAAGTGAATTTCTTTTCATTAAGTAAGTTTTGCATAGATGGAAACAAATGGTAGTCTGATGGTGCAAGGTCTAGACTATACGGTGGATGCATCAAAGTTTGCCAGCCAAGCTCTGTCAATTTTTGCCAGGTCATCAAAGATGTGTGTGGGCTAGCATTGTCATGATAGAAGACAACGCCCTTTCTATTGATCAATTCTGGCCAGTTTTTTTGAATCGTTTGTTGCAATCTGGTTAATTGCTAACAGTTCAGAGCCAAATTGAGTGTTTGGTCGTTTTCTAGCTCTTCGTGATAAACAATTCCCTTCCAATCCCACCATACACACAGCATAACCTCATTTGGTGTTGATGCTGGCTTTGAAGTCGTTTGCGATGATTCACCTTTTTTTGACCATGATCTTTTTCGAACAACATTCTCGTATCTTACCCATTTTTCATCGCCCGTAATGATTTGCTTCAAAAATGGTTCGATTTCGTTGCGTTTTATTAGCATTTCGTAAATGGGAATTCGCTCGATCAAATTTTTTGTGTTAATTCATGCCGTATCCAAACGTCGAGCTTCTTTGTGTATCCAGCCTCACGCAAATGGTTCAAAACTGTTTTGCGATGGATATTCAGTTCCTTTGCAATGTCATAGCTGCTTATGTGTTGGTCTTCTTCCATTGCAAGAGTTCATCGACTTTTTCAGTGATTGGTCGACCTGAACGAGGTGCATCTTCGACATCAAAATTTCCAGAACGAAAGCGAGCGAACCATCTCTTGGCTGTGGCTTTTGATAAAGTATTTTGACCGTAGACACCACAAATTTTTTCACAAGCCTGCGCTGCGTAGTGATATTGTAAAATATAACGATTTTTTTCAGAAATTTCACTCATTTTTAAATGACTACAACTTTTGACGTTTTTGACGAAATACAAAACTGTCCCTATGAAAATTTTGGACTGGAATGTCACCTTTCAAATGCATGTCAGTTTGACTCAATCTGATTAGTATTGCCCGCTATATGACAACGAACACTATCTAGTAACAAAAGACTCAACACTTTTTAGACTTTCCAATATATAAAAACTAAATATATATAACATATAGATATACATATGTAGAAAAATTAGAATGGTATACATCAGATAGAGTAATGAATGCACATGGACCTTTGAATTATTTTTAATCTTTTACTGAAATGCTCATAAGACCTACAATTTTCAATTGATTGTTATCATTGATGGCTTATTTTCTTATGTTTTCAATAAACTTTCATAGTAAGTAAAAATTAGAATTGAAATTTTCGTTTCTTTTGTTGAAAATTTCAGTTTAAGTCCAATTTTTTGTGCAAAAACAGGGGAAAAATGATACTATCACTCGTACTGAGAAATAATGTTCAATTAAATCAAAAGCAATTTTAGTTAGCTTTCATTAAGTGTAATGATATTGAAAATTGACGGACAACTTGAGATATGTGCATTTGAGTAAAATAACGTTTATCTAAAAACCTAAAATTCAATATTTCTGTTTATCTCAAAATCTGTTCTAATTTAAGTTTCAAATCAGATTTGGGCATCAAAAATTCTGTAAATTCATGTTACCATTACATAGCACACGAGATCCACGACGTTCTTTCTCGGGTTTAAATGCTCAGTTTACCGCTCTCAGATACGAGAGATCTAAGAATTCTAATTTTGAGAAGGGATTTGATGTGCTAAGCAATTGAACACCGCTACCCAACCCTGATAACCAAATGAACACCGTTGCCAAAAGCTTTGCCTTTAACTTAGCTACTAATGATGTACTCTAATCAACTATAAGCAACTTTACGTGTGCCACTTGGTCCTCTATGCAAGCTGTCAGAGAACTAGTGGTCATCTGGAATTTTAAAAACCTAAAAATTCAATATTTCAGTTTATCTCATAATCTGTTCTATTTTAAGTTTTAGATCCGATTTTCAGAATCAGCACAGATCAGAAATGGGCATTAGCTTATTGAGGGCTAAATGCTGTAAACTAGTGTTACCATTACGTAGTATATGATATCCACGACGTTTCTTCTCGGCGCTTAAGTGCTCAGTTTACCGCTCTCAGAAAGAGTATTAAGAAAATTAAATTGGGAAGGGATTTGACGTGCTGAAATGTACAGTGCTGCCCAAACGTGCTAACCAAATGGGCACCGCTGCCCAAAGCTTTGCCTTTACCTTAGCTACTAATGATGTAGTGGATTCAACTAAAGTATCATTACGTGTGGCTCTGTATACTGTATCTGAAATTGCTGAAAGGTGCGATGAATGCCCCAAGCTGCAACGAAAGGTTCAGCGAGCGTGGAATCAGGTTGAAGCATGCACTAGGATGTCAGAATAAAAGTCAGTAAGCTTACAAACAGTAGCAAGACTAGCTGCTGGCAAGATCTGATGGACAGCGAGACCAGGGGCCCTTGGGACTTTGGCTAGTCATCATGATCAGCTAGAGAGGAGAGTTCCAAACTGCATTGGGACCGGTATGTTTTGTACAAATGATCGATAAAGTAGTTGAAAAACTCATAAAAAGAAGACTCGCCAACTGCTGCTAGAGTCCTTTCAACACGACAGTATGGCTTCAAAGGATATTCACCATTGATATGATTGCGGAAGTGGTGAGAGGATCTAACAGATGCAGGTACACATACATTGGTGATATTTCATGTTAAAGGTGATTTAAACACCACTGACTCTACGTGGATATTTTGGAAATGTTGGAAGCCCCATTTTAAGTTCCGGAATATTTGATACGGATTCTGAGAGACTACTTGAAGCACAGAGCCTGGACATCAGATGCTGTTGAAGGTTCCATCCTTGACCCAAACTTGTAGAATATCCTGTACCATAAACTACTAAGAATTGAGCAGCCAGATGAGTCGCTTCACGAATGATGTTGCGATGTTAGAGCAATTAAGGTATGTACGAGAGTGGTCCCAAAAGTACCCGACCTAACTTATGAATACAGGTAGGTAAAAAAAACAATTACTGCGATTGACAATACCACCTTTTCGCAACGTAATGTGAAAAATTCATAGCTGTACGTTCATTATTATTTTTCTTACAGGCATCCCAAGTGAACGCTCTCAGTGAATTTGTAAATATGGAAAAAATCGGGCATCGTTATGTGATACAATACTTTCATTTGAAAGGTCTAAGTCCAACCGATATCAAAGCCAAGTGAAATTCTACTCTGGGGAAGTAGCTGAGTTTAAGCGAGGTCGTACGAGCTGCCAAGATGAACACCGCAGTGGTCGACCAAATGAGGTCACTACATCAGAAATTGTGAAGAAAATCCACAAAATGGTATTGGATGACCCTCGACTAAAAGTGCGTGAGATACCAGACATGACAGATATTTCAAAAAGTGCTGTGCACCGCATTTTGACCGAAAATGTGGACATGAGAAAGCTGTGCGCAGGACGGGTGCCACGTTTGCTCACAATGGAGCGCAAACAGCAACGTGAGGATGTTTACATCGAGTGTTTGACAATGCAGCAATAAAGCCAAGTTTTTGCGTAGATTCATAATCGTGGACGAAACATGGGTCCATGATTTACACCTGAGACCAAGGAGCAGCCAAACCAGTGGGCTGAAAGGGAAAAACCGGCTTCAAAGAAAGCAAAGACAATTCAGTCAGCTGGCAAGGTCATGACATCCGTTTTCTGGAATGCGCATAGAATAATATTTATTGATTATCTCGAAAAGGGAAAAACAATCAATGGCGCATATTATGCAGCCTTATTGCGGCGTTTGAGTAATGAAATCCAGAAAAAACGACCTCATCTGACTAAAAAGAAAGTGTTGTTTCATCACGACAACGCACCAGTCTACATGTTCGTCGTTGCGATTGCTAAATTCAAAAGGTTGAAGCTCGAATTGCTCCCTTACGCACTCTTTTCGCCAGATCAAGCTCCCTCTAATTATTTCCTTTTTCATAATTTGAAAAAATGGTGCGGCGGCAAATGATTTGCCAACAATAAAGAGGTAGAGTCTGCGTTTAATAGCTATTTTGAGGAGCTTGACGGTTCCTACTATAAAGCGGGTATCGAAGCTAATGAACATCGTTGGGAAAAGTGTATCGAGCTGAAAGGAGAATATGTTGAAAAATAAAAAACATTTTTCCAATTTTTATATGGTTTTCTTTGTCGGGTCGGATACTTTTGGAACTGCCCTCGTATGTAAATGCATTAAGGAAAAACTAGGATTGATTAATCTAAGAAAAAGAGTGTCCAGATTAAATAGAATCAATATCGGGAAATGGTGATCAAATCAAAACCAGCAGTAAAGTATCTAGACATGCTGAAAGATTCAAAGTTAAGTATCTCCGAGCGAATCAAGTTAACAGTTTCTAAGGCTGCAGTAGGCAAATCGCAATATGGAGAGACCTGCACCAATAAGAAGATGACTTTTGATAGCTGGTGGTCAGTCCATACTACAGATTCAAAATATGGAACGATCCTCTCAGGAATAAGCTGTATCAAAACGGCTAGCGCAGGTACAGAAACAAAGAGCACTGAAAGCTATATAGGCATATCGGATAATTCCTGAGCCGGCGAAGGTTATCATCGTCCTTGCTTGAGCATGCAGCAAAATCAACATACATATCGACGAATGTAGTAAGGAGCCTGTGACTCACGAGTAAAAATTCATATTTGAGGATACAAAGCTTCCTTTGGTAGCAATATTTTTTCCTTCTAACCTGTCTCTTTATAGGCATAAATGTAAACATATAGGGCTATAAGATAAATGTAAAATGTTGTAGGTAACACTTTCTCATCCTTAGTTATTTGTTATAAAATCCATTTGTTTCCCCCTTCTTTTCAGATTAATGTAAATTAAATAATCATAATAATTTATTCAAAATGATGCAAAATGCAAAAACAAACGGTCAAAATAAAACATAGAAATGAAAGCATTGATTTAAAAATACGTCAAGTTTCTGGTATAGAATTAATATTTTTAATTCAAAGTTTCCGCGTTCCTAGTTTTCAATGAACACGTAAAAGGAGAGAGAGACAGAATCAATACAAAATTGTGAATAATAAATCGAATATCTATCAGACAAATCAATTCAGAAAAGCTTCCTATCACCTTGAGCAATGTTTACCTTCATCTTAGTGTCCATGAGCTGAGTACATAGCCTGCAGAAATGCTATACTTTTCCACCATAATATTCGCCATTATGTCTTTTATTTATTCACCCTCTCAATTGAGATATCAAATGATTGCGTTTATATTTGGTTTTTGAGAGCTCCTCCAGAATCCTTATTAAAATTTGCGCAAAACAACTTTGTCCAAACTTTTTTTTTTTTTTTTTAATTGGATCATTTCACCCTTTTCACATCAATTTAATGTAAATCTATACGACAAATTTGCTCTACATTTAAAGCTTTTCTAACGTCGCGCGGATATCGATCACTCTTTCGAATGGCTCCGATAGCTTTTTAAATTACTTTTTATGGAATTGTTTGCAGCTACATATAAATGAGTTGCATATTTTGAATAATAATTTTTCTGAAAAATTATTAGAGAAGAAAAATATTAGAAGAAGGTGGTTTCGACGTGTGCACTAATTCTCCTCAGGCCATCACACTTAGATACACACCGGTGATGGCGACCACCATGCTCAGAGGTGAGGGAGTAAATTTTTAATTTTTCTACTAATGCAAAGCATTAGTAGAAAATGGCTTTTTACGTGGATTTCCGCTTTGAAACCCATTAATATTTAATGCTCTGGACATCCTTTTTCCTTTCCATAGCCACTTGTTTTGCCAAATCTGGAGCACTTATTTTAGGATTACTGTGCACTTCTTTTAGAATGAAACGAATGTCTCTTCGCGACATCTTTTTTGGTCGGCTAGTTCACGGCTTATTTTCAATGGAACCACTGTTTTCAAAGTTTTTGTTTGTGTATACATAGAGATTTGTTTAAGTTTCAGTAATTTCGCGATTTCCCAGCACGATTTATTGAATTTTTTATCCTGTACGATCAATTTTCGGATATCACTAGAATTTTTTTCGCAATGATTTTTTGCGGTCCTAACAGTTAGAAACTAGCGATAAAACTAAAACAGAATTGCAGCAGCACATATACGGAATGACAATAAGAGCAAATAAATAAATACTGATGACATTCCGGTACGTATAGTTGGAAATTTTTTGTGTATAACTGAGTCAGCACTGACTGTCGTAGACTTTTGTCCATTCATTTTTTTATGTTTTTATGAATTTCTCCTTTATTCTGGTATGAAAAGTTTTTCTCTTTACTTTTTTCTAAATATATTTACGTTACTGAAAAATGAGCATCAATGGATGGCTTCCAAGTAACCGGTATCTCAATATAAGGGATTGTCGTAGACTTTTGTCCGTCACTGTACATAATTTCGCCCACTTATTGTGTGTAAATAATTCAAGTTTGATATCTTGTTTATTAGTGATATTTCACTTCACTGTAACTTGTCGCCATATTTCATAAAGTAACAATCCACGCTTATCAAACACACATCACAGTAATTCCCTTAAAAATTGCGCTCGAATGGTTATCAAACTAGCAAATCACATTGGAATTTGTGGATACTTTACGCTATTTATAACGTTTCTAATTTTGATCAAATCTTGGCCTCCAATACATTTTGAGGAGATAAAGACCGTCCACTTGGAAGAATGCAATGCTCTATCAACGATTCCCAAAACTTAATTAACAAGTCGTCAGTTAAAAAAAGGAAATGGGTTTTTAATTTATAATGAACACCGAGACTTTTGATGAAATTTCAACCCTCAAATCACGCATCCATGTGAACCACATTATAAAGCTATTCCAGAATGGCTTATTCAATTATAAGATATAAAATAAGATAAATAATAAGGCAGCCTTAAAAGCAACGCAGAAAACTAGAAGGCGGCTAGTAAGAACTTGGCACAGAAAAACACTTGCTTAACTTTAGGCTTTTTTTTCAAATAAAAAGTATAAGGATCAATAAAATGAGTGTTTTCCACCAAAACTGTTTTCACAATCAGAACACTTCAAGAGTAAATTCATTGAGCTTACACTTATGACTCCCGAATTTCTTTTCTCCACGCAAGCGAGCAATGTCACTGTATAAACATGTGAATATACTATCAACAGCACTTCTGCAGACTTAAAAATCGATTAATATTTATGGAACGTCTTCGCTGGTGTTAAATACTTACGTTTCACCCAATTGAAAAGTAGATTGACCAAGAAGCAAAGCTTTATGATCCGCTAATTCATCAATGAAAGTATTATCCCCCATACATTAAATTACTATTTTTAGGAGAAATAATCTAATCGGTGTTTTCAAATCAATTTTGTATTGTTCTTTTCAGCTTGGAATTTTAGATTTTAAATGATAGTTGGATAATTTTAAGGGCGTTGTAAAATGAATTTTACAAAGACCTACGAGTTTCGCGTTTTGTCTGTCCGTCTGTCCGTGCGTCACAACAAGTTTCCTCAGAAACTACAGAGGCTGCAATACTCAAACTTTGCGAGAAGATCAAAAGTTATGGTCTCTCAAAAGTTGAGGCCTTATCGAAAATTTTAAAGGGGGGTTCGCTTTATGCTCCAATGACCCTTAAAAAAATGTTTTTTTCTACCGAAGATATTCTAGTGAGCTATCAAATAAAAAAAAAAAAATATATATATATATATATATATATATATATATATATATATATATATATATATATATATGTATAAATAGATACATGCATATATGTGCAAATGTTTGTATGTTTTCACATAGAAATATCTTGAGACTATCAAGAATGCAAGGGTCTTAATGAAAAGAACCACATGCAGTAGTTTTTATTCTTAATTCTATACTAGTTGTTATGTTCAAAATACTCAAATACAAATCACAGTCATAATTAGCTTATGTTTACATCCTACCTAAGCCTCTGTGTTATGAATTTATTAAATTTTAATATAATATGGTCATATCATCTAATCGATTTAAATTTTGAAGTTATTTTCATCTCATAAATTCTATTTATATTTTCTTATGCGACATCTTATACCAAATACTCTCCATCTCTGCCACTTTTCCCGCAACATACCTAGCTAGTCTTCGTACACGAGCAACGGTTCTATTACACCTTAAAATGATCAAACTGTAAGCAAAGAACTTTCACCTCTGATCATCAACCAGCCACGAAACATCATCTGCCATCGCCACTTCAATTGATTGCATATCATTGGAATTTGCATGAGGACCAACAACGCATCGGACCACCATACATTTGTTATGATCACCAAACATCCTCAAACTCTCATCCGCCATCGCAACTTCAATCCATTGTACATTGGTGGCTTCGGTGCTAGGACAAAGGACCCAAACCACGATGAATTCGCCCATGATCACCAACAACCAAACAACCATCATCCGCCGTTGCCACTTCTATACATTGTACATCGGGTGCATTAGTGCTAGAAGCAACCACAGCGACCGCCAAACTACCATGCATCCACACATAGCCCCCAAATCATCATGCGTCGTCACCATTTCAATACTTTGCACATCCGCTTTATCGGTGCTAGGACCAAAGATGGCTACCGCTGAACCATCATGCATTCACTCATGTTCATCAAAAACCCACCAACTTCAATGCATTCCACAGCGGTGGCATCAGTGTAGGGATGTAACGGAACGGCAATATTATGTATCGGTTCCAACCGTTCCAGTTCCACCAGTGTATTCGTTACACTTAACAGCTCCAGTTCCAAACAGCTCCAATCCCAAGTAGTAGAAGAGACTGAGTGGAATGGTCTGTAAACAATCTCAACCGTTTCAGGTCATCCGATGATTTTATTTTAATTTGTTATAACATTCAAACACGTTGTAAACAAGCTTCGGCGTGACGCTCAACGGGCGCGGAACCGTGACGAGGCATGCAACCAGGTGGCAGCATATAAGTCGGCCAGGAAATGCCTTCGCAAACTGATCAACAGTAGCAAGGCTCGCTGCCGGCAAGACCTAGTGGAC
Source organism: Odontomyia ornata (assembly GCA_963969285.1). Taxonomy (NCBI): domain Eukaryota; kingdom Metazoa; phylum Arthropoda; class Insecta; order Diptera; family Stratiomyidae; genus Odontomyia; species Odontomyia ornata. The sequence goes on along the minus strand of OZ017742.1, from coordinate 203,555,517 downwards.
AATGTGAACAAGGATCCGTGGGGCCTTGGCTACAAGCTGGTCATGGGGAAACTTGGTGCCCTACGGAAGCCTTGTATACATGACGCGGAAAAGATGAACGCGATAGTGCGGGGACTCTTCCCCGCCCATCCCGTCCGTGTTGACGCTGTCCATGGTGAAACAGCAGTCGAGTGCCCACTCTTCACACAGCTGGAACTGGAGGAGGCAGTCCTCTCCTTGAAAGCGAGGAAGGCTCCAGGTCCAGATGGTGTTCCAGCTGAGGTGTTGCGGCTCGTCTATCACCATTGTCCTGACTTGCTGCTTAGCACATTCAACGCTTGCCTACGGGACGGGGTTTTCCCGGTACGATGGAAGGTGGCGAGGCTCGTGCTGATCAGCAAGGGGAAGGGAAATCCCGAATCACCGTCTGCATACCGCCCGTTATGCATGCTAGACACGGCTGGGAAAGTGCTAGAGAAACTCATCAAGGGAAGACTCACTGACGCGATTCGTGCTGCTGGGGAACTATCTCGTCGGCAGTACGGCTTTAGAGCAGGACGTTCTACCATTGATGCGATTGCAGAGGTGGTGAACGCGGTCCAAAAGGCAGAGGCATATAGTCGCACCAAGCGACGGATCGTCCTGTTGGTGACACTCGACGTCAGGAATGCCTTCAACTCTGCTAGATGGGTGGACATTCTGGACACGCTGGAAAACTCTTTTCAAGTTCCAGAATATCTAATGCGGCTTTTGAGGAACTACCTAAAGGACCGAAGCCTGCTCTACGACACGACACAGGGCCAACGAAGGATGGAAATTACATCGGGTGTTGCCCAGGGATCTATCCTTGGTCCGGACCTGTGGAACGTGTCTTACGACGGGCTACTGAGACTTGAGATGCCACATGAGTCGCGCTTGGTCGGCTATGCGGATGATGTTGCGGCTCTGGTCGCCGGACGCACCGTTGAACAAGCGCAACTTAGGCTAGGTATGCTAATGTGCCGAGTGAGGGACTGGATGACTGCTCGCGGGCTCAGTTTAGCACTGGAGAAAACCGAAGTGGTCATCTTGACAAAAAAGAGAATCCCTAGAGTAAGGATGATCAGTATTGGAGATATACAAATCGAATCGAAGCCAGCGCTGAAGTACCTGGGGCTACTGATCGACTCGAAGATGAGTTTCTCTGAGCAAATCAGGGCAACGGCTGAGAAGGCTGCTTCGGGAATATCGGCCCTGAGTCGACTTATGGCCAACGTAGGGGGACCCAGCCCATCAAGAAGACGCCTCTTGATGAGTGCTGTAGGGTCAGTGCTACTGTACGGAGCGGAGGTTTGGGGTGACGCTCTTAGCAAGGAGGTATACTGAAAACGATTGGCACAGGAACAGAGAAGAGGAGCACTGAGAATTGCATCTTCGTATCCAACAGTCTCCGACTCGGTGGTGAGAGTGATTGCAGGCGTGATACCTGTCGCCCTCCTTGCTAGAGAGCGCCGCGCTATTTACCTGCGCCGAAACGAGGATGTGAGGGAGATGGTTGTCCGCGAGGAGAGACAACGCTCGCGCAACGATTGGCAGCAGTCTTGGGGGAATTGAACGAAGGGAAGGTGGACTGCGCGCCTCATCCCGGATGTGAGACCGTGGCTTTATCGAAGGCATGGTGAGACTGACTTCTATCTGACCCAGCTTTTGAGTGGGCACGGGTGTTTTCGGTCTTACCTGCACAAGATCGGTAAGTCACGGTCTCCCGATTGTCGGTTTTGCACAGGAGAGGAGGACAATGCCTGTCACACATTTTTTGCGTGTACCAAATGGGTCAGACTGCGAAGGGAACTCTACAGGGAGACGGGAGATTTCAACCCGGATAATATAGTTGCGGTGATGCTCGAATCGGTTGACAAATGGAACCAGGTGGCACATTATTCTTGGGCAGTCCTAAAAAATAAAAGGGACTCACTGCAGCCGGAGGCGCTGGGGCTTGGGGATCACTCTTCTGACATTTCCTCTTCCCCTCTCCCCTCCCGCTAGGAAAGGGACTCCCCAGCTTGAAGGCGCCCCACGGCGTAACAAAACGAGACCTGGCCCGAAGTAATGTGTCAAACGGTTCCAGGCTAGGTTCTCAGATTGACAGGGGAGGTGTTTAGTGGGTAGTCCAAGGGTATCCTCCATGGGAGTCCCACACTGCCAGACTCGGCGGGCGTAAATGCCTTCACCTCCCTACCACAAAAAAAAACAATGAAAACAAGTTAATATTTTTATTTTATGTTAAATGTTCACAATGTCATGATTTGCATTTAAAAAAAGTAGCACCTTCGCTTTTTCGCCATTTAAGCGGGATCTACGATCGCATAAAATCATGCCAGGCATAGAAAAAATTTGTTCACATGGAACGGAGGTCGGAACAACCTGTAACCAAAATTAAAAATATTCACACAGGTGTTACGTAGTAGGTATTAACGGAATAGTTCCATCAGTACAAAATCAAGGTAACAATTATTAATCAATTATTGATTATTATTACCGAAAACAATTCTTTAGCAATCTCGCTTAAGATCGGATAATTGTATTTATGGTCGTTCCACCATTTTATGGGGTCCTCGAGACGGTCCATGCACCCATCTTCTAAACATCGCTGCAACTCGATTGTTGCTTTGCTTTCGGCGTTGTCTACAGTAGACAAAAGATTATAAGTTAAAACATTATTAGATATAAATCATTTGTGTTTATTAATGGATGGTGCCATTGATACTTACTAATTGGAGCATGACCCTCTATTTTCTTTTCAAATGCCGCCCAAATAGACAGACGATTATGTTTTGTCTCTCTGTCCTTCGAAATTGTCATCGTGTCGCTGTTGGGACCATTAATATGTTGGGATATTTTAATCTTACTAACCATAATTCCTTTCAGTTGAGAATATATTGCATCTTATGTACTTTTTAGAGTGAACGGTAAACTTTTGAAGCGTGGATCCAAAAATGTACAAAGGCCGAACGTACGACTTTGTTCCACTTCCCCAAAGCGGTCTAACCTCTGGTTTTCAGTCGTTGTTAGTTCGATGAGTTCCTTTATTTTTGAATCGAAAATGTCGTATTCTTGTTCGTTACAGAACGCATCATAAACTGCAAGCAGACCATTGACCAGAACGATCAGGCTCGATGCTGGAGGATACTTCTTCCCACTCAAACTCCTTGTAAGTGCTTCAAATGGCTCTAATATGGTACAAAGTTCTTCGGTGATTGCCCATTTGTTCGGAGTTAGTATATAAAATTGATGGTCTAACACGGCGATTGTTGTTTTTAGAGGTATTTCAAGGTCGACGAAATGTTCTAGCATGTAATAAGTGGAATTCCACCGCGTTGGCATAGAAGGAATCAATTTTTAGGGGTTATCGTTCCCGTTTTGTTTTTGGCATTCAAAAAATTTTGTTGTTGATTTTGTGCTTTTTCTGAAATACGACGCTATATTTTTAATATTTTGAATCAAATCCACAATTTCTTTTATTTTTGTTTAAAACTGTACATACTATTAAATTTATTTTATGGGCGGAGCAACCATAATGTTGTAGTTTTAATTTTTGTGTTATGGCATTAGTGATGTTACTGGCGTTGTCTGATATAACAATCACAATTTTGTCCCTTATATTCCAAAAATCTATAATCTTATTGATTTCTGAAGCCAAATTTTCACTCGTGTGATTTTCTTCCATTATACCACAAGACGAAAGGATATTTTTTAGCTCCCCTTCATCCACAAAATGGGCCATTAATGCTAAATAAGATTCATTTTGAATTGAAGTCCAAGAATCCGTGGTCAAAGTTAACTTTTTGACACTCTCTAACTTTACTTTTGTTGCCGATAGGCATTGTTCGTATAAAGCCGGTATCATAGTTTTCGAAATTTTTTTACGTGTTGGAAGTACTATGAGGGATTTAAGGAATGAACAAATCCTCTAAATGCTTCATCAGCCACGACACTAAATGGTTGGTCATCACAATAGAACAGTCTTAAAAGTCAACTGTCCCATTCATTTTGCATACGCGGTGTTACCTTTCTTTTTAGATATGATGTCATTTCCGGCTGAAAGGGCCATGACCGTGAAATTATAGTAGATGAAGAAACTTTTGGAGCATTTAAATTTAAGGAGCTGGGACCTGGCTGCTTATTCGACGAAGCACTTCCTTCTGAAAAAGCAAGGTTACTGCTTACCACCAGGCTGCCGTCGATTAACTCCTCATTTTCGTTTACCCTTCTTTTAGCTTGATCCTGTGTAGTTGACATATCTACGGTTGGATGATGCCTTTTGATATGTTTATAGAAATTCGAAGTATTACTTTTACAAGCCACTTTCGATGCACACATTTTGCACTTGGCTAAATCCGCAACTTCTTCAAATAAACCCATAAAGGACTACTTTTTGCACGTTTCATTATTTAAATACCCAATAACTCACTAAACGATGACTTTTTATTATTATTACCAAACAAGGCATACATATAATTCATTGATATACATAAATAACAATTAATAGCATTAACAATTCTCAAAAAAAAATTTAAAGTATTAAATCATTTTATAGCTAAAAAATTACAAAATATTTAATTAGATTAAGTTTATTGGACTAGGGAGGACAAGGCGTTTAGGATAATGGATTTGAATTGGACTCTGGAGATTGTTGGAGAGTAGTGAGCACTCAATGAGTTAAATGTTTTGCAACATCTATTCATTGGCTCGCTGTCTGCATACCTAGTATGATGCCGCTCTTCTATCAGCATACGCGAATGCCTAGTGGTTCGTGATGTTTCATTCAATTTTATTTTATTAGTTATGTATGGTATGCTAATGTTGCCTCTAAGCACGTCGAAAGCGAAGCAGCAAATTATCATTGATCTTCGGGAGGAAAGTGATGTCATATTTAGAATTTGGAGTCTTTGTGCATATGATGGTAAAGTCTGGTGCTTTTAAGGATCATATGAACATCTCAGAGCAAATAACAGAAACTGTTTCTGAACAGATTCAATTCTGTCTATGTGCACATCAAAAACAGGGTTCCAAATGAAACATCCATATTCCAGTATGGGGCGGACTAAAGAAAGTTATAGGTTTTGGTCACCCATATGTTCTTAAATTCCTTCACTCTTCGCTTGATGAAACCTAGGATCTTATTAGCTCTGGAAATTATTTCATCGTAATGCAACTTAAACCGCATCTTTGTATCCAGGATGCCACCAAGGTCTTTGACACTATCGACTCTAGCCAGTTTTGTATTGTTCAGGTGATAATCAGCTTTGAAGACTGAATTTTTGCGGGAAAAGGTAATCACCTGACATTTTTCCAAATTCAAATGAAGCTGGCTTATAGAAGACCATTCAAACAGAGAGTTTATCTTGCTATGAAGGAATAGTGAGTCGTTTTGAGAGGTAATCACATGATACAGTTTTAGATCATCCGCATAATATAAGTGAGATATATCCGATAAGGTTTCTGACAGACCTGAGATGAATATATTAAAAAGAAGAGGACCGACATGACTCCCTTGAGGTACTCCAGAATAGGCATTTATTACTTTAGACAAATGTCCCTGAAATTTGATTATTTGGGTTCGGTTTTCTAGGTGAGAATAGAGCCAATCAAGTAATGAGCCAGTGATTCCAAATTTCTGCAACTTCTTACACAGTATTTTGTGGTTGACACGATCGAAAGCTTTACTAAAATCAGTGTATATAGCATCAATTTGGTGTCCTTTTTCCATTTCACATAGCGTAGTAGACACCATCACGGTGAGGCTAGTGGTTGTCGAGTGGTTTTTTCGGAAGCCATGCTGTTGGTTATTAAGGTGAGGCTCTACGATGGGAGATAGTTTGGAGCAGATAATTTTTTCAAATAGTTTCGGAGTGGTCGATAATATAGCAATTCCTCTATAATTTTTAACGGACCCTTTGTCACTGCATTTGTGAATTGGAATCAGATGGGATGATTTCCAGTATGTTGGCAATATTCCTGAGGAGAGAGACTTATTGAAAATAATGTAAAGTGGTAAAAGCAGTTTTTCCTTGCAGTGGAACACAAACCAGGGAGGAAGCAAATCAGGGCCTGGTCCTTTGCTCAAATCAAGCTCCTCAATAGCCTTCAATATTTCTTCTTCAGAAATAAACATCTCATTAATTAGAGCTGCTGAACATGTGGATGGAGAAGGAGTATAGGACGAGGTGCTATTAGTAGAATAAATAGATTGAAAATGACTCGCGAAAAAATCACAGAATTCTGCAGGCGATGATGATCTTAAGTCACCATATACCATTGATTTGGGGTACCCCTTTGATTTACGTTTAGTATTTACGAAGTCAAAAAATTTCCTTGGATTCTGGATTATATTCTCTCCAATAGTGTTTACATATGATTCATAAGCTTCTCTAGATTTTGATTGAAGATCTTTTGCCAGATGATCATATTGCTTTTCAATTCATTGCTTACATTGGATCTTTTTTGTATGATTTTATGGAGTTTGTTTCTTTGGTTTCGTGAATATCGTAGGTCCCTATCAAGCCAAGGTTCAGACAATTTGTCTTTTTTCTTAATCCTAGGTACATAAGTTTCAACGGCGTCAATGATTATCTTATAGAAACGATCTATCGCATCGTTTATACCTAAAGTTGTAAGTGTACCAGTCCAGTCAATATTACTTAAATAATTATTAATGCCCTAGTAGTCAGCATTATGAAAGTCATATACAATTAAGTTATTGTATGAGAAAGTACAGGTTTCATCAGCATTGGGCAATTCAACAGAGAATGCGTTATGGTGTAGACTATTAGAGAATAAGTTGTCCGCATCCCGAGTTGAATTGACCACTACTTCGTCATAAGCATTACTAAAAATAAGATCAAGCCAATTGTAGTAAATAGGTATTTCAAAATGTCCGTAAAGGACTTCAGCGATGGTCTGCTGCCTCGGCAGAAGAAGGTGTCAGTATCTGCCGAGAATGCCCTTGTCTGGGGAATGCGCTGGAAGGCTAGCATTGCGGTGTCGTGGGGCGGGTTCATTCCCCCAGCACAAGGAGGCACTACAAAGAATTTCGCACCTACGAATTTCTGGGGTCGAACAAAACAAGGCAACCAAAGTCGCAAAAAGTGTAGGTAACTACACAACGGACAACTGACTTGTTCGTGGAACAAGAGTATCAAGTAAAAAGAAGTGGAAGGAGGGTGACCTCGTCCTTACCCGGAGAGGCTCATGGCCCACAAATGAGAGAAGAGCAACCGGATGGTGATGGAGCCCCTGCGCACCCACCCAACCGGATTAAAATCCATATTTGTTGTAGTGGCCAGATATTCCTCTTCTGAGTGGAATACTCATACAACTTGACTTGCATAAGCTTTCCCATGAGAAGAGAAGTACCCCGGTGACCAATTTACGCCATAGAATTATGCAATTCGATTGCATAACTATGTCATAAAGAGGCACTCTGCTTGGGCCACACAACGCGCATAGTCTCAACAGTAGACGGAAGAATATATGATTGTTTCTCTATGAATGGAACAGTTAAGGCATCTAGTGAACTCCAGGTTGTACTGTTTGTTTTAACTTTTCCTTCGTATAATTCCACAGTAGTTAATTCAGTTCTTCTCACTTTATCATTAAAGTATGAATAAACAAGCCAATTTTCAGAGTGTACTATATGCAATGGTTCACGTGCCTTGCGGTGAGATATTGAATAGACAATGACCCCTGACACAACATCAACTAAATAAACATTTAAAACATTTTTATGAACTGGGTCCAAACTTTGTGTAACAACTGCTACTAAATTTTGATTTATATATTTATATAAAACGGAACGATCACTTAATACTCTACCTTGCGAATGAACATGTTCATAAGGATTTTCTCCCAGCAATCTTTTATATTTTCGCAGCTGTTTGCATTTATGCCCGGTATTGTAAGGGTTTTTGCAGTTTTCATGGTAGAAATAACCGTCGGTAACCCCAAAGCAAGTGTATAAAATGTTTTAGCGTTTAACTCTTTCCCGCATGTCGACGGTTTGTCTGACAACGATACGATCTGGTCGTCTATCCAAATAGCTCCATTGCGACCTACTGCTTTAAGTTTCATCTTAGGGGTAGTATTTAAAGAGAGTTTTTCAATTTGTGTCGAATCAGAAGCCAAGTCGAGCCAAATCAATTGACTTTTGTCCAAGCACACATAATAAGATCCAGCTAGAATACAGTCCGCGTCTTATATCCAGGGAGCTGTAATTTTCGCGGTAGTTCCACTACTTTGTCCAGTCATTGTAATATACTTTGTTACTTCCAAATGTGATCCCCAACAGGAATAACATGATATAAATATGTATTATGGAAACCCACTGCTTTACTCCGCCCGGTTTTGCTGTATGGGCATCACTGACCATTCCCATAGGACATTGCCAGTTGCAGGTGACCAACCTCGCACAATCGCTGGTGAATGCATTTGGATCCATGGCACTTATGCTTGTTGCATTTGCACGTGTGCTTGTCGCATTTTCACGAGGCTTTGGCTGTGGTGGGCCCCATTATTCATGACGCGGACACGCTTCGTGCTCAATTACTACACAATAACCATTCTGATTGGGAGTCGGAGTGACCTGCTGCAAATCGTTCCCATAGAATGTACTAACAAGGTTGAAGTCACTGTGATCTAGGAGATTTACTGGAATAAGACACTTATCATCAGGTTCAATGATGAATGTTAAATTGGGTCGATTGAAGTCTCCCGCAATCAAAATCTTGTCATCCTCGTCGATGGACCCCGCAAGAGAGGAAATAACACTGCAAACATCATTGTATGTTGCTTCGCTGGATTTGGGTGGAATGTAAAAAAACACCAATATATATATTGAATTTGGACATTTTAATGCGAACAATTTTATGCTGGAAAGATTTGTTCGTAGCAGTAGGGATGAGCTCATTTGGAAAAGTCGTGTGCGCAGCGAGTAAAACACCCCCTCCTCGTGTCTGCCCAGTGGTTAAAAAATCTCGATCATCTCGGTAAATAATCCAATTAGAATCAAGAATCTCTTCGTTACGAAATGAGTCATTCAACCATGTTTCTGTAAGGCACAGAACATTGAAATGGCACGATTTGGCGTCAAGGAAGAGTTTGTTCTTATTCTCTCTTATGCCGCCGCAGTTGTGGTAGAAGAGTTTTAGGCTACTGGATGAAAGTTTATTATTGGGGACGAAAAAATTTTTGGTGTTGCTCTCTTGATCTCTGAAGTGAGGATGTATAGTTAGAGCTTATATGGGAGGCGTAAGTATCTAAATATTTCTTGACTTGGTCCGAGGACACGCCTAATTCTTCGTGGAATCTTAAGTAAAGTCCACGAAGGGCATCAACTTCTATTGGAAGACCTTCGCGCTGGATCATTACTTTCAAATTAGTTTTCATCTTTCCATCGATGCACGTTGTCTCTGGAGCTTTGTGCAAGTACGCTAAAAAAAGTCTGACATATTCCTAGACTTTATGGTCTCTAAGCCTTGATAAGATGTATCTGCTTTCTAGATCCACACTAGCGTTGATGGTAGCTTTCACAACGGGTGGTATAAGAGTATTTAAAAATGTGCCTTTGGTGTTTGAAGAGTGAATTGTTGAGGTTGGTAGCAGAATGGAAGGTGAAGAGGAAGGAATTTGAACACCACCGTGTACAAAATTCTTATATTTACACATTTCCTTCGTACCACCAGTTGTTTGGACTGAGGGGGCACATACTTGTGTAGATTTTTCTCCTCGAAGAATATTCGGCTGCAGACAATTTTCGTTAGTACTTTCAGATTCCAAGGAAATAGGCTTGTTAGTTGTGTTCTCAACACTGGGAGATGGAGGTGCAATTTCCGCAACTATATTCGGAGTTAAATTTTGTGGGATATTACTAGGATTGGGCTTTTTTATGGTTTGTGGGATAATGGCAGAGTAATATTTATTACAATTATTATTTAAATTGATTTTACTACAGGTTCTGGGTGCTCTCTAAAAACAATATCATCCGAGATGTAGACTCCGTTATGCGTTTTTAAATTGGTGAAAAGCCATGCATACCTGTGCGGCACAAAAACTTTGAAGGCACGTCTTCGTTTGTTGCGATGTGGTATATCCTCTACTTTGCATCCATTAATCAGGAAATCCGTTTCAAGTTTTCGCTGAACTCCGCCTGCATTAAGATGATGGGGAACTTTCCTTAAATAGAATAAGTCGCAAGATGTTGTGTTCGCTGATGAGTTTCCTGCCTTCAGCTTAGATAATCTGTTGTTCCACTCTTCTTCCGACCAGATAGCTCCTAGCTTGAAGATCATGGCTGTGGTCATCACTGGAACTGGAGCTGATGGCAAAGAGGGATGCACGCTGTGTTTGTGTTTCGACTCTCTGTTTTCCTTCATTTGACTTTCAGGATTGTTGAAAGCTATATGACTTTCAGGGTTGTTGAAAGCTATATGACCAGCATCTTTCTCCAGTAGTTTCGCCTCGAAGCTTGAAAACTTTTGATCAATGCTGTCTAGTTTTGTTTTAATGGCTGAAAGCTTTGTTTCTTCTTCATGGTTTCCATGTACTGAAATATACCTATTAAATCTAACACCAGATCACTGACTGATGTGATAACTTGTAACATTTTACGTGCAAGTGAATCCAAAGGAACCGATAACGTAAACAAATTCAATTCAAACCTTTCTCGTGTTAACAGCTCCAGCAGGAGCTGTTATGGTATTCGCTTTGGAGCTGCATTCGTTCAGTTGAGTAAATCGTCATAACTTCTAGCAGAGAGAAGAACCCATAACAGAAACAATCTCAAGCCGTTCCATCGTTAATAGCTCCAGCAGGAGCTGTTATGGTATTCGCTTTGGAGCTGCATTCGTTGACTCGATTGAATCTTCATAACGCATAGCAGAGAGAAGAACCAATAACGCAAACAATCTCAAGCCGTTCCATTGTTAACAGCTCCAGCCAGAGCTTTTAAGGGATTCGCGTTGGAACCGTTCCAAACACTCCGAGTGCGTATTAGGTTCCATGGAACGGCTCCAGTGAATCCATCCCTACATCAGTGCTAACTTAAAGAATGGCTACTGCCGAACCATCATACATTCGCCCATGATCTCCAAATACTCAAAAACCATCATCTATCGTCGCTACTTCAATGCATTGCACTTGGGTGGTATCAATGCTAGAAGAAAGCACTGTTACCACAGAACCAACCTGCATTTACCCATCATCCCCAAAAAGCCACCAATGACCATCCGTCGTCACTATTTTAATATATTGCACATCGGCAGCATCGGTGCTAGAAGGAAGAACGGCCACGGCGGAACCCCCGTGCATTTACCCATGATCCCCAAATACCTATAAAACACCATCCGCCATCACCACTTACATACATCGCACATTAGCGGCATTAATGCTAGGACCAAGCACGGGTGCCGCTGCTTCATCATTCATTTGCTGATGGTCCTCAAATACCCACAAATGACCATTCATCGTCGCCACTTCAATACATTGCACATTGGCGACTTCAGTGCTAGGGTCAAGGATGGCTACCGCGAAACTATTATGTACGAGTATTCATGATCTCTAACAATCCACAACTATCATCCGTCGTCGCCATTTCAATACATTGCACATCAGCCACATCGATGCTAGGAGGAAACTTAATTACCGCCGCACCATCATGCATTCATTCATGATCCCCGATGATCCATCAACTATCATCCGTCGTTGCCACTTCAATGCACTGCACACTGGAGGCATCAGTGATCGCTACCGCAGAACCACCATGCATTCGCTAATAATTACCAACGACCAACCAACCATAACCCGCCGTCGACACTTCAATGCATTGTACATCGGTGACATTGGTCTTAGGATCAAGCACGGCTACCGCCAACCCACCATGCATTCGTCCATGGTCCCCAAACACCCGCCAACGACCATCGATTTCAATATATTGCACATCAGCGACATCGGTTCTAGGACCAAGTATGGATACTGCCGAACCATCATCCCCAAATACCTTCGCACGACCATTCTTCGTCACCACTTAAATACATTGCACATAGGTGGCATCGGTCCTAAGAACGAGCACGGCTACCGCCAAAGCTGGATTGGCGGTAGCCCATAGTCCCCTAATACCCACCAATGACCATCCGTCGTCATCATTGCAACACGAGTGCATTGCACGTCAGTGGCATCGGTGGCAGGACCAAGCACGGCTAGCGCCGCACCATCATGCACTCGCCCTTGGACCACAAATATTCACCAACGGTCATCTCTCATCATCACATCAATACAATGCACACCGCTGCTAGGACCACAAACTAATATGCATTCGCCAACAATGACCCACTATTGCCAAAACCATTTATTGCAAATCGGTGCAATCAGTTCTAGCATACCCCATAGGTGAGTAAACTTCTACCGAAAACAGACTGTCGCACGAATGTCGTTTCCTGTCCGCCCGGAGTGTAAACGGTTCTGCTTTTTTGTTACATCTGAAATTTTTTACCCCCCAGTAAAAAGTTTCACTTCAAAAAGTCTATTCGTGCATTAGATTGTCCAAAGAGAGGCAAATGTAAAAAAATCTTGTCACCCTTCAATCGCGATTGGACACCTTAAACCCAAAAAATCACGGAGGTGGTCCATTATAGTTACAAGAGCAATAAACACCTAAGAATTACTTATGAAATTTTTTGTGGCTACATGATTGAGTTGCATATTTTAAATAATTTTTTCTGAAAAATTATTAGAGAAGAAAAATGTTAGAAGAAGGTGGTTTCGACGTGTGTACTAAATCTCATCGGGCCATCACTCTTATTAGATACACACCCGTGATGGCGACCGACATCCTTGGAGGTGAGAGAGTTATTTTTAATTTTCCTTCTTATGCGAACTCAATATGTTTTTGTAACTTCGAATTATGTTCAGGTTAAATTTCCTCCTGTAAGTACATGTCTTTGCTAAAGTTTAAATTCATCACTTCACCCTTTTTACATCAAGTTAACGTTAACGATCTCGTTTAAATTATACAAAATATGCATCTCAATCATACAGCTACAAAGAATTTGATAAGTAATTTATAAAGCAATTGGAGCCATCCAAAAACGAGATCGATGTCCGCACGAAGGAATATAAGCTCACTGTAGAGCAAAAAATTATCGAATTGATTTACATTAACTTGATGCAAAAAGTGTGAAATGATCAATTTAAAGTTTGGCAAAACCTAAGAATTTTGCCAGTAATAGTCTGCTTTGTAATTTTACGTTTTGCCCCATAAAATTGAAACTGTACACTCAAAATCCGTCAAGCTTCTTAGTAGGTTAACATAAGGTTCTAGTAACCCACAAAATTTCATTCAAATCAAATCATAATGCAGCGAATTGAGGTCATTTTAATTTTATGAAAACACAACAACAACATGTGGTGGTCTTTGGTATAGAAGTATTTCAATTTCGACGGAATTTCATTAAAATTTAAACTACATATAGTGTTTTATTTGAGTATGTTTGTTTTCAGAAAATTTAGTTAAAGTGGAACAAAATGTTGGCTGTTTTGCGTTTATGAAATAACCCCTCCAGCTATCGTATATAACTGAACGATTTCTTGTAGGATGTGAATTCTTAATTCAAGTCATCGATTCAGCAATCAGAAAAGTTGTTTTGAACCCTAGGATGACTACAAAGCCCCTCTGGTAGGAGCACTCTGTCATATTGCGGACTCAACTTGTTTGTTCTGTTTTTTTCCTGGAAATTTAACTATTGCGCAGAATAAATTTACCTATTGTGCAGAATACTTTATATAACACAGAGGCTTGGCCACCGTGGGTGCCGCGGCACCCACACTAATCTCACAGGGGCGTCAAATCGAGATTAACTAAATTAAATTTTCTAATACTTTAAACTAAAGATTTTAAACAGAGATTGAAGGAATGCTAAATACCTAAAATTTTTAGAAGTAAACTTTGTTTTGTAACCACATCAGAGGGGCAGCAAAATTGATAAATTATAAATTATGAAGTGAAAGTGTGTTGATTTTTAAAATAAGCCTATATACTAGGATTTGACACGGAAACGTAGTTTCTCTCAATGACATGTGCCAGAAAAACGTCGGGGTCGGGGTTTTAAAAGCTCCTCTCACTAGTTTTTTAATAATTAAATATTTTCTTAAAAAAGTCAGTTTGAAAATAGTTTTTTGATTGAAAAACATCACACCGTCAAATTATTCGAGCAATTATCGAATATCTGAAGTTTTAATTCTGAAGAAGTTTCTAGAAGCGGAAAGAAGACATTCAATGGGCAGTTCCTTTTGATGAATATTGCCTCGAATCTGGCTGCGAAGCAACGACCTGGAGCAGCACGATAGCACAATCCCAAGAGCGAAAAAAACTAGATTTTTTGTTGAAGGGGGTCGACTGTGGTGAGGACATAGTCGATCTCCTTCTGTTGCTCAAAGAAGCTGCACTAGCTGCAATAGAATTTCTTCTTCTTCGTAGCACTGCAGCTCCTCTCTGCAAATAGTGCCTCCAACTTTCTCGGTCTGTTGACCACGTCCTACAATTTTGAAATACGAGCAGCGATGAACTCCTTGGTTTTCCCACTGGCCTCCAGCCTTCAGTTCTCCCAACGAATACCTTTTTGGGTATCCGTTTTTCGTCCATACGATTCATGTGTCCACCTTCCACAGTCTTACAATAGTTGAGACCTCCGACTCATAAAACATTTCACACAACTCATGGCTGTATCGAATTCGCCATTGGTCCCCGTCTAGCTTTGCTCCGATTATTCAACTCAGGACCTGTAGCTCAAAGGCGTTCAATATATTTGCGGATGCTTGGATTAACAGTCCATGTTTAACATCCATAGCATAACACAGGTCTTATCACAGATTTGTATACTTGAGCTTTGTTTCCCTGTGTATGCAGTTGGTCTTCAAGATCGTCACAACTGAAAAAATATTTTATTTGCGAGCTGTATTCTTCGGCGCATTTCATCTCTTTCACTAAGTAAACAAATCCGCTCACATTTTCGATACTGTATTCGCCAAGTATGATATTTTGCGTGCTTGAGGTATTTTTCCTGGACTGCGTCATGAGCTTTGTTTTATTTTCATTGATTTGTAGCCCTACTAGTTTTGCTTCGATGTCAAGTTTCAGGAAGAGTTCTTTAGGAGTTGTTAATGACCGTGACAAAATGTTGATGTCATCCGCACAGCCTACTACTTAGCTCGACTTGTATAGTAATATACCTCGTGTATTGACAGTTAGCTTCCGTATGACGTACTCCAGAGCCAAATTGAATGGCAATGGGGCCAGCCCTGTTTGAGTCCGATATTTGTGTCAAAGGGATGGGAGATCATCGACGTCATTGTCATTTGATAAGACGGACTAGTTTGGCTGGGATACCAAAGCAAAGCATTATTTAATACAGTACATTACGCTTGCTTAAAGTCAACGAAAATTTGGTGTACGTCTAAGTTGAACTGCCGGCATTTTTCAAGACTGTGAACAATTGATCTATTGTCGATCAACCTGCTCTAAAACCACCTTGATACTCCCCAATAATACTGTTGACGTATGATCCGATTGTACTTTCTAAGATCTTTGAAAATATTTTGTACGCTGTAAAAAGTAGTAACATGACTCTATAATGTTCGCACTGTAGCTTGTAACCTGTTTTTGTGGATAGGGAATATAATTGATTGGCTCCGCTCTTTCAAAATATCTTCTTGTTGCCAAATATGCTGGATGACTTTGTAAATAGCTTTATGAACATCACTGCCATCATATTTGATGAGCTAAACTGGAATCACATCGATGCCTGGGGTTTCATGATGGAACAAACTTCATTCAGAGTTAGTTGGACCATTGGTAGCTCTCCGCTCACATTTATAGGCTCCAATACTCTGTGGAGAATTAAGGAGGTTCTTGAAATATGATGCCCATCTTTCCTTATTGTTGGATTTATTAGCGATGATATTGCCGATGCCATCCCGACAGAGTGTGGTTTTGGGCTGATAAATACATTTCAGGTTTTTCTCTACTTTGTATGCTTGTCTTGTGTTATTGCTCGCTAAACTTCCATCTACACATCTCAACTGGTAATCATAGTATTGTTGCGAATTCCGGCGTACCGACTTTCTCCCATTCACAACTTCAAATTGCCACCGTAACATTTCCACCTTCATTTGGGCACTCCTACCTTTTCCTCTGTAAATTTATTTATTTTATCAACATTTTCCATTTTCCCTTTAATTTTTATTTCCCCATCATCACAATCCTACCCTTTTCCCTTATTTCCAACTACAAAAAAAAAATACATACTAATAATTTCAATTTTCCCACTAACAACATTCCATTGTTTAATTCCCACTAACAAAACTTCATTCAATACCTTTTCCCTAACAAAACCTAATTCCTTCCTTCATACTAACTATTTCTATTCCTACTAACAAATTTTATTTTTTATACTAACAAAAATTAATTCACGTTCCCCTACTAACAAAGTTCAAACTCATACCCAAAGGTATTGTTGTTGTTGAAGAGGGCCAGGTGCCAGAATTAAGTTTTCGTTTCTGCAAGTAAGCCAGAACGACGGGTCGGAGAGGGCGATAAGGGGCCATTGCGTGCTCCTTAATTTTCTAGTATCGATTGAATTTTCGAGTTAATTTAAAGTTAAATTTTCAGTGGCCCCACACTCTTTTTTGTCATCGCCGTGTTACATAACCAGTATACCCTATGTATACTGGTATGAACTGGGAGCACATTTGATGTGTATTCAATATACATCATCAAGGCTCCCCGGGAAAGAACTCCTACCTACACCACTTACCTGCTACTCTGTCCGCTTAAACTAGAACAACAAAAGACGAGAGTTAATTTTTAATGAATTACTTTAGTTTTATTGCTCATTCTTTTTAGATCTCTAACATTACAATCAATTATTTAATTAATTTAAGCAACTATCCATACCGGATGAAGCATTTACATTCACACTTCTTTAGTTAATTGTAGCAACTATCCATACGGTGTCTACACGGACGGAGGATGCCTAGAAGTAAGTAAAGTAAGTTGATGGTGGCTACGCAGCGTAATACGCAAACAAGCCGAAGGAGGTTCGCGGCTCAAGCCTACACCTCACCATCTTACTAATTATCGAAGATACTCCGCATTTGCACCGGAACTATATGCACTGCCTCTTCATTGTTGACTTCGCGGCGAAATACACTTCGCGTACAATACCGTAACCGCTGTTATCACTACTTGCCGTTTCTCGCTCGATCAATTGCCTTTTAAACGATTCATGCGGCCTCAATTCGCCCTAAATTCGCTGAGTGATTGAAACGTGCACTCTCGTTCCACGGAAGCTTCTTCCTCCGCGCTCCGTCTCACTTGCCCACCTTTGCGGTGAATTGGAGAAACGGTTTGAAGGCAGGGTTTAGCACAGTATCACTCCGCTGGAAACACACACCCGAAGCTTCTCATGTACATGGTCGTTGTCGTTGCTAATGTTATGGCCTATGTAGTATAACACTTGGCGTAGCTTGTCGATGTTTCTATAAGCACACCCCGAAGCTTCTTATGTACATGGTCGTGGTCGCTAATGTTATGAATTATGAAGGCTTTTCGCTTGCCGTTGGTCGACAGGTAAATGCTTTGATGACAATGGGCGTATGTGCTTGACCGTATAACACTTGGCGTAGCTTGTCGATATTTCTATAAGCACACCCCGAAGCTTCTTATGTAGATGGTCGTCGTCGCTAATGTTATGAATTATGAAGACTTTTCGCTGCCGTTGGTCGTCAGGTATATGATTCGACGACAATGGAGGTGTGTGCTTGGTTGGCTTATTGTATATCGCTCGTAACAGCCGAGCGCTCGGAGATCAATGAGGAAAAGAGTGAGTATTTATTTGGTTTATTTTCCTACTATCGTAACAACATCTCATCATCAAGCTCATTTTTTTTCTTGTGTTTTCCTTCATATAAAAGATTTTAGTTGATTATTTTCTTCTGTACGTTAAATCTTAAAGGGGTCCTTTTTTCTTGTTTTTATTGAAATTGATAATTTGCAGATTTTGTTGTGGTATAAATTTGTTTATTTTTTTTTTTGTGAATAAAACGCGGCCATGTCACAGTAAAAGCCATATTTTTCATTTCTCAGAATGACCTCCCCTTTCCCATCATATTCCCTTTGTGCTAGCTATTTTATGTAAGGTGGCTCAGCACAAGCAGAGGGTGTCCCGGAAGTCCCACGATACGACTGAGTGCTAGCTGGCCTCAGTATGCCACCCCGGGCTACACACACCTCTGCTAATTCTTAATGTCTGCAACTGCGGTGACTTCCGTGGGTGCCTTTTAAACGATTCATGCGGCCTCAATTCGCCCTAAATTCGCTGAGTGATTGAAACGTGCACTCTCGTTCCACGGAAGCTTCTTCCTCCGCGCTCCGTCTCACTTGCCCACCTTTGCGGTGAATTGGAGAAACGGTTTGAAGGCAGGGTTTAGCACAGTATCACTCCGCTGGAAACACACACCCGAAGCTTCTCATGTACATGGTCGTTGTCGTTGCTAATGTTATGGCCTATGTAGTATAACACTTGGCGTAGCTTGTCGATGTTTCTATAAGCACACCCCGAAGCTTCTTATGTACATGGTCGTGGTCGCTAATGTTATGAATTATGAAGGCTTTTCGCTTGCCGTTGGTCGACAGGTAAATGCTTTGATGACAATGGGCGTATGTGCTTGACCGTATAACACTTGGCGTAGCTTGTCGATATTTCTATAAGCACACCCCGAAGCTTCTTATGTAGATGGTCGTCGTCGCTAATGTTATGAATTATGAAGACTTTTCGCTGCCGTTGGTCGTCAGGTATATGATTCGACGACAATGGAGGTGTGTGCTTGGTTGGCTTATTGTATATCGCTCGTAACAGCCGAGCGCTCGGAGATCAATGAGGAAAAGAGTGAGTATTTATTTGGTTTATTTTCCTACTATCGTAACAACATCTCATCATCAAGCTCATTTTTTTTCTTGTGTTTTCCTTCATATAAAAGATTTTAGTTGATTATTTTCTTCTGTACGTTAAATCTTAAAGGGGTCCTTTTTTCTTGTTTTTATTGAAATTGATAATTTGCAGATTTTGTTGTGGTATAAATTTGTTTATTTTTTTTTTTGTGAATAAAACGCGGCCATGTCACAGTAAAAGCCATATTTTTCATTTCTCAGAATGACCTCCCCTTTCCCATCATATTCCCTTTGTGCTAGCTATTTTATGTAAGGTGGCTCAGCACAAGCAGAGGGTGTCCCGGAAGTCCCACGATACGACTGAGTGCTAGCTGGCCTCAGTATGCCACCCCGGGCTACACACACCTCTGCTAATTCTTAATGTCTGCAACTGCGGTGACTTCCGTGGGTGCTACAGTATTTCCTTTTGTTAATTCTAATCATCTTATTCGCTACTCTTCTGAGATTTTAAAAGTGTCCTCTCTTCGTCCTGTTTTTCCTACCTGCGTATTCTTTGTACGGCTGATTCTTTTTATCTAACACATTCTGGCACCCATCATCGAACCAATGATTTCTCTCGTGCCGGGCTTGATGTCCAACCGTCTGTTCTGCCACGGTCTTAATAACCGCTTTCATTTCCATCCAGAACTCGTTGCTTGTATTTGACGATGCGTTTGATAAGATGGGAGCCAGCTAGTTGTCGAGGGTATCCGTGAAATTTCTGGCCACAGACGCCGTTTGGAGCCTTTCGATGTCAAATTTTTGGAGCGGGCTGGTCTTCACCGAATGTGCCTTCGATATATGACATCGATAGGTTAATTTGATCAAGTAATGACCTGAGTTACAATTGGCTTCTTGTAATGTATGGATGTCAAGTATGCTCGAAGCCCAATATTGTTGGGTCAGAACATGATCGATCTAGTTTTGTGTGTTACCATCTGGTGATACCTAGGTTATTTTATGAATGCGTCGATGTGGGAAGCAAGCCGAACGTATGATTTCTGCTACATGGAAACTCGATCAGGCGCTGGCCGTTGTCAATTGTTTCATCGTGGAGGCTATGTCCTCCAGTCTTTTCCCGATGAGATAGCTCATTTCCAACCTTAGCGTTGAAATCACCCAGTATTATTTTTTTGTCGTTTAAGGCAATAAGTCGACCAGTCTTTCCAGGTGATTGTAGAACATTTCCTTCGTTTCTCCGTCCTTTTCTTCGGTTGGAGCGTGAACTTTTTTCAACCAGATTTTGAGGTATTTCGCATTATATGGATCGCACAAAATTATTCATTAACTGCCTTAAAATCAATGACGTGTGATTTGAACTCTGTCCACAATGAAGGCCACTCCGAATTCTCGTTTTCCAGTAGGCTTCCCACTTTTGAATATTGTGTGCGATCTCATGTTTTGAATATTATTTCCAGTCCAGTTTGTTTCCTGGATTACCAGTATTTCAATTTATATTGACTGGCCTCTTGTACAAGGTCCTTAACCGTTGAGTGATTTAACATTCCAGGATCCAGTGCCATAGTCCTTTTTCCGTTTGCGAAGTCGTTACCGTAAGTCCAATCCACTCCGAGACTCATCAGTAGGTTTCAAAACATTTGAAAGTTTTTCAGGGACGGTTACCTAGCCCATCACCCAACCTCCATCTCGACGGTGAAAGACTCGCTTTTACCCTCCTACATCCCACAAAGGAGGTGTAGATAGGATTTAATATCAGAGTTGTATATGTATTTACAGTTATAAGCATTTCTCGGTATTATATGTCCCATTATTGGGGAACCAATAAACCCAACGTGCAACTGCGAGAGTTTTAACTACCATTAAATTGGTGGGTTCGGGATGAGGAATCATGGAAGCTGTCGGTTGGGGAAACAAGAAGTTGCATCCTCCTTTCTCAAACGGGTTTGGGACCATCTATGGTGGAGATGAAATGGAATTTATTGCAGTTAAAAATTTTGCCTTTTTACCTAGTCCAAATTTTGAGCAAAAGCAGTTCAAGTGCCATTCAAAAAATAAGGTACTTGAACTTCTGAGTGGTGAAGTGGGAGCATCTGCAGAAGAGATAACTCAATCAGTGCAATAAATGCCAAAAGTTCGGTCATTTGGCTGCTAATTGTGCCATGAAATACAGATCTGTAAAGTGTACCTTCTGCGAGTGCGATTCGGTTCAGAGGGAGCCAAAATAGAAACTATGCTTTATCAACTCCGATGTATTTAGTCGCCCAGCATTATAACGAGGTTGCCCCCAATATCAAGACGCAAAAGTAAAATTTATTCCAAAACAAACGTAAGTACACCGCAATGTGATATCTTCCAACTTCGCCAAGTCCGGTGTATCATTTGTGCTCGCCGCTAGAGGACCAACAGACAACATTGTAAATAATGTGAATAGCAATAATGAGCTGCTTATCAAAATTTATCAACAACTTGAATCATTTTCGGCAAGAATTAACAAAAACCATGAAAAAATTAATTTTGTTTTTCAACGTTTAGGCCAACATGTCCCCAAATAACTTGTCATCCAGTCACATCCCCACAGATGAGCTTCATCGCATCTTGATCATCGTTAACTCCATTGTGAATCTACACCAATCTGACTGTCGCCTAGAGTTCCTCGTCAAGCAAAAGCCTGACATCATGCTTCTCACTGAAACCCACCTCAATTGAAGGTACTTCATAACATTCAAGGATTTTGTTTTCGTAGGAAACGATGGGGTTAAGGTTTTTAGGATTTGAATTACTTGGAAGTATCCCTTATCAAAACTTCAGAGCCAGGCGGCGATAACCTCTTCGTTATCACTACCCATGCAACTGGTCGAAACGTTCTCAAGTTCAAGGAGGAGCTCAATTCCTTGTTTGAAATGCCCGGATTGAACAAGCTGTTTTTTTTTGTGGTAGGGAGGTGAATGCTGTTTATGCACAGAGTGTGGGAATCCCATGCGCAACTGGCCTACCCACTAAACACCTCCCCTACCGTTTGACACATTACTTCGGGCCAGGTCTCGTTTTGTTACGCCGTGGGACGCCTTCAAGCTGGGGAGTCCCTTTTCTAGCGGGAGGGGAGAGGGGAAGAGGAAATGCCAGAAGAGCGATCCCCCTGCCCAACGCCCCCCACTGCTGTGAGTCCCTTTTATATTTTAGGACTGCCTGAGCATAATGTGCCAACTGGTTCCATTTGTCAACCGATTCGAGGATAACCGCAACTTTATTATCCGGGGTGAGCTCTCCCGTATCCCTGTAGAGTTCTCTTTGCAGCCTGACCTATTTTGGACACGCAAAAAATGTGTGACAGGCATTGCCTAACTCTCCTGGACAAAACCGACAATCGGAGGACCATGACTTGCCAATCTTGTGCAGGTAAGACTGAAAACACCCAAGCCCGCTCAAAAACTAGATCAGATAGAAGTCAGCCTCACTATGCCTTCGATTTAACCACGGTCTCACATCCGGGATGAGGCGCGCAGTCCACCTTCCTTTCGTGCAATTCACCTAAGACTACTACCAATCGTTGAGCGAGCGCTGTCTCTCCTCGCGGACAACCGTCTCCCTTGTATCCTTGTTTCGGCGCAGATAAATAGCGTGGCGCTCTCTAGCAAGCAGAGCGACAGGTATCACGCCTGCAATAACTCTCACCGCCGAGTCGGAGACTGTTGGATACGAAGATGCAATTCTCAGTGCTCCTCTTCTCTGTACCTGTGCCAAACGTTTTCGGTATACCTCCTTGCTGAGAGCGTCGCCCCATGCCTCTGCTCCGTACAGTAGCACTGGCCCTACAGTACTCATCAAGAGGCGTCTTCTTGATGGGCTGGGTCCCCCTACGTTGGCCATAAGTCGACTCAGAGCCGGTGCTCCCGAAGCAGCCTTCTCAGCCGTCGCCCTGATTTGCTCAGAGAAACTCATCTTCGAGTCGATCAGTAGCCCCAGGTACTTCACCGCTGGCTTTGATTCGATTTGTATGTCTCCAATACTGATCATCCTTACTCTAGGGATTCTCTTTTTCACGTGATTGTTGCCTGAGGTTTCTCATCAAGCAAAAGGCTGACATCATGCTTCTCACTGAAACCCACCTCAATTCAAGGCACTCTATGACATTCAAGAATTTTGATTTCGTGGGAAATGACAGGGTAAATTTTAATGCGGGAGTTTCCAAAATAATCAAAAAGCCAAATTCAAAAAATTTGAAGTTTTTTAAGCGTACGTTATCAAAATTCCACTGCTAGGTGGGTATTAACCTTTTCGTTATCGAAATGTCTCAAGTTCAAGGAGGAGCTCAATTCCTTGTTTGAAATACTCGAATTGAATAGGCTGTATACTTATTATATTCTAGCCGGTGACCTTAATGCCAAGTATACGTCATGGCTGAACTCCAACAATAATCCAAGAGGTGTTTTCCTGAAATCATGGATAACAGGGAGCCAAATTGAATACAGGTGTAATCTATATGGGTCGGAGCTCCCAACACACTCTAGGACATATTCGTATTTGGACCTCTGCATTACTTACGCAAGACTTGAATTCAGCGTTAATATACCTCAACAGAAACTGCAGGTGCTTCCTTATGATAGCGACCATAACGCAATCGTAATGGAAATCAATCATCAAAGGGATGGTCTCTTTCTCATTCCAGTCCAACATGAAAATTAACAGTTGAATATCAAAAAAAACAGACTGGAGAAAGTTTCAAAAGAAGTTTAATCAGAATTACCAGAAGCAATGTCCTCCTTCTGATGATGGCAACGCTTGCTCAATGGTTCCCAATGACAGGAATATAAATAACGATGAAATAGAGCTGAGAAAGTAGTTCCCAAGATTAAACATCCAAACAATATGGAAGGATATGAAACACCAACCATCGCAAGGTTGAAAAGATTGAAAAACCTTCTTCTCACTTGCATCAACAATATTTATTGGCGTTTTTTGTACTACAGCCATCCCTCGTTGAGTTTTTTGAAATAAAACCTGAAGAATCTCCGGAACTTAATCCGTTCATGCTTCAGAAGTGAAGTCTACAATCAATGGGTGGAAAAACTGAGAGGTATTAGCCATAGGACCCAGATGGCGTTTTCATGAAAGTTAAACGATAATTTCGTAAGAAGTCTCGAGTGAAGGTATCGAATCTTGAAATCGCTAGTGATGAGATAAATTTTCTCTATAGGGCTGGTATCGAAGTTGATAGTACGATTCCAGATGAAAATGGAAACAGGATTATATGTGATAGTTTGCATAAGCTTGCCCTGATTAGAACTCATTTTGAGTTGGTTCATCTGCCAAACTCTGAGAGAGAGAATCAAATATTTTCGGGGGCCGTTGAAGCAAAAGTTTCCGACTTCGAATCAAGCCTGAATGACGAATCTCTTCTTCATTTCAATGAAACATTACCATCTTACGGACCTCGAATCTTATTGATTATTTTGTCAGCTATGGAGACTTGTGTTTCATATTTGGCAAGATAAACAACAAAAAATCATGTGGTATTGACGGTATTCCGCTTATAGTTCTCCAACATTTACCTGAGGTTGCTATTAGGGATTATTGCATATTGTTCATCAACATGTTGAGCAATTCATAGTTTCCAAATGAGTGGAAAAAGGCCAAGGTATTTCCAATCTTGAAGAAAGGAAAAGAGTTTTTTAGGCTTGAAAGCCACCGGCCAATCAGTTTGTTGGCTAACATCAGCAATTAGTTGATACCGAATTGCCAATTTGGTTTCCGTGACACGGTTTCGAAGATGCATGCGATAACGAAAGTAACCTCAGAATTTTTTTGGAAACTAAACAACAGAGAATGTGTTGGAACGTGTTTCATTGATATGGGGAAAGCCTTCGATACAGGGTGGTTAGATGGACTTATTTTCAAATTTTTCAGGGCAGATTTGCCAGACATCTTGTCACCATGATATGCAACATGTTACACGGGAAATCATTTGCTGCAACTAATGGTAACCTGAGGACAATATGCCATTTCAAGGTCTTGAAAGGTCTACAGAAGGAACAGTTACTGCGCCTCTGCTTTTCTCAATATTCATTTGCAAGCTATTGAACAGCTTTGATTTTGACGTTTCGCAAACGTGATCGTTGGTAGCGTTTGCTGATGATTCGATCATTTACACGCAGACCGAATAGCTGCAATAGTTCAGAGCAATCTGCAAAAAAATGTTCAATGATGTGCAGCTCTTCACCGACAATTGGCAAATGAAAATCAATGGGCAGAAATGCAAAACAATTTTGCTTCAAAAAACGCTGCAAGGGTCCTGTCAAGACCTGAAACTTAATTGGAAAGATTTCCACAGCATATTTGATGAGGATGGTTGAGAACACATAAATCCTGTGTTCGGTACCTCGGTATTCATCTCGATCAGTATCTTTACTATACTGAACATATCAAAATCATGGTCAGTACAGCATAAAAAGTAGTCATGGACCTTTGACGACTCCTTCATTCCAGGTACATTGATCTAAAGGTCAAAGTTATCTGTTACAAGACCCTAGTTGGACCACTTTTTACACTTGTATGCCAGATCTGGTACAACCACAGTGCTAGTACTATGGGAAGATTAAGGTCTTAGATAGATTGAAAACACTTTATATTGAATAGAAGAATTTATCAAACTGCTAAAGTAATGAGAGTCGACATCTTCATATGAAGACTTCTTCGGAATCATGCCGCAAGATCTGTAACTGTAAGCGAAAACCCTTGGATTTCACAACCGTTTTAACCCACGAAGGAGTATGTTGAGATTTGTCTCGCTACCGGCTTCGTTCCTCCAGAAGCATTCGTATGTTTGGATATACACTTACCTGAAAAAGTATCTATACAACATCAAAATAAAGCAACATACTAGGAATTCATGCTAAAGAAAGCTGCTACATTTAAATATTTAAGCAACAAAATTTATTCATTAATGAAACTATCTTTTCTATAAACTTTTCCGGTGCTATTCCTTTAAAGACTAGGTTTTACAAAATAAAAACAAAAAAGCCTCACTTAAACGAACCAGAAAAAGTATCCGTACATGACAATTTTAATTCGAAATACTGAAATATTTTATCACATATCAGGGCTTAATAACTTATCGGATAACCTTTTCCCGTATGGACCTCCTTAAGTCGATTTGACATTTAGTGAACCAATCTGGCTGTGTCCTGCCTGGTAATTTTGCCAATTCATCGACAATTACGTTTTTCAACATTTCCTTCGAGGTTATGCTGTACTGACGAATCCTGCGCTCCAACAAGTCCCACAAATGCTCAATGGGATTAGGGTCTCGGGATTTGGGTGGTGTACACAGTTGATGTTTTGTGTTGTAGAGCAACGAAAGCTGCACATTGTGTGCTGTGTGCTTGGGATCAGTATGTTTATGGAACCAGAAATCAACACCAAGCCTCAACCGCTGAAAGCTTTGCTTCAAATTCGCCTTCAACATTTTAAGGTAACCGCATTGATCAATAGTTGATTCTTTAAACACAACTTGGCCAACTCCTTCTGCCGCCATACATCGCCAGATCATCACAATACCGCCACCACGTTTCACAGTTCGTACGAGATTTTCTTTTTCGAGTGCAGCACCGCTCTTCTGCCACACTAACTTTCTTCCTTTAATGCCAAATATGCACAATTTGCTTTCGTCAGAGAAAAGGACCTGTTCTCAAAACTCTGGTGGCTTGTTTTGTGTGAAATTCACACGTTTCTTCCAGTTTACTTCCGAAATGTATGGCTTCTTAAGTACTATGCGTGAGCGATATCCATCTCTTTTTAGGGTTTTGTAAAATAATTTTACAAAACCCTTCTAAAATCGCGTCCTGTCTGTCCGTCTGTCTGTCCGTCCGTCCGTCCGTGCGTGTGTCACAGCAGTTTTTCTCGGAAACTACTCAAGCTAGAAGCATCAAATTTTGAATGTAGGTGTAAACTGGTGCTCTCTTCAAAGTTCAATTACAAAAAAATTTTATAAGGTATTTAAGGGGGGTCTCCCCATATAGGGGAGTGACCCCCCAAAAAAAAAATTTCATTGAAGGTAGCCGATATGGGTATCAAATGAAAGGTCTTGATGAGAACTTTTCAAAACAGGTCTTAGTTTGGCAAAGTTTGCTTCGAGGGGCGCACAGGGAGGGGAAATACACGAAAAATTGCGATTAGACACCTGTGATCCGAAATATCTGAAAAAAATCAGGAATGTAGGCCTTGGTAAGTACAACAACAACAAATACATGAGAAGTCGCAATTCACTCAACTTTGTTAGTAATAGTATGATATATCGATTTTATGTTTTCTTGAATAAAATCTTAACGGTACCCTTAAATTCAATGAAATTCAGTACACAGATGTCTATTTATAAGATTGATTCACTCTGCAAGTTTCATAAAGATTAAATGATATTTAGCGAAGTTAAAGCGGTTTGAATTTTCCTGTATTACTATGCAACAATATGCGCTGCATTTATTACTATGGCAACATATGGCTATGGAACAATATGCGCTTTTTACCGACTCAGCCACTACAGTTTTGCTAGGATTTGCATGAAAATTTCAAGAAAGATAGGTGTCATGTATATCTTTGAGAATCGGTTCAGCTAGTGGTATCAGTAATCGTAAAACAAAATGGTGGCTGTTTTAAATGCGAAGATTGAATAATTTTGAGTTATTTTTTCCCAACTTCAACGTTCAAGGTCCACGATTTGAACACTTGATTCAATTTAATGAATGACTGGAGATGAGTACCTACAATTATTACTCATAAGTGAAACAAGTCAAGGAGGCGGGAGAGAGCTCCTAGTAAAAGGACTTTGTAACAACTCTAGGATTCGAAAAAATGGCCATGAATCGATGATAACAGTACAGAAGAGTGGCCCTTGAAAAAAAAAAATTCATCAAACGTAGCCGATATCAGTATGAATTGAAAGTTTTCATGGGAGCTTTTCAAAACAGTTCTTAAACTGTCAGTTTCTGCTTCAGTGGGGCACAGGGGGGGAAATACATGAAAAATGTGGTTTCCTTCCTCACGAATGGACATCTGAAATAATTATCAAGGGAGATATTTATGAGTATAACAATAACAAAAACCTCAAAAGTCTAAATTCGTTCAACTTTGCTAATAATAGTATGACCTTCGAATTTCATATTTTCTCCAATAAAATCGTCATTGACATGCTTCTTGACTTTATTCAATCTGGTGACTGCATTTTGAAAATTAAATACAAAACCCTTCTGACATGAGCGTAGGTCTGTTTACCCAACTTGTTTATTTCTGTAGCCCTCTAGCAGCCAAGTTTCTCAACAGATTCCGCTAAAACTTGAAATTATAAGTTATTAAGGCAAGTTAATTTAATTTAATTATGCAAATTCGAAAATTTACAGCTTAATAATTTTACCAGCCGTTTTCAATAAAAATTCAAAATAACGGCCCCTGATGGTTCAGAAAAGAATCGAAAATGTATATATTAATGGCAATGCAAGTGCTGATTAAACTTTTCTGGAAATCTTTTGAAATTAACTATTTGAGGTATTTAAGCCGACAAGTTATCACCTTTGTGTGGTAACCACTGTGAAATGTATAAACAGCAAATGTGAGAAGGGCGAAACGAGTATAAATATGTTTATAACAATTTATTACCCGCCGATTTTCAATACGTGATCCATACGTGTGCAACTAAATTTAATTAGCAAAATACAGGGTATGTATAATAAGTAACCGGACTGAGCCTACCCCGTGCCGTCAAAGCGTCTGCTAACTGGTATCTGGTGCTGTAGTGGTGGTGGGGGTCTAGATAAAGGGATCTGGGCTGTAGCAGTTGCCTCCAAGCGCTTGGAGAGATAGCATCGAGTGAGAGCGGAGTGCGTGTTCAGTTACGTCGTCGGAGTGAAAATGGAGCGTACGATTGAGCAACCGAACCAAAGTTTTTTAACCACGCTATTACTGGAGACGAGACGTGGGTTTTCGAATACGATCCTGAGACGAAGCGGCAGAGTTCGGAGTGGCACACACCGGCGTCACCACGACCGAAAAAAGCGCGCATGAGCAAATCGAAGGTGAAGTCGATGCTCATTGCTTTCTTTGACGTGAAAGGCATTGTTCACAAAGAGTTTGTGCCACCCGGCCAAACTGTAAATGGCCAGTACTACAGAGAGGTGCTCCATCGACTAACCGCCCGGGTTCGCCGAGTCCGTCCGAAGATTGCCTATTCATGGATCCTCCATCACGACAATGCTCCGTCGCACACCTGCTTGCTCGTCACCGAGCAGTGGGCCAAACAGTCGAGGGCAACGTTGCCGCAGCCTCCTTACAGCCCGGATATGGCACCAGCGGACTTCTTTCTGTTCCCCAAGATCAAGAGACACCTTAAGGGGACGTGGTTCGGGACTCTGAAAAACGTTCAAAGTGCTACGACGAGGGCTCTAGACAGCATCGAGGTTGCCGACTTCCAGGGAGCGTTCGGGGATTGAAAAATCCGGTATCAGCGTGTTATCGACTCCAATGGGGACTACTTTGAAGATTTCTAAAGAAAAATTGTAAATATTTTGCCAATAAAAGATTTCCTGAGGTCAGTCCGGTTACTTATTAAAAAGCCCCTGTATTTGCGCCTCTATGAAGGGTCTCCAAATACGAACGGCGGAAGATCCTTTCTGTTAATAAATACCCTTGTAGTGCTACAAAAATTGCAGTAAGAAGTCCAGTAGTAGGCAAGCCAAATTCTTTTCGAAACCTTACGCTACATACGAGAAATTTACCTTTCCGGCTGGTGCTGCCAACGGGGATTTTTATATTTGTAACAGTTTGGGAAACAGTTACTCGAAAATTCCTTTTAACGGCCTGCAAAATGTTTCTATTTTCGCGTTCAGTCAGTATGGAGGGTCGACCACAATGAGGCTTTGACATAATCGAACCAGTTGTATTAAATGTTTTCACCACATATTGAACAGAGGAGGGAGTTCTGCCTACTATTTGACCAATTTCACGGTAGGTTTTCCCTTCATTCTTAAATTTCAGCATAATTTTCCTCTCCTCAGCACTGATTTCGCTAATTTTGGGCATCATCATGTATTCTAGTGCACAAAGAATTAAAAAAAACTGCATTTACTTTTAAACCTATCACTATTTAAAGAAGAACTATTATCGGACCTAAAAACATTAATATGTATCTGCCAAAGGCATTTAGAGACATTTAGAGATTGATTACTATTAAACATGGAATAAAAACAAGTGGCAACATTGCACGAACCTCCCCAAAGTGGAAATGCTTCAGATTTTACGCGTCAAAAAAAGTAAACAGTGGTAACACTTACTTCGCTGCTTTTATATTTCGGGAAAGAACCTTAACTTTTGATGACAAATTCATGCTGTTCGCGTGCTTTACTTCACCAAAAGTCGTTCTATTTAATATTAAAAATAAAGACGTAAAAGAAAATAGTTTCGCTATGGGAAAGCAAGCATCGCCTGATACTCGGAAAATTTTAATAAACTTAAAAGAAAAAGGTAAATTCTTGCGTGAAATTGGCGAAATTGTGGGCAGAATCTACTGCACAGTAAAAAAATTATTGATAAGTATGCCAAACACCATATCGTTGAAGATTTACCGAGATCTGGACGGCCAAAGCGGCTGGTACTAATGTTAGAGCTGTAGTAAGAGAAGTAAGGGCATATCCAGCCTCAAGTGCAGTTGAATTGTCAGAAGACATAACGCAGGCATCAAGCAAACCAGTAAGTACGATTACAGTCAGGAGAGCGCCTCATAAAAATGGTCTACATGGAAGAATACCACGGGAAAAGCCATACATATCCAAGGCAAATCAGATCAAGCGTATTGACTTCGCTAAAAAATACAAAAACGAGGCTCCATCTTTTTGAAAACGTATTATATACAGATGAGAGCAAATTCGAAATTTTCGGCGCGAAAAGGCCCCCAAAAATATGGCGTGTTAAAAATGAAGCATTCAAAGAAAAGTGTGTTACCAACACTGTTAAGCACGGTGGCAGTTTAGTTATGGTATGGGGGTGTATGGCGGCAAATGGTGTTGGTAATCTTGTTTTTGTTGACTCCACAATGGACGAAATGAATAATTAAACCATTTTGAGGGACAATGTTGCCCCTAGCGTCGAAAAATTAGGCTTGTCTAGAAATTGAATCTTTCAACAGGACAACGATCCAAAGCGTACGTCCAAAATTGTGAAAGAGTGGCTACTGTACCGGACTCCTAAGACACTTGATCATCCGCCGGAGTCCCCAGATCTTAACCCGATCGAGCATCTGTGGGAACACCTTGACAGAAAAGTGAGACAACGGGTCAAAGAAGGTTATAAAGGAAGAATGGAGCCAAATCTCTCCCGATGTTACAAAAAAACTTGTCGCGTCGATGCTTAGAAGACTAAATGAGGTGCTAAGTCCAAAGGAAAACAAATGAAATATAGAAAAATTAAAAAAAGTCAACTTTTTCCATTAAAGTTCTGTTATGTTTTGTTTGCTATTTACTTTTTTTTTGACGCGTGAAATTTGGTCTTTTTTTGGTTAAAGTGAATTTATCTTCGTTGTGTTTTCCTTTTTTTTAATGATGACGTTGTATTCAGTTCTTATTAAATACGTCTTTGATTCATTATACACATTTTTGATTTTGTGTTACTTACTTTGTTTTAATTAAATTCTTAATACAAGTATCTAAGGTGCTTACTTTCTTTTGACGCTCACTGTATATAGACGGGCCATCGATAAGAAGATAAAATTTGAGTTCATGAGATCAATGATTCCAATGGAGATACTCATTTCCTAGATTCGTTGAAGCTGGACGAGCTGAGATGGAGGAATCTAGGTATTGGTGGCAAAATGACAATGTCCAAATTTTTCATGTTTTTTTTTTGTTTTGGCTTAGTGTTTTTCGTGACTTTGGATTGAGTTTTTAGCTTAATGTTAAATTTAGTGTTTTTGTTGTTTGTTTATGGTAAAAATTAAGGATAGATTTCAATATGTAAAACAGGTATATGGTTTCTTTATTATACGTATTAATGTTTAGAGATTAGGTTTAACGTTAGGCTAGGAGTATTGGGATAGCATTTTACGATAAAGTTATTGATTGGATTTTATCAGAATTAGGTTATAACGATGAAGTTTTAGTATTTTAATTTTTTAGAAGTTGCTTTATATTCTTTGAAAATTTACAACAATTAGTATTGACTAAAGCGCTTTGACTTTACTAAACTTTAGTGTCTATAAATTTGTTTTATTCAACACATTTTTTTTTGGGTTGAAAGGAAAATACCATTAATGCACCGAGTGTGAGGCTCTCATAGTGGCTAACGACTAGACTCCCCACTTAACACCTCCCCTGTCAAACTAAAAACGCAACCAGGGACTGTTTGATATATACTTCGGGTCAGGTCTGGTTTTGATACGCCATGATGCGCCTTCAATTTCACTCCAAGCGGAAAGGGTGACACAAAGAGCTATCGCCAGACAAGTAATCCCCCAGCTCCAATGTCACCGGCTTCTGTGAGTCCCTTTTATCGCTTAGGACTGCCCAAGCATAATGTGCCATCTGGTTCCATTTGCCAACCGATCCAAGCTCACCACGACTATACTATCCGGGCCGAGCTCTCCTGTTTCCTTGTAGGAATCCTGTTGAAGGCTGTCCTATTTGTTGAACGCGTAAAATATGTTGCACGTATCCTCTTCCTCTCCTGGGCAAAGGTTATCTTCATGGGCCCATGACTTACCAATGTTGTGCTGGAAGACTGAAAATACCTACGCCCGCTAAAAAGGTGGGTCAGATAGAAGTCAATCTCACAGTGCCTCCGATTCAACCAAGGTCTATGATCCAAGATGGACCGCGCAGTCCACTTTTGGCTTGTGATTTACCCAAGACTGCTGCCAATCATTGAGAGAACGTATTCTCTCCTGGCAGACGACTGACTCCCTCGACCCCTCACTTCAACGCAGATAAATAGCGTGGCACTCTCTAGCAAGAAGAACAACAGGAATTAGACTTGCAATAACTCTCACCACCGAATTGAAGACTGTCGGATATGAAGACGCAATCTTCAGTATTCCTTTTTTCAGTACCTGTGACAAGCGTTTTCGGTACAACTCCTTACTGAGAGTGTTGCCTTATATTTCTACTCCATATAAAAGCGCTGACCACTTGGCTCTCATTAAGAAGCATCTTCTTAACCCTCCGAGTACACATGGGGTCAATTTGACCCCAGACGCTACTTTGACCGATTGCAGCGCCTAGGCCTGCGGGAGAGTGGGGGCTTCTAAGTATATTTTAGTGCCTTGACCATAAGTTTACATAGTATGTTTACCTTTCGAAGCCGTTAGTTATTGTTGAGAAACCTTTGAAATCAGCCTGGGGTCAATTTGACCCCATTGTGTACTCAACGTCAATTTTGACGTTAAAATTGAATTGTTTTTACTTTATAAATGGATAGATTAATTCAAAAAGACAAAAAAAAACTTTGAAAGTATTTTAATTTTTTTGAAAGCAATTTAGAATATAATCTGCGATCAAGTGTGCGTAATCGTTTGTTGGCTGAAGACAGCGGTGATAAATTTGGCTGTTGTGGTTCCTCTGAAGACGACCACTCCTCTGAGCAATCAGTATCTGATAATGAACTTTCTGAATGTTCAGAAAATGATGATGTAGACAATGCAATTCTCAGTGAACGCCTTTTACAACAGCGTGAAAATTCAGCCACACGAGGGAGACCAACATCAACATTGATCAGTAAAAATAAGACAAAGTGGAAAATGGGAGCTCGTGAAAGATTATCTGGTTGGAATATATAAATATGCAAAATAAATACTTTCTTTTTAAGGAACATTATAGGGCTCATTTTTCCTTTATTTTGTTATGTCTTGAGAGTTTCCACGTAAATTTTTAACCAAAAATATTATAAATTGAAAAAGTTACGATTTTTTATGTAAAAAAGCTAATTTTCGTTTTTAGGGTTTTGTACTAAAATACAAAACCCTATTGCAATCACGACCTGTGTCCGTCTGTCCGTCTGTCCGTCCGTCCGTCCGTCCGTCCGTCCGTCCGTCCGTCCGTCCGTCTGTATGTCACAGCACTTTTTCTCCGAAACTATAGAGGCTACAGCCATGAAACTTTGTGGAAAGGTCAGAAGTGGTGACCTCTTGAAAGTTCAAGGGTGGAAAAATTTTTCAAAGGGGTTTAAGGGGGGTCTCCCCGTATAGGGAGGTGACTCCTAAAAAAAAAATTTTCACCATTGGTAGTCGAGTAGGGTGTCATTGAAAAGGTCTCAATGAGATCTTTTCAAAACAGGTCTTAAAATTGCCTTATCGGTACCGAGGGGGGCAGGGGAAGGGGAAATGTACGAACTTTTCGCGTACCCCCCCCCCCCCCCTCGCGATTGGAAACCTTCCATCCGAAAAATCTGAAAAAAATCATGAATGTAGGCCTTAATGAGTACAACAACAACAAATACATGAGAAGTCAAAATTCACTCAACTTTGTTAGTAATACTATGATTTATCGATTTTATGTTTTCTTGAATAAAATCTAAACGGTACCCTTAAATTCAATAAAATTTAGCAAACAGATGACTATTTGTAAGATTGATCTTTTCTGTAAGTTTCATAAAGATCGAATAGTACTTAACGAAGTTATAGCGGTTTGAATTTTCCCGTATTACTATGGAACAATATGCCGTTTATTACTATGGAAACATATGGCTATGGAGCCATATGCGCTTTTTATCGATTTAGACACTACAGCTTTAGGATTTGCATGGAAATTTCAGGAATGATAGGTATCATGAAAATGAGTACATACAATTGAAACAAGTCAAAGAGGCAGGAGAGAGCTCCTAGCAAAAGGGCTTTGTAACCATTCTAGGATTCGGAAAAATAGGCCATGAATCGATGATTACAGTACAGAGGAGTGGGCCCTGTAAAAAATTTCATGAAAGGTAGCCGATATGAATATCAACTGAAAGTTCTCTATGAATGCTTTTCAAAACAGTTCTTAAACTGACAGTTTTTGTTTCAGTGGGGGCACAGGGGGGGGGGGAGAGGGAAATACATGAAAAATGTGTTTCTAAAAAATCTGGAAAAATTATCAAGGAAGATATTTATGGGTATAACTAAAACAAATACCTCAGAATTCACAATTCTTTCAACTTTGTTAATAATAGTATGATCCTCGAATTTCACATTTTCTCCAATAAAATCGTCTTTGACATGTTTCTTGATTTTATTCGTTGCTAGTTACTGCATTTTGGAAGTTGAGTACAAAACCCTTCTGACATGAGCATAGGTCTGTCTACCCAACTTGTTTCAGGTTGTTCGCGAATTTTTTTTAGGTAGGCTAAGGACATTTAAGGCCTCTCTAATGTATGAGGATTACTAAAAAAGCTTTTGAACTATTTCTGAAATTTTTTTCAAACTAATATTTGTAGTGGGGGCGATACTGTATACGTTCAAAGAAGATTGGGGTCAAATTGACTCAATATGTACTCGATGATCGAAAAAATAGGTGTGTACTCGGAGGGTTAATGAGTTGGATCCCTATACATTGACCATAAGTCAACCCAGCGCTGATACGCCTGAAGTAGCTTTCTCAGCCATTGCCCTGATTTGCTCACAGAAACTCATCTTAGAGCTGATCAGTAGCCCCAGGTACTTCACCGGTAGCTTCAATTCGATTAGTATGCCTCCAGTAGTGATCATTATTTCTCTAGATATTCTCATCTTTGTCAAGATGACCAATACTGAGTTTTCCAGTGCTATGCTGAGCCCGCGAGCAGTCATCCAGTCTCTCACTCGGCACATTAGCATACCTAACCTAAGTTATCCTTGTTCAACGGTGCTATCAGTAACCAGAGCCACAATATCATCCACATAGCTGGTCAAGCGTGGCTCATCTGGTATCTCTAGTTTCAGAAACCAATCGCAAGACACGTTCCACAGGTCTGGACCAAGGAAAGATCCTTAGGCAACGCCCGATGTAAATTCCATTCTTCATTGGACCTGTGCCGTACTATAGAGTTGGATTCCGACAGCCAGAAGCCGTATGAAATATTCTGGTAATTGAAAAGGGGTTCCCAATGTATCCAGAATATCAGAAACACCGGAGTGGGATGCGTTCGGCCGAGTGTCACCAACAGAACGATCCTGCACTTAGTCAGGGTATATGTCTATACCTTTTTAATCGCATCAATGGCGGACCAATGTACTCTAAAGCCATACTGCCAAAGAGATGGGTCCCCAGCAGTATAAATTGCGGGTAGTGAGTTTTCTTTTAATGAGTTTATCTAGCCCTTTCCCAGGAATTTCTAGCATTCATAACGGGTGGTATGTAGACGGGGACTCGAAATTTCCCTTCCCCTTTCTGATCAGCAACCCCGTCCCGTAGGTTAGCATTAAATGTACTAGCAACAAGCCAGGATAATGGCGATTGACAAGCTGCAACACCACCTGAAGCTGGAGCCTTCCTTGTTTTCAATTATAGGACCGCCTGTTCCGATTTCGTCTGTGTGAATAATGGGCACCCGATTGCTGTTTTACCGAGGACAGCGTCAACAAGGACGGGATGGATGGGGAAAAGTACCCGCACTATCTAGTTTATTTTCTCCGCTTCATGTATCCAAGACTTCCGTAGAGCTCCAAGCTTCCCCAAAACTAGCCGAAGCCTCCAGTAGTCCCCAATAGGTCTTGTCATCAGCTGGCCTTGTTGTTGTTAATCTATTTCCGAAGGCGATTCCTGGCCAATTTATATGCTGCTACCCGTTTGCATGCCTTGTCACGATTCCGTAATCATTTAGCCTCACACCAAAGCTTTTCAGTGATTTCAGTCGACTGCCAGTTCATCTGGGGGCTTGCCGTGCCAGAATTTTTGACGAGGAACAGAAGCGCTGCAAGCAGTCGCGATGGTGCTCATAGTTTAATTCACCACATCTTGAGCTGCCAGTTCTTCTCTTCCCTGCGAATCCTCTAGCAATAACACATCTACCGTGAGTAGCTCAGTGAACCTCTCAACTTCCATCATTCCGATGTTCCACCCAATTGTAGAACGTTAAGAGCACAGATGTCGGGAGACAGCATTATGGTTCTCAAGTAGAATGTACTGATGATCACTGACCTAATAGGCCTGTAATACTCTCTAATTGGGTATGGTTAGCCAGTTCAGCGGAAGTTGGTATATTTCCAGTGCTCAACACAACAAGCGTCGTTTTGGCCGTCATTCCTAACATTCGCTTACCCCGCAAATATGTTAAAGGCATGCCCTATTCGATTGCTTCAGTATTGAAGTCCACCCAATGAGCACGTTGCCATCTGCGTTTGATACAGCACCGTTCAAAGCTTGGCTTGGAAAGATGATGTCGGTTCGTTTAGCATTAGCTACACAATAAAGTTAGCGGCCCCTAAGCACCGAACTCACACAAAATCCTATCCCATCCACAGCTCTCCACCTGGAAATTACTGCTCCGAACCCTGTTTCATCAGGATATTACGATATTATAGAACTTTTATCGATGTGTTGCTCACTCAGCTGCAAAATGTTGACATTCACCTCCTTCGTAAACTGCTCAAATAATCTTGAGGCGATTGAACTGCAGTGTAGGAATACCTGCAGCATGCGGGTCATCGAAGTTCTGATTTTGCCTTGGCTAGGTCTTCCTAGAAAATCCAACATTTTCCTTATCCGGAAACGTGCCCAAGATACGGCCTGAATCAGCATCCTTGCAAAGAAAATTGTATACCTAATCTGTACACTCTGTTCTTTTATGTCCTATTTCACCGCATGCGTCGCTAGGGAACTCTTATCGGATCCTTTGCATACTTGTGGGATGTGACCATAGCCAAGGCATTTGCAGCATTAAAGAAGCGCTGCTCTTTGCCATATCCTGCAGATGACCCATCCCATCCTTACTTTGCCCTTGTTCAGAAATTGTTTGGCGTCCTTTTCGGTCAAGTCAATAATGACTTGCAGTGTCTCCTATGGTTTTCTAGTGTCAGCCTCGATTTGATCCTACCCATGGCCTCTTCTACCTCTGCCAGGCCTCTTATTTCGATTGTTGCCATCGGTTCGAGCGAGGCTACAGTTGCGCTGTTCCATATAGGAGGTGACTCTTACAATTTGGATTTTCATCAAAGGTTGTCATATAAAAGGTCGCAATGAGACCTTTTCAAAACAGGTCTTAAAATTACCTTATCGGCTTTGAGAGGTGCAGGAGAAGGGGAAATATATGACATTTTTGCATAGCCCTCCTATCAGTGGACACTTTTAATCTGAAAAATCTTTAATGTAAGCCGTTATGAATACAACAACAAATAGGTCAGAAGTCGAAATTCACTCTGCTATACCCCTACTTCCCAATGGGTATGGATTGAACTCGATTATCTTCCTGGCACTTGCCTTGTCAATCAAAAAGCCACACTTTCACTTCTCCTTCAGTGAAAGGCCTTTTGTAGATTATACATGACAGTTTATTAATTTGTTAGTTTTCTTTATTGCTGCAATTACATCGGTTTATGTTCACTTCTGATGCCGATTCTTCTGTTTTGGTCTTAGCTATAAACTATAAATTTTAATAAAGTCGAATCTCTTTTCTTTATAAGTCGTCGGGCCTTGCTTTACTGTGTGAGCAGACGCGTTTCGACTCCATCATGGCTCTAAAGTCGAATTTTCTCTGATTACAACAATCATACATGGACTTTCCATCGAACTTCTCCAAATTTTTAAATAACGTATAACAAGAATATATTTATGGTTTTAGTAATATTGCAACAAAATGGTGGCCGGTTAAAATGTAGTAACACTATATTTTTACTTTTAAAGCAGAATATTGTTACATGTACAAATAATTACATGTACAAATAATTCTGCGAGCTGCTGTCGCAATTGTTTTCATAATCATTAAGAACGTCAATAAATGAATTTACTCGAACCCACGAGAACCCAACAAGCATGATCAACATCTGCAAGTGACGTCACTCCATTCATTAATTTGCTCGAATCTACCAGGTACCTCTCGGTAGAACATTCGCCAATGTACGAGAAATGGGTGAATAGGTAGAGACCCTATATAAAGGCGAGCTGAATGAATGGGGGGATCATTCATTACAACCGCGATAGAAAACTGCGATATAGTGGAACGCGAAGTAAAGACGATTGATTGTTTGAGTGCGAAGTGATTTTAAGTGGACAGTTGAATGACAAATTTATAGACTTAGTAAAAATTAAAATTGTGAAATACTAAAATAAGTAATTGTGCATTTTTGTGATTAATTGAATAAACTCTTTTAAGTTAATTTAAAAGACATTGCGTTTTCACTTCCCCGGAACATTAAAATTATTGGCCGCGAACCGGAAACACGCGACAATATATTTGCTGTGGAAGTCATTACAGTTTTTCTTAATTTAAATCATTCTATGTATGTGGCCACATATCGTAATTAAGTACAAAACACTTTTGACATGAGGGTGGTTTTGTCTACGCAATTTGTTTGATTTTCAACTCATTATTGCTACATATAATTTTATTGCTGCTTGTTTACTTAGGATTTTTTTAATTAAGTTTAAGTTTTTGATTGCCATATTGTTTAAATTTAGAGTGCCAGGTGGGCCATTAAGTTTTTTGATTATTTAATGTTTTGAAACTTATTTTACGTTTTTAATAAACTTTATGATTGATTCAATAAAGTACATTTGAATTTTACTTTGTAGCGGGAGGAATGAGTAATTAAAGTTGCCTGTAGTACGTACACAATAAGACGTTACCAGAAGCACAACACACTAGTGCATCTAGAAACTAAAGAATTTACATAAAAAAGTGCAATAATTTTTTTATATCTTCTTGTTATCTCGACAATCAAGGAAAGATTTTGCAAAGGAAATCCGTCGTCACCACAAGAATGATATGGTGTACAGTCACGGGAATAAGGCGATAAGCTTGTATCATACGAGTATTGTTGACCTGTTCGGGTTTGGGTAAGTCTAACATACTTATTGTAAGTAGGCTATAAGTTTAAAAACTCAGGAGCTGTAGAGACCTGTTATCAAAATGCTTCTCACAAGCAATTTAAAAATATCTCCTAACAAAATTTACCTAAATTTTGGATCATAACCAACCAAAATAAACAAAACTGAGAAAAAAGCTAGCATAAACGACCTTATCGATGCAAGCAAATTTAGCTAAGTGGAACTTCATACGTAAGAAAGTAAGCTACTGGAGGAAAAAGAGCATTTCCATTTCATATTTATTTCGGTCGGATAATTTCTGACTGGAGTTAATGTTCAATTAATTCAAATTGTTCATGCTTGATTAGAAATAATCGTCTTCGTTGATCAGTCTTTTCTGGATGATCTATTTGCACATATTAATAAAAGACAAAGTTTTCCACACGACAACAAAATATAAAATAATCCAGTGACCTCAATCCTCTCCCATACAGCGCGAAGAGTCACACATGCAGGTTTGCCTACATAC
Organism: Odontomyia ornata; assembly: GCA_963969285.1. Taxonomy (NCBI): domain Eukaryota; kingdom Metazoa; phylum Arthropoda; class Insecta; order Diptera; family Stratiomyidae; genus Odontomyia; species Odontomyia ornata. The sequence goes on along the minus strand of OZ017742.1, from coordinate 203,515,091 downwards.
GAGTGTAGTATTGTCGCGTGTTATGGTTCGCGGCCAATAACGTTAATGTTCCGGGAAAGTGAAAACGCACTGTCTTGTAATTTAAGTTAAAAGAGTTTATTTACTGAAAAATGCACAATCATTAATTTAACTATTTCACCAATTTTACTTTTCACTTGTCTATAAATTGTTAATTCAATTGTCTTAACTATCAACTAATATCGCCTTTAATTCGCACTCCACACTTATCGCAGTTCTTACTATCGCGGTTTTTCTATTCCTCCCCATTCATTCAGCTCGGCTTTATATAGGGTCTCTGGTCATTTAATCCATTTCTCGTATATTGGCGAATGTTCTGGCGATAACTACCTCGAATATTCGAGCGAGTGACGTCACTTTCAGATATTGATCATGCTTGATGGGTTCTTGTGCTTTCGAGTACATGATGTTCTTAATAGTCGCGAAAACACTTGCGACAGCAGCTCGCAGAATTATTTGCACATGTAACAGTATTTTAAATATACACATCTTCAAGACTATCAGCGAAAACTTTACCAAAGGAAATTTTGTGTTACGAAGTATGTCATCATTTTGTCTTCACTTCAAGGCGGCAAATTCTATCATTCGACGATGCCTTATTTAAGTTCAAATTCGCAAAAGATGCCGACAGCTCATGCAATACCTTATGGCAGTGGTGTGACGTGAGTGGGGCGGGAGAGCGGCCCGTCCCAGGACCCGAGTTGGCATAGGCCCCCAAACATGAGAAATTGGCCGCCGAACTTGAAACCATATTTTTTTCAGTAAAAATCACCTTTAATAGTGAAAAAGTTTTAGATTTGCGCAATTATTTCCCAATCGATTAACTCAAATTCAATCAACATTTGCCACCATGACCAACAACAGGCTTATATCACCTACAATCCTTCTCCTTCATCTGGAGAAACGGATTGCGTCGCTGACCTAGAAAGCGTTACTAGTTCACAATAGTTCAAGTTGTAAACTATATAGGTTTGTGTTCTTGAGGTTGTGGTTCTCTTTTATCAAGCAGTTTAGCATTTTAGAAAAAATTAGTTGCATTATCAAGCTGTTTGTAGTGAATAAGAGAATTTCCTTAATGTCCGTAAAGGACCGCAGCGATGTTCTGCTGCCTCGGCAGAGGAAGGTGTTGATTCCTGCCGAGAATGCCCTCGTCCGGAGACGCGTGAATGCGCTGGCAGGCTAGCATTGCGGTGTCGTGGGGCGGGTTCGTTTCCCCGGCACGAGGACTCACTACAAAACATTTCGCATTCACGAATTGCTTGCGGAGATCAAGAGGACGACCGAAGTCGCAAATCTGTAGATAACCTCCACGAAGGCGAGAACAAGTGCAACTTGACAAGAAAGACTAATTTGGGGTTGACCTCGTCTTTACCCAAATACATTCAGGGCCCACAAATGAAAGAGGGGCAACCGGGTGGTGGTGGAGCCCCTTCATGCCCACCCAACCGGAATAAATCCAATGTTAAATCGTTGAGGTGGCCAGGTATTCCTCTTCTGAGTGGAAAACTCATACAACTTGAATTATATGAGCTTTCCCATCAGAAGGGGAGTACCCCGGTGACCAATTTATGTCATAGAATTATACAATTGAATTGCATAACTCTATGCCATAAAAAGGCACTTGGCTTGGGCCACTCAACCCATAAAGTCACCTGAAACAAAAGAAGGAATTAATCTGCACCCGGCGGCTGGCTCATATTTTGTGGTGGAAGCCTGCCACCGTACCGGGTCCTATACCCGATTGGAAAAGACCGGAAGGGAAAGACCGATTTTCCGTTTAATCCATCATTTTTTTGTTTTTATTCGAACAACGTTAATGAAATGAAATTGATATATCTCCACAATATGATTTTTCTATGGCAATCAGCACAGCAATTTACAACACCATATTGAAAAGCATTTAATCATTGAAAGAGGGAAATTGATATTAAAAGAAGATTAACATTAGAAGAAAATTCATTTCACTCCGATTTCCTGTAGTATTATAATTATTGTGGTTAGCTCTTGTAGATGCCACACTTTCACCCTACATACATTATGTTTCAAAAAAATTTTTACATAGATTTATACGAAATTAAAAAAAACGATTTTATACGACGATTCTTCTTTTTTTTTTTTTTCATCTAAATAGACGGATGCATTGGGATGACGATTGTCGTCCTATTACATTTTTCATCTTGATCGTTTAATAAATTAAATTTGTATATATATGTCATATAATTTTCTATGTGTAATAAATATTAATTTATATATATCTGATATTTTCTTTTTTTTTTTTTTCTTTTTTAAAAATTCAATAAATATTTAATTAAAAATTCAATAAATATTTTTTTTAAAAAATTCAATAAATATTTAATTAAAAATTCAATAAATATTTTTTTTTTAAAATTCAATAAATATTTAATTAAAAAAAAATGTTAAGAGGTTACTTACAGTACCTTTCCCTCGACGACGAGCGCTCGTTGACGATGTGGAGGTAAGCAAGTCCTGGAATTTTTGGTAGTGAAGAATCGCGTTCATACATCAAATATTAACACACGAGTATTAAGACATAAAATAGATCCTAAGGGTGTATAAAATCGTATAAAAATTCAGCTATCAAAGTGTAAATACATATAGACTTCCTTGAATATCACAACCGTATGGTCTTCGAACGTGGTAATGCTCGTTGCTACTTCTTCTACTGCTTTTAATGTTTAATATTTCGTTTTCAGTGGCGTCTTGAGTCTCAATTTTATTCACAAGTTTATCGACTTCCTCAGCGTTTAAACTTTTGATTGTTTCATTCCACGAATTGTTAGTCTCTCTAGATAAGTTATCAGCTCCTTTATATGCAATCCGTTGGTCACTATATGGATTGAGTGATTTGACTAATTCTTCTGGATCTAACTTTTCAGTGGATTTATCACTCTTCGTTGAACTATGTTTGAATACACAATGCGCCTTTTTGCATCCAAACGGTGTGTTTTCCCAGAAACAGGAAGTATGGTCCCGCCGTTTCCCAATCAACATGTGCCGCTCTTTCCAATGAAAATCTTCACATCGGCCTTCCAACCACCTGTTGCACATCACTTGGTGACCTAATGCTGATGGCTCATGGCGATATTGGCAGCTGCTATCGTTTTTTTTTTAGGGTATTGTAAAATTAGTTTACACTACCCTATTAGTTTCGCGTCCTGTCTGTCCGTCTGTCCGTCCGTCCGTCCGTCCGTCCGTGTGTCACACCACTTTTTCTCGCAAACTACATAAGCTAGAAACATAAGATTTTGTAGGTAGGTGCAAAGTGACGCCCTCTTCAAAGTTTCAATACGAAAAAAAATTTATAAGGTCTTCAAGGGGGGTCTCCCCATATAGGGGAGCTGACCCTGAAAAAAAAGTTTTCATCGCATGTAGGCAATATGGGTATCAAATGAAAGGTCTTAATGAGCACTTTTCAAAACAGGTCTTAAAATGACAAATTTTACTTCGAGGGGTGCAGGGGAAGGGGAAATGTACGAAAATTTTGTGTCCCCCCCCCTCGCGATTGGACACCTTTGACCCGAAAAATCTGAAAAAAATCATGAATATAGGCCCTTATGAGTACAACAACAACAAATACGTGAGAAGTCGAAATTCACTCAACTTTGTTAGTAATAGTATGATTTATCGATTTTATATTTTCTTGAATAAAATGTTAACGGTACCCTTAAATTTAATAAAATTCAGTACACAGATGACTATTCATAAAGATCGAGTGGTATTTAATGGAGTTATAGCGATTTGAATTTTCCTGTATTACTATGGAACAATATGCGCTGTAAAACATATGGCTATGGAACCATATGCGCTTTTTACTGACTCAGATACTACAGCTTTGTTAGGATTTGCATGAAAGTTTCAGGAATGATAGGTATCATGAATTCCTTTGAGAATTGGCTCAGCTAGTGGTAGTAGTAATCGTTAAGCAAAATAATGGCTGTTTTAAATGCGAAGATTGAATACTTTTGAGTTATTTTGCCCCAACTTCAACGTTTAACGCGCATGCTTTTAACACTTGATTCAATTTAATGAATGACTGAAGATGAGTACCTACAATTAAAACTCATATGTGAAACAAGTCGAGGAGGCAGGAGAGAGCTCCTAGCAAAAGGGCTTTGTAACCATTCTAGGATTCGCAAAATTGGCCATGAATCGATGATTACAGTACAGGGGAGTGGCCGCTGAAAAAAAAAGTCATCAAAGGTAGCCAATATGAATATCAAATGAAAGTTCTTTATAAGAGCTTTTCAAAACAGTACTTGAACTGACAATTTTTCCTTCACAAGGGTAACAAATACCTTAGAAGTCGAAATTCGATCAACTTTGTTAATAATAGTACATTCTATAAATTTTGCTTTTTTGTCTATAAAATCAAGGAGTGACCCTTAGATTTCCCAAAATCTATAATTTAAATTTTCTGAAAATGATTGTATATGGTTCGAAAATTTCACAATAATTGAACTATAAACAGCTAAGTTACAGCCGATTGAATATTTAACAATTACAACAACATTTACACGTGATACTAGGAAGATACGTGCTTGCAACGGACCGAGACACTACAAATATAAAGGAATTTTTAGAAATGGTTTGTAATATCTGTCATGACTAATCAAGCGACGAGGTCAAACCACTTGAACCAGAATGGTGGCGAGTTTAAAATCATAATTACCATAATAATTTTTCGAACTCAATTTATGGAATCTAATGTATTAGTCAAGTTTTGATATGCAGAATATATTGTTTGATTCACTAATTGTTTTACAATACCCTTCTGGCAGGAGCATTCTCCTGCTACTTCAACTTGTTTTTTTTTTTTTTACAGGCACTGTCGTAGAAAAAATAGCAGTCTTGTGAAGTTTTTTTTTCGCTGTGTATCAACAGGACGGTAGGAGTTATCTATCTGCCAACAACCATCCACCACGATTTTGTTGTGGTTTTAAAAGGTTTCCTCCACTACTGTAACTATGTCCACTACACTACAATGGCCACCACGCGTATTTTTTTATTATTCACTCGCCTTCCTCTCACGAGGATCTTGTGCAACTGCCAACTAGCATGGCGGGGCCGACCCATCGAGCAACGAAACAGCAAAAGTTTCGTTTAATAATGCCATCTATGGGTGAACATGCGGTGGTAATAATGCACACTCGTTTCGGTTTCTTTTTAAAATTTTATGTCGTCCCTTAAATTATCAATTGAAAGCAATTTATGTTTATAATTATTAGGCGTAATGAAGAGGGAAATAAATCGAAAGAATAAGACAGGCACGCGTTAATTACCGACAAACAAAACAATTTTTAATTAATATTATGGTTGGAATGGGTAAAATTTGACAAATTTTGTGGGGTTTAAATGATACAATGATTTTATCGTTCATATAATTTAAAGGATTAACTGATACAATGATTTTAGCGTTCATATAATTTAAACGGTTATATGATACAATGATTTTAGCATTCATATAATTTAAAAGATTAAATGATCCAATGATTTTAGCGTTCATATAATTAAAAGGGTTAACCGTTTCGTTCTAAGCATTTGTATACCGCGTTACACCGCAATTCGTTAAATTATCTTCAAAAGATATTGTAATAAGATACTACACATTAGAAATTTTTTAACATTTTTAGAATTTTGTTTCCCGGGTGTTAAGTACAAAAGAAATTTCTCCACTTATTTTTCCTGCGAGAGAGAAAGAAAAAAAAAACGAGTGTTGCGATGGGGAAGGTGACTGAATCGACTCAATCCTTGTTAAATTGCGTTCGTGCTGTGTACCTGTGTCAGCGCTGCTTTTAGAGCCATAGCTCCTAGATTACTACAGGGCAGCTAATTTTCTCGTGATCCCAAGGCAATGCGGATTACGAAAAAGGAGCTGAAGGATATTTCTGTGTCTTACGGGTTGGCTTCGGCGTCGGGACTAGAGATGACGAACAATAAAAGAAGAACACAATTAACAGACGGACGGACTGACTTATGTCTATGTTTGCCTGGAAGTATACAACCTTGCGCGTTTTTTTTTTGAAAATATATGCGGACGGACAAACAGACGTGCCCAATTATCTATCGGCGCAGGTCTTTCGCGTGGTATATCCCCACTTCTTTTCCCGATGGATCCGTTATCAAGTAACGGTTAGGTCCCATTACCTTCTTTATGCGGCTTTTCAAGAATCGCCTGTCCAGCTTGGCGTTGTAATGCCCCGCGGCGTCACTTTGGCGGAAATTTCGCCGGAAAACTTCATCTCCTTCTTTGAAATTAGCAGATCGTGACCGGAGATTGTACTGCGCTGCATTTGCACTACCTGCGGCCTTAATTTTCCGTCCGATCTGTTGGCGGAGGTCTCCTAAACGTTCGTGGGGCTCCAGCGCAACGACGGGGTCTCCCAAACACTTTAATTGCCGTAACAGTCGGTATGATTTACCGTGGCAAATCATGTGCTGTCCAAAGGCGGCAAAGTAAGGGGCGACACCGGTGACGGAATGATACGAGGATCGCAGGGCGCATGTGATGGCAGACAATCGCCGATCCCAATCCTTTTGAGATGGGTGGACGCAGGAACGGATCGCGGCCAATAAGGTGCAGTTCAACCGTTCTGATGCGTTGGACTGAGGAGAGTATATGGGCGTCAGTTGGTGTTCAACGCCATACTGCTCAAGTAGGCTCTTAAACTGCCGAGACCGGAACTGTACTCCATTATCTGAGTACACACTCTCTGGAACACCGAACACATGGAATACCCGGTTCTCTAAGAATTTCACGATCGATGGAGTTGTGAATTTACGGATGGGTTCCACCATGGGGAATTTTGAGAGCTGATCTAGAACGACTATGGCTCCGATGTGTCCCATGGAAGACCGAGGATATGGACCGAGTAGATCGATGTATAGACGCTGGAACACGCGTTCTGGAACGTTGAGTTGACCCATAGGAGGTCGAAGAGGCTGGTTGGGCGCTTTGGTGCCTTTACAGGTCTCACAGGCGCTCACGTAGTCTTTGACCTGGGATGCCATTTTAGGCCAAAAGAAGTATTTCTTGAGTCGCCGTAACGTCCGACCGTAACCTCCGTGGGCACTTAAAGAATGGTCATGTGCGCGGAGGATCAGATGTGGTGTCATTTCCTCCGGTACCCAGAGTTTCCAAGACTCTTCTTCCTGCCATGGATCACCAGTGGCGTATTCGTTTCGTCTATACACATAGCCGTCTATTACCTTCAAATCAGGCAGCTGTGTCTGTTGGGTCGCTATGGTTTGCCTCAACTCTTTGTAGCTATCTGATTCGAAATGTGGGCTGTCCAAATCTATTTCGATGGGGTCCTCGTCATTTATTGTTAATTCGGCTCCCTCTGGGGAAAACATCCGTGAGAGAGTGTCGGGTACGACGTTCTGGGTTCCTTTCCGGTGTTTGATGGAGAACTTGAACCCTTGCAGTTTAAGAGCCCATCTGGCTAGGCGTCCACTTAAATCTGCCTGGTTCATCAACCATTGTAGTGACGCGTGGTCCGTGATGATCTCGAATTGGTGGCCCTCGATATAAGCTCGGAATTTCTTCACAGCCATTACCGCTGCCAAACATTCTTGCTCGGAAACAGTATAGTTTCTTTGGGCCGAATTCAGCTTATTGGACATGAAGGCGATGGGAGCTTCTTCTCCTTCGTCGGTCAATTGCACCAGCATGGCTCCTACTCCACGTTGACTTGCGTCACAATGAATGGAGAAGGGCTTCGTGAAGTCGGGGCTGTGCAAGACAGGAGCTGATGTGAGGGCTTGTTTAAGCTCTTCAAATGCATTTCGGCTGAGTTCGGTCCAAATGAACTTCCCCTTCCGCAACATGTCTGACAGGGGCGCTGAAACTGTTGCATAATTCCGAACAAACCTTCGGTACCAGCCACACATACCAAGGAAACGTCGTAGCTGCTTCACAGTTTTTGGTAAGGGGAACTCATCAATCGCACGAGTTTTGTCTGGATCCGTTTTGATAGTGCCATATCCTATAACATGACCGAGGTATCGGACTTCTTTCATGACAAACTTACTTTTCTGTACGTTGATGGTGAGTCCCGCCTTACTGATGTGCAGGGCTACTTCTTGTAGAAGTAGGAGGTGTTGATCGAACGTTTCCGTGATGAGTAACAGATCATCAAGGTACACGAACACTTGGTGTTTCAGGTGAGGTGGGATGACCTTGTCCATCAACCGAGTCATCGTTTGCGGCGCGTTACACGGGCCAAAGGGCATTGTGACGAACTGATATAATGGTCGTCCAGGCACTGTGAAGGCGGTCTTGTCCCTCGAGCCCTCATCGAGTGGAATTTGCCAGAAGGCGTCTTTTAGGTCGAGACTGGTGATATAATTGGCTTTCGGCAGTCTCCCTAGTATTCCATCGATGAGTGGAAGAGGGTGCGCGTCCTTGATGGTAACCGCGTTTACCTTACGGGCATCAAGACAGAGGCGGACTTTACCTGGCTTTACAACCAAAGTTACCGGTGAGGACCAGGCACTTTGGGACTCCTCTATGACCCCTAACTCGAGCATCCTATCTAGTTCCGCATACACCAATTTCTCCATGGCCGGCGAGATGGCGTAGTGTCTCTGTTTAATCGGTTTACTATCGCCAACGTCGATGGCGTGTGAGACTAGGGTGGTGCGGCCAAGGCCTTGGGTAGCGTACGATGGGAAAGCAGCAATGGATGCTTCCAGGCGTTGCCGTTGGTTAGGCGTCAGGTCATGCCTATCGGGAGTAGAAGTGATTTCGTTGACATTTCTGGTTTTTAAAGACAAATCGGTGAATAAATCGGAGGCCAGTCCAAAGCGAAGGACGAAATCGACACCAAGGTATACATTCTGAGTCAAAGACGGAATAATGTAGAACGTAATATCCTTCGTCTGACCCCTGAACGTCACGGGTGTGGTTAGTTTACCTCGTATAGGGTGTTTGGTGCCATCAGCTGTACTGATTTCAGTGCGCCAGGATTTAATCAAGTTCGGATATTCTTGGAGCACCTTCGAGCCAAAGCTCGAGGCAAGACAACTGATACTGGCACCCGTGTCGATCAATGCAAACACGGTCTCGCCCAACACTTTAATTGGATGATAAGGTCTGATCTCATTCTCAGCAACCTCCGAAATGTTACAAGAGTTTACGGTTTGACGGCAGGTGCGCACTCTCTTGCGGAAATTCCGCCAACGACGGGTTGACCATTTTGTCGTGCACGAACGGGAAGTGACGACTTCGGAAGCAAATATTCGCTCTCGAGCCACCCGATATTCCTGCAGTCTAACATGATAAGGTTTTAGAGTGCGTACTTGAGGCTACCGCGGTTTTTCTGGCAGTGACTGCGATGGTCGTTTTAATATTGTCGTTGGTGAGGTCTCCGGAAGAGAGTGAACATCCGCAGTCGTAATGGTCATGGCTGGTGGGTTAACGTCAGGTTGGTTGGGGTGAGCCACTGACTGAGGAGCTACTGCTGGGGTTTCGAGTACCGCTGAGGTGGTCGGGTACTCTTTTGGCCGTTTTTTCGTGCGGCACATTCAGAACAGTCCGGGAAGTAAGTGTCCGGCTTGCCGCAACCGTAGCAGAAAACCTTACGTTCTGCGCGGCATGAAATGAACCGGTGTCCGGTTTGGTGACAATTCCAGCAGGTCGTAAGACTTCCCACTGCTGCTACAGCAAGATGGTCTGGGTCCAAATCATCCTCCAGATCTAGGGTGGTATAATCTGGGGCCAATTCCGCGATTCCTCGTCGAGGACCCGTCCTGGTTAATAAGTATGGCCGGTCCCGTAGGTCTTCCTCAAACCCTTCTATGCGACGCACATTTCTCAGCAGGGCCTCCATACTCTGTGGATCGGAGTTCACGATATGCCGACGAATCTCCGGTCTCAGATTGCGCTTTAGCAGGCGCAGAATTTGGGTAGAAGACAATGGCTCTGACAGCTGGTCATTCAACCGAAGGATATCGGCTCGATATTGATGGAAGGACTCGTCCGGACGCTGCCATCTAGCATTCATCTTATCCAGGACTAATTCGTCCATGTCGACCGTAGGGTATTCCATGCGGAGTACCTCCTTCAGCCGTGACCAGCGTATGGATGGTGGAGCTGAATGTATTCTCCAATATGTCTCCAGTGCTGCTCCCCTAAGCAGCATTGGCAAGTACCCTGCGAGTGCTGTGCGGTCTCCTGCTAGCATCTGCTCAATCAGTGACTCCACCCGACTTATGAAAACCTCTACCGTTATCGTATTGGGTTCCCCACTGAAATGTAGATTCCATCCCTGGATGATGCTGGGGATCTGTGTCGGCTTCAGCCAATACATGTCGTGTGGATGGAAGCGTTGGTCCGGCGGAATCACGGGAGCCTGATTTGGTGGCGGTGCTTGGCTCAATCGGGGCCGGTAAACTGGAGCCAACGGATTCATGGCTGTACCTGGCCGGATCAGTTCGGGATCACGCCGCGAGTCTACTGGGAAATCCCACGGATTTGGGTCCGAATCCCACATAGGAGGAGTTCTTGGCCGGGGTGGTGCGGGGTTCTCTCTCTGGCTCTCTAGAGAGGCTAGCCGGGTGGACATGTCCTGTACGAGCGCCATTAGATCTCGTAGAACTGTGGCTTCCACAGCCACCGGGGGACTCGCTTCTTCTGCAGGCGGAACTGCTTCAGCCCTGTAGTCATCGTCTCGTGCACTCCTGGTCGTGGATGGGAGGGGTCCGCTTTTGGGGACAGCTCCACTTGCACTGGAGGACTGAGGTCGTTCTGTTGCTGGCTGTGCGATTTCCAAAGGCTGACGACAGAGCGGGCACGTGGATGAGGTTTGCCGCAGTTGGGCCAAACACAGCTGGTGTAGCCTGTGCCCGCATTGCAACCTCTGGCTTGTAGTTTCGTCCATGTCCTCGTGACAGATGGAGCACAATAGAGCTGGTCCGGCATCCGACCGCAACTTTCTCCTTTCGGGAGTTCTTTTTGTGGGCATTTTAAATCCAAATGGTTTTCCTAATTAAATACCTAGATAAATAAATAATGAAGAATATGGGTATATAAGATTAACTATACGAATAATGACAATAATGAAGAAAAGGTGAGAAAAAGTTACTAAAATTCTTATGTGGCCGTCAGTGGCGAACTATCTCAGAACCTCACAAAAAAAGTTTTGATTAAGTTATATAAAAAAATATATATGAACGGACTTTCCTTTCCGACCTTCCCCCCCAAGTATGGACACCATGGCACAATCCTTCTAAACGTTTCAGGGACACTCTCTTGTGGCACCATGAAAATCAGGGTTCCGAAGTGATCCCTCATTAGCAAACTTCTCAAGTTACAGCTTGTCAGCCCAGGGTGGGATTCTAATCCACAAGCAGCGCGTGTCTTGTCATGGATAGTCATGGATTAGCTAATCAGCCAATCACATGAAATCAAAATCCATGTAATTTAAGACACTTAGGCACCGCTGGTTTGGGGAGCGGATCAGAATCCTCCGCAAAATAGATGTTGGGATAATAACTTCCGGACACAAAAAGGGACTCTAATATAATTTGGCCTTACTAGTTATACAATGGTGGTAAACCACCAAAGTATAATTCAAAAGCAGGACCAAACGATATTGATGTGCAGGGACAACACACGTTCGAAAGTTATTAGGCTGCTGGGGCACGATTAGTGCAAAAACCCTCGGGAGTTATCTACCCGCCAATAATTCTAACACCTAGTGGGGACACCTAGAGACGATGGACTGTCTCGTGCTCACGACTGATGATACAGCCGGGCTTTTCGGGCCCCACGTAGGGCGCCATTTGTAGTGAATAAGATTTTCAAATAAGTCCGTAAAGGACCGCAGCGATGTTCTGCTGCCTCGGCAGAGGAAGGTGTTGATTCCTGCCGAGAATGCCCTCGTCCGGAGACGCGTGAATGCGCTGGCAGGCTAGCATTGCGGTGTCGTGGGGCGGGTTCGTTTCCCCGGCACGAGGACTCACTACAAAACATTTCGCATTCACGAATTGCTTGCAGAGATCAAGAGGACGACCGAAGTCGCAAATCTGTAGATAACCTCCACGAAGGAATTACGACTTGTTGCGAGAACAAGTGCAACCTGACAAGAAAGACTAATTTGGGGTTGACCTCGTCTTTACCCAAATACATTCAGGGCCCACAAATGAAAGAGGGGCAACCGGGTGGTGGTGGAGCCCCTTCATGCCCACCCAACCGGAATAAATCCAATGTTAAATCGTTGAGGTGGCCAGGTATTCCTCTTCTGAGTGGAAAACTCATTCAACTTGAATTATATGAGCTTTCCCATCAGAAGGGGAGTACCCCGGTGACCAATTTATGTCATAGAATTATACAATTGAATTGCATAACTCTATGCCATAAAAAGGCACTTGGCTTGGGCCACTCAACCCATAAAGTCACCTGAAACAAAAGAAGGAATTAATCTGCACCCGGCGGCTGGCTCATATTTTGTGGTGGAAGCCTGCCACCGTACCGGGTCCTATACCCGATTGGAAAAGACCGGAAGGGAAAGACCGATTTTCCGTTTAATCCATCATTTTTTTGTTTTTATTCGAACAACGTTAATGAAATGAAATTGATATATCTCCACAATATGATTTTTCTATGGCAATCAGCACAGCAATTTACAACACCATATTGAAAAGCATTTAATCATTGAAAGAGGGAAATTGATATTAAAAGAAGATTAACATTAGAAAAAAATTCATTTCACTCCGATTTCCTGTAGTATTATAATTATTGTGGTTAGCTCTTGTAGATGCCACACTTTCACCCTACATACATTATGTTTCAAAAAAATTTTTACATAGATTTATACGAAATTAAAAAAAACGATTTTATACGACGATTCTTCTTTTTTTTTTTTTTTTCATCTAAATAGACGGATGCATTGGGATGACGATTGTCGTCCTATTACATTTTTCATCTTGATCGTTTAATAAATTAAATTTGTATATATATGTCATATAATTTTCTATGTGTAATAAATATTAATTTATATATATCTGATATTTTATTTTTTTTTTTTTTCTTTTTTTAAAATTCAATAAATATTCAATTAAAAATTCAATAAATATTTTTTTTTAAAATTCAATAAATATTTAATTAAAAATTCAATAAATATTTTTTTTTTAAAATTCAATAAATATTTAATTAAAAAAAATGTTAAGAGGTTACTTACAGTACCTTTCCCTCGACGACGAGCGCTCGTTGACGATGTGGAGGTAAGCAAGTCCTGGAATTTTTGGTAGTGAAGAATCGCGTTCATACATCAAATATTAACACACGAGTATTAAGACATAAAATAGATCCTAAGGGTGTATAAAATCGTATAAAAATTCAGCTATCAAAGTGTAAATACATATAGACTTCCTTGAATATCACAACCGTATGGTCTTCGAACGTGGTAATGCTCGTTGCTACTTCTTCTACTGCTTTTAATGTTTAATATTTCGTTTTCAGTGGCGTCTTGAGTCTCAATTTTATTCACAAGTTTATCGACTTCCTCAGCGTTTAAACTTTTGATTGTTTCATTCCACGAATTGTTAGTCTCTCTAGATAAGTTATCAGCTCCTTTATATGCAATCCGTTGGTCACTATATGGATTGAGTGATTTGACTAATTCTTCTGGATCTAACTTTTCAGTGGATTTATCACTCTTCGTTGAACTATGTTTGAATACACAATGCGCCTTTTTGCATCCAAACGGTGTGTTTTCCCAGAAACAGGAAGTATGGTCCCGCCGTTTCCCAATCAACATGTGCCGCTCTTTCCAATGAAAATCTTCACATCGGCCTTCCAACCACCTGTTGCACATCACTTGGTGACCTAATGCTGATGGCTCATGGCGATATTGGCAGCTGCTATCGTTTTTTTTTTTTTTTTTTTTTTTTACAGGCACTGTCGTAGAAAAAATAGCAGTCTTGTGAAGTTTTTTTTTCGCTGTGTATCAACAGGACGGTAGGAGTTATCTATCTGCCAACAACCATCCACCACGATTTTGTTGTGGTTTTAAAAGGTTTCCTCCACTGCTGTAACTATGTCCACTACACTACAATGGCCACCACGCGTATTTTTTTATTATTCACGCGCCTTCCTCTCACGAGGATCTTGTGCAACTGCCAACTAGCATGGCGGGGCCGAGCCATCGAGCAACGAAACAGCAAAAGTTTCGTTTAATAATGCCATCTATGGGTGAACATGCGGTGGTGATAATGCACACTCGTTTCGGTTTCTTTTTAAAATTTTAAGTCGTCCCTTAAATTATCAATTGAAAGCAATTTATGTTTATAATTATTAGGCGTAATGAAGAGGGAAATAAATCGAAAGAATAAGACAGGCACGCGTTAATTACCGACAAACAAAACAATTTTTAATTAATATTATGGTTGGAATGGGTAAAATTTGACAAATTTTGTGGGGTTTAAATGATACAATGATTTTATCGTTCATATAATTTAAAGGATTAACTGATACAATGATTTTAGCGTTCATATAATTTAAACGGTTATATGATACAATGATTTTAGCATTCATATAATTTAAAAGATTAAATGATCCAATGATTTTAGCGTTCATATAATTAAAAGGGTTAACCGTTTCGTTCTAAGCATTTGTATACCGCGTTACACCGCAATTCGTTAAATTATCTTCAAAAGATATTGTAATAAGATACTACACATTAGAAATTTTTTAACATTTTTAGAATTTTGTTTCCCGGGTGTTAAGTACAAAAGAAATTTCTCCACTTATTTTTCCTGCGAGAGAGAAAGAAAAAAAAAACGAGTGTTGCGATGGGGAAGGTGACTGAATCGACTCAATCCTTGTTAAATTGCGTTCGTGCTGTGTACCTGTGTCAGCGCTGCTTTTAGAGCTATAGCTCCTAGATTACTACATGTTAACAGTCAACCTTAGTACATATGCAATGTAAGTAATTTGAATGAATAATAAAAGTGCATAGCAACAAAAAAAACTATCGATGAATTGGAAGCATGAATGTAAGGCTGTGTGTGCGATACTGTTTCCCTCATCATTATATTAACATATATGTGTAAACTATTTAAGACGGCAACAAACTGCGTCTGACTCTAATTCACTGAGATATGGGTTCAATTCTTACAGTATTTTTTTTTTTTTTTTTTTTTGTGGTAGGGAGGTGAAGGCATTTATGCCCGCCGAGTCTGGCAGTGTGGGACTCCCATGATGGATACCTTTGGACTACCCACTAAACACCTCCCCTGTCAATCTGAGAACCTGGCCTGGAACCGTTTGACACATTACTTCGGGCCAGGTCTCGTTTTGTTACACCGTGGGGCGCCTTCAAGCTGGGGAGTCCCTTTCCTAGCGGGAGGGGAGGGGGGAAGAGGAATTGCCAGAAGAGCGATCCCCCAGCCCCAGCGCCTCCGGCTGCTGTGAGTCCCTTTTATATTTTAGGACTGCCCGAGCATAATGTGCCACCTGGTTCCATTTGTCAACCGATTCGAGCATCACCGCAACTATATTATCCGGGGTGAGCTCTCCCGTCTCCCTGTAGAGTTCCCTTCGCAGCCTGGCCCATTTCGTACACGCAAAAAATGTGTGACAGGCATTGTCCTCCTCTCCTGGGCAAAACCGACAATCGGGAGACCGTGACTTGCCGATCTTGTGCAGGTAAGACTGAAAACATCCGTGCCCGCTCAAAAGCTGGGTCAGATAGAAGTCAGTCTCACCATGCCTTCGATTTAGCCACGGTCTCACATCCGGGATGAGGCGCGCAGTCCACCTTCCCTTCGTGCAATTCCTCCAAGACTGCTGCCAATCGTTGAGCGAGCTTTGTCTCTCCTCGCGGACAACCATCTCCCTCGCATCCTCGTTTCGGCGCAGGTAAATAGCGCGGCGCTCTCTAGCAAGGAGGGCGACAGGTATCACGCCTGCAAACACTCTCACCGCCGAGTCGGAGACTGTTGGATACGAAGATGCAATTCTCAGTGCTCCTCTTCTCTGTACCTGTGCCAATCGTTTTCGCTATACCTCCTTGCTGAGAGCGTCGCCCCATACCTCTGCTCCGTACAGTAGCACTGACCCTACAGCACTCATCAAGAGGCGTCTTCTTGATGGGCTGGGTCCCCCTACGTTGGCCATAAGTCGACTCAGGGCCGATATTCCCGAAGCAGCCTTCTCAGCCGTTGCCCTGATTTGCTCAGAGAAACTCATCTTCGAGTCGATCAGTAGCCCCAGGTACTTCACCGCTGGCTTCGATTCGATCTGTATATCTCCAATACTGATCATCCTTACTCTAGGGATTCTCTTTTTTGTCAAGATGACCACTTCGGTTTTCTCCAGTGCTAAACTGAGCCCGCGAGCAGTCATCCAGTCCCTCACTCGGCGCATTAGCATACCTAGCCTAAGTTGCGCTTGTTCAACGGTGCGTCCGGCGACCAGAGCCGCAACATCATCCGCATAGCCGACCAAGCGCGACTCATCTGGCATCTCAAGTCTCAGTAGCCCGTCGTAAGACACGTTCCACAGGTCCGGACCAAGGATAGATCCCTGGGCAACACCCGATGTAACCGCCATCCTTCGTTGGCCCTGTGTCGTATCGTAGAGCAGGCTTCGGTCCTTTAGGTAGTTCCTCAAAAGCCGCATTAGATATTCTGGAACTTGAAAAGAGTTTTCCAGCGTATCCAGAATATCCACCCATCTAGCGGAGTTGAAGGCATTCCTGACGTCGAGTGTCACCAACAGGACGATCCGTCGCTTGGTGTGACTATATGCCTCTGCCTTTTGGACCGCGTTCACCTTCTTACAGTATGCAACGAAAGCTTTTTCAATTCTAACTGCAAACTTGTGATCGTTTTATAGCACAAAACTTTCAATAATGGAATATTCATTCTATAAAATTCTGAAAACTCATACGTTCTAGATGAACCCGTATGGCAATTGAAAGAAAACATCATGCGATAATCGTTTAAATTTCAATTTCTATTAAATCGGACTGGAAATACAACTATGGACCTGTAGCCATTACCTTTTCGGCGTGTTTCTATGAGTAGTACTTCCAATGACTTTCTCTCTTAGCGTGAATGAGTGCAAAGATGCCCTTCAAATTATTCTTCTTAAAGATACTTTTGTATTGCATTGAAACAGTTTTTAAAGAAGCTTCACTTTCAGTTGACTAAAAATTGGTTTTATAGAAGGAAATGGATAGTTTATTCTCATGAAAATAAATTTGGGTATCCATCGTTCGTCCATACGATTCATGTGGTCAGCCCATTGCAGCTTCCGCAGTCTAACAATAGTTGAGACCTCCGGTTCGTCAAAAATTTCATACAGCTCATGGTTGTATCGAATTCGCCATTGGTCCCCGTCTAGCTTAGCTCCGATTATTTTGTAATGAATCATTTGACGCCGCTGGGGACCACTACCAATACACCTTGCTGCCATGTGGCTTTCCATCTCATGTTCGTTGTGACGGCTTCCCATCCCACGTCAGTTTTGTCGTGGGATGTCAAAGTCAGAGGACAGCCACATGGCGGGTGTGTGTGGTTAGGAGTCGCCAGAGAGAGGCCCCAGGAAATGACAAGGGAAGCGAAACGGATGCCAGGGATAAGTCCACCCTACTGTCGCTGTTTAGTTTTTATTTAGAGAAAATTGTGTGTTTAAGTGTTAGACAAACTGGGAGTGATAGTTTAATTGGAGCGATTTAGTCGGAAGCCAAATACTTATGTAAATCACAATGCGTTACTTTTAGGTCCTGATGCTGATAAGTGCCAGAGGCTTCAAAAGACATTCACTAGCTGGAGGGAGCAAAAAAAGCTTGATTTGTGTCCGGAGTTATATATTTACTAGGTCGTTTAAAGAGACGATGGTCATCTGCGACGTGAGATTGGATGGATGTCAACCACCAGAACGAAAACAGGAACTTCGATGGAAGGGCTGCAGCTTCACCTGAATATCAGTATCGAGGCTTGTTCAGTTCGTGCATAATTCGAACAACAAATAATTCCGTCAATACGGATCAACTTTTGTCGGTCATAATGAATCGGACAAGTTTTTAAGGACTGACGGTTTATCGGACCAAGGAGAGGCTCATGCAGTGAAGAGTTTTAATGCAAGTGATCATCAGGTTTGCATGAATACTTTGAACTAATCTGTATTTTGTTATAAGTGTGATAGCCGGTCGACTGGCGCCTGTACGGCTGTAGTTAAAAACAATATTAGGTTACTGAGGCACCCTTAAGGAGCATCTCGCGTTGTACTTCCAATTGATGTATTCAGAATAGTGACGGATAATTCCAAACGACCTACAAAAATTTGGAACGGAAAGTAAGTTCCTTATTAATCCACTCATCAGAAAATTGAAAAGTAAATATAAAATAATATGAAAAGTCTAAACGCGAATTCTGGGAACAATTAACACAATATTTAATCTAGCTCCGGGAATTGGAATTTATGATACGTATTTATGAAGACTAAAACTTGATCCTTTTTACGTCAATTCATATGAAATGGATAGGAAGTTTGTTTATTAGAGATAGTTCTGTGCAGAATCAATTTTCTTAAGTCATCTTATTTTTAAGGCGCCTGTATCTCGATTCGCTTATGAAATTTCAGAAATCAGCAAAATTATATACTTATACATATATGCAAACATTAAGAGTAAAACATAGAAAATAATGTAAAAAGGAATAATTTAGCAATACTTAAGTAAAAATCATTATGATCATGAATTGTTTTAATAATCACTGATAAGGCAAGGCCTCCGTGTTTAAGCTCTCAAATTTATAGTATCAAAAGGGGCTAGCCAGTTAGCTATAGTTTTACGCAGAAAAGTGTTAATTTAATCAAAAATCAAAAATATCCCTGCCTGTTTAGTTCTGTGTCAACTAATAGGTATGTACTAACTCGCCCCGGCTACGCGTGTTTAATATTAAATTAATTGTATTAACTTTATTCCTCAATGATTCTTATCACTACCTTGTTTCAAAGTTTATAGAAGTTAAATTCGCTTTAATTGAAGCTGATGGATAGTACGTATATAAGGATGATCCACAAGTAATACCCGTCAGACACACAAATAGCTTAAGCAGATATATTTTTGCCAACCTGTTTGAGATTTTTCTCAGACATTCAAGAAGCCAAAACCTTTTAAAATGCGTAATTTCGCAGGTAAAATAATATTTATAAATAAATAAATGTTACAAAAAAATTGAATGCACAGAAAGCCAGGCTTATATAACGGTAGCCCTAAGCCCGCTTGAAAAAAAACCAAAAAAAAAACTCTCTTACAATTAATCAATTTTCCCTTTACAATTGAGTAATTTTCCTAAACCATGTCTTCCCAGTGTAAAACTAAAATCCTTCTTGAATTTATATTACCATTTCTAATCCTTTGAGTACCTTCCCAGGCAGAAGAATAAATCTTCACAGGATATTTATTGGTCCTTCGCATATTTCTTTTTCCCTGTAACTTAAATTGCCGTAAAATATCGTCACGCATCCTTATGCCTTAGCATAAGCCAATACTATCAAGTCACACTGTAATTAGTAACGTTACAATTAGTAGGAGAACTATAAAACATAGACAGAAAATACATTTAACATATATGTAATTTACCAAGTGCGTTCCTTTTACTCATCCATAGACTTACACATTTTTCTTATCCCTTATTTTCTAATTGTTGTTCTTCATCCTTATCCATTTATTTTCCCTGTTAGAATCAATAATTTTGTTATGAAGAAAATCTTTTTTTTTTTGAAATCGTTTATTATTTAGTAGTAAGTTACTCGTATTGTTGGCAAAAGTAGGAATTGAATCAATAAATATCATGAATTGCTAAAATAACAACGACTTTCTTTTCCAGTGGTCCTTCTTTTCCAGAGGCAGTGAGGCTGCAGGGTAAGTATGCCGGGGAGAGGGTAGGGTTTGAAAAAATCCGCTGAGGTCGGTTTCGCGTCGCGTGCGGTGCGCGGTACCTTTGTTGGATTGCCTTTTTCTTTAGCGTAGCTTTCGTCGGGTTCAAGTTAACGTAGTGTATTTTTCGGTACCGCGTCGGTAAAATTCGGGAACGCGAAATGGAAATTAGATTTTTGTACTTGACTGGACTAATGAAGAAAGACGGAGTAACGTCAAGTAGGTTTCTTCTCCGTATGATTGTGTTTTCGACGCGTTTGAAACGGCCGTTTAATGGTGGCTGAGATTCGTAATTGAGCGTAATCCATTTTAAGACCCACGACCGAAATCCTCTCCGATCTAGCTGGCCGACAAGCAGCCACCGCGAAAATAGATTGCGGTGCACGGACTGGTTGACCGGTTGGTACCATTCGTTGGCACGACTCAGACTTCACGTCTAGAACCGATGAGAGGTCGGTTCCGACTTCGTTCGTGAGTTTAGACGAAAAAAAAATCATTACAATTTGCCTCAGGAACCATCGCTTAAAGGCGTTCAATATATTTGCGGATGCTTGCGTTAGTGTCCATGTCTTACACCTATAGCATAACAGAGGTCTTATCACAGATTTGTATACTTGGAGCAATGTTTTCCTGTGTATACAGCTGGTTTTCAAGATCGTCAAAACTGAATAGAGTATTTTATTTGCAAGTTGTATTCTTCGGCGTATTTCGTCTCTTTCATTACCCGTTTTCGTTATTTTGGCGCTTAAATACACAAATTTGCCCACATTTTTGATACTGTACTCAACAAGTTGCATTTTTTATGTATTTAAGGTATTTTTCTTTGACTACGTAAAATTTGCCTTTTAGAGGTCACAGAGAAGACATCGAATCTGAAAATCATGGTAATTTCTTAGAACTAGTAAATCTTCTGTCACGTTATGACCCTCCTTTAAAAGAGCACAGCGTCTGGTTTCAACAATCTTTGCAAGCAGGAATAATTCCAATTTATTCCTCCCTTGGTTAGCGTGGTGAAGAAATAAATAATTTCTGAAATCAAGAAAGCAATATTGTTTGACAGCACACCTGTCATATCTCACACCGGACAAATGATTCAAGTCGTGAGATATGTTAAAATTGACAACCGGAAAATAGAGGTGAAGGATTCATTTCTGGGAAATGGTGGAAAAAAGCAAACGACAGAAGAAATACTTCAATCACTAGAGAAGGATGAATTGGATTTAAGACCCTGTCGAAGTCAAGGCTATGGCAATGCTACAACCATGGCGGGCATTCACACAAGAGTGCAAACGAGGATTAAAGAATTGAATTCAAAAGCGATGTTTGTCTCCTGTCCCAACCACTCGCTAAGTTTACGTGGATTTTACGCTTTTAGAAATGTTTCTATTTATATTCCATTTTTTGGCACCTCGGAATGTGTGCACAATTTTTTTTCATGTTCAACTGATAGATCGAACATTCTAAAAGAAATCATAGGCATGACAGTGAAAAGACTTAGTGATACAAGATCATGATGCTGTTAAGCCAATCTTTGATAATTTCGAAAAATTGGTTGATGCTGTAGAAAAGCTGTGTGGTATTCCTGAAAATCTAAACACGAAAGATCTGCGCTGGTTTTGATGACAAACATTTGCAATTTCCATTTTCTTTGCTTTTTGCATTTATGGTATCATATTTTATCTGGAGTAAACCATGTCCAAAATATCTTCAAATTGAAGGTATTAGTTTGGAAAAGTGCGTAATGACGCTGAGAAGCTTTAAACGTTTTTTTAGGGTTTTGTAAAATAATTATACAAAACCCTACTAAAATCGCGTCCTGTCTGTCTGTCTGTCTGTCCGTCCGTCCGTGTGTCACAGCAGTTTTTCTCGGAAACTACTTAAGCTAGAAACAACAAATTTTGTAGGTAGGTTTAAAGTGGTGTTCTCTTCAAATTTCAACTACAAAAAAAATTTTATAAGGTATTTAAGAGGGGTCTCCCCATATAGGGGAGTGACCCTTGAAAAAAAAAATTTCATTAAATGTAGCCGATATGGGTATCAAATGCAAGGTCTTGATGAGAACTTTTCAAAACAGGTCTTAGTTTGGCAAAGTTTGCTTCGAGGGACGCACAGGGAGGGGAAATACACGAAAAATTTGTGCCCCCCCCCCCCCCCCCCCTCGCGATTGGACACCTGTGATCCGAAAAATCTGAGAAAAATCAGGAATGTAGGCCTTAATGAGTACAACAACACCAAATACGTGAGAAGTCGTAATTCACTCAACTTTGTTAGTAATAAATTCACTCAAATTTGTTAGTGAATAAAATCTTAACGGTACCCTTAAATGTTATGAAATTCAGTATCCTGATGACTATTTATAAGATTGATCTATTCTGAAAGTTTCATAAAGATTAAATCATATTTAACGAAGTTATAGTGGTTTGAATTTTCCTGTATGACTATGGAACAATATGCGCTGCATTTATTACTATGGCAACATATGGCTATGGAACAACATGCGCTTTTTACCGACTCAGACACTACAGTTTTGCTAGGAGTTGCATGAAAATTTCAAGAATGATAGGTATCATGAATATCTTTGAGAATCGTTTCAGCTAGTGGTATCAGTAACCGTAAAACAAAAAAGTGGTTGTTTTAAATGCGAAGATTGAAAAATTTTGAGTTATTTTTTCCCAACTTCAACGTTTAAGGCGCATGCTTTTAACACTTGATTCAATTTAATGAACGACTGAAGATGAGTATTTAAAATTAATAGTCATAGGTGAAACAAGTCAAGGAGGCGGGAGAGAGCTCCTAGCAAAAAGGATTTGTAACCATTCTAGGACTCGAAAAAATTGGCCATGAATCGATGATATCAGTACAGGAGAGCGACTGCTGAAAAAAAAATTTATCAAACGTAGCCGATATGAGTATGAAATGAAAGTTTTCACGGGAGCTTTTCAAAACAGTTCTTAAACTGTCAGTTTTTGCTTCAGTGGGGGCACAGGGGGAAAATACATGAAAATTATGTTTCCTCCCTCGCGAATGGACATCTGAAATAATTATCAAGGGAGATATTTATGAGTTTAACAATACCAAAAACCTCAGAAGTCGAAATTCGTTCAACTTTGTTACTAATAGTATTGTCGCGTGTTATTGGTTCGCGGCCTATAATTTTAACGTTCTGGGAAAGTGAAAACGCAATGACTTTTAATTTAAGTTAAAAGAGTTTATTTAATTAAATAAAATGCACAATAATCGGTTAACACTTTCACTAATTTTAATTTTCACTATTAAGATTCTAACACTTGTCCATAAATTTATTATCGCAATTGTCTTCTAAATCACTTCACTATTACGAAAACCACTTCCCACATACTATCGCAGTTCTTATCGCGGTTGAATGAATGACGTCGTTGATTCGCTTTGCAACCCGGTATGGTCCCTCCCAATTATGTTGCAACTTTGGAGACCTACCCTTTCGCCGTTGCGGGTTATAAAGCCACACCAAGTCATCTTGCTGGAAGCCAGTAGAATTAGCCTTTAGATCATACCTGGTCTTCATGCGGTCAGTAGCCAATTCGAGGTGTTTTCGCACTGTCCGATGTATCTGGTTCAACCGTTGTCTTAGATCACTTGCGTACTCCGAGACCGTTTGGGGTTTCTCAGGGGGTGTTCCGAATTTTATATCGGCTGGCAAACGAATAGTCTTTCCAAAAATGACTTTGGCTGGGGTTTGGCCCGTCGATGCATGTTCGGCAGCTCTGTACGCCATCAAAAATAGTGGGATATGTCGGTCCCAGTCCCTTTGGTTCTCGTCAACCATCTTGGCCAGATGTTTATTGAGCGTGCCGTTGAACCGTTCGACCATTCCATCGGATTGGGGATGCAGCGGTGTTGTCCTCGTTTTCCGTATTCCCAGTAGTTCACACATTTTGCCAAAAACTAGTGACTCAAAGTTTCGGCCTTGATCTGAATGTAATTCGCAAGGTACGCCGTACCTACTGACCCAATTTAACACTAGCTGTTCAGCTACGGTAGTTGCTTCCTGGTTGGGAATGGGGTAGACCTCGGGCCACTTGCTGAAATAATCGGTTACAACCAGCGGTGAAGTACCTGAGGTATGGGGCGACGCTCTCAGCAAGGAGGTATAGCGAAAACGATTGGCACAGGTACAGAGAAGAGGAGCACTGAGAATTGCATCTTCGTATCCAACAGTCTCCGACTCGGCGGTGAGAGTGATTGCAGGCGTGATACCTGTCGCCCTCCTTGCTAGAGAGCGCTGCGCTATTTACCTGCGCCGAAACGAGGATGCGAGGGATATCGTTGTTCGCGAGGAGAGACAACGCTCGCTCAACGATTGGCAGCAGTCTTGGAGGAATTGCACGAAGGGAAGGTGGACTGCGCGCCTCATCCCGGATGTGAGACCGTGGCTAAATCGAAGGCATGGTGAGACTGACTTCTATTTGACCCAGCTTTTGAGCGGGCATGGGTGTTTTCAGTCTTACCTGCACAAGATCGGCAAGTCACGGTCTCCCGATTGTCGGTTTTGCCCAGGAGAGGAGGACAATGCCTGTCACACATTTTTTGCGTATACCAAATGGGCCAGGCTGCGAAGGGAACTCTACAGGGAGACGGGAGAGCTCACCCCGGATAATATAGTTGCGGTGATGCTCGAATCGGTTGACAAATGGAACCAGGTGGCACATTATGCTCGGGCAATCCTAAAATATAAAAGGGACTCACAGCAGCCGGTGGCACTGGGGCTGGGGGATCGCTCTTCTGGCAATTCCTCTTTCCCCCTCCCCTCGCGCTAGGAAAGGGACTCCCCAGCTTGAAGGCGCCCCACGGCGTAACAAAACGAGACCTGGCCCGAAGTAATGTGTCAAACGGTT
Source organism: Odontomyia ornata (assembly GCA_963969285.1). NCBI lineage: Eukaryota > Metazoa > Arthropoda > Insecta > Diptera > Stratiomyidae > Odontomyia > Odontomyia ornata. The sequence goes on along the minus strand of OZ017742.1, from coordinate 203,490,286 downwards.
CCAGGCTAGGTTCTCAGATTGACAGGGGAGGTGTTTAGTGGGTAGTCCAAAGGTATCCTCCATGGGAGTCCCACACTGCCAGACTCGGTGGGCATAAATGCCTTCACCTCCCTACCACAAAAAAAAAAAAACAAATATGGAGCAAGACGGTCTAGATGCACGATTTTCATTTTGGCTCTCGGTTTACGATCTTCCTGTATTCGGTATACGACGTCGTTGATCCGCTTTGTAACTCGGTATGGTCCCTCCCAATTATGTTGCAACTTTGGAGACCTACCCTTTCGCCGTTGCGGGTTATATAGCCACACCAAGTCATCTTGCTGGAAGCCAGTAGAATTAGCCTTCAGATCATACCTGGTCCTCATGCGGTCAGTAGCCGATTCGAGGTGTTTTCGCACTGTCCGATGTATCTGGTTCAACCGTTGTCTTAGATCACTTGCGTACTCCGAGACCGTTTGGGGTTTCTCAGGGGGTGTTCCGAACTTTATATCGGCTGGCAAACGAATAGTCTTTCCAAAAATGACTTTGGCTGGGGCTTGGCCCGTCGATGCATGTTCGGCAGCTCTGTACGCCATCAAAAATAGTGGGATATGTTCTCGTCAACCATCTTAGCCAGATGTTTATTGAGCGTGCCGTTGAACCGTTCGACCATTCCATCGGATTGGGGATGCAGCGGTGTTGTCCTCGTTTTCCGTATTCCCAGTAGTTCACACATTTCGCCAAAAACTAGTGACTCAAAGTTTCGGCCTTGATCTGAATGTAATTCGCAAGGTACGCCGTACCTACTGACCCAATTTAACACTAGCTGTTCAGCTACGGTAGTTGCTTCCTGGTTGGGAATGGGGTAGACCTCGGGCCACTTGCTGAAATAATCGGCTACAACCAGCGTATATCGATTTCCCCACTCGGATTCAGGAAAGGGTCCTGCGATGTCAACAGCAATCCTTTCGAATGGCACGCCTACGTTATAGGTTTGCATTTGTCCTCTCAGTCGTCGCTTTGGGGCTTTGACGTAAGCGCAAATTGTGCATCTGCGACACCAGTCCTCTACGTCTTCTCGAGCGTGGAGCCAGTAGAACCGTTCCCGCAATTTCGCTAAGGTCTTGTTAACACCAAGGCGGCCTCCCGAGGATCCTTCATGCATTTCCTTAACCACATCGTGGATTCGGCTTTTGGGAAGTATAGTTTGCATCCTATAGGAGCTACCATCCGCCGTTTCCCATTTCCGCTTGAGTACGCCACCCTCCAGTTCCATTGTGCCCAATAGCTTTTCAGGGTTGCACCATGCATTGAAACGTCTTTCCACTCAGGTCGCCCAGTCGTCTCCTTCCATACGAGCAATGGTCCGATGTCTTCATCGGCTAACTGGCCACTTCGAATCTCCTCCGATGACCAACCTTCATCGAATTCGACCGTTATCACTCGCAGATCAACGGGCGGCTCCTTTTCCTCAATCTGTTGGCAATGTTTGCAGTTAGCTGGACATGGATGACGAGATAGGGCGTCAGCAATTCCATGAACTCTGCCCTTGTGAAGCAGTTGGGGCCTCACTAGGTCTGGTTGGATCGTCGATCGGGTTGCACCAGTGTCGTTTGTTAGGGTGCATTGTTCTTCATCAACTTGACCAGGAAGGCATCTGTTTGCTTCTCCACGATGTTGCCTTGGCACGGTGCTGGGGATGTCGATACTCCTAGCCAACGTTCGCCCCACGAAGTTGGCCCTTGCAGTTTGATGGGCCTCCATTCTAGGCTCCTGACACGGTCTGGATCTCCACCACCCTGGACAATAGATCGGTCTTCTTCCCTTCTTGCAGTCTCTTTGCAGGTGTCCTTTTTCCCCGCAATTCCAGCATCTAGGCGCACCATTCACCTGCAGCTCTCGCTCAATTCCCACGCGCTCACACCTGCAATTATCTGCCACTACCTCGCGAACCCAGGCAGTGGTACGGGTCACATTTTTGGCTGCCTCAAAATTTAAACTATAAGCCAATGCATCCTTGACTGTTTGCTTTTGAGCTAACCGCACGGCTTGTTGCAATTCCTTGTCCTTTAAGGCGCTGATGAATGCTTCTGCTGCTACGTCATCTCGATGTTCTGGGTCGTACGCTGGGTAAGCCAAGAGTGCCAGTCGCTCAATGTCTTGTGCTAGCTGCTGCAAGGTTTCGCCAGACTTCTGCATCCGATGCCGTAGCTGTGCCCGGTAAATCTGCTTCAGATGATCGTCGCCATAACGCATGTCGAGCGCATTCATTATAGCAGCCGGGTTTGAATGCAGCTCAACGGGGATAGTCTGCAAAAGCTCGGCAGCTGGGCCTCTAAGAGCAAGAATTAACGCAGTTGCTCGTTCCTGCTCATTCCAGTGATTTATCCTAGCGGCTGCTTCAAACTGGATTTTGTAAATAGTCCAGACCGTTTACCCGTCGAATATTGCGCTTTGCGCTGTGGTTATAAGCGGGGCTGGTGAAGTAGTTACTACTGCCTTCGCTGCTTCCAATTCTTTTTTCACTTTTTCCATCTCATGGTTCATTCTCTCTTCGACCTGGCTGACCTTTTCCTCGACCTGGTAAACCTTTTCCTCGACGCCTTTAATTTGTTTTTTCAGGCTGCCGAGCTCCGCTTTTATTTCGGTGGACTGTTTTTGAAAATCTGCCTTGATTTCGATCGCTTGTTGGTCTAGCTTCGCTGATTGTTCATTTAACTTCGCAGCTAAACTGGATGTCTGTTCATTTAGCTGCGCTGATTGTTCATTTAGCTTCGTTGATTGTTCATCTAGCTTCGCAGTCAGACTCGATGACATCAGCATTAACATTTGCATTAGCGCATTTTCTGGCTCCTTTGATTTTGGTGTTTCTACTTCTCCACCTTCTGCGCCTTTTTCCGCATCTGAGAACTAACCCGAATCCAGATTCCCGCCTTCCGACTCGATCGCGTCACGCAAGCGTGCAATCAGTATGGCCTTTGTACCTTGTGTAGCCAGATTTCGTTGTTCCAACTCCTCTTTGAGCTCCGATATACTCAATTGATTAATTTTGAGATGTAAATTTCCTGGCATTTTTATTGTTTCGGCTATTTTTCCACGTTAATTTTCACAATTGTGCACTTTAAAACTGTTTAAACGTTTTCACTTCCAAAATTTTTCTATCCCACTTCTGACACCACTGTCGCGTGTTATTGGTTCGTGGCCTATAATTTTAACGTTCCGGGAAAGTGAAATGGCAATGTCTTTTAATTTAAGTTAAAAGAGTTTATTTAATTAAATAAAATGCACAATAATCGGTTAACACTTTCACTAATTTTAATTTTCACTATTAAGATTCTAACACTTGTCCATAAATTTATTATCGCAATTGTCTTCTAAATCACTTCACTATTACGAAAATCACTTCCCACATACTATCGCAGTTCTTTTCGCGGTTGAATGAATGATGATCTCCCCATTCATTCAGCTCGCCTTTATATAGGGTCTCTACCTATTCACCCATTTCTCGCACATTGGCGAATGTTCTACCGAGAGGTACCTGGTTGATTCGAGCAAATTAATGAATGGAGTGACGTCACTTGCAGATGTTGATCATGCTTGTTGGGTTCTCGTGGTTTCGAGTGAATTCGTGTTCTTCATTGTTGTGAAAACAATTGCGACAGTAGCTCGCAGAATTATTTGTACATGTAACAGTATGATCTTCGTATTTCATATTTTCTCCAATAAAATCGTCTTTGACATGTTTCTTGATTTGATTCGATCTGGTGACTGCATTTTGTAAATTGAATACAAAACCCTTCTAACATGAGCGTAGGTCTGTTTACACAACTTGTTTAGAACAGAGTCAGGAAGAATTGGTTCATAAAGCCTTACAATATGCAACCACAGCTTGCACTAAGTTAGGCATTGATATTGAAAGCCTAGATCACAGGTGAGTTAAAAAGCTGATGCCAGGCAAAAAAGCGAAAGCTGCAGGTTTGACTCCGCAGTAAGAAGTGAAGCGTGCTATATTTGAGTGCATTGAAAATTTTCATGTAGAGCTAGAAAAAAGACTAACAACAATGAACAACGTATATGAGTTGTTTGCCGCTGTGCACTCAAAAATCTCTTAAATGTAAGTGATGAAAAGATAGCAACTAACATACATCAATTCACAGAAACTATCAATGATTTCCTTCTTCGTAGCCCTATAGCCACTTTCGGGCCTCCGGTTAGAGATAGTTAGAGTATCTCATTGTCATGCTCTAACGTATCGGCACTCCACAAAGTGATATGATCATTATCATGCCTTGGCCGTGTGTCCGTCCACCCAGCTTCGATACGTTCTGATTTAAACCAGCACGTATCATAACTGAATAGGCTTATAGTCCGTCCGAAGAACCACTCGAACTAAATCTCGTTGACGCCAACGAAACTTGAACCAGAGACCTCCAGCTTACGAGCTTAGTGTTCTAACCACTAAGCCACGTGGACTACCTTTCAATGATTTAGAGGCCGAAGAAATGCTACCAGAAGTGAAGAGGCTAAGAAGATATTTAAAGGCTTCAGCAATCAAAATTGATAATGCAGCCTCATGAATTTCATTACAAATGCTTAAGTTTATGATTGAAATGGACTCATGAATCGTTACCAAACATAACTGAAGCAGTTAAATTGTTTCTTATTTTATGTGTGTCCATTTCTTCTTGTGAGAGGAGTTTTTCAAAACTAAAATTAATTAAAAATTATCTTTGATCCATAATGAGCCAGTCTCGTTTGACAAACTTGACTTTGATAATATTGCAAAGCAGATGCACTTTGGTTATTTGATCCATCAATTTTCACAAGTCAAGACTCGTAAAAAATATTTTCAAGCATAAAAATTTCATTCAAATAACAAGACAACATGTGAGCTGAATCGACACACTTTTTTTGTAGTGTTATAATCCGCGTTCCATTTATTTTACATTGCTGTACAAGACTGGTTTATGTAGTTTGCAATAATGTATCATAAAAACTTATACATTTTTCTATTATTAATCCTGTTAGTAATTTATTTACTTATACTCGTATATTCGTTTATCTGCACCAACATTTATAGGCCGCTCACCAAGCGTCCTCCAGGCCCTGAAGTTTGCCGATTCCAGGTTCTATCCATAGCCCTTACTAACTTCAGAGAGCCGGAATCGCTACTTAACTGAAACTAGTTGACGGAACACGTCATACTGATGAATGAAAAATGTTTTTTTTGATAATCTTGTCAAAATTAATTCATCATTGAGTCATAATTTCTAAAGTTTAAGAAACGTGAGGGAAAGGTCTCTAAAATAGCGCCTAATAAAATCCTTACAATTGCCGATTCCTCGAGCGATGGAGGGACGCACAGAGCTATTCCTCAATGTTTTTATTTATGGCAAATTTCTTGAAAACTGCATGCTTGCAAGCGGCGGGACTACCCACTAAATATCTCCTCTGTCAACTTGAGAACCCAGCCTGGAACCGTTTCACACACCACTTCGGGCCAGGCCTCATTCTGTTCCGCCATAAGGTGCCTTCAAGCTTGAGGATCCTTTTTCCAGCTGCAGAGGAGAAGGCATAAGGAATTGCAAAACAAGCGATCCCCCAGCTCCGACGTCTCCGGCTGCAGTGAGTCCTTTCTATGCTTTAAGACTGCCCAAAAATAATGTCTCACATGGTTCCATTCGTCAACTGATCCAGGCATCACCGCAACTGTACTATCCAGGGTCAGCTCTCCCATCTCCCCATAGACGCTTTATCACGGTTTCTCCCATTTATGCACGCGAAAATGTGTGGCAAGAATCGTTTCCTCTCATGGCAAAACTAATAATCGGGGGACAGTGACTTACCAACCTTGTGCAGCCAAGACAGAAAACACCCATGCCGGCTCAATAGCTGGGTTAGATAGAAGCCAGTCTCACTATGCTTTTGATTTAACCACGGTCTCACATCCGCGATCCATTTTCCTTTCACGTGATTCACCCAAGGCTGCTGCCAAACGTTGAGTGAGCACTATTCTCCCCGCAGGCAACCATCTCCCTTGCGTCCTTGGTTTGACGCAAGTGAATAGCGTTTGACTCTCTAGCAAGGAGAACAACAGGAATCACGCCTACTATAACTCTCACCACTAAATCAGAGACTGTTGAATATGAGGACTTAATCCTCAGCACTCCGCTCCTCTGTAAGTGTGCATGGCGTTTTCGGTGTACCTCCTTACTGAGAACTTTACCCTACTGATCCTAACGCACTCATCCAGAGGTTGGGTCCCCCTACGTTGGGCATAAGTCAACTCAGAGCCGATACTCCCGAAGCAGACTTCTCAGCCATTGCCCTGATTTGCTCAGAGAAACTCATCTACGAGTCGATCAGTAGCCCCAGGTACTTCGCAGCTGACTTCGATTCGATAAGTGTCGCCAATGCTGATCATCCTTACTCTAGAGATTCTCTTCTTTATCAAGATGACCAGTTTGGTTTTCTTCAACGCTGAGGCGAATCCACGAGCAGTCGTCTAGTCTCTCTTTCGGCGCATTTGTATACCTAGCCTAAGATGTGCTTGTTGAACGCTGCGTCTAGCGACTAGAGCCCAACATCATCCGCAAAGCTGATCCAGCGCGACTCATCTGGTATCTCCAGTCTCGGTAGCTTATAGTAAGACCCGTTCCACAGGTCCGGACCAAGGATAGATCCCTGAGCAACACCCAATGTTACTTCCATTCTTTGTTAGCCCTGCTTTATGTCGTAGAGCAGGCTTCGGTCCTTCAGGTAGTCCATCAAAAGCCAAATTAGAAATTCTGAAACTAGAAAAGGCTTTTCCAGCGTATCCATAATATCCACCCATCTAGCGGAGTTCAATGCATTCCTAACGTCGAGTGTCACTAACAGGATGATCTGTCACTATGTGCGGCTATATGCCCCTTCCTTTTGGACTGTGCTTACTATCCTTGCAATCGCATCAATGGTAAAACGTCCTGCTCTAAATCCATACTGACAAGGAGGAAGATCCCCAGCAGCACGAATTGCATCAGTGAGTCTTCCCTTGATGAGTTTCTCTAGCAGTTTCCCAGGAGTATTTAGCATGCATAACGGGTGGTATGCAAAAGGTGATCTGAGGTTTCCCTTCCACTTGTTAATCAGCATAAGCCTTGCCACCTTCCGTCGTACTGGGAAAATGCCATAACATACGCAAGCGTTGAATGTACTGAGAAGCAAGTCAGTACAATGATGAAGGACGTACTGCAACACCTCAGCTGGAACACTGTTTGGGCCTGAAGCCTTCCTCGCATTGAATTAAAAAACTACTTGTTGCAGATCTGGCTGTGCAAAGAGTGGACAATTAATTGTTGGTTCACGCGTTGGCGAGACGTTAAAATCAAAGCCGTTCAATAGTTTGCGAATGAATATTCAGATAAGCAGGGTGCAGTAACTGCTCCCTGCTATAGACCATTCAAGACCACGAAGCGCATTGTTGTCAGATTTCCATCAGTTGCAACAAACGATTTCCCGTATAATATATTGCAAGGTGTCTGGGGAACCTGTCCTGAAGGAGTTTAGAAATTAGTCCATCTAACCACACCGTATCGAAGGCTTTCTCCATATCAATGAGAAATACTCCAACACATTCTCTATTGCTTAGTTTCCAACAGACATCTGAGGCTACTTTCGTTATCGCATGTATGATCAGATGCCTAGCACGAAAACCTAATTGGCAATTCGACATCAACTCATATTTCTCAATGTGGGCACTTAATGCTTTGCTGAGTATCACTTCAAACACCTTGCTGAGGTAAGGCAGCAAGCTGATTGGGCGATTGCTTTTAGGGCTCGAAGACTCTTTTCCTTTCTTCAAGATCGGAAATACCTTAGCCTTTTTCCACTGATTTCGGAAATATGAATCGCTCAATATGTTGTTGAACAATATGCAATAATTCCTAATAGTCGGAAAACTAAATTTGAAATACCATCAGAACCACATGATTTCTTACTGTTTATCCTGCAAAACATGAAACACAAGTCTTCATAGCTGACAAAATAATCAATAAGATTCAAGCTCGATGTGAGGTCAGATGTTAATGTTTCATTGAAATGAAGAATTGATTGGCCGTTCAGGCTTAATTTGAAGTCGGAAACTTTTGTTTTAACGACCTCTGAAAATATTTCACTCCCTCTCTCAGGGTTTGGTAGAGGAACCAATTCAAAATGAGTTCCAACCAGGGCAAGTTATGCAATTCCTCACATATAATCCTGTTTCCATTTCAATCTGGAGTCGTACTATAAATTTTGATACCAACTCTATAGAGAAGATTTATCTCCTCACTAGCGACTTCAAGATTCGATACACTCGAGACTTCTTACGGAATATGCTATTTAACTTCACAAAAACACCATCTAGGTCCTGTTGGCTGCCCATTGATTGCTCACTCCTGAAGTATGAACGGATTAAGTTCCGGACATTCTTCAGTTACAATTTCAGCAAAGCCAACGAGGGATGGTTGTAGTCCAAATTATTAGGAACCATTCAGCAAGGATTGCCATCATCAGAAGGGGGACATTGCTTCTGGTACTCTCGATTAAACTTCTTTTGAAATTTTTCCCAGTCAGTTTTTTTTTTTAATTCAACCGACAATTTTCATGTTGAACTGGAATGAGGAAGACATCATCCCTTTGATGATTGGTTTCCATTACGATTGTATTATGGTCGTAAAGAAGCACCTGAAGTTTCCGTCGAGGGCTATTAAAGCTAAATTCAAGTCCTGCGTCAGCGATTCACAGGTCCAAATATGAATTTGTCCTAGGGTATGTTGAGAACTCCGACTCATATAGATTGCACCTGTATTCAGTTTGGTTCTCCGTTTTTCACGATTTGAGGAATACACCTCTTGGATTATTGGTGGCGTTCAGCAATGATGTATGCCAGGCGTTCAGATCACCGGAACGAATATAATAGCTACGCAACCTGTTCAGTTTGAGTATTTCAAACAAGGTATTGAGCTCCTTCGTGTACTTGAGAACATTTCGATGAGTTGCACAGGCAGAGATAACGAAGAGGTTATTCCCAGCTGGCAGTGATATTTTAATAAAGGACACTTTAAGAGATTCAAAGTTTTTGAATTCGACTTTTTCAATATTTTGGAAACAATAGGGTCTTCTCACCAATATCCCGGTGCCACTTTCCCATCACCATTTACCCTATCCATGTGCCATGAATTGAGGTGAGTTTCAGTGAGAAGCATGATGCCAGACTTTTGCTTAACAATGAATTCAAGGAGATAATCACTTTGATGTATAGTAACAATGGAGTCGACGTTGATCGAGATAAGACGAATCCTATCCATGGGAATGTGACTAGACGAAAAGTTATTTTGAGGCATTTGAAAGCCCTAATCACTGAAAAACAAAATTAATTTTTGTATCTTATTTACTGATTCTGTCTGATAAAGAATTTAGTTGCTGGTCAATTTCGAATAGGAGCTCATTATTGCCACTTAAATTATTTACAGAATTTTCTGCTGGTCCTGTAGCGGCGTGTGCAAATGATACTCCGGGCTTGACGAAGTTCGGAGCTAAAACACTGTGGTGTAGTTATGTTTGCTATGGAACAAATTTTACTCTCGCATCTTGATATCGGAAGCATCCTCGATATAATGCTGGATGACCAAAAACACCGCAGTTAATACAGTATAATTTCCCTTTTGGCCCCGTCTGAGCCAATCTGCACTCTCCGGAAGCATGAACGTCTTTGCATTTGACGCACCGATAATGCATGGCGCAGTTGGCAGCCAAATGTCCAAATCTTTGACACCAATAGCACTGGTTTACTTCCCTTTTCTGGAGGCGTTCTCACCTCACCACTCGGAAGTTCATGTATCTTATTTGCTGAAGTGAACTTGGACTGCTCTTATTTGAAGTCTGTACCAAGCAAAGTGGCAGATTCTTATTTTCTACCGTCAATATTCTGATCGCGAAGGTTTTAAGAAAAATAAATTCAATTTCAGATGCTGCTTACGTGAGCACCTGAAGAAGATCGACGGTATCTTCTCCGCGGTCCAAGCCCTTCAACAGAAACAGCTGGTTCTTCTCACTGTATGGGATATGGATGAAGTGTGGAACTCCAAAAATTCAGTGGATTTTCAGCTGATTTGAAATTGACCAGTGATTTCGTTCTAATTGTTAATTTTTCAGCATTAACTCTTTTTATCTAGAAATTGGTTAGCTTATTTTTGGCTGCCAATAGCCGAACCATATCCTTTCCACTTTGATCAAACACGTTAATTGGCGAAATTTTCTCTGTATTTTTGGAATCTTTTTGAGAAGGACCAGCAGAATCGCGAGCTGGTTTCTTCTTCTTATTTTCAGTTTTTAAGTACTGAATAAAATTATCAATGTTATCTTGATTAGAATTACCTTCAATGCTTTCTTCAACGTTCATTACTTGTTGTAGTCCATCCAGCGCTACATAATAGCTTTGGCTGTCGTTAATGCCTCCAGCACTTAGCATTTTTTCTGGGATAGCTTGTTTGACAGCTTTCTTCACCTTAGTTTCCTTATTGATTTGCTTTACCGGTTCTGCATCTTGAATGTTCATCCCTCTCTTGATTTTGATATGTACCGTTGTGATCGGGACTTGGGCTCTGCAAATAAAGTAGATGGAGGTGGTGTTCTTGTAGCTGTTAGTAATACAGTGCGTAGCTCCCTTTGTGCTGATTTTTGCTTTTCCTGTGTTGTGGATTGAGTGATTGTCAATATCTTCCTTCCTAACAATACATCTTTATTAGTTTCCTCTGTCTATATACCTAGTAACTCTCCTTTGTATGTGTATGAGACATTCTTTGACAAGTTTTCCTCTTATGTCTTATTGCATCATCCGCAATCTTTAATTCTAATATGCGGTGATTTTGATTTGGGAACAGTGCAATGGACAAAGAACCTACCTTTCTTTGTTTCATCAACCGATGCATCTTCTTTATCCCTCTCTTCGTTTCTATCACTCTGTTCACTATCGCAATTCAATAATATCCCTAATGCTAATGGTCGGGTACTTAACCCTGTTCTTTCTAACTTTCCCCTAAACTGTCTATCTGTTTCCACTGCATTGAATCCTCTAGTGAGTATTGATAGTCATCATCCGCCATTATCGCTCGATCTCTCCATTACACCTGTGTCAAGTCGTACCTTTGCTTCTTCGCTGAAATTTAACTTCTTCCAAGCAAACTACGAAGCTTTAGCCTCCGAGCTGAGCTTAATTGACTTTTAGGAGTTTTTTGATAATTTGGAGTGTGAGGAAGCTCAGAATAAGTTTTATAATTATCTCTATGAGTTGATTAAACACTTTACACCTTTACAAGCTCTTCGCAAAGTAAAGCAGAAACCATGGCTAACCAAGCAAGCACTTAGTGCCTTGAATGCTAAAAGTAAGGCACACCGCCGTTTCAAGCGTTGTGGTACTGAAGAATCCAGAGCCTGCTTTTGTGATCTACGTCTTGTAGCAAAAAAAGAACTTAAGACTGCAAGGAAAAACTACTTCAGTAGCTTGGAGAGTACCCTCATGGCGAATAATGCGACACAATTCTGGTCATACATTAGAACCTTCAAGTCCTCCTCTTCTGTCCCTCCTTCAGTCCGCTGGAATAATATAGTTAGCTCTTCTCCACAGGACATTTCCAACTTATTCTCTCAGTTCTTCTCGTCAACTTTTATTCCTTCTTCTCAGGTCTCCGATCCAGTTAATACACCCGTACTTCACTCCATTGACATTTCTTCACTTTTCACTGACCGTATCGAAGTTGAATCCCTCATTAATTCACTTAATCCTAATATATCACCTGGTCCTGACAGCTTGCCGAATATTTTTGTCAAGTCATTAGCGTCTTCGCTTTGTATCCCTCTAGCATTTCTCTTCAACCTCAGTCTAAAGACTGGTATTTTCCCGACATATTGGAAAAGAGCAAACGTTGTTCCTATTCTTAAAAGTGGTGATCCTTCTTCTTTGTCCAATTATCGTCCTATTTCCTTAATTTCCTGTTTCTCATAAGTACTCGAGCGTCTGGTACACAACCGGCTTTCAGTTTCATTGACCCCTATCTTGTCGAAAGAACAACGTGGGTTTCTCAAAGGTCGCTCTACGACCTCAAATTCAATTGAATTCACCGATTTCATTGCTAAGGCCCTAGACAATCGATTGCAGGTTGATGAATCTTCACTGACTTCTCGAAGGCATTTGACACGGCCAACTTCCCTGTTATAAACTGAAAAGTTTTGGGGTTGCCGGCCCCCTCTTATCATGGATGGACTCCTACTTGTCTTCTCGTATATGTTGTGTTAGTGACAGTGGAACTACCTCTATTCCATTCTATCTGTCCTCTGGTGTTCCTCAAGGTTCCATTTTAGGTCCCCTCCTATTCCTATTGTTTATAAATGATCTTCCTTCGGTTATCGCTTCCAATTGCCTACTGTATGCCGATGATTTTAAAGCCTTTCGAGCTATCAGGTCTGTACAAGATTGTCAATATCTTCAGATGGACCTGATTGCGCTAAGTAACTGGTGTTCGTCTAATTACCTCTGTCTTAATTTTGCCAAATGCTATGAAATGACTTTTAATCTATGACGTTCTCCGCTGACTTTCACCTATATGTTGAATGAAGTCCTACTCGCTGCTGTGAGCTCTGCTAAGGACCTTGGCGTTACTTTTGATCCTAAGCTCAATTTTGATGCACACGTTCTAATCGTGACTACTAGGGTCTCGAAAATATTGGGACTTATTTTCAGGCATGCTCATAAATTTAACAATATATCTACCCCTGTCCGCTTGTTTATCTGTCTTGCTCGTCCTATCCTCGAATATTGCTCTGTAGTTTGGTCTCCCCGACACTCCTACCTCATTGACTCGTTAGAGAATGTCCAGCGTAAATTTACTCGTGTCTTGTTTTACAAATTCAAAATCCCATATCAACCCTTTGACTGCCGTTTATCCTTCCTACGTTTGACTACTCTGTCGTCCCGTCGCATGTATCTAGATCAGTGTTTTCTGTATCAACTCTGCCACAATCAAATTTCATTAACATTGTCTTCGTCAATCATCGCGTTCTTCTCGGGCAAACAATTTTTTTACGATTTTTTTACGAATGTTAAGGAATCATGATAAGCTTGAGCTTGGCCCTTTTTCCGACTCATACCTAGTTTTTAAATTGAGGTTAAGAAGCCTGATACTTAAAACTCAACTGGAGTAAATATTAGACTTTATTTTCTTTTTTTTTGTGCTTTAATTTAATTTTACACGCATATTTATTATTGTTTGTACCATTGAATTTCTTTTTTATATTAACTTTAACACTTAATTCTAATTTTCATTAATTTTCTTTTCTGTTTGTTTTGTTCCATTTTGTAATTGGATTATGTTTATCTGTTAAATGGAATTTAAATAAATAAATAAATATATATCTCCAAGGGATTTTAGTTGTAGTCTCAATTCTTGATTTTCCAGTCGAAGTCGTATCCCTTCTTGTTGGTTTTCAACTATTTGAGTTTTACGCCCGCCATCTGCGGAACTTTCCTGGTTACTCGTATGTCTCCTTTTATTGACGATAGCCGCCAATTTTATACTGCTTCTCTCCCCGGGGTCCCCCAACGGTGGGAAATCATCAATACAAGCAGTCCGGAGTTAGTCTTTGGGTTATTTGCTTTTCTTAATATATCGAAGCAAAATAATATTCGATATGACTCCGTGGGTCGATTCCTTCGACGATAAAAGCTTTTTCCAATAAAAACCAAAATTTGCTTTGGACTGACTTTAAAAAAAAATTAATTTAATTTTTGGAAAATTTGATAGGAGCGAATTAAAAACACGTCTACACGCAACGACTGCTAGGCATAGTGTTCACTAGTCTTTCGTATGCTCCTTGTACGAGTACAAATAATTTTCTACTATTTCCTAATTATTAAGCCTCTAATTTATTTTTTAAAAAAATCGTACAAAAATTTCATAAAATTCTAGGAGGGTCCTATTCAGATGCTTCTGAGATTATTTGCATGAATTGAAAATTATTGGCACAGGTTATTAATCACCCGCCCTCAATATGTTGCACTCCTGCCGGAGGAGGTTTTAAAACAAAAGTCTGACAAAGTACATTTTTCATTACATGAAGGCATTTGTAAATATGAAGTTCCCATTCCACCAGAATCCGAGAAATCGTTTGATCTCTATTTTCTAACTGCCGTCATTGTGCTAGAATTTTTTCAGTTCATGCTTACATCCTGTATATCACTGATCGTGAAAAATTATGCAGTTGAAAGACGCATTCCATTGGCTGACTAGTGTTGTATACCATAAAAGAATCAACAAGAAACAGCCATAAATCCGTTAGCTACCTACATACAAGTATAGTTTTTTTTTTCAAATGTAATTTCTGTCAAATATTTTTGTTTGAAGTTTCATTCCTGCAAAAAAATTACTTTTGGCGAGAAAAAGTTAAAAGTCATAGACAAATGATATCAAACAGGGAAACAAATCCCAATTTTAGGGGGGGTCTTAAAGTTTTGAGTTAAAACCCTGACATGAATGCTATCTAATCAATACTTTCTTAATGACGTATTCCTAAATTTATTCTATTTAAGTTTGTCTTTAATAAATTCTAGCTTTGTCACCGTTGCTCAATTTATAAAACAATACCTATTCCTATCAACTATAATTGCATACAATGAAATGGGCTGCAAACCAGAGATTAACATCAGTTAACACCTTTGTCATTAATAATTTTAATTAATTTGATACTTCTGCTATGCGGCTATCGCACCTATTTTGCTCCGAACGCTTGGAAACAATAACTATCAAACAATGTGTCTCTTTTGACCAAGTAGAAGGTCAGATTACTGTGGACTTTCTATTTCATTTAGACTATTTAGGGCGGCTTTGTAAAAAAAATTTTCGCGTCCTGTCTGTCCGTCCATTCGTCTGACCGTGCGTTACCGCTAGCTTTCTCAGAAGCTTTTGGAGCTAAAATACTGAAACTTTTTGACAAGGTCAGAAGCGCTGGTCCCTCAAAAGTTGAGACCTTATCAAAAATTTCAAAAGTTTTAAGGGGATTCAACCCTTATGCTGAACTGCCCCTTAAAAATTTTTTTTTATCAAAATTATTCAAATGGGGTATCACATGAAAGGTGTTGTTTACAGCTTTTAGAATCGAACACTAAAAAGACGATTTGTACTTTATGGATTCCTGAGGGAAGCAAATTCATAAGTTTTTTTGTCTCCCCCTTACAATTATACGCCTTTTAGCCAACAAATCTAAAAAAATCACGAAATTGGATCAATATAACTAGACAGGGAAAAAAAAGATATCAAAACTAACCCAACTTTGTTAGTGAAAGTATGATTTGTGAATTTTACGTTTTACTCCATTAAATCGAAATGGTACTAATCAGTGGCATAGCTAGAGCCTCGGGGGCCCTGGGGCAGCAAGGAAATTTGGGGCCCCCCTACGAAAATTTTTTTTCAACTCTATCCTTAGGATTGCCTAAATAACGTTTAATTTCCCGCGCATATACGGATATCGAGCACTGTTCGACGCGATCAGCTGCTGATGTCTGTGTCAGACTCAGCAGTGTTACTAAGAGTTAAAGTTATGTAGCAACCACGGAAGTCACCGCAGTTGCAGACATTAAATATTGGCAGAGGGGTGTGTAGCCCGGGGTGGCATACTGAGGCCGGCTAGCGCTCAGTCGTGCCGTGGGTCTTCCGGGACACCCTCTGCTCGTGCTGAGCCACCTTACATAAAAACTAGCACAAAGGGAAAAGGATGGGAAAGGGAGAGGTCATTTTGAGAAATGAAAATAAGGTTTTTTTAATATGACATGGCCGTTTATTTAATTCAAACAAGAACAAAAGAAAAAAATTCTAAAAAGTGAAACTTACAAATTTTACCTCCCCGTTTTAAAATTTATGCAAGCATAATACAATTTATATACAATTTATTGACAAGAAAAAAAAACAAAAAAAGGAAAATTATTTATTTGAGACAAAAACTAACAGTATTTTTATACAAAAAAAAATTCAAATAGTTACTTACACTTTCCTTGTTGAACTCCGAGCGCTCGGCGAAGAACAAAAGAAAGAAATTCGGGGCACCTGAAACTCAAACTTCAATTTACTAATTAATGTGAACAAAGTCCAGAAATTAAAGCACTGAACGGCCACTTTTCGCAAGACGCTGATTCCACTTTCTTCACCAATTCACTACCCTTCATCCAATAGGATACTTTTGAATCCGACAAATTGTATGTTTTTTACAAAGTGCTTCACGGAAACTTTACTCTTTGTTTTTTTTTCGTTTTTCTTCTCGTTTTTTCATTAAATCAAATTAAGACACTTTTATACTTTACTTTTAAATGTCCAAACACTCTATTATTTTTTTCTTTGATATTATTTTCTACAGAATTTCGGATTTGAGTCGTTTTGGACCATTTTATTCCCGATTCACTCCACAACTTAAGTTATTATTTCCTCTGAAATTCACACTTAGCTCCACTCGCATACGCCACAAGCAAAATTTATTAGTTTTTATCTTGAATTTCTCACGTTTATAATTGAATTCAAATTCAAAATCACACGTCGCCAAACACAAATCCTTTTATCTACTAGTCAGAGACTAACTCCTTTTTTCCACACTCCTAACACCTCCAAAAATCACCTTCACCGCGCACCGGAAACACCTTTCCTTCTCCAAATCAAAAATCTGACTCCCCAATTCCAACCACTTAATTTTCACCTTCCACCTTCATGCCATTCGATCCCGCAATCCCTTTCATTTTCCAATTACCGCTGCCACATCTGGGTAACGTAATCGAAGTTCATTACACTTCGATTCCGCTACCCACACATCTTTTGGTCCGTATCGACAATCACAGTAGTTTCCATTGACTTGCATATATGGCAATTTACATCCCCAAGAATCGCTTGATTGAATGTAAAGTGTCACATATACGAGTACATTACGAAAACTATTGATTTTGCCGATACCCCAAAAAAAGAGTGCTTCCGTGCGCCCGGGGGAACTTGAACCCAGGGTTCCAGCAGACCCAAGATCGAGGACTCACGACGCAGCCAATGGTGCCGTGGATGGTCGATCTCCCATTCATCTCATAAGCAACTTCAATGATTCATTTGGGCATGGGATTGAATTTTGTTAGTCAATTCATTTTTGTTAGTATAAAAATATAAAATTTGTTAGTGGGAATGGAATTAGTTAGTGTTAAGGAAGGAATTAGGTTTTGTTAGGGAAAATGAATAGAATGAAATTTTGTTAGTGGGAATTAATAAATGGAACGTTATTAGTGGGAAAATTGAATTTATTAGTAGGTATTATTTTTTTGTAGTTGTTAATAAGGAAAAAGGGTAGTATTGTGATGATGGGGGGAGTAAAAATTAAAGGGAAAATGAAAACATGTAAAAAAAATAAATAAATTTATGGAGGAAAAGGTAGGAATGCCCAAAGGAAAGGGACAATGTTAGGGCGGCAATTTGAAGTTGCGAATGGGAGGAAGTTGCTACGCCGGAATTCGCAACAATCGTGGGGACGACCCAGACCCTGAGTGTCTCATTCAGCCGGGCAAAGAAAGAATGTCGGCAGAGGTAACCGGAAAAAAAAACAAAAAAAGTAGACATTCACTGGACTTCACACCATGGAAATATTCTGTCTGGTTTCTGTTTAGGTGATTGGCGAGCCCCAGTATCCGTCACTTAACTCGCTCCTCCCGGCAGACAATGCTCCATCCGAATCATTGTGCACCTCATTCAGCAGTACGATTTCACCACTGTAATGAGTATCGACCGTGCAATGAGCAGTACCCGAATAATGACGTTTAGAAATCGGGATGCTTTTGCTCAGCTTCACCTTATCGATGGACGATAGGTGGTGGTCAACAACTTCGGATGGGTCACCGGCCGCAAGAGAAGAACGACTCAAGGGGACTGAAGTAGACATAAAAGATTCTGCAGACAGGGGCAATACAACTGGCGCGATGTTAAAAGCGTCCCAAAAATCAATCCCGAGATAAATAGAATACGTTAATGCCGGAACAATCAAAAACCGAATCAACCGAGTTCGATTATTGAATTGAACCAATGCAGTAACGTATCCCAACACGTCAGCCCTATGACCTGATGCCGTTTTGACATCGGCATGCATCGAATGAAGATACAAACCAAGGTCCCGGACGAGGTCAAGGGCTCCCGCTCCCAGGATGCTAACGCTTGCACCACTGTCTAACAGACCTTTCAATTTGCGTCCCTTAATGCTGATCTCAGCATAAGGCCGCTTGTCTTCGTGCGATGCCACGATTGACTCAATGCACGCTCGCTTGAGAAACCGTCGCGTGACAAAATATTTCCATGATCTGTGGAATCGTGACTTCGATCCTCGCCGCTTGCGGTTAGGCTTGCAGTCAGAATCAAAGTCACAAGCCACGTCCAGGGAATTGCTTTGGTGAAATTGGACCTCAGGCAGCGACGTCTGTGTAGAAACATCTACAGACCTCGGTGACTGAATTCCAATTCCCCGAGAAAATGATTGCAGGGGAATAGTAGGATGCGCTTCAGCAGGGAGGGCACCTGACCGGAGACATGAATCATAACCAGCCGAAAATTCGTCATGCAGTTGCACAGAATTGACTTCACATGTCTGAACTGGATATCGAAGGTTATCCATTTCCAGCCGTTGCCATGTGATTTCAATTCGGCGACACATCCTGACGAGATCTCGGGTGGTTGAGAACTCATGTCCAGCCAGATGCTCCTGCAATCGGAGATTCATGTTCTTAAAGACTAGTTCTCGCAGATCCGTGTCCCTCATCGGAGTCCTGAGTTGGAGAGACATCGCTTCAATAGATTCAAAGAACTCTATGAACGGCTCGTGGGATCTCTGCTTGCGGGCGAACATATTTTTCCAAATATGTGCATCATCAAGCTGAGATCCAAATCGCTCAATGAGTTCACATTTTAGCTGACTCCAACTCAAGTCTCCATACAGTTCACGCATCTGCCAGTACCAGTTTTCGGCAGACCCTTGCAGGAGAATATGCAGGGTCGACACCAATTCACGTTCCGAAATACAGTAGCTTTGAGCCAGGGTGCTAACACGGAACACAAACTGGCGAGCATCCATTCCACCTGAGCCTCCATCAAACTTGAATCCCCATTTATGCATGGGAATAAAAGTTTCATCCGATTCAGATGTCTGGCCATTATCCCGAAACGGATGCTGTAAATGAGATTCTGGCAAATCCTGAGAAGAACGCGGTGAAGGGCAAGCGAAGTACTCATATGGCGTGTGCGGAAACATGATGAAAATTAAAAATGATAAAAAACCACAGATCATCTAAACAATTTTAGAAATATAAAAATCTATGAACAGACGGACAACATCGACAATTTGAATAAAATAAATAATTTTATAAATCACAGACGGACGAACAAACGATTCTTTAAAAACAAATTAAAATTTGAATCCCAGACGGACAAACGGACAAGTAAATAAATATATAAAATTTTAAAAATTTTAAAATCTTACTAGCTAAAATAAATACTGAAATTCTCTATAATATACAATACTTGAATCTTAACCCTAACCAAAACCTAACTGATAAACATAAACTAAACTCAATAATCAAACCCAACCTAAATCACTCAAATCCAAAATAAACTAAAACAAACTCAATCATTAAAATTAAAAGAAATTATTCTAAACTAACAACCGTAAAATCAATAATCTAAATCATAAACCCTAATTAAACTCAATAATCTATAACTAAACTACCTAAATCCAATGACTTTAAAACTAAACAAGCAACCTAACGGTAATTACTACACAATCAATAATGCGATGGCGAAATAAAAGAAAATATATGATTAGAAGTGAAATTAGTGCAGGCGAGTGTAAATGAACTAAATATAACAATTTACTTGCGCTATCATTTCTCAAAATGAATCTCCCCATTGATGGAAAGGGAAAAGAAAAGGTAATTGAACGGGATAGTGATTAAAATTGTACGAGACGCAAAGCAGACAAACTGCAGCATTGCCTGGCATAACGATGGTACTTGAAGGCGGACTCCGCTCAAACTGTCGCCACAAAGGGCCGACTACGAGACCATTATGAAACGCTACGGAATTCATGATGGCTCGGACAAGAGCCGCACAAATCCCAAAGTTACCACCAGATAGATGATGGAAGGGCCGAAAGCGTTGGCTAATTCCAAGAGATGGATCTAAGTCCAACTATCCCGTGCAGGGAGATATAGCCAACGACTCAAAATTCGGTTGATCCCAACCAACTTCCACACTGCTAAAGCATGTCTACTATCATAGCCGGTGGAGACTATCAAACACAAAACAGCACGGTAGGCGCCACTGCAACTGCGGCGAACCCCGTGACCAAAAATCAATAATTTAATACCAAAACTGAAAATTTTAAACCTATTACTCAACCAATCATGAAAACAATTCTAACAAAGACAAAAAAAAATTATTTCCCTGAAATGCTCAGACCACTATTCAAGTCAGGCACTCCAGGTACTCAAGCCCAACAAACCAAAAATTGTAAAATTTAAACTATAATTAAAAACTGATAAAATCAACTAAAACCAACCGTTTGGGCGCCATATGTAGCAACCACGGAAGTCACCGCAGTTGCAGACATTAAATATTGGCAGAGGGGTGTGTAGCCCGGGGTGGCATACTGAGGCCGGCTAGCGCTCAGTCGTGCCGTGGGTCTTCCGGGACACCCTCTGCTCGTGCTGAGCCACCTTACATAAAAACTAGCACAAAGGGAAAAGGATGGGAAAGGGAGAGGTCATTTTGAGAAATGAAAATAAGGTTTTTTTAATATGACATGGCCGTTTATTTAATTCAAACAAGAACAAAAGAAAAAAATTCTAAAAAAGTGAAACTTACAAATTTTACCTCCCCGTTTTAAAATTTATGCAAGCATAATACAATTTATATACAATTTATTGACAAGAAAAAAAAACAAAAAAAGGAAAATTATTTATTTGAGACAAAAACTAACAGTATTTTTATACAAAAAAAAATTCAAATAGTTACTTACACTTTCCTTGTTGAACTCCGAGCGCTCGGCGAAGAACAAAAGAAAGAAATTCGGGGCACCTGAAACTCAAACTTCAATTTACTAATTAATGTGAACAAAGTCCAGAAATTAAAGCACTGAACGGCCACTTTTCGCAAGACGCTGATTCCACTTTCTTCACCAATTCACTACCCTTCATCCAATAGGATACTTTTGAATCCGACAAATTGTATGTTTTTTACAAAGTGCTTCACGGAAACTTTGCTCTTTGTTTTTTTTTCGTTTTTCTTCTCGTTTTTTCATTAAATCAAATTAAGACACTTTTATACTTTACTTTTAAATGTCCAAACACTCTATTATTTTTTTCTTTGATATTATTTTCTACAGAATTTCGGATTTGAGTCGTTTTGGACCATTTTATTCCCGATTCACTCCACAACTTAAGTTATTATTTCCTCTGAAATTCACACTTAGCTCCACTCGCATACGCCACAAGCAAAATTTATTAGTTTTTATCTTGAATTTCTCACGTTTATAATTGAATTCAAATTCAAAATCACACGTCGCCAAATACAAATCCTTTTATCTACTAGTCAGAGACTAACTCCTTTTTTCCACACTCCTAACACCTCCAAAAATCACCTTCACCGCGCACCGGAAACACCTTTCCTTCTCCAAATCAAAAATCTGACTCCCCAATTCCAACCACTTAATTTTCACCTTCCACCTTCATGCCATTCGATCCCGCAATCCCTTTCATTTTCCAATTACCGCTGCCACATCTGGGTAACGTAATCGAAGTTCATTACACTTCGATTCCGCTACCCACACATCTTTTGGTCCGTATCGACAATCACAGTAGTTTCCATTGACTTGCATATATGGCAATTTACATCCCCAAGAATCGCTTGATTGAATGTAAAGTGTCACATATACGAGTACATTACGAAAACTATTGATTTTGCCGATACCCCAAAAAAAGAGTGCTTCCGTGCGCCCGGGGGAACTTGAACCCAGGGTTCCAGCAGACCCAAGATCGAGGACTCACGACGCAGCCAATGGTGCCGTGGATGGTCGATCTCCCATTCATCTCATAAGCAACTTCAATGATTCATTTGGGCATGGGATTGAATTTTGTTAGTCAATTCATTTTTGTTAGTATAAAAATATAAAATTTGTTAGTGGGAATGGAATTAGTTAGTGTTAAGGAAGGAATTAGGTTTTGTTAGGGAAAATGAATAGAATGAAATTTTGTTAGTGGGAATTAATAAATGGAACGTTATTAGTGGGAAAATTGAATTTATTAGTAGGTATTATTTTTTTGTAGTTGTTAATAAGGAAAAAGGGTAGTATTGTGATGATGGGGGGAGTAAAAATTAAAGGGAAAATGAAAACATGTAAAAAAAATAAATAAATTTATGGAGGAAAAGGTAGGAATGCCCAAAGGAAAGGGACAATGTTAGGGCGGCAATTTGAAGTTGCGAATGGGAGGAAGTTGCTACGCCGGAATTCGCAACAGTTACTAGAATGAGGATTGCCGACTCTGCGCGAGAAATGGACAGGTAAACGTCGAGACGGTGGGTGTGGCTTAGCGAGTGTGTAAATGTGTAAGCGAGCGTCGGTGAGAGAGGATGAATACTGTGTGCTGTTGTGTGCGGGATAGGCCATACCCACCCCTTCGACGACATTCTGTTTATTTCCGAAAGCGGCTCGAGCGTACTCAGCATTCATTTGTTTATCAGTGTTAATGACAAACAACGTAATATAACAACTGTATGATTTAAAAGTTTGTACATAGTTTTCAAGTGCTTTGTATGTTTTAATCCATTCTCACGCTATTCTGCGCCATGAAACGTGTTTATTTGAGTGGGGCGAAAAAAAGAGAAGCAAAACGAAAAAAAAAAAGATGAAGCAAAAAAGATTTCCACTAAAATCGTGAATTGGTTATCATCCACACCTGCATCATCTGTTGATACGGAAACTGTTCAAGGTATTTGATTGTAAAAATTATAAATATAATTGAAATGAGTTAAATTAACATAGCAAAATAAGCATTAAAATAAACACATTCTACTATGATATTCTCAAGAAGTTTTTGAAAAAATCTCATCAAAGAAATAATTAGGAATCTTTAAGAAACTGCTACGTTAATGGAATGTATATTGATTTTAGCTGAAAACACAATTCTGCAGCGTTGTACAGTACACAATTCATCACATTTAGGTTTTGTAAATAATGAAACGCTAAAAAGCATGACTGAGCAGAACCAAGCAAGAGAGCGCTCGGACTACTGTGGTTCCACTCGTGCTTGCTCCGAGTACATCCGAGCAATCCAGAACTGCTCGAACCGGTGCTCGTACCATTGCCGCTCTCGAGCACGCGCTCGAGAGGAACGGGAACCAGTACATGCCTGCAAAGCGATCAAAGCGATCCTCTCCCTCCCTCCCCAATTCATGCGTTCTCATACCGGGATTTCAGGCCCGAACAATCTCCTGCGAGTCCGAGCGTTCGCTCGGTTATGTTTTCCAGCGGTTTGTATTGTATTTTCAGCTCGAATAAATACAACTCGTAAAAAATTGATAGTTTCCTAATAGACTCCTAGTTGTTTCTTTGTAATAAGGAGCACTAGGGATCTCCAGAAAAGTTATTGGAATGCAAATAAATGATTGAAATATTCCATAAATAATTTTTATGCAGAATCTTGAGAACCCGAACCAAGCACATCAACGCAGAATTAATCTCAATTCACCACAGAAAGAATCATCCCAAAATGGCAAAGATTGCGAGGTAAAAATATTGTTATCAAAATCGATACATTTCTTGACAAATTGAAAAGTTATGCAATGCAAAGCGTCAATTATTAAGGAATTTTCTATGAGATTGCCTTACTTTATGAAGTGCTTATAAAATGTTTTACCTTTTAATTTTCTTTGCCAAGTATGTGTATTTGTTAACAGATTATGATTTTTCCGACCAAATTCGCTGGCTTCAAAACTTGCTCATGTTCCCTCTATATTTCCAGACTCCTCCGCTGGATGCGAGTAGTGCGAGCGCTACAACAGGAACAACAGGAACAGACTTACTGCCTCCTTCCGACATTGAGAAAGGACACACTTTTCCTAGTGTTATGACGGACCCAATTATGAAGCGAGCTGTAATTTCATCTGGCCCCGAACAACCTACTGGTCCATTCCCGAGAGATGAAAAACAGGACGGACGGCTTTTCTCAACAAATTTTTACTATACTACTGCGAAATCGGGACTCCAACTTAGAAGCAATTGGTTATGCTATTCGACCGAGCATAACTCTGCGTACTGTCAACCCTGTTGGCTTTTTCCTGAGAAAACGACAGGCGGAAATCAAAGTGTTTGGGTTACAGGGTTTCGGGATTGGAAACATCTTTCGGAACGCATCAATCTCCATGAAAATTCCCAATCACACGCTCTGGCATGCGTCATTTACGAAAAGTGGCAAAAACACGGAACGTTAGACGAAGCACTTGAAAAGGATTTTTAAAAAAATCATAATTTTTGGCGCAAGGTACTTGAAAGAGTTTTAGATGTCACGTTAATGCTTGCCACATCAATTTAGCTTTTCAAGGGCGAAGTCATAAACTCTTGGATAGTAATAAAAGAAATTTTTTGTCCGTGATAGAGTTATTAGCGAAATATGATCCTGTTTTGAAAAATCTATTGGAGTTGCCTGATACGTCGGTAACATACTTGAGTCTATGCATTCAAAATGAACTTATATCTCTTCTTGCTAAACAAGTCTATGATTCTATAGTTTCTGAGTTACAGAAAGCTCTTTTTTTCTCAGTGATTATGGACACAACTCAAGATAGTAGCAAGGTAGATCAATTAAGTGAAGTTGAGAAAGAAAAACCAACCAAGTTAGAAATTTGTGAAACTTTCACATCTTTTACTGAACTCAAAAAACAATCGGCTGATGGCCTTTCAGATCTTATTCTATGCTCAATTAAGCAAGAAGATTTAAATATTCAGAAATTGTTTGGACAAGGCTACGATGGCGCAGCCGTTATGAGTGGACGTTTGGGAGGCGTTCAAAAAAAAAATCCTCGAAGTAGCACCTCATGCTTTATTTGTTCATTGCGCCGCCCACAATTTAAATCTTGTGTTGAAAGATGCTGTTCGACAAAATTCAGAAATCGCACGTTTCTTAGATATTGTACAAGATATTTCCAATTTTTTCGGCCACAGTATAGTACATTGGCAAGATTTGCAAACACCTTCAGAAGAACAAAATATTTCCAAAACAACCTTAAAAACATTAAATCCAACACGTTTTTCAGGCACTGATGACTCGATTTACACGCTTAAAAAAGATTGCCTGATATCAGTAGAAATTTATCGCGTATCGTTTTAACCACTAAGAAGTCTAACGAAAGAAACGAAGCGTTTGGACTTTAAAAACGTGTTGAATCTTTCAACTTCGTTTGCTGTTTAGTTATATTGTGCAAAGTTTTCGAAAAAATTAATATTGTGGCAAAAGCTCTTCAAACAGAAACGACAGATTTGATGACAGCACATGAGTTATTAGAAAATGCACATATAGAAGTTTCTTCCATGCGACAATCATTCGATGAACTTGTAAAGGAAGCAAGCGATTTATGTTTGAAACTTGGTATTCCTTCTCAATTTTCAGAAAAAAAAGTGCACAGAAAACGAAAAAAACATTTCGATGAATTATGCGTAGACGAAAGACTTTTGGATCCTTAGGAAAATTTCGCAGTCACTGTTTTTTACCCTTTAGTGGACACGATTTGTTTCCAATTAAAGTATCGATTCGAAGGTATGGAATCGGTTCTAGGAGTCTACAAGGTTATTCAACCAAAGTTCATAACCAATGCCACTGACCAAGAAATTTCGTTAGAAGCCGAAAAATTTCTGAAAATTTTCCATGATCACATTTCTCCAACATTTCCATCGCAATTACTGTCTCTGCGATCAGCGTTTCGAAAAAAAAATAAGTCAGATTGATAGTATGAAACAACTTGCCGAAATGATTATTATTGAAAACAGTTCCTTGACGTCAACCTACTCTGATGTATGCACTGCGTGTATTATGTTCTTGACACTTTCTGTGACAGTTGCAACGGCAGAGAGATCTTTTTCAAAATTGAAATTAATAAAAAATTATTTGCGAAGCTCTATGGGGCAAGAACGACTGTCTGGATTGGCATTATTATCAATTGAGAATGAGCGAGCAAGAAAGATCGATTTTAGCGAAACTATCGACATATTTGCGGCATGCAAATCAAGAAAGCGGCATTTTTAATACTATTTATCAATCAAAATAATTAAATTTGTTGTACTGAAACGAAAAAATTTTACTTTGTAAACAATCTAATAAAACAACGAAAAAATTTTTTAATTGTTTCACTTTGAAAAAAAAATTGTTCAATTTGAGGTATTTTCAGGGGCCCCTGAAGTCTTCGCCGGGGTAAGATTCTTTCAGGGTCAAAAAAAGTCGACGAGAAGGGGCCCTGGGGCACCGCCCGCCTGACCCATGCTAGCTACGGCGCTGGTACTAATATAAGACCTAAGTGCTCTCAAAGTTTGATGCAAATCTGATTAAAATCAATGAGATATAACAACTTCAATCCTATGGAATTACAACAATAACACGTGTTGACGGTTGATATTGAATTTTCATGTAAATTTCAAGAGTGGTGCTTGATTTGGATATGTTCAAATGGGCGAGCGTTCAGAAAAATTATTTAAACTGGAAAGGAAACAAAAAGAACTCTCGGTTTTTCAGATACATTTGAACAATTTCTTTTACGAGTATGTACATATGCTATGTAGTGCAATCAGCGCATAACTCAACGATTCATGTCCGGAGGAAACTTGCATGAGCCCTAGGATAATCACAAAGCCCTTCTGGTAAGAGCACCCTTCCGCCTTCTTAACTTGTTAACACTAAATAACAATACGTGGTGTAGAACAATGTGCGTCCTATTGGATTAATCAGCTTTATTATGATTATCATTATATTGTAATTAGCAAGAAAGAAATTATATCTGCTTTAAGATTAGTTAAACTAT
The DNA here is from genome assembly GCA_963969285.1 of Odontomyia ornata. NCBI lineage: Eukaryota > Metazoa > Arthropoda > Insecta > Diptera > Stratiomyidae > Odontomyia > Odontomyia ornata. Next base: position 203,463,170 of record OZ017742.1, on the reverse strand, counting down.
TTTGATTAATTTGCACTAAAAGTGGCATTGAATATACCTGCAATAATTTTTTAACCGACTTCCATAGCAAAGAATGTTATCAATTTCATACGTATATTAATTGTTGGTTTTATCATGTACTTTGATAACGTATAGCTTTTGAACGAGTTTTGGTAATATTATTCTGTTTTCACCACATCGTCGAACTTACTTGTCGTTAGGTTTCATCTGAAGGAAATATAAATCGAGCAACAATACAGGACGGAATCGGTTCGATAAAGTTCAGTTTCCCGACTTTGGTACCGATTCCTCGGCACGGATGATGCCAGTTAATGAGTTTGGCCGTAAAAGGCAACATTTTGAAGTATAATATATCAGTTTTTGATGGTAATTTAATCACGGGATATTCAGATATTAACACTAATGATGTATGGCCTAAATGCTCAATGTAAAGGTCGTTACTTTTGAATGAGGAAAAAATTGAGTCATTTTTTCACCAATCTATTGTATTTACTTTCAGCTAAGTTCAACGCGAAGCAAGTGTCAATTGGATAGCGGCACAGGAGAATTACCGTTAGAAAAAGTGAATGTTTACAACATTGGCAGTGCGTTTCCCCGTTACTGTTCCATATACAGTGGCTCCTAAGAAAGAGAGAAGAGTAGTAAGTCTATCCGTGTAAAACCCTGTATGTGAATTCCGATATTTTGCTTCTGGAGGCGGTTTTTACGAGGAAAGGGGAAGTCATTCCAAACGTGTTTACGTCTTCGCGTATTCATCGTGGTCAATGTGCGGAAAATGTTATTTTCTCGTGATTTTCTTGAAAACGGTAGTGAATATTTAAGTGGTGAACGTAATAAATACTGTTTTGGTTAGTTTCACACGTAATATAGTGAAATTTGATTAAATCAAGTGACTTAAACTTTAGAAAACGACAATGCGCTGTTCGGTACCGTGTTGCCCAAATTTCAACAGTGGCTCGAGCGGAAAGTCCTACTTTAGGTAAAAATTGATAGTCTCATGCATTTAAAATCGTGAGAAAGTTTAGTTTTAATCGTTTTGAGTTGTGAATCAAAAGAAAACTGCTCAAAAATATTTGCAATGTTTTGTTTTGATTGCTTCATATTTTGCCGCAAATTCCGTGGCTTAAAGCAGAAGCGGCTCAAAATTGTGGCATTTTTAAAGGGGGTTATGATTCATTGTAATTTTTTATCATTTTAGAATTCAGAATAACAATACTAAAATGGAATGGTGCCAAATTCTCGGAATAAACCCGGAAATGAAACGTTCGCAAATTTGCGGAGGTCATTTCAAGTGTGACGACATAATTTATTTGAATGAAAGGGGACGATTATCACATGATGCAAAGCCGCATCACTCATTTGAAACATACTACAATTGCAAAAAAGCTTAAAAATGTAAGATATCTATCCTTAAATTAATATTTGCATAGAATTTAAATATTTCATGTTTTAGACTGGACGAGAAACTGAAGGCAACACCCTTACACCTACTATTGAACATGTAAGTAAATTTCATAATTGATTAAAATGCCAATTTCATGTTTTTTCATTTTAGAATTCAACTACGAAAAGAACAAATTTTTGTTCAAATTCCGAATCCAATTCAGGATGTGTAAGTTTACATGTATTTGCCATTTTCATTACTAAGCATCTAATTTTAGTGCGATTATCAAACGATTTCTTCGGTTTCCGCGAACAAGATAATTGTCCTGGAAAGTGTAAGTGGTATTTAGCTACCCGAACATTACATTCAGCACGCTCAATTTCAGGACTCTTGGACCAAAAACGACGAAATTGCGAGCCTTAGCTATCCGAATAGTTTCGTGAGCTCTAAAACGGATCTGGAGGACGTATGAATTCGTTACATTAAATTTTAATGCAATTTTAATCCTCTCTATTTTAGAACATGCTTTTACCGAAGCCCATGATAAATGAAATTATTTTCGAGGAGGTACATCTTAACTTTTTGCATAATGTCATCATTATTAACTCTACAATTATAGATTAGTGTTGATTCAAGCTCTTCAGCTACAGCGATGTGTATGGAAGGCCTGGAGAGGGTAAGTTTTAATACGAGTATATGCTATGAAACATCAATCATAACATTTTTTGTTTAGATTTCAAATCAACGAGAGGTAATTCATGCAGCTTGCAGTATTGATGTGATGCCAGATTCAGGCGATGTATGTAATGGCTTTATGCAAATTTCGGGCCTATTCTGTTTCTAATATTTGATTTAAGGATTTGTATACAGCAAATACGGTTCATTGATGACTATCAAATCGTATGGTGCTAAGACCAGATTCCGGAAATGTAGGTATATTTTATCTATTATTTTGTAAATTATAAACACCGTGGTTTTTAGGACTTGTTCAAGGTGCACTTAGCGACTAAGAAAATAGAAGCAATGTATGAATTCAATATGAAAAATGTAAGATTTGAGTTTGAACTCTTGATTTAATTATATTTGAGACTTTTTACAGTACAACGCCCATCAAAATTTGAACCCGGCTCCATTGCTTGCGCAGAGTTTTGGGAGCGTAAATTTCTATTATATTTAATGCTTCGTTGATTTTGGCATTTTATTGTTTCAGGGTTTAACTCTGTTGAATGCTACCCCCAATATGATGATGCCTGTAAGCCCGAATTTAGGGAGTGTAAGTATTTTCCTGCATTATATTTGAATACCAATTTAATAATTTTCGTTCTAGATTACCATTGAAGCTGACTAGGTAATGATGGTCGATTCTGAAGCTACCACAGAAGGCAATTCTATTAATAGAACCGATCAAATAAATTTCTTTTCTAGAACTGTAAGTTTTTTCGTTCTCGGCATGATAAACGATTTGTCTTAGACTTAATTTCAAAGTGCTGTCGTAGTTTTATGTTAGTATTAACATTTATGTGTAGTTTTAGGTAAATGTTTGGACGTCAATAGCTTTGTTCTAAAATCGTATTGGGAACAAATCTATTTTCTTCCAAATTTATTCTTTAATTATCATATCAACTTAATATTGAATATTATAAACTAAAATAAAAAAGTAAGAAGTACCATTTTATCTTTCATTCTTTTAATACTGCCATATGCAATACAATATAAGTAATTGAATCAAAACAATCAAATATGACTTTTATCTGATATAATTACTAGGATTCACTTTCCAGTTTCGACAAACGCAAGAAAATTTAAATTTATATATGAGAAAAATCGGTATACTTTCGGAATGTTCTTCTTTTGGGGTAAAGACTTTTGCTTGTTTAAGACTAACAAATAGTATTTTGCCAAAGTATGCTACGTGAACGTCGTGTGTAATTTCTTCTTTTCAATTAGGATGATAATTTGATGCTTAATTTTTTATTCAAAAAGGCGAATAAAATATCAATCAAAGATTGCTTCGAAAGCTCAGATGAGGATCCAAGCGTTCAGGATCTAATAAAGGAAAGCAGGACGTATGTGAAGCTGAAGAAGTTGAGAGAAGCTGTCATTGAGCGCGACAGAAAAGTTAAATTAATGCAAGATAGACTTAGGTACAAGGGACAAAGGGTTAGCAAAATGAGTTCCTTGCTGAAGTTGTTGAAGAAGAAGAGTCTTTTGAACGAACAAGCCAGCAAAAAACTCTGTGAAATTTCGTCAAAGAATAAACTAGTCGAAAGACTAATACTAAAGCGCAAAGGAGCTGCGCCAAAAAATATGACGAGCAACTCAGAACGTTTGCTTTAAATTTAACTTTTCTGTCGCCAAATGCTTACAAATATGTCCAAGAAAATTTCGACAATTGTCTACCTCATCCACCAACATTAGGCAATTGGTATTCCAACATTCATTGTGCACCTAGTTTCACTAAGCAATCTTTTGCGGCTATTGAAAAAGCATGTGAAGAAGCGAGAAAAAAAACAACAAACTTTGGTGCTTCATTTAAGCTTTGAAGAAATGTTCATACGGAAGCAAATTGAATGGGCAAACGAGAAATCGTATGGGTACGTGGAAATTGGTGATGGTAGCAGTGAACCAGAGATTGCCACCCAAATTCTTGTCTTCATGGCTGTAACGGTAAATAGGTCTTGGAAGATACCACTTGGATTTCTTCCGATAGCTTCGTTGAGTGCGGAACAAAAAGCGAACCTTATTAGTATTTGTTCCATTCATCCACTAAGCACAGGTGCTGAAGTCATTGGTGTTACTTGTGATGCGACAGCCGTCAATTTCAGATCTTTCAAGCTACTAGGATGTGACATAGCGAAAATTGATCACAGGCATAAACTTCAGTTTGAAGATATTGATCATGATTGTTTGATTCACCCTGACCCATGTCACATGATCAAACTCATCCGCAATTCTTTGGCACGTTCTAAGGTATTTATGCATGGTAAAAATAAAATCAAATGGTGCTATTTAGAACGATTACACAAACTCCAAAATAGAGAATCGTAACACCTGGATAATAAAATACGCCAGGCGCATATATACTTTGAACAGCAAAAAATGAAGGTGAAATTGGCAGTGCAACTTTTTAGCAAATCGGTGGCAGATGCCCTTGATTTTTGCAAAGAGGTACTGAAGCTTCCAGAATTCAAAGGTTGTAAGCCATTGTCAAAGTTTATTCGAGTTATCAACGACAGCTTTTACATATTGAATAGTCGAAAGAATAATGAACCTGAAACCAAAATAAAGCTCTTTGTGAAGGCAACATAAATGAAATCAAAGAGCTTGCGAATTCATTCATAGTTCACTTCTCAGAACTGAAATTGGAATGCGGAACGAACATCATCAGGTCCCCGCAAAAATCAGGATTTGTTGGTGTAATAACCTGTCTTAAGAACATCGAACCAATCTACGATTGATTCATTTCAACGGGTATCCTCAAGTATATCCCCTTGTATAAAATAAATCAGGACCATATAGAGCTATTCTTCTGGTCGATTCGTTCAAATTTGGGACGAAACAACACCCCGACCGTACGACAATTCTTGCATACTTACAAAAAGCTCTTGGTTCGATGTGCAATTCGTGAAGAAGGTTTGGGGAACTGCGAACCTTTAGAACAGCTTCACTATCTCATAATATTTGAGCCACAGTCGTTAGCAGATGATCCAGAACATGCAATCAATTGCAATGTTGGAAGGAGACAACTATTGGATGGTAGTGAAAGCATAGATGATAGCAATATTTTGAATTTCAACAACACTATCTATGAAAATCTTGATGAGCAATTCATGATGGAACATAGCTACGCTAATTATCCAACAAAATTGACAGAATATGTTTCCTACGTCGTCGATTATATCGCTGGGTTTGTTGTTTTCAAAATAGAAAAAACGTTAAAATGCATGGAGTGTTTAGCTTCCATCGAAGGCGAATTTCTGGAGAGATCACTCATAGCCTACAAAACAAAAGGCTACTTAAAATCACCTTCGGAAAGTGTAAAACAAATTTGCCAAAAGTCGGAAAGCATCCTTAGACGAAATATAAAACTAATGACAAATAATGAAATGATACTGGACAGAAAACAATATTTTAAAATTATAATAGAAGTTCAAAAGTATTTTTTAGAAAAGGAGTTATTCGGTGACTACAAACAACATATGATTGGAAGTGGTCACTATTGCTCCCTTTTGAGTTTGATAATTAAAAAGTACCTCAACACCCGGTTTTATTTTATATCTAAGAAAAAGTCAGAAAGATGCTCTATTCGCCAAAAACTAAACAATAATATTGCCATGATTATTATTATATCGAAAGAAATCGCCATAAATTAAAACGGTCTTCCAGACCTGGGGACTAAATGAGATACACACAACGTTATTTTTTTATCTGATTTACTTATTTCAATATTTTTTCACGTTGTTTGTGTCTAAATCTCCTAACTCCAACCTCCACGTGGTAGTCCCTTGAAGCAACTCACAATGTCTTACATAGCATTTTGATTTGGCTAAGGAGTAGGTGGACCAGCTACAAATTTAACGTGTATGTCAATATATTATCAGATTAACGCTCAATAATTAGCATGAAGGCGATTTGAGTCTGTTAAAAAAATATTCCTCAGAAAATTAAACAGTTGTCATTCGATTTTTATCAATAATCTCTAAAGATACACGCTCATTGATTGCATTTAATCTAAAATTAAGTTAATTCTCATATTTGCCTTAGGCACTTTAAATGAGGAACTTGTAAAATACATTAATTCATTTTGAGTTAAATATTTTTATCATGGTGCTTTCAATTTGAATTTTCCCGCCATTTGATTAAATTTGCCCCTGCTTTTCTGAGACTATCCTTGGTAGCCACTACCAATACTATCAAGGAAGCCATACAAATACATAGCTGATATTCGGAAATTTTTTGTGCTATCATTTACTCCTCTTCTTCCCTCCCTAAGAGTGGCTCACAGCTTATTTGACGCACATCAATAAAAATAAAAAAATCGGTTGTCCTTGTATACACACGCACATTGCTGCCATATGACTTCCTATCCCACGTCAGTTTTTGTCGTGGGACGTGAAACAGTCGAGTTGAGAGCCATATGGTGAGCGCGATTGTTCGTTCGGTGGTTGGTGATTCGAGAATGTCGCACAAATAGGAAATTCGCAAGCCCAGAGAGTACGAAGGACTGCTAGGACGAAGTAAGTTGGAGAATCTTTTTTTAGTGGTCTTCAGAATATATGACGATGATGCAACCACCTCGAACGATAATTTTAAATAGGCCGCAAATACAAAAATTTTGCAAGAATCACATATCAACAGCGAAATATAGTAAGGTAAGCTTTTTATCATCATTTCTGTTCGAACAATTTTGACTTTACTCCAGTTGTTTTTTTTCCTGTTAGTTGCATTATTACAACGAGTTCCTGATGTATCACCGACGGGACGTCACACAACATTAGTACCATAAAGTTTTATATTATCTGTAAGCGCAATTTAGGAAACAGTCGAAGATATTAAACGGCATCGTGCTGACGACGAAATCAATCACCGTGAAGTAGATATTCTTAAAGATGGCATCTGGTCGTCAATCAAGCGGCAACATTTTAGTGTGGTGATATTGTTAAAATACACAATAATACATTTTTTCGGCCGATGCCATACAACTTTCGCCAAGTGAGCCACAAGGTATGTCATTGATTGAGACTGTTAATTTAGATGGAGAAACAAATTTAAAAATCTGTCAAGGTGTTCCCTCTACCGCCAAATTACTTGAAACGAAGGATGTAAGTTTATTGACCGGTATACTTGAATGCGAACTGCCAAACAGGCATTTGTACGAATTCAATGAAGTTCTTAAAGAAGAGGGCAAACTTGCCGCAGCTCTTGGAGCTAACCAATTACTTCTACGCGGTGCGATTTTACGAAACACTTCATGGGTATTTGGTATTGTTGCCTATACCGGACACGATACAAAACTTATGAGAAATTCTACCTCATCGCCCCTGCAGCGTTCAACCGTTGACATACTAACAAACACGCAAATTTTGATGTTATTTGTAATACTGATTGTTTTATGCCTTGATAGTGCCATTTTCAATGAAATATTTATTCAATCGCATTTCTGAAGTGATTGGTATTTGGGTATTGATGATGTAAGGAACAAAAATTTCGGATACAATCTTCTAACATTCATCAACTTGCAAATTAATTTGATTCCAAATTCACCACAAGCTACATTGAAGTTGGTGAGATTTCTATAGGTTGCATCAGCTTTATAAGATGAATGTGCTTTTGATTGCAATACACCAACCAGATGATTAGAGGTATTGAAACCCTAATGCAAAATCGATGGTTTTGTCGTCTAATAAATAAAACGAGAAAAAATATACTTGAAAGGTAGAGTAAATCAACTATTGAAAATAACCAAAATTTTTGACTAAATATTAAATCCTTCGAATGACACACGTTCACCGTACTTGAATTCAAATGTTCTTAACTTATTCATGAATCTAGTTAAGATTTATGTGTCAATCGATTAAAACTCATAACCTGTACGTATATCGCTTCAATATTTTACATAAAATTTCCTTTTTGTATCTTTATGAAGAAATGAAAAATCATGGATTGCAGTCAAATGTATTACTCTACCTTTACCCACAACCAAGATGTAAAAGCTACCAATAATAGAGAACACATATTTTTAAGAGAACGCAAATTCCAACTTAGTTGATAATGCAATGTTAAAACTCTAAAGACAATTTACACATTGGACAGTTGAACGACCACAAAATGAAACAGGACATGACACCACTAAGCTACCAATTAATGAGTAGAAAAAGACTTACTTCCGCAAACTAGCAATCGTAAGAAAAACAAAAAAACTCTAACTAAATCAAGCGAATATCAACTAGGATTATTTTGCGTTAGAATCTTGCGTCGTTTTAGTTTTTAATCAAATCTTATTGAAATCGACAAACAAACAATGAACCAGTTGCAAATACTGTAAAATATTAAAAATAAGCTTTTGTCATTGTATATAATTCAAATTATAATTAATTTGTGTTTTAAATCTTTAACGATAAAATTAAAAAAGAAAACAAATATTTAAACCGTAGCACAAAGAAATAAGTTAGCAGGAATGAATATTAAGATGTAAAATTCGCTTTATTATATTCTTCCTCTTGTTTTTACTATTACTATTAAAACTGCTTAAAATAATTTTTGTTACATGTGGAAAAAGCAAGTATGAATTGCTAAAGAGTTACACGACTTTCTTTTCCAGCCTGCCCTTCTTTTTTCCAGCCGGAGGGAGAACGTACGGCAAGTATGCCGTGAAGAGGGTAGGGTTCTAAAAATCCGCGGGTGGCCGGTTTCGTTTCGCGTGCGGTACGCGGTACCTTCGTTTGGTTTGCATTTTTCTTCGGGTAGAGTTCTTCGGGGTTGAATTAACGTCGAATATTTTTCGGTACCACGTTGGTGAAATTCGGGAACGTGAAATTGAACCTAGTTTTTTGTGGTTGACTGGAAGTATGAAGAGAATACGGAATAAAGTAAAGTAGGTTTCTTTTCGTATGTTTGAATTTTTGACGCTTTTGAAACGGGCACTTAATGGTGGCTGAAACACGTAATTGAGCATACGAGTAACCCATTTTAAAGACCTGTGACCAAAATCGCGGTGGTCGACAAGCAGCCACCGCGAAATGGATTACGGGTGCATGACCTGGTTGACCGGTTGGTACCATTCGTTGGCACGACTCAGACTTCACGTCTAGAACCAATGAGAGGTCAGTTCCAATTTCGTTCAAGCGGACGTAGACGGAAAAGCATTACAAAATATAACTTGTAAATCTTTTGATTTGAACTTTGAACCATGCAAGAAAGTAAGAAAAAATGTTTCGTTAATCCCGTTAACAGAAATAAAGCAAAAGCGCATGCATACTTGAAGAATAGCTCACAGCTTACTTTATGCAGTCAGTTCTTTGTCTCCTAGCGTCAAAAGTGCCCGCTCAACATCGGTATTATTTTCACTGTATTGATTATTTTGTATTCTTAAATTATATTCTTAAAAAAATAATTTGTTCACGATAGCTAAAAAGTGGATAAATTATGTTATATTCACAATGCGTCGCGTCGGAGGACTACACTTGAGCAACAAAAATTAGTAATTCATCATTCTAAAAATGGTGAATCTCTACGCGAAATGAGCAAATTGATCATTTAAGCTCATTAAGTGATGAAATGAAATTAAATGCATTAAACAAACTCTTGAATGAGCCTTATGAACGATGGATCGTTAGGAAAATAGAGAAAAGTTATCGACTCCTAAATTGGCAATTGAATTTTTCACTAGGATTGGTAGAAAAGGCAGTGCTTAAATCATACATCATGTGGTAAGAAACGATAATTTATTGGCTAAGATGCATGAAAGAAGCCGTTCGTCAATAAAAAAAAGTCGGCAAAGCTGCCTAAATTTTGTTACTGAACATATATCAAAGGATTTAGGATTTTTGAAGACCATCATTTTTGCTGCCGAGTCCAAGTTCAACATATGTTATTTGGCTTGGATAGAGCGATGCAAGTATGCCGGCAGCCAAAAACAACGCTCAAAAAAGAAAATCGACATAAGTCTATCAGGCAGGGCGGTGGTAAACTTATGATTTGGGCCTGTATGTCAGCTTTTCTTGAAGAGGACATTCACAAGATTATATTTATTAATATCTCAAAGGAAAATCTACTGACAAGTGCCGACTCGGAATAAGGCATGCACCCTAAGCATATGTCAGGAATTGTGCCGTCCTGGCTGATTCGGAATTGACTTCATTTGATGGCTCTCCCGACACGGTAGCTCCACTTGAATATAATTGAGAATTTATTAACTTTACTGGAGAAAAAAAAATCGTACCTACATTATTTACAACAAAAATGATTTAGAGAAACTTTGGTAGAAGAATAGAATAAAATAACCCCAGAAATGACAGATGATCTGGTTAAATTGATTTGAAATATACTTTTGGGGTTGCTCTCCACACAGAACTGATATCGGCTCAGCTGTTTGTTAAACCGGCTCTGACAGCCAAAACTATAAACAGCTGCCGGTCGCATCTCGTTGCATGACGGGCCAACAAATTCTATCTCGCTTGCCGACCGTACATCGCAGCAGTCAGATTAAGATAAGCACATTGAAATTGTTTCAAATTGTACTTAGCTAGTAATCAAGGAATAAATATAATCGAGTGTGTAGTTATTGATACCATATTGGTGAAATGAAGACACTTTGAAAGAAGATATTACAGAGCTCCGCAAAAACTTGCAGTGGAGGCATCTTCAGCTCACTATCAACGCTCGTTGCTACAGCTGCCCCTGTCAATCTTCACGAGTAATGCCCTCCTCTACCATTTCAAATTCGAAAAGCCAACCCCGGAATGCCACAGATATACGTTATTTCCATCACCATTTTGGTACAGCGGCAAGGCAATGTCGAGCACCATGCTCCTTTCACTCCCGATCGGGAAACGAAAGCCACCATCGATTTGTCAAGTGGCTATCAGTGACGTAAAAACAAACCGCCTGTTAATACTGGATGAGAAGACTAACTTAAAATTCTTAATCGACACGGGGGCGGATGTGTCTGTAATTTCAAAATCACATGCATCCGAGTGCAGAAGCATAGCCACTTATAACCTGTGTGTGGTGAACGCTTGACACTGTCACTATGTTTGCAGCAACCTGTAATTTCCAAATCGCATCCGTATCATGACCAGTATTAGGCGCCGACTTCCTCAAGCACTTTGGCCTAGTCATAGACCTCAGAAATAGAAAAATCATGAAACCCGTCACCGGTTTTGCATCAAATAGCTAGATTAGCTAATCAATAGAAACTCCATGTTTTATATGCTGTTAAAAGAATTCCCGGAAATCACAAACCCCGGTAAAAACCAAAAATTGACTACCCATAGCGTACAGCACTACATTACCACCACTGGCCCCCGTGGCCAATTGTCCCCGCAGACTGACGCCGGAAAAGTTAAAATTTATGAAATCGGAGTTTAATTACCTGCTGGAGAAAGGCCTGTGCTGACCTTCCAGCAGCACTTGGGCAAGCCCGCTCCATTTAGTGCTAAAAAATATGGCATGTGGCGACTATCATCGCCTAAAGGCTATCACCCAGTCTGATAGGTACCCGATGCAAACGTTGAGCATATTACCAGAATTGCAGCAGGCAAACAGATATTTTCAAAAAAAAACTTGCTAAAAGCGTTCAATTAGGTCCCAATCGCTAAGGAGGACGTACCTAAAAATACCGTGACAACCCCGTTCAGGTTATATGAATTTAAGGCAATGTCGTTCGGCCTCAAGAACGCGGCCCAGTCCTTATAGCATTTGATGGACGAAGGGGAGCTCGACTTTTGCGCATGCTGTTTGGACAACATTCTTGTTGCGTTGCTTTCACAAGAGCAACACCTGCATCACCTTCGACTTATCTCCGAGAGACTCAGCAAGCGTGGCATTGTCGTAAATTCGGCAAAGTACGTTTAACATGCGAAGAATGTCGAGCATGTGATCAGTGAAAGTGAAATCTCGCCACCCACTTCGTGCGTTGCTGCAATTTGCAGTTATTCAAAATCGATCAAAGTTCTTCAACTGTGAAGGTTTCTAGGAAGCTTGAATTTTCACCACTGACACGTTCCCAACGCAGCACAGTTGCAAGCTCCGTTGCATAAATTCCTTGCCGACTCCAAAAAGAACGATAAAATACTCATACAAATGACCCCGAAGTCCGAAAAAGCATTCGACGACTGCAGGAACTGCTAGGCAGACAGTAGACTTTTTCAGACGTATCGGACACTGCAATCGGTGCCGTACTGGAGCAGTATCAAAACAGCCAATGGCTTCCACTAGCGTTTTACCAGAAGAAACTCTCCGATCCAGAGACCAGATGTAGCGCATACCGCAAACACTTCTTATACGCCTGTGCACAAATATCAGCCAAAACTTCGCCGCGCCAGCGGGAAACTCAAATTACAGTGAAAGCAGAATCAGCAGCAAAGGAGAAGCAGGGCGCTAAAGAAAACATTGGAACATCATCGAGTACTTCCACAGGAGTAGACAAATAGAAGGACGAAATTACACTTACACACACGGATTCAGAAGACAATAATACACCGAGTGACGAGCTCATAGTCGAAATAGAAGATGTAAACATGGATTATAAGGTAGATATGGAATTTAATAAAAATTATACACTTGGGAAGAATTTGTTATGAAATGGGAATTATATTTCGTTGGTCATGCCATTCCCGCTGATCGTCAAACACCATTGTTTTTAACAAAATCTGAAACATAAATTTTCAGATTAGCAATCGATCTATGTGCACCCTGCAAGCCAGCTGAAAAAAGTACAGAAATGGTGTCCTAAATTTAATGTGAACACACACGAAGATGACACTTTCCCATGTTCCAAATGACTCAATTGGTCATCCAGAGTGTGACGCTATTTCATAAGCAAACCATAAAACTTTTTTTCTTTAAAAGCCAAAAAGCCGTCAGGCATTGCTTTGTTGTGTGAGCAGACGCGTTTCGACTACTTCAAGTCAGCTTTTAAAGAAAAAAGAGAATTGGCCTGCGGATATCAAATAAACAAAATTATTGACTAAAACCATAAAACATCTGCAATTCAATATTCCCAACAAAATAACTCAAATATCTCAAACATCTCAGCTACAATTGCATTGACTCATTCATAAGCAAAAACAATGAAGTCAAAGATAATGCAATTGTATCGCTTACACGTTTTAGCTCGTATCGGCAAGCCGCCGAAGAGTCACTTAATAATAAATGCATATGTGACGTAATGCACATGTGGGTCATGTACTTGAGCCAAGAAGTGTTGAATCACGCTGCATGTCGGAATGTCGTACGAATGGATACTTGATATGCATGAATGATTGAATTGTATGATAATTGGTATGTACTACAAAATTCAAACGGCATTAACTTTTAAAGGACTTCTTAAATATATACTTTTATCCAATTTAACAATACTAACACTATTTTACTGGCGAAAATTTCAAATTTACAAATCCTTCTATTATGACTAAAATTCAACGAATTTCAACCTTTTAGTGATTTTCTATATGGGGAGGCCTTCTTAAAACTCTTTAAAAATACTATCTCATCCATCTTTTTCTCTTCATATATCAGGGCTTATGTAGAGCACCAAGCTTCCGCATAACTAGCTTGAAGCCAAGGCTCCACGGATCTTTGTTCACATTACCCACTAGGTCTTACCAGCAACGAGCCTTACTGCTGTGAATCATTTTGCGAAGGCATTCTCTGGTTGACTTATATGCTGTTAACCGGGTGTATCCCTCGTCGCTGTTTCATATCCATTGAGCTTCACGCCAAAGTTTGTGACACTCCTTTCACTTTTCAGCGATTTCAGTTGACCACTTATACACTGGAGGTTTACCGTGCTGAGGTCTCCGACGAGGCATAAAAGCACTGCAAGCAGATGTGGTGATGCTCATAGTAGAGTTCACCAAGTCTTGAGCAGCTAGCTCTCCAGTAACCCTATGAATTTTCCAGCGACGGCACACTTGCCGTGTTCACCTCCTCCCATATCTCCACCAAATCGTGAAAGTCTACAGCATGGGCACTGGGAGATAGGATCATGAATCATAAACAGAATGTACTGATGATCACTGGCTGGGTAGTCCTCGAATACTTTCCAATTGTATACCCTCCATACTAACGACTCTGAGACGAATGTCATTTCTGGTTCCTTCGCAGCTCACACGGCGGAAAATGAGCAAATTTTCGGTGCTCAGCACGGCAAGCCCTATCGTGGCCTCCGTCTCTATGACTCATTTTCACAGCGGATTAATTTAAGGTATGCCCATTTGATCGCTTTAACATTGAAGTCTCCACCAAAAAGTATGTGGCCATCTGCGTGCGAGACAGCCTCCTCTAAAGCATTAAGCTTGCCATGGAAAGATTATATCGGTTCATTCGAGCGTTAAGTACACAGTTCTTAATATGTTTAATGTACTCAGAGTAATGCCCCCCCAAAGAGAACCGTTATTGCAAATAGTTTGTTGATATAAGGCCCGTTTTGGCGGCGAATTACTACCAATTGTTACATATGTGACACATATATGGTTATGTCGTCTTCCCTTTCTCTTCTTGTCGTTTGCACTTATATACCTTGTAAGTCTCCTTTTCTGGTCTACATCACCTTCCTCACTGAATTATCCAGTATTTTCTTATCGCGTTTTTCAAATTGTCACCTTATTTTACGTGTAGATTTTAACCTTCCTAAACTTTCATGGGATGACAATCAGGTTAATTCTGACTCATCTCAAATTAGTTCTTTAATTTCTTTTTTAGGGTTTTGTAAAATAATTTTACAAAACCCTTCTAAAATCGCGTCCTGTCTGTCCGTCTGTCTGTCTGTCCGTCCGTCCGTGTGTACAGCAGTTTTCTCGGAAACCACTTAAGCTAGAAGCATCAAATTTTGTATATAGGTGTAAAGTGGTGATCTCTTCAAAGTTCAATTACTAAAAAATTTTATAAGGTATTTAAGGGTGGTCTCTCCATATAGGGAAGTGACCCCCCGAAAACAAAATTTCATTGAAGGTAGCCGATATGGGTATCAAATGAAAGGTCTTGATGAGAACTTTTGAAAACAGGTCTTAGTTTGGCAAAGTTTGCTTCGAGGGGCGCACAGGGAGGGGAAATACACGAAAAATTTGTGCTCCCCCCCTCGCGATTGGACACCTTCCATCCGAAAAATCTGAAAAAACTCAGAAATGTAGGCCTTGGTGAGTACAACAACAACAAATACGTGAGAAGTC
This sequence comes from Odontomyia ornata, assembly GCA_963969285.1. Taxonomy (NCBI): domain Eukaryota; kingdom Metazoa; phylum Arthropoda; class Insecta; order Diptera; family Stratiomyidae; genus Odontomyia; species Odontomyia ornata. Next base: position 203,447,894 of record OZ017742.1, on the reverse strand, counting down.
GCAATTCACTCAGCTTTGCTAGTAAGAGTATGATTTATCGATTTTATGTTTTCTTGAATAAAATCTTAACAATACCCTTCAATTCAATTAAATTCAGTACACAGATCTCTATTTATAAGATTGATCAACCCTGCAAGTTTCATAAAGATTGCATCATATTTAGCGAAGTTATAGCGGTTTGAATTTTCCTGTATTACTATGGAACAATATGCGCTGCATGTATTACTATGGCAACATATGGCTATGGAACAACATGCGCTTTTTACCGACTCAGACACTACAGTTTTGCTAGGAATTGCATGAAAATTTCAGGAATGATAGGTGTCATGTATATCTTTGAGAATCGGTTCAGCTAGTGGTATCAGTAATCGTAAAACAAAATAGTGGCTGTTTTAAATGCGAAGATTGAATAATTTTGAGTTATTTTTTCCCAACTTCAACGTTTCAGGTGCATGCTTTGAACACTTGATTCAATTTAATGAATGACTGAAGCTGAGTACCTACAATTAATACTCATAAGTGAAACAAGTAAAGGAGGCGGGAGGGAGCTTCTAACAAAAGGGCTTTGTAACAACTCTAGGATTCGTAAAATTGGCTATTAATCGATGATAAAAGTACAGGAGAGTCGCCCCTGAAAAAAAAACTCATCAAACGTAGCCGATATGAGTATGAAATGATAGCTTTCATGGGAGCTTTTCAAAACAGGGGGGAAATACATGAAAAATGTGTTTCCTCCCTCGCGAATGGACATCTGAAATAATTATCAAGGGAGATATTTATAAGTAGAACAATAACAAAAACCTCAGAAGTCGAAATATTTTCAACTTTGTTAATAATAGTATGGTCTTCGAATTTCATAGTTTCTCCAATAAAATCGTCATTGACATGCTTCTTGACTTTATTCAATCTGGTGACTGCATTTTGAAAATTGAATACAAAACCCTTCTGACATGAGCGTAGGTCTGTTTACCCAACTTGTTTTATGTTCATGTGTTGCCTAGCTCAATTTAATAATTTTCTTAACGTTAATAATCATATCCTTGACTTATTCTTCTGTAGTGTGGAGCATCGTTGTTATGCTCACCTCCTGCTCTTTTTCCTTATTTTTCTCCTGATCCCACGTTGAAATTTCCTATATTGCTTCTGTCCGTTATCGTTGGAAAGAGCGTCAGCGCTATAAATTTTATGAAACTAATAATGAGCAACTTTTCGAAACAATGCGGTTGGTCCTCCTTCTTTTGCGGTCTTGACTCGGATAATTGTTGCAACAATTTCTGTGACTTCTTCAACGCTGCTATTTCTGACTCAACTCCGCTTGTCAGTATAAGGAACTCTTCTGACTGTGATTCCTGTGGCGATCGGGTGCAGCAAAAAATAATGCAAACGTCACTACTCCGATCGCTACCAATGCGATTGAAGCAAGGGTCGTAAATCCGTAAATAATAATAAAGAATCAACCTGAAGTCAACGAGGAGATTACGACAGGAAAAGAAACGAGTGACCAGGCAAATAAAGCAACGATGTGTGATTTCATCGCCAACTTCGAAAAGGTGGCGAAAGTACAGTTTTCGGAAACAGAAGCCGAAAACCTCTCCCAAGGACGACGGCGGCAACGTACAATTGCCGTCCAGCAACATGAAGAAGAATGGCTACTCCGAAAAGCGGGAGTTGTTTTAAAAAGAATACAATCTTTATGCGACTCCCCAAAAATCACCAAGGCAGTAAAGATTGGGGTCCTTGAACGAAAGGAGCTCCTAGACTGCATACGGCATTATCAGAGGAGCTGGTTTAAGCCAAAGAGGACCAGAAGGCATTAGAAGAGCAGAAGGTGAAAGAAGCGCTTGGGGCGAAATCTAAAGGGCACGTGCAGATAGCTCCACAATCAAATATCAATAAAAGAATGGCGTCTAGCCCAATCGAAGGAGATCGGGACAAAAGAAGGAAGGAAGAGGCACTTGACGAGCGTGGAGCACCAGATCACGGGTTCCAGACAGTGCTTATAAAAGGAACGAAGAAAGTCGCAAAGAAACTCCTTCAAAAAGTGCCAGAAAGTAAAGTTCGCGTCCTGTCTTGCATCAGGTCCTGATGCAAAACAGGAGAGACAGAAGCCCCGACGAAGACCCCGGTAGCAGGCACTGCTCATAAAACCCCAAGATTCTCGATCCTACGCGGGCAAAGTACGAATAGGATGGGTTGTCTGTAGGATACAATGAAGAGCAACGCCTCTTCAGTGTTTCGAATACCTTGGGTATGGTCACACCGGACAAGTATGCAAAGAACCCGATAGGAGTTCCCGATGTTACAAATGCGGTGAAATGGGACATAAAAGAAAGAGTGTACGAAGGTTGCACACTGTAATCTTTGCAAGGATGCTGATCCAAGATATAATTTTAGACACGTCTTGAGATTAGGAAAAAGCCGGGTGTTCCAGGAAGCCCTAGCCAAGGCAAAATCAGAACCTAAATGACCCGCATCCTGCAGCTAAGCCTACACTGCAGTTCAATCGCACAAAATCTGTTTGACCAATTTGCAAGGGACATGAAAGGCGACTTCTTGTTGCTGAGTGAGCAATACCATGATAAAAGTTCAGCATCATGGTATCCTAATGAAACTAATACTGCCGCCATCTGAGTTCGAAATGGTGATTTCCAGGCAGGAAGTTGTGGTTACGACTACTGGCAAAGCTTCTATGCTCCGTCAAAAACCTCGCAACGGCAAGTCCCTAGCGTACTCGTGGTCAACTGAAATCGCTGGAAAATGAAAAGAGTGTCACAAGCTTCAGCGTGAGGCCGTGACGAGGCAAGCAACTAGGTAGCAGCATAGAAGTCAGCCAAGAAATGCCTTCCAAATTGATCAACAACAGCTAGGCTTGCTGCTGGCAAGATCTTGTGGACGATGTGAACAAGAATCCGTGGAACCTTGGCTACAAGCTAGTTATGCGGAAGCTTGGTGCCCGACGGAGATCTTGTATACATGATGCAGAAAATATGGACGTGATAGTGCGCGCACTCTTCCCAACCATCCCGTCCGTGTTGACGCTGTCCATGGTGAAACAGCAGTCGAGTGTCCACTCTTCACGCAGCCGGAACTGGAGGAGGCAGTTCTTTCGCTGAAAGCGAGGAAGGTTCCAGGCCCAGATGGTATTCCAGCTTTTTCCAGCTTGTCTATCACTACTTCTGACTTGCTGATCAGCACATTCAACGCTTGCCTACAGGACGGAATTTTTCCGGTACGATGAAAGGTGGCGAGGCTCGTGCTGATCAGCAAGGGGAAAAGAAATCTCGAATTGTCGTCTGCATACTGCCCGTTATGCATGCTAGACACGGCTGGGAGCACACTAGAGAAACTTATCGAGAGAAGACTCACTGACATGATACGTTCTCTCCTCGGCAATACGGCTTTAGAGCAGGACGTTCTACCACTGATGCAATTGCAGAGATGGTGAGCGCGGTCTTTAAGGCAGAGGCATATAGTCGCATCAAGCGACGGATCGTCCTGTTGGTGACACTCGACGTCAGGAATGCCTTCAACTTGGCTAGATGAGTGGATATTCAGGAAATGCTGGAAAAGCCTTTTCAAATTTCAGAATATCTAATGCGGCTTTTGAAGAACTACCTAAAGGACCAAGGCCTGCTCTACGATACAACACAGTGCCAACGAAGGATGGAAATTGCATCGGGTGTTGCCCAGGGATCTATGCTTGGTCCGGACCTGTAGAATGTGTCTTACGACGGGCTACTGAGACTGGCGATTCAAGATGAGTAACGCTTGATCGGCTATGCGGATGATGTTGCGGCTTTGATCGTTGGACGCACCGTTGAACGAGCGCAAATTAGGCTAAGTATGCTAATGTGCCGAGTGAGGGAATGGATGACTGCTCGTGAGTTCAGTTTAGCACTAGGGAACACTGAAGTGGTCATCTTGACAAAAAAAGAAAATCCCTAAAGTTAGGATGGTCAGTATTGGAGACATGCTAATCGAATCAAAGCTAGCGGTGAAGTACCTGGGGCTACTGTTCGACTCAAAGATGAGTTTCTCTGAGTCGAAGTACCTGGGGCTACTGTTCGACTCAAAGATGAGTTTCTCTGAGTAAATCAGGGCAACAGCTGAGAAAACTGCTTCAGTAGTATCGGCTCTGAGTCGACTTATGGCCAACGTAGGGGAACCCAGCCCATCAAGAAGACGCTTCTTGATGAGCACTTTAGAGTCGGTGCTACTGTACGAAGCAGAGGTATGGGGCGACGCTCTCAGTAAGAAGGTATATCGAAAACGTTTGGAGCATTGAGGATTGCTTCTTTGTATCCAACAGTCTTTGATTCGGCAGTGAGAGCTATGCCAGGCGTGATACCTGTCGCTCTCCTTGCTAGAGAGCGCCGCGCTATTTACCTGCGCCGAAACGAGGATACAAGGGAGACGGTTGTCCGCGAGGAGAAACAGTGCTCGCTCAACGATTGGCAGCAGTCTTGGATGAATTGCACGAAGGGAAGGTGGACTGCGCGCCTCATCCCGGATGTGAGACCGTGGCTTAATCGAAGGCATGGTGAGACTGACTTCCATCGGAACCAGCTTCTGAGCGGGCATGAGTGTTTTCAGCCTTACCTGCACAAGATTGGTAAGTCATGGTCCTCCAGTTGTCGGTTTTGCTCAGAGAAGGAAGACAATGCGCGCCATACATTTTTTGCAAGCACAAAATGGGCCAGGCTGCGACAAAACCTCTACAGGGAGATGGAAGAGCTCACCACGGATAATATAGTCGCGGTGGTGTTCGAATCAGTAGACAAATGGAACCAGGTGGCACATTATGTTTGGGCAGTCCTAAAAGATAAAAGGGACTCACAGCAGCCGGGGGATTTGGGGCTGGGGGATCGCATTTCTGGTACTTCCTCTTTCCCTCTTTTCTCCCGCTAGAAGAGGGATGACCCAGCTTGAAGGCGCCTCATGGCGTAGGAAAACGAGACCTGGTCCAAAGCAATGTGTCAAATGGTTTCAAGCTAGGTTCTCAGGTTGACAGAGGAGGTGTTTAATGGGTCGTCCAGTCACTTTCTAGCGAGTCTGGTGGTCCCACACTCTGTGCATAAATGGCATTCACCTCCCAAACACAAAAAAAATTACATATGTGGGACGTCAATAATGATTTCGTCTTCCCTTTCTCTTCTTGTCTTTTGCACTTATATAGTATACCTTGCAAGTCTCCTTTTTTTTTGGTCAACAATACCTTCCTCACTGAAATATCTAGTATTTTCTTATCGCGTTTTTCAAATTGTCATCTTATTAACCTTCCTAAACTGTCATAGGATGACAATCAGGTTGATTCTGACACATCTCAAATTTGTTCTTTATTTTCTTCTTTTATGTCCATGAGTTCCCTGGCTCAATTTAATAATTTTCTTAGCGTTAATAATCATATCCTTGACTTATTCTTCCGTCGTATGAAGCAATCGTTGTTATGCTCACGTCCAGTTCTTTTTTCTTATCTTTCTCCTGATCCCCATCATCTCCCCTTACGCTTTCAAATTTTCTATATTGCTTCTGTCCGTTATCGTGGGAAAGAGCGTCAGCGCTATAACTTTTATTTTACTAATTATGAGCAACTTTGCGAAACAATGCGCTCTGTTGGTTGGTCTCCCTTTTTTTGCGGTCTTGACTCGGACGCTTGTCGAAACAATTTCTATGACTTCTTAAACCCTGCTATTTCTAACTCGACTCCGCTTGTCAGTATAAGGAACCCTTCTGACTGTCCCTGGTTAACTCTCGATGTGAAACGAGCCTTGAACGCTAAAAATCGAGCACGTCAATGTTTTTCACGTCAAAGTTTTTCGCGTCAACGTTTTTCACGCTAAAGATCGAGTACGTCAACGTTTTTCACGTGACAGATCGGTCGGTAGGTCCATAGGTAGGAGATTGGTAGCTAAGAAAGAGATGTAGATCGCTAAAGCTTCTTGTTTTCATAGTTTTTAAGGCTCTCTAAACCTAAATCATTCAAAACCATTTCGGAAATATATACGCTCTCTATAATCCTCTTCCAGATTCCCATCCTCATTTGAATGGCTGCTTAGTAACTTTACCTCTCAAGATTTTTGAACTTTTAAGAACTCAGTTTTCTTCTATTTTTAATGCTACTCCCAGCAATAGCCCTTTGTTCCCAATCATACACACGCCATCTTCATTTCCTTTTACTTGGTATCCGGAACTCTGTTAGTTCAGGTCCCGATGTTATTTCTAATCATTTTGTGAAATCGTTAGCTACTTCCGTTTGTGTCCCCCTTTCCTTTCTCTTCAACTTTAGCTTATCTTCAGGCTCTTTTCCTTCCTTCCTCCTATCTTTAAGAAAGATAGCACCTCAGACGTTGCTAATTATCGGCCTTTCTCCTTATTACCCTGTTTCTCCAAACTACTAGAGAAAATCATCAACTTGCACCTTTTTTCACTTACTCATGATTTGTTCATTCCTGAACAACACGGTTTTATCAAAGGGCGATCAACCTGATCGAATTTGTTAGAATTCATGAGCGTTGCTTCAAAAGCTATGAAGGACCGTTTAAAGTCGAAACTTTGTATTTGGATTTCTCTAAAGCCTTCGACTCAGTAAATCACAATATTTTGCTCAGCAAACTTAAATTTCTTAACGTTCCTGATTATTTGCTCCACTGGTTATCCTCTAATTTATCCAATCGTGTCAGTCAGGTATCTTTTCAAGGCTGTCTTTCTATTCGTCTTCAGGTGTTCCTCAAGGATCAATTCTTGGCCCACTATTGTTCGCTCTGTTTATAAATGCCTTACCATCCACTGTCATCAACTCCTCTTGCGTTTGTAATAATCGAGGAGCTATGGCTCTAAAAGCCAGCGCTGCCACAGGCACACAGCACAAACTCAATTTAACAATGGGTAACCATTCGGTCACCTTCCCCATCGCATCACTCGCTCTTTTTTGTTTTTTCGCATGAAAAATAAGTCAAGAAAATTTCTTTTGTGCTTAACTCCCGGGAAACAAAATTCTAAAACTGTTTAATATCTTTAATGTGTAGTGATTTTATTACAATATCTTTTGAAGATAATTTAACGAATTGCGGTGTAACGCAGTATACAAATGCTTAGAACGAAACGGTTAACCCCTTTAATTATATGAACGATAAAATCATTGTATCATTTAAACCCCTCAAAAATTGTCAAATTATACCCATTCCAACCATAATATTAATTAAAAATTGTTTTGTTTGTCGGTAATTAAAGTGTGCCTGTCTAATTCTTCCGATTTTTTTCCCACCTAATTACGCCTAATCATTATAAACGAAAATTGCTTTCAATTGATAACTTAATCGAATCTACAAAAGACGACGGAAGTTTGAAAAACAACCGAAACGAGTGTGCGTCGAATTGTGCCACTGTGCGTGCCCTCTCAAATCTGGTATTTTTCTCTGAGGCGACTCGGACTGATACCTTGTGCTCGAGATCAGCTACCCGCCACCGAAGAGGATTGAAGCTGTGGCCGCAACAGCGCGATGATAATTTGGTTTTTTTCGCGCGACGGGAGCAATTTGAGCGCGGATGAGATCTCACGAGGAGTCTGGTCGAGATGGCGCACCAACGCGGACGCCGCGGCGGTTCGGTGTGATAATTGTAGTACATCTATTCTAGAAGTAAAGTTTTCTGTTCTGATAGTTAGTAGTCCCATGTGTAACTGAATTTATTCAGAGAATTAAGTGTGAAAATGCCGGAAAACTAAGAATCGCCGCGACAGTGGAACCTCTTTCCAAGACTTGTAGTTGTTCTAAATACCCTGATTGATGCAATTGCATTGCCTCCTATGCGAAACTCGTTTGATGGATGATTGTAATCGAGTCGTTATCATGGTTGTTTATCAGTGTGAGAAAATCGATAAAGTTAAATTGCTGCGATTGATTTGTTTATGGATACGGGTGGTGAACGCGCAAAGAAAAAAGGAAATGTCGCTCTAAGTTCTACGACACAACAAAAAATAGAGAAAAACAAATGCAGCAGGATTTTCCGGAAGAGTTTTTGTGTGAAAAGTGGATTAAGCGAAAGTGCGAATAGAGTGTAGATAGGAATTGTGCTACATTAATTTTCGAATTTCCTAAAATATTTTTCTTTTGATTTGATTTTACCCCATAGTCTGTGTGAAATATTGTTGAAGAGAGAAAAAAAAGAAAACTTGGAAAAAGTAGTGGGTAGTAATCGATATACGTTTCCCGTGTATTATCGGATAATAATTTTTGTAGTATTTTGGATAATAATATGTAGTAGGATTTTCGCATGAAACCAAGTCGTTTATTTATGTTGAAACGATTATCGTTGAATTTAATTTTGGATTCAGTACAAGTTGGGAAGTTTTCTTACCGAAGACCGAGATTAGTTGTGGTATATAGGCTATCTAAATTTTCGTTGAAAAGCTGTGAAGAAAATAACGTAAGGTCGAGTACAGTTTTCGATTTACATCAAAATTAATTTAAAACTTGTGTACGGAATCAACAAAAAAACTAAAAGTTCTCAGTTGTTAGCTTGTTAATGTTTGAAATTCGTTCATACCCGTTAAAATTATTTTGCCTACGACTAATATAGAAAACAGTTAAATTTTAAAAATCCGTTAGGTGTGGAGTGTACGATCGAGCTTTCAAGTTTATGGTTATTTACGGATCACATCAAGAAAAACACAAGTTGGCCGATGATTTAACGTGTAGTCAGTGCAGAAAGCGTTACCCAAACTAAACATAACTAAAATGGCTTGATAGATGTGCATAATGAAGTAATGCCAAATTTCTCTGCATTAAGTGTAAACGCCTCTCCACTTCTCGAAAACGCTTGATTCGACATAAAGAGGAGAACTGTCAGGGCATTGAACCATCTTTTTAAAAAGAAAAGAAATGTATAGTAAAATCTGATTCAATTGCGGTTGGTCAGGACTTATTCAAATGTATTGCACCGCTTACAATCACTTATTGGAATGAAAGTTTTACTGATTGATCCCCTGAAAACACAAATTATTTTAAACCAATTCTGCACATGCACTCGTATAAGATGTAGTAATTGTCTATTTAGCCGTATCTAAAATAATTAATACTTTCATAATCCAATATTTTTTAATTCAACATCACAGACTAAGAATAGTAGCTGCTTAGCATGATTCGAGTAAAAAAATAATTAATGCAATACACTCATCAGAGTACAACAAACCTATTAAAAATTTAATTACTTAGTATGTTAAACAATTCATGAACTTCAACCGCTTACAGCCTGCACCCATTGAGCGCTCGACGGACCCTGCAGGTGAGTACCTTTTTTCGAATTTATATACGATTGTATTTAAAGATATAGATTTTACTGATGTCAATGAAACTTATCATAATTCCCAATTATATTCTGTAACAAACGTTGGTTATATAATAACAAGTCCAAATCTTGATTTTGTATTTTATAAGCTATTTTGATTGCGTTCTATGTTCTATTTCTGAATAGAAACGCTTACAATTAATAAAGAAATCTTATTGCGATTATATTGATATAAATATAAATATTAGGAACATAACTATAAGGGTTTAGTATTCTTTAAGGAGAAAAGGAGATAAATATAATAGTAAAATATATGAAATTGTCAAGTCCATTTTTTTGAAAATAGATGATTTATTTATTTAATAATATTGCATGCGAAATGTGAATAGATTTACGCAGCTCCTACATACACACAAACCAAGCTATACGAGAACATGTTAGAGTAATTTGCATTTATTCATCATTGGATTTGGAAATTTTCAATCATTCGAAGTTTAAAGAATAAATAAAAATGAATTAGTAAACCTTAACCATCGGTCTTTCCCTTACGTTTTATCAGACCGGGTATAGGACCCGGTACGGTGGCAGGCTTCCACCTCAAAACATGAGCTAGCCGCCGGGTACTCATTAATCCTTCTTTTGTTTCAGGGGACTTCGTGGGTTGAGTGGCCCAAGCAGAGTGCCTCTTTATGGCATAGAGTTATGCAATCCAATTGTATAATTCTATGACATAAATTGGTCACCGGGGTACTCCCCTTCTGATGGGAAAGTTCATGCAATTCAAGTTGTATGAGTTTTCCACTCAGAAGAGGAATACCTGGCCACTTCAACAAGATATACATGGATTTATTCCGGTTGGTGGGTACGAAGGGGCCCCACCACCATCCGTTTGCCCCTCTTTCATTTGTGGGCCATGAACTTCGTCGGGTAATGACGAGGTCACCCCAAGTTCGCCTTTCTTTTCAGGTTCCACTTGTTCTCGTAACAAGTTCCATCTCCCTCTGTGAGGTTATCTACAATTTTTGCGACTTCGGTCGCCTTTTGATCTGTAGTCCAATTCGTGAATGCGAAATTTTTTGTAGTGGGTCCTCGTGCTGCCCCACGACACCGCAATGCTAGCCTGCCAGCGCATTCACGCGTCTCCAGACGAGGGCATTCTCGGCAGATACCGACACCTTCCTCTGCCGAGGCAGCAGAACATCGCTGCAGTCCTTTACAGACTTTATGAAAACATTTTATTCACTACACCTTCTTTATGCAGATGACGTCAAAGTTTTCAAAGTAGTGTCGTCTAATGATGACTGTGCCTTGCTTCGAAATGATTTGAATGCCATTTTATTTTGGAGTGCATCCATCTTTCATTTTCTAATAACCCTTGCAATATAAGCTTTCAATTTTCATTAAATAGTTCGTACCTTAGTACGGTGACACATTTCAGGTCACTTTTGACTCTGAATTAATGTTCAATGTTCATATTTCTGAAATCACTACTAAAGCCTCTCGCATTTCTGACTTGATCTGAAGAAATCCCTATATTTAATCCGATCCTTTGTCGTGTGTTAAATTATATTCTAGTTTGGTTCATCCCATCCTTGAGTGCTGTTCGCCAGTTGGGTTGCCTCATTTGAAGTGTTTGAAGTTCACGCTAGAAACTGTATAAAAGAGATTTACCCGGATCGTCTTCTTGAAGTTCCAGATTCCCTACATTATTCTATCTTCAATATTCCTTCGCTGGGGAGGCGTCGACTCTACCTTGATGAATGTTTGCTCGATACTCGGTTAGTTGACCAGGTTCCAGTGAGGCGCGATATGCGTTCTACGAAACCGTCGAATATCTTTGATGTTCCATTCGCACGTAGTTTGGTGTATTTTCACTCACCCATGCTGAGATTACCTCGTAACCATGATGGCCTTCAGCTTGAGCCCTTCCCGCTCTCATATTTAGTTTATAAACAATATGTCAACTCTCTTATTCTCAACTCTTAGTAATTTTTTGTTTCGACGTGTTTTTTGCACTTTTTATTACTTTTATTTTGCTATTTGCATATCTTTTTTTTCTTTCTCCTTGCTGTGCTATTAATTAATCTATTTTGCTGTGCTATTATTTAATATATTTAGTAACTGGATTTTCTGTTAAATAGAAATAAATAAATAAATTATGTTCTGGAGTCCTAACAGACGAAAAGGGCTAGCTTGAGTAGCCGGGTCACTTTTCTGACAATCTCTCTCGCTCGATTGCCTTCTGCTAGAGGTGGGATTCACGACTTAGCAAAACGAGGGCTGGCTCAAAACAATGTTTCAAACGGTTCCAGTCTGGGTTCTCAGGTTGACAAGAGAAATGTTTAGTAGGTGATTCGTATACCTTGCGCATCTGGGAGCCCCACACAAAGGCCGTAAATAATTTTCCCCTCTTTATCACGAGAAAAAGTCATCACCGTATTTTTTCATATGCAATCAAATAACTAATTAACTCACTTGCTCGTCGATGAACATATTCCTCGTTTGAAAATATAAATGTTTGCTAAGCTGCTGAATGATTTAAGAGTAAAATAAAGTGTATACTGAGTTTATCTTACCCCTGACAACTTAGCAACTGATAACCTAGCGGGCGTGTTACGTTATTTGCTTAAATGAGCAAACTTCGTAAAATTTTATGGAGTTAAACTTTAAATACTCTCAAAGAAAATCTGCAAATAGTTTTGTTATTCTGTAGTTAAACTTTTCTAAACAGAATTTCCTGCCATGGCACCAGCTTTATAACATAGCTGAGCTTATCACCTTTATGTGATCATAATTTATATAGTTGCGTTCAAATAATTTTACAGTTATCGTTTATCACATTAATGCCAACATTAATTGCAGCCTGAAGGCAGATATTCATTTGACCTTGACGTAACTCTACAATCGTGCGAACCGAGTTTATCTTATGTAGAGCGAGATTAGATGATGTTACTGAGGCTTTAAACAATCAGCAGCATGGGGTACTCTAATGCATTTGCAAATAATTTCGGGAAATAAAGACGTAAAAATAAAAGCTTGTTACTTCACCGCATAATCAATAATTGTGACCACAACGTCAACTCCTGGTGCAATTAAGCAATATTTGGCTGATTATTATTATTTGGTACCATTCAATATTAGTTGCGTTTTAAGGAATTGTTTGAAAATTATTTTAAAAATTATTTTCAATTTGCCTATAATATCTAACTCTAACCTTAATCTTACATAGCGTTAGATACAACTTGAGGGAGGAATTCACCAAAGTTTGCTTGGAGCTTAAACAAATTTTTTCCTGAACTCATTTTCAATATCCCTTAAGATGTTTAAATACAGCTATTTATCAACGAATTTTAGAATAACGGTTGCATTTAGAGTGATTAAATTTGGAGAATGAAGTCCATGTTGCAGAGATCGTGGTCTTATTATTTGCACCAGTAGAATGCAAGCTTCTTTGCGCATAAATAAAATCCCCAAATGATATTCCTAAGCTTGTAGTCCTATAAAGTTTTAATGCCCCGACATTTTCTAAAGTCTTTGGAATTAGTCCCGAGAAAGACTTTTGTCCTCTTAAATGCAGTTGCTGTCTTCGAGGTGCTCACATTATTTGCTCTCTAAATGGCAACGCAAAGTAGACTTTGTCAGAACAGATTTATATTTGCTGAATAAAAGCATATGTAAATATGAAAAGATCCGGATACCCTGAGTGATTCTGAAGCCTACTGGATACATTAATAAGGATTTATTATTCTGCAAATATTGGTTGCGATGCGATTCTAAATTTTATGCCTATATTTTAGCAGACTGATAATAGAAGATTGGAAGTATATGAAACCAATGTTTAAAATATGCAATAATTAATAATAATAAGAGCTCTTAAACTTACGCACTTGAAAGTATTTTTATTTTTTAAATATTATAAGCCTATAACTCAGCCCAAAAATTTGTTCAAAATAAGCTTTATTTTTTTCATATCAATTAACTCATTTTTTACCAGTAACTTTGGTAAATAACAAATACAGGAGTATGCACACCAGGTAAAAGCAGACAACATTTAATTCTTCCACAATCCCCAAACGGCTTATGCACATATCTTATGGTCAAATTTACTCGTAGTTACTATATTTAGTTTTTTTTATTGTCAGCTGCAGTACAACAGTATCTAATGGTAATTAAGTGAAGCAAAAACAAAAGGTTTGCATCTAACCTAGGAGATTTTTGCTCCACTTTCTGAGTCGTGTATGATTCCACTCACATAATTTTTTAATTACATTTGAATTGAATCCTTGAAGATTTAATCAGGGAATGCTTAATTTGAATCAGGGCTTTCAATTACTTGTGTATGATGTCGCATTGTTGATTCTCTCTAAAAAGGCACAAGGAACACAAATGAAATCACAACCAAGGTGAATGCAATTTTTCCGAAAGTTCATCCCAGCATATAAATAAATTATCATTTAGGGAGTAGACATTATGTCAGATGAAGATCGTTTCCAGTTCACCTGGTACTGGCACGCATATTAAGTACATAACAATTTGATCTACTAATAAAACACAGAAATATTTGAGATATGGTGTTCAAATAGATTGTTTAATGGGAAAAAGGATCCCTTTATTTTCAGGGACTCCAAGTGTAATAGGTCGAATTCACATATCAAAACACAACAATCATAATAATATTTGTACGTACACATCTTAAGCAAACATATGTACACATTCATTCACTTATTATAATAGTATATTCAATTCACATATCATGAACAAAAACAACAATCGTAATAACATTCATACGTTCGTATCATAAGCAAACATATATACACATGCTCAATTGTACAAGTTAACGACAGGGTTACCAGACGTCCCGGATTTCCGGGATATGTCCCGGATTCGGGCTTCCGTCCCGGAGTCCCGGATTTTTTTCAAAAATCATCAAATCGTCTCGGATTCTGAAAAACCTGATTTTTTTCTAAAGAAAAAACCATTTTTTTGTAAACTAGAAACGTGCTGCAATACTACGACATCTGTCATGATTTCATTCAATTCAAATGCGTGTGACAGTGAAAGCCTCGATTTGCTTCAAATATTAGCGCGCGCAAAATTCATTAAAGTAGGTTCAATATTATTATGTTTTCATCATCGACATATAGAAATGGACTATTATTGTGCTACAGCGCATCCATCCTGCAATGAAGAGAGGGCGATATCCCATAGGCGAATTCTCATTGGTTTGACAGGAACGTATGTATGCATCTCTCCTTCTCTTTCCACAAGCGTGATTGTCGCGCAGCCCACGCTAGCAGTCCATTTATACATGCCGATGGTTTTCATTGTCGGCTGTTGTCTTGTCAGCTGTCGAGCTGTCATTTTAACGTCCTTTCACAGAAGTATTTAATTATTAGCATTGTTCTCTTAACACGTTAAGGCATGTGAAATACAAATATACATTTGTATTTTTTTAACATGCCGAAACGAAAAAGTACGTTCAGCGACGAGCTTGCAAAGAAATTTACTTGCTTCAGTAAAGTGTCGTCAGACAATACAAGAGCCCATTGCAATTTGTGTGTCACGAGTATTTCGATTGCTAGTGGTGGTTTGTGGCAGTTTTTCTTACAATTCTACATCTTTATTTTTTACTTTTAAATTCTATTTTTTTATTATCTGTTTTTGGAGATGAAAAAAAAGGATTGTCTTTCCGTAACTTTTTTGGTTGATTAGGCTACTTTTGCAATATGAAAAAAATGTATGGTTGACTTATACCACATTAATATTTTGATTTATGAAGGCGATATATTAATTTTATTTCGGTGTTTACGCGCCAAGTTACGGGTCTAGGACGTACATTACATGTTTTAAGATATCGAGCTTTCGTTTAAGACTAAAATTAAAAAAAATGATTTTTTTGATCTGGTGCACGGGATTTCCCCCTTAACTCGAAAAATCATGAAGTTCGGAAAATAAAACTGTAATGAATATTGTTTTTTTTTTGTTTTGAATAGGGGCCAACGATTTAGAGAATCATGTCAAAAGTGATAAACACCGCAAGTCTATCCAAGCAGCATCCACGTCAAAATCGATGTCTAATTTTCTTATACGAAAATTCACTCCATTGGATAAGAAAATATGCGCTGCTGAAGGAGCGCTAGCATACCATACTGTGAGGCACCATCACAGTTTTCTTTCTCAAGATTGCACAGCTACTTTGTTACGTGAAATTTTTCATGATTCGTCAATCGCAACAAAAATATCGTGTGCGAGAACGAAGACTGAAGCCATCGTATGCAAAGTCATTTCACCTCACGTACAAGACATTATTAACCAGGATCTCCAGAAAGTTCCCTTCATCGGTATAAGCACGGATGGCAGTAATCATGGACATCATAAACTATTTCCTATAGTCGTCCAATACTTTGATTACACGAAGAATGGAATTCAAGTCAAAATGCTAGATCTGCAAGAGACAACAAATTAAAAAGCAGCCACTATTGCGACCCTTCTTGAATATACACTTCGCCAGCTCAAAATTGAAAAGAAATTGACGGCTTTTTCTGCCGACAATACCAGCTCGAATTTTGGGGGTCTGCATCGGAGAGGAGAAAATAATATCCATGCTCTTTTGAAGGAGAACATCAATTCCAATGTCCCCGGAGTTGGATGTTCGGTGCACATTCTTCACAACAGCGTTCAACATGGTCTTGGAAGATTTGTGTTATTTGATATAGACACTTTGGCCTTCATAATTTATCAGTATTTTTCTATTTATACTGTTCGCACAGAAGAGTTGAAAGAGTTTTGCGAATTTGTTGAAGTGTCTTTCAGAGAGATTTTGTATCACAGCAAGACCCGGTGGCTGAGTTTGCTGCCAGTTATACATCGTATTCTACAAATGTTCCCTGCTTTGAAGGCTTATTTTCTATCTCAAGAAAAACCGCCAGCAGTTCTTGAAGCGTTTTTCAGACATGATTTCGGTGAATGCTATCTTTTATTTGTTCATTCATTAATGTCAGTTTTCGACGATAATGTGAAGAAGTCACAGAAAAAGGATATCAGCGTCATTGAAATTTTGAGCATCGTGGATAATTTAGCTCAAGCATTGAGGGATCGAATTGAAGCGAAATTTCTTCCACTTGGCGTCAAGTCAATTCTTTCGAAATTGCGCTCAGAAAAAAAGGACAGAGAATGTGACGATTACACAGCAAGAGTTTTGATGGTTTATGTGGAGACGGAGGAGTATCTGCTGAAATCGACGGCCTCTCTTGCTGAATTTCGAGTATTTAATTTTTTTTGCATTCATTAAATTTTTGTTGAACAGTTGTAAAACATTTTCCAAATCATTCCAGATATTCAAGTGGATGGATTTTCAACGCAATGTTCCATTCACCTTCGATTGCATTGAGAAGTCCGTGCTGTATTTGCAAGAGAAAGGAGTGGTTTTTGATGAATCAAAACTTTTTGACCAGGCTATGAATCTTGTGAGATACATTCAAAAGAAGCAGGAAAATAACGACCTTTATTTCAGAGAATCTTTTAACGACAAGATGTGCCAATTCTTTCACGCAAACGATTCAAAGAGCGATGCTTTTTCTGAAATTTTGAAAATACCTGAATTTTTTTTCTCCATTCCCGGGCACAATGCCAATTGCGAAAGAATTTTTTCGTTGATAAAATCCCAATGGACTGATGAACGCAACCGATTCTTGGTGAAAACAATTCGCGGCATCTTGATGATTAAATTCAATTTTACCGAGATAGACTGCAAACAATTTTACAAATATCTTCTTCAGCCTGAAAATTCAAAAATCATTCATAACATTCGTGACTCTACTAAATATTGTTAATCAACTTGACTCATGAATGGCTGTTTAAATTAGTCAATAAATTAGATTAATTAAAATGTGCAAAAAATAAATGAACAAACTTGTTGCAATAATAAAGTCTTTTTTCTTTCGACCCCTGCCTCATTTCAAATAATATAATAATCTGAGATCATAAGCTTCTAGATCTCTTACACATACAAGTTCCCCAACACACTAATATATGTACATCAGGGTCTACAGCATCTACGTATAAGCAATTTTAATCAATAACGATGACACGATGAAACAAGATGTAGACCTTTTTTTAGCTCTTTTAAAAGTGTACCGGGTTTTGAACCGTCCAATCTGGTAGCCCTGGTTAACGTGCAAATTTTGATTACGATGCAATTCACACGTTCTGAATCCAAATTCACGAAAACCCAGACGCTGAGCATGCAAATATGACACCGGCGGAAATTCTGCGAATCCAGCTCAGGTGCAACACTTTCCCACATTTAAGAAAGTGCAACGTAAACTATTTAATAGTATAAATTTAACTGTCTAATTTGATGAAATTGCATTGTATTTTTGAATTTTGAACGCGACGAGGAGACTCTGCCCGTCGAAATAATAAAGTTATATTTTTTTTGTTAAAAGCTTAAAAAGTTTGTTAACTGGCGCCCAACGTGGGGCTGTGAACGTGCGTGTACGATAAATTGCATACTAATTTGTGATAGACCAATTCGTAAAATTTATTTTACGAATAAATAACCCTTAGGTCTTAATACATTGCTGAGACTGGCGTGTGGTCCATACTAGTACGTGAATACATAACACGAAAGAAGCCTCCCAAAAAAAGTTACAAAAGTGGTACGAGACGATAAAAAAGCCCCAAATACTAGCAACATTTTTAAAAGGAGACATCCGGGATGATAACCAAGCCCCGAAGACACGCATATCCCGAAGGCCCCTTAGTAGCGGGACTAACCAAGCCGGCAAAAAGGAATCGGCCAAAGGATTAGATCGCAGGCCTACAAGAAGAACTCACCTAATTTACAAAAATACATTGTCAACAGCGCAACATGAGGAATATCATATTGATTGCGTAAGTTAATATCCCTAATAGTTATCGATCTTGCATAAATTTGAAATTTTTCTACTGAAAGGAATTGTACATTAAATTAAAAACGTTTAAAAGTTTGTGGGAACAGATAAACCTATAAAGAATAGATTTCTAATTTTACCTTAAAATCAAAACAGGTCTTTTTTTATTATCTTTATTTCAATTGTATTTAAGAGAAGTGAAAAAGTGTTAAAAAAAAAATAGTGGAAAGTATAAACGTGAAGGTTGTCCCTATTGCGCGATAATTGTTGGTTTTGGCTGGTGTCCAACATCCTTTTTGAAATTTTGAAGTTTGTGAAGTTATACTTGATCATCGTTTTCTTGGTTGTTGTTGGCGTTTCTTTACGAAACTCTGATCATTGAAATTTTGAATTTAAATTCAAAATCAACTGGTATCCAACATTTTCTATCGATCCTGTATTCTTTTTCTTGGTTGTTGTTGGGTTTCTTCTAAGTAGGAACGAAACTCCGATAATCGAAAATACGAAGCTACAAATCAAAATTAAGTGATTTTGTGACCTTTTGATCTAAATAAAGTGCGGTTTTGGTCATCATGCAAACAAATATTTCACACATACTCGAAAAATGCCAAATATGAGAAACCTCATTCACCCATCACGTCTTCCTATGCCTCCGCCGAATAATAACGGGGATGAACTCCCAAATATTCCCCCTGCAAACACCGAAGTTGACCCCCGTGCAGACGCCCAAGACATTCCACCTGCCGGTGCGAGGAATGAAAATCTGACCTTAAACGATCTGATCAACCTTATCAGTCGAATTGTGTTACAATCTATACAGGAACAAGTGCCACATATCTTTAATACTCTAATGAATCCTGCATCTGACATAAATAACGAATCGGATGTAGGTATAAGCGCTGGCCACGATAGGAGTTTATCCGATATGGATAAAATCCCTGACGTGGTGAAAAGCCTGAGAGACTTCTCAGGAAACCCAGGGGAATTTGGCTCATGGAAAAAGAGTGTCGAAAGGATACTTAAGATCTATGAGCATCTTAAGGGAACTCTAAAATACTACGGAATACCATCCGTTTTAGAAACAAAGTAGTCGGTCAAGGTGACATTGCCTTGGAGTCATACAATACCCCATTAAATTGGGAAAAAATCTCCAAGTGTCTAACTCTGCACTACGCCGACAAGAGAGATTTGGGTACACTCGAGTACCAAATGACAACTCTTGTTCAAGGATATAAAAGTATTCATGAATTCTATAAGGCTGTATATCACCATCTTTCACTCATCCTAAACAAATTATCCTCAACAAATATGGGACAAGAGTCATTAAACAACATGACCCAATGTTATCGAGACAAGGCTCTCGACACTTTTATCAGAGGGTTATCTGGAGATCTTCCCAGGCTTTTGAGCATCCGCGAACCTGTGGATTTACCACAAGCCCTTCATCTCTGCCTCAAGTTGGACAATATGAACTATCGTGCACAACATGCTAACAACTCTCAACCTGGTGCCCGAAAACTTCCCATTCTGACACCACCACCGCTGCCACCGAAGAAAATGTTCGCATCATCCTTACAACCAATCCAAAAACAGAACTTTTACCCCGAACTTGTTCACGACCCAAGTGCACCCCAACCCCCGCGGTTCTATCAACCAAGATTTCCCCAGCAATACCGCAATCCATTGCCATTACCACCTAAGCCACGGGGAGTCGAACCTATGGATGTTGATCAGTCCCTTAGGACTCATGCGATAAATTATCAGAATAGGCCTTATCCAAGACCTCCATATGCCCCAAAGAGAACTCAACATTTCGACCACAGACAAGGACATAAACAGCAACGGTTATACTTAACCGAAAATAATAACATAGAGCCCGGAGCAGCAAATGAAGCCGCAGAATGGCTTCAACAAGAGTTGGAGGAACAAGAACTTGTCTAATTCCTTGCCGAAGAAGATACTGAACCTTTCCCAACCGACTTACAGGATAACAGTGCACAAACCCCAGAAATTAATGAAAATCAAGATGATATTTATTTTTTTAGATTGAACAGCTCTTCGCTTCCATACATTGAGAAGAAGGCGAAGAGCGGAGAAACACTTAGATTCTTAATAGACACTGGTTCCAATAAAAATTGCATTCAGCCTCGCTATATCAGGAATCCCCTGAAAAATGATGAACCCTTTAGTTTAAATTCTGTAGGAGGAACGGTCGACATAACACACCATGCATTTGTCGACCTCTTTCCACCAAGCATTGGAAAGCTAAAATTCTTCATTTTGCCTAATCTTAAAACGTTCACGGGAATAATTGGAAATGACTCCCTTAAGGATATGAACGCAATTATTCACACTAAAGGTAATTTCATGACAATAAACCATGGTATAAAACGCACACATAAACAACATGCTTCACAATCCGTGAACAAGTTAGACATAAATACAAACCACCTTTCATCAACCCAAAAAGAACAACTTGAAACTATTTTAGGCAAATTTTCTAACTTATTTTCTGAACCAAACAAAAGGCTGACCTACACAACAACAGTGCAAGGAGAAATCCGCACGACCACAAGCGATCCTATCTTCAGTGAATCTTATCCTTATCCGATCGCCCTAAAATCCGAAGTTGAAAAAGAAGTTAAGCACCTTCTAGAAAATGGTATTATTAGACCATCTCGATCATCTTACAATTCACCTGTGTGGATTGTCTCCAAAAAAATGGACTCTTCTGGGGAAAATAAGTTCCGGATGGTGGTCGATTACCGCAAATTGAACTCGGTTACGATCTCCGATAAGTATCCTTTTCCTGAGATAAATGAGGTACTGTCTAACCTTGGAAAAAACAAATATTTCTCCATTATCGATTTAAAGAGCGGCTTTCATCAGATCCCTCTGCAAAGTAAGGATATAAAAAAAAACTGCCTTTTCGATTAATAATGGTTAAATTTGAGTTCCTTCGGTTGCCTTTTGGGCTCAAAAATGTACCCTCTATATTCCAACGCGCGTTGGACGATATTTTGCGGGAACACATCGGGTTACGATGCTATGTTTACATTGACGACATTATCATCTTCGGTAGAGACGAAGCAGATCACTTTGAGAATCTTGAAGTTGTTCTCAAAACTTTAGAAAACGCAAACATGAAGGTGCAACCGGATAAATGTGAATTTTTTAAGAGGGATGTCGAATTCTTGGGATTCATTGTAAGTGCCGACGGTATAAAAACCAATCCTAAAAAAGTCGAAGCGATTGCTTCTTTCCCACCACCCAAAACCCTAAAAGACCTTCGATCTTTTCTCGAAATGTCAGGGTACTATCGACGTTTTATACGTGATTATGCAAAACTTGCGAAACCCCTCACATCCCTTTTAAGAGGGGAGTATGGACGATTGCCCAAACAAATTTCGAAAAATACAGCAATCAACCTTGACAAGACTGATATGGATGCGTTCTTGAAATTGAGGAAAACTCTTATCTCGAAAGATGTGATACTGACACACCCCAACTTTGACAGGGAATTTGAGCTAACAACAGACGCCTCTAGCTATGCCATTGGTGCCGTTCTCTCCCAGGATAACAAACCAATCTCCTTTTTGTCACGCACCCTGAATAGAACCGAAGAAAATTATGCAGCAAACGAGAAGGAGATGCTGGCTATTATATGGGCCCTAAAAAAATTCAGAAACTTTTTGTATGGGTCACGCAAAGTCAGAATCTTCACTGACCATCAGCCCTTGACTTACGCTTTAAGCAACAAAAACACTAATATTAAGATGAAGCGCTGGAAGTCAATCCTGGAGGAATATGACTACAAACTGCTATACAAACCAGGAAAGGCTAACATTGTTGCAGATTCTCTATCAAGACCGCCAAACTTACCGGAAGTCAATTCCTTAACACTCAGAGAGCATAGCGACCAAAGTTCTTCCGAAAACCTGATTCCCTTGGTCGAAACCCTAATCAATGTCTATCGTAATCAGCTTATCTTAAATAAGGGCAATAAAAGGAGCTACCAGATAAGTAATCCTTTTGACAACTACACCAGACATACCTTGATACAACAAGATTACACTGAACAAGATATTATTCAAATTTTCAAACGCTACTTAAAGCCTCACACTGTGAACGGACTCATGACAGATGAACGGACATTAGGACTTATCCAGGAAATCTACCCACAACACTTTAAAAACTACAGAATCCGTTTTACAAACAAATTATCCTCAACAAATATGGGACAAGAGTCATTAAACAACATGACCCAATGTTATCGAGACAAGGCTCTCGACACTTTTATCAGAGGGTTATCTGGAGATCTTCCCAGGCTTTTGAGCATCCGCGAACCTGTGGATTTACCACAAGCCCTTCATCTCTGCCTCAAGTTGGACAATATGAACTATCGTGCACAACATGCTAACAACTCTCAACCTGGTGCCCGAAAACTTCCCATTCTGACACCACCACCGCTGCCACCGAAGAAAATGTTCGCATCATCCTTACAACCAATCCAAAAACACAACTTTTACCCCGAACTTGTTCACGACCCAAGTGCACCCCAACCCCCACGGTTCTATCAACCAAGATTTCCCCAGCAATACCGCAATCCATTGCCATTACCACCTAAGCCACGGGGAGTCGAACCTATGGATGTTGATCAGTCCCTTAGGACTCATGCGATAAATTATCAGAATAGGCCTTATCCAAGACCTCCATATGCCCCAAAGAGAACTCAACATTTCGACCACAGACAAGGACATAAACAGCAACGGTTATACTTAACCGAAAATAATAACATAGAGCCCGGAGCAGCAAATGAAGCCGCAGAATGGCTTCAACAAGAGTTGGAGGAACAAGAACTTGTCTAATTCCTTGCCGAAGAAGATACTGAACCTTTCCCAACCGACTTACAGGATAACAGTGCACAAACCCCAGAAATTAATGAAAATCAAGATGATATTTATTTTTTTAGATTGAACAGCTCTTCGCTTCCATACATTGAGAAGAAGGCGAAGAGCGGAGAAACACTTAGATTCTTAATAGACACTGGTTCCAATAAAAATTGCATTCAGCCTCGCTATATCAGGAATCCCCTGAAAAATGATGAACCCTTTAGTTTAAATTCTGTAGGAGGAACGGTCGACATAACACACCATGCATTTGTCGACCTCTTTCCACCAAGCATTGGAAAGCTAAAATTCTTCATTTTGCCTAATCTTAAAACGTTCACGGGAATAATTGGAAATGACTCCCTTAAGGATATGAACGCAATTATTCACACTAAAGGTAATTTCATGACAATAAACCATGGTATAAAACGCACACATAAACAACATGCTTCACAATCCGTGAACAAGTTAGACATAAATACAAACCACCTTTCATCAACCCAAAAAGAACAACTTGAAACTATTTTAGGCAAATTTTCTAACTTATTTTCTGAACCAAACAAAAGGCTGACCTACACAACAACAGTGCAAGGAGAAATCCGCACGACCACAAGCGATCCTATCTACAGTAAATCTTATCCTTATCCGATCGCCCTAAAATCCGAAGTTGAAAAAGAAGTTAAGCACCTTCTAGAAAATGGTATTATTAGACCATCTCGATCACCTTACAATTCACCTGTGTGGATTGTCTCCGAAAAAATGGACTCTTCTGGGGAAAATAAGTTCCGGATGGTGGTCGATTACCGCAAATTGAACTCGGTTACGATCCCCGATAAGTATCCTATTCCTGAGATAAATGAGGTACTGTCTAACGTTGGAAAAAACAAATATCGATTTAAAGAGCGGCTTTCATCAGATCCCTCTGCGAAGTAAGGATATAGAAAAAACTGCCTTTTCGATTAATAATGGTAAATTTGAGTTCTTTCAGTTGCCTTTTGGGCTCAAAAATGTACCCTCTATATTCCAACGCGAGTTGGACGATATTTTGCGGGAACACATCGGGTTACGATGCTATGTTTACATTGACGACATTATCATCTTCGGTAGAGACGAAGCAGATCACTTTGAGAATCTTGAAGTTGTTCTCAAAACTTTAGAAAACGCGAACATGAAGGTGCAACCGGATAAATGTGATTTTTTTTAAGAGGGATGTCAAGTTCTTGGGATTCATTGTAAGTGTGGACGGTATAAAATCCAATCCTAAAAAAGTCGAAGCGATTGCTTCTTTCCCACCACCCAAAACCCTAAAAGACCTTCGATCTTTTCTCGGAATGTCAGGGTACTATCGACGTTTTATACGTGATTATGCAAAACTTGCGAAACCCCTCACATCCCTTTTAAGAGGGGAGTATGGACGATTGTCCAAACAAATTTCGAAAAATACAGCAATCAACCTTGACAAGACAGATATGGATGCGTTCTTGAAATTGAGGAAAACTCTTATCTCGAAAGATGTGATACTGACACACCCCAACTTTGACAGGGAATTTGAGCTAACAACAGACGCCTCTAGCTATGCCATTGGTGCCGTTCTCTCTCAGGATAACAAACCAATCTCCTTTTTGTCACGCACCCTGAATAGAACCAAAGAAAATTATGCAGCAAACGAGAAGGAGATGCTGGCTATTATATGGGCCCTAAAAAAATTCAGAAACTTTTTGTATGGGTCACGCAAGGTCATAATCTTCACTGACCATCAGCCCTTGACTTACGCTTTAAGCAACAAAAACACTAATAATAAGATGAAGCGCTGGAAGTCAATCCCGGAGGAAAATGACTACGAACTCCTATACAAACCAGGAAAGGCTAACGTTGTTACAGATTCTCTATCAAGACCGCCAAACTCACCGGAAGTCAATTCCTTAACACCCACAGAGCATAGCGACCAAAGTTCTTCCGAAAACCTGATTCCCTTGGTCGAAACCCTAATCAATGTCTATCGTAATCAGCTTATCTTAAATAAGGGCAATAAAAGGAGCTACCAGGTAAGTAATCCTTTCGACAACTACACCAGACATACCTTGATACAACAAGATTACACTGAACAAGATATTATTCAAATTTTCAAACGCTACTTAAAGCCTCACACTGTGAACGGACTCATGACAGATGAACGGACATTAGGACATATCCAGGAAATCTACCCACAACACTTTATTAACTACAGAATCCGTTTTACGCGTAAAATCGTAGAAGATTTACAGAGTGACGCAGAACAAGAAGAAAGGATGCTTAACAATCACCGTAGAGCTCATAGAAACGCAGAAGAAAATTTTAGAAAATTTTTATTTTCCGCATATGTCTGCCAAAATTAAAAAGCTTGTCGCTCGGTGTATAACATGTAAGGAAAATAAGTACGAACGACATCCACAAAAACCCATTCTTAACGCAACCCCCATTCCTAATTATCCTGGACATACTGTCCATATCGATCTATTCTTGACCCAAAAAAAGGTAGTCTTGACAGCCATTGACAAATTCACCAAATTCCTCCAAGCAAAGATCCTCCCATCTAAATCTGCTGAAGACATAGAACAACCCTTGAGAGATGTCCTGTTTTTCTTCTGCGTACCAGAAAATGTCGTAGTAGACAACGAAGTCGCGCTTCGACCCGTGTCTCTATCTTCTATGATGGAAGATGATCTGCAAATAAAGGTATTCAAAGTACCCCCCTATAAAAGTGAGGTGAACGGCCAAATAGAACGTCCCCATTCCACTCTAATTAAGGTCATGAGGTGCCTGAAAAGGGATGATCCTCACAGGTCATTTGAAGAACTACTCCAAAAGGCGGTGAATGAGTATAATTTTACCATCTACTCCACCACGGGTAAAAAGCCTGTGGAACTATATCTCGGTCACCTACCAAGAGTATCTCCCGAAGAATTTGAGCAAATGCAGCAGAAAAATATTGATTAATTAAAAACCAAACAAAACAAAGATCTAAATTATCATATTAAAACCAGGGAACCTTTAAAAAACTATAATATTGGAGAAAACATTTTCGTAAGAAGAAATAAAAGATTAGGTTCAAAGTTAACTCCAAGATATAGGCAGGAAGTGGTTAGGGAAAATAGGAAAAACAATCCATAAAAGTAATATACGCAATTGAATTTCATCCTTTTAGACTCACCATACACATGGCTAGCGGTAATATCAAAGTTCTTGACTACACAAACTCCTAAATTATAACCATCAAAGCAGGACAGGCAAAAATAAAAACAGGGAATTTTAACATCATACACGATGTAAATATCTCGCAATACGAAGAAATAATATCCGAGATCGCAAATATGATCGAACGAGATATTAATAAGACCGATCCTTTATATTTTTATCTCGACCATGAGGTAACTCAAACCCAGCAACTACTTAGATACTTACGACCAAAAATCACCAAAAGATCCTTAGATTTTATTGGAACTGCCTGGAAGTGGGTCGCAGGGAATCCTGACCACGAAGATTTTAATATTATTCAGGATAAAATTAACAATTTATTAAAAAACAACAACAACCAAATCAGCATAAATAAATCATTGACAGACCGAATGAACAACCTTACACGTATTTTGAACCAAATCGAAAAATTCGTAAAATTAAGTGATCGTCATAATCATGATTTAACTACCAGCCTCCAATATAAAATCAGGTTAATAAAGGAAGAATTGACAATAATTAACTACGCTTTAGATTTTGCAAAGACTGGTATTGTCAATTCAATAATGTTATCAAGAAAAGGAATAGAGAAAGCCATTGAAATATTAGATAAAGAAAATTTCCCTTGCAATTCAATTGAAGACGCCCTTAAATCAGCTGAAATAAAAATAGTTACAAACGATAGAACACTCCTTTACATTGTCAAAATTCCAATAACCACGATTGAAACTTTTGAAAAACTTATCATAAGACCTGTTAAAAAGAATAATAAGGTGGTCGAAATTTTGCAAAATAACATCTTAAGAAATAAAGGTAAAGTATATGGTTTGTTAAATAATTGTAAAACATACAACGAAATATCAATTTGTAAGCAAATCGATCTGTTGGATATTAGTAATTCGACATGTCTTCCTAATATCTTGAGAAGCCTCAACTCCAGCTGTAACATTGTTAGTGGTTTCCAAGCACCATAAATAGAGGAAATTGCAAGTGACATGATCCTTTTAAACGACTTCAATGGATCAATCACTATGAACAATGAGTCCCGCTTGCTTCATGGCACGTTCATCGTAAAATACAACAACGTCATGCTCACACTAAAGGACAAGGTCTTCATTTCAAAAGAATCTACAATCTGGCAAGCCCTTCCTGCGATCTTTCAACCTACACCTTAAGAGAAGGAGAAGGAATCGCCGTCTGCATACCGCCCGTTATGCATGCTAGACACGGCTGGGAAAGTGCTAGAGAAACTCATCAAGGGAAGACTCACTGACGCGATTCGTGCTGCTGGGGACCTATCTCCTCGGCAGTACGGCTTTAGAGCAGGACGTTCTACCATTGATGCGATTGCAGACGTGGTGAACGCGGTCCAAAAGGCAGAGGCATATAGTCGCACCAAGCGACGGATCGTCCTGTTGGTGACACTCGACGTCAGGAATGCCTTCAACTCCGCTAGATGGGTGGATATTCTGGACACGCTGGAAAACTCTTTTCAAGTTCCAGAATATCTAATGCGGCTTTTGAGGAACTACCTGAAGGACCGAAGCCTGCTCTACGACGCGACACAGGGCCAACGAAGGATGGAAATTACATCGGGTGTTGCCCAGGGATCTATCCTTGGTCCGGACCTGTGGAACGTGTCTTACGACGGGCTACTGAGACTTGAGATGCCAGATGAGTCGCGCTTGGTCGGCTATGCGGATGATGTTGCGGCTCTGGTCGCCGGACGCACCGTTGAACAAGCGCAACTTAGGCTAGGTATGCTAATGCGCCGAGTAAGGGACTGCATGACTGCTCGCGGGCTCAGTTTAGCACTGGAGAAAACCGAAGTGGTCATCTTGACAAAAAAGAGAATCCCTAGAGTAAGGATGATCAGTATTGGAGATATACAGATCGAATCGAAGCCAGCGGTGAAGTACCTGGGGCTACTGATCGACTCGAAGATGAGTTTCTCTGAGCAAATCAGGGCAACGGCTGAGAAGGCAGCTTCGGGAATATCGGCCCTGAGTCGACTTATGGCCAACGTAGGGGGACCCAGCCCATCAAGAAGACGCCTCTTGATGAGTGCTGTAGGGTCAGTGCTACTGTACGGAGCAGAGGTATGGGGCGACGCTCTCAGCAAGGAGGTATACCGAAAACGATTGGCACAGGTACAGAGAAGAGGAGCACTGAGAATTGCATCTTCGTATTCAACAGTCTCCGACTCGGCGGTGAGAGTGATTGCAGGCGTGATACCTGTCGCCCTCCTTGCTAGAGAGCGCCACACTATTTGCCTGCGCCGAAACGAGGATACGAGGGAGATGGTTGTCCGCGAGGAGAGACAACGCTAACTCAACGATTGGCAGCAGTCTTGGAGGAATTGCACGAAGGGAAGGTGGACTGCGCGCCTCATCCCGGATGTGAGACCGTGGCTAAATCGAAGGCATGGTGAGACTGACTTCTATCTGACCCAGCTTTTGAGCGGGCACGGGTGTTTTCAGTCTTACCTGCACAAGATCGGTAAGTCACGGTCTCCCGATTGTCGGTTTTGCCCAGGAGAGGAGGACAATGCCTGTCACACATTTTTTGCGTGTACCAAATGGGCCAAGCTGCGAAGGGAACTCTACAGGGAGACGGGAGAGCTCACCCCGGATAATATAGTTGCGGTGATGCTCGAATCGGTTGACAAATGGAACCAGGTGGCACATTATGCTCGGGCAGTCCTAAAATATAAAAGGGACTCACAGCAGCCGGAGGCACTGGGGCTGGGGGATCGCTCTTCTGGCAATTCCTCTTCCCCTCTCCCCTCCCGCTAGGAAAGGGACTCCCCAGCTTGAAGGCGCCCCACGGCGTAACAAAACGAGACCTGGCCCGAAGTAATGTGTCAAACGGTTCCAGGCTAGGTTCTCAGATTGACAGGGGAGGTGTTTAGTGGGTAATCGAAGGGTATCCTCCATGGGAGTCCCACACTGCCAGACTCGGCGGGCATAAATGCCTTCACCTCCCTACCACAAAAAAAAAAAAAAGAGAGAAGGAATATTGACATATCCTTTCTTTGGAAGTTATAAACGAATTGCACAGAAACAACACCAAGCGAATCGAGCTACTTCAAGACAGAAACTTTCTTGAACGCTGTACCAACTATGGGATAGGCCTGTCTACTCTACTTTTTTTACTTATTGTTATAATTTCCAGATTCTTCAAAAAGGACCATGTTAAAGTCGCAATCAGCCAACCTGCGATAGTAGAGGAATCAATAAATCGATCAAATACAAACCTTTCGCCTCAGGCATCAATCTCAATACCGCTGCAGCCCTACGCATCCATCAATCAAAATCCACGACTCTACAACCAGCCATTCTTCTGATTGGATGTGGATATCTGAATTTAGGCGCGGAGGAGTTAACGAGCAAATTTTAATTACGATGCAATTCACACGTTCTGAATCCAAATTCACGAAAACCCAGACCCTGAGCATGCAAATATGGCACCGGTGGAAATTCTGCGAATCCTGCTCAGGCGCAACACTTTCCCACATTTAGGAAAGTGCAACGTAAACTATTTAATAGTATAAATTTAACTGTCTAATTTGATGAAATTGCATTGTATTTTTGAATTTTGAACGCGACGAGGAGACCCTGCCCGTCGGAATAATAAAGTTATATTTTTTTGTTAAAAGCTTAAAAAGTTTGTTAACTTACATCATTCAATTCATTTGCTTACTATCAAAATTCATACAATTCTCAATTCTCAAACAAAAAGATAACCATGAAATATCAATCCTATCGCATGGCTGCATGTACACATACCAGTTGCATAATCATAAAATGCAATTACTTTTATTTTTTCTACGCTCATTCTGAATGTCGAGTTTAACGTTGCAATAAAATCATAACCCATCACATGTGGAGGTATTCCCTGAGCACACTCAATGCACGCTAATTGTATTACTCATCAAGAGGTTAGCGACCATACCCAAGTGATACGTACGAGCATGGGTTATTGACATATGAGTGCATGCATAATGTATGGACTATGGATATCTGTCCAGAGAAGAAAATAAATGCATATGTTGACATATTGGTAATATCGAGACGCTTGAGTTTTTGCTCATGAGGCAATAAAGTCGATTTAATGGAAAGTATAGGTAGAATTGTGTTAAATAATGAATGTATGCTTACACTTGTAAAACAAGAACAGAAAACAAATCAGCTGTTTAAGACATAGGTTAAGTGAACGAAAAGTGTATAAATACAAAAGTGTGATTGAATAAAATTAAGATTTGTGATCGAATCGTCAAGGCGTTCTTATTACAAGTCTTCCCTCCGCGAAGTTATTTTTGCGGATACAGAAATTGCGGCGTAGTGGACTTAACGTCCTCACCATGTTCTCTGCGGAGCAATTCTCCGCTTGCGTAGGTTTTGGTATTAATTGTTTTTTCCACCCTAGAAGAGAGATTCAATATAAAAGTAAATCATTGCATGGCGATTCTGCCATTTCATTTATAACATTTCACAAGTCCAACACTCGTTCTTGAGCTTCAGACTTTTATCGGTTGTGCTAAACAATTTTGGAATTGTTTGAATACCCAGGAACACGAAGCATTTATGCAGATTTTTCCTGGACGCTTACGAGGTGAGGCATATCAAGTGATTTCTTCGAGTGGCCTTCGTACCCTCAGCGAAGCAGAAGAATTATCAAATCGATTTAAGCTTCCTAGGGAAATAAATCAAGAGCTGGTAAATAAATTGATTACCTGTAAACAAGTCCCTGCAGAAATTCGAACAGCCTTCATATCTCGTTTACATAGAACACTCAAACGTCGCAAAGAAGCCGTTGTAGTTAAATACGGCAAAGAAGCAAGCACAATCGCTAATCTGTAATGAGAGGACTTCTCAAAAGATGCGTTAAAAGGTGAAGTTTCAAATCCTAATCTCCGCCAGTGCCTACTTAACCTCGGAAAAACAAGTTTCGAAGAATTAGTTCCGAAGGCGTTTGTTCAAGCAGATTTAACATAGTCATACATAAATCTCTAGTGCTTAAAATAATTTCCAAGTACTTGAATTCCATTTGTTTATGTTCTTGTTCTCACGTTGCTGTCTTTATGAGTTCTTTTGTAATCTGAATCATAGTCAAAACAAATTCTTTGTCTCAAGCTAAATTCCCATGCAATATGCATTCTTGTCTAGAATGAATCTTGCAAACTCAAAATTTGAAAAATGATATGCATATGCAATTGTTTTGACTATGATGAGGAATAACGTGAGAATCAAACTTTAGAATGAAATGTTTACGATTTTCCCACACTAAAATGTTAGGATAAGCAAAATTTTATGTATTTAAGAAACGGATGATTAAAATATAGAGTGAGTTAAGTTCCAACCAGGAAAGAAGGCGTATTATTCCCTGAAGGTACAGGACCTTTAACCAGTATTGAATATTTTAGGTACAGGACCTTGATTCATTATTGAACATTTTGGTGACCCCAGACATGGATGGTATTCTGAAACAACAGCTGGAGATCGGACACGATACTGAGAGAATCCATCGCAACTTCAAAAAGGATCCAGAAGCAAGGAAGACAACGAGCTATTTGGGTGCAAGGGAAAAAGAAGTATCAACACTCTTCGAAAAATTTAAAATCAACGATGGAATTCTGGAAAACTTTACCGAAGTTGCTCAGGTAGATTATTCCAAGAATAATTACTTTGAGCAAAACAAAGTCGTGGTTGAAAAAATCCTGGAAGCTATACAAAGGCAGTGAGGCTCAAGTAGTGAAGCGTCTATCACAGAAGAACAATCAACGGCTGATAGCAAAGGTGCCGCCAATGCAACAAGATGCGAAAGTATCACGCTTGCTACTCTTTGACAACTCCTGCAAAGAACGGAAGGACGATTAGAGACGGAGCCACCCAGGGAATTCAAGTCGGCTCAGTTAGAGGCCATCAAGAAGCATTGGGATGCAATCAGAGCTAAGCACTTGGAAATCCTGATAAGCGGTGACGTTCCAGAAAAATACAACCCAGAAGTCTTTGAAAGCACTGAAATTTGGGTTGAAAAAGTGCAGCTCAAACTATTACAGGTGGTTTCAGGATCTGAGGAAACGAGCCAAACGGTAAAGCTTCCTCATTTCAGCTTCGTAAATTCGATGGAAGCTATCTCGCCTGGTAAGAGTTCCATGACTTATACGTCCAACTAATCGACAACAGCACGCTGGGTCCGGCCCAAAAACTTTGGTTCCTGAAAACCAATTTGACGGGTGAGGCAGAAGGTCTCATTCGTCATATGACAATATGTGATAGCAACTATGAGCCTGCATGAAGCCTTGTTAAAGAGCGATATGAAAACAAAAGACTCTTAGTGAATGCAGCGCTCGACAAATTGCTGTCACAAAAATCAGTCAATAGTGAAGCGGCACAAGAATTGAAATCACTCCATGATACTACACAGGAGTGCATTATGGCATTAAGTGCTCTTAAGATTCCCGTTCAGCATTGGGACGCAATTTCGGTAGTAATTCTGATCGAAAAGCTGGACAGAACCACTCATATCCTATTTGAACAAACGTTACAGCAGCCAAAGGAAATACCATAACTGAAACAGTTTCTAAATTTCTTGGAGCTGAGATTTCAAGCACTTGAAGCACTGGATAGCAAGGGTTCCCGAACACAAACGAAACATGGCAGCTCTAATAAGTTAGTAATGGCAGTAACTGAAACAAAAAATTCAAGCTGCTCACTATGTACTGGAAGCCACAATCTAAATAAATGCGACAAGTTTTTATCGATGGAAGTTTCAGCAAGAAGAAATCTTATAGCGAAAAAACAACTTTGCTACAATTGCTTGAAACCCGGACAGAGTTCCAAGAATTGTTCATCTAGAGGCTGCTTCAAGTGCAACAAGAGGCATCATATAACATTACATGTAGAAGAGAAGGCTCCCTCACCAAATACTGCCAGCCAAGCTCTTACATCAACAGAGAACCCTACCAATTGTGACTCTTATGTGCTTCTTGGCACTGCTGTGGTCAATCTAACTGGCATAAAAGGAGATGCAATTCCAGCGAGAGCATTGCTGGACACAGGCTCTCGGCTCAGTTTTATCTCTGAGTGAATGTGCAAGAAACTGAAGCTGAACGGATCAATGAGCATGCAAGAAATTTTAGGTGTTGGAAATTGCCGGCAACAATCATCAAAATGTGTCCACCTGAGGCTCTCATCTAGAGTAAATACATTCAGCATCAAATTCGAAGCGTTTATGCTGAAGGAAATCACCAGCAAACATCCGGACAGACACCTAAATACATCCGAGTGGCCACTGCCACCTAACTTTACACTCGTCGATCCAAGATTCAACGAGCCACAAGTTGTCGATTTGCTGTTGGGTGCTGAGCTTTAAAGCTTTATCATTAAGCCGAAAATGATCGTTATAGCGAATCACTTGCCATGTTTACATGACACAGTTTTGGGATAGATGGCTCTAGGAAAAATCAAATCTAGCAACAGTAATGTGAAGTTTTGTGGAGCGGTTACTAACTTGAATGAACAGTTGGGAACGAGAGGAGGTTCCACAAGTGGTAATCAATCATTTAGCAGGGGAAGATCAAAAATGTGAAAGATTCTTTAAAAACACGGTAACTCGAGATTTGACGGGCAAATATATCGTACGGCTCCCATTCTTGGGGGATCCAAAGGCGTTAAGAACCTCTAAGCAGGTAGCCGTTCAGGACTTTGTGGGCTACAAACACCATTCAACCGCAATCCTCAATTGATGAAAGATTACATGGAGTTCATCGCACAAAATACACAATATAGACGAATCTAAGCCTCATTACTATCTACCACACCATTGTGTGATACGTCCAGAAAGCACGACAGCAAAACTGCGAGTTGTCTCTGCGAAGACATCCAGCAACAAATCATTAAATTATATCTTGAGGACTGGGCCAAATTTACAGCAGAACCTTTTCAATGTTTTGGTCAGGTTCCGTTTCCATCAGTACGTGATCAACGCCGACATTCAAAAAATATATCGGCAAGTGATTCTGCATGAAGATGATCGTGATTTTCAACTCATACTTTAGAAAACGCCAGGTGAAAACACTGTAAAAACATACAGGCTAAAGACAGTTACTTACGGAACTAGATGCGCCCCGTATTTGGCGATAAGGTGCTTACATCAATTAGCCGAAGACGAACATATGGCGTTTCCCTTGGCGGCAAAAGTGGTATCCCGTGACTTCTACGTAGACAATCTATTGACAGGTGCAGACAGCTAAACAGAAGCTAAAGCATTGCAAAAACAGCTCAGAAAGATGTTGGAAAGAGGAGGATTTCATCTACACAGTGGTGTTCAAACAATCGGAAGTTATTACCCAAAATACCTTCAAAAGATCAAGCAACCGAGTTTTATATGACACATCTTGAAACATCAAACATTATTAAAACTTTAGGTATGAGCTGGAATCCAAGCACCGACGAGTTTAACATCAAGATCACTCGCGCTTCCAACCAACGACCCGTGACCAAACGAATAGTGCTCTCAGAGATGTCACAGCTATTTGATCTTCTTGGTTTGGTGAATCCAGTCATTGTGCTGGCCAAAATTTTTGTGCAGCAAATATGGGAGCTTAAACTTGATTGGGATACGCCTCTGCCAGATGTCCTACAGCAAAGATAGAAAATGTACAGACCTCAAATGCCAATGCTCGAAAATTTTTACATTGCAAGAAAGATACGATGCTTCTATCATTCTGATCCAGTTCAGTTTCACGGTTTTGCTGATGCAAGTGAATTGGCCTATGGCGTCTGCGTTTATTTGCGATCAGGTGGTAATAATAAAGATGCAAAGGTTTTCTTCGTATGCTCAAAAAGTAAAGTTGCTCCAGTGACGAAACGCTCCTTTGCGCAATTAGAACTCTGTGCAGCACACTTATTAGTGGTATTGATCGATCAAGTAAAACAAGCCCTGCAAATCAACATGAAAAAAACATTTCTATGGACCGACTCCACGATTGTTTTACAGTGGTTAGCATCAACTCCGTCCAAGTTCACGACGTTCGTGGCAAACCGAGTAGCTGCCATTCAACGAGCAACTAGGGATGGGATTTGGCAACATGTGGGATCGCAACAAAACCCAGCTGATATCATTTCTAGAGGAATGCTTCCATCACAATTCTTGGAGACATGACTTTGGTTTAATGGGCCATCATTTCTTTGGCATCCAATTAAAATTCAAGGTAGACCTTCATGGAGCGACGATCAAGCAATTCCAGAACATAAACTCAAGGTCAAAAAATATGTCCTTACAATACAAGCATCAGCACCACACTTCATACAACAAATAAGGCACAACAACAACTTCCAGAGACTTCAAGAGGTTTTGGGATTCATTGTTCGATGCGCTAGTAATATGCGGGCAGATAGCACAAAGGAAGCAGCAATCAAGCCGACCCCCAAAGAAATGGACACAGCATTGAAACTGATAGTACGTGAGATGCAGTTGCAGGACTTTGGTGTCGAACTCGAACAATTAACAAGTTGGGTAGACAGACCTATGCTCATGTCAGAAGGGTTTTGTACTTAACTTACAAAATGCAGTAACAAGCAACGAATAAAATCATGAAACATGTCAAAGACGATTTTATTGGACAAAATGTGAAATTCGAGGATCATACTATTATTAACAAAGTTGAACAAATTTTGACTTCTGTCCATTCACGAGGGAGGAAACACATTTTTCATGTATTTCCCCCCCTGTGCCCCCAGTGAAGCAAAAACTGTCAGTTTAAGAACTGTTTTGAAAAGCTCTCATAGAGAACTTTCAATTGATACTCATATCGGCTACCTTTCATGAAATTTTTTTTCAGGGGCCACTCTTCTATACTGTAATCATCGATTCATGGCCTATTTTTTCGAATCCTAGAATGGTTACAAAGCCCTTTAGCTAGGAGCTCTCTCCTGCCTCTTCGACTTGTTTCAATTGTATGTACTCATCTTCATGATATCTATCACTCCTGAAATTTTCATGCAAATTCTAGCAAAGCTGTAGTGTCTAAGTCGGTAAAAAGCGCATATGGCTCCATAGCCATATGTTTCCATAGTAATACAGGGCGTATTGCTCCATAGTAATACAGGAAAATTCAAATCGCTATAACTTCGGTAAATACCATTCGTTCTTTATGAAACTTTCAGAAAAGATCAATCTTATAAATAATCATCTCTTTGCTAAATTTTATTGAGTTTAAAGGTACCGTTTAGATTTTATTCAAGAAAACTCAAAATCGATAAATCATACTATTACTAACAAAGTTGAGTGAATTTTGATTTCTCATGTTTTTGTTGTTGTTGTACACATAAAGGCCTACATTCATGATTTTTTTCAAATTTTTCAGATGGAAGGTGTCCAATCGCGAGGGGGGGTACGCGAAAAGTTCGTACGTTTCCCCTTCCCCTGCCCCCCTCGGTACTTATAAGGCAATTTTAAAACTTGTTCGGAAAAGATCTCATTGAGACCTTTCCAACGACACCCTACTCGACTACCAATGGTGAAAATTTTTTTTTGAGGGGTCACCTCCCTATATGGGGAGACCCCCCTTAAACGCCTTTGAAAATTTTTTCCACCCTTGAACTTTCAAGAGGTCACCACTTCTGACCTTTCTACAAAGTTTCATGGCTGTAGCCTCTATAGTTTCGGAGTAAAAGTGCTGTGACATATAGACGGACGGACGGACGGACGGACAGACGGACAGACGGACACAGGTCGTGATTGCAATAGGGTTTTGTATTTTAGTACAAAACCCTAAAAAAGGGGAAAGCAGTTGATGGTAACAGCAAATTTCGATCTCTGGCAGCATCAGTTGACACCGAAGGCATTATACGGGTGGGAGGTCGAATTTCCAAAAGCAAGCTACCACCCAATGCTAAACATCCAATGCTTATTTCTCCTACTAATCCAATAACCAAGCTAATGTTCAAACACTTACACGAAAAATACTTGCACGCCGGGCGACAATCATTATTGTACATTACACGGCAAACTATTTGGTGTATAAATGGGAAATTACTCGCCACAGCAACTGTGCGAAATTGTGTCCGATGCACCAGAGCTAAGCCGAAGGTGTTTCAACAAATAATGGGTGACTTACCCGCTGAACGAATTCAAGAAGCTCAACCCTTCTTAGATGTTGGAGTGGACTTTTGCGGTCCTATTCAAATATATTTTGACCTGAGAGGGAAAAGACCAGTGAAGGCATATATTGCGCGTCCCCGGACAAGGCCAATCTCAGCGGATCCCAACATCTTCTTCCACTGAGGCAGCAGACCATCGCTGCAGTTCTTTACGGACAATTTAACCATACCTACTTCAGTACAAAGAGCTCATCCGAGATGAACAAGATGTTTGTCGGAAACGCAGCTCTGAAAAAATATTGAACGGGACTTGATGGTAGCAGAGTTCATACAAAAAACGTTGGTCTTAATAAGTTCGTTGGGATATTAGAGATGAAAGAGATAGGAAGGATACACGACTTTCATAGGGCTGATACGGCAAATTAAGCTTAAGGAAAAGAAAAAACGTAAACTTTCTTTGGACAGTTTTTAAAGAAGACACGAGATAGGAATATTAGGTGGACCATATAAAAGAACAGTATTCCAGCAAAGGGCGAACAGGACAAACAAATAGGCGGATAGAAGAAGAGATGCTATTAAATTTATGTACACGCCTAAGGATAAGCCCGGAAACTCTAGACGCCTTAGTGATTACATTTAAAATATATGCATCAAATTTGAGTTTTGAATCAAAAGTTACCCGAAGAGAGCAAAGTATCATTAAATATATAATTAAAATTAATAGGAGAGTTCTTCAGAGAAAAAGTCACTTTATGACATTTAGTAATGTTAAAACATAAATAATTTGAAGCACACCATTTATTTAGAGCATTCAGGTCAGTTTGGAGAAGCTGACTGTCTAAATGGGATTTGACTGCTCGAAATACTTTGAAGTCATCAGCATAAAAGAGGCAAGAGGAATTAGTTGCAAAGGAAATTTATGAACAACAGAAAGAGAAGAGGCCCAAAAATTGAACCTTGTAGAACACCAAATAAAAAGGACTAGACGTACTACCACAGAGACTTACTCAACAGGGACGACACGATAGATAAGATGACATCGAAGATAGAAGAGCACCCGAGATGCCAAGGGCATCAAGCTTACTATAAAGAAGAAAATAGTTCACAGTGTCAAAGGCCTTGGAGAAATCTTTGAAGATCACATCAACTTGCAGTTGGTTATCCAAAGCTCTTGCAATTCTGCTTGTGAACTTCATTAAATTAGAGGTAGTGGAGTATCCTTTGAGAAAACCATGCTGGTCTGGAGTTCGAGAGTCGATTATGAGCCAGTCGTTGGAAACTGACGTTAGATCACCATTTTTAAAAATAGGCACAATATTAGCTGTTTTCCAAGGGATAGGGGAAGTACCAGTACTCAAAACTTAGATTGAAAAGGAGAGATGAAGGAAAACTTAGAGATGAGGCTAACGACATCACAAATGTGTCAGGCAAACCATCCAACCCAGGGCTGATATTAATATCAAGAGCACTGATCAAAGATTCGACTTTAAATACATTTGTACAAATAAGGAAATTAGGAAAGGAAGACGATTATGTAAGACAACAGGATGTACAGCTGCAACGGGAGGAGAAAACGTCGAAGAGAAAAATTGGGCAAATGAGTCAGTAACTTCTTGATGTGAAGAAACTTCTGCACTATTCCAACGGATATTACTAGGACTGGAAGAAGTGGATTTCAGCAAACTAATACAGCGTTTTCCAATAAGAGGTGTTATTTTGATATTAAAAGAAAAATGCCATTTTTTAATATAAATGATCGGATGTTTATTACATTATAAAGAAAATAGTGAAAAATAACATCAGGCAAATGGCTACTACGACCACGCTTACTGGACCATATCCTTTTCATGAAATTTATCATAACCAAATCGCAAAGTGGCTGCCTTATGTCCTCGATAGCCTTACGAATTCCATCTTTGAGTTCTTGAATCGACACTGGGCCATTGGTGTAGACCTCTTCTTTCACATGGCCCCAAAGGAAGAAGTTACAAGGTATTAAATAACAAGATCTCTTCAAAATAACACATCTATAAGACCAAAAAGGCTTTGTATTATTAGCCACAAGTGAACTATCTAGACTACTGAAATAAGTTTGCAGAGCATTTTTGATCTCTATCTTGCCAATAGCACGCAGCCTGCTAAAATTAGATCTGGCTTCAATAGTGCCGAGTATTTTAAAGGCACGATGCGCCTTATCTTTTGCTCGTAGGCCACTAAGCACTCGCCTTGTAAACAAAGGTTTTTGAGTTACATTACGGGATGTCTGAAGAGGTGTAAAACAGCGAATAAGGCTATAAATATAAATGTGAAATTTATCTAAAGTGGCCTCACAATTTAGGCCCCTAAGGAAATCTAGCCAGTTGACTAAAAGTAGTTCTGTATTAATAGCTTCATAGTTAGCATTAAAAAAGTTAAATTTTGGAGTTTGTTAAATTTACTTTCATTGACCATAAGATTTATAGATAAAGGAGGATAGTGCCCATCAGGAGGAACATACGGATGTACGGCTTGAGATACAGATAAGCAGCTAACTGGAACATTTGATAGAACAAGGTCAAGGAGACGACCATTAAGATTGCGAATATGATTGAGTTGACAAAAGGAGCAATGAGATAGGAAAGATGTCAGGGTTATAGAAAAAGGATCAACTGACAAGATAGAAGGAGTAGGATCTTTCTTCCATTCTATGTATGGTAAGTTAAAATCCCCGCAAACCAATATTTTGGCGTGAAGGTGTCGCAAAACTAGATAAGAGGATACATCATCAAAAAACGTCTCATAAACGTTTAACGGTGAAATACAGGGGATATCAATGACAAACTCAAGAGTTCTGCATTATGAGGGAGAGAAAGGTAGAGTTTTGCTAACTACAACCAAAACTCCATCATCATCAGCCTTATAAATAGAAATTAGGTCACAGTTACATCTATATACAATATGATCAGGAAATATTTCATTATTCAAAATGTTTACATCCAGCCATGTCTCGGAGTAGCAAATAATAGAATCATTACTAAGTTGGTAGGAGATTAAGGGCTCCTCAAACTTGGTCCTTAATCTTCGTACATTTTGGGAAAAAATAGAGGTGCACATTTTATTAGCAGAAGAGAAGTTAAGTTGAACAGTATTAATGTTTAAAAGAGATTCATTGCGGTTTAAAGAGGATACAGTGCAATAAACATTATGATTATAAGAATATTCATCAAGATTACTTGAGACTTAAGCTTTGGAATTTTGCTTATTGACCGACGAAAATTTCTTCCTCTCATTTCAAACGGCTTAACAAGTACACCAGCAGGCCCGTAATTCAAATTCAGGACAATATCAGCTTTTGCAGAAATCACCAATTCAAATGAGGCAACTACTTTGTCTGTTGAATTTTCCTTAGTCAACTTATGACAACTAAAAACTTTTTGGTGACATAACGCTTTAAGACTTCAACAGCAGTTTCGTACGCCACTCTAGAGATGAAGATATTCTTCAAAGTTATAGAAGCGCGAATGACAGGAGATTCGAGATTTGTTGAAGGAACGTGGTCACTCGATTTCTGATGTTGAATTGGAGGTGGTATTTTCTTTGGAATCGCTCCTCGGCTGTAGGACAAAGAACCAGCTGGGCTGATGATAACTAAATCAGATTGTTAATTAATAGCAAGCAGCCTCTACAGCGAGTTGCTCCTAGTGACAATTGATTGACCAGGTTCTACTGTGTCTACATAATTGCAGCAATCCGGCTGTAGTACGAACGCTGGCTGTAGCTGCATTTCTTGTTGGGCAATTAGTGAGGTACCAGGTACATTTGAACTGTCAGCTTCCGAAACCGCTGGTTGTTGGTTAATTGTATATAATAATATAAACCACGCAACTACTACTACATGAAATATGCAGTTCAAATTATCTATGGGAAAATAACGTCAAGAATTATCGAAGAACCCAATATTTTGTGTTCCGATGAACATTATCAGTCATATGAAATAGGGTCTCGAAAACATAATTTCAAACAATTAAAATCCGAAATTTTCTCTGTCCCTCCAATACATCTATATTATAATGCGTCCAGTCCACAATAATTTCTAAGATTATTAAGATTATTAAAAATTTTATGTGTTGCTTTTACCATGAAATAAATATTTTTTCTCAAATTTACGAGTTTTATTTTGGAATCAAAAACAATTTTCTCAATCACAGAATGCTTTCAAAATAACATTTTTATTTTCATTTTAACATTTTACTTTATAAAATTTTCTTTTTTACTATGAAAGGAAAAGTTTTCATTTTGACAGTCGAAAAATTTGAAAAATGTATTTTGATAATACTTAAATGTTAAAAAGAAATTTTTGATTGTTGTATCTATTTTGTAGAGGAAAAATGTAAAAATGATAGAAGAAGCTGCAAAGCTCAAACCTTGTGAAAAGGTCAGAGGTGATGGTTTCTCAAAAATTTAAGGTCTTATCAAATATTTCAAAATTTTGTAGGGGGGTTCCCTTACATTACAAAATGGCCCTTAACCAATTTTTTCACCAAATGTAGTCGAGTAAGGTATCAAATGATAGCTTTTGATTAGCACTTTCAGAATCCGAAACAAAAAAGTCATTTCATCCAGCACGGATTCCGGGACAGGCAAAATGCATGATAATTTTGTGTTGTGTATATTTCATGGATTATTTACTATATTTTAAATTTAAAAGACGCAAGTGGCCATTGCGTTTGATTTATCAAAGGCAATCAATTTTGATTCAATAGACTTACCGTTAAAACTTTCAACCAGCATTATAAGATAAAGTCAAAGTCAAATGCGCTTTATTCAATACTAATTGTTATAAATTTTAAAAGAATATAAAGCTGATTCCAAACAATAAGAATACAAAAAACTTAATTGTCCAAATAGCCCTCTAAATTTATACATTATCAATGAAAAACATGTAGTCAAAAAACAACATCAAATTCAAATTGATTAATATTATTACATATTTTATGATTCAATTGGAAAAAGGAGAAAAAACCAACAACAGTGAACTTTTATTGTACTCGTATACCTAATATGTTATATCAAGAAGACGCCTCTTGATGAGTGCTGTAGGGTCAGTGCTACTGTACGGAGCAGAGATATCGGGCGACGCTCTCGGCAAGGAGGTATACCGAAAACGTTTGGCACAGGTACAGAGAAGAGGAGCACTGAGAATTGCATCTTCGTATCCAACAGTCTCCGACTCGGCGGTGAGAGTGATCGCGGGCGTGATACCTGTCGCCCTCCTTGCTAGAGAGTGCCGCGCTATTTACCTGCGCCGAAACGAGGATACGAGGGAGATAGTTGTCCGCGAGGAGAGACAGCACTCGCTCAACGATTGGCAGCAGTCTTGAGTGAATTGCACGAAGGAAGGTGGACTGCGCGCCTCATCCCGGATGTGAGACCGTGGCTTAATCGAAGGCATGGTGAGACTGACTTCTATCTGACCCAGCTTTTGAGCGGGTGTTTTCAGTCTTACCTGCACAAGATCGGTAAGTCATGGTCTCCCAATTGTCGGTTTTGCCCAGGAGAGGAGGACAATGCCTGCCACACATTTTTTGCGTGTACAAAATGGATCAGGCTGCCAGGGGAACTCTACAGGGAGACGGGAGAGCTCACCCCGGATAATATTGTTGCGGTGATGCTCGAATCGGTTGACAAATGGAACCAGGTGGCACATTATGTTCGGGCAGTCCTAAAATATAAAAGGGACTCACAGCAGCCGGGGGCGCTTGGGCTTGGGGATCGCTTGTCTGGCATTTCCTCTTCCCCTCTCCCCTCCCGATAGAAAAGGGACTTCTCAGCTTGAAGGCGCCCACGGCGTAACAAAACGAGCCCTGGCCCGAAGTAATGTGTCAAACGGTTCCAGGTTAGGTTCTCAGGTTAACAGGGGAGGTGTTTAGTGGGTAGTCCAGTCGCGCATGGGAGTCCCACACTCTGTGCATAAATAGCATTCACCTCCCTACAACAACCAAAAATGATGTTATATCTTAATTCTAATAAAATTCAATCAAAAACTTTATTTTATACTAATATGAACAATGCGAACCCAATATTCCTAACCTAAGCATTAAGCCTTGCCTTTAAGCCTAATATAATAAACATAACGTATACCTACCCTAAATACTGAAACCTATCCCTAATTTTTAATACAAATAAACAACAACACTAAATGACTACATAAAACTAAATGAAGAACACAAAAGAAAAATATAAGCACGAGTAATTTAGACACTTCATTCAAATTCACTCAGATTGCTCCGTCCCAGCTCGACCACCCTCAACAAATCTAGCAAATGAGCATCTCCATTGGAATTGTTGGTCTCGTGAACTCAATTTGGAGGATATTTTATCTTCTTATCGATGGCCCGTCTATATATGTGATATATAATTGGCCCGCCGTCATAATCAAAAACATATCGATTCATGTCCAAATACGCGAATGCTTTTAGAGGAATAAAGCCGGTAGCGAGGCAAGTCGCAATATACCAGCCTGTAAGGTCGGACGGCTGTGAAATCCAGGGGTTTTCACTCACAGTTACAGACCTTTCAATTGAAAATATCAACTGTCGTCACTTTAGCAGTTTGATAAATTCTTCTATTCGATATATGTAAACTGTTTCCAATCCGTCTCAGGCTTTCTATGCAAACAAGTACATGCACGGAGA
This sequence comes from Odontomyia ornata, assembly GCA_963969285.1. Lineage (NCBI taxonomy): Eukaryota > Metazoa > Arthropoda > Insecta > Diptera > Stratiomyidae > Odontomyia > Odontomyia ornata. Next base: position 203,403,831 of record OZ017742.1, on the reverse strand, counting down.
CACTTCCTTTCGAAACTCTTAATCTTTCCATAGTACTACCACTCTGGTTTTAGCAGATCTGATATCTAAAGTGAGCTTCGCTCTTTGCAGATAGAAAATTCTTTTCTTTACAAAAAGTTAAATTGGGATGTTAAAACTTCCTACCTAAGCAGTGAGGCCACAGTTATTGTTGGCACTATATCTATCCTATACGATAAATATTTGTCATGCTTGTGTCCTGATCCTCGTGCAAGGAGTATGTCGCGAGGATGAATTTCTTGTGCGCCACGAAAAAGTCGCGAGTGATTCAAAAATACCTCCTTCACAATTTGTCCAGAGCTGTCCTTTATTCACATTTTTCATTTGCTTAAATACTATTCTTATGACCTATTTAAAACTTAAATCAACTGCGTTTATTGCCCTAAATTTAATTTATTGGTTTCATATGCAACTCTATGCATTTCATATACGAGTATGCATAATCCACATGACCTACATCAACTAAGCAGAATAAAACCAAAACAACTCATTCACTTGGCACCTACGTCAAATATTCTTTTTTTTTTTAATTTTTTGCATGACCAATACACTTGAGTACATATCTTACCACGTGCAATGTTCACGCGAGTTGGTAAGTGTGCTTTGTTTACGCTCATGAATACATATACACATGGTTCAATTCATGTATGGTGCCAGTGATACACGATGGGTGTCGCGTGACTTGATAAACATATGTACATATGTACATAACAAGTAGGGTAGACAGACTTACGCTCATATCAGAAGTTTCGTACCCAACTTCTCAGAAATGCAGTCACCAGCAACGAATAAAGTCAAGAAATATATGTATCAAAGAGATGCATGCGCACCTTTGCAGAAAATCCATAATTTTTCTATTTTCAAGGTCGCCATTTTGTTGCAAACCAACAAAGAGCTCTCAAATCGTGAATTCTCAAAAATATTTATGTTATTGATTTGAAAATTTCAAGAAGATCAAATCAAAACTGCAGTGACTGATTCGATGAAAAGTCCATAAAATACCAAAATCATGTGTTATTGTTGTTGTAATTGGAGGAATTTCAAATGGCTCCAACTTCCGTGTAAATCATCCGATGTTCATCAAACTAACACAACATGAGGACCTTTTACATATAAGACTACTTAAATATAATTTCCTTGAGTTTAAGGGTACCTTTACGATTTTCTTGGCGAAAATATGAAATTCAAAGATCATACTATTATTAACAAAGTTGAGCGAATTTCGACTTCTAAGGTATTTGTTGTTGTTGTGCTCATAAACACTTACCTCCATAGTTTTTTTTCAGATTGTTAAGATCAAAGGTGTCGCAAATAAGACCTGTTTTGAAAAGTTCTCATCAATACCTTTCATTTAATACCCCCACCCCCCTATATGGGGAGACTCCTCCTTATCTTATACATTTTTTGTAGCTGAACTTTGAAGAGAGCATCGCTTTCCACCTACATATAAAATTTGATGTTTCTAGCTTAAGTAGTTTGCGAGAAAAATTGCTATGACACACGGAAGGACAGACAGGACGCAATTTTAGTAGGGTTTTGTAATATTATTTTACAAAACTCTTAAAAGGAATGCATTTCCTTGGGAGAAATGCAATGATTCTTAAATTCAGCTCTACATATGTTTGGTTGCGGTAGGTTAATTAAATAGAATATGGTAAGTAAATAATTGATAATGTATGTGAATGAACTGATCAGATAAGTATGAGTTTAATAAAATTATTGTTTGCCATTGAATTTAATGCAATACTAGATGGATTTATATTTACTGAAATATGTAATTGAACATGTAGAACTTAAATGTATTGTATGTAAGTATGTTACATCTCCATAAGTCAAAACTGGTCTAACCAGGGTCTTGTAACAGATAACTTTCACCTTTCGATCGATGTATCTGGGATGAAAGGGTTATCGAAGGACTATGAACACTTTACGCGCTTTACTGAACATGATTTTGTCATGTTCAGTATAGTACAGATACTGATCGAGATGAACACCGCGATATCAAACACAGAATTTATGTGAAACCCATTCTGAACTACCCTCACCAGCCATAATGTGGAAATCCTTCCAATTGCGTTTCAGGTTTTGATTGACCCCTAGCAGCGTTGTCCGAAACAAAATTGTTTCGAACTTCCGTGCATTGATTTTCATACTCCAATTGTCGGTGTAGAGCTGCACATCATTGAACATTTTCTGAAGATTGCCCCGAGCTATTGTAGCTTTTCGGTCTGCCGTATAGATGATCAGATCATCAGCAAACGCTACCAATTCCAATTGCGTTTCAGGTTTTGATTGACCCCCAGCAGCGTTGTCCGAAACAAAATTGTTTCGAACTTCCGTGCATTGATTTTCATACTCCAATTGTCGGTGTAGAGCTGCACATCATTGAACATTTTCTGAAGATTGCCCCGAGCTATTGTAGCTTTTTGGTCTGCCGTATAGATGATCAGATCATCAGCAAACGCTACCAATGATCGCGTTGACGAAACGTTAAAATCAAATCTTGAGAAAAGCAGAGGCGTAGGAACTGTTCCCTGCTGTAGACCATTCAATACCTTGAAGTCGCTCATTGTCGTCAGATTTCCATCAGTTACAATAATGATTTCCCATACAACATATTGCACATCGTGGCGAGTAGATGTCTGGGGAACCTGAAGGAGTTTAAAAATTAGTCCATCTAACCACACCGTATCGAAGGCTTTCTCCATATCAATGAGACGCGCTCCAACATATTTTCTATAATTCAGCTTCCAACAGATGTCTGAGGTTACTTTCATTATCGCATGTATGGTTGAATGCCTAACACGAAAACCAAATTGGTAATCCGGCATCAACTCATATTTCTCAATGTGGGCGTTTAATACTTTGTTTCGTATCACTTCTTCAGGGTCGGAAATACCTTGGCCTTTTTCCACACATTTGGAAAATATGAATTGCCCAACATATTGTCGAACAGTACGCAATAATTCCTAATAGCAACGTTAGGCAAATGTTGGAGAACTATATTTGAAATACCGTCCATACCACATGATTTCTTGTTGTTTATCCTGCCAAATATGAAACACAAGTCTTCATAGCTGACAAAATAATCAATAAGATTCAAGCTCGGTATGAGGTCAGATGTTAATATTTCATTAAAATGAAGAATTGATGATGATTGAGGCTTAATTTGAAGTCGGAAACTTTTGCTTCAACAACCTCTGATAATAATTGATTGCTTCTCGAAGGGTTTGGTAGATGAATCAATTCTAAATGAGTTCCAATCAGTGAAAGTTTCTGCAATCTTTCACATTTAATTCTGTTTCCATTCCTATCCGGAGTCGTACTATCAATTTCGATACCACCTCTATCGAGAAGATTAATCTCATCACTAGCTACTCCAACATTCGATACCTTCACTCAAGACTTCTTACGGAATATGCTATTCACTTTCGTGAAAACGATAACTAGATCCCTTGGGCTTATAACCCTCAGTTTTTCCGACCATTGATTGATGACCCCACTCCTGAGGTATGAACGGATTAAGTTCCAGACATTCTTCGGATGTATTTTCAACAAAGCTAATGAGGGATGGTTGTAGTCCAAAAATCGCCGATAGATATTGTCGACACGTATGAATAGGCTTTTTAATCTTTTTAACCTTGGGATGGTTGGTGTTTTATATCCTCCCATATTGTTTCAATGTTTAATCTTGGGAACTACTTTCTCAATCTGTTCTCTAGCTTCGACAAATAGAGAAATATTTCATCGTTAATTAGATTTCCGTCATAAGAAACCATTGAGCATGCATTGCTATCAACAGAAGGAGGACATTGCTTCCATTAATCCCGATTCAACTTTTTTTGAAACTTTCCCCAGTCTGTTTTACTGAAATTCAACCGATGATTTGCATGTTGAACTAGAGGAAGACATAATCCCTTGGATGACTCATTTCCATTGCGATTGCGTTATGTTCGTTATCGCAAGGAAGCATATGCAGTTTCCATTGAGGACTATTAAAGTTAAATTCAAGTCATGCATCATTAATGTAAAGGTCCAAATATGAATTTGTTCTAGGGTATATTGAGAGCTCCGACCCATATCTGTAGATTGCACTTGTATTCAGTGTAGTTCTCTGCTATCCACGATTTCAGGAATACACCTTTTGGACAATTGGTTGAGTTCAGCCAGCATGTAAGCCGGGCACGCGGGCCACCGGCAAGAATATAATAACTTTGCAGCCTGTTCAATTTGAGTATTTCAAAAAAGAAATTGAGCTCCCCCTTGAACTTGAGAACGTTTCAACCAGTTGCATAGGCAGAGATAACGAAGAGACTCAAAGCTTTTGAATTCAACTTTTCAATATTTTGGAAACAATAGAGTCTTTTAACCAATATCCCGGTGCCATCTCCCCCATCACAGTTTACTCTATCGTTTCTTATGAATTCAAAATCCTTGAATGTCATGGAGTGCCATGAATTGGGGTGGGTTTCAGGGAGAAGCACGATGTCAGGCTTCTGCTTGATGAGGGATTGCAGGAGAAAGTCACGTTGATGTAGACTCACAATACTCGTAAAGTTAACGTTAGTCGAGATGAGAAGAAGCCTATCCGTAGGGATTTGACTGGATGACAAGTTATTTGGGGACGCGATGACCTAAATGTTAAAAAGCAGTGTTAATTTTTTCATCTTGTTTGTTAATTCTTTTCGAATGTTACTCAAGCTGTTGATAAATTTTGATAAACGGCTTGTTGTCTGCTGGTCCTCTAGCAGTGAGTGCAAATGATACCCTGGCCTTGACGAAGTTGGAAGATATCATACTGTGGTGTACTCGTGTTTGTTTTGGAATAAATCTTACCCATATCCTCAATATGATGCTGGATAACCAAGCCAATTTACACTCGGCGGAGGCATGGACATCTTCACACTTTACACATCTGTATTTCTTGACACAATTGACAGCCAAATGGCCGAATCTTTGGCACCTATAGCGCTGGTTGACCTTAATCTTCTGGAGACACTCCGACCTCACCACTCGGAAGTTCAAGTACCTTATTTTTCGAAGGGCACTTAGACTGCTTTCGCTCGAAGTTTAAACCAGCTAAAAAAACAAACGATCACTTTGTTGGGAAATTTTTAACTGCAATAAATTCTATTTCTGGTGCAGCTTCTTTAAGTACCTGAAGAATATCGACTGAGTCCGTTCCGCTGTTCAGACCCTTTAACATAAAAGTCTCTTTAAAGTGCGAATCCTCTCCAGAATTCAACGCACTTTTTGCTATCTGAAAGTCAGCGGCTGAAATTCACTCTTTTGATTTCAAAATTATTTGCTTTATTTTCGGTTGCCAAAAGCCGAACCATATCTTTGCCCGAATATATTTATTGGTGCGACTTTTTCCTTCTTTTTATTAAAATTGACTGCCGCAACAGCAGACAAAACTTTTGGTTTTACTCCCTATTTTTAATTTTTTAATTTTCAGTCAATGTACTATCAGGTTTAGTATAGCAATTTTCAGAATTGTTGTTACCTTTGTCCTCTTCGATGAATCATCTAGCCCAGCTAGCGCTGCATAAGAATTTGTACTAACGTTTGTTCCACCTGCGCTGAGGACATCTTCTTGACTAGGTTCCTCTTGTAATTTCTTTGGGTTTTCTCACCGATTGCTTTTGATTTTATTTCTTTTTCTTTCTTGGCCGTTTGTTTTTCCATGTTGAAAGTTAATTTGCCAAGTAGTTCCTCTAGCGAATGGATCCTTAGTCTGCGTTCTTCATTTTCTCCCTCATACTTCTCCACTTTGTCATTAACTTTAACTAGTTGTTCGATTTCGTCGACTGAAAAATTTTCAATTTGTCTTTTTCTTCATTGTTCTCTCTTTTGAATCTTCGTTTTAACTTTTCCTGGCCCGTCATTGTTGGCGATGGACATGGTCGTTCTATATAATGGCTAAAACCATCGGGCTCCTCCATCTTGTTGCTTTTGCAGCGAGATTCCAGGCAATATTCATCAAACGGGGGTGGGCCTCAAGTGTCTCCTTTCCGCTTCTCGAAACTTCTTCAGAAGTAAAACTTCAGATATTCGATAGTTGCTCGAATGATTCAATGGTGATGATTTTCAATTTAAAAAAATTAAATTCCAACTTACTTTTGTAAAAAACTATTTAATTTTTAAAAATTACACGTGTGTTCGCAACGAATGCTAGATGTAGATTTATAACATTTTCCTTTTTAAGTTTTCGTTTTGACGATCAAAAAGTTTGATAGTAGTATTTTGATACTATTTAAATGTTAAAAAGAAATTGTTCATTACTGTCTCCGTTTTGTAGGGAAAAATCTAAAAACAATAGACGAAAGTTCGACTATATTGGCGGTGGCGGTCTCTCAAAAGTTTAGATCTTATCAAATATTTCAAAATTTTCTTCTCATAACAAAGTGGCCCTTAATCAATTTTTTCATCAAATGTAGTCGAGTAGGGTCGGGTAGGTCTGATTAGCACTTTCAGAATCCGAAACAAAAGAGTCATTTCATGCAGTAGGAGTCCAGGTACAGGCAAAATGCATGAGCATTTTGTGTTGTGTATGTTTCATGGGCTATTTACTTTATTTTAAATTTAAATACGCAAGTGACCATTTAGTTTAATTTATCAAAAGCAATCAAATTTGTTTTAATAGAGGTACCGTTAAAATTTTTCAACAAGCATTATAAGATATAGTCAAACGCGCTTTATGATCAATTTTAAAAGAATATAAACCTGATTCCAAACAATAAAACTACGAAAACTTTATGGCCTGAATGGCTCTCTAAATTTATACATTATCAATTAAAAGCATTGAATAAAAAAAAACAATATCAAATTCAAATTAATTAAAAGTATTTTATGATTCAATTGGAAGAAGGAGAAAAAAACCAACCAACACTATTAAAAATTATTTATAATTTTAACACAACATTGAACTTTCATCCTATACCTAATATGTTATAACGTCATTCTAATCAAATTCAATCAAAAAAATTTATCTTATACTAAAAAATGCGTTCAAAATATTCTTAACCTAAACGTTAAACCTTATCTCGAAACCTAATATAATAAACATAGCATATACCTATAACAAATATTAAAATCTTTTCCTAATTTTAAATACAAACAAACAACAATACTATATGTGGCAATAATGAGCTGAAACCCAAAACTCTGCAACGGAAAACACAAAACAAAAAAATACCTGGATCACCCCGTCCCAGCTCGACCAGCCTCAACGAATTAGCAAATGAGTATCTCTACTGGAATTGTTGATCAAAAACATATCGATTCATGACCAAATACACGAATGCTTCTGGAGGAATGAAGCCAGTAGTGAGACAAGTCTCAATATACCCCGGAACGGCTGTGAAAAATCACTCACAGTTACAGATCTTGCGATATGATTCCTAAGTAGTCTCAATATGAAGATATCGACTCTTGTCACTTGTAATGATTTTCTACTTTTCAAGATCGAACGCGGAACCGACCACTCATCGGTTCTAGACGTTAAGTCTGAGTAGTGCCAACGGATGGTACCAACAGGTCAACCAATCCGTGCACCGTAACCCATTCACGCGGTGACTGCTTGTCGGTCAGCTAGTTCGGAGAGGATTTCGGTCGCGGGTCTCCGAATGGGTTACGCTCAATTACAATATTTCAGTCACCTGAACATGCCCGTTTTCCAAACGCGTCAACAATTACTCATCCAGAACGGGAAACCTACGTTACGTTAATTCTGGATGTGATCTCTCCACAGATCTCAAATCAAAAACGCTACAAAATCCTATAGGCGCGTTACCGAATCACCGACGCGGTACCGAAAAATATGCTACTCGAAATTAAACCGACGAAAACTACTCTAATGATATGACGAAACAAGCAAAGGTACCGCGTACCGCGCGCGACGCGAAACCGACTTCAGCGGATTTGTCGAAACCCTACCCTCGCGACGGCATACTTACCCTACACTCTCTGTTCCCACTGAAAAAGAACGAGTCACTGAAAAAGAAAGTCGTGGATTATCTTAGCAATTCATTTTTAATAATTATAAAGATATTGAACAAAACATCGATGTAAGTATAAAATCAAACAATTTCAGTAACTTCTAGTTACTTAGCGTTTTCGTTCTTGTAATTCTACTAATTATGGTGAGTATAAATCCAAGCGAAATGCCTACACTAAGGTATTTCCCTATGAGCACTTGTGCTTAACTATTTTAAAGTTTAGAGTAGTAATTCTGAAGGTATATTCTTAACCGACCAATTTGGGATAGAATACAATTTTCAAATAAAGCTCAATATATTAAACTTAACTCACTACACTCCATCCGCTGAGAAAGATAAATTTATTCCCATAAAAAAAAACTAAAGAAACTCATGCAAGTTTATGTTTATCTACGATTATCTATACATGCACTTAAATTATCCAAAAATTCCCTAATACTTATATAATGGGAAAACTTAACTTTTGCAGTCATTGTACCCGTAAATCATTAGGAGGAAACATACACGCGAATTAGTTTAAGCATTTATGTTTTATAAACTGAGGATTTAGTGAATTTAGGAAAACTAGAACATCGCTTGCAATCAAAGCAATATAAAATTATTGTCGAAGTACGAGTATTAGGTTCATGCAACTTAGTTTAAGTAATCTGAAATTATCTGATTCATAGTAATGTTAAGTTTAATCATAGTTAGCTCTCATATTAATTATTATACGTATTTATCAAATGTTAGTCTACTGAAACTCCTATGCTATGTGACTAATGGAAATAATTGTTCCGTCGAAAAATTAGAACCTCGTTTTGCACTCAGTATATGCAAGGAACTTTACATGAAACTATTTAAATCTAACAGATCATAAAATCAAAAAAAATTGAATGGAGGTTTGAAAAGTTACATATTGTAATACCCAGATTAAATTCGTTATGTGATTTACATCTTTCGTTCAACCTTCATCCTCAGAAAAATACGACAGCATAAATCACTCTTAAATATAAGTGAAATTAGAATAAAATATTATAATTAAGTAGCTATGTAGCTTAACAATACTCATTTATTTATAGTTATTTCTTGATTCATGGATGTTCTATCTGTTTGATATATATTTGTTGTATCGCACTTTAGTTATTTTGAAAATCTACAAGTCAATTTGATCTTGGTTTAAGTAAAACTTAGAATGGTTTAGTGGACTTGTATTAGAAATACAATATTAATTATTATTGGAACTGTTTTTGGAAGGAACTACCAATTATTTAGGATTTTTTTTTTTTTTTGAATAATCGTTCAAGTTACATTTGGAAGGAGCATTTATCGTGGATGATTTTGAAGGATGTTAAGGAAGCTTTAATGAGAAAAGAAACAGCGAGAAAGTTTAATTTTCGAAAAAAGGCCATCAATCATTTAGTAAAAAGTAATCATCAACATTATTTAAACTTCTTTCTCGTGGCAGAAAATAAATATTGCCTCAAATAAATTTTTTCCGGACAATAGCACATCTCATCGTTATTATTAATATTTATTTTGGTTCATCTACGTATCGCATAGATAGTGCAACAAATCATTAACTTGAGTTTGACAAGCTATTAATTATCCTCCAATGGTACGAAACAAATATCTAGCAAATATATTAAAATTTTATAAATCTAATAATAAATGTAAATAGAATTTTGTCAATCTTTTTCTTCTTTTGTTTAAATAAAATCCCTAAAAATATATTTATAGATCATCCAATTATTACTCTCATTTTTAATTCTCTACTTAGCTTATTACTTAGCTAGAAGAAACATTAGTAATCTAAAGTTAATTGCCTTAGCTGCCAATAACCGATTGCACTCTGAACTATCTGGCAAGGGTAGGAGATAATATTCACTTTCATTGTTCTCATCTGTGAATATGTGTTTGCAGATCTGAGTGTTTACTTTCATTTCCGAGAACGGTCCCCTTAAAGCAAAGAAGTGTATGTGCAATGGGGTACTTGTCTTACTTTTCAGTATGAGCTTTAGCTCAGGATAGTTGAGATTCTCATCAAAATCACCACGAACTATGTGCACATCATTTGCCAGCGTTTTCAGATAATCATATGATTAGCAGGTTAATTCTTAAGAATTTTTTGTAGATGGATAAAAGAAATAATTTATCAACACTTAAAACTCGATAAATTTTCAGCACGTTCAGTTGGCTGGAATCAGTGCCTAGATATAGTTCCTGACTTCGAGCTGAAAAATAGGATGAAACGAAGTCGTCGAAATGCGAGTACATTCGACGTTTGCGAGAAAGAAAATTACTCCTAGAACTAGTATCACCCAGACCAGTTATGCTACTATTAAAGCCTTCAACTTCTGCCGCTGCTGATGGTTTTTCAGCACTGGTGCTTTCACCCGCATGGTCACCTTTCGCCTGACTATTATCTTCTTGTGCCTTTCCGCTCACACTAGACAAAATATTGCTAACACTTTCTAAGTCTTTCTTATCTAAACTAACCTCTTTCATAATTTGAGCCTGTTGATCTTCTTTATGTCGCAGTAAATGGGTCAGAAACTCGTACAGCAACTGATTTTGTGCGGCACTTGATTCAGCCTCTAGCAATTGCTTTCTTTCGTGCATAAATTGCCGGTACATAAGATATGATGCATGCGCCCAGGAACCAATAGCTTTTAAAATTTTGACGGCAGGCTACTACATCGATGTGGAATGTGCAAGTCCCCAAGAACTACAACAAGCATTTTGAAGAATAGTTATCAGAGTGCAAAGCTTCAAGTTTGTCCAAGGCTCCTATTTCCTTCGGTGTTTTCGGCGAATCCAATTCATGGGGCGAGTAACTACAAACAACACATGGTAAGATGACTCTTAATAGTTTTTCATCACTCACTTTCTTATTGCTGTTACTTAGCCAAACGATTAACCAATGTCCGTACAATAGCTGCAATTACCATGACCCGTTATTTTCATACACACTTCTCGACTTTTACGTCCAACAAGAGGCGCCAAATTCACTGACATCTGTCCAAATCAAAGTATACTGACTGCCATCACCTCCATGTGGCTGTCAAATCCACCGGTTGTCACATCGGACAAAACAGCTGTGTGTGGAATGGCACGCCGTATGGCGGCAATGTGCCTCTCCAGTTGTCGCCAGTGGCATAGTTTTCTCGATGGCCACGGTGGAGGGGCACTTCCAGATGGCTATGTCTCGAAATGTGCCGGGGTTTGGGATTAATTCTATATTTCGAATATTTATATCCACAGATCTAAATATTTGGACAGAAAAAAAAATATTTTCTGCGCAACGATATCTGCACGACAGATGAAGTCCGCTGGCACTTCGAGGACATATCTATCTGGCCGGTTGCAAGGGTTCGGGATCGGAATCACTTCGATTCCCGGGCGTAGGCGTCACATTACACACTTTTGCAGTTTGATAAATTCTTCTATTCGATATATAGTGCTTCTAATCCGTCTCAGGCTTTCTGTACAAACTAGTACATGCACAAAGACATTTCCTTTCGAAAACGCTTAATTTTTCCAAAATACTAGCACTCTGGTTGTACCAGATCTGACATCCATATGTCAAAACTGGTCTAACCAGGGTTTTGTAACAGATAACTTTGACTTTTTGATCAATGTATCTGGAATGAAAGAGGGTATCGAACACAGAATTTATGTTCAACCCATTCTGAACTATTCTCGCTAGCCATGATGTGAAAATCCTTCCAATTACGTTTAGGGCATTGACTGGCCCACTACCGCATTGTCCAAAACAAAATTATTTCACATTTCTGTGCATTGATTTTCATTCGCCAATTGTCGGTATAGAGATGCATATCAATGAAAATTTTTTGGAGATTGCTCTAAACTATTGTAGCTTTTCGGTCTGCCATATAGATGATCAGATCATCAGCAAACTCTACCAATGAACGCGTTAGCGAGACATTAAAATCAAAGCTGTTCAATAGCTTGCGAATGAGTATTGAGAGAAGCAGCGGCGCAGTAACTATTACCTGCTATAGACCATTCAAGACCTTCAAATTACGCATTGTCGCCAGATTTTCATCAGTAAAAACAAATGATTTCCCGTTTAACACATTGCACATCATGGCGACAAGGTACCTGGGGAACTTGTTCTGAAGGAATTTAAATATTAGTCCGCCTAACTACACCTTTTCGATGGTTTTCTCCATATCAATGAGACACGCTCCGGCACATTCTCTGTTGTTTAGTTTTCAACAGATATCTGAAGTTACTTTCGTTATCGTGTGTATTGTCGAATGCCTGGCACGAAAACCAAATTGGCAATTCGGCATCAACTCCTATTTCTCAATGAGGGCGTTTAATGCTTTGTTGAGTATCACTTCAAACAACTTGCTGATGTTAGGCAGTAAGCTGAATGGGCGATAATTTTTAGGACTCGAATGTTTTTTTCCTTTCTTCAAGATCGGAAATACCTTAGCTTTTTTCCATTCACTTGGGAAATATGAATTGCTCAACATGTTGTTGAACAATATGGAATAATTCCTAATAGCACCCTCAGGTAAATGTTGGAGAACTTTACTTCGAACATCGTTAATACCACATGACTTTTTGTTATTTATCTTACCTTATGTAACACAACTCTTCATAGCTGACAAAATAATCAATAAGATTCAAGCTCGGTATGAGGTCAGATGTTAATGTTTCATCGAAATAAAGAAAAGATTGTCAGTTCAGGCTTGATTTGAAGTCAGAAACTTTTGCTTCAATGGCCTCAGAAAATATTTCATTCCTTCTCTCAGGGTTTGGCAGACGAACCAGTTCAAAATGTGTTCCAATAAGGCAAGTTTCTGCAATCCATCACATATAATCCTGTTTCAATTTCTATCCGAAGTCGTACTATCGATTTTGATAACAGCCCTATCGAGAAGATTTATCTCATTACTAGTGACTTCAAGATTCGATACCTCCACTCGAGACTCCTTACGGAATACTCGTAAACTATTCACCTTCATGAAAACGCCATATGGGTCCTGTGGGCTAATACCCCTCAGTTTTTCCACCCATTGATTGTTGATTTCACCCCTGAAGTATGAACGGGTTATGTTCCGGACATTCTTCAGGTGTTATTTCAATAAAGCCAACGAGGGATGGTTGTAGTCCAAAAATCGCCGATAAATATTGTTGTCGTGTGAGAAGAAGGCTTTCCAATCTTTTTAACCTTACAATGGTTGGTGCTTCATATCTTTCCATACTGTTTCGATGTTTAATCTTGGGAACTACTTTCTCAATCGTTTCCAACGTCAGCATCTCTAATTTCAACAAATAAAGATCTATTTCATCGTCATTAGAAACCATTGAACAAGCATTACCATCATCAGAGGCAGGACATTGCCACTGATACTCTCGATTAAACTTCTTTTGAAAGTTTCCCCAATCCGTTTTTTTTTTGAAACTCAATCGATGATTTTCATGTTGAACTAGAATGAGGCAGAGATCATCCCTTTGATGATTGATTTCCATAACGATTACGTTATGGTCACTATCGCAAGAAAGCACCTGCAATTTCCGTTGAGGACTATCAAAGCTGAATTCAAGTCTTGCGTCAATAATTCAGAGGTCGAAATATGAATTTGTCCTAGGGTATGTTGGAAACTCCGAACCATATAGATTGCACCTGTATTCAGTTTGGTTCCCTGTTATCCACGATTTCAGGAATACACCTCTAGGATTATTGGCAGCGTTCAACCATGATGTGCTTGGTATTCGGGTCAACAGCAAGAATATAATATTTATCCCACCTGTTCAATTCAAGTATTTCAAACAAGGAATTGAGCTCCTCCTTGAGCTTGAGAACATTTCGACCAATTGCATAGGCAAAGAAAACGAAGAGGTTGTCCCCACCTAGCAGTGAAATTTTGATAACAGACACTTCAAAAGATTCAAATTTTTTGAATTCAACTTTTTCAATATTTTGGAAACAATAGGGTCTTCTAACCAATATCCCAGTGCCACCTATGACCCTATCGTTTCTTACGAGTGCAAAATCTTTGAATTTCTTGGAGTGCCATGAATTGAGGTGGGTTTCAGTGAGAAGCATAATGTCAGGCTTTAAGTTAACGATGGATTCAAGGAGATAGTCTCGTCAATGTATAGTGACAATAGAGCAAGGTGATCGAGATGAGACGAAGCTAATCCATGGAAATGTGACTGGATGATAAACTATTTTGAAGCATGTTGGCCGAAACATTGAAAAGCGAAATCGATTTTTTGATCTTGCTTATTTATTCTTTTTGAAAGAGACTCAAGTTGTTGGTAAATTCAGAGAAGCAGCTCATTTTTGCTACTTACATTATTTATATTATTTACATTTTTATCTGCTGTTCCTCTAGCAGCAAGTGCAAATGTGCATGTGTGCAAGTGACAAAGTTGGAAGGTACCACACTGCGATTTACTTGGGTTTTTTTGGGGAAAATTTAACTTTTGCATCCGCTATGTGATGTTAGGTACTGCTGGAGGCATGAATATCTTTACATTTAACGCAGCAATAGTACATGGCACAATTAGCAGCCAAATGACCGAATCTTTGACACCTGCAACACTGGTTGACCTCAGTTTTTTGGAGACGTTCCCACCTCACAACTCTAAAGTTCAAGTACCTTACCTGTTGGAAGGCACTCGGACTGCTATCATTAGAAATTTGTACCAAATAAAATGGTAAACATTTTTTTCCTTCAGCAATTGATCTCTTGGTAGCAAAATTTTTCACACTAATGAGTTTGATAGCTGGTGCTGCTTCCTGTCACATTTCAAGAAAATCAACTGTATTCTCCCCACAGTCCTTTGGTATTAAGTGAATCTTTCGCTAGCTTGAAATCAGCCAGTGTTTTTGTTTCAATTGTGAGTTTATCAGCTGTCACTCTCGTAACCTCGAATTATCGATCTTATGTTCGGCTGCCAATTGCCAAAACACGCTGCCCGAAGACATTAATCGTATCGTAATTCGTATCAGACAGTCTCTGATTCGGCGGTGAAAGTTATTGCAAGCGTGATATCTGTCGGCCTCCTTGCTAGAGAGCGCCGCTCTATTTATCTGCGTCAAAACGAGGATGCGAGGGAGATGGCTGTCAACGACTGGCAGCAGACTTGGGTGAACTGCACGAAGGAAAGGTGGACTGTGCACCTCATCCTGAATGTGAGACCATGGCTGACTTCTCTCCGACCCAGCTTTTGAGATGGAATGGGTGTTTTCAGTCTTACCTGCACAAGATTCGTAAGTCAAGGTCCCCCGATTGTCGGTTTTGCCCAGGAGAGGAAGTAAATGGCTGCCACACATTTTTTGCGGGCATATAATGGGACAGGCTGCGAAGAGCTCTCCACAGGGAGACGGAAGAGCTCACCCTGGATAATATAAACGCGATGATACACGAATCGGTCGACAAATGGAAACAGGTGGCACATTATGTTTGGGCAGTCCTAAACGATAAAAGGGACTCACAGCAGCTAGGAGTGTTGGGGTGGGGGATCGCTTGTCTGGCACTTCCTCTTCTCCTCTCAGTTTGGGGGCGTCTCACGGCGTAACAAAACGAAATTTGGCCCGAAGTAATGTGTCAAACGGTTCCGGGCTAGGTTCTCAGGTTGACAGGGGAGGTGTTTAGTGGGTAGCACGGTCACCATTTTGCGAACATGGGAGTCCCACACTCTGTGTGTAAATGGGCATCCACCTCCCTACCATAAAAAAAAGACATTAATCTGAGGAACTTTCTCAGTTATCTTATCATTTTTAATAAGAGACCCAGCAGGCAGACTGGTTGGCTTTTTCTTCTTCTCCTTATTTTTGATTTTAAGTATTCAATAAAACTATCACTAGAACGATGAATATTACCTATATTTTCTTAACACTTCATCTGGATGCCTATATCGTTATTCATCGCAGTAAGTACCGCATAGTAATTTGCGCTGTCGTTTGCTCCTCCTGCGCTTAGTATGATATCATCTATTATTCTTGCATCAAACAGGATCAAATAACCCCCTAGGAGTAAATTCTAACATCGATAAAACCCTCTTTCATCCCTACAAGAATTTTGTAGGATTTGAATGTTCGTAATTTATTTCATTTTCGCAAAATAATTCTGAAAAATAAAAAAGGATAAAACCTTACTTTTAATTTTGCGTGTTTTAGTTTTATTTTCGTAATCGATTTTCAATCGTTATCGATCAATCTTCTTCCGTGATTGTTTCACTTAACCTAAAGATCCTACTTATATACTAAGTCCTTAATTACATTGAGGGATGTTTCCTAAAGAGGGTAATTAAAATCTACTTTATACAAATTCCTTTTGTTACATTTGAAAATTAATTAACTAATTAACTTGAAGAGCCAGGATTAACAATTAACTGTATCGTTGTTCATTAGCACGGCTTTTTTTCTTGAAATGGCGAGACTTTCCATTGCATCCGGTTCTCTCGTGTCTCGATATGGCCAACAAAGTTCCCCAAAATAGACATAATTGTGAAGATGGAAGCAGCTATTAGCAAATTGCCGGAAGCAGACAAGACGTTAGCGAGGAAGGAGATAGCAAAAGCAATAGCGGAAGCCCAAAGGTCAACGACGTACCCGGAAGTAGCTATCGCCCTCGAATTGAAGAAAAAACCGGTCTACTTCATCAAAGCCGACAAAGGAAACACAGTTGTCATCATAGATAAAGCCAAATACGAGGAAGCGGTTACCAGAAAACTAAACTGGAGGAATCGATGAAACGAGTTAAGAGGACGATCAAAAGCTGCGAGTCACTAATCGGTGAACGGTTCAAAGTGAGGGTAAGGAACCCAACTCTACCAAGGATCAAATGCCGAAGATTCAAAAGGAAGGAGATGAGATGCGAGAAATATTATCAGTGTAAATGCTCCGATGCAAAAATTAACAAGATGGCTAGTGGAGGAATTCAAAAATATGCAACCGATTGAGGGCAACTCCGTCAAAAACACCAAGGAATTCACGGAAATGCTGTTAACATATGTCCCGCCAACAGTAGATGACGTGATGGTATCGTTTGATGTGAAGGCTCTCTTTCCAAGTATACCAGTTATGGAAACACTTGGCTACATCGAGAAGTGGTTACTAAAACAGGACAATTCCATGGCATGGAAGACGAAAACGAGACAGTATCTTCAGTTATCGAAGCTGTGTATGACAGAGAACTATTTTGCGTTCCAAGGTAAATTCTACAAAACTAAAGGAGGAGCAGCTATGGGAAATCCACTATCACCGTTTTTTAGTGAAATGTTTATGCCGCGACTGGAAGATGGGCTCAAAATGAAGAACCAATTACTGAGATGCTGGATCAGGTATGTGGATGATGTTTTCGATCATGTCAAGAAAGCAGACCTGCAACAAATATTGATGAAACTGAACAATGCGCACAAAAATATCAATTTCACGGTAGAGGAAGAAAAGGACGGAAAATTGGCTTTCCTGGACACATTGGTATCAAGGCCGAGTGGCGACACAAGTTTCGAAATCTACAGGAAGACAACACATACACAATGAACGATTCCGAATACATCGAACCACACGCAACAAGTGAAAGTTTCACCTATTCAAGCCATGATTCACAGGATATATGATCTACCACTCAATACGGTAGCCAGCGAAAAGGAAATGCTGTATATCCTCGAAACTGCGAAGTTGAATGGGTTCAAGCCCTCAACGATGAAGAGAATTGCGGACAAAATCAGAAAAACTCGGCAAAAAAAAAACGGTCAACACTCCTCAACCGGATCCTGAAAAGGTGTACTGGAAGGCAGTTACCTATTACGAAGGTGTCGCAGATCAATTTAAAAGGAGGCTAAAATAGTCCGCCGGGCTTAATGGTTAGAGCATTAAGCCCGTAAGCCGAAGGCCTCTGGTTCAAGCTTCGTTGGCGTCAACGAGATTTAGTTCAAGTGATTCTTCGGACGGGCTATAAGCCTGCTTAGTTATGATACGTGCTGGTTTAAAATCAGAACGTATCGCAGCTGGGTGGATGAACATACGCCCAACACCTTATGGAGTGCCGATACATTCGATCATGACAATGAGATACTCTAACTATCTCTAAGCGAAGGCCCGAAAGGGGCTGTAGTGCTACGAAAAAGAAACATCATGAGTCCATACGAATAATCGAATCAAGTAGCAAAAATCAGCATCTTCGGGTCAACTAAGGATAAACGGCGAACACACAAGAAATCAGGCATCAACTGGATCGAATGTCCCAACTGTCACGAAGTTTACATTGGACAAACAAGAAGATTAATCAACACCAGAGCGAGAGAGCGTTTAAGCGAAGCAAGTGCAGCGAAGAAAAAAAGAATGAAGAATAACTTTAGATCAGCAGTAGAGGAGCATATTATAACTCAAGGACACGAAATCACAGTGAATGACGCAACACCAGTACGAGAAGCAAGAGATGCGAGAGAACTGCATGCAATGGAAAGTCTCGCCATTTCAAGAGGAAAAGCCGTGCTAATGAACAACGCCGCAGATAATTGTAAATCATGGCTCTTCAAGTTAATTAGTTAAGTAATTTCCAAATGTAACAAACGGAATTTGAATAAAGTAGATTTTAATAACCCTCTTAAGGAAACATCCCTCAATGTAATTAAGGAGTTAGTATATAAGTAGGATCTTTAGGTTAAGTGAAACAATCGCTGAAGAAGATCGAACGATAACGATAGAAAAGATTAGATTACGAAAATAAAACTAAAATACGCAAAATTAAAAGGAGGATTTGAAGTAATATTGGCTTCGTCATGGCTTGTTGACTTTTTCGTATCTTGTAATGTTGCTTTATTCGTTTGTGGAGCCTTTTGAGTGGCTACTTTTTTCATTCTTGTTTGTTGGCGCTTCTTTTTTTTCGTTCGTCTTGTTTGTTGCTTCATTACTTTTGTTTTGTTGACGTTTGTTAATATCCGGATTTTGTAATGAATCATTCGACGACACTGGCGACCACTACCATTACACCTTGCTGCCATGTGGCTTTCCATATCGCGTTGTCGTGACGGCTTCCCATCCCACGTCAGTTTTCTCGTGGGATGTAAAAGTCGAATTGACGGCCACATGGTGGGTGGTTGTCAAAGACAGATCGAAAAGTGCAGTTCTTCTCGTCTTTTAATAAAATTTTAGTTTTCGCGCTAAAAAAAATAAAATAATAGTTTTAACTGAAACAGTGATTAAGTTGACGGTGCCAAGATTTAAATGTGTGTATAAACAAACTTTTTAGTGAGTAAAATTTTATCATATCAGTCTACACCCCGTGGTCGAATGGATGTTGAAGAAATATTCGTCGATACCTACAAAGTTGGTGCGAGGGACGAAACAGATCAATCAGATCTGAATTTAGCTATATCTGCATGGAACGAAGGTGAAATTGAGGAGGCTCAAGATAATGTGCGGCGAAGTTTCTCACAAAATGTGCGGCGAAGTTTCTCACAAAAAGCGGAACACTCACTTTTGTGTGCATTCGATGCAATTGGAAATTCTTGGATTTACCTTCGTTCGCCGATCATATAGCTGAAGAATCTTGTGAGGTTATTCTACAATTGACCTTGTTCTCAGGTGCCGATGTTTCGATCAGGTAAACCACTTTCATACGTTTAAAGAAGTTTTAGTTGTGTTTCTATTGAAATAAGTTCGAGCGGTTTTTGACTCGTAAATTTGGCTTTGACTACAGGAATTCTGCAAATGTGATGGTCGTATCACATATAAGCCGATCAATGTAACTTACAACGACAGCTTCAGTGACTACTAAACCATCCTGGAATAGGGGTCTGGTCAAATCTTTGAACGGTCCTGAATTGTCACTTATTTCATCTGATTGTGCTGTTGTGATTCGAAATAAATATCCAAAGGCTAAACATCGTTTTCTTGTTCTTCCCAAGGTAGATATACCTAGCATTCGGGGACTTTAAAATCGGCTTTCATGCAGTTCCAAGCATACAACGGTTAGATCTGCATGCGATATCGACGGATTTTCAATCGCCTCGCCCGTATGTTGAAATATTAAATCACATTTAAATATTTAGTACATAAAATGTTTAAATGAAGTCGGGATCATTAATAATCAATCTATATTGATTCAAGTGGACTTCAAATTTAAGAGAATATGATAAGATGTATGTCGCCAAATGCAGAAGCTAACAATAGCCAACTAATAAACTGCGAACGATCGGACCAAAGTAAAAAGATTCTAAAACTAAGAACACTTGAGCATTTTTCATAACAATATCAAAGTATGTAACATGTTACTTAACAGGGTCAAGGTCAGCCAAGAACGAAGTTGTAATTAAGTACTCTGATAAGTAAGTGTACATCGATATTTGAAAAACTGTATTTTGTTTCAACCACTCGCTGCGAGCTCTCATGCATTTAAAAGATGAACTTGATGCAACAGTCGCAAAATGGATATACAATCTGCCAAACAAATTAAAGTTCGCTAGTGATAATGAAAATCATAAAAAAACATTTGTTTTCAAATGGTTGCTTTTTGGTATTAATGCAATATTGCGTTTCCTCTTACACTAGACTACTATAATCTACGTATTATATAAATTGCTTCCTTTACCAAACTTCCTTTCTTTGTCACTGAAATTTCAAATGGTACTTCAAAACGATTCTCTGAAGTAATTTATCGACTAGTCAATAAATTTGCGGTCGTTCAATCTAAAAATTTCCAAAATTGAAAATGTTCCTGAACCATTTGGAAGTATCCTATTCCGTCCTTGTGAAACAGCCTTAAGTAGTAGAGTCGATATTTTTTATGAACTTTAAAAGAGATGTAAGCGACAATTGACCAGTGAAGTTACACAAAGTACAATATTCCATTGAAAATAAAAACACAAATAATTTCCTTAGTTGAAAAAAAAAAAACAGAAAATCCGGCTGATTGCATTCAAAATACCCGTCGACTCGAAGTTGAAACAAAGTATGATTGAAAAGAACAGAGTACAGAGTTGTGCCTTATTTGTTTGAATAGAAGAAAGCATAAAGGGAAAAAAACTTAAATGTAGTTATAATTTGTATTTTGAATACTATAATAAGTAATCAACTATAAGGAAGAAGAGATAAAATAGTTAATTTTAAATTTTGTCAGAAATATTGAAGAGAACGTACTGCTAATCATCTCACAATATTATGATGCGTTCCTTAGCAACGAAGTGAATTAATCGCCCAATCATATATATTTTGAGTTTTTATTTATTTGAAAAACATTCACTTTATATGTCATAAATTTAAATTAATTCGATTTGAGTAAGCATGCAATTGAAAGATTTAAGTAAAAAACGGAAAAATTGAAACAAAGAAACGTAAGGAAAAAAGCAGTCGTTACTTCCATTGGAATATCTGAATTGTGTAAATGTTAGTTTTAAAATTTAATCAGTCTTAACTCTTCTTTAGTGATTATTCGCTCTTATTTCTTGAACACGAAACATGTGAACGTTTGAGAAATTCCAAAACATTTCAAGCCATTGAATCCTTTCCCGAGGAGAAATAAGCTCTATATGACTAAATTTAAAATAAACAAGCAAACAGCAAATTTGTTTAATGCTTAGAATATACGAAAATCCGAAAGGTGGTCTTTTTTTTCTTAAACGTAAAATTTAAATACAAAACATAGATGAAAGATAGTTTGTGTTTTCTCAAATCAAAGCTTAAAATAAGAAAAAGTAGACTACTAAAATCAAGTCAGATAAGGAAAAGTATCTAAGATAAATATTTGCACGATTTTTTTGTTTGATTTTTAAGATTATAGAATTTTCTCGTTTTTAAATGGAAGATACTGATATATGTAATAGAAATCCTAATTTTCTTGAATTTAATAATAACTTGAATTGCTAAAGTAACTAAGACTTTCCTTTCCAGTGGCCCTTCTTTTCCAGAGGCAGTAAGAGTGCAGGATAAGTAGGCCGGGGAGAGGGTAAGGTTTGGAAAAATTTGCTGAGGTCGGTTTCGCGTCGCGTGCGATACGCGGTACCTTTGTTGGATTTGTCTTTTTCTTTAGCGTAGCTTTCGTCGGGTTCAAGTTAACGTAGTGTATTTTTCGGTACCGCGTCAGCAAAACTCGGGAACGTGAAATTGAAATTAGATTTTTGTACTTGACTGGATTAATGAAGAAATACGGAATGAAGTAAAGTAGGTGTAGTGAATAGCTAAAATCAAATGTCCGTGAAGGACTGCAGCGATGGTCTGCTGCCTCGGCAGGAGAAGATGGAGATATCCGCCGAGAATGCCCTTGTCTGGGGACGCGTGAGTGCGCTGGCAGGCTCGCATTGCGGTGTCGTGGGTCGGGTTCATTCCCCCAGCACAAGGACCTACTATAAAGAATTTCACATTCACGAATTTCCGGGATCGAACAAAAACAAGGCGGCCGAAGTCGCAAAAATTGTAGGCAACTACAAAAGGGTAAATGACTTGTTCATGGAACAAGAGAAACAAGTAAAAAGGGGCGGAATTAGGGTAACTTCGTCCTTACCCGAAGAGGCTCATGGCCCACAAATGAGAGAGGGGCAACCGGGTGGTGATGGAGCCCCTGCGCACCCACCCAACCGGATCTAAATCCATAAATGTTGTAGTGGCCAGGTATTCCTCCTCTGAGTGGAAAACTCATACAACTTAACTTACGTGAGCCTTCCCATCAGAGGAGAAGTACCCCGGTGATCAGTTTATGCCATAGAATTATGCAATGCGATTACATAACCCTATGCCATAAAGAGGCACCTTGCTCGGGCCACTCAACCCGCGAAGTCACCTGAAACAAAGAGGTTATTTAATGCCAGATGGCTGGCTCATTTGTGGCGTGGAGAGCCTACCATCGTACCGGGTCCTATACCCGGTCAAAAGGACCAAAATAGAAAGACCGAAGGGAGTGCTCTAATAATTCATTTTATGCATTTCTAATTCACTGTCACCTTTTATTCTTGCATTAAATTTTCTCCATAATTTTATCCAGTCTTCATTCAAAATCTAACTTTTAAGCTTTAACAAACATTTTATATTTCATTTTCATGTAATCATAATTCGTGCAACAGTTTCTTTTAGGGCAACATGTAAGACTACTACTGTATGCAAAATTAAAATAGTAATAGCAAAGTTTTAAGGACTAGATATACGAGAGACAAAGTTTATAACAAAAAGAAAAAATTTACTATAGATAAAGTTTATAACAAAATACATTTGCTTATGATTGTGTACTGAGCGAAATGTTTATATTTTTATATTCTTTCTTTGTATTGGCCTTTCCTATTCATCCTTGTTGTGTTTCTGGTTTGTACAATTGTACAACAGCTAGTTAATTACAAAAAAAATGATCCATTACTTTTGATATTTAATTATTTTCACTCCTTTTAGGTGCCCTTTGATTCTGAATCTTGACGTACTTCATTTGAATTAACCATTTTTTTGCCTATACAAAAATATTGTCCTGTTCAAATTTGTATACATAATTCAGGTTACTTTCACTAGTTTTGTTTTGTATAAGAAATCTTTACTATTGAGTATTAATAAGTTTGTTTGTTTATTCTTTGTTTCGTGATAATACATAAGCCTTGATGTACATATACAATAGAAACATCCACATGCATTAGCGGGTTGTATCATATTAAAAGGAAAGAAACACTTGAGATAATTGTAATCTACCTCAGTGATAAGACAATGAGGTTTTTTTCCTTATTTTTGTGTATGTACGACTGTGATTGATATTTCTTTTATTTTATTTATCTGAATTGTGATGGATGCTGACTATTTGAGTTATATTGACCTTTTACCATTACTTTAATGATATTTAAAATAATTTCAAAAATAATAAGGTACTTGTAATAAAAATATACCAAAAAGGGTACTTACCCACATGGTCCTTCGAGCGCTCGATGACGATGCAGGTATCCTCTAAATTTCCAATACATAAATAAAAGGAAAAAAAAAGTTTTTTCACGATCACTTGACGATTTAAAAATACAATTTAGATAGTTCACTTTGGAAAATTTTCAACAAATCGTACAGGTCAAAAAAATGTTTATTCCAATTAACATTCTACTATTATGTATAAGACCTCCTTAGAATTGTGCGCTACTACGTATTGCAGTTCGAAACACTTTTGTTTTGTTGCCATTGAAGATGCGACACACATTCTTCGAAGAAGGTTGAATTTAGGGAATTGTGACTTCTGTTCAGCATTGACATCTTTCGGGTCGACACTTATCAATTTCTAACTCGTTTGATCGTTAATTGCGTTTTAAAGAGCAAACAGCTCTTCGATCACCACTAAATATTCATAGAGCTGCGCCACCATCAAAAGAAGATTGGCGTCGAAGCCCAAGAAACACTCGCTACGAGCTTACGTCGTACTCAATTTCCGAAAGGCGTTTCACGCGACGAGTTAGCTCACTACGTGTGCAAGGTTCAAACAGATATTATGGCCGATCTTCGTGTTTCTTTAACTTTCGCAGAGGTATGATTTCCCTGCAATGGACATTTCACAAAAATAGCGTCTTGCTTGTAAGTTCACGAGTTTCAGAGCATAAGTTACGCAGCACTAAGCAGAAGAAAACATGGCTTCGATGAAATATGAAGCTACTGCTAAACTACTCAGACGGAAGCAGAATCTGGCCCGTGATCTCATCCACGGCAATTTGGCTTTAAATGAATGCTACGCCTTCAGTAAAACAGTTGATATCTCTGTCAGGAAGATTAGCGCAACATTCATGAATTACGGCACTTCATGACGAAAATCCGTTGCCTTTGGATGAACAAATAGATGTGGCCGTGTTTGTTGTACTATGGTATGCGCGAGCGCACCAATCTTTGTCATATCACATCTCTTTGGGATTCTCGCAAGTTACATCGACTACGGGCGCGAGCAAGCTCACCAATAGGCAAACGAATGAAACAGCGGCAAACCGTCGCAACAACACACTCTGCGAACCGTTCTCTCGCTCGTTTGCAGACACTTGTCTAGGACTAAATAACATTCCTATGACACTTGAACTATTTTGAAATCGACTACTGCGATAGAGATCATATTTCTAACTATTCCACACGACGACTGGGTGTATGAGTGTCCATAGGATGATGGCTTACTGATTTCTTGCGCCATTTTTAACTGTGTTCACTTTTCCGTCCGTTCGAATACTATCACGCACCAATTTCCGTTGCGTCATTATACTCGCATTATGACTTAGCCAACATATAAAAAAAACTGAAAATTACATGTCATCGAAAACGGTCAAGAAGCGTTTGTAAGTGGTTGTGTCTTGTCACTGTATGATTCACTGCACTGCAGTTACCGTTACGGAATCTCAATTTTCTTTTAACTGATTCGTAAAAACTTCCCAACAAGTATTAACTACGACGTGATGTTAATGACTTTACACGGCGCCGTTCCAAATCGCGACACACAAACTTCTCGAATTACAACCGGGTCTTATCGAACGAAAATTTGCCGATTTATCCGTGGGTATTCACGATCTCCTGTCGACTTCTTCTTTTTTCCGTGGCGTCCGCCCTGTCTCAAGCTCTCAAGCAGACTCCCTCATCCGCAAGTTTTTGGAAGTTACAACTTGTCAGCCCAGGGTTGAATTCTGACCCACAAGCAGCGCTTGTCTTGTCATGGATAGTCATGGATTAGCCAATCAGCCAATCACATGAAATCAAGATCCATGTAGTGTAAGACACTCAGGCACCGCTTGGTTTGGAGCGTAGATCAGAATCCTCCGCAAAATAGATGTTAAAATAATAACTTCCGAATACAAATAGGGACTCTAATATCATTTGGCCTTACTAGTCATATAATGGTGGGAAACCACTCAAGATAAATCAGAAGCAGGACCAAACGATATTGATGTCCAAAGACAACACACGTTCGGAAGTTACTAAGTTGCTGGGGCACGATTAGTACAAAAGCCGTCAGTAGTTACCTACCCGCCAATAATCTTGAGACCTGGTAGGGACACCTAGAGACGATGAGCTGTCTCGTGCTCACGACTGATGATACAGCCGGGCATTTCCGGGCCCCACGTTGGGTGCCATTTGTAGTGATTAGGTTTTACAAAAAGTCCGTAAAGAACTGCAGCGATGGTCTACTGCCTCGGCAAAAGAAGAAGGAGATATCCGCCGTGAATGTGCTTGTGCTGGGGGAATGAACCCAACCCACGACACCGCAATGCTAGCCTGCCAGCGCATTCACGCGTCCCCAGACAAGGGCATTCTCGGCGGATATCTCCATCTTCTTCTGTCGAGGCAGCAGACCATCGCTGCAGTCCTTTACGGACTTTTTGAAAAACGTAATCACTACATCGGTTTCTTTCCGTATGTTTGTGTTTTCGACTCGTTTGAAACGTGCATTTAATGGTGGCTGAAATACGTAATTGAGCGTAATCCATTTTTAGACCCGCGGCCGAAATCCTCTCCGATTCAGCTGGCCGACAAGCAGCCACCGCGAAAATGGATTACGATGCACGGAGTGCTTGACCGGTTGGTACCATTCGTTGGCACGACTCAGACTTCACATCTAGGACCGATGAGAGGTCGGTTCCGACTTCGTTCGTGTAATTAGACGGAAAATCATTACAATCTTCTCCTGCAAATTTTGCATCTGAAGTTTCATTTCCTCATTTTCTTTAATAACTCTTGCGTTTTTTTTTTTGTTATTCTTTCCAATTCTTCACTTGGAAGCGTAATACGCTTGCAAGTGAAGTAGTATTTGTAGTATTTACAAAGCTTTCTTGATCCTTTTTCCGTTTTATGATTTTTTTCATTTGTAGTATTTACAATGCCTGGCCTCGGGTCCCCCAGCGATGGGAAGCAGTCGGGCTCCTCCATGTCCCGGCGAAAGTTTCTTCTTTTTGGACCTTTTCGAGAGCTCCGTGCAAGTAAAATCCAGATACTAGATAAATTGATCCAATAATTCGACGACTTGATAAGTTTTATTTAAAATTTATTTGGAATTAACGTTTTAAAAATTATTTTAATTTTTGAAAATTATTGACAGAAGCGATTGAATACACGTCAAAGTCAAAGTCAAAAGCGCTTTATTTAATACTAATCGTTATAAATTTTAAAAGAATATAAAGCAAATTCCAAATAATAACAATAAAAAACTTAATGGCCCAAATGGCTCTCTAAATTTGTACGTTATCATTTATCACATTTAAAAAAAGAAGCTATAGCAAATTCAAATCAATGGATTATTACATATTTTTACAATTCAATTGGAAAAAGGAGAAAAAACCAACCAACACTATTCTAAAATTATTTATAATCTTAACACTACAGTGAACTTTGATCCTACACCTAATATGTTTTAACTTAATTCTAATAAATGCTATCAAAAACTTTATCTTATACTTAAAAAAATCTATAACAATGTTCCTAACCTAAGCGTTTTACCTTATCTCTAACCTAATATAATAAACATAATATAAACCTAACCTATACCTAATTTTTAACAAAAATAAACAACAACACTAAATGTAGCAATAATGAGCTGAAACTCAAAAACTCAAAAACGAAAACACCAAAACTGAAAATACACACGAATAATTCAGACATTGTCATTCAGCCACCACTACCTAGATTGCCCCATCTCAACTCGATCAGCCTCAACGAATCTAGCAAATGAGTATCTCCATTGGAACTGTTGGTCTCGGGAACTCAAATTCGGAGGATATTTTATCTTCTTATCGGTGCCCCGTCGATATATGTGATATATGACTGGGACGCCGTCAGAATCAAAAACATATCGATTCATGTCCAAATACACGAATGCTTCTGGAGGAATGAAGCCAGTAGCGAGGCAAGTCGCAATATACCCGTCTGTAGGGTGGAACGGCTGTGAAATCCAAGGGTTTTCACTCACAGTCATAGATCTTGCGATATGATTCCGAAGATGTTTCAATATGAAAATATCGACTCTAGTCACTTCAGCAGTTTGATAAATTCTTCTATTCGATATATAATGTTTCCAATCCATCTCAGGCTTTTTGTACAAACCAGTACATGCACGAGGACATTTCCTTTCGAAAGCTCTTAATTTTTCCATAGTACTAGCACTCTGGTTGTACCAGATCTGACATCCATATGTCAAAACTGGTCTTACCAGTGTCTTGTAACAGATAATTTTGACCTTTTGATCAATGTATCTGGAATGAAAGAGCTTTCGAAGGGCCATGACTACTTTAAGTGCCTTACTGAGCATGATTTTCACATGTTCAGTATAGTACAGATACTGATCGAGATAAACACCGAGGTATCGAACACAGGATTTATGTGGAACCCGTTCAAGACTACCCTCACCAGCCATGATGTGGAAATCTTTCCAATTACGTTTCAGGTCTTGACTGACCCCCTGCAGCGTTGTTCGAAACAAGATTGTTTCACACTTTTGCGCATTTATTTTCATTCGCCAATTGTCAGTGTACAGCTGTACATCATTGAACATTTTTTGGAGATTGCTCTGAACTATTGTAGCTTTTCGATCTGCCGTATAGATGATCAGATCATCAGCAAACGCTACCAATGATCGCGTTGGCGAGACGTTAAAATCAAAGCCGTTCAATAACTTGCGAATGAAGATTGAGAAGAGCAGAGGCGCAGTAACTGTTCCCTGCTGTAGACCATTCAAGACCTTGAACTCGCGCATTGTTGTCAGGTTTCCATCAGTTACAACAAACGATTTCCCGTATAATATATTACACATCATGGCGACAAGGTGTCTGGGGAACTTGTCCTGAAGGAGTTTAAAAATTAGTCTATCTAACCATACCGTATCAAAGGCTTTCTCCATATCAATGAGACATGCTCCAACACATTGTCTATCATTTAGTTTCCAACAGATGTCTGAAGTTACTTTCGTTATTGCATGTGTGGTCGAATGCCTGGCACGAAAACCAAATTGGCAATTCGGTATCAACTCATTTTCCTCAATGTGGGCATTTAATGCTCTGTTAAGTATCACTTCAAACACCTTGCTGATGTTAGGCAGCAAGCTGATTGGGCGATAGCTTTTGGGGCATGAAGATTCTTTTCCTTTCTTCAAGATCGGAAATACCTTAGCCTTTTTCCACTCATTTGGGAAATATGAATTGCAATAGTTCCTAATAGCAACCTCAGGCAAATGTCGGAGAACTACATTTGGAATACTATCAGTACCACATGATTTCTTGTTGTTTATCTTGCGAAATATGAAACACAAGTCTTCATAGCTGACAAAATAATCAATAAGATTCAAGCTCGGTATGAGGTCAGATGTTAATGTTTCATCGAAATGAAGAATTGATTGGCCGTTCAGGCTTGATTTGAAGTCGGAAACTTTTGCTTCAACGACCTCTGAAAAAATTTCGTTCCCTCTCTCAGGGTTTGGTAGATGAACCAATTCAAAATGTGTTCCAATCAGGGCAAGTTTATCCAATCCTTCACAAATAATCCTGTTTCCATTTCTATCCGGAGTCGTACTATCAATTTCGATACCAGCCCTATCGAGAAGATTTATCTCATCACTAGTGACTTCAAGATTCAGTACCTTCACTCGAGACTTCTTGCGAAATATGCTATTCACTTTCGCGAACACGCCGTCTGGGTCCTGTGGGCTAATACCCCTCAATTTTTCCGCCCATTGATTGCTGACCTCACTCCTGAAGTATGACCGGATTAAGTTCCGGACATTCTTCAGATGTAATTTCAACAAAGACAACGAGGGATGGTTGTAGTCCAAAAATCGTCGATAAATATTGTTGAGGCGTGTGAGAAGAAGGCTTTTCAATCTTTTCAACCTTGCGATGGTTAGTGTTTCATATCCTTCCATATATTTTCGAAGTTTAATCTTGGAAACGACTTTCTCAATCGTTTCCAACGTCAGCTTCTCTAACTTCGACAAATAGGCATCTATTTCATCGTTAGTTAGATTCCTGTCATTAGGAACCATTGAGCAAGAGTTGCCACCATCAGAAGGGGGACATTGCTTCTGGTACTCTCGATTAAACTTCTTTTGAAACTTTCCCCAGTCTGTTTTTTTGAAATCCAACCGATGATTTTCATGTTGAACTGGAATGAGGAAGAAATCATCCCTGTGATGATTGATTTCCATTACGATTGCGTTATGGTCGCTATCATAAGGAAGCACCTGCAGTTTCCGTTGAGGGCTATTAAAGCTAAATTAGAGTCTTGCGTCAGCAATGCAAAGGTCCAAATATGAATTTGTCCTAGGGTATGTTGGAAACTCCGACCCATATATAGTGCACCTGTATTCAATTTGGTTCTCTGTTATCCATGATTTCAGGAATACACCTCTTGGATTATTGGTGGCGTTCAGCCATGATGTATGCTTGGCGTTCAGGTCACCAGCAAGAATATAATAGTTATGCAGCCTGTTCAATTCGAGTATTTCGAACAAGGAATTGAGTTCCTCCTTGAGCTTGAGAACAGTTCCACCAGTTGCATAGGCAGAGATAACGAAGAGGTTATCCCCACCTGGCAGTGAGATTTTGATAACGGACACTTCAAGAGATTCAAAGCTTTTGAATTCGACTTTTTCAATATTTTGGAAGCGATAGGGTCTTCGAACCAATATCCCGGTGCCACCTCCCCCATCACCTGTTACCCTTTCGTTTCTTACGAACTCAAAATCCTTGAATCCCATGGAGTGCCATGAACTGAGGTGGGTTTCGGTTAGAAGCAGGATGTCAGGCTTTTGTCTGGCAATGAATTCAAGGAGATAATCACGCCGATGTAAAGTAACAATGGAGTTGACGTTGATCGAGATGAGACGAATCCTATCCGTGGGAATGTGACTGGATGACAACTTATTTTGAGGCATTTGAAAGCCCTAAACGCTGAAAAACAATGTTAATTTTCGAATCTTGTTTATCGATTCGCTCCGATAAGGAATTTAATTGTTGATAAATTTTAAGGAGCAGCTCATTATTGCCACTTACATTATTTATTTTATTTACATTGTCTGCTGGTCCTCTCGCAGCAAGTGCAAATGACACCCCGGTCTTGACGAAGTTGGTAGGTATCACACAGCGGTGTGCTTGACTTTGTTTTGGAGTTACTTTAACCTTTGCATCTTGATACCGGGGGCATCCTCGATATGATGCTGGATGACCAAAGGCACCGCAGTTCACACAATATAGTTTTTCTTTTGGCTCCGCCTGAGCCAATTTGCACTCACCGGGAGCATGAATGTCTTTGCATTTTACACACCTATATTTCATGGCGCAATTGGCAGCCGAATGCCCGAATCTTTGACACCTGTAGCACTGGTTGACCTCACTTTTCTGGAGGCGTTCCCACCTCACCACGCGGAAGTTCAAGTACAGTATTTTCTGCAGGGCACTCGAACTACTTTTGCTGGAAATCTGGACTAAGTAGTGAGGCAAGTTTTTGCGCTCCACAATCGATCTCCTTGTTGCAAAGTTTTTAACTGAAATAGACTGTATTTCTGGTGCAGCTTCTTGGAGCACTTGAAGAAGATCGACTGTGTCCTCACCACAGTCCAGACCCTTCAATAAAAAGGTTTGGTCCTTTTCGCTTTTCGGGGTGTACGTGAAATACGGAACATCTCCAGAATTTAAGGCACTTTTTGTTGCCTGGAAATCAACCAGCGACTTAGTCCTTATTGTCAACTTATCGGCATTGACTCTTTTTATCTGAAAATCTTTTAGTTTATTTTCGGCTGCCAAAAGCCGAACCATATCTTTGCCCGTTTGCCCAAACACATTGATTGGTGGGACTTTTTCTTTTTTTTCTTTTTTTCATCAATCTTAACGGACGGACCAGCAGACAAACCTTTTGGTTTTTTCTCCCGATTTTTAACTCTAAGATATTCAATGAAATCATTATCTAATTTTGACGTTTTACCTGTATCCTCTTCAACGTTCATCGTTTCTTTAAGACCAACTAGCGCTGCATAATAATTTCTGCTGTCGTTTGCGCCTCCTGCGCTGAGGACATCCTCTTGATTAGCTTCTTCCTGTGGCTTTTTAGTTTTCTTGTCTTCAGATTTTGAGTGTGGTTGTCGGCCTTTCTTGATATCTTTATCCTTGTTGAACGTTAACGTTCCAACAAGTGCTTCTAACGATTTAACTCGAAGCTTGAGTTCTTCATTTTCCTTTTCAAATTTTTCAGCTTTCTCTTTTTCTTGGATCAGCTGTTCGATCTCGATAACCGATAGGATTGTCCGGTTTTGTTCTTGATTCTCGTATTTTTTTTTAAGTATTTTTTCGCCCATCATCATTGGCGATGGGCATGGTCCTTCTAATTGATGGCTGAAGCCATCGGGCTCCTCCATCTCGTTGCTTTCGCAGCGAGACTAGAGGGAATGTTCTCAGACCGGGACTTCCCTTGAACGTATTTTCACTTTTGATATTTCTTCAGGAAATGAATTTCAGGTATTCGATAAATGCTCGAATAATTCGACGGTGATGGTTTTCCCAATAAAATCAAAATTTGCTTTTGACTGGCTCGTAAAAAAATATTGCAATTGTTTGAAACTGACTTTTGCGAAAAATTAATTAATTTTTAAAATTAATGACAGGAGCGATTAAAAACACGTCTACACGCAACGAGTGCTAGACGTAGAATTGCAGCGCTTGTCTTGTCATGGATAGTCATGGATTAGCTAATCAGCCAATCACATGAAATCAAGAACCATGTAGTGTAAGCAAAACTGACGACAGATACAAGCCATATGGTAGCAATTTGCATATGTATTAGTCGGCCTACTATGGACAAGCTTCCGGTAGCTGTCACCCAACTGCGGCATTAGCAAATGCTTATATTTCGTCATATATACTATTTTCCGAATAAAAAACGTGCCGAACGCATTCCGTGCATGCTATAAATTCACCTTGTATAGCCCATTGTGCTCCTAAACTTTCCAAGACGAGCAAATGAAGCACACGTTTCGCACCTTCCACTGATAGCTCAGCGTTGAGATGTAAACAAACTCCTATAAATTCACTTTGGAAGGCGATAAAAACTAAACGGGTATAAGAACTGAAATAATTTTCACTTCACTAGGAGCGCTATTGTGTTCTCCGCGGATCATCTGGATTCCACTGTAGAAATCCGCCTCTAAATTGTACAAAACCTCGAATTTTTGTTGGCACCTCCACAATCCTTCATATAACGCCATGTAAGTTAGCCAGCAAAGTCGGCCTACTAATGGTCATGTGTGTGGTAGTAAGCGCTGCTGCCATATGGCTTGTATCTGTCGTCAGTTTTGAGTGTAAGACACTCAGGCACCGCTTGGTTTGGGGAGCAGATCAGAAATCTCCGCAAAATAGATGTTGAAATAATAACTTCCGAATACAAATAGGGACTCTAATATCATTTGGCCTTACTAGTCATATAATGGTGGTAAACCACTCAAGTATAAATCAGAAGCAGGACCAAACGATATTGATGTCCAAAGACAACACACGTCCGGAAGTTACTAAGTTGCTGGGGCACGATTAGTGCAAAAGCCCTCAGTAGTTACCTACCCGCCAATAATCTTGAGACCTGGTAGGGACACCAGAGACGATGAGCTGTCTCGTGCTCACGACTGATGATACAGCCGGGCATTTTCGGGCCCCACGTTGGGCGCCATTTGTAGTGATTAGGTTTTACAAAAAGTCCGTAAAGAACTGCAGCGATGGTCTACTGCCTCGGCAAAAGAAGAAGGAGATATCCGCCGAGAATGTGCTTGTGCTGGGGGAATGAACCCGCTCTACGACACCGCAATGCTAGCCTGCCAGCGCATTCACGCGTCCCCAGACAAGGGCATTCTCGGCGGATATCTCCATCTTCTTCTGTCGAGGCAGCAGACCATTGCTGCAGTCCTTTACGGACTTTTTGAAAAACGTAATCACTACATAGGTTTCTTTCCGTATGTTTGTGTTTCTCATTTTCTTTAATAACTCTTGCGTTTTTTTTTTTTTGTTATTCTTTCCAATTCTTCACTTGGAAGCGTAATACGCTTGCCATACTCAAAGCTTTCTTGATCCTTTTTCCGTTTTATGATTTTTTCATTTGTAGTATTTACAATGCCTGGCCTCGGGTCCCCCAGCGATGAGAAGCAGTCGGGCTCCTCCATGTCCCGGCGAAAGTTTCTTCTTTTTTGACCTTTTCGAGAGCTCCGTGCAAGTAAAATCCAGATACTAGATATATTGTTCCAATAATTCGACGACTTGATAAGTTTTATTTAAAATTTATTTGGAATTAACGTTTTATTGACAGAAGCGATTAAATACACGTCTATACGCAACGACTGCTACACGTATCAAGCATAATAAGATTTTCCCATAAATACGAAATCCACTTAAGCATTGGTTAGTCGTAGGCTGAGTTTAATATACATACATGAAAATCACAATTACTTGTTACAAACTGTATAAAAATTGTCTTGCTGAAATATGGATTTAATTCGATTGATAATTGAATAATTTGTTGAGAAAAATCATGATTGTTCAGAACGATTGTAATGATTACAATCAATGACATAACTGCTCATTATGGTATCTTAAGCACCAAGTGTGTTGGAGCATGCAGCCTCACAGTAAACAATAATTGCTTCGCTTCAAATGATAATAGAAATAAGAGAACCTTATACACCTTCAAACAGAGCAAGCTTTTGGAGTAGTTAGCAATCCATTTTCTGACCATAGCTTGATCTTGATTGTATTGACAATTTGGCTTCCGTCCAAATTAATTATTTAATTTTCGCATGAAAATAGTTTGTTCGTCTTTACTATCATGTTCGAACCTACATAATATATCGTATGGCTCATTGACTGATATGTTGGCCCAGCTGTCATGTATGTTTCCGACGCATGGCGAAGAATTAATGATTTAAATTTTAATTTTATCATATTCCAGTGCCTTAAAAGCAGTAATCAATCAAATAATACAAACAAACGGTATCTTTTTCCATGAAAATTTGCACGATATATTGTGTAACTATCTTGAAATCCAACTGATGCGGGCAGTACCTGACTCTTCTTGAAATTGGCCGCATTGGTATTCCAACAGCTTCGCGATGAACATTGAATATCGAGTGGCAAATATTTTTGTTTTGTAGAATCTGATATCAGAGAAACGCGAAAATGTTTTATTTTGGGTGACGACTCTTGCGCGAAGTAGTACAGCGTATCAACCTTCCATAAAATCCGGTGTGTAAATAACTCGATACGCGAAAAAAGGAAAAACCAGATAAAAGTTGACACACGCAGGTTCTACAGGTTTTGGCTGAATATTCAAGTCAAGAAAATAAATAAGAAAAGGTTTTACACGGCGCAGCTT
Source organism: Odontomyia ornata (assembly GCA_963969285.1). Taxonomy (NCBI): domain Eukaryota; kingdom Metazoa; phylum Arthropoda; class Insecta; order Diptera; family Stratiomyidae; genus Odontomyia; species Odontomyia ornata. Next base: position 203,368,536 of record OZ017742.1, on the reverse strand, counting down.
CAGTATCGAATTAAATAGCGCATGCAAAATACCAACAGATATTCACAACACAGAACTATCTTCAACCAGAGCAACAGTAAACGCACATGTGCATCTCTTCATCAAACTCATATGCAACACTTGGAAAGTGGACAAGAATCTACTTGTAAAGTTAACAGCAGCTCCTGCCAGTGAATATATTGTAAAATACACTACTATCGCTGATCTGTTTCATCTTCCCGTGTTTTATCATGAGATATGCCTCAAAAATGTTTCACTTATCTTGTTTTGTTATTTTACCCAATAATAATGTAATGATGAAAGCTAATCGGCTCGACCTTATCATGGAGGTTTCAGATCGCAGCTCTTAATCATGCTGTATAAATTATTCTTTCACCATATAACAGATTTCAAAGTGCGAATATGCATGCGCGTACAAACGAAACGTTCATGTTCACTATCTCAGGGGTACGAAGTAACACAATAATAACCAACCTACCTCAATAGTTCCAAGCGAAATTCCACAAAAAGTTTGTATGTACTGTAAACTGCACTCAAACAGCAATTCAAATAAGTTTTCAGAAATATAATGTTAACAATCCGTTGGGAGTTCGTTATCGGGATACTGCCACATGCACTAGAGGACGATTTGTTATCATTGGCGGAAAACACCTACAAACTCATTAACTGGCTCAAATGCGTACTCGTTAGTAATGAATTGTGTCTGGTACTTGCGAAACCGAATAGCAGTTGGTAAAATTAAACGCGATACTAAACCATATTGAAAGGAGTTACGCGAGGAAATATTCAATTTGGCGCACGAGTCGAAAGTACTATACTGTTCTAGTCTAAACAGTGTACTTCACTACAGTAAACCTAACATCTTGGAACCCGCGTCGAGTACTAATTTTCTCTTTTTCAAGAGTATCCAGAAAACACGCATGCGTAAAAAGATTTGAATTTTCACTTTGTATTAATTGATCTGAAATTGCATTCGCCGTAACCTTGCGCCGCCTGATTGCTATAGATAATAGAGTTATCATTCAGATACTAACGTCCTTTCCGTGGGTGTTTCTTGCTGCATTGGTAAACTTCCACGCTGACGAGAAAGTGCCAATGAAGCTTCGAGACGCGAGGAAATGAAGAATTTTCAGTTAAGAAGTCCAAGCAGCACCTGCTTGCGAAAAATTGCCGTTTTTCTGCACACAAAGTTATATATAATAGCTGCGAGCTGGTTCGCGCCTATCGTGTGGCATTGAACAAGCATTAGAGACCACTCTCGTTCCTGGATTGCTGCCAACCCATGGGAGTATTAAATTCTCGCATTCAAGAGTGCTTGTGCAGATCAACTGAGGTATCATGGCAATATTTAAATCTAATCCATGCACCGTTAAGCGTGGTCGAGCTTTCAAAGAGTGCAAATTATAAAAACATTAGTCTACTATATATTCACCCCCATACCGAATAGATAATTATATTTTAAGATGTTCAGGAATTTTCCGGACTTCTTAAAAAATAACATGTTTGAATATAAAAGATGCATATCTTCTGCGACAATGTGTGGATATAATTGCAATTTCTATAACAGAAGAAATTTAGTGCCCCCGATGGAATGCTGAAGTCAGCAAGCTCTAATATCAACGTAGCCGTTAACAACTGTAAGGATTGTCAAGGAGAAGGCAGTGAAATTTATGTAAGAGAAAGAATTAAGTTCAGAGTTCTCTTTGGCAGATATTACATATTATATAATTATCGCAACGGAAAGTGACAAAGGAGTCATTAACAAAAATATCTGTTATAGGGCTCAAAATCAGAGCCGCATCGAACTCATTGATTATATTTATATGACATCTACCTAATTTGTAGAGGCATGACAAACGTATTAGGTTTAAATATTTCTAAACTTAATAATAATATACACTTGAATAAAACTGTCTATTCTTATTTTTGCGCCACGTGCGGAGTTCCTCAATGTCCAATTCTTGATAATTTCTCTCCTTTCCCACCTTTACCTTAAAGTCCCCAACAAAAATTCCACATCGTTTGATGGCATGGAATAATAAAACCTTTCCAGAAAGCTATAAAAATTATCTTTTACTGACTCATCTTTTACTTCTGGCTGAGTGCAAACGCTTTCAAGCCATATGCTTACAAAACTTTGCTCGAATACGGACTCACAAAAGTCTTTTGTTGACCAACTTGGAGTGAATTATTGACAGCATCATATCTTTCCCACCTCAAATTCCCGAAGTTAAAATATCTTTATACTTTTGGAAATTGTTTTTTTGATCTCATATCCATAATATCAGAGCTGAGCAGCAAATTCCAAGGCTTTAGTTGAATGTTTTAACGTTGATTCATGAGTTAAAGATCGCTTAAGGCTCCTACAAATTTTAGACATTGATCTTAGGGGGGTCCCCTAAGATCAATGTCTATTTTTTCAGGAATTCTTTAAAGCTATGGCTGGGTTCTGGTTTATTTCTGAATAAAAAATGTTGTTTTTAACCGACTTCCAAAAGAGAGAAGGAAGGTTATCAGTTTGACCCGTATATTTTTCTTTGCTATTTTTTCTTTATGTATGCTCGAGAAAAATTTTTCAACGGAGAAAGACAGAAAAGTCCTGTTTTTGGCATATGATACTTCCTGTTAAGTTCCATTTAAAGGATATGATGATCAAATAGCAATAAAAATTTTTACCGTTAAAGCTTAAAAATTTCGGACTTTTACCCCGATTTTTCAGCATAACTGACCGACGCATTTAAGGATTTTGACTGTAGAAGCTTCAAGCAAAGAACTAAAGGATTTTCCATTAGGGACATAACAATTTCGTATCTTTATATGAACGCACCCTTAAACTTTCTGAATAAACTGTCAATGTCACAACTTTAGTTAGAGTCATGATTTTCATCATGGTGTTATAAAAAATATCTTAATGATGCCTCTCTTGATAATTCTGACTGGCAATCGCACCTTACCTTAGAAACACCTCAATGAATCTTCCCGATGGAAGAAAAGAAACGACCTGAGTTTGATTTTTTCTTAAAACGTAATAATACTCATATTAATAATGTCGCGTGTTATGGTTCGCGGCCAATAATTTTAATGTTCCGGGAAAGTGAAAACTCAATGTCTTTTAAATTAAATTAAAAGAGTTTATTAAATTACTTAAAAATGCACAATCACTTATTTGGTCTATTTCAAAATTTTAATTTTCACTATTTAAATCTAACTTCCACTTGTCCATAAATTTCTATCGCAATTGTCTTCTAAGATCACTTCACAATCAATGAACATCACTTTTCTATTACTCGAACAATATCGCTTTCCACACACTATCGCAGTTTTTTTCGCGGTCGAATGAATGATCCACCCATTCATTCAGCTCGCCTTTATATATCCGTTCAATGCATTTCTCGTACATTGGCGAATGTTCTGCTGAAAGGTATCTGGTATATTCGAGCAGATTAATGAATGGAGTGACGTCACTTTCAGATGTTGATCATGCTTAGTGGGTTCTCGTGGTTTCGAGTAAATTCATTTTGTTGATGTTCTTAATGGTTGTCAAAACAATTGCGACAGTAGCTCGCAGAATTCTTTGTACATGTAACAATAATAATCACAACTCAAGTAACGTATTCGAAATTGTGTGAAGTCTCCTGACTGGTTCTGGTCCGGGCGACATTGGCGGTGATTGATGAGGTCCGGCCAGGCGCTAGCCAAGGGACCCTATTTGATGGTGGGGCTGGCTTCGAACGGCGACTGACGAGGTCCAGCCAGACGGAAGCTGAAGAGCCGAAGTAACGATGAGATGCAGCAACACAACAGAAAGGCCAGGCGCCAGCCAAGGGACCCAGTTTAGTCGAAGTTGAACGTGTCCAGGCTAAAACCGAGGCATTGTGTTTCTATACATAGTGGTGTCATCGTAGCGAACATTTTAACTCCACATTGGGGGAACCTATGTTTCTGGTGGCGCACCTATCGCTGGTAAATGTCTGAGGTAGAATATCTTTAGTGAAAATCCAATCCAAGTACAGGAACTTTTAAAGCTGCTTTGAAAGTGGTTATGAACTTTGAGATATGTGATATACATATATCAACATATTGGCAAATCCAAGCGAATGAGTTGTGTAGGATGGATGTATATTCGCTATGTGACGGCATGCCCGCGATACGTTTTGTGTGAAGATTCACCACCGCGATGTATGGCTGAAGCTAGTCGTTATCGTTAGATTATTTCATTCTTCGCAATTATAGAAGATTGTAAATAAATGTAAATATTTTCGATTTTGTATGTCCATTCATAAATTTGGGACGTGTTCATTTTATGAATGAAAGTGCACAACGTTTTGTGACAAATAATTTAAGAAATAATACTTTAATTGAATTTAAAAGATTATAAATTCATTATATTTAAATTGATTTTCTTTATCGCTAAGTGTTCTTTCTATGCTTTTTTTCTAAACAATAATTTATATAAAACTAGATTGTTGAGTGTAATTCTATTTGGAAGCATCAAATATCTAACTAAGTAAGTATACATATTAGAATTAGAAATACTGATGTTAATAAAATCACAACCATAGTTTTTATTTTTGTCGATTTTAAAATTATCATTGAATAAATTGCAATGAAAAGACTTTTGACTCTGACAAACGCTTGGAAATAAAAAAAAACAACACTCAAGTATGATCAGTGAGAATTTCATTGAAATATTTTTCCTAAATTATTGTTACATCAAAGAATGTCTTTGCTTTATTTTGTACGACAAGGGATATCAGCTGAATGCTGACTCATGGTTGCAAGGACTGAAATATAATTGCTTTCTTTTTAATGAATAATAATTGTACGTCGGTTTTTGTATGAAAAATGTAACATTTAAAAATTTATAGTAGCAGTATCCAATCAAACTCTTTATAGCTGTTTGTCTTATTTAACTTTCATAAGAAAAATCATGCTTTCTTGTCGTGACTTTATTTGATTAATTTTTAGCATGTACATATTTCGATGGTAGTACCTGTCTCGTCAATACAATAAATTAATTTACTTAAGAACAAATGATTACCATCAAATTACGTACACACTGAAAGTTGATGAGAAATGAAAAAATGAATTTTCAATTTCATAAAAGTTAGAAAATCAATCCTGAAAAGAGTGATTTTCTTTGTCTTATTTGTGCTTGTTTTCAAGCAATGTTAAATATAATTATTTGTCGAGCATAATTATATTTTGCAATGAGCGAATTACAAAAAATTAATGATAAAGCCAAATCCATAATAAATGTTACTTTGCAATTAATTTCAAGCTTGTGATTTCGATATCAGGAAGCTTTAGAAAATTGTTTTTACGGTGATGTTGTTTTGTAGGGGCTTATAAAAATTATTTTTTCAACAAAATTGACAATATCAGTTTGCTCATCCCATCTTTGCATCACAGCAAGTTTTCCAAACAACTACAAAGGCTATAATCGACCTTTCGGACTCGTTCAAAAGCAAGAAGCAAATGAACGTTTTAATAAAATAAAAAAAAAAACAACATCAGTTGCGTTTCGGGAGGCCTGAGTATATAAAATACTTTAAAGGGCTCTATATAAAAAAAGCACGTTTTTCCCCCACCACTAGGAGGTAAAGTGCAAAGCGTGTTTTTAATGTGGTATCACCTGTATGCTTTATCCATTTCACACAACATGCGTTTAAAACTTCTGATAATCATAATCCCTCCGATAGGCTGATCACAATAAGAAGTTTTGGATTTAATGAGGCAAATAACATAATCTTCACGAAGGTGTTGACGAAAAAAAAAGAGTTTCAGATATAATTATACAAGCAAAAATTATGAAAGCATTGCTAAGGTGTAGCGGAATGAGAAAAAGGGAGAGATAAAGTGTAGTACGTAGCTAATAATTTCTGAAGCTAAAACTCAACTATCGAGCGAAGCACGCTTGGGCACACGGTTGCGTGACAAAAGCCACAAGGATGATGCCAATCAAAAAATTAACCCCAACACAAAGAACCTGCGCTTGGTAGATAAAAAATAGTACACATTAATAGAAAATAGGTGGCAAACTGATCAAATCAAAGGAAACAAAGCTTCAGATCTTTAGAATGCTATGGCATTGAAACATCACCGATTACTTAACTACCGTTTAAATCTGGATCTGAGGTGGTTATTTGCAGTGCATAAAGGTTAGGGGGATAACATGTAAACATAAGTGATGTGGAATATTTAACAGACCTTACTGTTGCAATATGAAAAGACTACTTGAATAAATATTCGGCCGTACTAGTTGCACATATCTCTTAATCGTCGTTACTTTTGGAATATCCTGATTCAACAGCGGCTGAAATCGTTGCAGATACGGAACCGCTTAAGGCGTGCCTTTCTAGTTTTACTAACATTTTATCGAAGCTATTTGGGTTTATATGCACGCCCGAAAGTTGATGAATAGTGATGATAACATTATTATCAAATTCACGTACCTTTCTCCATGAAAGGATTTTAATACAGTAACGGATGTTATTTTTCAGATGGATATTCCTCAAATTTTTAAGAAGTTGAAGCATATCAAAACAGTTGTATATTCGTCTACCTTCCAGTATGGATTTCAGTGGAGAACCTAATTAAGTTTAAGCATCGTCAATTTACTGCACTTTGATCACAAACCGTTCCTAATATATCTAAACCAACACTGAAAATCTAATTCATGGTTGTTTTTATAAAAAAAAAAAACTGCAGGTTTCCATTGGGTGTGCCAACGATTGACCCAATTCCTTGCTTCAAAATTAGAAGCAGAGTGTTTAATGCTACGTTGTTGAACCGCTCAGCGTTTCCAAAATCACAAAAACCATAAATAATGTCTTCTGCGGAATTATACAAGTATTCCAGTTCCGTTCTTATTGATACCTCGTCAAAAAGTAAAACACATCGTCCATCTAAACATTCCTTTGATTTTTTTCTTAAGCACGTCTTTTATGGAATCAGCAAAACCAGTTTGGAAGTGAAGATTCAAATAGCAGTGCTGAATAGTCCTTACTGAAGGAACACTGAATCCTATGTTTAGAAATTCCCTATAAAGGGAAGGGGACTTATTCATTCATTCAAGTTAAAAAATTTGCTCATTTACCTTCGGATCTTTTCGCACTTCAAGTGGAGGAAACAACTGAGATGACAGGTTATTTAAATTTAAATCGGCTAAAATTGGACGGATGGAGTTTTATTTGGGCTTTTCTCTGGGCTGAATGGGATGAGAATTCTCAAAATATTTTTTTTTGCAGTTTTCAACTCAAAACTACACTAAGGATCCATAACATACTCACTATTTGGGCAAACGCTACTAATGACAGGCGTTAGCAATGCATTTTGCTTCAATATCTTTCTACGGCCATATTTTCTAATACAGGAGTTATAAAAATGATCTTCACCCAGAAATTGGAATTTTTTTCAAAAAGTTTGTGTGCGAAATGCTTATATGCTCTAACTAGACATTGATTCTCTAGTCCTGAGGTATTCCAAAATTTTTATACCTACATATGAATTTCTCAAAATAAAATATAATTAAAATTTTAAAATATTGATACTTAAGCCTTTCCTTAAACGTATTCAAAGTTAAACACTTTCTCATCTTCACTTCGAATTTAAAGATCTAATGACCCATATATTGAATATTGCATTTATTCAAAACTTTCTAACGGTGAACCCTATGAAACCTTAAATCCCATGAATTTTCCCCACATTTCGATTGTGAAAAGCGATTTCGAAGATTGCAAAAATCGTTTGAGGCGCTTTATTTTTCTGATTATGGGTTGTTAAAAATTTGCCAGAAATAAGTCTATGATAGCGCACGATCGTTTTAACCAGGGGACGTGGGTTCGATACCCGGTCTGTGCACCAAGTTAGTTTACTTTTTCCCTATTATTAGTTGATTGTTTACTTATTTAGAATATTATAGTATATTTTCAAGTTAAAAAATTTGCTCATTTACCTTCGGATCTTTTCGCACTTCAAGTGGAGGAAACAACTGAGATGACAGGTTGTTTAAATTTAAATCGGCTAAAATTGGACGGATGGAGTTTTATTTGGGCTTTTCTCTGGGCTGAATGGGATGAGAATTCTCAAAATATTTTTTTTTTTTTGCAGTTTCCAACTCAAAACTACACTAAGGATCCATAACATACTCAATACTTGGGCAAACGCTACTAATGACAGGCGTTAGCAATGCATTTTGCTTCATTATCTTTCTACGGCCATATTTTCTAATACAGGAATTATAAAAATGATCTTCACCCAGAAATTGGAATTTTTTTCAAAAAGTTTGTGTGCGAAATGCTTATATGCTCTAACTAGACATTGATTCTCTAGTCCTGAGGTATTCCAAAATTTTTATACCTACATATGAATTTCTCAAAATAAAATATAATTAAAATTTTAAAATATTGATACTTAAGCCTTTCCTTAAACGTATTCAAAGTTAAACACTTTCTCATCTTCACTTCAAATTTAAAGATCTAATGACCCATATATTGAATATTGCATTTATTCAAAACTTTCTAACGGTGAACCCTATGAAACCTTAAATCCCATGAATTTTCCCCACATTTCGATTGTGAAAAGCGATTTCGAAGATTGCAAAAATCGTTTGAGGCGCTTTATTTTTCTGATTATGAGTTGTTAAAAATTTGCCAGAAATAAGTCTATGATAGCGCACGATCGTTTTAACCAGGGGACGTGGGTTCGATACCCGGTCTGTGCACCAAGTTAGTTTTCTTTTTCCCTATTATTAGTTGATTGTTTACTTATTTAGAATACATTGTTATGCTTTCGTGCCACAATGGTAGAATTTTTTAAAACGCATCACAGGATACCATCCATTCTAAATCGACAATTTTTATGCTGTAACTAGGTTCTCAAGGAGGATTTGATTGTGGACTATATTCCAAAATATTTCGTGAAAATTAAGAATAATGTTTATTCGTACGATTTAGAATAGGATAGCTTTACTCACTAGATAAATATGTTCCCATGATCTCTCGGTAATATTATTGAAAATCGATTATTTTTTAAAAAATTTTTCGCAGGTCATCAATAGTGCAAACATATCACACTGTACAAATGTGAGAAAGTTTTTAAAATATCTGTGGCTTCAAAAAACGCAGTAAAATGTGAAAAAGTTTCTCGGGGTCTCGCCACATCCATTTGCATTTATGATATAAATTCGCAGTTCCGACCTTTATATGGAATAAGTTATATGGAGTACTAGTCTCAATTATTTCAGAGCCAATTTTGAATTTTTCTTAAAATTTTATTTCACAGTCCTTCGCGCTTGTGTTGCATTTTAAAAGCTTCTGAAAGAAACCTCTGATTCACATCAAATCCATTTTAAAACAACGTTAATTTCAATCTCGTTATTCTATTTCATTCTTTATTTTAGTGACATCGTAGTTATTATAAAATATCATTATGACTTTCTACAAAAAAGATGATATTGCCATTCTTTTCAACTTTGTTATCATTACTCAAAATAAAAAGAAACTGACACAAAGTCAAGTAGACCTATTTTATTAAATGTGTGTTTGCATTATGAAATTAATTCGCAAAAGCTTGATATCCATTTAAGATATGGAATTCTTCAAAAAAAATCATAAAAGGAATTATTAAGTAATCATAACCTGAAAATCACATATCTAAATTGAATAACACACGATGCAAAATTCATTTACTTGCGTATCGTAGAACTTCTATTAACAGCTTCAAAACTTATATTACAAGTTATATCATCCTACGAATAGTTACAAAATATCTTTAAATTCGCTTTTTACTTATCATGTTGCCCCTAACAATGATAATTTCCTCAGCTTCTCATAAAATAGTGATAACCAGGCAGCTTTACATCGAAGCTTCCTTCGAATTCTATCTCGATATTGTGAACTTTTTGCCTTTGAAAGTCACTTGAAAACTTAAAGTAAAAGTTGATCATACCTTTTCTCTAATAACTCAACAAAAATACAAGTATCGCATATTTTCTAGATGTTTCAAATAAGGAATTGCGACAATGAAACGATACAAATCAAACTCTTTTCCCTTAATTGATACGAGAGATTACGGATCTCCCTCTAAATATTAAAAGATGTGCTTTACTTTACCAGAAAATAACTATAGAATACAATATGAAAAACTGTACCTGAAAAATTATATGACTTATTTCTTTTACATCATGCAACTGGTACCATTTTTTTTATAGATATTAAAATGTTATTTAAAATATTTTGATTTAAATTATAAAATGAATTAATTACTTCTTTCGTAATGGATTAGTTAATTCCAACTCACAAGCAAATTATCCTCATTTGGAAATCATTAGTGATTTACTTTTTTAAAAGCAATCCATTCATTCTTTCAAAATTCCTATCGCGAATATTATATTCCTCAAAAGAGCCCACGAATATCATTTGCTACGTTGCAATTGACCACGATAAAATTCATTTCGTTCCATAGCAGATTTGATCATTAGACAACGATGCATTGAAGCTCGCCAAAGTGACATGCATTAATCTAAGACACATTGGCTGAAAGAAACTTTTGTTCGAAATGCTAAAATCGACATCGCAGCGCCATCTATCCTGCCAATTGGCGTTCACCGTGACACCACTATGTATAGAAACACAATGACCGAGGTGCAAACTTACGTTTTCGCTTGCTGGAAAAACACAGAGAGCGATTGCTCCGCTCCTCGCGATTTTATACACATTAAGTGCTGACGCTGCCAATCAGGGTTATTGACCTTTTCCCCGATCGATCAGAATTCCACCTATCATTTCTACTGACCGTATATTTTCGTCAATCCATTTTCTTTTATGAACAGAATTCAGTACACTGCCGGGGAAAATGCTGGATTTGCATTTCCTTCAATTCAATTTTCTTCCTCCGTAGAAAGTCATAGTTAAAAGCGCTTTATTCAATACTAATCGTTATAAATTTTAAAAGAATATGACGCAAATTCCAAACAATAACAATACAATAACTTAATGGCCCAAATGGCTCTCTAAATTTATACGTTATCAGTTAAACACATTTTATCAAAAAACTATAGCAAATCCAAATTAATTAAGATTATTATGTATTTAGTGATTTGATCGGAAAAAAGAGAAAAAACCAGCCAACACTATTCCTAAATTATTTATAATTTTAACACAACAGTGAACTTTGATCCTACACCTAATATGTTATAACCTAATTCTAATAAAATTCAATCAAAAACTTTATCTTATACTAAAAAAAATTCGACCACAATATTCCTAACCTAAGGGTTTAACCTTATCTCTAAACCTAATATGATAAACATAACATTACCTAACCCACCCTACTTTTTAGCACAAATAAACAACAACACTAAATGTAGCAATAATGAGCTGAAACTCAAAAACTAAATAACGAAAACACAAAAACTGAAAATAAACACGAGTAATTTAGACGTTGTCACTCAGCCACCAATACCTAGATTGCTCTGTCTCAGCTTGACTAGCCTCAACGAATCTAGCAAATGAGTATCTCCATTGGAATTGTTAGTCTCGTGAACTCAAATTCGGAGGATATTTTATCTTCTTATCGGTGGCCCGTCTATATATGTGATATATGATTTGGATACCGGCAGAATCAAAGACATATCGATTTATGTCCAAATACACGAATGCTTCTGGAGGAACGAAGCCAGTAGCGAGGCAAGTCGTAATATACCAATATCAAAGGGTTTTCACTCACAGTTACAGACCTTGCGATATGCTTCCGAAGAAGTTTCAATATAAAGATATCGACTCTTGTCACTTTAGCAGTTTGACAAATTCTTCTATTGGATATATAGTGCTTCTAATTCATCTCAGGCTTTCTGTACATGCACGAAGACATTTTCTTTCGAAAACTCTTAATTTTTTCATAGTACTAGCACTCTGGTTGTACAAGATCTGACATCCATATGTCAAAACTGGTCTAACCACGGTCTTGTAACATATAATTTTCACTTTTCGATCAATGCATCTAGAATGAAAGAGTCTTCGTAGGGCCATGACTACTTTTTGTGCTTTACTGAGCATGATTTTGACATGTTCAGTATAGTACAGATACTGGTCGAGATGAACATCGAGGTATCGAACACAAGATTTATGCCGAACCCGTTCTGAACTACCCTCACCAGCTATGATGTGGAAATCCTTCCAATTACGTTTCAGGGCTTGACTGACCCCCTGCAGCTACTTGTATTGTAGCTTTTCTGTGTGCCATACAGATGATCAGATCAACAAACGCTACCAATGATAACGTTGGCAAGACGTTCAAATCAAAGCCGTTCAATAGCTTGCGAATGAATATTGAGAAGAGCAGAGACGCAGTAACTTTTCCCTGCTGTAGACCATTCAAGACCTTGGAGTCGTTGTCAGACTTCCATCAGTTACAACAAACTGTAATGATTTTTCTACCTTCAGCTCGAACGCGGAACCGACCTCTCATCGGTTCTAGACGTTAAGTCTGAGTAGTGCCAACGGATGGTACCAACAGGTCAACCAATCCGTGCACCGTAACCCATTCATGCGGTGACTGCTTGTCGGCCAGCTAGTTCGGAGAGGATTTCGGTCGCGGGTCTCCGAATGGATTACGCTCAATTACAATATTTCAGTCACCTGAACTTGCCCGTTTTCCAAACGCGTCAACAATTACTCATCCAGAACGAGAAACCTACATTACGTTAGTTCTGGATGCGATCTATCCACAGATCTCAAATCAAAAAAAAACGCTACAAAATCCCATAGGCGCGTTACCGATTCACCGACGCGGTACCGAAAAATATACTACTCGAACTTAAACCGAAGAAAACTACTCTAAGGAAATGGCGAAACAAGCAAAGGTACCGCGTACCGCGCGCGACGCGAAACCGACTTCAGCGGATTTGCAGAAACCCTACCCTCGCGACGGCATACTTACCCTACACTCTCTGTTCCCACTGAAAAAGAAGAGTCACTGAAAAGGAAAGTCGTGGGTTAACTTTTAGCAATTCATTCTTAGTTTATTCTGAGATACAGACAAAGCAAAATCCCTTTAATGCTGATTGTAATAGAAATACATACTAGCATATTTCTATGCGAAGCATTCACAAAGAGTGGTCTAACTAGTAAATTATACCTTAAATTTCCCAAGTGAAATAAAGTACTTCCAAAATAAAGTACTCTGAAGATGTAATTCAATAATTAGAAATATATGGAAAAAGATAAAAATGAAATAAATGATTTGCCTTTCTCTACATAACACAAAAATCTTTGAAAACTTGGTATGGTCGGTAGAATTTAATAACTACTTTAAAACAAAAGTAATAAGTACAAACAAAGTATCAATATTAGATATCGCGTATTTACTTTGCCTTCAACCATTTCATAAAGTGTAACATAGAATTATGCACATACAACCCCCAATATGGTTGCATTTGTTTTTGAACCATGTGAGTTATAAAATTTTACTAACGACTACCTTTTGATTTGGTGAGGCGCAACTTAAAAACTTAGTGATTGACCTATTAAACCTAAGATAAACTAACTTAAAACGTTTGAATCATAATAACTAATTTGATTCGCTTATATGGCAACAAACATATTTTTTGTATACTTAATAGATTTGATTTATAAATATTGATAAAAATGTTACCTAAAGTTTGATATATTTTCAAAATATGCTAGAGAATGGTTTGTGTGTAATAATAAAAATGTATAGAGACAGTTTTGGGATTTTAATAAGAGTCCTATAATATATAGTAGAACTATCTGCCTAAATTTGTGTCCCTTACTATCAATAATATTAACATAATTTGTTTCTAGTCTCTTTTTGTTGCTTTTCTTGTTTTGAAATAGTATAATTATTAGCCTACATTACTTAGTACCGAAATAGAGATACTTTCTGTTTTTTTCTTTTTTTTTTCTAATAGTAATTATAGTAATAATAATGTCTCCTTATGTTCACTTCGCATATACTTAATCAATAAATTTCAAGTATCTATCTCGTTGCGTCTATTGCATAACTAATCGTTTTTCATCTTTAGGGGTTCTTTAATTTTTAAGGTGTTCAATCACACTTGAAATTATATTTACTTAATTTCTTTTGTTTGTTAAAGAATTCTAATTAGCTGCTTACACCTTGTCTATAATTTCCATTCAGTCAAAAATGCAGTCAATGTTTTCTTGTTTTTCTCAACAATTTTGGACACCGTTTAAGGAACATAAACTGCATTGGAATAATTCGATTATTTGAGTAAGTAGACCTTAGTGGAGTGTCGATGGGACACTAGTATGCGAGGAAATTTACAAGTACGAATAATTATAACAATGATAAGTATGTTGCGGCGAGTAGTACAAGCGGTCTGTGTCGACATGACGGCATTCTTAAACTATAATTTATAAATCATCTATATCAATTTTTTCGTTAATAGGTACCTAACACCAAAGAATATTGAACACATAGTCGACTATTATGATTTTGAGTTGTACGTGCATAGCTCTGTGCACACTATATTAGTATAAATGCTCATAACTACTTCTATACGATTACTACCAAATCGTAAATTTGAGGGCGTCCAAAGAGGCTTCATTGGTAAAGTTGGGAGGTATCGCTTTGTACCTTACATTACCGAACATACTTAACATCCAAAGCGTTTCAGTTTACATAATATATGTATATATGTTTCTAATGTGTGAATGTCACTTAAAACTATTACTATATATTACAGCAATGATATCAATTTCGTTAGTGGACATCCGTCACATTGGCTCCTGTTCCAAGTATTCGTGTTTGAGACACATCAAGGCAGAAGGGCGAGATCGAGGCTCAAATGCTAACATTTTGCTCAATAAGTCGTTAGAATATTCGCCCAATTGTCGACATAAATCGACTGGTTGCTTTGGCATCCGGTGAGGAAAGTTTTCGCGAGCTAGATATTCATCAATTTTACCGAAGACTGCAATCTGTACTGCGGATTGCAAGCGATATGCCAATTGATCAATCTGAACAAGGTAGCAAGCGTTACTTCGAATTTCCGCATTAAGAAGTGTCAAATCATTTTTTTTTGGAATTTAATTAGAAATAGAATAATCGATTTCTAATAAAATATTGCAGACTAAATTTTCAGATTTAGTGTCGATTTTATAAATGTGCATTACAATCGCCTTAGAGCAGGGTAAAATGTGTTGCTTTTCCATATAGGCGAATTGAATACCGAGCACTTAGTCTGTCATCACTTTTATTTGCTCGTTTTCCAGCACAAATGACTTTCCCCCTAAGAATTGCTGCTTGACTTCTCAGGATCCGTACTTTTTTTTTTTTTTTACGTCCACAATATTTGTTTCTGGATGGCCTCCGCTTACTTAGAATTTTCTTACTAGATAATCTATGTTGCAAACTGCATTCGCTCCGCCGGACATAATCCGAGGGCTAATTCGGTGGTAAATTTAGTCGGCTGCCAATGTCTTCTCGGAAGCGGCTATCTCTTTCCTAATTTTTCTGCTCCGGTGAATGTCACTGCCTCACGAATAACGTTTTCCAAAAACTCTTTAAGCACACCACGCGTTTCTTCATAGATTAAACCGGGAATACGTTTCACTCCACCACGTCGCGCCAAACGACGTATAGCTGGTTTTGTAATACCTTGGATATTATCACGAAGAACTTTACGGTGACGTTTAGCGCCTCCATGTGGCTGTCAAAATTTCCGGTTGTCACCTCGGAAAAAACATATGTGCGTGGAATGGCACTTCATATGGCGGAAATGTGCTTCTTCAGATGTCGCCAGTGGCATAGTTTTCTCGATGGCCACGGTGGAGGGGCATTTCCAGATGGCTATGTCTCGAAATGTGCCGGGGTTGGATTAATTCTATATTTCGAATATTTATATCCACGGATCTAAATATTTGGACAGAAAAAAAAATATTTTCTGCACAACGATATCCGCACAACAGATGAAGTCCGCTGGCACTTCGAGGACATATCCATCTGGCAGGTTACAAGGGTTCGGGATCGAAATCACTTCGATTCCTGGGCGCAGGCGTCACATTACACATTCCCCCCCCCAAAATCGAAGTAATTACGATCCCGTCTCCTTGGTAAAAGGTCTTGGTTAGGGACGTGGCGGGTCGAAGATCCGTTTCGAAGGATAGGCTACAACCCTGTTCGTGAAGACTCGGCAGTGACTATATAGTAGGAAGTCAGGTGTTATTCGGAGGCCTTCGTCTAGGCAGAGATTTGGGATAAGCCAAGGTTTCTCGTGGGAATTAGTTGCACTTCATCGTCTAAGGTCTTTTGCGTGGTAAATTCCCAGGGTCTTACCAGTCATGTCCGCGATGAGGTACCGGGTGGGGCTTATGACTTGTATGACTCGACACTTCACGAATTTCTTGTCTAGTTTGGCACTGTAATGGCGGGTGGCATCGCTCTGTCGGAAGTTTCGACGATATATTTCGTCGCCGGCCTTAAAGCCAGAAGGATGAGATCGCAAGTTGTACCGCTCCTCTCCCATCCGTCTACTTTCTTCAATCTTCTCCCGCAGTTGATCTCGCAGAAGTTGGAGCTTTTCGTGCGGTTCTAGAACCACGATTGGGTCCTCTAGCGATTTCAGCTGCCGCAATAGCCGGTAAGCGCTCCCATGACAGATCATATACTGGCCGAACACTGCAAAATACGGCGAAATGCCGGTCGTGGCGTGGTACGACGAGCGCAGTGCACTAGTGATGGCGGACAATTTGCGATCCCAGTCCCTCTGATTCGGGTGGACATAGGCGCGAATGGCCGCTATGAGCGTACGATTCAGTCGTTCGGATGCGTTGGCTTGTGGTGAATAGACGGCAGTTCGTTGGTGGATGATGCCGTATTTGGACATTAGGTCTCGGAACTTGCTGGAGGTGAACTGGACCCCATTGTCGGAGACAAGTTTCTCCGGAACTCCAAACATGTGAAAGACTCGGTTCTCCAAAAAGCTGATTATTGGTCCAGTGTGCATGTTACGTAGTGGTTCTATGATAGGGAATTTGGAGAGCTGGTCCAGGACCACGACAGCTCCCGTGTGACCAGAAGCAGATCGAGGGTAAGGACCGATAAGATCAATGTACAAGCGCTGGAACACGCGTTCGGGGACCTCAACCTTACCCATGGGTGGCCGAAGGATGGTGTTGGGCGCTTTAGTGCACTTGCATAGCTCACAAGAGGCTACGTACGCTTTTATCTGTTGTGCCATCTTAGGCCAAAAGAAACAGGTTTTCAACCGCCTAAGTGTACGACCGTATCCGCCGTGCGCACTTGATGGGTGGTCATGAGCCCGCCTGATAAGATCAGTGGTTAATTCTTCGGGCACCCACAACTTCCACTGTTCTTCTTCTTGTATGGGATCTCCGGAGGCGTGTCCCATCCGTTTGTAAATAAATCCATCCGTCAACCGCAGTTCAGGAAGCTGGGGCTGTTGATTCTGGATAGTGTGAATCAGTTGTGTGTAGGTTACTGACTTGAAGGCAGGATGGTCCAGATCGATCAATTGGGGGCTGTCGTCCTCTTGGACCAACTCGGCTCCTTCAGGGGCGAACATTCTGGATAGGGTGTCGGGGACTACATGCTGGCTTCCTTTTCGGTGGCGAATTGTGAAGTCAAATGCCTGTAGTTTCAGTGCCCACCTGGCCAATCTGCCGTTGAGATCAGTCTGGCTCATTAGCCATTTCAGAGAAGCGTGATCCGTAACGATTTCAAAGGTGTGTCCCTCCACATAGGCTCGGAAGCGTTTCACTGCCAACACCGCGGCTAGACATTCTTGCTCGGAGACCGTGTAATTTCGCTGGGCTGGGTTCAACTTGTGAGACATGAAGGCTATAGGTCTCTCCTCGCCGTCTTGTGCAACCTGGACTAAGACTGCTCCCACCCCATGTTGACTCGCGTCACAATGGATTGAGAACGGTTTGTCAAAGTCCGGGCTGTGCAGTACGGGGGCCGTAGTCAGACTCTTCTTTAGCTCTTCAAAGGCTCGCAAGCTGGGCTCTTCCCAGACGAATTTACGTCCCTTACGCAGCATGTCGGTCAAAGGAGTGGTAATGGTGGCATAGTCACGTACAAAACGCTGGTACCATCCGCATAACCCTAAGAATCGGCGTAACTGTTTGGTGGTCTTGGGTAGTGGAAAAACGTCAATCGCTTGAGTCTTTTCCGGATCGGTCTTGATATGCCCATGCCCAATGATGTGACCTAAATACTTCACCTCCGTCATCACGAACTGGCTCTTCCTTATGTTGATGGTTAATCTTGCCCTCCGGATGTGTAGAGCCACCTCCTGAAGCAGGTCGATGTGTTCGTCAAAGGTCTCGGTTATAAGCAACAGATCGTCCAAGTAAACGAAAACTTGGTGCCGCAAATGAGGTGGTATCACCTTGTCCATAAGGCGCGTCATTGTTTGGGGGGCATTACACAATCCGAATGGCATGGTCACGAATTGATATAAGGGCCGGCCTGGGACTGTGAAGGCTGTTTTCTCCTTTGAACCGGGGTCTAAAGGAATTTGCCAGAAGGCGTCCTTGAGGTCTAAGCTCGTGATGAAATGGGCTTTAGGCAATCGACTCAAAATGCCTTCGATCAACGGTAGAGGATATGCGTCCTTGACTGTGACGGCGTTCAAGCGTCTGGCATCTAAGCATAACCGGACCTTGTTCGGCTTGACCACTAAGGTGACTGGGGAAGCCCACGCGCTCTGTGATTCTTCGATTACGCCTAATGATAGCATTCGATCCACTTCGGCATATAACGATTTTTCCTTCGCCGGAGATATGGCGAAATGTCTCTGTTTTATGGGTTTAGCATCCCCCACATCTATAGTGTGGAACACCAGGGCAGTCCGCCCGAGACCTTCCTTCTCGTGCGAGGGAAAAGCCGATATAGCCGAGTCGAGACGCAGTTGCTGAGTTACATCCAGTGTATGCCGTACTAAGTTAGTGGGTTGAGATTGGTCAGGAACGGTGGTGACGGACTCCAGGGTCGAACCGGAAAATAGTGCCGGGGCCAAGTTAAATTTTCGAACGAAATCCACTCCTAGGTAAAGATTCTGGGTTAACTGAGGTATAATGAAAAATTCCATAGGTTTAGTTACCCCTTTAAAGGTGACATCCGTCATAATTTTTCCCACTACAGAGTGACGAGTTCCGTCCGCCGTGCTTAACCAGGAGGTGAAATGACGGATTTGGTCCGCGTGCTTTGCCAGTACCTCCCCTGCAAACTCGGCAGAGATGCAATTCACACTGGCTCCCGTATCTACTAAGCCTGACACTCGTTTTTGCAGGAGGTGTACTGACGCATATGGCCGAACATCATCCCTCAATAATTCGTCTAAGTATATGTCCTTCAACACTTTCCTCGACTGCCTGACTTTTCTCCAGAAGCTCCGCATCCGACGCGTGGCTCGCTTGCTTCGCGGTGGGACATTTGTGGCCAATTCCTCATGGAAGATGCGCTGTCGAGTAGCCAAATAATTCCGCAACCTGACATGAAAAGGTTTTACATGCCAAGGAACCTTCGTCTCGCTATCATTTCCCTGCGCATTGGCCTCGGCGAAGGACGGCGTCGGTTGTGGAACTTCGGGAGAACTGGGTTTAGCGGTGCGAGTCAGCAGAGTTGGAGTCATGATGGGAGCTGGGTCATAGCTGGTGATGGGGTCTGGATTTGTTCGTCCGGGGTCTAGGAGTGCCGACGGGTGGTCGCGGCACTCGGTGGCAAGTTTTTTCGCCCTTTGCAATTTGCACAGTCAGGTGCGTATGTGTCGGCCTTCCCGCAGCGGTAGCAGAAAAGCGTCGGCTCCGCTGGACATGCGTAGAAACGATGTCCCGGTTGTCGGCAGTTCCAACAGACCGTCGGGCTTGTAAGTGCTTCAAGGGAGGGTCGATCAATCAATGCTGGGTCCTCAAGCTCCGGTGGTGCTCCGCTCATCGGTACTGGTACTGGATCAGCAAGCAGGTGGTCTGCTGCCATCAACTCCGCGGTGTGATGATTTCGGGGATTTGGTCCCGTTATGCGAGGTTGTGGGCGGAAGGTACCTCGTCGCTCATCCAAGTGTTCTTGTCTACGCGCATGGAGGCGCAATCCCTGTATGGTGTTGATGGGAAAATGTAGCAGGCTGTTCTGGAGATCCCAGCGCATGTTCTCTCTGATAATTTCTACTAATTCGTCCTCGGGCATGGTATTTCGCAGGCGAGTGCTCAATCTCACTATACTGGTGTAGTACTGGTCGAACGGTTCGTGAGCGCCTTGTTTCCGTTTCTTTATTTGCTCTCTTAGCTCTCTCTCAGTGAAGCCATCCTCAAATCGATTGCGGAAGGCTGCACTGAAAGAGTGCCAAGTGGGACGTGGCGTTGACTCTTTAAAGCTCCAGTACCAGTCGGCAGCGTCGCCGCTGAACAAAAGATGTGCATGCCGGAGGAAGGCCGAGGAATCCCCTCCCAGGGTGCTGGATACCAACGCCTGAATCCGGAAAAGGAACCGGTCCGCCGATATCATATCGTTGAACCCTGTAAAGTTCAGGCGCCAACTCTCCATGATACGAGGCGTCGGGTCTCGAAAAGGTGCCAATGCGTTCCCGGGGGGGAATCACATCCTCTGTTGGCCTGTTGTACTGTACTGCCTCGGGGGCTAGAGGTACCAACGGAGGTCCGGTACTGTGTCGCGGTCTGTATTCGGGAGCTCTGGGATCCATTCCCGAGTTCCTTGGGGGTGGGACCCATTGCTCGGATTGTCGGGAGTGGGGCATCGCCACACTGGGATTTGGCTCCCAGCCAAGCGGAGTTCTCACGCGGCTGGGTGGTTGGCTCAACGGGAGATTCTGGATCCTTCCCTCCAGGTTGCCAATCCTCTCCGACATATCCCTCATCAACGCCACGAGGGTGTCAATGGAGTGGGCGGAAGGCATGGTTGTCACTTCGGACACGACACTTGCAGCCGGAAATTCACCGCCTACTGCTCCTTGCAGGTCTAAAAGTGGTTGGGACTGTTCGGCCTCTGGAGCTCCTTTCGCCACTGCTCCGCGCGTTGGTAGGGGCGTTCCGATGGGGACGTCTAGGGCAGACCGCTCGATGGGTCGCCGACATAATGGGCAACTCTCTGACGTGAGGAGGAGCTGTTGTACACAGGCACGATGGAATAGATGTCCACAATCCAATCGCACGCTGTGTACGCCCTCCACTACGTCCTCGAAACAGATTCCACAGTTCGCGGGTTGGACCGTTTTGGAACGGGTCCAACGCTTGTCTGGGGTCCGCTTCGTTGCCATCTTTGATTTTTGCTGGTTTTGGGTGGGTGCTATGTCTTAGTGACGAAAAAAAAGAAAAAAATGTAATTATATAATATGACTAAGGACTTAAGTATAATATGACTAAAGGCTTAAAAATACTTTAGTGGCCGATAGTGGCGAGCTATTTACGTAAAAATGAAAAAAAAATTTAATTAGTATATACTTTCCTTTCCAGTGGTCGACTCCTTCAACGGGAAAAGAGAGTGCGTGGTAATCTGCCGAAG
Source organism: Odontomyia ornata (assembly GCA_963969285.1). Lineage (NCBI taxonomy): Eukaryota > Metazoa > Arthropoda > Insecta > Diptera > Stratiomyidae > Odontomyia > Odontomyia ornata. Next base: position 203,347,008 of record OZ017742.1, on the reverse strand, counting down.
AAAGGGTGCTTTTGGTCGATTTACGTAATTTAACCCCATACCCTCATACATTACAAAAAAAAAACCGTCTCTAAACTACGTTAAAGTGACTCGACGAGACAAGTGGTAGAGCTACCGTAACGACTTTGTACGCGGTCAAAATTCCCGACGCGTGGAAGCATTCCGGGCTTCGCAACTCCAGCATACGCCATCGAACGTTGAACCGATACCACTCGTCTAACACGCATAAGAAATAGTTAGAATCCTTCCGCGACATAAAGGCAAGGTAGCCTTCTATTTTCTTGAGAGTCCATGCTGATAGGTAAACCCATCAGACTGGCAGTTCCATCAAGAAAATAGAAGGTCCTTACAGGGGTTAACCTGGGACAACACATCGGAAGGATTCTGTCGCGAAAAAAAAAATCAAACAAAGGAGAGCGGAAGCTACAACTCACGTGAAGCGACTTCTAGTGTGTATCACACAATTCCACTGCTCCTGATAGTGGGACTCGAGTACCAAAGTACCTTACATCCTCCGTAAAGGACCAACTCGTCAGAAGACGCGAAGTTCTTTCCCCCTTAGGATGTTGTTTGGCCCCACGTTGGGCGCCATTTGTAATGATTTTTCTACCTTCAGCTCGAACGCGGAACCGACCTCTCATCGGTTCTAGACGTTAAGTCTGAGTAGTGCCAACGGATGGTACCAACAGGTCAACCAATCCGTGCACCGTAACCCATTCATGCGGTGACTGCTTGTCGGCCAGCTAGTTCGGAGAGGATTTCGGTCGCGGGTCTCCGAATGGATTACGCTCAATTACAATATTTCAGTCACCTGAACTTGCCCGTTTTCCAAACGCGTCAACAATTACTCATCCAGAACGAGAAACCTACATTACGTTAGTTCTGGATGCGATCTATCCACAGATCTCAAATCAAAAAAAAACGCTACAAAATCCCATAGGCGCGTTACCGATTCACCGACGCGGTACCGAAAAATATACTACTCGAACTTAAACCGAAGAAAACTACTCTAAGGAAATGGCGAAACAAGCAAAGGTACCGCGTACCGCGCGCGACGCGAAACCGACTTCAGCGGATTTGCAGAAACCCTACCCTCGCGACGGCATACTTACCCTACACTCTCTGTTCCCACTGAAAAAGAAGAGTCACTGAAAAGGAAAGTCGTGGGTTAACTTTTAGCAATTCATTCTTAGTTTATTCTGAGATACAGACAAAGCAAAATCCCTTTAATGCTGATTGTAATAGAAATACATACTAGCATATTTCTATGCGAAGCATTCACAAAGAGTGGTCTAACTAGTAAATTATACCTTAAATTTCCCAAGTGAAATAAAGTACTTCCAAAATAAAGTACTCTGAAGATGTAATTCAATAATTAGAAATATATGGAAAAAGATAAAAATGAAATAAATGATTTGCCTTTCTCTACATAACACAAAAATCTTTGAAAACTTGGTATGGTCGGTAGAATTTAATAACTACTTTAAAACAAAAGTAATAAGTACAAACAAAGTATCAATATTAGATATCGCGTATTTACTTTGCCTTCAACCATTTCATAAAGTGTAACATAGAATTATGCACATACAACCCCCAATATGGTTGCATTTGTTTTTGAACCATGTGAGTTATAAAATTTTACTAACGACTACCTTTTGATTTGGTGAGGCGCAACTTAAAAACTTAGTGATTGACCTATTAAACCTAAGATAAACTAACTTAAAACGTTTGAATCATAATAACTAATTTGATTCGCTTATATGGCAACAAACATATTTTTTGTATACTTAATAGATTTGATTTATAAATATTGATAAAAATGTTACCTAAAGTTTGATATATTTTCAAAATATGCTAGAGAATGGTTTGTGTGTAATAATAAAAATGTATAGAGACAGTTTTGGGATTTTAATAAGAGTCCTATAATATATAGTAGAACTATCTGCCTAAATTTGTGTCCCTTACTATCAATAATATTAACATAATTTGTTTCTAGTCTCTTTTTGTTGCTTTTCTTGTTTTGAAATAGTATAATTATTAGCCTACATTACTTAGTACCGAAATAGAGATACTTTCTGTTTTTTTCTTTTTTTTTTCTAATAGTAATTATAGTAATAATAATGTCTCCTTATGTTCACTTCGCATATACTTAATCAATAAATTTCAAGTATCTATCTCGTTGCGTCTATTGCATAACTAATCGTTTTTCATCTTTAGGGGTTCTTTAATTTTTAAGGTGTTCAATCACACTTGAAATTATATTTACTTAATTTCTTTTGTTTGTTAAAGAATTCTAATTAGCTGCTTACACCTTGTCTATAATTTCCATTCAGTCAAAAATGCAGTCAATGTTTTCTTGTTTTTCTCAACAATTTTGGACACCGTTTAAGGAACATAAACTGCATTGGAATAATTCGATTATTTGAGTAAGTAGACCTTAGTGGAGTGTCGATGGGACACTAGTATGCGAGGAAATTTACAAGTACGAATAATTATAACAATGATAAGTATGTTGCGGCGAGTAGTACAAGCGGTCTGTGTCGACATGACGGCATTCTTAAACTATAATTTATAAATCATCTATATCAATTTTTTCGTTAATAGGTACCTAACACCAAAGAATATTGAACACATAGTCGACTATTATGATTTTGAGTTGTACGTGCATAGCTCTGTGCACACTATATTAGTATAAATGCTCATAACTACTTCTATACGATTACTACCAAATCGTAAATTTGAGGGCGTCCAAAGAGGCTTCATTGGTAAAGTTGGGAGGTATCGCTTTGTACCTTACATTACCGAACATACTTAACATCCAAAGCGTTTCAGTTTACATAATATATGTATATATGTTTCTAATGTGTGAATGTCACTTAAAACTATTACTATATATTACAGCAATGATATCAATTTCGTTAGTGGACATCCGTCACATTGGCTCCTGTTCCAAGTATTCGTGTTTGAGACACATCAAGGCAGAAGGGCGAGATCGAGGCTCAAATGCTAACATTTTGCTCAATAAGTCGTTAGAATATTCGCCCAATTGTCGACATAAATCGACTGGTTGCTTTGGCATCCGGTGAGGAAAGTTTTCGCGAGCTAGATATTCATCAATTTTACCGAAGACTGCAATCTGTACTGCGGATTGCAAGCGATATGCCAATTGATCAATCTGAACAAGGTAGCAAGCGTTACTTCGAATTTCCGCATTAAGAAGTGTCAAATCATTTTTTTTTGGAATTTAATTAGAAATAGAATAATCGATTTCTAATAAAATATTGCAGACTAAATTTTCAGATTTAGTGTCGATTTTATAAATGTGCATTACAATCGCCTTAGAGCAGGGTAAAATGTGTTGCTTTTCCATATAGGCGAATTGAATACCGAGCACTTAGTCTGTCATCACTTTTATTTGCTCGTTTTCCAGCACAAATGACTTTCCCCCTAAGAATTGCTGCTTGACTTCTCAGGATCCGTACTTTTTTTTTTTTTTTTACGTCCACAATATTTGTTTCTGGATGGCCTCCGCTTACTTAGAATTTTCTTACTAGATAATCTATGTTGCAAACTGCATTCGCTCCGCCGGACATAATCCGAGGGCTAATTCGGTGGTAAATTTAGTCGGCTGCCAATGTCTTCTCGGAAGCGGCTATCTCTTTCCTAATTTTTCTGCTCCGGTGAATGTCACTGCCTCACGAATAACGTTTTCCAAAAACTCTTTAAGCACACCACGCGTTTCTTCATAGATTAAACCGGGAATACGTTTCACTCCACCACGTCGCGCCAAACGACGTATAGCTGGTTTTGTAATACCTTGGATATTATCACGAAGAACTTTACGGTGACGTTTAGCGCCTCCATGTGGCTGTCAAAATTTCCGGTTGTCACCTCGGAAAAAACATATGTGCGTGGAATGGCACTTCATATGGCGGAAATGTGCTTCTTCAGATGTCGCCAGTGGCATAGTTTTCTCGATGGCCACGGTGGAGGGGCATTTCCAGATGGCTATGTCTCGAAATGTGCCGGGGTTGGATTAATTCTATATTTCGAATATTTATATCCACGGATCTAAATATTTGGACAGAAAAAAAAATATTTTCTGCACAACGATATCCGCACAACAGATGAAGTCCGCTGGCACTTCGAGGACATATCCATCTGGCAGGTTACAAGGGTTCGGGATCGAAATCACTTCGATTCCTGGGCGCAGGCGTCACATTACAAAACGATTTCCCGTATAACATATTGGACATCATGGCGACAAGGTGTCTGGGGAACCTGTCCTGAAGGAGTCTAAAAACTAGTCCATCACACACACCGTATCAAAGGCTTTCTCCATATCAATGAGACACGTTCCAATACATTCTCTGTTATTTACTTTCCAACAGATGTCTGAGGTAACTTTTGCTATCGCTGGTGTGGTCGGATGCCTGGCATGAAAACCAAATTGAGAATTCGGCATCAACCTCAATGTGGGCGTTTAATGCTTTGTTGAGTATCACTTCAAACACCTTGCTGATGTTAGGCAGCAAGCTGATTGGGCGATAGCTTTTGGGGAACAATGACTCTTTTCCTTTCTTCAAGATCAGAAATACCTTAGCCTTTTCCCACTCACTTGGGAAATATGAATTGCTCAACATGTTGTTGAACAATATGCAATAATTCCTAATAGCGCCCGCAGGCAAATGTCGGAGAACTACATTTAGAATACCTTCAGTTGCACATGATTTCTTGTTGTTCATCCTGCCAAATGTGAAACACAAAATAACCAATAAGATTCGAGCTCGTTATGAAATCAGATGTCAGTATTACATCGAAATGAAGAATTGATTCACCGTTCAGGCTCGATTTGAAGTTAGAAACTTTTGTTTCAATGACCTCTAAAACTATTTGATTCCCTTTCTCAGGGTTTGGCAGATGAACCAACTCAGGGTAAGTTTATGCAATCCCTCACATATAATCCTGTTTCCATTTCTATCCGGAGTCGTACTATCAATTTCAATACCAGCACAATCGAGAAGATTTATCTCATCACTACCGACTTCAAGATTCGATACCTTCACTCGAGACTTCTTACGGAATATGCTATTCACTTTCGCGAACACGCCATCTGGGCCCTGTGGGCTAATACCACTCCTGAAGTATGAACGGATTAAGTTCCGGACATTCTTCAGGTGTAATTTCAACAAAGCTAACGAGGAATGGTTGTAGTCCAAAAATCGCCGATAAATATTGTTGACGCGTGTGAGAAGAAGGCTTTTCAATCTTTTCAACCTTACAATGGTTGGTGTTTCATATCCTTCCATATTGTTTCGATGTTTAATCTTGGGAACTACTTTCTCTTCTTCTTTCTTTTCTTTCGACAAATATAGATCTATTTCATCGTTAGTTAGATTCCTGTAATTAGGAACCATTTAGCAAGCATTGCCATCATCAGAAGGAGGACATTACTTCTGGTGCTCTCGATTAAACTTCTTTTGAAAATTCCCCCAGTCTGTTTTTCAGAAATTCAACCGATAATTTTTATGTTGAACTGGAATGAGGAAGAGATCATCCCTTTGATGATTGATTTTCATTACGATTGCGTGAATGTCGCTATCATAAGGAAGCACCAGCAGTTTCCGTTGAGGACTTGTAATGAACCATGCGACGCCGCTGGTGAACTTAAAATCATTACAAATGGCACCCAACGTGGAGCCCAAATATTCTAAGGGGATAAAAGATTCGCGTCTTCTGACGAGTTGGTCCTTTACGAAGGATGTAAGGTACTTTGGTACTCGAGCCTCACAAACAGGAGCAGTGGAGTTGTGTGATATGTCTGAGAGGATCGGCAACTTGGAGGGAAGGTTCCAGAACCTCCCGATGAGCCAACCCCCCAGCCGCGTGAGAACTCCGCTTGGCTGGGAGCCCAATCCCAGTGTGGCTATGCCCCACTCTCGACCGGCTGATCAATGGACCCTACCTCCAAGGAACTCGGGCATGGATCCCAGAGCTCCCGAGTATCGACCACGACACAGCACCGCACCTCCATTGGTACCTCCAGTCGCCGAGGCAGTCCCTTACAGCAGGTCAATTGAAGATGCGATTCCCCCCGTGAACGCATTGACACCTTTCCGAGACCCGACGCCTCGTATCATGGAGAGTTGGCGCCTGAACTTCACGGGGTTCAACTCGATGATATCAGTGGACAGGTTCCTTTTCAGGATTCAGGCGTTAGTATCCAGCACCCTGGGAGGTGATTTCTCGTCCTTCCTCCGGCATGCACACCTTCTGTTCAGCGAAAACGCTGCCGACTAGTACTGGAGTTTTAAGGAGTCGACGCCACGTCCCAACTGGGATGCTTTCAGTGCAGCCTTCCGCAATCGATTTGATGACGGCCTCACTGAAAGAGAACTAAGGGAACAGATAAAGAAACGGAAACAAGGCGCTCACGAACCGTTCGACCAGTACTACACAAGTATAGTGCGATTGAGCACTCGCTTACGAACAACCATGCCCGAGGATGAACTGGTGGAAATTATCAGGGAGAATATGCGCTGGGAGCTTCAGAACAGCCTTCTGCATTTTCCCATCAACACCATACAGGGATTACGACTCCATGCCCGTAGGCAAGAACAGCTGGATGAGCGGCGAGGTACCTTCCGTCCACAACCTCGCATAACGGGACCAAATCCACGAAATCATCACACCGCGGAGTTGATGGCAGCGGACCACCTACTTGCTGACCCAGTACCAGTACCGAGGAGCGGTGCACCACCGGAGCTTGAGGGCCAAGCAATGAATGAGCGACCATCCCTTGAAACAATTACAAGCCCGACGGTCTGTTGGAACTGCCGACAAACGGGGCATCGGTTCTATGCATGTCCAGCGGAACCGACGATCTTCTGTTACCGATGCGAGAAGGCAGACACGCAAATTGCGAAAAAACTTGCCAGCGAGTGCCGCGACCACCCGTCGGCACTCCTAAAACCCGGACGAACCAATGCTGGCCCCATCACTAGCTATGACCAAGCCCCAGTCATGACCCCAATTCTGCTGACTCGCACCGCCAAACACAATTCTCCCGAAGTTCCACAACTGACGCCATCCTTTGTCGAGGCGGACGCGCAGGGAAATGATAGCGAGGTGAAGGTTCCTTGGCATGTTAAGCCCTTCCACGTCAGACTGCGGAATTATTTGGCTACTTGACAGCGCATCTTCCATGAGGAGTTGGCTACAACTGTCCCACCGCGAAGAAAGCGAGCCACGCGTCAGATGCGGAGCTTCTGGAGAAGGGTCAGGCAGTCGAGGAAGGTACTGAGGGACATACACTTAGACGAATTATTGAGGGATGACGATCGACGTTCCTGCAAAAACGATTGTCAGGTTTAGTCGATACGGGAGCCAGTGTGAATTGCATATCAGCCGATTTTGCAGGTGAAGTACTGGCAAAGCACGCGGACCAAATCCACCATTTTACCACCTGGTTAAGCACGGCGGATGGAACTCGTCACTCTGTAGTGGGGAAAATTACGACGGATGTCACCTTTAAAGGAGTAACTAAACCTCTAGAATTTTACATTATACCTCAATTAACCCAGAATCTTTATCTAGGGGTGGATTTCGTTCGAAAATTTAACTTGGCCCCGGCACTGTTTTCCGGCACGACCCTGGAGTCCGTCAACACTGTTCCTGACAAAACTCAAACCACTCACTTATTACGACAAACACTGGATGGGAATCAACAACTGCGACTTGACTCGGCTATATCGGCTTTTCCATCGCATGAGAAGGAAGGTCTCGGGCGGACGGCCCTGATGTTACACACAATAGAGGGTTAGAAAACTTTTCGCTGAAAAAAATTAGTAAACGAGAACCTGTTCGAAAAAAAACTACATTAAAAACTTGGCATAAATGCACCAGCTGGAACTTTAAACAAGAAACAACTAAACATATAAATCATCCTATAATAGAAAAATTTTACAATATATCAAAGTAGAACAATAATATTTAATTATACAAACAAGACAAGACAGAGACTAGTTTTCATTGAATCGGTTTATCCAGTAAACAGAATAACACCAAGATAACATGTTGCATTGGTATACACAAAGCTGTAAGCTAAGTCTGTCCTATAGTTTGGGGATTATTTATTTGTAAATTTTTGCTTAAAGAAATACTTCAATAAATGTTAGTTAAGTTTACCCTATAGTTTCAGATTATTAAGTTGCACATTTTTGTTATAAATATTTTAATAGTTTTGATAATTCGGTAGATTCCTTTAAGCTCGCTTTGATTCAAGGATAATATATATAAATGAATATAACAATGAATTGCTAACTTAAAACACGACTTTCCTTTCCAGTGGTCCTTTCTTTCAGCGGGAAATAGAGTGCATGGTAAGTATGCCGTCGCTAGGGTAGGGTTTAAGAAAATCCGCTGAGGTCGGTTTCGCGTCGCGCGTGGTACGCGGTACCCTTGTTGGTTTTGCCTTTTTATTAGCATAGCTTACGTCGGGTTTGAGTTAGCGTAGTATGTTTTTCGGTACCACGTCGGAAATTCGGGAACGCGAACTAAAGATTAGATTTTTGTCCTTTGACTGGTTGTATGTAGAAATACGGAGTAACGTAAAGTAGGTTTCCTCTCCGTATGATTGTGTTTTGTGACGCGTTTGGAAACAGGCATTTATTGGTGGCTGAAAATTGTAGATGAGCATAATCCATTTGGAGACCCGCGACCGAAATCCTCTCCGATCTAGCTGGCCGACAAGCAGCCACCGCGAAAATGGATTACGGTGCACGGATTGGTTGACCGGTTGGTACCATCCGTTGGCACTACTCAGACTTAACGTCTAGAACCGATGAGAGGTCGGTTCCTCGTTCGGATCAAGACTTTAAAATCATTACCGACTATTAAAGCTGAATTCAAGTCTTGCGTCAGCAATGCAGATGTACAAATATGAATTTGCCCTAGGGTATGTTGGGAACTCCGACCCATATAGATTGCACCTGTATTCAATTTGGTTCTCTGTTATCCACGATTTCGGGAATACACCTCCTGGTTGATTAGTGGCGTTTAGCCATGATGTATTCTTGGCGTTCAGGTTACCAGCAAGAATATAATAACAAGTTGGGTAGATAGCCCTACGCTCATGTCAGACGGGTTTTGCATTCAACTTACAAACTGCACTCACCAGCAACGAAAAAAACAAGAAACATGTCAAAGATGATTTTATTGGAGAAAATATGAAATTCGAGGATCATACTATTATTAACAAAGTTGAATGAATTTTGACTTCTGAGGTATTTGTTATTGTTATACTCATAAATATCTCCCTTGATAATTTTTTCATATTTTTTAGATCATAGGTGTTCTATCGTGAGGGAGGAAACACATTTTTCGTGTATTTCCCCCCCTGCACCCCCACTGAAGCAAAAACTGCTAGTTTAAGAACTGTTTTGAAAAGCTCTTATAAAGAAATTTCATTTGATTCTCATATCGGCTACCTTTGATGAAATGTTTTTTTCAGGTGCCACTCCCCTGTACTGTAATCATCGATTCATGGCCAATTTTTTCGAATCCTAGAATGGTTACAAAGCCCTTTTGCTAGGAGCTCTCTCCTACCTCCTCGACTTGTTTCACTTATGAGTATTAATTGTACGTACTTATCTTCAGTCATTCATTAAATTGAACCAAGTTTTCAAAGCATGCATCGTAAACGTTGAAGTTGGGGAAAAATAACTCAAAATTATTCAATCTTCACCATTTTGTTTTACGATTACTGATACCACTAGCTGAACCAATTCTCAAAGATATTAATGGTACCTATCATTCCTGAAATTTTCATGCAAATCCTAGCAAAGCTGTAGTGTCTGTGTCGGTAAAAAGCGCATATTGTTCCATAGCCATATAATTCCATTGTAATACAATGCATATTGTTCCATAGTAATACAGGAAATTTGAAATCGCTATAACTTCATTAAATACCATTGGATCTTTATGAAACTTTAAGGACAGATTAATCTTATAAATAATCATCTGTGTACTGAATTTTATTGAATTTGAGGGTACCGTTAAGATTTTATTCAAGAAAATATAAAATCGATAAATCATACTATTACTAACAAAGTTGAGTGAATTTCGACTCCTCACGTATTTGTTGTTGTTGTACTCATAAAGGCCTACATCCATGATTTTTTTCAGATATTTCGGATGAAAGATGTCCAAAGGGGGGGGGGGGTGTACGCGAAAAGTTCGAACATTTCACCTTCCCCTGCCCCCCTTGGTACCGAAACGGCAATCTTAAGACTTGTTTTGAAAAAATTTTTTTCTACCGTCGATGTTCTTGTCGCGAAGGTTTTAACGGAAATAAATTCAATTTCAGTTGCTGTTTCCTTGAGGGCCTGAAGAAGAGTGACGGTATATTCTCCGCAGTCCAAGCCCTTCAACAAAAAGGTTTGGTTTATCACACTTTTTAGGGTATATGTGAAGTGTGGAACATCCCCAGAATTCAGGGCATTTTTAGCTGATTTGAAGTCAACCAGTGATTTCGTTCTAATTGTTAATTTTTCATCATTAACTCTTTTTATCTCGAAATTGGTTAATTTATTTTCGGCTACCAATAGCCAAACCATATCCTTTCCGCTTTGACCGAGCACGTTAATTGGCGGAACTATCTCTGTGTTTTTGAAAACTTTTTGAGAAGGACCAGCAGAACTGCGAACTGGTTTCTTCGCCTTATTTTTATTTTTTTAGTACAGAATAAAATTATCATTGTTATCTTGATTAGCATTACCTTCAATACGTTCTTCAACGTCCATGTCCTGTTGAAGTCCGTCCAGCGCTGCATAATAGTTTTGGCTGTCGTTAGTGTCTACAGCACTTAGTATTTTTTGTGGTATGACTTGTTTGACAGCTTTCTTTGCCTTAGTTTCTGTATTTATTTGCATTACCGGCTCTGCATCTTGAGCTTTCTTCCCTCTCTTGTACATATCTTCGAGGGTTTTTAGTCGTAGTCTCAATTCCTGATTTTCAACTCGAAATCGAATCACTTCTTGTTTGTTTTCGACTAATTGAGTTTTACGCCCGCCATCTGCGGAGCTTCCCTGCTTACTTGTATGTCTTCTTTTATTGACGATTGCCGCCAATTTCATATTGCTACTCTCCCCGGGGTCCCCAACGGAGGAAAGCCGTCGGGCTCCTCCATACCAGCAATCCCGAGTTAGTCTTTGGATTATTTGCTTTTGTTGATTTATCGAAATAAAATAATATTCGATAAGATTCCGCGGGTCGATTCCTTCGACTGTAAAAACTTTTTCCAATGAAAACCAAAATTAACCTTGAACTGACTTTTAAAAAAATTCATATAATTTTTGAAAACTTGACAGGACCAAATTAAAAACACTGTTCGCTGAAAAGAAATAGTAACGGTGAAACACATGTTACTTTGTTAACACTTATTCGGTGTAAGTTTCAAGGTAATGGAACGATTTTCGTGAAACGCTCCCAGCAGCCTCACTGGAAGAAAACTAAAGGCTTTTGTCGTTTTAAATATCGAAATGAACTGGACGTTTATTTTCCTCTTTAAGTTCTTAAATACTAACTAAATGCTTACTAAACTAAAATAACACTTAAGCAATTTTTCTCGTGGGATATTACTTGGAGTAAACAATCCAAAGTCATAACATTCCAAATATTATATTTCACATTCATGATGTGAATGTAGAAAGTGCTGAATTGCATTTTACTTGGACGAGAACGTAGATATTATTCTTGCAACAAAGTGTTGCACTGGTGACGAGAACGTTTGTTTATCTTAGGATTAGATTACGCGACGAGAAAATTATGATCTTGGATTGCTTGGACAACGATAAAATGTATGATGAAGAACAAATGTATATATTTACAAATTTGAATGAATTGAGTTCTGTTGACTTTCGTATTTGATTACATTTTCTTTTAAAATATTTGAAATGTGAGGAATTAGGATGACTAAAATTTGTTGAGTTTGTACGTAAGAAATTGCAAATAAATTTATGATGAAATTGAAAGGAATTTACAGAATTTGTAACAGTATGTAAGAAATTTTTTAAAATGAATTAAAGATGAAATTAATATGATTTTGCAGAATTCGTAACATTCTCCCCGCCTTGAACTGGTTGTTCAATCTTGAACTTGAATCATGAATTCTGATGCTAGCTGCGATTGAGATCTATGGCTTGGTGCTGGAACAGGTGGTTGGCTAAAGCCCTTGATACGCAATCCGCAATATTTGACTACGATAACGATGATTGCTGCTAAGATGACAAAGAGGCAGGTGTACGACAAGCTGAATTGATGATCGTCATGGTGTGTTAATTTTGGCACTGCGGAATTTCTGTTAACGATATCGAGGCGTTGATGTAGTCTGTGGATGTCTTCAGAAATGTTCAATCTGTCATAAGGTTCGATTCGAATTTGAAAGCTTTCATCGTGGATTGGAATGATTTCGCTGACGTTGCGTGTGTATGTTGGAAAAACGAATGTTGAATTCAACATGACATGTCGGTTGACGCTTTCGATTGTGGTTTGACCGTGTTTGAGAATACAACCTGGAAAGAGAGCAAAAGTTCCCGTGCCGTTTAACCGGTGTTGTGTGATTTGATTGTTGCAGATAACACTGATGACGGTGTCGTGTCTTATTGAGTACATCCAGTAATTTTCGGTTTGTAAGCGCATGAACTGAGGGTCCCCAGATGTCGTCTTGACCCGGCATTTCGGTGGATTGGAAGTTTGGAGGAAAATGTTAATGTCGCATCCATTTGAATAACCGTTGATATTGATGGGTGATTGTTTGATATTGCAAAAGAAATTGGAGTTCTGTGCCTTGTAAGACTTTGTTTCCAGCTCGAAGTCTGACGTTGGCTAATACTGGTCATGATGTAAATTGATCAGCATGTGTTGAGAGTCCGGCTGAATTACAGTGAAAGTGTTATTCGTCTCGAATCGGTGAACCGGTGTGTTTTTGAATAGTTCGAATTTCGCGTGTGTGATAAGTGGCATCCCTACCCGAAAAATGATTTCATCCTTGAACAACCGGCCTTGAATGTTCATAATTCCGTAGAGTTCCACTAAATTATCGGGATTCATTGGTGGACACAGGTGTGTGGGTAAGTTTTCCCTGATAATTTGTAACTGTTTCTGCAATTGAGACGGACTTAGCAGTAGCGGATTCACTTTTCCATATGTTGGAAGTTAGATACGGCGAGAATCAAATGGATGGATAATGAATTGAAAATTTCGTGCAATCGCTGACTGTCGATCGCTTTGCTGATGACATTGACGGTATTTGTAGTAGTGTTGAGAACTTCATAAAACTCCTGCAGTCTTTGGGTAGTGTCTTCGTGCGAGCTTTGGATTATGTTTACTGTTTTATTGATGATGGTGGTTTGATTTTTTATGAGGTTCATAAGTGACTGGTCGTTATCTTCAAGCTGGTTGATTATATTTGACATCCTTTCAGCATAACTTGAATCTAAGACACCAAATAATGAGCTAGCCATGTTGCCGATGATGTCGAATGGTGATCTTCTTGCTCGCTTTTCCTTTGTCCACAGTAGATAGTTGTTCGTGGTTAACTCTGTAAGCATGGCTCGCAGGTAAGATAATGTTTCTTCACACGATTCAGGATCTTGTAGCCGCGTGCAAGCTGTACTTAGTTTAGCGGCAGCTTCGCAGATAGAGTTAAACTCTGCCCAGAAAGGCTTCATTGAGTAGAATACTACCATAGTCCACTCATTTGCAATTAAAGATGCGGATCCGAGGCACTCGAACAGCAGTCCTGGATGATCTTTGAAGGGCGTGATGTTGATTGAAGCCTCTGTTGCCCTGGCTGGTAAGATGAAACATAATGCCAGCAGAGTTGTAAGGGCCCATGATACCCTTTTCCGTTTTGAGCTAGTGGAGGGTCCCGGATCGTTGGTTCTTTTACTGGTTGAAGTTTCACGTTCGCTCTGTTGCACTCGTACATCTGGACTTGGGCGTTGATATCCCGATGGTCCTGGTATTGGCTCCGCAGATTGTGTGTCGGGAGTTGTTGTTTCGTCCTCTTCAGCTTCGATAGGAAGAGGTGCTACCTTATGAGTTGGCCGCTTGATTAGTCCAGATGCGGTTTTTATCTCGACCACCCGAACGAACCAATCGGTTCCTCTTATGGTGTTGGCAATGCGCCCCAGAGGCCAGGATAATGGTGTTATATTGTCTTCCTTGACTATCACCATTGTCCCGTTTTTGGTGTTGTCGATTGAGGTTTTCCACTTGTGGCGTTGTTGGAGTTCACTCAAGTATTCCCTACTCCAACGATTCCAAAATTCTTGCTTAATTCTGGTTAGCTCCTTCCATCTGTCACCCAGTGAAAGTGTGTTGATTTGTGCATAGGGATCAATGGTAGAATTAAGTGGATCTCCGATGAGCAAGTGGCCCGGGGTGAGTGCTGTTAGATCGTTCGGATCATCGGATAATGGTGTCAGCGGTCGTGAATTTAGTATTGCCTCTATTTCCACTACGAGGGTTGTAAGCTCTTCATAGGTCAACGGTCTGGATGATGCCGTTTTGAAAAAAAGTTGCTTGGCTGATTTTACTGCTGCTTCCCACAAACCTCCAAAGTGAGGCGCGCGTGGAGGAATGAATTTGAAATTTATCCTTTTCCCAGAACAGAACTCCTGGATCTGCGGTGTTGCTCCTGAACCGTGTATGACCTCTTTTAGCTCACTGAGCTGATTGTTTGCGCCGACGAAGTTCGTGGCATTATCACAATAGATAATGTTGCAATTGCCACGTCTTCCAAGGAATCTTTTGAGAGCCTGGATAAACGCGTCGGTTGTGAGGTTCTTCACCACTTCCATGTGCACCGCCTTGGTAGCAAAGCAACAAAACAACGCGATGTAAGCTTTTTGTGGTGGTCTGCCGCAAATCTCGGTTCGCACGTAAAAGGGGCCGCAAAAGTCGACACCGGATTTTATAAATGGGCGCGATGGTTGGACTCGATCTTTTGGCAGGTTGCCCATGATTTGTTGTTGTAGCTTTGGTTTTTCTCGCGCACAGAGAACGCATTTGTCAATTATAGTCCTTGCAACAGTTTTTCCATGGATTGGCCAGTAGTTTTGTCTGGTTAAGGCCAATAGACCAGCTTGCCGGATGTGATTGTTGGCACAATGAATTTGCCTCATGATGAGTCTCGTAACGTGGTGTTTCTGAGGCAGAATAACAGGATGTTTTGCTTGAAATGATAGGTCTGAGTTTTGAAGCCGTCCACCGACTCTCATAATTCCATGCTCGTCCATGAATGGACATAGCCCACAAATGTTGCTTGTTGAATTGATTCCCTTGTGTCTTCGCAGTTGCTCCAAGTCCTGCGGAAACGCTTCCGCTTGAACTTCCTTGATGATGATGTTCATGGCATGCTCCAACTCTAGCACGGATAAGACTCCGAAGCGACCACATGTGGTTGGCTTGGAATTGCTGATGAATCGAAGACTATAGGCCTTGATTCGTTTTATTCGATGTATGCTGCTGATATGGGCTAGGGATGCCACAAAGCCGTCATTTGCCAGTGCAGCTATCAAGGCTGTATCAGGGCGTCTTCGCTCCAAGGGAGTTTCCGTATCGACGGTTTTGTGGGCCAGTATTGTTCTTGTCGATGAAGAAAATGGGGCCCATAGAACCACTGTTGATGATTACTGAGTACTTCTGGCGCTACTCCCCTCGATATGAGATCAGCTGGATTTTTCTTGGATGGCACGTGCTACCACTGGGACTCCAATGTAAGCTCCTGTATGGCAGCAACTCGATTTGCCACAAACTTCTGGAGTGAGGAAGCTTGTGATCTCAATCATGACAGAACAATTTCCGAGTCAGTCCAGAATTTGATTGGGTCGTTCCAGTTTAGATCCGTCTTCACCCGTTGGGCCAGGTCCGTGCCCAATTTGGCGGCGCATAATTCTAGTCGTGGTAGTGTAATGGGCTTCAGTGGCGCTATTCTAGACTTAGCGCATAACAATCGAACTCTTATTGTGCCATCGATGAGGGATGAGCTCTTTCAGAAGCATCGCAAAAGACGTGGAGCTGTCTGTCCTTAGCACGGTTGTGTGCTGAAACATGCCGTGGGATTGCTATGTCGCATAGTGCCTTGAGGTTCTGTCGAAAATCGCGCCAGTCAGCCAGGAGTTCGTCAGGAATAATGTCATCCCAATCAAGGTTCAGACGCCAGAGTCTTTGCAACATGAACTTAGCAGTGACCGTGACAGGGCCCATTAGACCCAAGGGATCAAATAAGTGCGCGATGTCAGACGGAACTTGCCGCTTCGTGATGTTTACTGTGTCGATGTAGTTGACTGTTACCCGAAGCTCGTCCTCCTTTGGAAGCCACCTCAGTCCAAGTGTCTTTACTTGCGGATTGCTTTCATCGACTAAGTCTAGCTGCGCGGCCACTTCACCACTGAGAAGGTCCCTGGTGAATGCTTCATGATTTGCGCACCATTTTCGTAGCTTGAATCCACCCTGACTCAGAATTGCACGCAACTGCTTCTGAGTTTCTAACGCTTCACTCAGAGTGTCTGCTCCGAACAATGCATCATTCACGTACATATTTTGAAGGATCGCCGCTGATTCCAGTGGTTTGTTGACTTGGTTGTCCTGCACTAATCAATGGAGACACCGAATAGCAAGATATGGTGCCGTGGTAAGTCCGTATGTAACCATGTTGAGTTGATAGTATCGTAGAGCTTCTTGTGGATTTTCACGCCAGACAATCATTTGATACTGTCGGTCATCATTCGCTACCAGTATCTGCCGGTACATCTTTTCTATATCCGCGCTGCAAACATATCGAGGAAGACGAAAACGGAGCAAGACAGAAAAGATGTCCTCTTGGATCTTAGGCCCAGTAAATAAGATGTCGTTGAGCGATGCCTGAGATGAAGTTTTGGCGGATCCATCAAATACAACCCTGAGGTTCGTTGTTTCGCTATCTGGTTTATAGACACAGTGATGCGGCAGGAAGTAATGCAAAGCCGGAAGATCAGTTATTTCAGACATATGTTCTAACTTTATGTATTCTTGCATAAAGCTAACATACTGGTCTTTGAGATCCGGATTTCGGTTGAATCTTCCCTCAATGGCTAAAAACGTGCTTTGGGCCTGCTCCTTGGAATCACCCAAAACTGAAGGATTTTCAGAGAAGGGGAGCCTTACCACAAATCTTCCGTCGGGATTTTGCTTGGTGTTCTCTCTAAAGTGGGCTTCGCACTTCCTTTCTGCACTTGTTCGAGGTGGTGATGAAGTTTCTACCGTTTCCACCTCCCAAAATCGTTCGATTTGCTTGTTGAGTTCTAAAGCCTCTCTTGTGCCTATTAAACATGACCTGGAGCTACCTCGTGATGGTTTCGATAATTTTCCAGCTACTATCCAGCCAAAGGTTGTGTTCTGCAGCATGGGTAAGTCCTTACCAAGGTTAATACGACCATCGAGCTGTAGATCGAAGCAGTGCTCCGCTCCTATGAGGACCTCAATAGGAGCCGGTTTGTGGAATTCAGGGTCCGCCAATTGTATGCCCGCGGGCATTTTCCATGTGGATATGTCCAGCTGTGATGCAGGCTGAGCATTGGTAATCTTTGCTACCACAAATGCGTCTAGCTCGAGTTTGCACTTGGTGATTCGAGACTGCATCTGTACCTGCACTCTTGTTTGAGCGATACTTCGATTTGGGCCAATTCCTTGGATACTTATTGGATCAGGGATTCCAGTGATCCCAAGCTTTATTGCTACCTTCTCAGTGATGAAGTTAAGCTGTGACCCGGTGTCCAACAGAGCACGACATTCAACTGCTCGACCATTCGCTGCTCTAAGTGTTACCATGATGGTTCCCAGTATGACATGGGATGGGTCTCCCAAATTGGACTGAGATACAAGCGCAATCTTTGAGTCACCACTGGAGGCCTGTTTGGGTGACGTTTTGATGTTGTCCTTTGCCTTCCGTTGCTCGTCATCATTGTGAAGCAATGTGTTATGCTTTTGTTGGCATCTAGTGCAGACACCTCGAGTGCACTTTGCGGCTCTGTGGCCAGGTTTGAGGCAATTTCTACACAAACTGTGATTCTGGGCACGCCGCACAATGCATCTTTTCTGGATTCGCAACTAAGACCGATGTTCTTGGCTTTGTAGTTGTCTTGGATTTTGATGATTGTTTGCCCTTCATGGCTTCGATAGTCTGTAAACGCGCCTCTAAGAAGCTCAGAACCCTGCCGACATTTTGTAATGATCGTGGACTCTCCAACGCTTGTTCGTACAGCATGTGTGTTGTTCTGTCTAACTTTTTCAAGATGATGTGAGAGACGATGGCGCCCCAGTGCTCTGTATTTACCCCAAGGTTCCGTAAGCCCATGAGGCATTCGTTGGTAGTATCATGTAGCCTTTTGATGCTGGTTGCTGAGTCCGCTTGAGTTGACTGTTGCGAAAGAAATTTGCTAATAAATGCGTTAACCAGCACCCGGTCGTTATGGTATCGTTGCTTGAGCAAAGACCATGCTACTTCATAATTCCTGTCACACACTGGTAGATGTTGGATCAATGAGCGAGCCTCCCCAGATAGTTTACCTACAAGATAAAACATATTTTGTGCTGCACTTATAGGGCTGTTATGTATCAGCTGCTCGAACAAGTCCTTGAATTGAATCCAGTCGATATAATCACCCGAAAATGTTGGCAAGCTCATTGCTGGGAGTTTGGCGGTCTCAACTAGTTGGTGATTGAACGGCAAAGTCCTTGGAGTGCTTTCTTCATGCTGGTAAAGCTTAATTATGACCATTTGTACTTCAGTGTCCACTTTCTTGTATACTTCTTCGTCCTCGCTCTGATCATAATTTTCATAGGTAGCCCAGACAGCGTGCCAGTTCTCGTCCAACAATTCCTTCTACTTCTTAAGCAGCAGCCTTGAATCTGTAGAACTGCGGGGGTTGAGTCGTTTCCAACTTTTCGTTTATTTCAGCAATCATATGCGTCGTCGATTTGATGAGGGCCTTTTGCCGTCGCAGAAGTTGTATCACCTCACTGGGCTTGTCGTTTGGCATTTCGTTCCCTGATCCTCGATTCAAAAAGTCTTCCAGGGCTTGTTTGTATTTCTGGACGGCGCCTTCGACCTGCTCAAGTTAGGCATTTGCGAAGTATGGATGCTCAATGTGAGTCCCTGAAAATTCCTCCAATGTGCTGTGATTCTTTTGGAAGTAGTTCCAGTTCTCTTCAAGGATTGTTAGCCTCTTCTTGCAGTAGTCAACCGTCTTCCTCTCCTTACTGTCCTTTCTGAAATTAGAAAAACTTTGTTCGATGGAGCTGCCCAGCTCCTTTTGTGCCTTTGCCAATGCATCCATGTTGGCCTATTCGCTGCTATTGTGTTCCTTCGAAATTACGTCGGGGTCACCAAAATTTATGTTCGCTGAAAAGAAATAGTAACGGTGAAACACCTGTTACTTTGTCAACACTTATTCGGTGTAACACCTAATAAGTTTCAAGGTAATGGAACGATTTTCGTGAAACGCTCCCAGCAGCCTCACTGGAAGAAAACTAAAGGCTTTTGTCGTTTTAAATATCGAAATGAACTGGACGTTTATTTTCCTCTTCAAGTTCTTAAATACTAACTAAATGCTTACTAAACTAAAATAACACTTAAGCAATTTTTCTCGTGGGATATTACTTGGAGTAAACAATCCAAAGTCATAACATTCCAAATATTATATTTCACATTCATGATGTGAATGTAGAAAGTGCTGAATTGCATTTTACTTGGACGAGAACGTAGATATTATTCTTGCAACAAAGTGTTGCACTGGTGACGAGAACGTTTGTTTATCTTAGGATTAGATTACGCGACGAGAAAATTATGATCTTGGATTGCTTGGACAACGATAAAATGTATGATGAAGAACAAATGTATATATTTACAAATTTGAATGAATTGAGTTCTGTTGACTTTCGTATTTGATTACATTTTTCTTTTAAAATATTTGAAATGTGAGGAATTAGGATGATGAAAATTTGTTGAGTTTGTACGTAAGAAATTGCAAATAAATTTATGATGACATTGAAAGGAATTTACAGAATTTGTAACAGTATGTAAGAAATTTTTTAAAATGAATTAAAGATGAAATTAATATGATATTGCAGAGTTCGTAACAAACACGTATGTTCGCAACGAAGACTAGACGTAGAATTCTTCCTCCGTAAAATTACTAACCAATCCAATAAACGTTTGCGGCGATCACGTTGCAATGCAACGTGCATTTGGACATGCAACGGTTGCATGTCCAAATGCATGGTTTTAAACATTCATCTGCTACTGCGTTTGTGATGATGGTATTTCCAACTGCATATCATTGCTGCTGTGTGTCTAAATGCATGGTCTGTTACTTCCGTATTCCCCATCCTTGGCGCCATTGGGCTTTCCCGACCTTGAATTGCATCGCTATGACGTGCAATAGGTGTCGTTTTACTTTTGATACGATAGTCGTGGGATATTTGTTAGGGTTTTGTACTAAAATACAAAACCCTAGTGCACTCACGACCTGTGTCCTTCCGTCCGTCTGAATATTATAGCAGTTTTTGCCGAAACTAATGAAGCTACAGCCATGAAACTTTGTGTAAAGGCTAGAAGTGGTGACTTCTTGAATGTTTCGGGGAGGAAAATTTTTTCAATGGGGTTTAAGGGGGTCTCCCCATATAGGGAGATGACCCTTGAAATTTTTTTCAGCATTGGTAGTCGAGTAGATTATCATTGGAAAGGTCTTAATGATATCTTTTCAAAACAAGTCTTAAAATTACCTTATAAGTACCGTGAGGGGAAGGGGAAAGGTACGAACTTTTCGCGTAACCTCTCGCGATTGGACACCTTTCATCCGAAAAATCTGAAAAAAATGATGAATGTAGGCCTTTATGAGTACAATAATAACAAATACATAAGAAGTCGAAATTCACTCAACTTTGTTAGTAATAGTATGATTTATCGATTTCACATTTTCTTGAATAAAATCTTAACGGTACCTTTAAATTCAATAATATTCAGTATACAAATGATTAACCTGTCTTGAAAGTTTCACAAAATCGAATGGTATTTAACGAAGTTATAGTGGTTTGAATTTTCCTGTATTACTATGGAACAATATGCGCTGTATTACTATGGAAACATGGCTATGGAACAATATGCGCTTTTGACTGACTCAGGTTTGCTAGTATTTGCCTGAACGTTTCACGAATGCTAGGTATCATGAATAACTTTGGAAATTGGTTCAGCTAGTGGTATCAGTAATCGTAAAACAAAATGGTGGCAGTTTTAAATGCGAAGATTGAATAATTTTGAATTATTTTTTCCCAACTTCAACGTTTAAGGTACATGCTTTTAACATTTGATTCAGTTTAATGAATGACTGAAGATGAGTACCTACAATTAATAATCATACGCGAAATAAGTTGAGAAGGCAGGAGAGAGCTCCTTACAGAAGGGCTTTGTAACCATTCTATTGCTCGAAAAAAATTTTCTAATGCCATGAATCGATGATTTGGATTATTCACCAAATAGTTGTTCGACAAATCGTTCAAATTCATTCAAAAGATAACAGCCGCGATTTTGTTCCAGGTTAAATAATATTCAAGTAAACCACTATTCCTTAAATTTTCATGAAAATCCGAAGAATGTAAGAGTGCCTTGATCGATTTAAAATATGTATTAATTATCCACATGTGTTATTGTTTTTCTAATTCCATACAATTGAAATGGTGATAACTCAGTTATGATTTAATTTCCATGAAATTCTGTAGGCATAAGGGTCTTATATTAACCTAAACAAATGTGAAACCTTAAGAAGTTTAAGAGCACCGTTTCCATTTTTGGGGGAAAATGTAAAATTTACAAGTCATACATTATTAACAGAGTTTTGTGAATTTTGATTTCTGAGGTATTTGTTGCCCTTGGACTAATAAAGACTTACTTTCGTGATTTATTTGTCGGATTTTCGGCTCAAAGGTGTCCAATCGTGAAGGGAGGGGACACAAATACTGTTTGTGCATTTAAGATTCAGATCAGTCAATGGTTTTAGTAATATTGGAACAAAATGTTGGCTGATTAAAATTGATTTCTTTTAAAGCAAGGCGTTCGTAGATATCCATGATGGTATATGTGTTGATTAATTTGTAGGGGGATTGGGTTTCGGATGTTAGTAGTTGGATCTTGCTACTGTTATTGTCGGGTTTTAAGTGGACCAGGTCTAGTTTCAATATTTTAGGGCTTATTTGAGTTGGCGATGTAGACGTCATCATCTATGTACATGCCGAAGCACAGCATGTCTTGCTTTAATATTATCGGTATTTTTATGAAATTTTGGCTTCGCGGCTGGAGCGTGATGATTTCTTCCCAGATCACCTGATGACATTCGCGATCTTCTTTGGCATACTGTAATGATTTTCGAAACACCCGTGTCGGACACGAGTGCCGATGGTCTGGCACAAGTGTCAGCGAGCTATAAACAACACCGAGCTCAGCTAACTGGCTTCGCTTAACGACAGCGTATGCGTGCTTGACGACTAGCATTTGCGGGATCATATGAGGCGGGTTCTTGTCGAGCCACGAAGCTACATTACAAAATACTTATCACGGGTACTCTACTTTACAAGACGTACCGATCAATTTTTATTATCTTTAGAAATGTTCTATTAGGTGTCAATTAAGCTACTCTACGGTAATTCAATATTTTTTTGCCTCGTTAAAGTTAGTGGACACGGAGGCTTGAGACAAATGCAAGCATTACACAAAAAGCAACCGTTACTTTCTCCGAAGAAGGTCGTTGCATTACAAGGGGAATGTCAACCTAAAGATGTTGAAGTGGCTGAAGTGAACTACTCATCTCTGCCTAAAGGATGGAAACTTGACGGATGTAGTTTACTTTACACTAGTAAAACAACAAACTAAGCAGTTTCGTCGGGGTGATCACCTTATCTCTTCAGGAGCAGCCACTCCTGATCACCACGGGGCTGCTCGACTGCTTATGTTTATTACAATACTCAACATAACCTCACACCTTGGGCCATGCGCTTGTATTTGTCGGCGCCTCAGGTGAGCTATGATGTTGTAGAGTATCCCTTGCCCTTACTAGAGCCGTACCCGTAGGACAGAACTGATGAATCCAACATCGGCTCGCGCTGATTGGGACTCCACACTTAGGGCCGACCTAAGTGGTCAAATGCCACTACCTTTCGAAGCCTCAGTCGTGTTCTGTTGTTGCTCGACTTCTCCCGTTGGAGCTTCTAGTGGAATTGCAAATTCCTGTGGGTTCAGCCTTGTTTGGGGGAAAGCTAGCTTTCTCCTGGGATCCTCAACGTTACA
This sequence comes from Odontomyia ornata, assembly GCA_963969285.1. Lineage (NCBI taxonomy): Eukaryota > Metazoa > Arthropoda > Insecta > Diptera > Stratiomyidae > Odontomyia > Odontomyia ornata. The sequence continues at coordinate 203,323,625 of OZ017742.1, read as the reverse complement.
GTTGTGGGATAGGAAGTCGTTACCCAAAAGCTCATCATTATGCATGCCAGGGATTTCTTCCACCATTTGGAACGCACAAGGTACGGTGGTGGGGAGTTGGAAATTGCCTTGCGCAGAGCCAAGGTTTTCCGCTTCACTAAAGGGAATTGCCAGTGTCAGTTTCTTGTGTTAGTTGATTTGGCAGTCGCTCGTTAATCCCTCTTTTTTCATTCATTCCGCACCCGTGTCGATAATGAATTGTGTTTTTGCTTATATCGATTGGTAAAGAGGCTGTTATTAATTGGATTTAGTGGTTTTTTCTTTGGTAAGTTTTGGTTTATGTTGAGGTCTGCATTTAACTGGTATCCTCTTGCTAGTTCCCTCTTGAATGCCTATTGTTGTCGAGCCGGGGACTGTCCCCCGTTTCCCTGAGCTCTTACTTCCCATCTGGTTTTCTGGAAGCAATCGTCTACCGTGTGCGTTCTTCTTCCGCAGAACTCGCACATTACTTGGATGATTTAGACCCTGGGACTATCGAATGTGTTGTATGGGGGTTTTGGTGGGGGTGGGGGAGTATTTTTGCGACCGAGACACTCAGAATAGGTGTGTTTCCTGTTGTTGCAGAAACTGCACGTTGCTTTTTTAGCTAGGTTGTGTGTTTTGCTTTGGGTGTTTATATTGGGCAGGGGGACTATTCGATGCTGCTGACCACCAGGGTTTAAAAGTTGTGGATGTGGTGTAATATTGGGCATGAGGACCGTCTGGTGCTGCTGTCCACCAGGATTTACGAGTTGTGAGTGTGGTATATGAAAGTTACTTAAGGGGTTATTAATTAACACTCCTTGTTTTAGAACTAATGAGTAGCTCTGACCTAACAGTGGTGAAAATTGGGGTTAAGTGGAGTCGTACCAGTGAACTAGTGTGTTAACTGGTGGTCGGGCGTTTGGGGTGAAATTGCATGAGTGATGCTTCCTGTTGCAGCTTCTCCATGCTCAGGCCTTTTGCTATTATGTCCTCGAAGGTTTTGATTTCCTGTGTTAGCAGATATTGGCAAAGGTATGGGTTGGTGACTCCTCTTTTGAAATGACTTTTGGCAAAATTCTCCAGCTGCTCATTGGTGATCTTGCATAATGTCTCTGAGTAGGATTCTGCACCTGCTTCTTGACAGCGCTTAAGCATCTGCCTCAAACATGATGTGTAAGTTATGGTATAAAAGGCGGATAGTGCTGTATCCAAAACTAACGTTGACAGAATATTATTCCGATTCCCTCGGGGTAAAAGACTATTAATTTTATCATAGTTACCATTCTGAAAGTCATATACGGTGGTAAAATTGTGCGATATAGAATTAAAAGTATCAGGAGTGGACAATTCAACAATAAAAGCAGAGTGATGAACCGAATTAGAAAATAAATGCTCGTTGTCATCAGTTGAACTGACCACTACTTCGTCGTAAGCGTTAGAAAAATAAGGTCTACCCATCTATCTAGGATTGGTATGGGAGCTACTTGCTGCAAATCGTTACTATGAAAGGTGCTTATGAGATTGAAATCATTAATATCTAAGAGATTGATAGGAAAAAGGAGGCCGTCTTCTTCATCGACCACAAATTTTAAGTTTGGCCAATTAAAATCACCAGTAATGATAATTTTATCTTCTTCATTTCTAATTGCAGTAATTCCAGCTATAACTTGACAAACGTCGTCGTATACAGTATCGTTGGATTTTGGGGGGACATCGAATATGCCAATATATAGGTTAGATCTTTCCAGCGTTATATTATCTACTTTATGCTGGAACAATTTGTATTCCGTGGAGGTAACTAGCTCGTTCATAAAGGAATTACACTACCTCCTCGTGATTGTCCTGTGCTATGAGGATCTCTATCATCTCTGTTACTGTCAAGGATCTCCAATTACTGTCAAGGCTATCTTCGTTAATATGAGAATCATTCAACCATGTTTCGGAAAGACTAAGGATATTAAAATGGCACGATTTTGCATCAAGAAAAAGTTTGTTTAACTTACTACGCATACCACCGCAGTTATGGTAAAACAATTTAAAATTTATCTTTTTATTGGGGACGAAAAAATTTATGGTGCTGTTTTCTTGCCCTTTGCAATGACGAGGTTTGTTTAGAACAATCGTGGGAAGCGTAGGTTCCTAGATCTTTTTTTGCCTGGTTTAGGTTGATACCAAGTTCTTCATGGTAGGAAAGATACAGAAGGCGAAGAGCTTTAAGATCGATTGGAAGACCTTCTATTTGAATCAAGCTTCTCTATACTCAGCGAATTTTGAACTATACGCAGTTGATCCTGGTTAATAATTTAGCTATTATCTTTTATTTATGTCTTCCTCTTTTCCTCATTGTTTTCCTATAAATACTATTTCTTAAACTTTTTATAATACACGTTATTACTTGCTTCTTTTTTCATTTATATAGTTCATTATATTAACTAATTACTATTGTTAAATATCGTATCATATTTTGTAAGTTCAAAGTGTCATATTCATGTAAATTCCTTTCTTGTTGTTTTTTGCAAATAATTCTCAATTGTATTTTTCAATTTATAAGCCATTGAGCACTGGTATAATACTATTTTTATCAATCACATTGAATTCGTTACGACCAAATCTTGTCATAATTGCTGTTTGACTATATGTTAATGCCGTTGTCAAGCTATATATCTTCTTATTCTGTTAAAAATGTTTGTACATAAAAACGCTCAATAAATATCTATCTATCTATCTATAAAATTATGAGTTTTTTAGGGTTCATCAGAGTCGAGATAGCCAAAACCACCTGTGTGAAATTGGGAGATCTCATAATTTCCCATTTTTGTTGGAATTCTTTTTCGTAACATTTACTCAAAGCCACTTTGTTCATATTCTCATTCGCAAATACATTTATACCCTCATATTTACATGCAGAATAGAAGCATAGTTCTGTCGGTCGGTCCCATGACTACCACTTGGATTTTCCCGTATTCTCACAAAAAAGGATAGCTTTTCCTTCTTACGTATTGCAATGTGGAACTAGTTTCGATAGTGTGGGACTTCCAACGTCTTAAATGTAGACATCATTCTTAAGCTAATGGCAGCTCCCCTAACTGTCATTCTACTGTCATTATCGACTTGCTGCAAACTTAAGTAATGTCCACGTTCATCACAATTTGTCACTGAGTTTTGTTCCGAGAACAGTTTTGATAAGCTAAATTACATATTTTTCCGGCAAAATAACATTCGGCTAAAAAATAGTTCGAGACAATGGTAAATACTGCAAATCAATATTTTTTTTATGGGTGATTTCATTCTAATTGGAGATTTGCAAGTGCTATCTAATGAAACATGCCGAACGGATGCTGTCAAAATCGCCGAAGCACTTATAAGAAAACATTTCATCCTCAAAATAGCACTATTAAAGCGCTCTTCATCTCTTTTTCCGTAGCCGCTTCGACTTGATATCAAACGCCGGCTTACATCACGTTCAGACAGAGTCAAATGTGTGGATCTTCATCCATCGGAGCCATGGATGTTGTGCGCCCTTTACAATGGCCATGTCCACGTCATGAATTATGAAAATCAACAATTAGTCAAAGATTTCGAAGTGTGTGATGTTCCTGTGCGTTCAGCGCGCTTTGTCGCCCGGAAAAATTGGGTGATTACAGGATCAGATGATATGCAGGTAATGTTTCATGCCACTTCAATTGAAAGTATAATGCACGCTGTGACAATGATTTCAGATTCGTATATTTAACTATAATACATTGGAAAAAGTCCACTCTTTTGAAGCACATACCGACTATGTTCGCTGCATTGCTGTACATCCAACGCAGCCACTCGTGTTAACCAGCAGTGGTAAGTACGAATACTTAAGGGGTTTTAACTCGTCGATGCCGCAATGTTTTGACGTTAGCTACTTTGTTACTAATTTGTTAAAAGTATACCCTAACTTCTGGTCTTGCATAAATTCAGTTTATCATATCTATATACACATAGCAATTGTAAAAAGGTCAAAAAGTTCATTCAGCACTGCAAAACGGCAAAAAATAAGTTGATAATTATGAGGTGTAATGGGGCTGAAGTCAGTATGGCGACTTCAATTGTAATCTACCGACTAATATAATTACTGGATTCATAGGATGTCTCAAATCATACTTTCATTTATTATAAGAATCTTAAGTTTTGTATGGATAAGGCAATTCTTTGATCAAACTAATTTTAGGAGTGTTATTCTGGGTTGGGGTGCGAACAGACTGCGGCAAGGAAGTCGCGCGACTATCGCAATTTACACATGCCCTGAGGCGAATAATCGGAGCGAAGCTAGACGAGGACGAACGGCGGATTCGATACAACCATGAGCTGTATGACGTTTTTGACGAACCGGAGGTCTCAACGATTGTAAGACTGCGGAGGCTGCAATGGGCTGGATGCCTGAATCGTATGAACGAGCAATGGATACCAAAAAAGGTATTCACTGGGAGAACTGAAGGCCGGAGAAACCGAGGAAACGCTGGTCTGACTCGGTCGACGAAGACAGTTCATCGCTGCTCGGATTGCAAAATTGGAGGACGCGGTCAATGGACCGAGACAATGAGGCGCTATTTGCGGGAAGAGAAGGCCCGAGAGGAGCTGTAGTGCTACGAAGAAGAAATGGAAGCGCGCACACTGCGTCTTTGCAACTTTTCTTGCCCGATCGACTATCGCATAGATTTGCGATTTTTTCATAAAACTGGTTTACTACTATGATAATTTTCAGATCGCAAATTTTTGTTATACTCGCACACAACATTTCTGACAAGGGCATATCCTCAGGTGAGCATATCGGTTCTGCACATGCCTAAAAATCCTTTTTTTTTTCTTCTGCCTAACCTATGTTAGGTGTGTATTGGCGGCTATGGCCATCGATATATCGATAGATGTCCACTCGGGACTTATGGTATTATAGGGCTTTTTTTCTAGTTTTTCTTTCTGGTTTTGCGCTTCTACTGTGCTAGTATTCGTTTGAAATGGTTAGTAGATTGATAGATCGAGTGCTTTTCTTGGAATGTTAAAAGTTAGTTCTGCAAATTGAGAGAAATATTCGCATGAAGTTCTTCAAGAAAGGCAATTAATTGAGTAAGTGCTTTTTCATTGTTCTTATTAAAAAATTTTGCTATGGGGTAGTTATTTTGAAAGACTTCTTACTTGTTCCTTAGAGATTCAAAGTGATCACAGTTTAGAATACTGTGTTCAAAATCGTCTGTGATGTCGCACCACTTACACCCCAGGAATGGAACTATTTTTGCTTTTTTTAGTCTCTTGTGGTTATAGGCTCTGTTGAGAATTCTGATTATTTGTTTTTGCGTGTTGCTGTTTGGGGTGAAATCGTGAAACCATGGTTTTGTTCTGAAAATGAGGTCAGTTTGTAGGCAGGGGCTGTATGCTAGGTTTTTGATGTTAGTTCAGTAGTATTCATGCCATTCTATGTTTATGGAGTCATTAATCTTTTTGATAGAGTCGTCCCATTCAAGAAATGAGTCGACCTCTTCGGATTCAATTGTGGCCAGTTTAGCTGCTTTGTCAAACAATTCGAAGCTGTGAAATTTTTCAACTTTTGGTATCCAGCATAAGAGTTTTTCTAATTTTTTCTGTGATGAGTTTGTGATTTGTGTTGTTTATGATCTCGTTTATCGTGTCCTTGGAGTCGGTGAAAATGGCTATGGTATTATTGGGTTCACATTCCGCGTAGTTTATATAGCTTCCTGTACAGCTTTAATTCTGCGTTTGTGGCTGTTGAGTTCGTGTTTAAGCAGTATTTTTGAGTCTTTTTTGAGTTAAAGCCGTGTATGGCAATGCCAGTGCCTAGTTTGTTTTTTGCCGTATCCGTGAAGTATATGTTTTTTTGTGGTAGGGAGGTGAATGCTATTTATGCACACAGTGTGGGACTCCCATGTGTGACTGGACTACCCACTAAACACCGCCCCTGTCAACCTGAGAACCCAGCCTGGAACCGTTTGACCCATTACTTCGGGCCAGGTCTCGTTTTGTTACCCTTTCCTAGCGAGAGGGGAGAGGAGAAGGGGAAATGCCAGAAGAGCGGTCCCCCAGCGCCCCCGGCTGCCGTGAGTCCCTTTTATAGTTTAGGACTGTCCGAGCATAATGTGCCACCTGGTTCCATTTGTCAACCGATTCGAGCATCACCGCAACTATATTATCCGGGGTGAGCTCTCCCGTCTCCCTGTAGAGTTCCCTTCGCACCCTGACCCATTTTGTACACGCAAAAAATGTGTGACAGGCATTGTCCTCCTCTCCTGGGCAAAACCGACAATCGGGAGACCGTTACTTACCGATCTTGTGCAGGTAAGACTGAAAACACTCATCCCGCTCAAAAGCTGGGTCAGATAGAAGTCAGTATCACCATGCCTTCGATTTAGCCACAGTCTCACATCCGGGATGAGGCGCGCAGTCCACTTTCCCTTCGTGCAATTCACCCAACACTGCTGCCAATCGTTGAGCGAGCGCTGTCTCCTCGCGGACAACCATCTCCCTCGCATCCTCGTTTCGGCGCAGGTAAATAGCGCGGCGCTCTCTAGCAAAGAGGGTGACAGGTATCACGCCTGCAATAACTCTCACCGCCGAATCAGAGACTGTCGGATACGAAGATGCAGTCCTCAGTGCTCCTCTTCTCTGTACCTGTGCCAAACGTTTTCGGTATACCTCCTTTCCGAGAGCGTCGCCCCATACCTTTGCTCCGTACAGTAGCACTGACCCTACAGCACTCATCAAGGGGCGTCTTCTTGATGGGCTGGGTCCCCCTACGTTGGCCATAAGTCGATTCAGAGCCGATATTCCCGAAGAAGCCTTCTCAGCCGTTGCCCTGATTTGCTCAGAGAAACTCATCTTCGAGTCGATCAGTAGCCCCAGGTACTTCACCGCTGGCTTCGATTCGATTCGTAAGTCGCCAATACTGATCATCCTTACTCTAGGGATTCTCTTTTTTGTCAAGATTACCACTTCGGTTTTCTCCAGTGCTAAACTGAGCCCGCGAGCAGTCATCCAGTCCCTCACTCGGCGCATCAGCATACCTAGCCTAAGTTGCGCTTGTTCAACGGTGCGTCCAGCGACCAGAGCCGCAACATCATCCGAATAACCGACCCAGCGCAACTCATCTTGCATCTCAAGTCTCAGTAGTCCGTCGTAAGACACGATCCCTGGGCAACACCCGATGTAATTTCCATCCTTCGCTGGCCCTGTGTCGTGTTGTAGAGCAGGCTTCGGTCCTTTAGGTACTTTAGGCCGCATTAGATATTCTGGAACTTGAAAAGAGTTTTCCAGCGTATCCAGAATATCCACCCATCTAGAGGAGTTGAAGGCATTCCTGACGTCGAGTGTCACCAACAGGACGATCCGCCGCTTGATGCGACTATATGCCTCTGCCCTTTGGACTGCGTTCACCACCTCTGCAATCGCATCATTGGTAGAACGTCCTGCTCTAAAGCCGTACTGCCGAGGAGATAGGTCCCCAACAGCGCGAATCGCGTCAATGAGTCTTCCCTTGATGAGTTTCTCTGGCACTTTCCCAGCAGTGTCTAGCATGCATGAAGGGCGGTATGCAGACGGCGATTCGGGATTTTGCTGATCAGCACGAGCCTCGCCACCTTCCATCGTACCGGGAAAACCCCGTCCCATAAGCAAGCGTTGAATGTGCTGAGCAGCAAGTCAGGACAGTGGTGATAGACGAGCCGCAACACCTCAGCTGGAACACCATCTGGACCTGGAGCCTTCCTCGCTTTCAATGAGAGGACTGCCTACTCCAGTTCTAGCTGTGTGAAGAGTGGGCACTCGACTGCTGTTTCACCATGGACAGCGTCAACAAGGACAGGATGGACGGGGAAGAGTCCCCGCACTATCGCGTCCATCTTTTCATGTCATGTATACAAGGCTTCCGTAGGGCACCAAGCTTCCGCATAACCAGCTTGTAGCCAAGGCCCCACGGATCCTTGTTCACATTGTCCACTAGGTCATGCCAGCAGCGAGCCTTGGTACTGTTGATCAGTTTGCGAAGGCATTTCCTGGCCGACTTATATACTGCCACCCAGTTGCATGCCTCTTCACCGTTCCGTGCCCGTTGAGCCTCACGTCGAAGTTTGTGACACTTCCTTCGCTTTTCAGCGATTTCAGTTGACCACCAGTACACTGGGGGCTTGCCGTACCGGGGTCTTCCACGGGGCATAGAAGCGCAGCAAGCAGTCGTAATGATGCTCATAGTAGAGTTCACCACGTCTTGAGCTGCCAGTTCTTCCGTCCCCTCCGAAACTCCCTGCAGCGGCTCACGTGTTGTGAGCACCTCGACGAACCTCTCGACGTCCATCCTTCCGATGTTCCATCCAGTTGTAGAAGGCCGAGAGTACGGACGTCGAGAAACAGCATCACTTATCTCAAGCAAAATGCACTGATGATCACTGGCTGAGTAGTCCTCTAATACTTTCCAGCTTTGTATCCTCCGTACTAAGGACTCCGAGGCGAATGTCACGTCCGTATGGTTCCCTCACAGCCAATACGGCGGAAAGTCGGCGTATTTCCGAAGTTTAGTACGACGAGGGCCGTCCTGGCCGCCATTTCCAGGATTCGTTTTCCCCGCGGATCTGTTTGAGGCATGCCCCATTCAATTGCTTTAGCGTTGAAGTCGCCCCCAACGAGCACTTTGCCCTCTGCGTTCGAGACAGCGCCCTCCAAAGCATTAAGCTTGGCTTGGAAAGATGATATCGATTCGTTCGATGTTAGGTACACACTAAAGAAGGTGGTCCCTGAGCACCGCACCCACACGAAACCATCCCCCCGTCCACAACTCTCCGCTTGGAAATCACTGTTCCGAACCCAGATGGCGGCAGTACCAGTTTCATCAGAATACCATAATGCAGGACTTTTATTATGGTGTTGCTCACTCAGCAGCAAGAAGTCGGCTTTCATGTCCCTCGCAAACTGCTCAAGCAGATTTTGGGCGGTTGAACTGCGGTGTAGGTTTAGCTGCAGGATGCGGGTCATCGGAGTTCTGATTTTGCCTTGGCTAGGGCTTCCTGGAACACCCGGCATTTTCCTGATCCCAAGACGTGTCGAAAATCATGTTTTGGATCAGCATCCTTGCAAAGAATACAGTGTGCCTCCTTCGTACACTCTTTTCTTTTATGTCCCATTTCACCGCATTTGTAACATAGGGAACTCCTATCGTGTCCTTTGCATACTTGTGTGGTGTGACCATAACCAAGGTATATGAAACATTGAAGAGGCGTTGCTCTTCGCCGTATCCTACAGACAACCCACCCTATTCATACTTTGCCCTTGTTCAGGAATTGTTCGGCGTCCTTTTCGGTCAAGTCAACTATGGCCATGCGTTGTCCCCTGTTGTTTTCTGGTGTCAGTCTCGCTTTGATCTTCCCACGCTAGGGAACTCCTTTTTGATGGCCTCTTCTAGCTCGGCCAGATCCGTCACGCAGTCAACGTCTCGTATTTCGATCGTTGCCATCGGCTCGAGCGGGGCTATGGTTGCGCTTTTGCCGAGGACTTTCTTTACTGCGTCACAGAATGCTTCTTTATTGCCGGCCTCTGCTCCGAATTCGACCAGTATGCAGCCCGACCGCGTTGGTCGTACTACTTTAATGGTAGTATTGGTGTCTTCGGGCCTTACGTTTCTCCTGATGTCCCGCAGTACCTCCGCGTAGGATCGGCCATCTTGGGGCTTTACGAGCAGTGCCTGCTGCCGGGGTCTTCGTCGGGGCTTCTGCCTCTCCTATTTTGCATCAAGTCCTTTTTCTAATTGTGCGTCCGTGCGAACTTTACTTTTTGGCTTTTTCTGAAGGAGTTTCTTTGCGGCTTTCTTCGCTCCTTTTGTAAGCACTGTCTGGAACCCGTGGTCTGGTGCTCCACGCCCATCAAGTGCCTCTTCCTTCCTTCTTTTATCCCGATCTCCTTCAATTGGGCTAGACGCCATTCTTTTCTTGACTTTTAATTGTGGAGCTATCTGCATGTGGCCTTTAGATTTCGCCCCAAGAGCCTCTTAAGCCTTCTGTTCGTCTTCGGCCCTTAACCAGCTCCTCCGATAGTGCCCTATACGATCTAGGAGCTCCTCTAGTTCAAGGAGCCCCACCACTGCTGCTTCGCTGATTTTTGGGGAGTCGCATGCAGATTATATTCTTTTCAGAACATCTCCCGCTTTTCGGAGTAGCCTTTCTTCTTCGTATCGCTGGGCGGCAATTGTACCTTGCAACCATCCTTGGGAGAGGTTATCGCGTTCCGTTTCCGAGTGCAGTACTTCCGCCACATTTTCGACGTTGGCGGTGCAATCACGCGTCGTCTGGTCACTCGTTGCTTTTCGTGCCGTAATCTCGTTGGCTTCTGGATTTTTCGTTGCAATGTCTGGATTTGCGACCCTTGCATCGGTCGCTTCGGTAACGATCGCAGCAGTGACAATCGAATTTTTGGTGCTCTTCCACCGCCCGAACACCTGAAGCGTCCTACAGAGTTTCCCGCTTTTCCTTTATAGGACGCTCTGGCGTTCGCATCATTTTTTTGCTGCGCCCGAACGCCGCAGGAATCTCAGTCTGAACCAGACTGTCTGCTATTCTCCGTTTTTCGTCTGCCTTCACTATTTTTGTGTTATTCTTCGTTTGTCGTGGTTAGTACCGCTTTCGATGTACTGTTAACATCGTGGCTGCAACCGCTGGTTGCGTCGTCGTTGTTATTATTTTTTGTTTCTTTTTTTGGATGTTTTTGGTCTTTTGATTTTGTTTGCTCCAGTTTTGTTGGGTCCCCCCTCGGAGCCGCTATCTCCGTTCGTGTGAATAGTGGCCTTTTTGGTCCCATGGTTATCTTTGCAGAGCAGGGAGGCCATGCGAGGGTTGGCGCAAGCCCTTATGGGGACAAGTGCTCAGAGCCAGGCCAGCGCTAATCGGGAGTCCGTCTCAACCGAACCTACACCACCAACCCAATGGTGCGAACTTCGAACGTACTCCGAAGCCTGCCAAGGTTTTACCGGGACGGAGACGGTATGATAGTTGAATTGGAGCCGTTCACACATGGGTTTCACCTCGGCGCTACTGTGCAAAGCAACTAGGTCCAAACCGTCACATCCGCCAGCCCAAAGCGTCAATTCCAGTTCGTTGTCCAAAGCGTAGTCCAGATCCAATCAGAGTCGTTAACTGTCATCCCAGGAGGGAACCTCACGGCGCCCCCCATATCCTCGGGTCCGTGGGGGCGGTGCTCCCCAAAGAATGCTAGCCTCCAAAAGTGCTCTTGTCAACCGGCATTCCCCCTGCGGGAATTTCCTCCGGTACGTCGGGGCAGAACTCCCCAAAGAATGCTAGCCTCCAAGAGTGCTCTTGTCGACCGGCATTCCCCCTGCGCGGGTGAAGTATATGTTAGCTTTGTTACTAGTGAGGTTTTGTAACACTGTTTCAATCAAATTGCTGAATTTTTCATAATTTATCGTCTTGTAGTTGCTGGGGATGTTGTGTTGTGTTGTGTTGTTGTAGATTTCGACGTGTTTTTTGTATACTGTGGCACAGTTCGAGTTTTTCTTAGTTTTCCGAGATCATTTCTTTGAAGTCTTGGCGGTATAGGTTTTTTCCTATTTCTTTGGCAAGGAGTTGTTCAGCTCTTAGTCTGGCTGGTAATTCTTTAGCTAGAGCAAGCGCTAGTATATTTGGCGCGGTTGTAGGGACTGCGAGACATCGTTTTATGGCTCTGGCTTTAAGGCTGTCTATTTTGTTTAGAAAGTAATTTGGAGCGTGAACAATGTTAGTTAGATTGCTTTCTATTACCGGCCTTATTAGAGATTTGAAGGTGTTTAATGCCTTTTCGGGGGGGAAGGCCATGTTTGGGGGAGCTGATCTTGAATGCTATGTTGATTATTTTGTTTGCTTTGCTTAGGGATTTATTGTAGAATTCGTTGAAGTGATTTTGATTATTAAAGTTTTTGCCTAGGTAGGTGAAATTTTTGACCCCTCTAGTTGGTGCTTGCGACTTTTCCAAGTTCAGTGGAAGGTTTAGACTGCTACATAGGGCTGTAAAGAATTTAGTTTGTAGATTATTGAGGTTATTTGGTCTGTTTTTTCCTTTGCTTATAATTAGAAAGTCATCAGCGAATTGAATGAGTGTAGTTTGACTGTCTGTGATTTTTTGCAGGCTAGATGTGTAGAGGTTAATGAGGAGCGGACTTAACACGTCCCCTTGCGGAAGTCCATTGTTTATTTCGGTCGAATACTTGCCTAGATGTAATTTCCTGTACACCAGGAAGTTTAAGATCCACGAGATATAATCATTTTTGATATTGAAGTTGGACATGATTTTGAAAAGGTTCGGAATGTTTACTCTCTCATACGCACTAGAAATATCACAGTTGATAATCATGATGTTTTTCGCTTTCTTGTTTTTGTTGAGGAGGTGTATTACAGTGTTTATGCATGAGGTTGCCGACTTTCCCTTTCTGTAAGCAAAACAGAAATTACTCAGGATGTTTTGGTATTCAATGTCACTAGAAATCCTATTTTTGATTAGGCAGTTAATTATTTTGAGCGGAATGCTTATGAGAGATATAGGTCTATAACTTTCTATTTTATGCAGTGGTTTGTTTTTCTAAGGAATGGGTACGATTTTGATATCTCTTAGAGCATTATGTATGTTGTTATTTTTGAAGCTCTCGTTTATAGAATTTAGTAGAGCTGATTTATTACAATGATTGAGGGAGTTTATAATATTATAATCAATTGCATCTAGGCCCGGAGATGATCTTTTTTTACGTTTAAATACTACTATGAGTAGTTCGTGTACTTCAACAGGTTCAGCTGGTCTTATGTTATTGGGCAGGTAAGGAGTCCAGTGGGAATTTAGCGGTTGGTGTTTATTTTTTATTATTTTGAGAAAGTCTTTATTGTTTACGGGGTCCCATTCCGATCTCGGGTTGTTGTTGTTGTTTTTGACTGCGTTGACAAAATTCCAAAACTGTTTTATGTCTCCACTTTGGCTTATGTCATTAATTTTTTGGCCCCACAGTTCTCTTTTTGCTTTAGCTACAGTTTCTCTCCATTTATTTTGTAACCCAAAAATTTGGTTCGTTTTCGTTACTTTTCATTTTTCGGAAATTTGTCCAAGCTTTTGTTTTTTCTCTCCATTGGATGTTTATCTCCTTTGATCACCATGGTTTCGGACTGTGTTTGAAGTTCTTCGCGCTGACCTGGTTGGTTTTGATTAATTCATTGATCTTCTTCATGTTTTCTGCCAGATTGTTAGTGAAATTGATCGTGTTGATGTCCTTCATGATTTTATTTCTGTTTGGTATGCGTCAACTTGCTCTGTAAATTCAATAGGGGCATGTTCGCTCTTTCCTATTTTATATTTTTTTGTATTCCATTGATTCCAGTAGTTTAAGTTGTTTGTTAGGGTGATGTCTGGGGCTGACATTTGTGTGATCTGTTGATTGGTTTTCCTAAAAAAGGTAAACGTGCCTGTGTTGAGGGTTGCTAATTTATTTTTGTTTAATACGGATTTTAGGATGTTTCCTTTTGCATTGTTTGTTTTGTCTCCCCAGTCTTTGTGCCTTGCATTAAAATCTCCTACAATTATGAATACGTTTTTGTTGCTACCCACTTTTATAATTTAATGAATTTGCTCCTTGAAAGTTATGCTGCTTAGGTCGCGGGGAAAATAGCACGCGCAAATGTTAATGTTTGGTCTTAGATTTGTTGTGGTACTTACTATTGCTTCAATGTCTTTGTTGTTGAGCGGTATTTCTTTAAATTTTATTTTGTTATTAATTACTATGGAGACTCCCGCTCCTTCTTTGCCTGTTCTTATTTTGTTCATTAGTTGGTGGTTTTTCATTCTAAAGATGGGTGATTTTTTTGTTAGATTTGTTCTTGTAAAAGTGCAATGTCTATTTGTACATAATTTACTCCAGTGTGTCTTTATTTTTGGAAATGCTTTGGATGTTATATTGGAGAAATTTGATATTTTTGTAATCTCTCATGTTTTTAAGTGTTATCATTTGTCAGCCAGTCTGTATATTGTTAGTTATTGGTGTTGTCTTATTTGACAGTGGTTTGATAGTGCTTGTATTTTTGCCTTAATTAGATTGGATTCTATTTGTAAGTACTTAGTGTTGGTTTGGTTTTTACATTTGTTGTTTAGTAGATTGATTAGTTTTTCTATTGGTGTGACTAGATTTTTGCTGATGTGAAGATGTTTTCTGCTAGTGTGTTTTTCTCCATTAGCGTGTTGTTTGACTGTAGTAGTAGTTGACTACTCATTGGAAAGATTGTTGTGTGATTGGTTGTTCTCGTATTACGTGTTCTTGTTGTTTTAGTGTACGGTTTATTTAGCATTTATTTATTACATTGTTCGAGTTTCTATTGTTTGTTGATTTTAATAGGAGTGGGAACGCTCAATCCATGGTTTAGTTGTCTTTCAGCAGTTCAAATTGGTTGTCGCTATTTAGGATATTTCTTGCTTCTTTAAGGGTTATATTTCTTATGGAACAGACTTTTACCTCCATATCATAATTGATCCATTTGGGGCATGTTTTATCCATAGCCCTGTGGTTTAGGTCTCCACATAAAAAGCATTTTGTGTCTTTACATTCCTTATCCAAGCATTCTTTGTCTCCAGATTTTGAGCATCTTCTGTTTTCACCTTGGAACTCCTTACAGAAATATTGAGTATGACCTAGTCTGAGGCACTTAACGCATTGTTTTGATCTTAGGTAATAATACTCTACTGGGATGTTCAGGGAGTCTAGCCTTATTTCATCCGGAAGTTCCTCTCCCGAAAATTATACCTTGACTGTTTGAGTTGGAATGAATCTCTCTCTATTTTCTGGATTTCTTCTTTTGATCCTGTACACATTCATGATCTTTATATTTTTTTTTTTTGTATCCCGTGGGAGTTGCTTGGGATTCCGTTTTTTGCTATTTCTTCTTCTGAGATGTTTAATAATACGCCTTTTATTATACCATGTCTCATTATGAAGTTATTCGGAATGAACGCTCTCACTCCAAAGTTCTTGATCTTGTCATTCATGACTACTTCATTTGCTTCTTCGGGTTTGTTAAACATCAGTTTTATTGTATTGTATCCTATCTGCTTAATGTCCTTTATGTTCTTGATGTTCATGTTTTTATTCATGGAGTAGAAGGCCATTGGGGTAAGTCTTATTTTTTCATTTGCCTTTTCTTTGGAAAAGTCCACTAGAACAAAGAATTGCTTTCTCGTGTCATTTTTGTCGTATTTATTGCTAGTAGGTCCGGTTTTCGCTTGATCCGAGATTGGATTTTCGCTTTCTTTTAATGCGTCCATATGGTCTTTCAGCATCTGCGTTATGATATTTTTGGTTTGACTGCTTTATTCAGAGTATCCGCCATGAAGTTTTCGACGTCTTCCATAGGCGTGGAAATAGTTGGTGTAGCTTCTGTTGATTTTGTTTTGTCGCTGTTTTTCAGCGTGCTTGACGTTTTACCGTTGGCAAATTCACAAGTTTTTACCGTTTCAATCGTGTCCATTGGTTCGCTAATTTCACCGTTAGCATTGTGATTGAGGTTATTGACCTTAAATGTGCTGTCTCCTTTGATGTTTCTGTTGATTCTTTTTGCGTCTGTTTCCTCTGTGAGTTTCCTTAGTACAGCATCCTTCCTTTCCCCAGGGTCGGGCGGTACCCTCTTTTTATTTATGGGGCGAAAAAATCTTACCTGAATTGACCAAACTCTACGGAACTTAAGTTAATTTTTCTTAGTGTTGCACTCTTCTCGACTTTAAATGATTAATTGTTGCTAAATGAAATCAAACCTTAGTTAGTTGGGGGCTTGCCAACCTTATTGATAATAATTTAAAATAGCAAAAATGAAAAATTTGATTTTACTCAATGTATGGTTATTGTTCGACTTTTTTTTAGATTAACTTTCCTACACAATCACTCGCGAAACGCACTGCACTCTAAGGTGGTTGGATGGGAAGTGCTGAAAATCTTAAGCAAGCCTTATCGCAGTATCCTTATATTTGCGGTTAAAACCGCTTGATACGTCAGTCGTGTCGTAATCGTGCCGAAGCCTAAATGAGAGCCATGCACAGTACGACTATGACTTTTCTTGTCAGGTCAATTGTCGCAAGGATTTGTGATTTTTCCCAAAAATCAGTTTACTAGAGAGTGATGTTTCGGGTTGAACATTTTTATAATATTCGCGCACATAATTCCTGGCAGATACATATCTTCAACTGAGCATATAAGTTTTGTAGAAGCCTGAAGATCGCTAGCAAATCTTGTCGCAGTGTGCTTATATTTGCGGCTAAAAATCGCGCGCCACGACAGCCGCAAGAAGCATAGTGTTAAGATTACATCACATCGGGCACTGAAATAACAGCGACATATTATCCTTAACCCTCCGCACACACATCGACGTTTCCATAGATCTTCCATTGGCCCCACCAACTCTGGTTGAAGTTTGCTCTACCATCAAAGTCCAAAAAAATAATAAACCGCCGGGCATCGATGAGATTCCAATGAAGCTCTACAAAAATTTGGTGGCAACAGTCTTCATAAAGCTTTTCACAGTCATCCAGCACATTTGGCAACAAGAACATTGCCGAAAGAGTGGAGCCAATCAATTATATTCCCTATCCACAAAAAAGGTGATAATCTACGGTGCGAAAATTATAGAGGCATATCACTACTTTGTATGGCGTATAGACTATTTTCAAAGATCTTAGAAAATAAAATCGCATCATACGCCAACAGTATTATTGGGGAGTATCAAGGTGGCTTTAACGCAGGTAGATCGACGAAAGACCAATTGTTCACTGGCAAGCAGGTCTTTGAGAAATGCTGGGGGTTCAACATAGTCGTGCACCAAATTTTCGTTGACTTCAAGCAAGCATAAGACAGTATTGATCGTAACGTACTGTACCAAATAATGGTTTGCTTTGGTATCCCAGCCAAATTAGTCCGTCTGACCAAAATGACAATGACGTCGACGACCTCCCAAGTCCGCATCAATATCCAACTCACCGATACCTTTGACACAAATATCGGACTGAAACAAGGAGATGGGCTTGCTCCATTGCTATTCAATTTGGCTCTGAAGTATGTCATAAAAAGCTACCTGTCGATACACGAGGTACATTACTATACAAGTCGAGCGGGCGGCATCAACATTTTGTCACGCTCATTAAAAACTGCCAAAGAACTCTTCCTAAAACTCGATAGCGAAACAAAACTAGTAGGGCTACAAAGATTTTTGCATCGAAGTCACCCAGAACAATTTTAATGTCTTTCGATGGCAATGCAGGCCATCCAGGTTACTGTAAAATTTTTCCTTGATTGCCTCCTTGTTTTTGTGGGCGCGTTACAGTTGACCAGTCAGACATTAAAAAATTTAGTCTTGATACAATTTGCACAGATCCCTTTGTTGACCAGCTTGAAGTTGGTGACAATTTGATTAAATGTGCTGTCCACAATGAAAATAACACCGAACTCACGGCTTCCTTGCAATTTCCACTTTTAAATCCAGCGTGCGTTCGCATGTATTGCACTGCGAGAATATTGATTTCTTGCGCTGCGAGAATGTTGATTTTGTATTTCTTTATTTCATCCAGAAGTTATCGCAGAGCCCCTGGTCTGTACAATGACCTTACATTCCAGGTTGTAAAAGAATAATTTTTTATTCGGTGTGATAGTCGTACCGTTTCTCCATTCCGATCCGAGGCTGTTGTCCTAGTTCCATGACTACTAAGTGGAGCACTGCCAGCGCTTCGATTTAGTCGGTTTTTGGTCCGCGACCGGTATTTTATTTCCCACCTACCAGTTAAAGCACCTCTAAATCTGCCACCTGAAAGCCCCACACGGAAACAGACTTCCTACTTAAAATAAATGGGAAAGAATGCAGAACTTTGGCTACATAACCCCACGGCACAATTCTCTATGTGCTCATTTATACAGAATATGTCTTTTTGAGGACCCTATTTACCAAGGGTGCTTAGAAGAGGATGAGAGACAACCATGAACTATATATGTACAAGGTGCGTTCCAAAATAAACGAGACTGCGCTAAAATAGAAACAACAGGAGCTTTGATCTGATAAATTCGAATTTAGTTATTCAAAATAGCCTCCTCCGCCCTCGATACACTGTTTTGCGTGATCCAAACGCTTTTCGAAAGAGTGTCTCAGGTCATTCACCGGAATGTCCTTCAGGATGTCGGTACAAGCCTTTTGGATGCCCTCTACGGACCCAAAGCAATTTTCCGAATAGGTAGAAGTCATAGGAAGCCATGAGTAATTAATGATTAAAATGCTATTTCTAGTCAAAAAATCAGTCACAAGAGTGCAACAATTTTCGGACATTAGTTAACTTGTGCGGAACAAAACGTGCACATACCTTTCGCAAGCCCAAATGATCGGTTAAAATGCGATAAATCGATGTTTTGGAGATATTCAACTCCGATTCCATAAATTTCAACGATGATTTCGGCTCATTTTTGATAAATTCACGCACAATTTCGATGGAAATTTCGATGATCACTGATTTTCGGCGGCCCGTATGTTCATCGTCATTTGTGTCCTCACGACCATCTCTGAAACGTGTAAATCACTCATGAACTCTGGCACGAAATGGAAAATCATCGCCATAAAGTTTTTTCATCAATTCAAATGTTTCGGTAAACGTTTTACCGATTTTAAAACAAAATTTGATATTAGCTCTTTGTTCGAAACTCATTTTTGTACCGATGATACAAACATACTGTCACTTTAGACGCAATAACTTCGCTTCCACAGAACCGAATGTCATAAAACTGGAAGTCAGGGAGGGATGTAACTTTCCAACGCACTATCTCATTCACAGATGGCGCCACCAAAAAAATGACAAACGTCTCGTTTATTTTGGAACGCACCTTTTAAATGTCCGACATCTGCCTATACCAGGATGTGCATGTTTTATGTCACAGCAATGAGCTGCAATACGCTCACTGATAAAAATCTTAAAAACCTCTTTCATTACTTCGAAATACCAAGTTCGGTCTGATGGATGGAGTATTCGAGTTGGTTGAGAGCGGCCGAAACAGCCATCTTGACCCAACATTAAACAAAAATTGAGCTTATAGTCTGGAAATTGCTTTTGTTTTCTGGTATAATAAATACACAACGAAACTTTAACAATTTATATTTACTTTTTAGATGACATGCTTATAAAATTATGGAATTGGGAGAAAATGTGGGCTTGTCAACGTGTATTCGAAGGCCATACACATTACGTAATGCAAACAGTATTTAATCCCAAGGATAATAATACATTCGCATCTGCTTCACTTGACCGCACAGTAAAAGTGTGGCAGCTAGGGTCGAACTTTGCAAATTTTACGTTGGAGGGGCACGAGAAAGGCGTTAATTGTGTTGATTACTACCACGGAGGCGACAAACCTTATCTTATCTCCGGTGCCGATGATCGTTTGGTGAAAATTTGGGACTATCAAAACAAAACATGTGTACAAACTCTAGAAGGACACGCACAAAATATTTCAGCTGTCTCATTTCATCCTGAGTTACCTATTGTTCTCACTGGATCTGAAGATGGAACCGTCCGAATCTGGCATTCGGGAACATATCGTCTGGAGACTTCACTGAACTATGGATTTGAGCGAGTATGGACAATAACGTGCATGCGTGGAACAAATAATGTTGCACTTGGCTATGACGAAGGATCTATAATTATAAAGGTAGGACGTGAAGAACCTGCCATGTCAATGGATGTAAATGGTGGAAAAATTATATGGGCAAAACATTCAGAAATGCAACAAGTCAATCTAAAAGCCCTACCCGAAGGTAAATAGAAAGGCTTTAACTAAATTATTTTTTTAAATTGTAATCCCATGAAAATGTCATTTCAGGCACTGAAATTAAAGACGGCGAACGCTTACCAGTAGCTGTTAAAGATATGGGAGCATGTGAAATTTACCCGCAAACAGTCGCTCACAATCCGAACGGGCGCTTCGTTGTTGTCTGTGGAGATGGAGAATACATTATCTACACTTCAATGGCACTTCGAAATAAAGCATTTGGATCAGCGCAAGAATTCGTATGGGCTTTGGAAAGTAGCGAGTACGCTATTCGCGAAAGCAGTGGTGCCGTAAAATTGTTCCGGAATTTCAAGGAAAGAAAAAGTTTTACTCCTGAATATGGCGCGGAGAATATTTTCGGCGGATACATGCTAGGGGTACGAACATCATCCGGTTTGGCGTTCTACGATTGGGAAACTTTGGAGCTAGTGAGACGTATCGAAGTGCAATCAAGGTTTTTTTGAATTAATTTTTTTAAGGAGGTAAGTTTTAAAAAAATTAATTTAATTAAAAGGCATGTGTTCTGGAATGAGGCTGGAACTCTAGTATGTTTAGCAACAGAAGACTCGTATTTCATACTAAAAGTCGACATAGCGGCCATATCCACTGCTCTGGAAACGAAACAGGGCTTGGGAGATGATGGGATTGAAGATGCATTTGATGTAAGTCGCTTATCTATCTCGCATCATTTATTTGTTACGCTTCCATCTCAGGTTTTAGGAGAAGTTTCGGAGCAAGTCAAAACGGGGTTATGGGTCGGAGACTGTTTCATTTACACCAACTCAGTAAACCGCATAAATTATTATGTAGGCGGAGAGATTGTAACGATATCGCATTTGGATAGAACAATGTATCTGTTAGGATACGTTCCGAAAGATAATAGGTAAAAACGATTGCACGTACAAAGTCGACCCTAAACATTCTTTTGTAGGTTGTCCCTTGGAGACAAAGAGCTAAATGTAACAAGCTTTTCCCTGCAATTATCCGTACTAGAGTATCAAACAGCAGTGATGCGTCGTGATTTCGAAACAGCCGATAGAGTTTTACCTACAATACCCAAAGAACATCGTACACGAGTTGCACACTTTTTGGAAAAGCAAGGCTTCAAACCACAAGCTTTGCAAGTGTCAACTGATCCCGATCACAGGTTTGATCTCGCTTTACAAATCGGCGACCTGGAGACCGCACTAAAGCTCGCTCGGGAAGCGGACAATCCCCAGAAATGGTCGCAGCTGGCTGACGCAGCAACCAATAGGAACCAAATAGCCCTTGTAGAAGAATGTCTGCAAAAAGCCAATGATTACGGTGGTCTACTTTTGCTTGCAACGAGCTCTGGTGATGCCAATATGCTGAAAAATTTGAGTGATGTCGGGGCCAAACAAGGCCGTCATAATATTGCATTCCTGTCCACATTCTTACTCGGCGATTTAGAAGGCTGTCTGGACATCCTAATACAAACAAATCGACTGCCGGAAGCAGCATTTTTCGCTAGATCATACTTGCCTAGTAAAATACCACATGTAGTAGAATTATGGCGAACCGAACTTTCAAAATTCAATGAAAAAGCGGGACAATCCCTAGCTGACCCTGACAAATATGAAAATTTATTCCGAGGAATTAGAGAGTGCGAGAAAGCTGAAGTATTCTTATTAAAAGAAAGATCAAATCTTGTTCCTGCAAAAGATACACAAAAAGTACCATCAAACATAAATAGAGATATAATTGCCGAGATGCGAGCTGCAGAAGATAGTGGAACATTCGATTATGATCCGCAATCAAAGTCTAATTCTGCGGATGATACTGAAAAAAGAGAAAGAAAAACTACGCCACCCAATCCGCCGGTAGGAGACCACAAAAAGAATGATGACGATCTTTCCGATGAATTTGAACTAGAAATCGATGAAAACATTGACACAACGGTAAATACTCAATCACTACTAACTTTATGAATTATCGTTTGGTAAATTTCACTCTGTTTCAGGATATAAACATAGACGATGATTTACTTAGCGACTAGGGAAATCGTTCATCTCATCTAGATTACTACATTGAAAAAACTATTTGTATTTTATATATTGCAAGTAAAACCAACAAGTGTAATTCGATAGGAGCTAAATTTTTTGTGCAGTAAGGATAGGATTACAGAAAATACACACAAGTATTCAAACAAATCTCCTATTGATGTGTTTAATGATTGTTTTCTTACTTATTGTTTATTGCTATTTTCTCATTTTTTGAAAGAAATAGCTGTCAATTTCTTTTAAATTGAGATATTTAAAGTTTATGGAATTCAAGTTAATTGGAAACAATAAAATATTTAAACCTTGTCAAATATATTGATTGTAATAATAGATTGTTTGAAATATTTTTAAATACAAAAACGTACATATAAATATCAAAAAGCATCTTTTTTGTTTAGTCTGCTACGAAAAAAGTAATTTTCTAAAAAAAAAATTAAATATATATATATATATATATATATATATATATATATATATATATATATATATATATATATATATATATATATATATATACTATATAATATATATATATATATATATATATATATATATAACTCCTAAATTTTAACGTGTGGGGCTTTTGGTTCCCCATCAGACGCGTTCTCAGGTAGTGGATAGAGGAGTGCCCTAATCGGCTAGCCGGTAGGTGGGAATTAAAATACCATTCGCGGACCAAAAACCGACTAAGTCGAAGCGCTTATCATAGAACCAGGACAACAGCCTTGGATCGGGTTGGAAAAACGGCTACGACTATCCTTTTGAAGCTTGGAATGTAAGATAATTGAAAAGACCAGGAGCACTGCGACTTCTGGATGAAATAAAGAAATATAAAATCAACATCCTCGTAGTGCAAGAAACCAGATGGCACGATGAAGATACATTTGACATGCGAACGCACACTGTGTTTAAAAGCAGAAAATTGCAAGGAAGCCGTGCGTTCGGCACATTCAAACATATTATCACTGATTTCAAGTTCGTTAACAAAAGGAGTATGGCATTCGTATCAAGGCCAACTTCTTTAATGTCTGGATGGTCAAATGTCACGTGCCCACAGAAAACATGGAGGAGGCAATTAAGGACGAATTTTACAGCACTGCCGATCCATTGCTGTAAAACGATATTAAAATTAGTTGGGTGACCTCAATGCAAAAATTGGCCGAGAAGCGGTGCACAAAGGAACAGTGGAAGAGCGCAACGTTCATGCGGAGGCCAGCGACAGCGGGCAATGCCTGATAGACTTAGCTACTAGCAGAAGCTTAACAGTAAGTTCCACACACTTCCCGCATCGAGACATCCATAACAGAACGTATGCATCCTCAGACGATCGCACATTCAATCAGATCGACTATGTTCTCATACAAAAACGAGCGGCCACCGGCATTCTTGACACTCGCTCGTTTCGCGGCGCTTTTGGTGATTCGCAGCACTACCTTATAAGGGTCAAGTTCCGATGCCGCATCTCCAGGAGCTTTTCAGTTAATCAAGGTACAGTTACACAAATTAAACGATGGCTAAATGCCCACATGCATGTCAGCGCTAGAAAATCGCATCAAAGAGAATCATGGAGGCTTTCAAAATGGACAGTCTACGATAGACCAAATATTTTCGGCTAAGCAGGTGCTCGGAAAGTGCTGGGAATATATCATCACTCCTCATCCAACCACCTGAGAGTGTAGAGCGTTCGCAAGTGTGTGAATTTGAGGTTAACCTATAAAAAAGATTAAAATTTCATTCATTTTCCCATTTTTATATTAGCAGAGAACAAGGAAAAATACGTGTGGTTGGCTTGTTGACTATGACAGAAGTGACATTTTATTTAAAATAGGTTATGAAGTACATAAAAGATAAATTACAATGTGACAATGAACATTCGAATTATAGGGTGACTCTAACACTCCTCCTTAGGATTATGGATCTTGTTGCACTCCCATTGCTTCTCTTAATTGTGCATGTTTGGTCTTATCCAGGGATTTTATAAGAACATCTGTAATGATTTTCTACCTTCAACTCGAACGCGGAACCGACCTCTCATCGGTTCTAGACGTTAAGTCTGAGTAGTGCCAACGGATGGTACCGACAGGTCAACCGATCCGTGCACCGTAATCCATTCACGCGGTGACTGCTTGTCGGCCAGCTAGTTCGGAGAGGATTTCGGTCGCGGGTCTCCGAATGGATTACGCTCAATTACAATATTTCAGTCACCTGAAATTGCCCGTTTTCTAAACGCGTCAACAATTACTCATCCAGAACGAGAAACCTACATTACGTTAGTTCTGGATGGGATCTATCCACAGATCTCAAATCAAAAGCTACAAAAATCCACAGGCGCGTTACCGATTCACCGACGCGGTACCGAAAAATATACTACTCGAACTTAACCCGAAGAAAACTACTCTAAAGAAGTGACGAAACAAACAAAGGTACCGCGTACCGCGCGCGACGCGAAACCGACCTCAGCGGATTTGCAGAAACCCTACCCTCGCGACGGCATACTTACCCTACACTCTCTGTTCCCCCTGAAATAGAACGAATTACTGAAAAGGAAAGTCGTGGTTTAACTTAGCAATTCATTATATTATTAAATTCAATCAAATTAGGATTTCGATTATAAATATTAGTATCCTCCATTTACACACGAGAAAATTCTCTAACCTACAAATCTGTAACAAAAAAAAAATCGTGCAAATATTTATCCTAGATACTTCTCCTTATCTGACATGATTTTAGTATTCTACTTTTTCTTATTTTAAGCTTACTTTGAGAAAACACAAACTATCTTTTATCTATGTTTTGGATTTTAACTTTTGCTTTTAAAAAAAATATCACTAAGGATTTTCGTATATTCTAAACATTAAACAAATTTGCTGGTTGCTTGTTTGTTGTAAATTTAGTCATATCGAGCTTATTTCTCAAGGGGAAAGGATTCGAGGGCTAGAAATGGTTTGGAATTTCTAAAACGTTCACATGTATCGTGTTCAAGAAATAAGAGCGATTTATCACTAAAGAAGAGTTAAACTGATTAAGTTTCAAAAACTAACATTTGCACAATTTAGACCTTTCAAAGGAAGTATAGGCTGCTTTTCCGTTTTTTTTTCTTAAATCTTTCAATTGCATGCTTACTTAAATCGAATTAATTTAAATTTATGACACATACATTGAATATTTTTCCACGGTAATCATCTCTATGCATTTTGAAATTAATTTAGATTTTTTTTTTTCTTTTTTTTACTTCATTCGCTTCAAATAAACTTTATCTAAGTTCAAATTGGATATAAATTTTATGTATTGGATTGGTTTGTAGCGTCGATGATAATCTCATGGTAGGGACCCGACTCAGGTATAGAGTTTATCGTTTCCCTTTCTTGTATAATTTATTTAAATATTTACTGTTTGCTGAACCGACAGCATACGATTAAATTTCATTATTTTTTCTTGTATACTTCTTGGTACCGATGTAAAATAATTGTTTGTAAGGGGCTCTCAACCAAAAGTTGATCTCAAATTTCTCAAAAAAAAAAAAACAAGAAAAAGAATCTTCTCCGACGAATTCCAATTGGCCGAATTGTACGTATTCAGACTTTCAAACTGAGCCGTTGATTAGTTGCTTTCAAACTCATGATAATTTAAAATTATTTCCATAGGAAAACGAAGAGTACTATAAATTCGATCTGTAAAGAACGCCCCAACTATTTTATATCGGAATCAAACAAAACTAGGAACGTTAATTCGCGTAAGCTTGCAAACTTAAGCAAATATACACGACGTTAAACAGGCAAGCAAGCACAAACAATTACCATTTGCATAAAAAAAGGAATAGGCTTGGCTATCCAAAGAATTTTCCATTTTAAAAAAAAATCTATAAATATTTACGTTAGAATGTAAATTTTTCTTTAAAATAGGGCAAGTAGACACAGACAATTACCATTTGTAAAAATTAATTTCATATTTAAATCACCTTTCCTAGATATTCCATTGTCTTCATATCAACTAGTGAACTGCCAAGAACATATGGATGTTGTACTTTTACAGCCACTGTTTCACCCGATTTTAGGCTCGCCTTATGCACTTGAGCCAACGAAGCAGTACCAAACGATTCTGGGTCACAGCTATCGAATAACTCGTCTGCGCTTTTCTTTAAATCTTGCTTTACCACTTTAGATAAATCTTCGACTGGAATACTTGGAGCATCACTGTGAAGTACTTTCATTGTTTTAACGAATTCTGGAGGTAGAAGATAGTCCAAAGCACCCATATGTTGTCCTCATCCCATTGACGATAGAATAGTTGATTTTGATGTTAGTCCAATATTCCATACGGTGATTGCTGCTTTTCCCAAACGAACAACTCCCAATGAATCTACATATATCGTAATCGTTGGCATGTAAACTTAATCTTGTTCCAGCTGCTGTAGCAGTTAAAGCTCAATACTTTATCACTCTACGAATCATGGCAACTTAATAGTACGGCACGTCATCTTTAATGCACTCAAACATTACACTTTTCAAGTTAAGTTTATCGAATTTCCTTGTTCACATGCAAAAGTATGAAACCAAAATTGAAAATAAATTTGTTGTTTGTTGTGATGACCTTCTAACGTTGAACCCCGTTCTGAACAATTTTGGAACCGATCGCTTCGAGTTGCATTAGTCGCTCGATTAAAATTAGACCGGTTTAATGCTATGAGCTGAGTACCAGTTAGTGTTATGATAGTGCCGTATTCTGCAAAAGCACCAACTGTTCATGGCCAAGTACAACAGCAGCAAATCTCGTTGGATGTATTCATTTTACCCCGTAGTTGATTTGCATGAGCCACAGATTTTATGAAAAGGATATTGTGTTGCTGCGCTCTGATGTGATATGAACTTTTCAATCACATTGGCTCCGAGCTTGTAGTGAGAAGTTGAAATTCTGAAATCCAGTTTTCTTTTATGTTCACTAACTGGTTATTTGCTATTACATAGCATCCTGTTTCATGTTATGCTCGTCGAGTATTGGCGTAGTTTGCTCTCTTCTGAGGCAACATTGGTATGGTTTATTTACTTCAGTTTTTCACCGCTGATTTAGTACCGGCATACATCATTTGAAGACTCATATGACTGTCTCTTGGTGTATAAAAATGAAGCACATCGGGTATGAAACTCGACCATCGTCATGAACCATACGATACGTGTAAACAATATAACGTGGCTGATGACCCGGTAAAAGTTCTTGGAGCTCAGCTATCGAGATGTTCTCAATGCATTCATCCCAAACAATCAGTTGTTTGTCGCGATCAACTTTCAATATTAGCGCCGCATTTTTGATAACGTGAGAAGCATACCCGCGAACAAGGTTGATCCCTTTTAATTACATATATTTATACCGTACAATGTACGTTGCTGAATCGAAGGCTGCAATCTGTACTGCGGATTGCAAGCGATACGCCAATTGATCAATCTGAACAAGGTAGCAAGCGTTACTTCGAATTTCCGCATGAAGAAGTGTCAAATCATTTTGGTGTTGAATTATTCTCCTACTGGATTCATTAAGAGAAATTGTTTTATCGAAGGTATATTCCCACTTAGTCCGCAGTTCACACTGCCTTCCGCTGCAGACTAGACAAAATATTGCTAAATTTTCTAATTAGTTATTAACTAAACTAACCTCTTTCCCAATGTGTCTGCTCCGGTGAATGTCACTGCCTCACGAATAAAGTTTTCCAAAAACTCTTTAAGCACACCACGCGTTTCTTCACAGATTAAACAGGGAATACGTTTCACTCCACCACGTCGCGCCAAACGACGTATAGCTGGTTTTGTAATACCTTGGATATTATCACGAAGAACTTTGCGATGACGTTTAGCGCCTCCATGTGCTGTCAAAAGTCCCGGTTGTCACCTCGGACAAAACATATGTGCGTGGAATGGCACTTCATATGGCGGAAATGTGCTTCTTCAGATGTCGCCAGTGGCATAGTTTTCTCGATGGCCACGGTGGAGGGGCATTTCCAGATGGCTATGTCTCGAAATGTGCCGGGGTTGGATTAATTCTATATTTCGAATATTTATATCCACGGATCTAAATAATTGGACAGAAAAAAAAATATTTTCTGCACAACGATATCCGCACAACAGATGAAGTCCGCTGGCACTTCGAGGACATATCCATCTGGCAGGTTACAAGGGTTCGGGATCGGAATCACTTCGATTCCTGGGCGCAGGCGTCACATTACACATCCGCAATTTGCTCAGTGGTTCTTATGTAATAGACTTTTATTTGATTTTGTTTGAGAACATCCTGTACGAAGTGATGACGTGTGTCAATGTGTTTGGTTATAGGATAGAACCCTGCATCGCAATTGTGCTTTGGATGTCACACAGGATTTGAAATGGCCGCTTCTTTTGACCAAGTTGAGTGACAAGTCCGTCCCACCACAGTGCCTCTTGTAAAGTAGCTGAGAGCGCCATGTATTCAGCTTCACACAACGAAAGCGCCACTGTATGCTGCCTTTTTTAACTCCAAGATATCGCTCCTCCTTGAGCAATGAAGGTGAATCCAGTGGTTGACCTAGATCATCACTGTTAGCTGCCCAATCAGCATCGGTGTAACCAATTATGTTGTTGTTACCATTTTTACTGAATTTTAGATTCGTTGAAGCTGTACCACGCAAATAGCGAAGTAAATGCTTCACAGCATTCCAATGTCGTGGTCCAGGACTAGAACTGAATCAACTACTCGTAAGTAGGTTTACCGCATAGCATATGTCAGATTGTGTACATTGTGCCAAATTCATTTGACATCCAATTGCCTCTTGGTACGAAAATTCTTCATGATTTCAATATCTTTTATTTAAGATGCACCATCTTTAGTTGATATCTTTTCACTAGAATTCATTGGTGCCATCGTGCATCGGTTGCAATCGAGCAATCAGATATTGTTGTACGCATTCCAAGGATTTGTTTCGCTATTCCAAGCTTTCATTTTGAATTGTTGATGGAGTTGCGCTTTAATATGTTCAAGCCAGTCGGTTTTATTTGAAAAGAGCAAAAAATCATCAACTACATATACCACTATGATAGTATATTTTCGTTTTTTGCTTTGACATAAATGCACGGATAATGCTTAGAGCTTTGTAATCCAAATGATTTTAGTGTTTTGTCCAGCTCTTGATTCCAGACCCTACTGGACTGCTTTAGTTCATATAAGGCATTTTTTAAACAACATGCCATCGATGGGTTTTCTCGACTCTGGAACTACGCAGGCTGTTCCATATAAATTTCTTCCAATGGTTTACTTGAAGAAAAGCGGAAATTGCATCCATCTGTTCCACCTTGAGATTTAAGCTGCAATTGCGAAAAGATATCGCAGAAAACTGTGTTGGCCAACAGGTGAGTATATGTCCTCATAGTCCACCCACTTTCGCTGCGAGTATCCTTTTATGACCAACCTGTCCTTGTAGCGATCAATTTGTCCGGTGAGATTACAGTTTGTACAGATACCCATTTAGATTTTATCGCCTTTCGATTGTTTTGTAAGGCTTAAAGTGTCCATGTATCATTTGCGAGCAGTGACTGCATCTCTTCTTCCATAGCCAGCTTCCATTGGTTCGCATCAGGTCTGGATAATGCTTTTTTTGGCGTTACCGGGTTATCTTGGAAATAATTCTGGTACGATGTAGGTGCTGTGAAACCTTCAAACGGTTCCATTTCATCTTCAGGAAAGGAAAAAGAAGAAGAATCGTATTTTTCTAGTAAAAAATCAGTATACTTGCCGGGAGTTTTGCGCTCCCTTTCGCTGCGCCTCAACACCTGCTGTTGCAGTGGGTTAGATTAGGATTGCTGAGGGAGTGCCGTAGAATCTGGATCAATTGATGCATCTTGAAAACTGTCTTCGTGTATTCCATCTTCTTGTTCGTTGCTAATAACGACATCTTTGATCAGATCGTTTTGATTGTTTTCAGCTTCACTTTGGTTGCTGATCTCGGCTGGTTGCATTTCGTCTTGGTATATGAGTCCAACTTTGTTACTTGTTGTTGACTTCTAAAATATTTCGGATGCAGAAACATAAGAGTCTTCAATACAAAAGTATACATCTCGACTTTCAAAAATACAATTTTTAATTGGGTTGTATAGGCGGTAGCCTTTGGTGTTTTCATTATATCCGACCATAATATATTCGTTGGATTTTGAATCCCATTTTTTTTGGTTGGTTTTCGGGATGTGTGCCATGGCCGTTATTCCAAACACTCTGATATGCGCAAGGTCAGGTACTTTTTGACTCCACGCTTGAACTGGTGTTATGCCGGTTCCTTTCGATGGCGAACGATTTAGAAGATATACAGAGTATGCAACTGCTGTTGCCCAAAGTGTTTTCAACATTTTCGAGTCGACAAGCATACATCTCGCCTTTTCCACGATTGAGGGATTGTTGCGTTCGACCAAGTCGTTCTGCGCTGGCGTGTGCACATTGATGGTTTGGTGATGGATCCCATTTTTCCGAAGTGTGGCTTGAAATTTGCCGTTCATAAACTCCTTGCCGTTATCAGAACGTAGAGTTTTGAGCTTGCGACCACTTTCCTTTTCGGCGAACGTCATGAATTTTTGTTTTTAGGAAGTATACAAAAATGTTCCTCGATTTGTCATCGACAAATGTTATTAAATAACGATTCTACCAAGCGAACTGTGTTTCATGGGTCCACATATGTCAGTGTGCACTAATTCAAGCAACTCATTAGCTCTGCTGCCGCACTTACTGATTGGAAACCTTTGTTGTTTGCTAATGGCGCACACCTTGCAGTCTTTGTCAATTTTGTAGGTGAAAAATATTCCAGTTGCCAGTCCACTGTATAGTTTGTCTAAACTTTTGTTGTTCATGTGGCCCATTCGACGATGCCAAAGGTCTTTAGCGCATTTTATACGCAAATGCAACATTCTTTGACGATCTCGTGTCCAATTTAAACAAGTCATTAACGTTTGTGACTTTTGCAATTACTTGTTTTTTTTTTGAGTATATAACTTTGACACATTTGTTGTTGAACTCTACGGCGTGAAAATTGACGCATAAATCAGGAATTAACTTCATATCATTGACTTTAAGCGCAGACGTATTGCATGCTCTTCTTATTGTTGCCGTTCCACGCCCTTTTACCTGCATTTTGCTTTTGTTTGCAGCAATCACTGTGCCAACATCTTCAGATAAACAATCCAGTATGTTTTCGTTAAAGCTCATGTGCGATGTGAGCCCTGAGTCAAAGAACCTTGCGTCTTTGTTTCTCGGATTATCTACAAGTATTGTAGACAAAATTTCTTGAGTGACAGTTTTTCGCAATATGGCCAAAAATGGTACATATTCTGCACTTGGGTCCTTTTTGGGAATGATGTTTGGTGTGCGTATGTGAGGAAAGCTGAATTTTCACCGCCAGGATATACGTCTTGCAATAACTTTGTTTTTATGACATCACCATTAATTCTTGTCCCTGAATTCTCCAAAGCCATTATCATAGGGCGGTAATCATCTGGAAGTCCAGCAAGCAGTAAGGAACCAACCCATTCCTCATTTATAGGAAATCCAATACCGTTTAGAGATTGAGCAGTGGTAGTGATTTCCTTTATCTATATGTCTGCGGAAATGCAATTTGCAGGTGTAATTGCAATGAGCTTACGAAAAAATGCTACTCGACGCATTAACCCACTATCTTCGTACGCATTTGCTAGCTGCTGCCACAACTCCTTGGCTGAGTTTGCACCCTGTATATGGACATAACACGTAGGATCAATCATTAAAGTCAACTTACTTTTCGCACGTCAATCCGTCTCAGGATCGACAGCGGTTTTGGAATTTCCTTCTTCATTGAGCTCATAATCAATTCTCATTATCCAAAGATTATCCAAATCTAAGAACGCTTGCGCAGCAATCTTCCATGTCGAGTAGTTTTCCATACCGAGCAGTCTATCAATTGAAACGCTGCTAGCCCTGTTTTCGGATTTAAACATTTTTTAGCTTTTATGAAAATTCAACGAAAAAGCGAAACGTTTTCGGAACTTTTATTTTTTCGCGAGGCGCCCGTAACTTATTAGCAGAGAAGAAGGAAAATACGTGTGGTCGGCTTGGTGACTATGACAGAAGTGACATTTTATTTCAAATAGGTTATGCAGTACACAAAAAATAAATAACAGTGTAACAATGAACATTCGGATTATAGGGTGACTCTAACATTTTATATGTAAATTACCCTACTATATGTGCTTTCAACTCCTCGCCCGTTAAATTTTAGTGTACATTGCAATAGTTATTCAGTCAGATTAGTAATAAGGCCTAACAAAGCGTAAATTCCTTAGAGTTTCAACAGGTAAGAAGTTTCTTGTCCATGCTTTAATGGAGGACCAATTAAATAACAAGAATGAACCTCCTGACCCTGGGTAAAGGAACGAAATTAACTCAAGGAAAGACAAAGATGAAGTTGAATCTAAAAAAATCAAAAGAAACAACGGTGATAGCACATGCACGCTACATAACCTCAATTCTAACACCATCGGTGAAATTAGTGAACCCATGGACACCCTGGATATGGAAAAATCCAGTGATTTCACAAACAATAGAAATTCAATTACTGCTAATAAAAACGAAAGAACAGATCCCATGGTATCAACTTCAACTCTTTCTACCCCCCATGAACGACATTAAAAATTTTATGTCCAACACCATGACAAAAGCAAAAAAACCTAAGAATACAGTAACACAAGTATTAAAAGACTTTTTTTTTTTTTAACACCTCCCCTGTCAATCTGAGAACCTAGCCTGGAACCGTTTGACACATTACTTCGGGCCAGGTCTCGTTTTGTTACGCCGTGGGGCGCCTTCAAGCTGGGGAGCCCCTTTCCTAGCGGGAGGGGAGAGGGGAAGAGGAAATGCCAGAAGAGCGATCCCCCAGCCCCTGCACCTCCGGCTGCTGCGAGTCCCTTTTATCTTTTAGGACTGCCCGAGCATAATGTGCCACCTGGTTCCATTTGTCAACCGATTCGAGCATCACCGCAACTATATTATCCGGGGTGAGCTCTCCCGTCTCCCTGTAGAGTTCCCTTCGCAGCCTGACCCATTTGGTACACGCAAAAAATGTGTGACAGGCATTGTCCTCCTCTCCTGGGCAAAACCGACAATCGGGAGACTGTGACTTACCGATCTTGTGCAGGTAAGACTGAAAACACCCGTGCCCGCTCAAAAGCTGGGTCAGATAGAAGTCAGTATCACCATGCCTTCGATTTAGCCACAGTCTCACATCCGGGATGAGGCGCGCAGTCCACCTTCCCTTCGTGCAATTCCTCCAAGACTGCTGCCAATCGTTGAGCGAGCATTGTCTCTCCTCGCGGACAACCATCTCCCTCGCATCCTCGTTTCGGCGCAGGTAAAAAGCGCGGCGCTCTCTAGCAAGGAGGGCGACAGGTATCACGCCTGCAATCACTCTCACCGCCGAGTCGGAGACTGTTGGATACGAAGATGCAATTCTCAGTGCTCCTCTTCTCTGTACCTGTGCCAAACGTTTTCGGTATACCTCCTTCCTGAGAGCGTCGCCCTATACTTCTGCTCCGTACAGTAGCACTGACCCTACAGCACTCATCAAGAGGCGTCTTCTTGATGGGCTGGGTCCCCCTACGTTGGCCATAAGTCGACGCAGGGCCGATATTCCCGAAGCAGGCTTCTCAGCCGTTGCCCTGATTTGCTCAGAGAAACTCATCTTCGAGTCGTTCAGTAGCCCCAGGTACTTCACCGCTGGCTTCGATTCGACCTGTATATCTCCAATACTGATCATCCTTACTCTAGGGATTCTCTTTTTTGTCAAGATTACCACTTCGGTTTTCTCCAGTGCTAAACTGAGCCCGCGAGCATCATCCAGTCCCTCACTCGGCGCATTAGCATACCTAGCCTAAGTTGCGCTTGTTCAACGGTGCGTCCGGCGACCAGAGCCGCAACATCATCCGCATAGCCGACCAAGCGCGACTCATCTGGCATCTCGTCTCAGTAGCCCATCGTAAGACACGTTCCACAGGTCCGGACCAAGGATAGATCCCTGGGCAACACCAGATGTAATTTCCATCCTCGTTGGCCCTGTGTCGTGTCGTAGAGCAGGCTTCGGTCTTTTAGGTAGTTCCTCAAAAGCCGCATTAGATATTCTGGAAAAGAGTTTTCCAGCGTGTCCAGAATATCCACCCATCTAGCGGAGTTGAAGGCATTCCTGACGTTGAGTGTCACCAACAGGACGATCCATCGCTTGGTGCGACTACATGCCTCTGCCTTTTGGACTGCGTTCACCACCTCTGCAATCGCATCAATGGTAGAACGTCCTGCTCTAAAGCCGTACTGCCGAGGAGATAGGTCCCCAGCAGCACGAATCGCGTCAGTGAGTCTTCCCTTGATGAGTTTCTCTAGCACTTTCCCGGCCGTGTCTAGCATGCATAACGGGCGGTATGCAGACGGCGATTCAGGATTTCCCTTCCCCTTGCTGATCAGCACGAGCCTCGCCACCTTCCATCGTACCGGGAAAACCCCGTCCCGTAGGCAAGCGTTGAATGTGCTGAGCAGCAAGTCAGGACAATGGTGATAGACGAGCTGCAAAACCTCAGCTGGAACACCATCTGGACCTGGAGCCTTCCTCGCTTTCAGGGAGAGGACTGCCTCCTCCAGTTCCAGCTGTGTGAAGAGTGGGCACTCGACCGCTGTTTCACCATGGACAGCGTCAACACGGACGGGGTGGGCGGGGAAGAGTCCCCGCGCTATCGCGTCCATCTTTTCCGCGTCATGTATACAAGGCTTCCGTAGGACACCAAGTTTCCCCATGACCAGCTTGTAGCCAAGACCCCACGGATCCCTATTTACATCATCCACGAGGTCTTGCCAGCATCGGGCCTTGCTCTTGTTAATAAGCCTGCGAAGATATTTCCTGCCGGACCTGTATGCTGCTAGCCTAGTGTCTGCCTCCTCCCGTGTTCGCGCCCGCTGGGCCTCTCGCCGAAGTTTGTGACACTCACTTCTTTGTTCGGCGATCTCGTTTGACCACCAGTATACTGGAGGCTTACCGTGTCGGGGTCTTCGACGGGGCATGGAAGACTCGCAAGCAGCTATGATGGTACTCATAGTTGAGTTCACCAAGTCCTTGGCTGTGGGCCCACCACTCCCTGGCGGAGCTCCCAGCAACGGTGCATAAGGTCTAAAAGACCTTATGGCTGTAATAAATGACAGTTACAGTTCAAATACAAAACGAACGAAAGCCAATCAAAACATAAACCAATATGATAAAAATTATCATAGAAAAAACTTGTTTTTTCTAAATGACATGTCTATTGAAAAAACAAAGGAAAAATCAGGCTGACTCCGATGACCTGTTACGCACTGAACAAAAATATGGGCATTAAAAACATCAAGGACGTCAAAGAAATGGGCCACAACAGAATTAAATTAGTCTTTAACAAGCCTAAAGATGCAAACGCCATTGTTACAAATGATAAAGTCAAAAATTTTGGCATAAAAGTATTCGTCCCGAACAATTTCATAAGGAGACACGGGATCCTTAAAAGAGTGCGTCTTAAATAACTGAAGATGAAATATTAAAAAATGGAATTCCTAGCAACTCTTATGGATTTCGACCCAAAAACATAAAAATAATGAAAGTATATAGGATCAAAAGACGAGATTCAGAAGACTGGGAAAAGCTCATCAAAATATCATTCTCAGGTGAAGAACTACCTGACAAAATAAAACTACCTAAACATTCCAGCAGAATACTACTACTTAAGACCTAAAAATGCCTGAAATGTCTCAGATTGGATCACACCCAATTCAAGAGAAAGACTGCATAAACACAAAATGTTTCTATGCCGAGACTTAAAAGACAATGAATCCATGGATTCAGTTTTCCCCTTACTTACTAAATCTAAAAATATGAACAGCAGAAACACAAACATTGCTATAAACAAACTGTTGCTCAATAAACCATACATAAAAACGCTTAGAACACAAGCAACACGACCCACTAATAAAACTCCAAATTTGCTCATGAATAACCATTTGCTACTACAATCGAACAATACACTAATGGAAAATAAGTTGGGTAGATAGACCTACGCTCATGTCAGAAGAATTTTGTACTCAACTTACAATATGCAGTTACCAACAACGAATAAAGCCAAGAAACACGTCAAAAAGATGTGCACGTTAAAAGAAAATCGATTGCCTCTTCATTTTTAACGGTCGCCATTTTGTTGCAAAATAACAAAAATCACTCATATATTGAATTCCCAAAAATATTTATGTTATTGATCATATCTGAAAATGTTAAGAAGATCAAATCAAAACTGCTGTGTCTGATTCGATAGAGAGCCCATAAAGTCCCAAAATTGTGTGTTATCGTGGCTGTAATTAGAAAAACTTCAAATGTCTATAACTTCCGTGAATATGTTTCGATTCATCAAACTTACAAAGTATTAGGACTTTTGTAAGACTACTTAAATTTTGTTGAGTTTAAGGGTATCCATACGATTTTATTAGGGAAAATGCGAAACTTGATGATCATACTATTATTAACAAAGTTGAGCGAATTTTGACTTCTAATGTATTTGTTGTTGTACTCATAAACACCTATATCCATAATTTTTTCAGATCACAGGTGTCCAATTTCGAGGGGGGACACAAATTTTTCGTGTATTTCCTCTCCCTTTGCACGCCTCGAAGGAAAAAATGTCAGTTTAAGACTTTTAAGTTGTCATTAAGGCCATTCATCTGATACCCATTTTGGCTACCTTTGATGAAATTTTTTTCGGGGGCCCCTCGCCAATATGCGGAGACCCCTCTTAAGCACCTTGTAAATTATTTGTAATGGAACTTTGAAGAGGGCGTCAGTTTACACGTATGTACAACATTTTATGTTTGTAGCTTATACGGTTTGCAAGAAAAATTGCTGTGACACACGGAGGCACAGACGAACAGACAGGCGCGACTTTAGTTGGGTTTCGTGAAATTATTTTACAAAACCCTAAAAACACTGCTGTGGACAACATTTTCAAATTAGCAAATCCCACCACCCCTATAGAAAGAATGCTAACGTCAAAAACCAAAATAATTCTTACAAGGTAATCAAAGAAACTTTAAGAAATAATGCAAGTACGGTTAGAGTTTACTATCGTTTATTTCCTATTAACTATACAAGAGCAACAAAAGATTCGCTTCGCGTTTGTCGTATTCGTTTCTCGTTGTCTTACTCGTTGAAGCTCTAATGATCGACTGAGTGTGCTGCGTCGCATTCTACGTTGGTGGCCTGGCTGCCACACAATGTGTTTCGATATGTGTGGTTGGCGTCATTCTCCCAACAACGCCTAAAACGTTCGTCACCACACTACTTCCTCCCGAGTGACATTGGTGAGGTAGTTAAAATGTCATGATCTGTATGGTGCCTCGAACATACGCACTTTTTGCTTGCTGGGTACATTCTTCTTCCTGCGGACGGCGTATTGATTGTTGTTGGGTGATGCTTTATATACACACGAGGCGATCACTGCGAGGTCTGTTGCAAGTGTTTATGAGCAGGAATAACCTAGTTGGTTGTCGCCTGGCTTAGGGCTGGCTGCGTAGCCACTGACGTATAGGGTGTCGAGTTTACGCTTATCGGCTCCGATGTATGATCGCGAGGATATTCGTCTGCTAAAGCTTCAATGAACGCGGGTTTGAGGCGCTCCGTCGACACGTTTACTTGTCGGCCGTTTACTTCGATCGTGTAAACGATGCACTATAAGATGTGGTCCCGTATACGGAGGCGAAAGTGGCTTGCGAACGACATCGACGCGCATAAAAACATGTGTGCATATACTGGTCTGGTCAAATTGGGCAATGCACACGACGTTGCAGCGCCACATCGTCGCTGTACATACACTTGTTATTGCATGTGCGGTGCCGCTGCGATGATGCAACGGTTAAAAATGCTCGTGTGCATCGGGCCTTGACAGGTTAAACAAGAAAATAGCTTAAGCATCGAAATATTGCGACTCATTCTAGAATTTTATTTCAAACATTTTTAAGATAAAGTTGACACCAACAATCAATTGATTCTTCTCTATTCACTTTGATCTACTAAATGATTAATTATCTATAAAAACTTGGGATAGAAAAAATACTAGCATACATTAGAATTTTATCTTAATTTTTTATTATCGCATATCTTATGTTGTAGAACTAAAATTTAAACACTAAAATGCGGAATAATTTAATTTATGCTTGTCCTTTGTCGATATTTTTAATTGATGTATTAAAATCCGTTATTTTCATATATATATTTAATGCAACAAAAATTGGGATTTTCAAAAATAGCAACAGTACAAATGTGACCGCAAATCTTCCACCAAAGCACATCGTTTTGCATTGTTCTTTAGATTTAAATACATACGCAATATTGTGTATAATTAAATTATAAACATGTTGCTAACCTTCTCCGCCTAATATATTCCATATAGATCACGATTTGCCTTTTCGAAAGCGCATCCGCGCCTGTGCTTTTGTATAACGCGTTCTATTCATCGATGATTGTTGATCTCCCACTCCTTCATCGCTTAGTTCTTCTGCTTCCTGATTTAAATCATCTGCGAAATCTGGTGGCGGCTCCAGTAAGCTTTTCTTTTGGAGTCGTGTGAAGTATCGAATGGTACGGGCGATTATATATCCTAGACATGCAATGACGATGACTAGAAACACCATTAAAGCTGGATGTGTTAATGTTGGAGACTTTGTAAGAAGTCGATCTGACAATGCAATTATTACGCCCACAATGATTCCAATTCCTGCTCCAACCCAGGGCAATCGGCGTTCGTCTAAAATGAAATTAATATGTTAAATGTAAAGTTAATGGCAATTATGAATTTTGTATCGTATGCAACAATCAATTCTCAATTTTGAATTTAAGTTAGCAAATATTCTTTCTATCTGAACGAGAATTTCACACTGAGGATCAAAGATACTGAACAAAGCCAAATGAACGGATAAGAAATTATGACTTGCTATTTTTATATTTCAAGTCGGCTCAAGTAATTCTTCACTACTTGAATACAGGGTTTAATAAAAAAACAAGTTGGGTAGACAGACCTACGCTCATGTCAGAAGGGTTTTGTACTCAACTTACAAAATGAATAATATCAAGAAACATGTTAAAGAGATCTGCTCGTTTAAAAAGAAAATCCATTGTTTCTCCATTTTCACTAACAAAAACCACGCAAATCATGAAATCTCAAAAGCATTTATGTCATCGATCTTATCTGAAAATTTTAAGAAGATCAAATCAAAACTGCAGTGTCTGGTTCGATGGAAAGTCCATAAAATACCAAAATAGTGTGTTATATTTGTTGAATTGGAGAAATTTCAAATGGATATAACTTCCGTGAATATGATACGGATTTCATCAAACTTACAGAGTATTAGGACTTTTTGTAACGTTGGGTTTAAAGGCATGTGTAAGGTTGGGTTTAAAGGCATCTATACGAGTTTCTTGGAGAAAACGCGAAATTCGAAGATCATACTATTATTAACAAAGTTGAACGAATTTTGACTTCTGAGGTATTTGTTATTATTGTATTCACAAATTCAGATTTTTGAGATCACAGGTGTCCAATCGCAAGAGGGGAAACACATTTTTCGTGCCCCCAATGAAGCAAAAACTGTCAGTTTAAGGACTTAAGCTCTCATAAAGACCTTTCATTTGATACTCATATCGGCTACCTTTGATGACATTTTTTTTCAGGGGCCACTCCCCTGTTCTGTAATCATCGATTCATGGCATCAGGATTTTTTTTCGAACCCAAGGTTAGTTACAATGCCTTTCTGTTAGGAGCTCTCTCCTGCCTCCTCGACTTGTTTCACATATGAGTATTAATTGTGGGTACTCATTTTCAATCATTCATTAAATTGAACCAAGTGTTAAAAGCATGCAAATATCTCAAAATTATTCAACCTTCCCATTTAGAACAGCCACTATGTTGTTTTACGATTACTGATACCACTAGCTGAACCAATTCACAAAAATATTCATGATACCTATCATTCCCGAAACTTTCATGCAAATCCTAGCAAAGCTGTAGTGTCTGAGTCGGTAAAAAGCGCATACAAGTATTGTTCCATAGCCAAATGTTCGATGGTAATATAGCGCATATTGCTCCATAGTAATACAGGAAATTTCAAACCGCTATAATGTTGTTAAATACTATTCGATCCTTATGAAACTTGCAGGAAAGGTCAACCTGGTAAATAGTCATTTGTATACCGAAGTTGGTTGAATTTAAGAGTACCGTCAAGATTTTATTCAAGAAAATGTAAGATCGATATGTCATACTATTACTAATAAAGTTGAGCGAATTTCGACTTCTCACGTATTTGTTGTTTTTGTACTCATAAAGGCCTACATTCATGATTTATTTTAAATTTTTCGGATAAAAGGTGTCCAATCGCGAGGAGGTACGCGAAAAGTTGATCATAAATATGTACATATTCAGAAAGAGCAATGAAACAATATCTAGATGAAATTAATTACAGTAATCAACACAAAACACTCTTTTAAAATAGTTCAAATATATATGGCAAACTTAGACACAATTGTGCTTTGGATTTTATCGAAAAATTTATTGCAGATTTATTTACAAATGACATTCCAGTGGACCCCCGGTAATCCGGCCTCTGTCTAATCCGGCACCCCCTGTAATCCGACATGGTCTACATATTTGTATTCGCCAATGCATGATTGGACAAGTTACAACTTGTACGCACCATCACTATTGTGCTCGACGCGTAGGGTATTGTTTTGATTTTGATTGCTTAGTTTGAATTTGACTACATGCGATGAGGATAGCGGTGCGGCCTAGCGTGTGCTCATTATTTACTGTTTATTCATTATGTATTATGTATACGTACCTAGTAATGTCGTCACATGCTCAGAAGCGAAAGCACAAAACACTGACAATTAAAGAAAAATGTGATATTTTAGACCGCATAAATCGTAATGAATCTTTCAGTAGTTTAGCAAGTGAAAACGGCGTAGGCCGATCTACAATTTATGACATTAAAAAAAACCACGAGAAGATTAAACAGTTCGTGTCAACTACTGACTGTGGGCCAGGCAAGAGACAGACACTCAAGAAATCTGAACATCCAGAAGTGGAGAAGCTTTATACATGTGGTTCTTCAGGAAAGAAATAGGCATGCGCCCATTTCGGGACCCATGTTGGCCATGAAAGCTAAATATTTTTATAAGGAAATAATAAAAAAAGATGATTTTGTGGCTAGCAAGGAATGGCTAGAACGTTTCAAAAGTCGTCATGGCATACGTTTAATTAATTAATTACAGGAGAGAAACTTTCTAATGATGCCACCTGCATAGAGCCATTTAAATTAAGATTTTTGTAAAAGGTGAATGATTTAAATCTTAACCCGTCACAGGTGTACAATGCAGACGAATCAGGGCTTTTTCGGCGTGTGATACCTAACAAAACTTTTGTTTCTATAATGAAAAATCCGTACCTGGATGAAAAGTAAGTAAAGAACGTGTAACCATAGTACCATGTGCTAACGCCGCGGGAACACACACGCTAAAGATGGTGGTCGTTGGAAAATCTAATAAACCACGTGCATTCAAAAACATTGATTTACCTGTAAACTATTATGGACAAAAAAGTGCGTGGATGACAAAAGATATTTTCAAAAAGTGGTTTGATGTATGCTTCGTATCAGAAGTTAGAAAATGGTTGAAAGATCATAATTTTCCTCAAAAAGTGTTATTGCTTCTAGATAACGCACCCGGTGATCCGTCTGAAGCAGAACTGACAACTGAGGATAAATGCACCACTGCGATGTTTCTTCCACCAAACTGCACTGCACTGATTCAACCCATGGATCAGCATATCATTCAGTTTGTAAAGCAAGATTATAAGAAAAACCTACTTCTGAAAGCCGTATCAAAAGACCAGCCAATAGAATTTAATATGAAAGACTTGGTTTTTGCTCTTTGTCAATCGTGGAATGCATTACCTTCATCAACTATTACATCGTCTTGGAAAAAGTTATGGCCAGATATAGTCGCCACTCCTACCAGCGATCCACAAATCAGTGTACCTTCGGAATTAATAGAGCAAATTGCTGCTGAAACACAAATAAGTCCGGAAGATTTCGAAACCTGGTGCCGTGGTATGGATAAAGAGGAAAATATTTTTCATGAAATGTCTGACGAAGAGATTATAAAAGAGATTTCTAGTTATACAACAATAAATCAGAAGATGACGACGAAGTAATTGCAACTACTCCGCAAGTGCAAACACAAGATGCAATTAACGCCTTTGAGCTGGGTTTACAATGGGCTGAAGAAAATGGTGCATCCTACAACGAACTTCTACTTTTGAGAAGACTGAGGGACAAAGCTTTAATCTCGCGTTTCC
Organism: Odontomyia ornata; assembly: GCA_963969285.1. Classification (NCBI taxonomy): domain Eukaryota; kingdom Metazoa; phylum Arthropoda; class Insecta; order Diptera; family Stratiomyidae; genus Odontomyia; species Odontomyia ornata. Next base: position 203,281,341 of record OZ017742.1, on the reverse strand, counting down.
ACAATGTTAAACAAAAAAAAAATTGATTAAAATTTTCATGCTTCTTAAATTGATTGATTCATAGTTTTTGATTATTTTAGTATGTACATTTGTTTTTACACAATTATTTACTAATGTAAAGTTATTGCATATTTTTTGTAAGTGCTATAGCATTAATGACGTTAATTTTATAATAAAACGTAAGCTCTCTATTGTGTTGTTTAATTTACTAAATATGATTTTTTGCACTTCAGAGTACATATATATAGGGTGATTCATAACAAGTCTAGCACTCGTTGCGTGTAGACGTGTTTTTAATTGCTCCTGTCATTAATTTTAAAAATTAATTAATTTTTCACAAAAGTCAGTTTCAAATAATTGAATTAATTTTGTACGAGTCAGTCAAAAGCAAGTTTTGATTTTATTGGGAAAGAATTAATCGTCGAAGGCATCGACCAACCGTACCAATAAATCAAGAAAAGGCAACAAACCAAAGACAACTCGGGACTGCTGTATGGAGGAGCCCGACGGCTTCCCTCCGTTGGGGGGCCCCGGGGAGAGTGACGGTGTGAAATTGGCAAGTGTCAACAAGCGGAGACACACGAGCACCCAGGATACCGCAGATGCCGGTCGCAAAACACAAGTGCTCGAGGATAGACAGGAAGTGTGCCGCCTTCGAAGTGAAATCGAAGAGCTAAAGGCAAGAATTCAAACGTATGAAGAAATGTTCAAGACGGCAAAACAAGTTCAAGAGAGTGGTCCGATACGAAAAATCGAAAAACAGAAGAAAGCTGCAACTCCAATAATAACTGAAGAGGTATTAAGTGCTGGTGGCACGAACGAAAGCCAGAACTACTTTGCGGCGCTGGATGGACTCCAGCAGGACATGGAGGTAGACGAAGGTAACAAAGACGATAATTTTATCTTATATTTAAAAAATAAAAATAATGAAAGTAGAAATAGGGAGAAGAAACCAGCCCGTAGTTCTGCTGGTCCTCCTCAAAAAGTAGCCAAGAATACCGAGAAAGTTCCGCCGATTAATGTCTTCGGGCAAAGCGGAAAAGACATGGTTCGGCTGTTGACAGCCGAAAACAAATTGACAAATTTCGAAATCAAACGAGTAAATTCTGAGAAGCTGTCAATTAGAACGAAATCACTGGTTGATTTCAAATCAGCGAAAGATGCTTTGAATTCTGGGGAGGTTCCGCACTTCACCTATACCCCCAAGAGCGAGAAGAACCAGACGTTCTTGCTGAAGGGCTTGGACTGCGGAGAAGATACCGTCGATCTTCTTCAGGTTCTCAAGGAAACGGCGCCACAAATCGAGTTTATCTCAGTGAAAACATTCGCGACAAGAAGGTCGACGGTAGAAGGAAAAAACTTACCACTTTATTTGGTACAAATAACAAATAAGAGCAGTCCAAGCGCTCTTCAGCAAATCAGGTATTTAAATTTTCGAGTGGTGAGGTGGGAACGCCTCCAGAAACGAGAAATCAACCAGTGCTATCGCTGCCAACGATTTGGGCATTCGGCTGCCAACTGCGCCATGCATTACCGATGCGTTAAATGCAAAGACGTGCATGCTCCCGGTGAGTGCAAATTGGCTCAGACGGAGCCAAAAGAGAAGTTATATTGTGTGAACTGCGGTGTTTTTGGTCACCCGGCATCATATCGAGGATGCTCCCGATATCAGGATGCAAGATTGAAATCTGCCCCAAAACAAACACAAATACACCGCAGTGTCTTAGCTCCGAACTTCGTCAAGCCCGGAGTATCATTTGCACTCGCCGCTAGAGGACCAGCAGAAAATGCGGAAAATAGGGTAAATAATGTAAGTGGCAATAATGAGCTGCTTCTCAAAATTTATCAACAATTAAATTCCTTATCAGAGCGAATCGATAAACAAGATTCGAAAATTAACATTGTTTTTCAGCGTTTAGGACTTTCAAATGGCTCAAAATAAGTTGTCATCCAGCCACATTCCCACGGATAGGATTCGTCTCATCTCGATCAACGTCAACTCCATTGTTACTTTACATCGGCGTGATTATCTCCTTGAATTCATTGCCAGACAAAAGCCTGACATCCTGCTTCTAACCGAAACCCACCTCAATTCATGGCACTTCATGACATTCAAGGATTTTGAATTCGTAAGAAACGATAGGGTAATAGGTGATGGGGGAGGTGGCACCGGGATATTGGTACGAAGACCCTATTGTTTCCAAAATATTGAAAAAGTCGAATTCAAAAGCTTTGAATCTCTTGAAGTGTCCGTTATCAAAATCTCACTGCCAGGTGGGGATAACCTCTTCGTTATCTCTGCCTATGCAACTGGTGGAACTGTTCTCAAGCTCAAGGAGGAACTCAATTCCTTGTTCGAAATACTCGAATTGAACAGGCTGCATAACTATTATATTCTTGCTGGTGACCTGAACGCCAAGCATACATCATGGCTGAACGCCACCAATAATCCAAGAGGTGTATTCCTGAAATCGTGGATAACAGAGAACCAAATTGAATACAGGTGCGATCTTTATGGGTCGGAGTTCCCAACATACCCTAGGACAAATTCATATTTGGACCTTTGCATTGCTGACGCAAGACTCGAATTCAACTTTAATAGTCCTCAACGGAAACTGCAGGTGCTTCCTTATGATAGCGACCATAACGCAATCGTAATGGAAATCAATCATCACAGGGATGATTTCTTCCTCATTCCAGTTCAACATGAAAATCATCGGTTGAATTTCAAAAAAACAGACTGGGGAAAGTTTCAAAAGAAGTTTAATCGGGAGTACCAGAAGCAATGTCCCCCTTCTGATGGCGGCAACTCTTGCTCAATGGTTCCTAATGACAGAAATCTAACTAACGATGAAATAGATGTCTATTTGTCGAAGTTAGAGAAGCTGACGTTGGAAACGATTGAGAAAGTAGTTCCCAAGATTAAACATCGAAACAATATGGAAGGATATGAAACACCAACCATCGCAAGGTTGAAAAGATTGAAAAGCCTCCTTCTCACACGCGTCAACAATATTTATCGACGATTTTTGGACTACAACCATCCCTCGTTGTCTTTGTTGAAATTACATCTGAAGAATGTCCGGAACTTAATCCGGTCATACTTCAGGAGTGAGGTCAGCAATCAATGGGCGGAAAAATTGAGGGGTATTAGCCCACAGGACCCAGACGGCGTGTTCGCGAAAGTGAATAGCATATTCCGCAAGAAGTCTCGAGTGAAGGTATCGAATCTTGAAGTCACTAGTGATGAGATAAATCTTCTCGATAGGGCTGGTATCGAAATTGATAGTACGACTCCGGATAGAAATGGAAACAGGATTATTTGTGAAGGATTGGATAAACTTGCCCTGATTGGAACACATTTTGAATTGGTTCATCAACCAAACCCTGAGAGAGGGAACGAAATTTTTTCAGAGGTCGTTGAAGCAAAAGTTTCCGACTTCAAATCAAGCCTGAACGGCCAATCAATTCTTCATTTCAATGAAACATTAACATCTGACCTCATACCGAACTTGAATCTTATTGATTATTTTGTCAGCTATGAAGACTTGTGTTTCATATTTCGCAAGATAACCAACAAGAAATCATGTGGTACTGATCGTATTCCAAATGTAGTTCTCCGACATTTGCCGGAGGTTGCTATTAGGAATTATTGCATATTGTTCAACAACATGTTGAGCAATTCATATTTCCCAAATGAGTGGAAAAAGGCTAAGGTATTTCCGATCTTGAAGAAAGGAAAAGAATCTTCATGCCCGAAAAGCTATCGCCCAATCAGCTTGCTGCCTAACATCAGCAAGGTGTTTGAAGTGATACTCAACAGAGCATTAAACGCCCACATTGAGGAAAATGAGTTGATGCCGAATTGCCAATTTGGTTTTCGTGCCAGGCATTCGACCACACATGCAATAACGAAAGTAACCTCAGACATCTGTTGGAAACTAAATGATAGACAATGTGTTGGAGCATGTCTCATTGATATGGAGAAAGCCTTTGATACGGTATGGTTAGATGGACTTATTTTTAAACTTCTTCAGGACAAGTTCCCCAGACACCTTGTCGCCATGATGTGTAATATGTTATACGGGAAATCGTTTGTTGTAACCGATGGAAAACTGACAACAATGCGCGAGTTCAAGGTCTTGAATGGTCTACAGCAGGGAACAGTTACTGCGCCTCTGCTCTTCTCAATCTTTATTCGCAAGCTATTGAACGGCTTTGATTTTAACGTCTCGCCAAAGCGATCATTGGTAGCGTTTGCTGATGATCTGATCATCTACACGGCTGACCAAAAAGCTACAATAGTTCAGAGCAATCTCCAAAAAATGTTCAATGATGTACAGCTGTACACTGACAATTGGCGAATGAAAATCAATGCGCAGAAGTGTGAAACAATCTTGTTTCGGACAACGCTGCAGGGGGTCAGTCAAGACCTGAAACGTAATTGGAAAGATTTCCACATCATGGCTGGCGAGGGTAGTTCAGAACGAATTCCACATAAATCCTGTGTTCGATACCTCGGTGTTTATCTCGATCAGTATCTGTACTATACTGAACATGTGAAAATCATGCTCAGTAAAGCATTTAAAGTAGTCATGGCCCTTCGAAAACTCTTTCATTCCAGATACATTGATCAAAAGGTCAACATTATCTGTTACAAGACACTGGTTAGATCAGTTTTGACCTATGGATGTCAGATCTGGTACAACCAGAGTGCTAGTACTATGGAAAAATTAAGAGTTTTCGAAAGGAAATGTCTTCGTGCATGTACTGGTTTGTACAGAAAGCCTGAGACGGATTGGAAACATTATATATCGAATAGAAGAATTTATCAAACTGCTGAAGTGACTAGAGTCGATATCTTCATATTGAAGCTTCTTCGGAATCATATCGCAAGATCTGTGACTGTGAGTGAAAACCCTTGGATTTCACAGCCGTTCCACCCTACAGACGGGTATATAGCGACTTGCCTCGCTACTGGCTTCATTCCTCCAGAAGCATTCGTGTATTTGGACATGAATGGATATGTTTTTGATTCTGACGGCGTCCCAGTCATATATCACATATATCAACGGGCCACCGATAAGAAGATAAAATATCCTCCGAATTTGAGTTCACGAGACCAACGATTTCAATGGAGGTACTCATTTGCTAGATTCGTTGAAGCTGATCGAGTTGAGACGGCGCAATCCAGGTATTGGTGGCTGAATGACAATGTCTAAATTTTTCGTGTTTGTTTTCAGTTTTGGTGTTTTTCGTTATTTAGTTTTTGAGTTTCAGCTCATTATTGCTACATTTAGTATTGTTATATATTTTTGTTAAAATCAGGTATAGGTTAGGTATATGTAATGTTTACTATATTCCGTTAGAGATAAGATTAAACACTTAGGTTAGGAACATTGTTATAGTATTTTTAGTATAAGATAAAGTTTTTTTGATTGTATTTTATTAGAAATAAGTTACAACATATTAGGTGTAGGATCAAAGTTTCACTGTTGTGTATTATTTATAAATAATTTTTGGATAGTGTTGGTTGGTTTTTTCTCCTTTTTCCAATTGAATTGTAAAAATATGTAATAATCGTAATTAATTGCATTTGCTATAGTTTTTTTTTTTGATGAAATGAGTTTATGATAACGTACAAATTTAGAGAGCCATTTGGGCCATTAAGTTTTTTGATTGTTATTGTTTGGAATTTGCTTTATATTCTTTTAAAATTTATAACGATGAGTATTAAATAAAGCGCTTTTGACTTTGACTTTGACTTCACATGTGAATGGGCCTTAACTCTTATTTATCACCAACTTCAGGTCCATATATTGACAGATTATGACAGTTTGGTCTTTTACAATTCTAAGCATGGCGTCATACACATCAGCCGAACGTTTTATTATTGTTAAAACTTTTTACAAAAATAATGAATCGCCAGTGCAAACATTTCGCGCTCTACGTGAAATCGAATAATTTCACGAAATGGACCCATAAATTGGCCGGCGAGATCGTGTGATTTGACTCCTTGTGACTTCTTCCTTTGGGGATTTCTGAAGGATCGTGTTTACGCTGATGCTCCCCAGACTACTGAATTAAATTAAAAAACAATATTCGAGCCAACATACGCCTAATAACGCCGGAAATGTGCGAAAATGTCATCGAAAATTACAATCATCGTTTGATAGTCTATAAAGCAGCACGAGGTGCACATATGCCCGAAGTAATGTTTCATATTTAATTGTAAGGGACCAAATTTTTATAATAAATAAACATTACAGCTCAACCTTCACAAAAACTATGTTTTTTTCGACAAAAATGTGTACACTTGTTATAAGTCACCCTTTATAATACAAAAAATCTTATGATTGGATCTGTAATTTGTCGGATTACAAGGTACTCTTTTGTAAAAAATTTCGGACTAGGGGGTCTTAGGCAGTACTTTTTAATCCGACAAATTCGATGGTTCGAAACTGCCCTGCAAAATGTTTGTCGGACTGATTGATCGATTTATTTGAAATTAGTAAATCATTACCATTTAAAAAGAACAATATTTACTTGACACAATTTATTGTTTTTAAATTATATACATTTAATAAATTAAACGTGAAAACTTAGTTTTAGGCTGAAAGAAGAAGTTAAAAGTTTAATGGAATTTGTTTATTGCTAACAATTAACCAGATTTTTTTTCTCATATACATGTAAATAAATATTATATAAAATGTAAAGTAAATGGATAAAACTAACAAATAGTTCTTGGTTCATTTAATTAGCTTCTCACAGGAAAAGGACACTGCGTACATTTTTTTATTTATTTATTTATTTTAAATATTTGAGAGTTACATAAAATAAAATTTCAAAATTATCGAACAAACTGTAGATCTTTATTTGATAAGAACGAAAAATTCTATATACATGAGAGAAAGTTAATGATGTTAATTTATAATTTATTTTAAAAACAAAAAAAAATATGAAATATGAATTGCTAAGATAACAAAGACTTTCCGTTCCAGCAGACCCTTCCTTTTTCAGCAGGAATGGCAGCGGGCGGTAAGTATGCCGTTACGAGGGTAGGGTTCTAGAAATCCGCGGATGGCCGGTTTCGCGTCGCGTTCAGTACGAGGTACCATAATTTGGTTTTTTTATTAGAGTAGATTATTTCGAAGCTTGCGTTAGAGTAGAAGATTTTTCGGTACCGCGTCGGGAAAAAGTAAAAGAAAATTCGGGAACGCGAAATTAAATCAAGTTTTTTTTTGTCTGACTGACTGAATGGAAGATGAATACGGAATAACGTAAGGATAGGTTTCTTTTCCGTATGTTTGTATTTTTGACGCGTTTGAAACGGGCACGTGATGGTGGCTGAAACAAAGTAATCGAGCGTAATCTATTTGAAAGACCTGCGACCGAAATCCTCTCCGAACTAGCTGGCCGACAGCAGCCACCGCGAAATGAATTACGAGTGCACGGACTAGTTGACCGATTGGTACCATTCGTTGGCACGACTCAGACTTCACGTCTAGAACCGATGAGAGGTCGGTTCAGATTTCCTTCGGGAAATCTCGACGTTCGAGCGATTTTAAACGAAAATCATTACACCTTGGCCTCCAAGATTAATCTCCTCCAATCATCACGGTTCCGCGACCTTGTCTACCAGTTGTTCACTCCGAACAAGGAGCTGCAGTCAGCTTCTATCGTGTCTTCCCATCGAGTCCTCGGTCTTCCCGCTGGACAGCCGGAAACAGGTGGATCGTTAAATAGTTCATACAACTCATCGTTGTTATGTAGTTTCCACTCTCGGAGCACTTTGTGTTCAAATAGGCGTATTTCTATTTTTCCAAGTGCTGTTTCTCTTTCACGTTTTCTGTTGTTATGCAAAGCAGTTAGATGGTAGTTAATTGTTGCTAGTATTGTTAGCATGATTTTGAATTTATGTAAGAATTGGCTTAGTGGAATATAGCACAGGACAAATAAATCGTTTACAGTTGCTAAAGCTGAAAATTTAATACACTTTTTAATTCAAATTACAGAAAATTACATCCTATTTAAGGGACCAAATGAGAAAAAAAAGTGAATTTTTTTTCTGAAACAAAATATAAATTTTTGAAATTTTGTATGTTTAATATGCACTTACTATGTATTCCAAAAAAAGCTGCATTGACACCAAACATTAACAAATATTTTTCATTCGATTGAAAAAAAACTTTACCAGGAAAACAAAAGAAAATAATAACCACTGGTAATGCGGTGATGCCTAGAAGCTCAAATTCCGTTACGAGTGCTTGCACAAAGTTATCACGTTTTACAATTGATCGAAATGGGAAGAAAATTTCAAATCACACTTTTGCACTGTATATAAATCAACTTCCTTAATCATATATGATGTCGAGACAAGCTGCTTTGGGTCAACTACATCAACAAGAGGTTCCGTTATAGCTACTTTTCGAATACAACCCATATTAAACTTATAGACATCGCTCCACCAATTAATGTTTTTCCATCCTTACATTGATGATCTTCAATTGCAGTTATGAACAAAGTTCCACAATCTGGAAACATCATCCCATTTCCTTTTAGCCACTTATCTCTTGCGAACACACCGTATCCAACATTGATTCGTAAAATAAACAGTATCCCATTCGTTCAGATAGTCAACTTCGATGATCCGCATCCTGCAGCTAAACCTACACCGCAGTTCAACCGCCAAAAATCTGTTTGAGTAGTTTGCGAGGGACATGAAAGCCGACTTTTTGCTGCTGAGTGAGCAACATCATGATAAAAGTTCAGCATCATGGTATCCTGATGAAACTGGTACTGCCGCCATCTGGGTTCGAAATAGTGATTTCCAGGCGGAGAGCTGTGGACGTGGGAATGGTTTTGTGGTGGTTCAGCGCTCAGGGACCACCTTCTTTAGTATGTACCTAACGCCGAACGAATCGATATCATCTTTCCAAGCCAAGCTTCACGCTTTGGAGGGCGCTGTCTCGAACGCAAACGGGAACGTGCTCGTTGGGGGCGACTTCAACGCGAAAGCAATCGAATGGGGCATGCCTCAAACAGATCCGCGGGGAAAACGAATCCGACTTTCCGCCGTATTGGCTGTGAAGGAACCATACCGGATGTGACATTCACCTCGGAGTCCTTAGTACGGAGGATACACAACTGGAGAGTATTAGAGGAGTACTCAGCCAGTGGTCATCAGTGCATTTGCTTGTGATAAGCGACGCCCGCGCTCTCGGCTTTCTACAACTGGATGGAACATCGGAAGGATGGACGTCGAGAGGTTTGCCGAGGTGCTCACAGCAGGTGCACCACTGCAGGGAGATCCGAAGGGGACAGAAGAGCTGGCAGCTCAAGACCTGGTGAACTCAACTATGAGCATCATCACGACTGCTTGCAAAGCTTCGTCGAAAACCCAGGCACGGCAAGCCCCCAGTGTACTGGTGGTCAACTGAAATCGCTGATAAACGAAGGGAGAGTCACAAGCACGCTGCTGGCAAGATCTAGTGGACAATGTGAACAAGGATCCGTGGGGCCTTGGCTACAAACTAGTTATGCGGAAGCTTGGTGCCCTACGGAAACCTTGCGTACATGACGTGGAAAAGATGGACGCGATAGTGCGGGGACTCTTCCCCGCTCATCTCGTCCGTGTTGACGCTGTCCATGGTGAAACAGCAGTCGAGCGTCCACTCTTCACACAGCCGGAACTGGAGGAGGCAGTCCTTTCGCTGAAAGCGAGGAAGGCTCTAGGTTGTTATGAGGACATTTTTGTCATCATGCTTGAAAGACAAGCTCCACGAGTACCATATGGTGATAAATTATATAGAATTCACTCTCAGGGGAGGGTTAATGGTTCTTTATATGTGGACAACAGAAAAGTGTCACCAGTCACGTAAGATTTTATTACAGTTTTTTGAATTTTGAACATTAATAGTACAGTCAAAATAATAAATCACTCAGAAAGAAAATATCCACAAAGGAATAACTACATTTGTGAGATGGGTAAACCCACTCGAGTCACCGACCGAAGGGAATCACTAATTTACCATTCTTAGCTCGTCAGATCGACATATAGTAAGGGAGGAACTATCTAAAGGACCGAAGCCTGCTCAAGCCTGCTCTACGACACGACACAGGGCCAATGAAGGATGGAAATTACATCTGGTGTTGCCCAGGGATCTATCCTTGGTCCGGACTTGTGGAGCGTGTCTTACGACGGGCTACTGAGACTGGAGATGTCAGATGAGTCGCGCTTGGTCGGCTTTGCGGATGATATTGCGGCGCACAGTTGAGCAGGCGCAACTCAGGCTAGGTATGCTAATGCGCCGAGTGAGAGACTGGATGACTGCTCGCGGGTTCAGTTTAGTATTGGAGAAACCCGAAGTGGTCATCCTGACAAAAAAAAAGAATCCCTAGAGTTGGAGATATGCAAATCGAATCAAAGCCATCGGTGAAATATCTGGGGCTACTAATCGACTCGAAGATGAGTTTCTCTGAGCAAATCAGTGCTACTGTACAGAGCAGAGGTATGGGGCGACGCTCTCAACAAGGTGGTATACCGAAAACGTTTGGCACAGGTACAGCGAAGAGGAGCGATGAGGATTGCATCTTCGTATCCGACAGTCTCTGATTCGGCGGTGAGAGTTATTGCAGGCGTGATACCTGTCGGCCTTCTTGCTAGAGAGCGCCGCTCTATTTACCTGCGCCGAAATGAGGATGCGAGGAAGATGGTTGTCCGCGAGGAGAGACAGCGCTCGCTCAACGATTGGCAGCAGTCTTGAGTTAATTGCACGAAGGGAAAGTGGACTGCGCGCCTCATCCCGGATGTGAGACCGTGGCTAAATCGAAGGCATGGTGAGACTGACTTCTATCTGAACCAGCTTTTGAGTGGGCATAGGTGTTTTCAGTCTTACCTGCACAAGATTGGCAAGTCACGGTCCCCTGATTGTCAGTTTTGCTCAGGAGAGGAGGACAATGCCTGCCACACATTTTTTGCGTGCATAAAATGGGCCCTCTACAGGGAGACGGGAGAGCTCATCCCGGATAATATAGTTGCGGTAATGCTCGAATCGGTTGACAAATGGAACCAGGTGGCACATTATGCTCGGGCAGTCCTAAAAAATAAAAGGGACTCATAGCAGCCGGGGATGTTGGGGCTGGGGGATCGCTTTGCTGGCACTTCCTCTCCCCCTCTACCCTCCAGCTAGGAAATGGATCCCCCAGCTTGAAGGCGCCTCACGCGCGTAACAAAACGAGACCTGGCCTGAAGTAATGTGTCAAACGGTTCCAGGCTGGGTTCTCAGGTTGACAGGGGAGGTGTTTAGTGGGTAGTCCAGTCGCATTCTTGCGAGCATGGGAGTCCCACACTCTGTGCATAAATGGCATTCACCTCCGTACCACAAAAAAAACCACACCGTATCGAAGGCTGTCTCCATATCAATGAGACACGCTCCCACACATTCTCTATAATTTAGTTTCCAACAGATGTCTGAAGTTACTTTCGTTATCGCATGTATGGTGGAATGCCTGGCACCAAAACCAAAATGGCAATCCGGCATCAACTCATATTTCTCAATGTGAGCGTTTAACGCTTTGTTGAGTATCACTTCAAACACCTTGCTCATGTTAGGCAGCAAACTGATTGGGCGATAGCTTTTGGGGACGAAGATTCTTTTCCTTTCTTCAAGATCGGAAATACCTTAGCCTTTTTCCACGCATTTGGGAAATATGAATTGCTCAACTTGTTGAAAAAAATATGCAATAATTCCTAATAGCAACCTCAGGCAAATGTCTACCACATCTACATTAAACATAGCATCAGAGATAATGCCGTAATCAAGAAGAAACTCAATCAGCTCAAAACTCAAGAAATTCTCAAAACCAACCGATCTACAAATGATCATCAGATGATAGGTGGGTATAGCGTTTTAGCAATAATCGTCCTTGCGTGTGCATTGTGGTACCTGATAGCGATCATCAAGAAAAAACTAATTATATCCAGTCAATGTACAACTAACATTGAGGAAGGAGATTTCAATTTGAGGCCATTCCCTCAACTCAGGGGAAAATATTGAATCCTAACAAACGAGTTATGACTCAAATGTTGTGAAACAATAATGAAGTAGTGATATTGTAATATATTAGTAAGATAAGTTAATATATATTCAAATAACTTGAGAAGCATAATTACTTTAACCGAAGATAAGTATAACATTTTCAACGAAGTTCGATTGTTATCAATATAATAGTAGATAAGTAATAGTAATGAGTATGATTCATGCACAGTACGAAAATGTGCACTGATAAGAATTAAGTTATCAATGGACAAACAATCATTAGTGGATGAATAATATTAATTTACAAACATTTTTGTACTCAGTATAGTTAAGATAATAGTTCTAGGTAAATAAGAATATTGTATAAAAGTAGAAGTAAGGAAAAGTAAAAATCAGTGTTAATAGTAACCTCAAGGAACGCGTTTCATTAGTCCATTTCAGAAGGCTTTGGTTTCAAGGATTTCTATACTCCTTTCACAGTAGCGATAAGAGCACTGTAGTAATCGAGGAGAGAAAAGCCATTTGTAGAAGTAAACATTTCGCATTTTTTGATGGAGATAAGTTTAAGAGAAGAAAGAAAGTTTTCTTGTTTGTTTGTGAAGAAAAAATGGCATACAAAATAGCGGTAAGAATTTTAATTGAAATCAGAATATTAAGAAGTAAACAAACGTATTGTGGGACACAGGTATCATCTATCTACTTATTACCAACTACGAGCATATGCATATTGTTATCATGAACTTGAACGATACATTGGGAATTAGCGCAGAATTTTGATAGCGATCGTTTGAAAATCAAAAACGCGTCAGCTCGCTAGAAAACGATTAATTGAATTCTATATATGTAAATGATCTAGCCACGCCTGTCGAAATTCGGTTGAGACTCAACTTATTTTGTAGCACGTAACGTAAATGGTAGTAATCGTCATCAATGAATGATATAGAAATGAACAACAGTATGCACATGATCTTATACGAATTATAATAAAATCCAAACATCAGAAAAATGAGGAAGGAAAACGTGAGCGAGAGAGAGAGAGAGAGATAATATACTTGTACATCTTGTATAATCAAAGACTTTAAAACATCCATTATTCAAAGAAATAATAATAAAACTTGCATTCTTTTACCAACCGCGAACTCGCTCTAAAAAATAAAATAAAAAAAAAATTTAATGAATTCTAATAAAGTGGCGAGTTCCGCAAACGACCATTGAAAAGTTGTAAATTAACAAGAACAAAAAAACATTGAATTATTTTATACCGACAAAACAAATTGTGAAAGTAATATTGACAATACGGTTAAAAGAATGTACTCCTCTCTAACCTAATTTAGTAATGTTTTCAATTCGGTTTACAAAATCAACTTATTCTCCTCTAAAATGCCTTCAACGTTATTACAAGACAAATATCAATACCCAAAACAGTTTAGAAATCGGCACAAATGAATATCAAACGGATGAGTTGACAAACGTCTCACCGAAAATTCTATCTTATATTGGCTTAAACAAACATCTACAAAAATCATCCGTTGTCCATAATACGCCAGAGAATTGTTAATTATTTTTATGGAGCCTATAGCAACTCGAGAGGAAACCCCCTGTTGAGTGTGCATGATAAAGTACAGCCAGTTGTTACAGTGGAACAGAATTTCGACAATTTGCTGGTACCGGCTGATCATCCGAGTCGCGCCAAGTCAGATTGTTATTACGTGAATAATGTTACATCAGAATGTAACTCGCATAGCTTCAGCCCGCATATTCCCGGAGAAACAATTGCAAACGTTGAAGCAACAACAAATGCTTCAAGCACAGCAAATGCAACAAATGCAAGGGACGAATCGTTCGGGAAACTGGCTAAGCGGTAAAACCAGAATTTCACGGCTATCGATTGTGCATAGACATGGGAGTCGAGTGGCAACTGCGAACGCGCGTGGACGCGGGGAGTGCAGCAAAATTGGATCTTCTCAGCTCCAATTTTAATTTGTTCATCGTGAAAAGATTGTTTTAAACCGTTAAATGAAATGAAAGTGTACAAAATAAATTAATTAACGTGGAAAGATTGTTTTAAACCGTTAAATGAAATGAAAGTGTACAAAATAAATTAATTAGGGTGAGAAGATTGTTTTAAACCGTTAAATGAAATGAAAGTGTACAAAATAAATTAATTAGCGTGAGAAGATTGTTTTAAACCGTTAAATGAAATGAAAGTGTACAAAATAAATTAATTAGCGTGAGAAGATTGTTTTAAAATAGTTAAATGAAATGAAGTGCTTTAATTGATATGAAATTTTATTGCGGTCTGATTTGCGTTCAATTTTGGAATGTTTCGGAATAAAACAAGTGTTGACCGTTGACATCAAGATTTCTTGTGACCGTTTAATATAACAGTGTGCCACTGCGGTCGATCTCTATCTTGACCCAAAATTAAACGTTTCCCTTGCTCGCCTGTTGCATGTTTGCGGGATACGGGATTGAGAGTTGAGTTACGGCGTTTTGAAGTGGATTTTACGCGTGGGAAATTGCAATTTCGAATTGTTCAAACACCAACCAGCGAAACAGTGCAATAATTTACACGACCCTAAATTTTAACGGATTGAAAATTTGTGACTTTCCTAGCATTTCGGCTAATTAATTTTCCCGTGAACCTATACTATTTAAACGAAGTTTTGGTAACAGTTTTTTCCATTTATGCGTGCATGGTGCAGCACGTTTCCTATTTCACACGCGTTTGTGCATTTTGATCGGCGCCCGAAAGAGTTTCCGTCTTTCCCACACTCAAATTTCGAAGTGTTTATGTTCCGTGTGGGTGCAAAAATAGAGCCACGTGCATCTCCGAGAGAAAGGAGGTTAGAATGCTGTAACGATTGATGATAGTGTTGAATTGAAAGAGAAGATAATTTTGGCGCTTATATTTTGGAATCGGAAAATCGCATCAATTTTTTTTGTTGTTTATACCATTGAAACACGTTCGGAGAAGGATACAAAAATAAATTAATGATCTAATTCGACGCTCTCTCGCAAAAAAATTTTTTTATAGTGTTTAATGTGTCGAAGTAATATTTGTAAATAACGATTAAAAATAATAATGAAAATTTCAGTGGACCTCCCCCGCATGTGTCATCGAGCGCTCGGAGAACCCTGCGGGTAAGTGTCTTTTGTTACCCTTTTGGTATATTGGTAGATATATCTTTCTTTTCTTTTGTTGCATGTTGAATTGTCAGAAAATTTAGAGGTTGTTTTTTTTATATTTTTGAATACCTAAATCATACATGAGAGAAAGACGCGATTATTTAATTGTACATGAATATCAACAATAAACTTGAACGTAAATATCGGCAAATTATGTATGTAAAAATTTCTTTTGTTGCCTTTTGAATAATAATGATGCGTAATTGAAATCTTTTGGTCTTTCCTTCCCTAAGATTCTAACCGGGTATAGGACCCGGTACGGTGGCAGGCTTCCACATCAAAACATGAGGCAGCCACCGGGTACTTATTAATCCTTCTTTTGTTTCAGGTGACGTCGTGGGTTGAGTGACCCAAGCAGAGTGCCTCTTTATGGCATAGAGTTATGCAATCAAATTGTATAATTCTATGGCATAAAATGGTCACCGGGGTACTCCCCTTCTGATGGGAAAGTTCATACAATTCAAGTTGTATGAGTTTTCCACTCAGAAGAGGAATACCTGGCCACTTCAACAAGATATCTATGGATTTATTCCGGTTGGGTGGGTACGAAGGGGCCCCACCACCACCCGTTTGCCCCTCTTTCATTTGTGGGCCATGAACTTCGTCGGGTAATGACGAGGTCACCCCAAGTTCGCCTTTCTTTTCAGGTTCCCCTTGTTCTCATGACAAGCGCTAATTCCCTCTATGTAGTTATCTACACTTTTTGCGACTTCGGTCGCCTCTTGACTTCCAGCAGTCCAATTCGTGAATGCGAAATATCTTTGTAGTGGGTCCTCGTGCTGGGGAAATGAACCCGCCCCATGACACCGCAATGCTAGCCTGCCAGCGCATTCACGCGTCTCCAGACGAGGGCATTCTCGGCAGATATTGTCATCTTCTTCTGCCGAGGCAGCAGACCATCGCTGCAGTCCTTCACGGACATTTTTGAACATTCTAATTCACTACAGCACGAAGGCTTTGACTTCCTGGACTTCGGCAAGGCATCAAGGCTCATCTGGTCAAATCCTTCAAGCGTCATTACGAAAGGAACTTTGGTTCCCCAGGTCTTTTCTACTGTGAACAAGGCTACATATCGTCATTGGGTCAGAGATATACCTAAACCACCCTGTCGATACGGTAGTTCCTGTCACAAGTGACATCTTGAATTCAAGATAGGATACCTTGGCGTGAAAGCTATGTAACGTTTACGTCTAAGGATGTAAGAAGGATCTTTTTATAAGTTCATCATTAGGCAAAGAATAATTGCGGAAGAGAGAAGCATTCTGAAAATTTCCCCAATGAAATTGCTCTAACTCATGTTGAATCGCATATATGCTGCATTTAGAAATAATTTATTAGTAATTTCCGGTAGAAATGATTGACTAAAATGTACCGTTTATGCAGAAAATTAAGGATACTAATCACTTTTATCATCCGTCACCAAGGAATCGATATCTCTATCAAATCCTTGAGGAGAGCAAAATAATTCGCATTTTTCGTACGATGGATCATTAAAGTTCAATTTCTCGGCATAAATGTATCATATGGAACTTTTAATATCTACAGAATCCGTGAAAGGATTACAAAGTTCAATATGCTGTACTAATTTGAAACCTCTACAATCATAATCCTGACACGCGTTGATCAGTTATGCTGAAAAAACGGGGTAAAAGTCGGATGTTTTTCTCTTGTTTTAACGGTAAAAATTCTATTCCGTTAATTTCTTGTCCTTTAAATCGGACCTAATAGGAAGAAAGAGGTACCATCTGCCGAAAACAGGACTCTTCTATCCATCATTCAAAAGTTATGCATGAACATACATAAAAAATATACGTGATGAATTGATAACCTTCTTCCCCTTGGAAGTTGGTTAAAAACTTTCAGATTTATTAGTGCATACCTTGTCTTGAGCATAACTGTTTACTAGAAGGTCTTTCCTCAGTATTATGATTGAGCATGTCAATAATAACATCGGTAGTCACGAAAATATTTAGTTCTTCGTTTTTAAACTTCCCTTCTAGGCGCCTGAGACCCTCTTTTAATCTTAAATCGATTCATATTTTCTATAAAAGGTAATGCTTTCAGCCACTCGACAGAATTGGATCAATACTAGAGGCAATTTGGAACTTTTTGTAGTAGAAACCTTAACTGCAGATATTATTCTGCTTACAAATATTTTAATTTGTCGAAGCCCTACAAGCATCTTCAATCCGTATCTGTTAAGCTGGGTTGAAATTGTATGAAATTACATGAATATGTGAAGATATCTCAGAATTTACTTACACTCTTCTTGCTGCTTGCTGAGTTTCGCCGCTTTTTGTGCGGTCACTAACAAAGTTCGATCGCCGGGCTGAATTTGTATCGCTCGGCCATAATAGAGAAGTGCTAAATCATAATGACCAACAGCAAGCATTACTTCAGCTTTTCGGAAGTGCCCTTTTGCCCAGGTAGGATTTAACTTTATCACCGTCTCTGCATCTCTATTCGCGAAATAATATTGCTTCAATTTCAGAAACGCCAACGATCGATTACTGTACAATGTTTCATCCTTAGGGCTCAAAGCAATAGCACCATTGTACAGCTCAAGTGCTTCCGCGAACTTGTCTTGCTTGAATAATACATTTCCTTTTTCTTTCAAGCTCTCCGCAGTTGTTTCTGTTGCAGGTGTTGAATTTGTCATATCGCGGTGTTGGTCGGCAAAATTATCGGCCTGAAAAGCATATGAAGAAAAAACAGTAGTTCTAATTAAATTATTTTTATTACCATCTCGATGTGATCAGAAAGTCATTTCCTGATAGGGGTGTTTTTGTTACCGTACGGTTTAACGTACTAAATTATATTTAATCGAAGGGAATTTGCAAAAGTTCTAACGCAAATCCCGATTCCCCCAATCAACAGCGCCGACACAAATTCTTGTCAAGAACTGTCACTTGGTTTGTTTTCTCGTGTTTGACATTTGTCAAGACGACAGAAGAATCGTTCAAACGAAGCTTCGTTAAGTTGCAACGACCCAATCAGAACGCGTAAAGATGGATTAAAGTTTTCAAATGCTAACAAATTCAAGTTTTTGTTTATAATGCATTGTTTTCAAACAAAAGAATAAGGAAGACATAGAAGTTGACCTAACAATTTGCGGGGAGTCAATCGTCGAAGCAAAACCTTAATAATTATATCTAGGATGCCTATAAAAATATTCTAAATCTTTGAATTCTCACTCTAACAAGATGAACCAGCAACGTTTGGAAATTATACAATTACTACTGAAATTCCGAGTCGGTTTCATCAAAAAATTATCTTCAACGATGAAGCTCATTTCTGGCTCAATGGCTTTGTTAATAAGCAAAATATGCGTTATTGGTCAGCAACAAACCCACATATGCCTCTTGGGACACCGTTGCATCCACAAAAATTACTGTTTGGTGCGGTTTTCATGCCGGAAGTGTGATTGGGCCGTATTTTTCGTGGAAGAAAATGACTGTCATGTTACCGTCAATGGAGCGCTATCGTGCTATATTGGAAGATTATTTGTGTCCAGAATTGGATGAACTTGACATCAACGATATGTGGCTTCAACAAGACGGTGCCACTAGCCACACAGCACGCCTCACAATCGATTTGTTATGTCCTTAATGGAAAACTCTCTATATCAATCTTCCTGAGACAGTGTCAAAAGCGAACTCACTATTAGTTTTTAAGAAAAGAATTAAAGAATATCAGAGGAAATTAAATTAATGATAACTCCTGAGGATTTACAATGCAGTATCTTAGAGCATTTAAACCCGATCGTCGAGATACTTAATGACAGCCATTTTTTTCGAAGCTCTGTGTTTTGTTTTACTGCGTCGTGTTATGCTTTTTTTATCTCTGAGAGCTGTTCACGAATTGAACTAGACTGGCAAGAAAGGAGTACTTCGCAGCATTTTGTGTACTCTGGGCACACACTTATGAATGCCTGGGAGGCATGCGTAGGAATTGACGAGGTGGGAAGTGCAGACCACACGAGCGTTATGCGAGATGATAGAGTGATGGACAAAGTGGTAGGGAATGGAGGTAATTTTAAAAAAAACATATGCACTTTTAATCTGTTTCTCCCTACTTTAGAAGTATTGTAAGAAATAAAATTTGTGTGTAATTGCAGCTGCTATTTAGTAGATATGCTATGGACCCTATAATGTATTCGGTAATTTTATTTCTTCTTCTCCTTAGTACTACAGCCCCTCTCGGGCATTCGCTTCCTGCAAATAGTGCCTCCAATTGTCTCGGTCCATTGACCACGTCCTCCAATTTCAAAACCAGAGCAGCGATAAACTGTCTTCGTCGATCGAGTCAGACCAGCGTTTCCACGGTTTCTCCACTGGCCGCCGGCCTCCAGTTCTCCCTACGAATACCTTTTTGGGTATCCGTTGTTTGTCCATACGAGTCATGTGTCCAGCCCATTGCAGCTTCCGCAATCTTACAATCGTTGAGACCTCCGGTTCGTCAAAAATTTCATACAGCTCATGGTTGGTAACGAACTCACCATTGGTCCCCATCTAGCTTCGCTCCAATTATTCGCCTCAGGACCCGTCGTTCAAAGGCGTTCAATATATTTGCGGATACTTGGGTTAGGGTCCATGTTTTACACCCACAACATAGCATAGATCTTATCACAGATTTGTATACTTAGATCTTTGTTTTCCTGTGTATGCAGCTGGTCTTCAAGATCGTCAAAACTGAATAAAATATTTTATTTGCGAGCTGTATTCTTCGGCGTATTTCATCTCATTTATTGCCTGTTTTCATTATTTTGGCGCCTAAATACACAAATTTGCCAATGTTTTCGATACTGTATTCGCCAAGAGTGATATTTTGTGTATTTGAGGTATTTTTCCTCGGCTGCGTCATAAGCCAAATTGAATAGCAATGGGGCCAACTCATTTCCCTGTCTTAGTCCGATATTTGTGTCAAAGGCATCGGTGAGTTGGTTATTGATACGGACTTGGGAGGTCATCGTCGTCATTGTCATTCTGGTAAAATGGACTAATTTGATTTTTGAAAATATTTTGTACGCCGTACAAAGTAGTATTATGCCTCTATAATTTTCGCACTGTAACTTGTCACCCTTTTTTGTGGATAGGGAATATGATTGATTGACTCCACTTTTTTGGCATATGTTCTTATTGCCAAATATGCTGTATGACTTTGTTAATAGCTTTATGGACACTGCTGCCCCCATAGTTGATGAGCTTCACTGGAATCTTATCGATGTTCGGCGCTTTATTATTCTTTTGAGCTTTGATGATGGAACAAACTTCATCCAGAGTTGGTGGTCCCAATGGAAGCTCTCCGCAGACATCTATAGGCTCCGATGTTCTGGAGCTGTGCGTAGGATTAAGGAGGTTCTTGTAATATGATGCCCATCTTCCCTTAATCTTCATCAGCGATGATGTTGTCGATGTCATCACGCGATAGCGTGGTTCTGAGCGGATAACCACGTTTCACTACTTTGTATGCTTGTCTTGTGTTGTTGCTCGCTAGATTACATCTATACTTCTCAATTGGTCGTCATAGTATTTATTTATTTTCTTATTCGCTACTCTTCTGAGATTTTCATGATGTTATCTCTTCGTCCTAGTTTTCCTACCTATGTATTCTTTGTACGCATGATTCTTTTTATGTAACGCATTCTGGCACTCATCATCGAACAAATCATTCCTCTTGCGCCGGGTTTAATGTCCAACCGTCTGTTCTGCCACCCTCTTAATAGCCACTTTCACTTCCATCCAGAGCTCGTTGCTCATCTTTAACGATGCGTCTGATAAGATGGGAGCCAGCTGGTTATCGAGGGTTTCCGTGAAATTTGTGGCGACAGACGTCGTTTGGAACCTTTTGATGTTAAAGTTTTGTAGCGGGCTGGTCTTCGCTTAAAATGCCTTTGACAGTAAGTAATGATCTGAGTTGCAATTGGCTCCTCGAAATGTATGGATGTCAAGTATGCTCGAGGTCCAAGGTTGTTGGATCAGAACATGTGTACTGAAAGTATATATATATGTGAGTGTCCATAAAGGACTGCAGCGACGGTCTGCTGCCTCAGTGGAAGAGATTGGCCTTGTCTGGGGACGCGTGAATGCACTGGCAGGCTAGCGTTGCAGTGTCGTGGGGCGGGTTCTTTCCCCCCGCACAAGAACCAACAACAAAAGAAGTTCGTATCCACGAATTCCGAACCAACTAAGGGTTGGAGATTGCTTGACGAAAAAGAACAAACTGGAACTGAGGAGGACAGACGGACTTAAGGGGACTTCGTTGCTACCCGACGATTCTTATGGCCCACAAATAAGAGTGGGGCATCCAGATGGAGATGGTGCCCCCTCGCACCCTCCCAACCGGATCAATATCCAAACGTAGATCTGGCCATATATATTCCATTTGAGTGGAAAACTCATACAAACATAGTTTGCATGCCCTTTTCCATCAAAAGAGAAATATAGACGTGACCAATTTATGTTATAGAATTATGTGATTGAATCACATGACCCTATACCATAAAAGGGCATGCGAGCAGAAGGCCACTCTGCCCGGCAAGAGCCCCTGTTGAACAACAAAAAACGGAGGAGCGGGCCCGATGGCTAGCCCATACTAGCGGAGGCGCCTGCCATCGTTCCGGGTCCTATACCCGATTAGGTTTTCGATAAATGGAAAGACCGAGTGTGTATTTTAACTTATCTTTCCATCTTTATATCTTGAATTTTCTTTTTCTTTTGGAAAAGGTACAGTTTCAACTGGACGTTACCAATATTTCCAACAAAAAGAATTTCCTCCAAATACAATAAAATATAAGATATTTTGTATTGGGATTACTTAAAGCAAAACAAAATTTTTCAGTCCATAACGCATAAATATCTAACCGAAATGTCAGAATGAAATTTTCGTGCTTAGTTGAAAAATAGTCATAATCAAATTTGAATGCTCTATATTTGTTTACGAAATTGTATCTTGTTTAACGTATTGATATCACCTACCAATTTAAGCGAGAAAAAGAAACAGTTCAGCAACTAGATACATGAGCTATTTGACCTCATGTCTATTTTTTCATTTTTTATTTTTTTGCATATTTTTTCTTTTAACCTATACTTTTAAATGCATAATGATGGATATAAGTACATGTAAATATTTTAAAAAATATATTAAAAAAAGGAAATAAAATGAATATCTGCATGAAAAACCAAAAGGGTACTCACCCAAAATCCTAGCCAGGCGCCCGCTGATGATGTGGATGATGCCTCGCTGAAAATTCTTTAGAGTACGTTAATGGACTTGAACAACATTTTTTTTGCACTTAATTGAAATGGGGAGGAAAATTCCAGATCTCACTTTTGCACTGGATATAAATTAACTTCCCATAATCAACTACAACAACAAGTGATTCCGTGTAGGATTTTGATTTTGAGCTCCTAGCTTCGTGATCCGTTGTATCTATTGAGGAGGACCGACACGGTATAGTGACAAGCTCCACTTCAATCTAGCCAAGACCGCAACAATTGAAATGTTTTAACGTTTTATTTGGAGTCAGTGCCGTGCGGCGAAGCCGAGTCCAACAATAATAAATTCATTAAATCAAGCAGTCACGAGATTATCACGTAGGCACATTCGCTCCATACTCCGCTATGTACAGTTCAGCCAGCAAGCTTGTGAACGCGTATCGCGGCTAAAAGTCCAAGTCAGTGACCGGCTCATATATTACTGGTATCTTTGAATTTGCTCAGCAACTCGAAATGCCGTGCTAAATGCTTGCAGACTCGCTACCTCAACCGAAGATAATTTTTTGCTTTTCGCTAGTCTGCTGAGTACGAGCTTTGTCGATTTTCCATTTTCCCAACGCTGTGACTTACTGAGTTGGCTTATTGAAAAGTGTGAGTAGTTGCAGCAATTGCAGCAAAATTGATGACTTCAATCGCTGTTATGTGATTTCAATGGACTTTGACTGGAGCTGCGCCCACTTGCGCGAAGAAATCGGCGATTTTCTCCCTTCGTCTGCTTTCCAAGAGTCAGTACACCTCTAACAGGATGTTGTTTCGCGTATTGCATAAATAAATGTTCTGTTGTAATCAAACTCTTATTCACTTTTTCAGTGTTAATATTGACTACCGATACAACTCTGTAGTATCCGAAACATTCATCTCTTCCTTTTCTTCACAACACCTGCTCCCCCGTGACGATCAAAAGCAATCTAATCTCCCTCTTTTCAATGCCAGCCGGATCTACATGCCACAATGGTGGTTTTCTCGCGTCCAAGCAGATTTTCCTCTCCACTTGTCCGTTGTCTACCGTATCGTCACGCCGTTACGGTGGATGAAGACGAGCCCCTTGCTTTGCCACTGTAGATTGCATTTGGCAATGTAATCCGTGGAATGCTGTATTATATCAGCGTTCCCATACTCGAATTTGTATGTGGCAGATTTAAAATTTTTAAAAACAAAATTTAACTGAAGTAAAGAGAAATGAAGATGATTTTAAATAGTAAGAAAAGTTAAATCACAACAAACATTTAAATTTAATATAAAGGAAAATTGATATAAAATTACATTTAATAATAATTATAAGAACGCAAACTATTTTATAAATAACGATTATGAATGTAAATAATTAAATATTTGCTAAATCTGCCATTA
This sequence comes from Odontomyia ornata, assembly GCA_963969285.1. NCBI lineage: Eukaryota > Metazoa > Arthropoda > Insecta > Diptera > Stratiomyidae > Odontomyia > Odontomyia ornata. The sequence continues at coordinate 203,257,484 of OZ017742.1, read as the reverse complement.
AATTTCGAATAGGAGATAGGAAGGTTTTCGTGCAGTTTGCTTGTGTGACTGCTCGATTACTGCACATGGTCGATCTGTTTTTGTGTGTTCCATCCGGTGCTCCCCAGGTCATTTTATGAATGCGTCGATGTGGGGAGCAAGTCGAACGTATGACTAGATTTCTACTTCATGCAAAGTCAATAAGCCGCTGGCCGTTGTCATTTGTTTCATCGTGGAGGCTATATCCTCCCGTCGTTCCCCAAAGAGATAGCTCATTGCTAACCTTAGCGTTCAAATCACCCCGAATTATTTTCGTGACGATTGTAGGCAATGAGTCGACCTGTCTTTCTAGGTGATTGTAGAACATTTCCTTCATTTATTCGACATTTTTTTGGTCGAGGCGTGAACATTAATTAGCCAGATTTTGAAGAATTTTGCTTTTGTAGGATTGCATACAACCGTTCATTGACTGCGTTAAAATCACTCCGAATTCCCGTTTTCCAGTAGGCTTCCCACTTTTGAATATTGAGTGCGATCTTATGTTTTGAATGTCGTTTCCAGTCCATTTCATTTCCTCAATTACCAGTATTTTTAATTGATATTGACTGACCTGTTGTAAAAGGTCCCCAATAGTGCCAGGGTAATTAAGTGAACTGACATTCCAGTATCCAATGTCATATTCCCTTTTTCGTTTGCGAGGTCGTTGCCGTGAGTCCAATCCATTCCGAGGCCCATCTGCAGGTTTCGAAACATTTAAAGGTTTTCCAGGGACGGGGGGGGGGGGGTTTGTCTGTCGCCCAACCTCTCTTCCAGCGGCATGGTTATTACGTCGATCCCATTTTATTTCATCCTGCTTTTATTTCCACACAAATCAACTGTGAGAGAAAAATTATGAGAGACAAAATACGTATTGAACTAAATCCGATTTATAAAGCTCATCTTGCTTCGCTGAATCCATCGTCAGATATTTTTAAAGAAATTAATAAATTGATAGATGGACTTTCGAGCAATTGGAATGTTTCCTCCCACCCTATCGCATATAATGTTTCAACCGAAGAAAAATTAATCGTAGGCCCTTCTTCCTATAGTAGCTTTTATAAAGGTGATACTTCCTCATATAATATTCTTAAAATTCCTCTAGAAAATAAAATCAGTTCTTTTCGATCATGCTTTATTGGTTCATATTTAACAATTTTTTCTACATCCAACGCCTGATAAGTCAGGCCTAAGAGAACAGCAATTAACGTACACCCCCTTAAAGAACAGGTGAATAAGTTTTAAAGTCTGGTGCCTATTGTGGCGACATGCACCCACTTTTGGGCGTGGGTGAGGGGCACTGGTACATCCAATGCCTCCTGAGAAAACACCACATTGTGGTGCGATAAGCTTTTTGATTCCTTTAGACCATTTGCAACTGTCAAATTGAGGAATACAGCACAACATGTCACATTCTAATATTAATTCCACTAGGACAACAATATCAAAAGATGTTTTCTGACCAAAAGTGAATACCTAACGAGAATCTGTTAATGCCACTCTAGCTGAGATGTATGGAGAAAACATAAAAATTCCGGCGAAGTTTCTCATTACTCACAATATGTACAGTTTTCACATTTCATCTCGTGCCTTGAGACTTGTTTTAAGATTTTAAAAAGTAAATAAACAAAAACTGTATACTTCCACAAATTTTTCGCTACTAGAACTTGATAATATCCTGATTGTACGTCCAGCTTCGTGAAATAACAGTTTCCCTCAAGTAGGGCAATAAATATAAATAATAAAAGGCATATGATACTGCTGTTCGAATGTAATTTGCGAAAAATGACGCATACAATTGACTCTTCATTGGCCTTGTTACTACCACAATAGTTGATGAAAATGGTAAAACATTCTCCAGTATTATAGTTTTTTTAATATCCGGTCCATGATCCGTCACACTATTTCGCGTTGCCCGAATGGAATGCGGTCTTTTGTTAGTCAACTGAATTGAAATTTCATCAACGTCACGTGTCCTCAATTCCTCCATGTTTTTCGCAATTGTTCCTTGGAACTAGTTCACTAGCGTCACCATTTGAAGTCTCGTTTCCTTATTTATTTTCTTACCAAACTTTAAGTTGTGAACCTTGAATGACTTCTTCTACAGCATCTCAGTTTGTCGCTCTTGAAGAATAATGCACTTCTGCTCCAGGACGATAGGAATGTTCGTTTCGTTTAAATAATCCTGACCTACCAATATCACATGATCCAACAATTCGTTATCCAGAACCAACAAGGTGCCATTAATAACAATATTGTCTATAACCATCGGAACGTCTAGCTGTTTTGAACTTAACACGAAACCATCATCAAACCCTTTGAACATTTTGACTATTTTTTGGCCTGAAAACATTCTGGTACGTCTCTTTCCGTAATTAAGGACGGATCACTCCCAAGTGCTGAATATTGTTTGCTGTTTATTTTTACTAACATCGTTAACGTGTCTGCGTTGATTACATGCATAAAGAAATCATAGAAGAGATGACATGACTCATCGATTTGTTGGTTGTTAAATACATGTTCATTAGGGAAAAAACCCTAATGTCACTAAGTTTGCCTGCCAAAAGATCATATAAATCAATATTCTTAAACGAGCAAAATAGAGAAGGATGAGGAATAATTAAAAATAAATCAGCAATTGGAAGCATAAGAAAAAGTAAATGATGATCACAAGGAGCTGCGATTGAGAAAGCGTGAAGGACGTGTTGCACAATGAGCATTCAAAAGTGAAGGCAAAATCAGCAAATTATTCAAGAAAGGAGACCCTCTGGGGTCGGAATCCTGTATTAATGAAATTGAAGAGCTATTACGTCACACTAAACAAATGTTGATCGTTCTACCGTTAATAATAAAAGTACTATCACTATCACTAGGATGTCAGGAATTAATATCCTCTCCCCAAATGAAATCGTCGATTTTATTAGAAAATTTTATAATTGGTCAAAATGAAAGAAACGTGATTATCTAGCTCTGCTCAGCAATTACACTATCGCTAGGAAGAGGCTGAACATCGTGGACAGGAAACAACATGATAAAGGAGTCATCGAGGGGGTGAAGAAGGAAATAGAAGTAGCAGGACATTATCGGCCGTATTGGCTTGTGATCAAGGAAGGTAGCACGACTACGAAAATAGGACCAGTGTCTGACTTATCAGCTTAGGAGGCAAACAAAGCTGCGTTGAACGATTGTTTGGCATAAATTATTGCGAGTTAATTCCATCCATGTTGACTCGGCCATGGCTCTTCAAGAAAGGCGTTAGTTCAGATATTTTTCAAGCATTTCGGCAGAAAGCAATTCACGAGTCCGATCATAATTTTTACAGTTCCTCTAGTTTGAGAAGTCAGGGGACGAAAAGGTATTTCGAAATCGAAGGGTAGTATTTGGGGTAAATAGGCAGTCATTAACTTTCATTTGGACAAGTTGACTCAGCGCGCGAATTTCGAAAATTATTCGGAAGAAACATTTTCTAGGTTGCGGAATAGCTTTTACGTAGACAACGTTGTGACCAGTTTGGAGGACGATAGTTCTGTTCTTTTATTCAAAAGGGAGGTTGCTTCTATATTAGAATAGGCTGCGTTTGATCTTCGAGAGTGGGTATCGACTGTTCTGGATGAAATTGATGGATGTGACGTTCCAGTGCTGGGCCTTTTTTTAGAATACATATTGAGATATCCTATCTTTGTATCGTGATATTACTGACTAGGAGGAAGGCGTAGTTTTTGTGATGACCATACTGTCAGTGGCTCAACAAGTATTTGATCCTGTCGGATTCACATGTCCTGCTTTCGTGTGGCCTAAGGGTTTAAAGTGGTACAAGCCGGTTGCGGAGATAGAAAGAGTCTTTAGAAAACGGGTTAGAGAGATAGCTCTACTGCCATGTGTAGAAGTGCCGAGATCGGTTACACTGGACCGTGATTAGGAAGCTCAACTTAGTCTGCATACATTTTGTGATGCAAGTGAGGATGCCTTCGCAGCAGTGGTGTTCCTGAGAGTAATCAGTGGTTTGCATATCACTTTAAGGTTGATCGCAGCCAGGCCGATTTGCAGTCTTGTGGGTGTACACCGAAAATGTCCAAAGGTGAGAGGGTCCATCATAGTTGTACGGTGAGTAGGTGACATGGCTTTCAGAGGCACTGCAATGCGATGAAGAGGAAATTGACTGAGGACTTCGTAAAGAAAGTGTGGTGACTTTAGTACAGGACAGTATGGACTTTTGGTACTTAGGGTATTTTTTAAAGTGTGCAAAGACTGTTAGAATGATGGCGTGGATTTATCGGTTCATATTTATCGTACAAAATCCTTCTAAGAGAAAGATGGGTAAACTTAGCGGAAGCTAGTGCAGTGAGAACGTTTTTCAGGTGAGGATCTTCTAAACCCCAATGTCACTAAGTTCGGGGTAGTTCGAACTGGAAGTCGAGTGAGTGATCAGATGGACAGGAAGGACTTCCATTTCCCCATTAAATTTCCCAAAGACCAGGAAGTAGTGCCGCAACTTATACGGTCGTCATGTGAAATCGTGGAACACTGGTCCGAACATGGTGTTAAGTATCCTTTGAGAGAGATATTGGATAATTGGTAGTAGAAGAATAGTGCGGTCAGCGTTAAGTTACTGGGTGTTTTGCAAGAAATACGGTATGCAACGAATGAATGGTGACGCATCAAGTTTACCCGAGAATTGTGCTCAAGGTTCTTACATGTTTGAAGTGATCGGTATGGACTTTGCAGGGCCCCTTTATTTGAGAAATGGAAAAAAAGCCTGGGTGTGTTACATATGCAGTGTATCGTATAGTAAACCTTAGACTGGTGACTTTGCGGTCTACTTCTGACTTTTTTCAAGCCTTTTGTCGATTTTTTGCGAGATGAGGCCATCCCAAAACAGTGTACCCTGACAACGGCACTAATTTCTTTGGTGCGGCAAATGCATTTTCGAGAATAGATTGGGAGACAGTCCGCAGAGCGGGAGCAATTGGCGGCATATCTTAGAATTTTAATTCTCGATCGAGTCGATTGTGAAACCGGTCAAGGGACTATTACTTTGAACTTTAAGAGCAGCTTGCCTTCGTTATGAAGACCTTGTTGCAGTCTTGTGTGTATATGAGGCGACTATAAATTTGAGACCGTTGACGTACATGCCTGGTGAGACTGCGGAACTGGCGACCCTTATCTCTTTTATGTTTTTGGATCAAGTCGCAGCAGAAGATTTGCCCGAAGCTGACATGTTGGATCGAGTAACATTGAACAAGTGATATCGCTACCTGCAACGCTTAGTCAACCAACTGCGAAAGGGATTCCGTCGTGAATTTCTGGGGAATTCGAAGTGGCTTTATGCTGTGAGATGATCTCCGGAAGTCTGTGTCGGGGAGAAAGTATTGCTTGGAGAGGACAACAAGAAGCGAATGAATTAGTGTTTGGGACGTGTTACCGAGCTGATCTAAGGGCTTGATAGAGTCAACAGCTTGGAAGCAGTATACATGGCAGGTGGACAGCTTTTATGGTCTATAGTACGTATTTATCCCCTCGAAATAGGAATCTTTGAAAGAGAGAGCAATAAGTTATACCATCTGATGAAGTTAATGTAGTAGCTGTAGATCGAGTAACCAGCGAAGCCATTGGACGGCAGTGACAGTGAAATGGTATGCCAAGTATGACCTCATGGGTATTTCCAACCAAACCACCTTTAAAAATTTTGCACCCAAGTTTGTAAATTCATTTGAAAGTTCTCAAGTGGGATGTGATGACAGTGTTTGTATTCGTTAAAATTTTGAGTTTTTCCGCTTTTTTCACCTGTTGTGAATTATTGCTACTACTGTGATTTGTCATGACATTCCATTACTTTTGCACCAAATAAAGGTTTTGGTGCGTGTGTTTGTATCTATATAAAGTGTGAGGAAATCAACGTTTATCTAAAGAATCGGTGGATCCTGGATTTTAGTTAGATTCAAGTGGGGCCCTAACTTTATTATCAAAAGCAAATTTATCATTGTTATGAATTTTAAATTTTGAAAACTAGTTTAACCCGTTGTTTTTTAGAGTTTTGTACTAAAATACAAAATCCTATTAAAATAACGACCTATGTCTGTCCATCCATATGCACGTAAAAGTAGTTTTTCTCCAAATCTATAGTAGCTACAGCCATGAAACCTTGTGGAAAGGTCAGAAGTGATGATTTCTTGAAATTTTTGGTGTAAAAAAATTTTTCAAAGTGTTTTGGTGGTCTCCTCATATGGGGAAGTGACCCTTAAAAATATTTTTTTTCATCAAAGATAGTCAACTGGGATGCCATATAAAAGGTCTTAATGAGAACTTTTCTAAACTGATAGAAAATTATCTTATCGTTGCTGAGAGAGGCTAGAGAAGGAGAAATGCTGAAATTTGCCCATACTTCCCATAGCAATCGGATACTGTAGTGGATTTATAAAGTGTCGTTGGTCCGTGAAGGAGAGCAGCGATATTGATTGCATTAGCGAGCTAAAATGTTGAGCTACGCTGGAACGACCTTGCCTAACGACGCATATGCGTGCTAGCAGATAGTTTTTTTATGGTGTCATAGGATGTGTCCTTCCCACCAACGCAAAGTCCACACGACAAACTTAATTTTCATGCATACTATTTTAAATATAACGCGGCTAGAAGGAAAACAAAGGGGGTCTTATAATTTTCTGCCTAGTTTACTGATGACACAAAGCATCCTTCCGTTTTAACGGGAAATTTGACTAATACTAGAAAATGGGCAACTGGGTGGATTTGGTGCTCTCATGCATGTATGTATATACAATTTAATAGGATGTATATTAAAATTTAAATAATTGTGTATAAATATGTATGTGCATGTATACGAGTATAACCACATTTAAAAAAAACGAAAGAATAAAAAGCATGTATTTTCCCACATGTCCGTGAATGCTCGGGGAACGTAATTATTATTATTAACATTCCTCTATAATTTCACTTTGATTTTTGGTTAGATGCACGTCACTAATTAATATTTTTGCACTTTTTATTTATAATTCATAACATTTAATTACAATTGTTACTATTCTTGAAAATTTTTCCGTCTCTTTATCCTTAATGCTCATTTCAATGCCTCGGTTATGCACAATGCGTGAGAAAAGGGGCGAGGAGTAACAAAAATCGTAATGATTTGAGTGGCAAATAGTACTCTCTTAGTGAACATGAATCTCCTCCCATGGTTGGGCCTACAATTAATCCAAGCCACCACCACCAAAGTTTCGTCTATACCGACTATCAGATCACTTTTGCTCAAACTATCAACATTGGTATTCTCTGAATTTTCGTTCGCTGAATTTTTTTTACATATTTTTTTTTGTTTTTACTCTCCGTCATACGAATTTTACCTTTACTATCCTATTTTTAAGTACAAAAAAGGAAACAAATCTCATTTTTTCCACTAACGAAAGTCATTACTTCCTATTTACAAAATTTCATTTTAAACCTTTTACTAACAAAATCTCATTCCTTTCCTCTTACAAATAAAATTCCATTTTTTATCTCCCACTAGCAAAACTTTATTCCTTACTTACTACTTCTTGCCTCCCTACTAAAAAATTTTCGTCCATTGCCCACTATAAAAATTATTAATGCAAGCATTTAAATGTTTTGCACAATTGAATTTGCATGTGATTAATCTTTAGAACCAAGCTAGTGGCCGATAAACTTCAGGAGTTGGATGTTCCATTGAATCATTGTATTCGATACAAAAAAAATCCGCTAATAGTTACTTTTTCAATTACTTTTTCATAGTTCATACGCCGTATTAAATTCAAGACCCATCTTTTCTCTTATAATTTTACTTATACAATTAATTTATAAACGAAGGAGAATATACTGTGGATTCACTCTATTGTAATTTTGATGAACGTTTATTTTTTTCGATTTTTGCTTCCATTTACTTCTAGTGTGAATTAAATGTTCTGGCAGGTGCAAAAGAGTCCATGCATAAGGAAATCATAGAAGAGAGGGCATATATTGACTTATTGATTTGTTGGTTGTTAAGTACACGCTCATCCAGGAATTTGTCTGTCAGGAAATCAAATAACAGTTCGTGAAAACAAGACCAGTCAACATTCTTAAACGGGCGAAATAAGGAAGGGTGAGGAATAATTGGATATAAATCAGCAAAGGAAGCGCAAAAAAGTGCATAATGTTCAGAAGAAGCTGCAATTGAGGACAATGAACATTCAGAAGTGAAGGCGAAATTAGGAAATTATCTAAGACCCTCTAGGAAATAATTGATATTGAAGATTGATAACGATTGGTTAATGTCAGGTAACAGTTTTTGAAACGTGAATATTTTCTTCCATAAAGGAAAATGAAACCATAGTCCTGTATTGTGAAGGTAAAATTCCTAGCCATGCAATATTTGCACAAATTTCTCTCTTCGTCCAATCGTGAAATGCTAGATTTCCTTCTTTTCCAATTCTCTAATAAATATTTTAACAGTTTCATTATTGTGTTATGTCTATTCGACTGTTCTTGACCGACTCCTGGTGGTACAAGGATCTACAATACAACTGACATTATAACCAAATACTTGTTAAATGTTTTGATATCTTGAAGTTCCGCTTCAATGAATTTCTTGAAATTTTTATTTATAAGAATCTTGCATTTTTGGGTCTTAATTTTCTTTTTCTCCAGCTTGTGCTGGAATTAAAAAATTCTGAGGTTTCCACAATATTCTCGAATTTCTATCCGATTATTTTTGACACGTTGATTTTCTTCCACACAAGGTAAATGAAATCGGGGGTGATGGCACTTTACTGGTATCGGCCCTACGCGACGCGGGCGCAGATCGATGTGCAAATCCAATGCAGCCGATGCTCCGGCGGCTTTTTTTCAACATTGCACAAGTATGTTAATTGTATTTTAAACGATGGTGAAAATAAATACCTAAATATCTAATTGAAGTTTTAAGAGGTACATGGTGACCATTAATTGAAAAAGTGAGTAACTTGCTTTCAGCAGGCGCATTTCTATAACCTTTGCTATACGCATTACGAAAACATATGATTTCGCACTTTTTTGGGTTAATATTCAAAGCCCAATCATTCAAATATCCCCTAAAAATTTCAAAGAATATTTTAATTTTGTCTAAAGCAGCTAGCGGACTTCTATTACTGCTGGGATGATAGTGTCATCCGCATACAGGAACATTTTAAGATTGTTATCAGAAATATGAGAAAAGTTGAAAGGAATAACGAATAAATAATACTTGAATTAAGACGGACCAAGAATAGATCCCTGTGGAGCTCCAGATAGAACATGAATTAGAAATGAATAGGAACTTCCAATTTTAACGGACATAACTCTGTTTGTAAGAAAACTAATAATAATGCGGCTTATGGGGCGGTTATTATATAAAAGTTTGAAAATTATACCATTCATCCAAATCAAATCAAATGCCTTGGTGAGGTCAATAGTATACGCAACTGTAGCTTTCTTGTTTCTAAGGCCAGAGTAAATTGTGTTCTGAACAGATAGTATGGCATGTTCGGTGGAGAGTTTTTCTTTAAATCCAAATTGATGCTTTGAGATAAGTGGTTTAGAGAAAATATTAAATGAACGAAGAATAATTTTTTCAAGGATTTTTCCTATATTTGAAAGTAGAGAGATAGGTCTAAATTTATTGATATTGCCCCCGAACCTTTTTTTGGCAGTGGAAGTAAAGTAGCAGTTTTCCAAGCTGTAGGAAAATATCTGTTATTAATGCAATTATTAGCAATTACAATAAGATATCATTTTGTAGTGAAAGTAGGTATTGTTAAATTGTCCGTACAGGACTGCAGCGATGGTCTGCTGCCTCGGCGAAATGGGATGGTAGGATCCGCTGAGATTGGCCTTGTCTGGGGACGCGTGAATGCACTGGCAGGCTAGCGTTGCGGTGTCGTGGAGCGGGTTCTATCCCCCCGCACAAGAACCAACTACAAAACAATTTCGCACTCACGAGTTTCTGGGTCAAATACAAGTCGACCGAAGTCGAAAAATAGGAGGTAACCAGCTAAGGGTTAGAAATTGCAGACGAAAAAGGACAAACTGGACCTGGGGAAGACAGATGGACTTAAGAGGACTTCGTCCTTACTCGACGATTTTTATTGCCCACAAATAAGAGTGGGGCATCCAGATGGAGGTAATGCCCCCTCGCACCCTCCCAATCGGATCAAGATCCAAGCGTAGACCTGGCCATATATATTACCCTTTTGAGTGGAAAACTCATACAAACATAATTTTCATGAACTTTGCCATCAAAAGAGAAATATAGACGTGACCAATTTATGTTATAGAATTATGTGATCAAATCACATAACCCTATTCCATAAAAGGGCAAGTGAGCGGAAGGCCACTCTACCCAGCAAGAGCCCCTGTTAAACAAAAGAAACGGTGGAGCACGCCCGATGGCTAGCCCATATTAGCGGAAAAGCCTGCCATCGATGCGGGTCCTATACATGGTCTGGTCACACGAAATGGAAAGACCGTAGTTCTTAACTTTAACAATCCATTTTATTTCTACAATTCTTCAAATAATTTAATACACCGTTCAGAATTTTTCTTCAATTAATTTAATGCACCGTTAGTTATTTGTTTTTAATTATTGTAATTTAATGCACCGTTCATTATTTATTGTATCGATTAATGATATAAAGATAATATAGTAGTGTTTCCATGGATTCACTACGGAAGGTCGGAAAGGATTTCACTCATGTCAATGATGGCGATAAAGAATGTTACAGCACTTCCTGATAACAAAATTTGAAATTCCATCGGGAAAAAATGATTTTTTTTTATTCAAACCAAATATAATGCCACTCACTTCATTGACACTAGTAAAACATTCACAATTGGTAGAGCAAGTGGGATGTGATGAACGATTTGTAGTAGAGAAAATGTTATTTTAAATATGACCCAGAGAAGCCTAACTGAAAAGAACTGATTTTATTTTCAACAAGAATTTTTAGAGCAGTATTGGGTGAAGCATTGACTTTATAAAGGTCACCATAGAAAGTAGATCAGACATTTATTTTTTTTCGGTTGAAACATAAACTTGGCCATTATGACTAATAGCGTGGGATGAAATATTCCAATTGCTCGAAAGTCATCCAGTCAGTTTGTTAATCTCTTTAAACACATCCGAAGATGGTTTCATAGAAGAAAGCCGTGCTTTGTATGTCAAATTCAGTTCTGTACGGATTTTGTCTCTTATAATTTTACTCAGACAGTTAATTTGTGATCTAAGGGAAACGTACGCATGGTTGACTCTATTATAATTTTGATGAAATATTTTTTTTAAATTTTTGTTGCCATAAATTTCTAGTGCGAATGAGGTGTGATATTTAGAATTAAACAATTTTTTAGCAGGAGCGAAAGTATCCAAACATTCAAAAACACTACTAGAAAGAAATTGAATATAGTCATCAATTTGCTTATTATTTAGTATCCGGTCATCACAAAAGTTACCTTCCAATAGATCAGAAAGGTAATTATCAAAATGTGTCCAGTCAACATTTTTGAAAGAATGTGTTAGAGAGTGGCTAAGGGTTATTGGATAATGATCTGAAAGAGGCAAAGATAAAAAGAGAGCATGGTAATAAGAAAGAGCAGAAAAAGAGAAGCAATGATGCGTATCATGACTAATGCTCAAAAGAGATGGTGAAAGTAAAAAGTTATGTAAAAATGAGTTACCTTTAGGAAAAGTGGGGACGCATGCATTAATAATAGTTAAAGAGGAACTGTTACCCGATGTAAGCCAATTGTGAATGATTCTACTATTAGAATTAACACTGCCGTCACCCCAGCCATGATGCCTTGCATTTAAATCTCCACCCCATAAAAATCCATCGTATCCATCACAGGTATTCAGCAGGAAGTCAAGATGAGGTATCAAGAGAGAGCCTAAATCTGAGGGAAAATATAAAGAACCCATAAGTAATTTCCTAATGTGGTCACCATGTGTCCGCATATGTAAATTAGCAATTGAATAAGAAAGAGAAGAAAGAGAGGAAATATTGCAAGGAATTTGGAAAACTGAATGTTTTGAATGTGCAAGAATAGCTGTCCCTCTATCAGTATTATTACGAAGAATTGCATAATTGTTTAATAATGGCCTATGTCTTTCATGCAGGTGAATTTCGTTTAAAAAACAAGATCTGGAGGATACCGATCAAGAATTAATGGGATAGCGATTCTTTTATCATGTGATTGAAGTGAATTTATATTTAATGCGATAATTTTTAAGTTATTTACTGCTCGCTACCAATGAAAAAAATAAAAAGAGCTTCTAGTTGGTCTACAGAACTCAAAATGTTATAAGTAGTAAGAACTCTTTGGTTTTTTTCATGAGCACAGCCAGAGAAGAAGAAGCACAGCCGGAAAATGAAGAGGGTATTCACGATTTAATGTTGCTAGACAATTTCCCTGAATATTGCTATCGATATTGCACGACGTGGGGGTGAGGTTTTGGTGATTGCAGAATAGAATAAGCCATTATTTCTAGATGAGGCGGAAAATGGTGAATCATAATTCCTTGAGATAAGAGCAGGAAAATTACTGGTACCAGTAGATGGGGCAAATCCAGTGGAGCTCGGTTTATTTGCATGTTTTTCGGCAATTTTCGCTTTAAGTTCCATTCGCTCTAGACAGCCAAAATTATTTGCAGAATGTTCATTTGATGAGCCTAGCACGCAAAAGTTATAAAATGGTCAGATATATTTTTGTCTATATTTTTCCTCAGACAAATAGCACCAATATGTTCCAAACCACTTGCTATACACCTGCTTTCATACCTCCAGTTCATGGCCACATGACCGACATGCTGACATCGGTAGCACTGGGTCAAGTCTCCTCGTTTGAGTTTCTCCCAAGTAATTTTGTGATTCAAAATGAATCTTATTTTTAAAATTTTTGAAAGATTGGTTTCAGAACGGAAAATTACACGAAACAGATTCAATGTAACTCCATTACTACGAGACCAGGCAGTTGTAGTGAATAAGATGTTCCAAAAATGTCCGTGAAGGACTGCAGCGATGTTCTGCTGCCTCGGCAGAAGAAGATGACAATATCCGCCGAGAATGCCCTCGTCTGGAGACGCGTGAATGCGCTGGCAGGCTAGCATTGCGGTGTCATGGGGCGGGTTCATTTCCCCCGCACGAGGACCCACTACAAAAAAATTTCACACTCACGAATTTGAGGTTGCTCAAGAGGCGACCGAAGTCGCAAAAAGTGTAGATAACTACATCGATGGAGATAGTACTTGTTTCGAGAACAAGAGGAACCTGAGAAGAAAGGCGGACTTGGGGTAACCTCGTTATCACCCGACGAAGCTCATGGCCCACAAATGAAAGAGGGGCTACCGGGTGGTGATGGAACCCCTTCGCACCCACCCAACCGGAATAAATCCATATTTTGTTGCAGTGGCCAGGTATTCCTCTTCTGAGTGGAAAACTCATACAACTTGACTTGTATAAACTTTCCCGTCAGAAGGGGAGTACCCCGGTGACCAATTTATGCCATAGAATTATACAATTCGATTGCATAACTCTATGTCATAAAGAGGCACTCTGCTTGGGCCACTCAACCCGCGATGTCACCTGAAACGAAAAGGATTAATTAAGTACCCGGTGGCTGGCTCATGTTTTTAGGGGGCAGCCTGCCACCGTACCGGGTCCTATACCCGGTCAGAATGTTGGGGAAAGAAAGACCGATTTTCAAAAAAGTTTAGCAATTCATCCTTTCTTTATATTTTCGCAAAATTTAACTGGTTAATTCCACGCAAAGATATACGTATGTGCCCAAATAGGGAAAAAACATAGGTATATGTACAAACAAGATTTTATACATCTAACAAAATTTTAAAAAATTATATGTATGTGAAAAAAATGTAACAGGAACTATGTACATGCCAAAAATAATGCAAAAAAATTATGTATGTATATAAGAAAATGTAAAAAAAAATATATGTATGTGACAATGTGCAAAAAATTAGGTAGATAAAAAAAAATGTAGATATAAAAAAATGTAAAAAAATATATGTATGTGACAAAGTGCAAAAAAAGATTATGTAGATATAACAAAATGTAAAAAATGTAGATATAAAAAAATGCTAAAAAATGTAAAAAAATAGATGTATGTGACAAAAGTAAAGGTACTCACCCAAACATCCTCGTCGGGCGCCCGCTGGTGATGTGGGTGGTCCTGTAATGCAACTTGACTGCCGTTAAATCTACTTCTAACGTTAATATGCATCGACGAATACTGAGATTCCAATAAGAAAAATTCCAACCAAAATTATCGGAGATTAATGACAAACAGCTGTTCTTTGGTCGTTGCTGCCCTTGCTAATTTCCATCCATAGGAATAGTTGGTGAAATAGTGACTCTCCTACTCCTTTGAAGACACCGATATTTTGGGCATATAATGGAGCTTCGATGTATAGCGGCAAATCGATAGAAACAATGCGATTGGCTCCTAGTTTTACCAAATGATTTAGGGGCACCGTGTATTAGGATATTTTAATGTCACTACGTCTGCCTCTTCGTATCGTTCTTCCTTCAATTGTTGAAATTTACGTACTGTTTATAAGTGCTTGCTTTCGGCAATAACAATAATTTGAGCAACGCGACGTTCCCGAGCACTTCATACTTGCGACGGCCCTAAGAAGAGAGTTCGGAATGCGAGACTTCACAGTTCTGCCCACTAAAATCCAGCCCAAACTACAATTTAAAATTTACCACGAAACGGCACGGAACAAATCTATAAATGAACCAAATTGCCTTCTATCTAGCCTTTTCGAGGGGTTTGAGTCAAAAGCATTGTCTTTCGCTCAGCTGGATGGTATTTTGCTTTTACACGAATCCCGATTAGACATTCAACTGTTTCTTTGGGTCCCACTCCTCATCCGATTCCGAACTTAGCTAAAAGGCTAAACCAAAATTCGCGTTCACCATATATTAAAATTCCGGTAAATTTCGTCAACCTGCGATGAAAAGACAACAAAACTCCGCCTTCTTTGATGTTTCGAAATGCATTTACTAGTTGCTTCAGGGAATTTATCCTTGGGATGGTCATAGATTTTCACAGCTCCACACAATTCAGTTCAAAGCTGCACCTTTCCGTTATTTTGGTTTTGTTTAACTCCACGATATATACGCTCTAAATTTCAAGTTCAACAAGGAAGAGGAACATCCAAATTGACGCGCACACTTTTACTCCTCGCTTTTCGATTAGTTTTCATGAGTTGATTGATTTTATGTCCATTTAATAATATTGTTCCTTTTTCAGAAGGTTTATTTCAACATAACAGAAGAGACACGTAGAAATTTGGCTCGAAAATTATTTTGGGTACTTTTTCTTACTAGTCCAAATTTGGTTTAATGAACCGAGCTAATTAATTTAGGTAGCCTTATTACAATATTAGGTTGTTGCCATTTTCATGCGAATGGATTGACCTGTTGGTATGGTGTATCCCGCCTGTTGTGGCACATATAGTGGTGTTGGACCTGGTTGGCCTTGTCCTGCCTGGGGTGACTGCGAGCCCGGAGGAGGCTGCTGATGCATGATAGCCGCTGAAGGATTCTGTTGTTGTAAGATATGATATGGCTGTGGCTGTTGGTCTGGAGGTGATTGGGATGGAATGTATGAAGCTTGCGGCGATGGTGACTGTGTTGGCTGCATTTATTCAGATTTGATTATGACTTGGATCGAACTGAACATCATACTTCGTATCCGCGCACACACTTCCCCGGCAGCACGAATTTTGGCTTCTGACCAACTGTCACTAACTATTTCGCGTTATACCGATCCCTGTTTTCGTTGAAAGTCCACTGAGTTTACCTGGCGGGTTACCTCAAAAATTTTTGTACTTCGTATCACTTTTGGAAATCACGTTTTGAGTGGCAGGCCTCTTGAAAACGGGATAACAGCTTCCTGTTACTGGCGGATTCGATTCGTTGATAGAATAGGTGAGAATATAGGTATATTGGTAAAATGTTGCTTTCGACGTTTCGCTTAGTAATTAACGTGTAACACGCCTTATAATAAAAAGGCAGGACTTACAAAAGAAAACTTGATTGAAAACTAGATTAGCTCGTAGTCTTTTAACTTAACTCCTATGTTTACGTCAACACATGGTTGTTACACGCTAGAATATATCGCCCGCAAATATAATGGGCTCTCCTCGCCCGTCTTTTTTTTTCACGTCAACTCTGGTTATGCACGCAGACACAGCAGTTGGTGAATTATTCGCTCGACTTTTTGCCTGCTTTTCCCCGAGATCCAAATAATCCCTCCCCGGTCGCACTGATCTCAATGCAGAAATCATATAATGCACAAGTTGTTCGCAAGTCTTGCCACGAATGCTGTCAGAGAACCCTTTATAAAGGATCTAGTATGCGGACTGATCTACGCTTTCAACTAATTAGAATTTTGGCCTTGCAAGACAGGAAGCTCCAAGTCGCGTTTCGCGAGGAATTCCGCGAATCGTTCACTGCCAAAACAAATAAACCAAATTGAAACCAAGAAACCGGTCGAAATGGTCGGGTGGGTCGGAGTTGATGTTCAAGTCCTTTGGCCTTTCAATGGAACCACGGAAGCGCGGAATATGCGGATTGCGTGTAGTCACGTAGGTCAGATCACCTCTCTCGCGGTGAGGGTTCAAAACTGTCGACCGCCAGGGAAGAACGTTGGGGCTGTGGGTGCGGGTGTTTGCTAGCTCCCACACTATATGCGTGCACTTGCGTTCGCGATGCGAACCTTCGAACTGTCCTGTGGAAAGCCCAACATCAATTGGAATCGTCTTGGAAACACTTTCGCCAAGCAGCGGAACGGCCGATCTACCTCTTAGTATATCGCGAGCTGAGCTCCCATGTGCGCAAGTCCGTCCTGTACCGTATCCTCAGCACAATTCATTACATCAGCAAAGGGGTCAAAGTTTTGCAAATTCTCGATGGACATGCGCTGTTTTCTGCACTTCAAGAAAAATCTTTCTTCTCACTCCTCCGTCCAATGGCAACTGCTGTCAAAAATATTCAACCGTCCCAGATCAATCTCAAATCGTACCAGTTCGATCGCAAATTGTTCCAGTTCAATCTGAAATTGTTCCAGTTCAATCTGCAATCGTACCAGTTCGATCGTTCAGTTGATCTGGGACATTTTATGCCTGAATTTTCTTTAACCTTTAACTGCTCGATTACTACACAGTGAACAGACTTGCGACTTCAAAATATCCAATACCTGGAGCTTGCATAGTTATGTCATTCCTGATTTCATCTATTTGGAAAGTGCACTCAGACCTTTAATAATCAAAGTGGACCTACGCCCTTCAGGAGGGGTAAAAGAATGACCGTAAAGTTTATTCTCTTTCATAAAGTTCGTAAGCACATCATATGCATTAGAATTATTAATTAAAGCTTTATGGGAAGAGTTTGAAAAAGAATTCACCCGGTATTTCGTTTCGGGGAGTGTTTTAAAAATGACTGTAAATTCATTGCTGAATTGTTTTTGGAAATTGGGGGTAACCACAATTGTTTAGTTAGCGTAGAATTAGTTTGCCCGGGGTGGTTATTGGCTAATGGTGAAAATCTATTAACATTACTGAAATTTAAATTATTTGAATTTACTGGATTATTTCAATTTCTTTTTCCGATTAATTTTCCCCTAGCTAATTTGAAATTGATCAAATCCTGATCTATAGTATTGCTGAGGAAAGAAGATGCGCCAGAACCATCGGCAACTTCCATCGTTATTTCTTTATTTTCTTCCGTTCTATTGATATTATTTTTGGCTAATGCCACTTTAACAGGCCTCAGTTCATCGTCCACAAACTCCTTAAAAAAGGAGCTGTTCAGAGCTTTTGAAGTTGTTTGTGGTCTTGTTTTGATTTTCCCGACCTCAGATGGAATATTGGAAAATATTTGAAAAAATATTTACACCACTTCCCTAGTTCCTCTTGATTTTACCTTGACCGTTCCTTCAAACTTCTTTCTGAATTTTCAAGTTCTTTTTGTATCTTGAATTTATCTACTGCTTAAAATCCAACGCCAAACTCCACACTCCAATAGAAACGGCTCTCTTCTAGGATGATTCTAGGTTACCCTTCTTGAATCTTCGTATTGTACTTTCTAAAGGGAAAGTCTCCCTTCTTGGAAGCTCCTTTGCCGTTTGAAATTTCTGTGTTCAATAATTGTTGAAAAATTGGAACGAAAACCAAGCAATAATCAAACAGAAATTTTGAATTGTTAAAATTCAAAAATTTGAAAAAATTTGACTATAAAAAATATACGTCTGTTCGCTACGACAGTCAATCGTTTCTCTTCGAAAAGCTAAAAGCACATAGAAGATTCGCGATGGATATATGATTCTTGTTCGTCTTGAGCACAAACTGCACCAAAAATGAAACTTTTAGCGCTGACTGTTGTCCGTTTGTGAAAGGGTGAAACCAATACACTTGAGTAAATCAGGATATCTCGAAAAATCTTGAATTTATCATTGAATGATAAATTTATTTTCAGCTTTCAAACTTGGCGCGCCGGCTACTATATAGTAGAATCATTGCTTTTGGCGGAACCCAATGAACTTTTAAGTATCACTGAAAAGTCGGTTTTCGTCGAAGAATTTCGCAAGGCTAGCCGAGGGTGCACGAAGTGTCAAAATCGTGTGGCTCTGAAAATTAGTCTAGCGACGGACTCCGTCGCGGCCATTACCTCGGTTGGTTTGTTTGTTCGTTCATAGTGTCTGGTTAGCTAGTGGACTTGGAGAACAGTCGGGAATTTACGAAATTGTATCCTAATAAGTATTTGATTGCATACCGCAGGAACTGATTGCCAGCTGAAACGTTCAGGAGTCGTTAATGCTGTGCATACCAAACTACGTGAAAGGAAAAACGTAAGTTGCAGGGTGGCCGAGCGGACACGACGACAATCACCGTGACAGCAACGATTTCTCTTGTGGCCGTCATCTCAAAATGATGTTAAATAATCATGGCGACAAGTGAAAAAAACGCGGATATGTGCTGACGACAGCGAAGGGCTTAACAGGCTAAAAGTGCGAGTTTGAAGTGAAATCCTACGCGAAAGTTGACATCCCCGACGTAGCAGCTTGTTCGTCTGACAGGGCTAGGATTACGGCTGGAATCACCTGCAGCACGTAAAAAGTGGTTTTTGTGGTCGGAAAATCCAAAATGGGCAAGAAAAACAATGAAATATTCGAAAAAGGAAAATTTAACATATTGGCATATTGAATACGAAGGTATGCCGAGCAGACGGCGAAGGCCAACAGCGATTTTCTAATAGTTTCAGGTATTTTCTGCCACAGACAGTGTTGGCTTTGGATTAGTATTAGTTAGCTGCAGATAGACTGATTTGATTTCTACTTTGGTAAGCGGATCGTAGCTGCTGGATATTTATCTGTTTTTCTTGTAAGACTAGTTTTTCGTGAAATAATTGTCGATTGGACATTACTGACTGGTCGTGTGCACAGTTGATATCTCTTTTACCCATGCGTGGCAGCGCACGGCAGGTTGATGGTCTTTGTCTCGCGCACGGTAGTAGCAGCAGCGCTGTGATGACATGGGATTACAGTTGGTGATTGAAAAGAAGCAACAAAAGGTGGCTATGGTTTGAGGTCGGATTCATTCGAAAGTGACGTAGGCTGTGAAAGGATAAAAGCTTTGTTTTGACGACGATGAGGATCAATGGGTGGTGCAGTGAAAAATGTATGATTGCATAACGCATCCTGTGTGCCAACGATGATAATGGATCTCCGGCACAACGGACTCGAAAAGGCGAAAATACCTACGCTGGCTCGACAAAATATTGTCATACAAATGGAATTAGCACATGGGCTTGCATAGTACATTCTCAAAATCCGGCATAAATCAATGAGTATCGTATCCTATCCAGGTTGAAAATCAAATTTTGATATTTTCTGATTGCATCCAACAATGGTATAGGTCATTTTTGAGAGCATTCGTGCTCTTGAAGGTGCCGGTACGTGAATTGTCAAAGTGCACTTTTAACGTTTTTTAAGGCGAAAAACAGTGTACAAGTTCAACCACTGCATCTTAACATATGAAAAGTTTTATCTTTTAGTCAAGCATTCCACAGGATCCTCTGAAAAAGAAGCACCTTTGACATAGATATTTTGAAATGAGTTGTAGATGCTCATTGATTTGCAATTTTTCGGATATCATTAATTGATCGATTGCCATAGGAAAGTAGGCTGCAATATTGCAATCTAAGCTATGCCAGCAACACATTCCTTGTGTGCACTTCGTCCGAGAGGACATTCTACCAACCCATATGGAAATCTAGAGTTTTTGATGCTTTCCTTTGCTTCTCGCGATTTCGTAGTGTATGTTCGCTTTTGAAACAAGTTTTACAATTCTTTTGTAAGGAGGAAAAGATAATTCCTGCCCTAGCATGTTCCACAAAATGGTCTTTAGAACGTATCCATTTCGTTTATTTGTCTGATTTCCATCGAAAAAATTCTATTTTTCTTGTGTTGACCAAGATTTACTTCTGAATTTTTTGCTCTTCGATGATTGCTCGAGGAGATTGTTATTCTTTATATCTGATGATTTAATGGCATTGTCTGCGAAAGTTTGTCTTGAAGCAATGTTTTCCGAAATTGCTGCTTGAATCATTTTTCGCTGTTTGTTTTTTCAAAGTATTAAATACGCTTTATACAATATTTGGGAGGAATCGACCAGCGATTTTAAGGCAGATGAAATGCTTCACGTTAAGGGCTGCTAGAGTTTGCTAGCGATTCCAAGTACATTCATCTGTGTTGACGTTGAAGAGGCTCGTCATTGTTAATCAAAGTGATACCTCATGCTGCTCAATTTATTTATAGCCTCAGATCAGCTGCATGTTGCGTTCTATATTTTGCATTCCAATTGGTACCCACCGCAATTAGTTGTTCCGCTATTTCTGACTCGTACTGTATGCCATTTTGATTTTACCATAAAAATTGACACACATACCATTGCTGCAAAGCAACAGTTGCCTTGTTGACGATGAATTCCCGGATTGCGGCCGTGTGCGTGAGCACGAAGCAATGAAGTGTAAAGTGGTCGGAGAAGCAACAAATAATGCTTTCGCTCATGCGCTGATTGATCTAGGGGTGAGATTTGACAATCGACATGATTTCCTTTTATTTTTACCTTCCCTTACATGTGCTTAATTGCCCAATAGTGCGGGGGATCCACATATTTTGCCGAAAGGTTTCTTCAAAGGGCACACGTAGCTTGCATATTTTTAATAGTAGTCCTTGAATTAAAATCAACCATCTACGAAAAATCTCGTTTGCATGTTCAGTAGCATTTAAATGATTCCAGGCCTTGAAGATCGCATTACTAATCGAAATTGTCTTTCTTTTGAAGCTCCATGTTTGTACCGCTGTAGCCACAAATCTTGCTGTCCCCCGAATTGCACGTCACCAAAATCTTTGTCCTGTGGAGATTTTGTGATTCTTTTTCTGAATATCAAGACTTTGGAAGGTTGAGATGAATTACTCTGTTTATTGTGCAGTCTTATAATGGACAAAAGTTTTGTATAAAATCTCTTGCGAAACTTGATCGTCGATTATGTTTGGTTAATTTTTTCCATCTTCTCTCACGAACTAACCCCATTTAGTATTCGCTTTCGAAGATTTGCACTTTTGATGGGAAATGACTCCTGACGGGAATTCACAGTCCCATTTCGTAAACAGAACGTCACCAAAGATTAAATAACTTTTTGCCCATACAATCCCTCCATGCAGCACTTTCCGGAAGAGTCGTATTTTGTTTGGTTGTCAGTAGTCATTGTTGTTGATGCGCCAATTGCAAAATCGACATTTCAACCTCAAGGTTACTTAAACCACCTTATAAAACTGCCGATGGCACGCTGATCGTATCGCGGCATTGTAATCCATCGTCGAAGCTTATTCCATAGAAAAATGCAGGAATTGCGCCATTAAGAAAGGCAGAATTTTCACATATGTTATGCCAACGTTTAGGAGATTTTCTCGCGTGGTAGTCAACAAACAGTTGGTTTGATGGTGTGTGCACGATTTAAATAGGAAATCCATACGCAGATTGGTATAGCAACAGTGGCCGTAAAACCTGTAGATCCGATTTTGGGAAAGGTAACGTCGAAGACGAGCGAATGCATGGAACCGAAATGATAAATACTAAATCGGTCACTACCACATCGCCACTTGGCGCTCGCTCGAAGTTGTCAGACCAGATACGAGAGCGAAATAGCATGACTCGAACGAGCGGACGAACTAGCGCTGGCAAAGGCCAAGTGACACAACTGTCAACTCGGTCGACACGACGACGACGGGCGATAAAGGAAAATCACTTCAAGCTCGCATAATGTGTTGATTGTTAAATTTTTATTTTTCGAGTTAATTAAAAGTGTTTTCAACTTAAGGGTTTGCTGTGATTGAAAAAGAGTGAGTCTCGAAATAATTAATCGGTGCATGACGTAGAGCGAGAAGTGAAAGAGTGAAAAGAGAAACGGGTGAAGTCAAACTCGAAGATTCAGAAAGTTGTCCGAAACCGAAAACCAGCAATTTCCGTTCAAAAGTGTCAAATTTTCGCGTGGAAGTAGGGCGAGAAATCGCAGGAGCTGGTGCGTGCCACCGCGAGTGTTTTGTAAATCGGTTGATGCGTTTCGTGGGCCGTGGAGTTGGCTAAAGAGACACAAGTCGCGGAAACTTCGTAGCACTACTGCTCGGGCAGTCTTGTAGTTGCTAATTTATTGACAGGTGTGCGGCCCACTGCTACTACCTCCTTGAAGGCACCCGACCGCCAGGACGCCCTTGGCTGGGAGCCCCTCGATCTGTGACATCTAGTGTTAAATTGCCAGGTTGGGCAAGAGCGCTGTCAACCTTGAATCGCCTTTCGCTACATTAGGTGAAAATCGAAAATCGCGATCGGGAATCGAAGTCGAATTTGATTTTGATTTGGAATTGATTTGCACTTGGGGAGTCAGTTGGCTCTTTGACAGTCATTTCAACCGGATCAAGTGTTACATCCGTGAAGTGTAAAGTAGCAGTAGCAGTTATTGTCTGATTAAACGTGGAGAGAACGGTAGATAGTGTGTGCGGTGAATGTGTGTTCGACGAGCTTGAATGGGTTAGTAAAACGCGTATGTGTGTGGCTGCAATTCGGTTGCTATTTGCAATTTTCTTGCTATTTGCAATTTCCTTTTCTGCTATTTTTCGGTCGGTTGTACAACGCGACAGTGTGAGCAAGTGTGCGTCAAAATGGCCGCTCTATGTACTGGCAATTACGGATTGACACAAAATTGCATCGACAACAGCAAGCAATATTACCTTGTGAAATTTACGGACTCCGCTCTTCGGGCTGTCGAGGAATATCAGAAAAACCAGGTAAGTCTCCGCAAAATTGTTGATTTCGTTAGCTCGGGCATTTATGCAGGAGAATTGGCGATTATGCTTACGTGTGTCAATACATCTGAACGCTTTAATATCAACACTAGTAACAGCTCGAGGAATTCGGGTTTTATTGCGAGTGATACCTATTCCCAAAGAGCGATTGCGAAGTTGTTGAAATAGCCCGGTGTCAAAAATAATTTCTCCAGTCTCGACACGGCGGAAAATTTCGACACGTTGGTCGAATTACATTCTTGGCTTTGAGTCGCTTGCCAGTCGAAGTTGCAGTTCGAAATATTAATGCATTGAATTGGCTGGCACCCCACCCCGCTATTCAAAATTTAAATTCCACATAAAATTTTTCAATATATTTATAATTTATTCAGTCTTTGATATGAACACTAACACCTATCTAACCACCAATCTGTGCCCTTTTTGTCGGTGAGAACGGAAGACAGAATTTAACCTGGGCACAACATTTAACTCTAATTTATTTTGAAATTATATAAATAACCATTTAAACAATTCAACAAGATGACATGAATTATTACACAATTCACACGTTATAAAATTTATGTACCTCTTGATATTACCGGGTTTTAAGGACGTTCATGTTTTGAACACTGTAATGATTTCCTTGTAAAGATTCAATTACATTGACCTAAAATTTCTGTGGCATAATCAGTCTAAATAAAGGTAGAGTGAGTTTTCGTTCAAATCCCTGGTGTTTAGTTTTTTTTTATTATTGCACCGGCGTTTCCAGAGCAGGTAACTCCCTCAGACCCTGCCGATAGTACCGATGGAACTCCAGCTGGCGAAGTTAAGGCCCAAAATCTTTAGACCTTATAAAAAAAACACATTCAAAAAAATATACGGATGCACTTAAAGGCAGCGTTTCCGCTTGACAAGTCTCCAATCTCCTTCATAAAATAGGAAACGGGGAATACCCGAAAACTGAGGGCAAGATTCAAATTCTATCGACTATAGGGTTTTCCAATAAGAGGTGTTATTTTGATATTAAAAGAAAAATGCCATTTTTTAATATAAATGATCGGATGTTTATTTCATTCTAAAGAGGAAGGTATGCCGTTAATAGTGGAAAATATCATCAGGCAAATTACCATCACGACCGCGCTTACAGGGCCATATCCTTTACATGAAACTTTCCATAACCAAATCGCAAAGTGGCTGCCCTATGTCCTCGATAGCCTCACGAATTCCATCTTTGAGCCCTTGAATCGACGCTGGGGTGTTGGCGTGGACCCTCTTCTTTCACGTGGCCTCTTCTTTGGGGCCGCAAGGTGTTAAATTACAAGATCTATTCAAAATAACACCTCTTATTGGAATACCCTATATTTCCACGGTTGTGTCGACCGATGATCAATAGCTCGAATATGTCCAGATCTTCACAAACTACACAGCAAGTCAATGGAGTTGTTGGGCAGACGTGCGATTCTGACTTCTTCGAAAAACCAGGTTTCTGTAATTAATAACACTATTGAAGTTATTCGAACGTGCGGAATACCATGTCGCCGGAGTAGGACCGCGATACGGCAAAGCAGCAGACGGCCCTTTTGGGTCCCGATTCGCTCAAGGAAACGGACCGCAAGCGCAACTCGTCCACCTGTTGAATGGGTTTTTTTTATTTATTTATTCAAATCCATTTAACAGACAAAAACCCAATTTCAAAATAGATTTAGACAATTAAATATCGTTTGAAGTAAGACACGTTTATACAACAAAATCAAGCGGAATCCCAATTAAAACATGTAAGAAAACAAATTAGAGGCTAGATGAAAGTTTGAAAAATTGAGTGATAAGTAAATATTAATCGCAATTCACAAAAAGTAACGTCTTTAATTTATTTTTAAAAACCAAGTAGGACGTGGATAGAGAATCAAGCT
Organism: Odontomyia ornata; assembly: GCA_963969285.1. Lineage (NCBI taxonomy): Eukaryota > Metazoa > Arthropoda > Insecta > Diptera > Stratiomyidae > Odontomyia > Odontomyia ornata. The sequence continues at coordinate 203,232,177 of OZ017742.1, read as the reverse complement.
CGAGGTTGTTATGCTTTTTGATAATTCGCGGCATATTTGGCTGAAAATATAAATCTGTCCGGGCGTACGGAATCTCTAGAATGCTTGTAAAGGAAACATTGATCTAAGAGGGTTCTACGGGACGTCAAAGTATGGATAAATGATGATTATAGGACTCATAGGTTAATTTGAATTTGAAGGACAAAATACGGGTAAACTTACGCTGAACAGCTTCTAGTGAGCTCACGAGATATAAGTTCTAGGAGACCACACTGCCGAGCAGTACTCAAGAAGCGGCTGGAGAAGACAGTGAACAAGCGAACAACGGTTGCAATATTTGCAAACTTGTGTAACTGCCACATAATAAAACCAGAGACTTTTGATGCCTTAGTAATTATGCTTAAAAATATGAGCATCGAATATAAGCTTGGGATCAAATATTACCCCAAGATCTTTACTTTAGTCTGTAGAGGAGAGAAAAACATCACATAGGGTGTAATTGTACGTTGAAGGAACCATTTTCAGAGTAAAAGTCATTTTAAAACATTTGGAATCATTGATACGAAGGGGGTTTGCATGACACCAGTTTTAGAGTTTAATGAGATCAATTTGGAGTTGCTGACGATCTTCAAGGGATCTAATTGTCCGAAATTCCTTGAAATCATCAGCATACAGGAGGCAACAAGAGGAAATTACTGAGGGAAGATTGATTAACAATAAGAAACGAAGAGGTCCAAGGATTGACCCTTGAGGGACGCCAGATGTAGGATTGAATGGAAAAGAGGTTGTGCCATAGAGATTAACACGACATGAACGAGAGGATAGATAGGATGAAATCCAAGAATCTACGGAACCGGATAAGCCGAGCAAAGCTAACTTTTGACAGAGAAGAACATGGTTCACGGAGTCAAGAGCTTTGGAGAAGTCCGTGAATATTGCATCAACTTAAAGCTGTTTATCTAGAGCTCTTGCAATATAATCTTCGAACTCAGCCAAGTTTGAGGAAGTTGAACGACCCTTCAAGAATCCATGTTGCTGTGGTTTGACAATTGAACTCAATGACTCAAGAAGCCTGAGGTTTGAAATATCCTGCGGGGAGGAGGCTTCAGTGTTATTCCATTTAACAGTATGTGGGATGGTAGAGGAAGATTTAAAAGATCGGATGTTAGACCAAAAGAGTTTAGCATTATTTGTCAGGAAGGAACTCTCTAAACTGCTGAAGTAATTTTTCATTGCCGTTTTGAGCCCTTTTTCAGCCAAAGAACTCAGTCTACAAAAATTCTGTTTGGCATCATCGTTTCCGATTAATTTATAGTGCCCATGCCCCTTGTCTTTGGCTTTTAAGGCACAGAGAACTCCGAGTAAGCCAAGGCTTCTTTTGACCGCAGGACGAGCTTGCGGTCTTCGCTGCTATATTATCGCTGACTGGTTGAAATTTTGGAGACACCGTTGCTTCACCTACACGAATAACCCAGTAATAGAGAAAGTAGTCAACAGCCCAGCGCGATACCCTCCCGAGTTGGGGAGTCCTACACTTGAAAGCACATTTATCCTTTTCTTCTCTCTTCAATTTGATTTTCAAAATAATTCCCATGAAGCTCAATTGAAAACCATATACTTTTAATATAAAGAATAAATATTATAATATAAGATAAAGAATTCTCAACACCATAACCAACTTTAATTGTTAAAATTTCGGTTGGAGCATTGTTTTTCCGATTTGTTACCGCGTGACTGATTTGGTTGAAATTTTATATTTCGGAGCACTTTTTGTTTACAAAATCGAAGAGACGAGGAAAAATTAGATTTAAGCATTTTTTCAATTAAATTCAATGTATTTTAGTTTTGACACGACAGATAAGAAGCTGTTGCGTATTCTGGCGTACCGACTTTCTCCCATATATTTTTTCGTCAGCTTACAGCTACCAAATTTATTTCCTTTAAAATAGTGTCCTAAAGCAAAGAAGGACGTCCTTCTAAAAATAGACGGGAGCCCTTCTAAAGAAGAATAGTTTACATCGAGTTGTTACGATGGTGCTGAAATAGTTAAGTGGCATATATATCAATGTGAGGGGACATTCGATGTTAAATATTCTTCTTTAGAAGGACACCCTTCTTTTCCTTTAGAAGGACACCCTACTAAAGGAAATATATTTGGTAGCTTTAAACTGACAAAAGAATGTGGTGCTTCGTATCTGTCACGTCAAAACAAAAATGCATTAAATTTAATCGAAAAAATGCTTGAATCTAATTTTTCTTCACCTCATCGATTTTATAATCAAAGAGTGCTCCGGAATATAAAATTTCATCCCAATCGGTACAGCGGAAAAATTCGATATAATAGTACTCCAACCGGAATTTTAACAGTTAAAGTTGGTTATGGTGTTGAGAATTCTTTATCTTGATCTTTATATTATTTATTCTTTATAAAGGGTTTTCCAATAAGAGCTGTTATTTTGAATAGCCCGCTTTTTCGGTAGATGTCAATTTTGAAGCTGTCATTTTTTGACATTTGACAAGTAGAAACTACGCCATTAATAAAAATGGAACGATACACGATTCAATAACGCATTGAAATTATTAAAATTCACTATAAAAATGGTGAAAATTTGGCAAAGACGGCTCGTGAAACTCGAATATTTTTGGGTCGTCGTGGAGCACCTTGTCGGACCGCAATACAGAAATTGGTGGAAAAATTCGAGCTGTTGGGGCAACTTAGTGAGCTGAAGAATAAAACCCGTGCACATCACTCAAGAACAGCCGAGTATTGCCGCTTGAAGAAAAGAAAACCCAGGTTTGTCCATTCCTCGTCGGTTTTTGGAATTAGGTATTCCACAAACGTCATTACACCGTATTTTGCATAAAGATTTAGGTCAAGGCTTATAAAGTTCGGTTAACACAAGAACTCAAGCCGGTCGATCATCAACAACGTCGTGTCTTTGCTGATTGGGTCCTTGAAATGCATGAAAATGATCCGGGATTTCATCGAAAAATGATCTTGATTTCCACCTCGGTGGCTTCGTCAACAAGCAAAATTGTCGCATCTGGGGCTCGGAAAACCCAAGAGTTATTGTTGAAAAGCCTCTCTTTACTCAACGTGTGACTCGCAGGCTTGCTGTTGACTGCTTCCCGAAAAGAGGTGTAAGAAGATGGTACGCATGTCACTTTTTTCAAAACATTGTAACGTAAACACTGAAGGTAGCCTTTCTATCGAAAACTACCCCCAAGTACTCCATTTCCCTGAAGCAGTGCACCATCTGCCCAAACTTAATTCTGGAGTCACGGATTCCTCTTGTACGACGACACAGAGTTTTTGTGGGGGTCCTTGAACACAATTTACATTTCTTTGCATTTACCTTGATTCCCCATTTCTGGTAGTATGCAGGAAGAGATTTCAAGTATTTTTGGAACCTCTTCTTAGCGAAGCCCAAATTGTGTTCAGATGACCACATTAACTAGTCGTCAGCGAAAAGGTTCACCTGGATTCCAGGCTTATATTAGTCTCTTACGCCCGGGACGTCGGAGGTGAATATATTGAAAAGAAATGGGCCTAATATAGAACCCTGTGGGGGCACATGAGTCGAAAAAAATGGGTCTGACTTAACTCCACCAGCTATCGCAAAGGCAGTTCGTCCCCTCACGAAACCAAAATTTATCATTTTGTAGAGAAGCCCATTGATCCATACAGAGTCAAAGGGGTTATCCACATCAATCAGACAAGCTACAACAAGCTTATTGTTTCATTATATCGGTTTGGAACACGGCCAGAGCATTTACCGTAGCGTGGGCTTTTTTGAAGCCAAATTGTCTTTCCGGCACAATTATTGCCCCGTAGATAATTGTATGATGCCTTCAAGTATTACCCATTCAAGCAGCTTACCAATATTCGGAATATGTAAAGTCGGACGAGCATCGAGTACGTCAGTACTGCCTGACTTCTTGCGTATTGCAAATATTTTTTGCGCATTCTCATTGCTGAGAGAAGTCGTAAATGTTGATGATCGCGAGAAGAACAAAGAAAAAAACGAGAAGCTTCTTCAGCATAGAATTGGACATTCTATCAGGCCCTGATTATTTTTTGAAGATTTGCACCACTTTCAACAAAGTAAGCCTCTTAGCACTGAAAAACAGACCATGGTCAGTAGGTGCGTCAGAGGAATTCGAATCAGAGAACCTGGTCAAGCACAGTTGCTCATGGTTCTTGCGGAAATTCGTTGTGGTACTGCTCACTAACAAAGAAACGTAAGAAAGCGTTTTACAATATAGTTAGCAATAGATTTGTCATCCATTGTTAGTGATGACCCCGGGCATCCTTTTTCTGCCAGTTATACTATTGATATGACGGAACATACAAGAACCTAGTTTGATAGTTTCCAGAGTCTGTTCAAATCTCTCGTTAGCAAAGACGTGGTTCTCCTCGAGATCATTCAGTTGAGAGACATAATCATTAGATGAATGCGTTCATACTCCCAGTTGACCGTATTTAAAATGCAGAGGTAGATTCTTGCAAGTAGCTTTCTAAGCAAACTACATCTACGATGTAGCTCCAAGGTGTCTTCTGGTAATACTCGATAGCGGTAATTTGTCGAGAATTTCTTAATGAAGATTTTTGAAATGACCGTATCAAGAGTTGAATTTATACAAGCGACTACCTCATCGATTTGAGGAATAAAAATATTTTTCAATCTTTTAATCGAAATCTCCTTCAAGTTTTCATGTTAGTCAGCACTAAGCGAAGCTCGTGAAGAGCTGTTCACCGTTACGTTGAACTCTTGCTGTATTTCATGTGCATGCCCCTTTGACGCTGGGGCTTACGTTTCTCTTTACTATCCTCATCCGCTTTCTTCAAAATATTTGACCTTACACTCGTCTTGGGTATGGCTCCTGAAAAACAGGCAGAAACTACTGTCGCCACCTATTTAAGTTTGGAAAGGATCTTAGATACTCTTGAAGTAGGCTCCTGAGTTGGAGGCTAATGCCGAAGGGAACTCTAACTTGCAAAGTTAAGCCCCCGAAACGTTGGGTTGTGATTAAAAAATTCACATTTATACGCGGGAATGCCCGGAAACTGAGGGTAAGATTCTAATTCTACCAAATATTTCCTCGGTAGTGTCGACCGATGATGATCTAATAGCCTGAATACCAGCTATACTATACAGCATGTCAACGGAGTTGTTGGGCGAATGTGAGATTCTAACGTCTATGAAAGACCAGGTTTCTGACATTAATGACACTTCGTTGAAGTTATTTAAACGTGCAGAATACCATGTTACGACTAAGTCGCCTGAGAAGGACCGCGATAGGACAATGCAGCGGGAGGCATTTTTTGGTCCCGGTTCGCTCAAGGTAACAGGCCGTAGCCACTACTCGTCCACTCGTTGACCGCTGGACGAGCATGCGATCTCCGCTGCTATATTATCGCTGACGGGTTGAAACTCGGAGACACCGTTGCACCACCTACACGAATAACCTAGAAAAGAGCAAATAGTGAACAACCGAGCGCGATACACTCCCGAGATGGGGCCTTCTACACTTGAAAGCACAATTATATTTTTCCTCTCTTTTCAATATTATCTTCAGACTAATAAATAATTCCAACGAAACTATGTTATTTCAATTGAAAACCATGTACTCTTAATATAAAGAATAAATGATATAAAGTTCAAGATAAAAAAACTCACAATACCATAACCAATTTTAATTGCTAAAATTCCTCACCTGCAGGTGGTGTACTCACGCTTAATATTCTCGTTGCGGAGCCCCCATTTTGCAGCTGTGTTTGATGATTATTTAGGGTGTTCGAGTTCTAACGTATAGGGATGGCGGTTTTTGATGAAAAACCAACTTTCCGGTTTTTTCATCTTCGGTTTAACCGGATGGTTTTTTTAGAGTTTTTTGAAGAGCCGGTTTTTCTGTTTTTTTCTTAGCAAATTTTTTAAATATAAAAACTCAAATCAAAATTAAATGTACATTTTTAAGTCCATTGATTAACTTTAGGCATAAATGGTTTTCCAACAAAATTATTTAAATTAAAATGAATTGAAGGATATTATAAATCTTTGTGTTAAAAATAGGGATCAAAGTTTCTTCAGTTCGGTCCCCAAACATTTTGGATTTATTGTGTATCGTCTGCTAGCTTCCCTTCGCACTCTGAGTGAAATCCTCTGCATTGAAACGAAGCTAACAAGTAATGCCAAGAACCAAGAAAACAAAGAAATTAACTTTGCTCTGGCAACCGCGGTCATTAATGATGCCTAGGTAGGGATAATGAAAAAACTGTTTTCCAGTTCTTTGTATTCATTTGTATCCTATTTTTATCCAGTTCTTGTATTTGGAAGAAAAAACCGGGAGCAAAAAATCTCCGAAAAAACTGATTTTTCCAGCCAAAAACACCTGTTTTCGGTTAAACCGGTGCAGCTTTTCCCATCCATACATACGTAGTTTGAATCGCCTGTTTAAACTGTGTTTGGCACTCACTAAATTCCTCCGCTTTCTCGTATATTGTCCTCCAGTGAAGTCCGAGATTTTTTTTCTCACTCCACGTGTCGCTTTTAACGTGATGAGCTTCTGGATTCCTCCTTGGCTGTCCCGTGCTCCGCCAACTAAAAGAGAGCGGTTTTGGCTTGCCGAGCCCTTTTATAACCTCGTTTCAACTAGTTGAACTCCACAGTTCCCATTGATTAAATTGTTGGGGAGTTAACGATGCTCGCAGGTGATTGAGCGTCTATCTATTCAAAAGTATGCCTCTGACATAGTAGTCTTAGTACCTTTAAGAAATAGTTTGATTTCAGATATATTTTTAATCTTGTTCTTTAATAATTTAAATTTTATTCAGCGGAAACAACCGATAAGTCATCGGTGGAAAAATTGACTTGAATACCCTTGAATAGACTTCTTTGAATTTATCCAGTTTTTCAAGTACAATCCCTGCTTTTTCAGCGATATGGGTTACTCTTGTGATAACCTCCTAGGAAATTTCATGTTTGGCAAAAAGAGGTTTTATTGCCTGCGTTCAACTCTGATAGGACTTGTTCCGAATAATATCTTTGCGCAATAGAATTGGGTAACAAAACCATTAAATAATTTCGGGTTCTTTTTGAAGAAGTTCAACAAAATAATTTATCAGCTGCTTACAATACCTGTTCGATTGTAATCTGGGAGTCCAAGTGGTCTTCAAGTACCTCTGCCTGAAAAAATATCTACGAAAGACATGCATGCCAACTTTTCAGCAACATAAATGGACGGGGCTCCTCCATATTTTACAGTGTCATGCTGCTGCAAAAAGTTTAAGGTGAGCAGAACTTTCGCAGAAGATAAGCTAGAAGATTCGCTATTAACAATTTATTGATTTTTAACCGTCACCGGTGTGTTTCGAGAGCAAATTACTCTCATCTTCAATGCACTGAAGTACAGGGTGCGGCAGCATAACTTCCTTTTTTGAAATGCCCGCCCTTAAAGTGCTAACTGTTATAGCGCGGCGCTAGTAGTCTCATTCGAGAGAGGTGATTTTAAAGTTTTGCTCATCCCTTGGTTAGTCGCTATCATGCGTTGGAACAGTGCGGAGCGTGTTTAAAAAACAAGTACCGCTGAAAATTTGTTTTGTTGAATTTTGAAAAAAGGATGTTATGCTGCCGCACCCTGTAGTAGTTTGCTCTCGATGCGCCGGTGTCTGGTAAAAATCAGTAAATTATTATTAGCGAAGAAAAAGAAATTTTATCATATTTATTTGGCAAATTGTTAAATAAGCCCACTAAAATTCGTGCTGGTTTCTCGTTTGTCACCTTATTTCAGCAAATTATCGAAGAAATATTGTAGGAAATTCAGAAATTTGCAGCTTTTCGACTGAAGATCCCAAGAATGGAAACTGAGTGAACATATGAGTCAAATGCAATATGTGGCAAGCGAAATTTTCCTGTCAACAAGAGAAATGTTTCACGTACTTATAAATAGATTTTCACTTGCAGGGCATACTGCACTGCAAACGTTAGTGTGATAGAGGGCAACCGTGCTCGTTACTAAGTAAGAATTTATCCTTTACTAAGTAAGCAACTTAAATTGAGGATATTAATTCTTAAAAAATTTTTGTCAGTGCTCTTAGATCTTCTTTCGCAAAAGTGTTCGAAAATCGAAAACATTCTGCGCAAATCAAATTTTATCAGGATAATTTATAAATAAACAAACGCAAGAAGAAAGAAAATGGTGATTTGAAATCGAAATTGATATTATAATTGCGGAATTTCGGCACGAATATTTCTAGTAAACAATTTTGAAATTTCTAAATGTAAGAAAGAATTATGATGGCATTTGGGGCCACTTCATCTCTTATTTTTCGTAAAATTAAATCGCAATCAAGATACATATGGAACTGTAAGTAGATATGAAAGATAAGAAATAAAAATCCCCGTAAGTACCATCAGCCAGTAAAGCGAATTTCTCGCAGCACCCTTCGTTTCAAAAAGCAAATAATAATTTCATTAGCCGCCATTTTGGAAGTCAAAGACTGTTGGAAATTTTTCTGTTACATAAATACTTCCAATGTAAGCCATTTTAAACTTTTCCAAGAACATTTTCACCAATTTATTTGCTACTAAAGTATCGAATTCCGCTTACTTTCTGAACTTTGAGAGCCGTCATTTTGAATTTAATCGTTTAATTTTGAATTATTTTAAAAGAAATTTGTCTTGTCTCATCAACCACTGTGCCAAACTTCGTTCGAAATGGAGTTTTACTCTGGATAGGAGGAAAATATTCATTTTAATTGAAAATGGCGTCTAAAAATATTTAGTTTTAAATTTTTTACTTTTTTATTTATCGTCCGATTTTTATATTTTTTCACAGAATGAAAGAACTTGTTTCCATAATCTATAATATCAAGCTTTATCAAAATCCGCTGAGAAAAATTTGAGAAATCGCATATTTGAACCTTCACCATATTGAAATTTGCAAATAGATAATCAAGTAAAAAAACAAGATAATTCGATCTGATCACTATCTAGATACCCTAGCATTGAGTTTCGTACGTATCGAGTCAAAATTGTGACCTTTAGAAGCCTTTGAAAGTTCGAACATTGACTAGTCGCCATTTTGAAGTTTGAGACCTGGCCTTAAACATTTTTTCATTAACATTGGTTGAAAGGCTTGGCATTATTTCAAAAACAAATTTTTGCACGTTTTCGACACTTGTTCAGTCACCATTTTCTTTCAAATGGTTAGACGTTAAAGTTTTTATTGTGAGCTTCTTCACACAATTCAATGAACCTCTGCACCAAGTCCTGTCCAAATCAGCTATACTTTGGTCAGAATAGAAATCATAAATTTGCATTTCAAATGGCCGCCATTTTATTTTCGCTCGACTTATTAGGCTGTTTAACGAACTTAGCCCGGATATTTATACACCTATCCTGAAAATTGCGACATCTAGCGTGGTTACAAATTTCGTTATATTCCATATATATTTATGTATAAAAAAAATAAATATAAATTTCTCTCGAGAAATTCACCTTAGAAATAATCCGGATCGATGAGATATCAACAGAATTCATCAAATATGGCGGTGGCAGCATGCAAAAAGCCATCCGCAAAGTTCACCGTCTAACATGGGACCAAGAGCAAATGCCGCGGGAGTGGGGCCGATCGGTCATATTCCCTATCCATAAAAAAAGAGATAAGCTACAGCGCGAGAACTATAGGGGCACTTTGTTGTATAGCCTACAATACTTACACAAGATACTAGAAGATAGGATCAAAACATACGCCGTGAATGGGGAGTATCAATATGACTTCTGAGCTAGAAGGTAAACGACGGACCTATGGTGTATGATCAAGCAGGTGCTTGGGAAATGCTGGGAATTCAACATCGATGTCCATCTAATCTTCGTGGATTTTAATCCAGCTTATGACAGTATAAACCCTAATGTACTGCATCAAATAATGCTGAATTTCTGTATGCCAGCCAAGCTTATTCGTCTGACAAGAATGACAATGGCATCGACCACACCCCAAGTACGGATCAGTAACCAACTGACAGATCCTTTCGAAACTAACCTGGGAATAAAGCAAGGAGATGGCTAGCCCCGTTGTTATTCAGCCATACTCTAAAAAACCGTTATTAGAAAGCTAGCCGTTGATACAAGGGAAACATTCCCGTATAAGTCAAGACAAATTGTAGCCTATGGTGACGACATTAACAACATGCACAATCGCGAAAGACATTCTGATGCAAACGAAACTGTAGATGTACACAATGGAGTTCAGCTCACATATAAGCCTTCTTACTCAGTTCTAACGATCCTGAAAGCCAGCTGCATACACAGGTGAACAAAGCGCCCAAGCTTACAAATCTGTGATAAAACCGGTGTTATGCCACGGTTGCAGACATGTACCGTCACTGAACCTTCCACAGACGCGTCTGAAATGTGGTTCTTAAAGCGGAATGCTGGTTGAATCGAAACAAGTGGTGAAATTCCTGGTCGTATTGATAGACTCGAAGATGTGTTTTCCCGAGCAAATCAAGGCAACCGTTGATAAGGCTGCAGTGCGTGTAAAGGCACACACTGGACTAAACCAACATGACTCCTAATGAGTGCCGCCAATTGGAAATCCCATAATTTCCTCGGTTTCCCAACTGGACGTTTTCAACGGACACTTCTTCGCATCAGGCAAAAACCTCATCATAAGCTCGACCTGCTTCCCGCAGCGTGACATTCACAAAAGAACATGGAGATCCCCCAATGACTGCAGGCATAACCAAATATACCACGTTCCCATAGAAGAACGAGATGCCACCGGTATTCTCTACATACGCTCATTCCGTGGCGCACACTGTGGATCGGACATTTCTTATTCAAGTTTAAGTATGTCGCATCTCCAAATATACAATAAAAGTAACATAATTGTAAGTTAGTATAAAACTTTAAATATAAAACGCTCAGATGTGCTAAAACTTCAAAAGCGTCTTCGAAAAAATTTTAGGCGTTTTAGTGTGAAAACTTTTGGTGTCCTCAAGTAAAATATTTATGTGCCTTGAAGTAAGACACTGTTTGAAATTGAATGGGGGATTCAAAAATATTTTCACAGTATGGGTTGCTCAGAGTGAAAAGAGGTTTTCCACGATAGTACACTTCATTTATTGATCATTATGTTTACATAGACCAGATTTTCACTACAAGCTTGTGGTTATGATTTCTAAGTGCACTTGAACTCTACTGAGTTGTTTGATTTAGGTATGAATTCGTTGATTGTGGCTCGCAGGATTGAGGAATGCTGGAAAATTGTGCGGAATCTCAGTGTCTTGAACCAATTGTTTAAATCATCCCACGAATGCAACTCGCCACTGAGATGAGTATGACTTGAAATTCAAACGTGATCGGCGTCCACGTGGTTGCGTTTTAGATCGATGCTCAATTGCATTATTGCACTAAGAGAGTTTACCCGAGCTACTTAGATTTTAGATACAAACCGAGTTTAATGGCTTTACATAGAATTCGAGTGCTTTCTCGGCCATGATGAACACATGTGCCAGAGTTTTCATGGTTTTTTCCCATCCAATCACAGCACCTAAAACAGTCCACGTACCAGGAGTCAGAACCAGAGAGAGAGTCTGTCGTTTTGCTCGTTTCGCTCGCCTTCTTGACCAGACCAGATGTGCCCTTCTTTTTCTTTTTAGTGTTACAGCCCCTCTCACTTCCTGCAAATAGCGCCTCCAACTGTCTCGGCCCATTGATAGTGTCTTCCAATTTCGAATCGAAATCGATAAACTGTCTTCGTCGACCGAGTCAGACCAACGTTTCCTCAGTTTCCCCACTGCTCTGCTCTGCAGTTGTCCCAACGAATACCTTTTTCGATATTCGTTATTCGTCCATACGATTCACATGGCAAGCCCATTGCGGCTTCCGCAGTCTTACAGTCACTGAGCTCTCCGACTCGTCAAAAATTGCATACAGCTCACCATTACATCGCTCCGATTACTCGCCTCAGGATCCGTCTCTCGAAGGCAATTTTTTTGGTGGTTGTGGGGTGAATGTCAGCGCACGGAGTGTGGGGCTCCCATGCTCGCAAAGGACTAGACTACACACTAACCAAACAGCCCGAGAACCCAGCCTGAAACCATTTGATACATTACTTCGGGCCAGGTCTCGTTTTTTTACGCCGTGCGGTGCCTTCAAGCTTTAGAATCCCTCTTCCAGCAGGAAGAGAGGGAGGAAGAGGAATTGCCAGACAAGCGATCCCCCAGCTCCAACGTCCCCGGCTGCTGTGAATCCCTTTTATCTTATAGGATTGCCCAAACATAATGTGCCACCTGGTTCCATTTGTCAATCGATTCAAGCATCGCCGCGACTGTACTATCTGGGGTGAGCTATCCCGTCTCACTGTAGAAGTCCTGTCAAAGTCAAAAGCGCTTTATTCAATACTAATCGGTATAAATTTACAAAGAATATAAAGCAAATTCCAAACAATAAACATACAAAAACTTAATGCCCCAAATGGCTCTCTAAATTTATACATTATTAAACATATTTCTTCAAAAAAAACTCTAGGAAATTCAATTGATTAAGATTATTACATATTTTAAAAATCAATTGGAAAAAGGAGAAAAAACCAACCAAAACTTAGAAGTCCTGTCGAAGCCTGTCCCATTTTTTGCACGCAACAAATTGTGGCAGGCATCGTTTTCCTCTCATGGGCAAAACTGACAATCGAGGGACCGTGACTTACCAATCTTGTGCAATTAAGACTGAAGACACCCATGCCCGCTCAAAAGTTTGGTCAGAGAGAAGTCAGTCTCACCATGCCTTTGATTTAGCAACGACCTCACATCCGGGATGAGGCGCGCAGTCCACCTTCCCTTCGTGCAATTCACCCAAGACTGCTGCCAATCGTTGAGTGAGTGCTGTCTCTCCTCACGGGCAACCGTCTCCCTTGCATCCTCGTTTCAGTGCAGGTTAATAGCGCGGCGTTCTCTAGCAAGGAGGGCAACAGATATGACGCCTGCAATAACTCTCCGCTGGGCTATAATCGACGTAATAGCCGAAAGAAACGTAACATCGTAAAGAGCACGTAAGTTTGCCTATATGCGATTCGCGTACGTAAGTCAGCAAAGAAGTGCTTAGATTATAACACAAAATATATTTTATGCAAGTACTGCATATAGATATTTACACTGTAATATACTCGTATATATAGTCAGTTATTTTGTTTATTTGATAACCACAGGCCAAATCTTTTTTTACTGAAAATCCGGTGGGCCTTGCTTCATTGGGTGAGGAGAGACGTTTCGACTCCTTTATGTCATCTTCAGTGTCTTTAGGTTCCTTAGCTAAAGTAAAGTTGGTTCCGATTCAACTTTTTATGTTGCTTGTGTTAAGTTTATGTCAAATGTGTTCAATGCCTTATCTAATATACGTGCTCAACTTTTTGATATTTGCTTATGTAGCGCTTATATCTGCTTATGTTTCATTGTACCCCAGGCTTTTGGGATAAAAACCTTTGGTTTGAAGTTTTCAAATCATTGTTTTTATTATTGCTACGTCTAATGTATTGAATGATGAATCCATATTAATCCATAGTTATAAATCGATGCACAAACTCTTCTTCTTTTCTGTGAGAAATTGCCAGACATTTGAGGTATAACTGTATTGTAAGTAATTGACACACTGTCTTGAGCACTCAGAGTTGCAATACTTCAAAACAATGCAATTCCAAATACGTTTAAAATGTCTACCACGTTTTTTGTGCGCTTTTAGTTGTCGACCACCAAATAAACTGTTTATTGAACGTTGTTCATCATTTCCACCGCGGTCAGCTCATCCCGTTGATTTCTACGGTATTAGTTTTGGCAGCTCAGCTATTTAATATCTTAGTTGTAAATGATTGGAAAAAGTCAGAGTACAATCTGGCACCTCTTAGATATTGGAAGTACTGTCCTTTGAAATTAAATTGTTGTACCCCAACACGATGATCAATTTTTGCTGTGTAGAGAAATTCTCTGAGACCGCGGGATGGCTGCCAAACAAATTTTAACCTCATCGCTTCGTCTAATTTCCATACTGAACTTTTAATGTTTGCTTAAGTTTAACGCTTTTGTTTATTTCTTTGATTCAAAATTAGGTAATAATTACACTTTCAAGCGTGATATGGGTCATATCACCTTCTCGAATACTGCTCCGTAGCAAAGAAAGATTCTGTAACTAATTTTATCGGCATGGTTCTATCTGAACTTTTGCACGGTTGACTTTCTATCACTCGTGATTTTAATGGCGTTATGGTTGGAACGCTAGCCGTTAAATATTAGTGGTGAAAATCACTTTGAAAGTTATGCGGTTTGTTTAGAGTGATTCTTGGGACAAACTCTGAGATGACGTAGCTTTCATGACTATGGATTGAATCGGATCTTGCAGCAAGCGAGATACTGATGAAATCACTTCCTAGGGATTTACATCTTGGTAGACATTTTCGGTTGTAGGTAAGTTTGCCATTCGTATTTTCATAAACACGCGTTCCAATACAGTAATAAAAGTGACGGGGATAAGCTTGTCGTCACATTAAGCCTGCCCGTATGTCAATCTAAATCTTTTTTAGGGCGACTTTTCAGGTCACTGTTAAATTTTACCTAAAATTTGATCATGCGGAAACTCCTAAGTCTAGCATATCTGAGTGAGAATATAATAAATATTTAACTTGTTATTAAGGGATTGATATGTTTATTGTGAAAGTTGATTTGGTAACTTTCAAGTAGATCGTAAAAAATTATCTTATTTGAGTGGCCTAGTATCATTGAAAAATATGCGAAGCAACCAAAAATGTTCTTTAGTGTACCTTAAGCAGAACGTTTGCCGAAAAACTCAGAGAAGAGCTACAATTACTACTTCAGGAAACTCTCAAAATGATCAGATAAGTTGAAAAAGAAGCTTCGCGTGCTCCACTGGCAAGCAGAGAAGAAGCAGCCGACGTCACTTCGTTAAGTGTCGATCGGATGCTTAACTGGAACCTTGGGGAGCGAATTCCAACATGATCTATGTACACAGACTCCTACTACATTGCGAGATCCTCAACGGCCCAAGTCAGTAGAACAAAAGGATGAAGCCAAAGTGAGGAGCTGGAGTAGATGAAAAAACAATGGCTTGCTGTGAAGAACTGTGCTCCTGAGTTAGCTCCGTATAGCGCTGACAATTGGTGCCACCATCAAGGCTTGTTCAAAAGGGCAACGGCTGAGAATGCTGCTTCAAGCTTATCGGCTCCTGAGTCGACTTATGGCCAACGTAGGTGGACCCAACCCATCAAGAAGATGCCTCCTGATGAGTGCCGTAGGGTCAGTGCTACTGTACGGAACGGAAATATGGGGCGACGCTCTCAGTAAGGAGGTATACGGAAAACGGTTGGCACAGCTACAGAGAAGAGGAGCACTGAGGATTGTGTCTTCATATCTGATAGATTATGATTCGGCGGGATAGTTACTGCAGGCGTAAGACCTGTTGCCCTCCTCGCTAGAGAGCGCCGCGCTATTTGCCTGCGTCGAAACGAGGAAGCAAGGGAGACGGTTGCCCGAGAGGGGAGACAACGCTCACTCACCGATTGGCAGCAATCTTGGCTAAATTGCACGAGGGAAAATGGACTGCGAGGCTCAGCCAGGTTTTTAAAACGTGACTTAATCGAATGTATGGTGAGACTGACTTCTATCTGACCCAGCTTTTAAATGGGCATGGATGTTTTCAGTTTTACCTGCACACAATTGGTAAGTCACGGTCCCCCTACCCAAGAAAGTATGACATGCCTGCTTGCCTGCCCTTTTTGCGAGCAAAAAATGGGACAGGCTGTGACGGGACCTCTACAGTGAGACGGGAGAGCTCACTCCGGATAGTATAGTCGTGGCGATGCTTGGATCGGTGGCACATTATGTTCGGGCAGTCCTAAAAGATAAAAGGGGGTCATAGTAGCCGTGGACGTCTGGGTTGAGAGATCGCTTCTCTGGCAATTTATCTTTCTCCGTCCCCTCCTGCTTGAGGAGAGATCCCCCAGCTTGAAGGCGCCTCATGGCCTGGAACTGTTTGACATGTCAAACGGTTCCAGGCTAAGTTGACAGGGGAGGTGTTTCGTGTGTAGTCCAGTCGCTCGCGAAGATGGGAGGCTCACATTCATGGCGTAAATGGCATTCACCTCACTTAAAAACGCTCGTGATCGAATAAATTGTGATAGCACAATATCGTCTGAGAGCTTTTGAGCGACATCACTGGAGATGTCTGAAGGAGTCTCTTGAAGATTCCCTTCTTTTCGAAAACAATATTGCCGTGTTAAATTTCAATAAATTATTCTGTTACACATCAAACCCTCGAATTTGAGTCTGAAATTTTTTTCGTTTAGACGAAACTATCGTTTCGTGGGATTCGAGATACCGCAGCACGTAGCGACGTGTGCTCTGATTACAAACGGAATACAAAAGTAACTTTATCACTTGTCTGAGGTTTTTAAAATTCTTCTGACGGAAAGAGTGATTTGATTGTAAATATCTCGCATAAATCTTCTGTAAATAGAATCCATGTAGTATGGTTTATAAAACGTAGATTGGTAGGGCCGGTTGTTGAAGAAAAACCCATTCAAAGCACGGAGTTTAAAATAGAATATGATGTTTTTGAATGATTAAATGCGTCGACTTATATGCTTTTATTTTTAATCGATAAATTAGTATTTATGATTTGAGAATACGAAGAACGAGGAATTATTTTATATTTAAAGTGTGGTTAACTTTCCATTTCGACCAGCTGATTGTAGTTTCTTTGTAAAGAGGTGAGCTACCAAATGACTAACGATCAGCCCTATCCTCAGGCAGCCGTGCTTCCGACAAGCAAACAAACACTTCCGGAAACACAGCGAAACTATTATAGTGATTTCTTGCTTGCTTTAACTGTAAGAAAAGTGCATTTCGTCGTAGCAGTAGTTGAAATGAATCTGTCGTTGACCAAACGTTATTCACGCTGAAAACGATTTAAAGCATACAAGAAATAGAATTCCGATCGCTACAATTGCATGTTAAATATACCAAAGCCGTCATATGCATTGAAATAAAGTGAAAGGCCTTGCACGGTCTTTGTGATGGCCTACAAAAAAGAAGTCGAAGAAACAACAAGGCTAAGTAGATTCAACCGTCTGGAATGGAAACTACTACCGACACAAACAGACCGTAGATCTGACTACTATCGGGTTGTGGTAGGTGATAACAGTATTATGCGCATGTTCATATCTTGGTAATGGTAGTATATTGCGCTTATATATGACGTGCTTTGAAACATGTTTGATTCCAATCTCTGGTTGGTTTTATAACAGGAGGCTTGAATTTTGTTTAACGGAACGGAAACACTAGTGGGGGACACCGAGTTGAAATACTGTAATCCCAAGAATAATTTTGGAACAAAGTGCTCCTTAATAGTCGGAAGTGCTGCAAGGGCATGTGGCAACTTGAGAATAACGTTGTCCAATTCTTTCATCTTTGCGACTTCCACACCAGCTAATACGGTAGTGTTTTAACCAACGTTACTTCCCTATCATCATATCCAATACTGCTGAACGACTGTTTCATTGAGCGGTTGCTATGTATCACATAATTAATTCTGTTGGCTGTTTAACTTACCTTGGATTTTGCTTCATCCACCAGTCATACCACATGTGAAAGTTTTTAAATGAGACTACATACAAGCAAGCTCCGAGTTTTATACGATCGGCATGATCAGCAAGAGCATGTTTAAACATACGTGCGATGAACATTATATGTATTGAATATAATGGTAAAAGTAGCTCACATTCCATCCGTACAAGCGAAGGTAGTCAAGTGCGTCTGCTTCTTGATTACAGCATTATTCATTTTGATTTGATTTGGTACAATTTTCATTCTTCTGGGAGATTTACGCTATTGCCTTTAAAAACGGTAAATATGCGTAGTATGTTGAGGAACTCGCAACATTTTTCTGATATTCGAAATCGAAAATCTTTGATTTGTCAACGCGAATCGGAGAAAGGCGTTTGTCTCTGCTGAATCGATTGCATTTTCAAGAATTTTATGCAGTGGAGTACATATTTTACCGATTGAGGTGCATTCTTAAAAAATATAAAAATACTATCACTTTTATGTCATTATCGGTTACGTCATAACAAGTTTTTATTATCGTCAAATGGCGTTAAAAGTTTTTTGTTGAAAATACCATAGACAGTTCTCGTGCAGAAATAACTACTTCTTTAAAATTCACCCACTCGATATAATAGTGATATTTTGATCGAAACATATAACACAATGCCCCTTGAAATTTCATATACTGTATATGGTTATTAATTTGCATTTTTGTTGGGTTGATTAATTTACCTTGTCTTCTTGGTGTATACTAAATAATCGACTGCACAAGTTTCACATTGTGATCCAGTGGAACACCTCTTTCCTCGACAATGATTTTACATCAAAACGTAATCTGGACAGTATCAAGCTTGACCGCATCAGTACTAGCTTATTCGACTTTTCACCAATTACAGCTGTGTGAGCTTTTGTATTCCTTTTGTGGAATCACTGAGAGCAAAGTTCCTTCGTGTATTTGATTCAATAAACCTTAGCACTGGGTAAACACTGGATGCATTTGGGAGATAAAAATTTTATTTTCAATACGTTTTTTGGATTACATTTCTTGTTAGAAGACAAAATCAATTGGAAGATACAAATTTTATTTTCTGTTTGTTTCTTGGATTTGGTTTATTCTGCAACCTAGCTGTAGTCATTGAAATGTTCACATAATTTTGCATAATTATGCAACAACACGATAAATTGCATTAGTAACAAATAATCATCGCTTCCAAACTCAGATTCAAACTTGGCAACGATACTCTAGAAGGTGAAATTGTCGGTATCATACTTGAACGTATGTTCTGGCTCGTTATCAGGACCCTTTGCAGCTTGGTGGGCTTATTATTTTACAGAACGTTAGACTATCGAGACTTGAACCAGAGATCCTCTGTCAAAGAAGTGAGCATCTCTACAAGAAGCGAACTGGAATTTGATGTTTTCTCCATAAACATCTAGGCTGAAGTGGCATTAACAGACTCTTTCCGGGATGCTCTAATTCCAAGCAGAATTATCGGCAGCTCGTGTTACCAATAGATATCATCACATATTTTAATAGCAGTCTTAAAAGTCCGGGGCAAGAGTTCAGTCATTCCAAGAGTTTGTGGATGATAAGCTAATGTATGAATTATGTGCGAGCCTAAAAATTTTAACAGTTCACTAAGTAACTATGACTCGTGAATTGGGCTCCTCTGTCAGTAGCAAATTCTAAAGGGAAATCAAGTCTAGAAAAATAGTCGTGCTATAATGTACTCACTATATTTGTTAGGATAACATTCTGGCCATCGAGAGAACCGATCAATAATTGTCAAAAGGTAAGAATAACCTTGTGACGGTGGTATAGCTCCAATAATATCCATAGTCCGCGTGGTGTAGTGGTAAGAGCACTCATCCCCTAAGCCGAAGATCCCTGGTTTGATTCTCGTTGACGGCAACAAGATTTAGTTCGAGTGATTCTTCGGACGGACTATGAGCCCGTTCAGTTATGATACGTGCTGGTTTAAAAATCAGAACGTATCGCAGCTGGATGGGCGGACACACGGCCAAAGCGTGATACTGACTATATCGCCTTGTGGAGTGCTGACACATTCGATCATGATAATGAGATACTCTAACTATCTCTAAGCGAAGGCCCGACAGGGGCTGTAGTGCTACAACAGCAATATCCATATGTTCGCTGCGTAAGTCGAAGATCCCTGGTTCGAATCCCGTCGGTGACAACAAGATTTGTTTCGAGTGATTCTTCAGAAGGACTTTAAACCCGTTCAATTATGATACGCACTGTTTTAAAATCCAATCGTATCGCAGGTGGGTGGACTGACACGGCCAAAGCAAAGTACTGACTATATCACGTTCTCGAGCGCCGATACATTAGATCAACACAATGAGATGCTCTAACTATCTCTAAGGGAAGGTCGAAAGGGCTGTAGTGCTAAAGCAAAAAAATCTATTGAAATTGATTTTCTAGTGGAATTAATCTCAGAATGTGACATATTATGATAAGCGTTGAATATAGTTCGTCTTCATTTGATTGATGCAAAAGGTCTAAATCAGGGGTCGGCAAGTAATTTTCAGTGTAGTTCAGATACTAATGAAATTTTTTATTGAGGGTCAAAAAACTCATGACATATATAAGGGCTATGATTTGTATGTAATTAAAAACGTGAAATATGTAAATACATATGTATTAATTTTTAAACAAATCGATATGGAATATATCAAGAATGTAGTATAATGAAAGCATTTGAATGAATTTCGAAAAACATGCTGTTCATAATCATAATCAGCAACACAGTTGCAAACTATATGCATTCTTAAATTTTGGTGCGTAAAACTACGACGATCTGATCGTAACGCACTTCCAGCAGATACAAGTGCTGAAAGACCGCTCTGCATCCACTGAAGAAACTGGAGCGTTCCGGAAAGCGACTATTTCGAAAGAGTTCCACTCGGATGACAGTTTTGTTGCCATCTCCTTTCCACTTATAACGTCGGCAACTAACAGTATGTCATTCCAGCCTGGATATTTTTTTAAAACATCGTTCGGTTTCGTTCAGATGCTGGTTCCTATTTCCCCTGGCGCATCTTCCATTTTGCAAATTACTTCATTGATAAGTTCTATGTTTTTCAATAAAGGCATCTTTTGTAATTCAAGCTGCGTCATAGTCGGCAATTGATTAAAAGGTTTTTCCAACTATCTCTAGGCTTCAGATGTGGTTGCGACTGACACCATCTCACGTTGAAACAATATCCTTTATTTTATCCAAGTTCTTAGAGTAGTACTCAGCTGCCTCCAGCCAGGTACCCCATATCGTGACTACTGGCTGAGGGGGAAGGGCCAGTTCAGGGTAATTTTCCTTAAAAATTTGAGTTTGGCTTGGAGCTTTTAAAAATATATTTTTAAAAGATCAACATCCGCGAATTCAGCCGGACAGTTTTAGACACACGGTAGAACGCGTGCGCAAGACATGTTACATTAAGCATTTTAGGATAAAAGACTTTTCGGGACTTCTCTGCTTTGATCATGTACAGAGCTCTATCTGATAGAAATACATTTGCATATAGCACACTATTTGGGCAAAGAATATTCATATAGTCGTTAAAAAACCGTGCGATGGTCGCATGATTACATTTTTATAACACTTGGCAATTTAGGAAAAATGGCTTTGAAGAAGAATCTGAGCAGAATTTACTAACGATGATTGGCAATATATCACCCCTTAGTACATTCACATAGTATCCATACCTTCCATTTACCGTGTGTTGCACACTTTCCGAATTTTTCCAGGGACTGAACCGGGGCACGTCAGCTGAGCCGAGGTCTGTCATATTCAAAAAACAAAATAAAAAGCAAATAAAATTTCCGACGCACGTGTTGTTTTACACATTTCAGGACATTGAAGTGTTGCCAGGTCGTAATAAAAAACTAAAAGATTGCATAGAACGAATTTGTTTTTCTGTAAATTTATTGATTTTTTTAGATTTGGTAATCCTTAGAATAAAGAAATTTCCTTTACAAAATATCCAAAGTCACCCGAATTAATGTGTCAAACGGTTCCAGGCTAGGTTTTCATGTTGATAGGGGAGGTATTTAATGGGTAGTCCAGACGCTTACGCGTCCTACAATCAGAGCGGAAATATCTCGCAACCATAAAAAAACTGTTTAATAGCTAAATATGTACCCAATAAATCTCGATCAAATGTTGAATATTTAATTGTGCTTGATTAAGTTTTTTTACTGAAGAAAGCTAAAGGCGGCCAGAAATCATTGGTGAATTGTAATACCGCTTCCACACTAGAGTTTTATGCGTCGTAGCAATTGAAGTAGGTGCATTTTCAGAAGAATATGTTAATAAATACGTATTGTTTAAACAATTTTTGCTTTGTCAAAAGTTTACTAACAATTGATACGCAAACAAAAGTGTTTAATGGATTTCTACTTTTTGTAAAAAAGTAATGTGATTATAGATAGGGGAAACGATCAGCTAAAGGAAAGAAACGAGGATAGTAATTAATCATTCCCAAAAATGTGTGTTGATTTGATTGTGGTGGATTCTGAAAATTCAATTATTGTGCCGACTTTAATAACTGACGGTTTAATACCATTTGCTGTAAATATTAGTTAGCCAGAAATACATTTTGAAAGTTCAGTTTGGAAACCTTATTTAAATAGACGATGGAAAACTTCTCCAATATTTCTTTGTGTTGAGTAGTGGCATTCGAATAAATTTAAAAAGTCAAAAATAGGTAATTATTCCCATTTTAGAAATGTCTTCAGGTGAAATTAGAATATGGTGGTAAGCCCTATCTAAATCAATTTTAAAGAAAATGATATAACTTAATTGCTTAAATTCGTCAAAAACTCCTGAATGCATGGTGTAGAGGATATGTGTCGGGCTCTGAAATGGCATTCAACTGACGCTAATCGCCGTAGAATCTTGTTAACGTACTATGTTCAAAAGTGAAGAACAGGAAGAAGAAGAAGGTGGAGAAATACCAATCTTCATCATATATTCAAATATTTTTTTTTTGCTTAAGCGCTACAGCCCCTTTCGAGATAGTTAAAGTACCTCATTATCTTGATCGAATGTTTTGGCACACGGGAAGGTGATATGGTCAGTACTATGCTTTGGTCATGTATCCGTCCACCCATTTGCGATACGTTTTGATTTTAAACCAGCACGTATCATAACTGAACGTGCTTATAGTCCGTCCGAATTATCACTCGAAACATATCTCGTTGTCGCCAACGGGCCTCGAACCAGGGAGCTTCGGCATATGCAGTGAGTGCTCTAACCACTACACCACACGGACTACCATATATTCAAATTGGGTACTAGCAATGTTGTGCTTAGGTATGCTAAGTCTGCCTTCCTTAGAAACGGGTAAATATCCTTTCGTAATATTATACACAACGCAATGTAGAACAGGCTGGTTAAAATCTGGTTCTTGCAATAATTCAAGAAATTCTTTGGCGATATTACCAAATCCCGAATTTATTTCATAAAATTTTAAAGAAAGCAGACACAATAGGAATACTTCCTTTAGGAATTATTTGCATTTTGGGATCAATCACTATTTTCTCTTTAATCTCAATAAAGAAATTATATTTTTTTCACCACCAATGATGGGTTTAGAGAAAGAAGCAATCATAAAATTTTGGAGCAAGGATCTCCCTAAGTCCTAAATAAAGTTCTAAAATTTTGGAACCGTAAACATTTATGCTCGAACCGTTAGCCACCGAAAGCATATGTGTTAGTCTTTTGCATTTAGAAGACATTGTGGACATAGGCAAGACCGTAACATCTAAACCAGAATCTATTAAAAACATTAATTTGATTAGAGGATCTTAAATAAATAAGCTGTATGATTTTATTTTTGTCAATCCGTTATCAGCCGCATGGATAACGGAAGCATTTAGTGGCATTATCACTGAATTTAAAATGATACCAACATAAATTATGTTGCTCCTTATTATTATGATTACTATTTCTTGAATAAGAGCGACTTCTACTATAAGATCACTGAAAACAATGTTAGATCTTTTATCGTATTCAGCTCTTAATTTCGTACCTCATTTGTTGATTTGCAGTAATAATTTTTGCTAAGGTGTTAACATTGTTCCAATTGCATAGATTGAAGCATTTTGGAATGATTTCCATTTTTCATTTCTATGATATTTTGAGCTAATTTTGTTAAATTTGCAGTATTGTTATTTCGTTGGGATTTCAAAATAGCCTGTATAAATGTGGGTAGTTTCTTCTACGTAAGTTTAAGAATTAATTCATTTTTGCGGGTAATTGTAAAAATTTGAAATTTTCATATCACCTTTTTCCATACCTGAAAATAATTATTCAATTATTTCGTTTTCAGAAAGAGAATAACTTTCTATGAATGCATTTTTCAAAATTGTATAAGGAGATATACTAGTTTGTGATACATTTTGAATTATACCAAACACTGACTATCATCTCTGAAGGAAGCGATGAGATAACATATTCATATTTAGTCATCTCTTCGTTGTATTCCTAAACGAGAAATGAGATTCCGAATATAAAAACTTTTGAGCTGGTTAATTGCTCCAAAATGGTGGTAGTTTTATGCTGACCGTGCTGTGCTATTGAGGAAGATGGTAAATGGTTTCCATTCTCTGAACCAGAATTGAAAGTATTTTATGAGCCATGACAAACAAAATTATTATTTTCCAAAATGAGACGGGGGAAACTGAAAAAGTAGGCCAAAAGGGATATTATAAGGATATATGTATATTATTTATACGCTTTAATAGTTTTTATTATTAGTTGCTTGTAATAATAAATAAACTATTAAATTTTACATTCAAAAATATTGAATACAATGGTTCAACCAATGATTTGAATTGTTTATTTAGGGTTTTGTAAAAAAATTATTTACAATACCAGTACCAGTCCATCCGTCCGTTAGTGCATTCCAGCAAGTTTTCTCAGGAACTAAGGAAGCTACAGTCATCAAATTTTGGGAATCGCTCAGAAGTTTCTGGTTAATGGAAATTTCGTAGAAAAAAAATCGAAGGCTTTAAGGGGGGTCTCCCCATATAAGGATGTGAACCATTAAACATTTTTTTCACCAAAGTCGAGTCGAGTAGGGTTTCAAATGAAAGGTCGTGATGATATCTTTTAATATCCGTTATTAAAATTTCAATATCGTTGACGGGATAAGCAGGAGAAGCGGTAGAACACAGTGAACTCATACGGACGCCCTTACCTTTAAATTTAAGTAATCCAAGGAAAGGTCTTATAGTCTGGAAGTTTCAATAAAGTTATATTGTATTCATGGAAGCAATAGCCGTTTGAAAGTTCTCCGAGTACAACAAAAACAATTCATGTTTTTCTACCATTCGGACTTTCCATCGAAGCAGACAATGTATGTATGTACTTTTAATTGGACCTTCTAATTTTCTGATAAAATGAATAATAAAAATATCTTTAAGATGTCATTCAGTCAATGGTTGTGATATTGCTACAAAATGACAACAGGTTAAAATGGTGTAGTAATCGTTTTTTTTAAGTGAGTATATAATTATTGTAGATGTCGTTGAAGTTTTTATTGAGTTTATTCACCATTAGAGTCTGCATATCATATGTTGAGTACAAAACCCTTCTGGCATGAGCGTAGTTCTGTCTACTCAACTTGTTTTATTTTTGTGATGTTTTCGTACTTTTCAATAAGAATTTATACGAAGCATACGTTGTATTATTTCACATATTTTGACTCTTCCCCCCGCGCTCCTCGCTATTGTTCTGCAATTTTATCACTTGATCTTGAAAGTTTTAATCAAGAACTTTCATTTGATATCCATATTGACTACCGTTTACATAAAATTTCTTAAAGGGTCACTTCCCAAAAGCCTAAAAAGTGGATAAAGTTGCACATGGCATAGATGTTGCTTATTACAGTGAATTTTAATTCGCCAATTAAAACACACCTGCCTTATAAACGAGGAGAGAGATTGATTACCGTTAAATTTGGAACAAATTTAGAGCAAATAATAAAGATGCAAAACTTCGAACAATTTGACGGTTCTTTTGTTGTTATTTATGCCTTCGTATAAACACATATGCAGAACTACTTATAGCGCGTTTGTTGCCAATACACAAACTTTTCCTGGATTATAATTTCTGCATGAATTTACTCTATATCTCGAAACCAGTGGATATCACGGGAACATTCACATGGTAGTTAACGTGTTAAGCGAAAATCTCGGTACCGCGTGAACATATGGTAATTAACGTGTTAAACGAAATGGTAATTAACGTGTTAAACGAAAGCCCAACCCGTCACGATGTTGATTTTTCCTAAGCTTGGATTGTAATTTTGGAACAAAGCGAAGATTACTTTTTGTGTACCAAAATTATATGATTCACAATAGAATTTTAGTATCAATTTATAATTTTCAAACTTTACAGCTGCATCAATTTGCAATTGATTTTTATCTACTTGAGAAAATTAATTAAATCGGTCATGCATATAATTATGTTTGTTGCACGCATAATTGATAGGAAATGTTTTCAGTGTATATCGTTTTATTGATCATGTTAAACCACGGATTTTAACTACATTTTGCTTATTATTAGACATAAAATAACGATTAATGAATTCCGAAAGTGGCCATATGATTTTCGAAATCATGCAAATATGACAATTTTGAGCTTTCTATAGCTCTAGCGTTCATCTTTCTCAGTGAATTCAAAACAAGATTTTGTGCAGTGTTTTTTTTACTTTAGGTCTGCTATATACGAGTATATTTACAAGAAATTCGCCAAATATAAATTGATATTTTCTGTTCATATAAAATAGAATCAGTTTAATGGTACCAATTCCAAACAGAAGGACTTTTACTCCTTTAGAGAAAAGAATTTTCACAATTTTCTAATGAAGTTATTAACCTGTTCTCCATCTGTCCGTCCGTACGTCTTTTTTCAATAACTAAAGAAGACGTAATCACCAAACATTTCAAAAGTCTCAAAAGTGGTGGGCCAGGGTACATTTTGTTGTTGTGAAAAAAAAATCAAGGCATTTTAAGATATGTCTTATACTTCATCGAACTTGGTTAAGTAGAGAAGTCTTGATAAGTGTATTATACATATTACAGATAAGGTATGAAGGAAAAAAGAAAAAATACCTCCCCGCAATTAAAACCGCGGGTCCGGAAAATCTAAAAAAATATTGCCCAAATGCATGACTTTATTGGTGTTAATCACAAACAATTAGATAAATTTTGTTGATCTATAAATAATAGCATAATTTCACTTTCCCCCATAAAGCCGAAATAAGACTCGACTTGAAATTAAGTTTGAATTATTAGATAGTCTAAAAAGCACTTTTTGTCACTAGATGGTGTTCGTTGTCATATATCGGCCAATACTAATCAGATTGAGTCAAACTGACTGACATGCGTTTGAAGGGTGACATTCTAGTCTACAATTTTCATATGGACAGTTTTGTATATCGTCATTCGTGTCAGAAGTTGTATTCATTTAAAAATGAGTGAAATTTCTGAAAAAAATCGTACAATATCACTACGATCAAAGTGAGAATGCATCGCAGAATCGTGAAAAAATTTGTGGTGTCTACGGTCAAGATACTTTATCAAAAGCCACAGCCAAGAGATGGTTCGCTCGCTTTCGTTCTGGATATTTTTGATGTCAAAGATGCACCTCGCTCAGGCCGACCAATCACTGAAAAAGTCGATGAAATCTTACAAAAAATTGAAGAAGACCGACACATAACCAGCCATGACATTGCTAAGGAACTGAATATCTATCACCAAACAGTTTTGAACCATTTGCGTAAGGCTGGATACACAAAGAAGCTCGACGTTTGGGTGCCGCATGAATTAACACACAAAAATTTGATCCGCCGAATTTCCATTTGCGAAATGCTAATAAAACGCAACAAGATCTAGCCATTTTTGAAGCAAATCATTACGGACGATGAAAAATGGGTAAAATACGAGAATGTCGTTCGAAAAAGATCATGGCCAAAAAATGTGAATCATCACAAACGACCAAAGTCGGATTGACACCAAATAAGGTTATGCTGTGTGTATGGTGGCATTGGAAGGGAATTGTTTATCATGAGGTGCTAGAACCTGGCCAAACACTCAATCCGGCTCTGTATACAAAAAAACCGGCCAGAATTGATCAATAGAAAGGGCGTTGTCTTCCATCACCACACACATCTTTGATGACCCGGCAAAAATTGACAGAGCTTGGCTGGGAAGTTTTGATGCATCCACCGTATAGTCTCTGCAAAATTTCCTTCATGAAAAGAAATTCACTTCAAAAAGGGACTGTGAAAATCACTTGGCCAGGTTTTTCGCCGATAAACCACAGAAGTTCTACACAGATGGAATAATGGCTCTACCCAAAAAATGGCCAAAGGTCATAGATAATAATGGACAATATATACTTAAATAAAATCTATTTTAAGTAAAAGAAATATTCAGTCAAGACTTATCAATATTTGGTAACGTTGTTTACGTGCGCATCTATTCATAACGACTTGCCAGAGTATAAATATTAATAATTTTCCGAATGATCAACCGTGTGTAAATAAAAAAAAACAAAAACGTTCTCCCAATGCTCGGTTATCTTTATTTTTGCCCATACAATTGTTTCAACATCTATTTGATATTCACTGATGAAGGCATCAAATAGATGTTGAAACAATTGTATGTGCAAAAATAAAGCTAACCTAAGGAGAAACTTTTGGTTATTTTTTTGCCAGAGTATTTTTTGTGGTTGGGAGTTGGATGCCATTTACGCAATGAGTGTGGGACTCTCATGCTCGCTAGCGACTGGACTACCCACTAAACACCTCTCCTGTCAACCCGAGAACCCAGCCTTGAACCGTTTGACCCATTACTCTTACCAGAGTATATTCGTAATACTATAAACGTTTAAAACGGAGTCTGCATTCACAGCGGATTTTTTTATTAGATTCTATCCAAGGAACAAAATTTTATAAAAAAATTTGTGTAGAATTTAAGCAACCTATGCTGGCTTTTTAATAATTATTTACAGTTCCCTATTAAAATCCGTGCCCCTCTGTCGATCTGTCCGTCCGTCCATCACAAAAGTTTCCCCAGGAAATGTAAAAACTAGACTTAGAAGTAGTGCTCTAACAAAAGTATTACAGTCGAAAAATTTTCAATTATAAGGGACTCTCCATATGAGAATGTGACCCTTTAAAAATCTGTTTTCTTCGAACATAGTAGAGTATCGAATGAAAGTTCTTGACGAGAAATTAAAAACTACACTATCGATGTCGAAGTGCCTAGCATAAATTATGTTCCCCCGTCTCGCGATTGACAACTTGCGAACCGAAAAATCGGAGAAAATCGCAGTGATAAATCTTATTTTATATACTTGTAAAAGGTTTTTATACTCTGCAAATTTCTAAAGAATGGCATTATAGTATTTACTCTTCGGATAGTAGCATTTTCCCGCATATTCAGCTTATTAGTTTTTAATGTTTATTGCTAGTTTTATTATCCATCCAAACAGAAAAAGAAATAAAAATTGTTTCCTTTCCCAGCTTTATGTTTTCTATTTTTGGAAATTATACAATAGTTTCGAGCTGGACCTAGTCTATTGTTCAATTTAATGAAGCTCAGAAGTTTCCCTGTTTCAGAACAAATCCTAATACCTCATATAGGTTTCCATTCATACTTTTTGCGGTTTCCTTTTATTCCCGTCTTTACTTCATACAAAAGATGAGCTCTCCACACAAGGGAACTCCTTCTAATTTTCTCATTACATCGGATAGTAAGATACAAGTAGTTTTAATTGAATCTGTTGAGTACAGATGATCCTCAAAATAACGTACCAATGAGAAAAGAATTGCTATTAGGTAGCAGTTGTTATTTAGAAAGATCACATGTGGATGCGATAGAAAAATAGAAACGAACAGATTCCTATATTTCGCTTATATGTTAATTGGGTATTTTGCACTTAAACCATTTCAGATTTATTGTGCCCACATTCTGATTGAAATACCTAGAGCCCCTCGAACATACCTAGCTTCCGCAGAGTGAATTATCTTTGCTGACTCCAGGTATCCAAGATGTTCCTCAGCTACCCAGATCGTCTCTTTTCTTCACTTTAAAAGAGCCCCGCAGTAAGTCAGAAATGTTCTGGCATTTCATCTGCAAACCTGTAATTCTGCACTGACCTTCTTAAGAAGGAGAAATCCAGTAAGGATCCTAAGTAGTTTTTTCCTAGTTCTCATCATAGGTCTTAAGGAACATCTATGTTTTAAGTTCTAGATAACTTCTCCAGAGTTTCTTACATTCCCTTGCTTCTATTGTATTTCCTTCAAGTACCTCCAAACTAAGTACTTTTTGACCACACTGAAGGGCGACGAATGCCGCTCTTGATCCTTATCTCGTTAAGATGTCTGTCTGTATTCATAATCCCCCATATCTGCGAATCCTGGCACTCAGTGCAGGGTAACATTGTTCTCACTCAGTTCATTGAATTTTGTATAAAATTTTAGAAGCATCTTCGATGTTGTTGATGATTCTAAGGCTTTAATAGCCACTTGACTGTCATACAAGGTAGCTATCGTTTTGCCATTGTATCCTTTGTCTATGCGTCGTTCTGCCCTTACTAGCCCACCGTTAAGAAGATATTACGCGTATACTTTTATACGTGAATAGAAAATGCCTAAACTTTCACAATAGATCTATCATTATACCTTTGTATCATTTATAGTAATCGGGTGGGAAAGGGCAAGTTCAATACAAAAAGCATAAAATCAAAATTAAATGATCAGGAATTATTTCTAAGGGAGCAAAACTATCTACTGTTGGAGAGTATATTTTATGTTAAGATGATTAGAATTTAAACGTTACGAAAATTCAACTGGATTAATTTTGTACCAATATCATTAATAAATCAGTATATATTCTAGTTGGAACATTTAATAAAAATTTGGTAAATTTAATCTTAGTAGTAGCAGTAGTGATAATAGTTGATACCTCCATTGTCCTTATGGCTGGCCGCAGTAGCACTATTGTCCCAAACAGAAGTATACTTCACTTACTTGTGACACCATATTTTAGTCAATTATCTAGTTATTCCACAAAGTAGATATAGATTACCTTTAATATATTAAATAGTTCCGAAAATGTAAATCACTATTTCATTTTCATTTATGGCGCGACAGCTCAAGCCGGGCCTTAGTCTCCAGGATTAATACCCTCCAATCATTGCGATTCTGCGACCTCGTTCGCCAGTTGTTCACTCTCTGCAAGGATCTGCTGTCAGCTTCTATCATGTCTTCGCATCGAGTTCCCGGTCTCCCCGTTAGACGTCTGCATTGTGCTCTACACCTTAATGTTCTTTTGGGTACCCGGTTTTCTTCCATTCTTTCTACATAGCCCACCCATTACAATTCGCGTATCTTTCGGCAAGTAGATACAGGTGGATCGTCAAATAGTTCATACAACTCATCGTTGTAACGTAGTTCCCACTCTGTTCCTAGTTTCACTAGCCTGTAGATTTCCCGGAGCACTTCGCGTTCAAATACTCGTATGTCCACAGTATTTTCGGATTCATTCATCAGTGTCCACGCTTCACTTCCATATATCAGCAACAGTTTGATTAGTAATTTGTAAATACCAAGCTTATTTTACCTGTGCACAACTTTGGACCTTAGAATGGGAAGTACGGAGCAATAGGCCTTATTTGCGGCGTTTATTCGGCGTCCAATCCCATCTTTTTCGGTGCTCCTTATATTCAAGTTGGCTCCAAGATACACAAAATGACATACACTTTCAAGGTTATAGTCTCCTACGGTCAGGTTTTGTCGGACTGGAGTGTTCTTCTTCGTTTGAGTCATGAATTTAGCTTTAGTTTGATTAACTCGTACGCCAATTGGGTTTGCTTCAGTTTCTAGGCTCAGAAATACTCCCTATAACATTTGAGATTGACCGTACCATAAGGTTGACGTCATCAGCATATGCTACCAGTTGAGTAGACTCGAAAATTAATGTATCAGGGGTTTCAGCTGTTGTACTGTAATGACGTGCGCCAGCGCAATATCAAAGACCATTGGGGCAAGTTCATCCTCTTGTTTTAAGCCTGATTTCATTATGAAGCTTTCCGTTAATTCACCGTTTACCTTGACCTCGGACTCTGTGCTTAGCATCGTGACCTACAGACTAGTTTTGTTGAGGCGCCAAAGTCAATCATCATTTTGAACAGCACATTTATGTCGACACTGTCGTATGCTTGCTTGAAGCCTACAAAGAGTTGGTGCACTCGATGTATTCGATGCTATATATAATATCCTTAAATCTCGTCAACAACAAAGAATAGATGCACATGGAAGGAAATGTTCATTCAACTGGCCAGAGGACCTTGAAATACGCTAGGTAGCGTAGCCTCATACAAAAACTTGTTTTGAACGAGAACATAACGAAGAATTGATAGTACCCGAAGTAACACAGAGTCATTTGGGTGAGATTTGAAGCTTTCCTTCTATGTTCAACAGTAGCTATGTTATGGTAAACAATAGCTACGCAAACTAAACCCAGATATCATTTCGATTTCATCGACTTTTTTATTGGATAAATTAACAGAAGAAAATAGGAAAGATGCGTATAGCACCACCCCTGGATTCCAAAAGCTATTGACTCATGTGGAAAGATATCTGTCACAAAAGCACAGTTGAAATTACTGAAAACTAAATTTAACTTCTTAAACACTAATAGAGAGACAATATGTTTACTTAAAAAAATTTAACTACACCAACAGGATAGATTCACCCACGAATAGTAATTAAGCAATGAAGAAAGTTATCAATGTTAGATAATTTGTCATCCGAAAAAGCCAAACACCCCAGGTTAGATGATCTCATGACAAATGACATCAAATGAGTTAACGGATAACTGCCGATTTTTTTGAATTGCTTAAATATTGGTAATACTTAAAAAAATTGATTGATTAATTATTTAAGTACATATTGTCCATTATTATTTATGACATTTTGCCATTTTTTGGGTAGAGCCATCATTCGTTCTGTGTAGAACTTCTGTGGTTTATCGGTGAAAAACTTGGCCAAGTGATTTTCACAGTCCCATTTTGAAGTGAATTTATTTTCATGAAGGAAGTTTTGCAGACACCGAAACAAATGGTAGTGTGATGGTGCAAGGTCTGGACTGAACTGTCGATGCATCAAAACTTCCCAGCCAAGCTCTGCTCTGTGATCAATTCTGGCCGGTTTTTTGAATTGCTTGTTGCAATCTGGTTAATTGCTGACAGTACAGAGTCGAATTGAGCGTTTGGTCAGGTTCTAGCACCTCATGATAAACAATTCCGTTCCAACGCCACCATACACACAGCATAACCTTATTTGGTGTCAGCCCTAGCTTTGAAGTCGTTTGTGAAGATTCACCTTTTTTGACTATGATCTTTTTCGAACGGCATTCTCGTATCTTACCCATTTTTGATCGCCCGTAAGGATTTGCTTCAAAAATGGCTCGATTTCGTTTCGTTTTATTAGCATTTCGTGAATGGAAATTCGGTCGATCAAATTTTTGTGTGTTAATTCATGCGGCTCCCAAATGTCGAACTTCATTGTGTATCCAGTCTTACGCAAATGGTTCAAAACTATTTGGTGATGAATATTCAGTTCCTTAGCAATGTCATGGCTGCTTATATGTCGGTCTTCTTCAATTTTTTTTAAGATTTCATCGACTTTTTCAGTGATTGGTCGACTTGAGCGAGGTGCATCTTTGACATCAAAATTTCCAGAACGAAAGCGAGCGAATCATCTCTTGGCTGTGGCTTTTGATAAAGTATCTTGACCATAGGCATCACAAATTTTTCCACCAGGCTGCGATGCATTCTCACCTTGATCGTAGTGACATTGTAAAATATAGCGGTTTTTCCATAAATTTCACTCATTTTTTAATGAATACAACTTTTGACACAAGTGACTAAATACAATACTGTCCATATGAAAATGGAATGGAATGTCTGTTTGACCCAATCTGATTAGTTTTGCCCGATAAATGACAACGAACACCATCTAGTGGCAAAAAACGCTCAATCCATTTTAGATTGACCAATATTATTAAAGCTAGTATTTTAAGCAATGAGGCGATTAATGAATAGCGGATTAATCCCGGTTACAATGCGTTATTTTCTTGCAAGTATTAGGTTATCCTGCGCATGATTCTTGTTGCCGCTTAGATATAACTCATTGGGTATGAACATTCATTTAATTCTAAATTTTTAAAAATAGGGATCTTTGGATCAATTAACAATCGGCTCTCTTATGCTGATGTTAAAATTGAGTTTAATGACTCCCGGAATCCTTATACTCAAGGATCATTAGTCGTAACGTCATTTATCCTCCCGATAGTAAAAGTCAGGACAAATCTATAGTGGTTGAGTCGATATGAAACGCATATTGTTGAGAATCCTCATATTCATGCAATCGCTTAAGTTGCAAACGGCAATAACTTCATCAAATATGTTCAGATTGAAAGTGGCAGCGTACATATTTGCGCTTTTTTAATTTGTGTGGTCAAACGATTTTCTTTGGAATATTTAAAATTAACAAATCATTGTCGTGGGCGTAGTACTGCAAACTCATCTTCGGGGCTGAGCTCCCCTAGGTGTCACCTTGGTCCATCGACCGCGTCCTCCAATTTTGAAAACCAAGTAGCGTTAGACGAATCTTACCATACTATTTGAGTTTTTACATTTTCATGTTCCTAAAACCTTACTATCATGCTATAAAACTCGATAAAGATTATCCATTTTTAAGATCTAGTTTCAAAGTAACCTCTCATACGAGTATGATCACAGTCGTCTTAGTCGAAAAAAAGTTAAGGGTCATGCATATAGGAAAGACCCGCCTTCAAAACCTCTGCAATTTTTTAAATCCTATTACTTTCAAAATGTCATAAAAATGCTTTGATACCCAAACGGATGTACAAATTCGGGGCATGATTTCAAAAGGAATTTGTGCTTCTATACAAAATCCTAGAAATGGAATTTTCCTCCATAGGATTAAGATAGTATAACTCATATTTGTATAAAATCAAATATTCAACTTACATAGAGTGCATACCAATTTGCTTCGTTATCTTTCTTCAGCAAGATAATGTAAAAATTAGTCAACAGTGGGCTTCGCTGCGGTTTGATCTGCAATACGAATGGAAACGAACATTTTTCCTAGTATACGAGTAAACAAATGCACTTCAAACCAGAAACTTCATAGGTTCCCATGTGATGTTTGCAGATAACACGATATTATTTGACTGATGTTAGTCGAGATAACATTAACCAGGCTTGAAAAAAGATTCAAAATGGTCAATCGAAAACAAATAAGCCTTGATCCTAAGCAAAATAGTATACATGGTATTTAGCCATACGAATCTGCAAAACATCTTTATACATAAAAATAGATACGATCATTTAGAAGTGATTAAGACATGTAATGTAATAACTGTAGACGCGAGACTCTAGAAAATCGGAAAAATTAATATGTGTTTGGAAAATGGAGTGAAAATTTTTGATTTATACGTTAAATTAAGGATAACTATATGTTAATAGCTTTTTTTCTAATTTCGTAAGCAAATTTTCATCTTCTGCTATATTGCTGAAAGGGCAAAAGCAATCCACGGATCTGGAAGTTGATAGAAAATTCAATCAAAAATGCAGTGTCTGGTTCGATATGAAAAGCTCATATACTTATAGAAAACCCATAATGTTTTTATTTTGTAATCTAAGAAAATTCAAATGGCTATAGTTTTGCAAATATGATTCGATTTTCTTGACACTTACAGATTTTATAGTGGACCACCGAAGTACTAAATTTTATTGAATTCAAGGGTATTAACTTTACTGGGGAAAATGTGAAATCAATAAAATCATACAATTATTAAAAATTTTGAGTGAATTTCGATTTCTAAGATATTTGTCGTTGAAGTGGTCATTAGAACTCACCTCTCGTGATTTTTCCAGATTTTTCGGATCATTGGTGTCGAATCTCCCTGGACTCCTTGATGCAAATACTGCAAATTCAAATCTGTTCCAGAAAGCTCCCATGAAAAACTTTCATTCGATTGCCCACCTGACTACATTTGGCGAAACAAGTTTTAAGAATTTCCTTCCCTACATGGGAAGGTCCGCCTTAAGATTTAATAATTTTTTTGATGCAAAAACTTTCAAAACCTTTTAGATATAAAAACTTTGAAAACGGAATCACTTTTATTTCGCTCAAAATAATCATTCAAAAAACTCATTTATATTCCTTGAAATAACAGTACTCCAACAATTTTCATCCTTTAAGGGTCTTTGAATCAATATTAGAAAATTTTATGTTATTTCTGAATGTCTTCGGGCCGGATATGTGAATGCAATTCAGCGTAAGCAAAGTATATTTTATACGACCCAACAGAGTATCGATGTCATGTAAACAAATGCGAGCCCTTGTGGTTCCAATGTCGCAGGTTTACCACAAGCGCGGCAATAAAATCAGTCTCATTACTTAATTGTCACACCTCGTATATGAAACGGAAGTTTCTGAAGAGAAATTGAACTGAAAGAACCCTTCCTGGTGATCTTTTTCGTATTATAGGAATCTTTGTGATGAACACAAGATGCAGGTGAACCATCAAAACTAGAACCTCACGCCAAAGAAATTTTGAAACAGACGAATAATGGCGGGGATATCGAGAATTATGACGAATACGGTCAGGTTGTCTTAAAATTTGTACAAGTAAGGATCTCGGACAAGTGATTAGGCCTTATTGTTGATTGATTGGTAAGGCGAACCTGAAGATGATTTTAATAATTTTCATTTCCTTATTGTGAACGAAGCCATCTCTCGTGCTTGAATTCCAAAGTGTATACAATCCGATGCTTAGATTGATTTTGTATGTCACAAAAAATAAACTAAAATTGATAAATTTGTCAGTTATTTTTCTTCGGGCGTGGATGAAACTATCTGTCGTCCTTGAATTCTAAATTGTATAGAATCCGATGCTTGGACTGATTTTGTATGTCACAAAAAATAATTTAAAATTGATAAATTTGCCAGTTACTTTTCTTTGGGCGCATATTATATCGTCAATAAACGATTGTCCTGTTCTTATTAAAGCTCGAACCAGATCGAGAGTAATACTAAATACAAGTGCCACGGCTATTTAGATGGAATGGAGATTCCTACAAATAAAGTAGTCCCCCTCAGTTCATAATCCTTAACAGATGTGATCATTTGTTGCGCGTTGTAGTCCCCGAATCGACATCATTACGTCACACTTTGAAATACCTGATGGTATGAAACTTCATTATCTGAATGCTTAAAGTTCCCTTTGATATGTAAGAAATTTTTGTGAGGCAGCACGCATGGGAGGTACATTTTCTATCTGCTAATTCGGGAATTAACACTTAAAACCTCTCAAGTCCGCATCAACAAACAACTCACCGAAGCCTTTGACACAAATATCTGTTGCTGTTCAATTTGGCTGTGTAATATGTCATAAAAAGGCTAGCGGTCGATACAAAAGGTACGTTATTTTACAGGTCGAGCCAAGTGGTAGCTTATGCAGACGACATCAACATTTTGTCTCGGCCGTGAACAAGGGCAAAATAACTTTTCCTGAAACTCGACAGGGAAGCAAAACGACAACAACGCTCATGACACAGTTGACGAAAAATACCTCAAATACACAAAATATAAAACTTAGTGAATAAGTATGGAAAAAGTGGGCGAATTTGTGTATTTAGGCGCCAAAATAACGAGAACCGGTAATTAAAGAAAGGAATTGCGCCAACGAATACATCTAGAAATAAAATATTTTATTCAGTTTTGACGATCTTGAATACCGAGTATACAAATCTATGATGAGATTTGTGTTATGCTATGGATGTGAAACATGGACTCTTACACAAACATCCGCAAACATATTGAACGCCTTCAAAACATTGGTCCTGAAGCGAATAATAGGAGGGAAGCTAGACGAGGACCAATGGCGAATTCAATAAAACCATGAACTGTATGAATTTTTTGACGAGCCGGAAGTCTCAACGATTCTAAGACTGCGGAAGCTGCAATGGGCTGGCCGCATGAATCGTATGGACGAACAACGGATACGCAAAAAGATATTCGTTGTGAGAGCTAAAGGGCGAAGACTAGTGGGGAAACCGAGGAAATGCTGATCCGATTCAGTCGACGAAGACAGTTCGTCGCTCGGATCTCCAAATTGGAGGACGCGGTCAATAGACCGAGGTAGTTGGAGACGCTATTTGCAGGAAGCGAAGCCCCGAGAGGGGCTGTAGTGCTACGAAAAGAAAATGAATTCGGGAAATAGAGGATTTTTTTCAATGGGACCATGCGCGGAGTATACGCACTATTGAGAAAATGAATTGCTTTTTATTAATAAGAGTAGTTCGAAATTTGAGATATTATATTCGGGAATTTTACGCGAAATCATACGATCTAGACCAACCTTAATATTTTAACAAATTTTAGTAGTGATTCGCAATTGAAATAAAAATATCAATTTGAATAAAACATCGTATATGCGAAGTGCAATTCCACGTACTCGTAATCGATAAATTGTTGAATTGTGTTTTTTAAAATTATGCAAGTAACAACAAATAGATTACGATCTTATAAATCATTTGAATCACAAAATGTGTTTTGTTAGGCACACAACTTCTGTTTTAATATATATTTAGGCTTGAACTCCTTTCTTATCAATTTTTCAACTAGGCTAAATAATGAAGGACATAATATAGTCAATTATTTTGTTAATTTGGTATCCGCAGGCCAATTCTCTTTTTTCTTTAAACGCCGTCAGGCCTTGCTTTGTTGTATGAGCTGACGTGTTTCGACCCCTTTGAGTCATCTTCAGTATCTTTGAATTTTGACATATGCATGAAGAATTTCAAAACTCCTCCTGATTTTTTCTAGAAATAATGCAAAAATTTAGATTGTACTATTAAATCTTTTTTTAAGTAAATTCGTTGATCATAGGACGACATTCATTAAATTTAATCGGAGGAAAATAAAAATATAAAAGGCTATCCTCCACAATTTTTACTATTTATAAATATGTATTTGAATTGAATTTCATGGCTATTCTATTGATTTTTTTTTAAATACCTTGTTTTTAACTAGCCCATTTTCATATGTTTTATTACCTTGCTTGTTTCGTGATCAAAAAGTGATTAGGTTAATAATTTGTAAATTATTTATAATCTATAAAAGAAGAAAACCTACTTCCAAATGCGCTAGAAAGGATGAAATAACGTTTTACCTCGTTCTCCCCGTTTTAGTTACGATTGATTAATAAGTTTTGCCAATCACTTTTCCAAACGAAGAAACTGATTTAACGCTGACTTCATACACTTTGTATCATCCTTTTTAGTACATTTTGAAGTAGATTTTTTTAAGTTCTGTTATTTCATAGTTTTTATTGGGCACATTCGCCGCCCAACAAACTAATAACTCGTGTTACTGCAGAGTAAACCACGAATTCCCTGTATCTTACTAGCCTGGTAAATAATTCGAATCCATAACTAATTTTATTATTTCATTTTTATTGGTCTTGAATTATTAACTTCGAAAAATTACAATGAATTTTCAATTTGATTAAATTAAAATTAAACAAGGCCATATGCCATATCTAATACAAAATTTTCAATTTTTAGATATGGTTTAAAATGAGAATTAACTTAAATAATTGAATTCCGAATTGTACAAATTTGTAATGATTGAAGGAATGGAATAAAATATAATTATTATTATTTTCCCGAGAAGCAATTGCCATAACCATGTTCTCTGACAGACCTGTTTTTGCCTTCAATAAGCTCGATCATCTGATTCAGTCCATTGTACTGCGACAAATTCATGGTAGAAACCGTCTTCCGCCTATTTTTTTGATCGATAGTTAGCAAACGCGAAAACCCACCTATCATAAAGCTTCCCTATGTTCAATTGTTAATGTAAGACATTGCGTACACGTTCATTCAAATCTCAGTGGTTTCTGCAAACTCACTGTTAATCTCCTATCCTGTACTATGATTTGATGAATTTTCTCGATAGATTCGGTAGTTGTCGTCTCAACGAGGCATCCAGAACGTAGTTCGTAATCAACCCGACTAGAGAAAATTTCAGGTTAAGATCCGATCTGGATCAAGATTGCCTGAAGTATCATCAGGAAGGGATCAGGTTTTCTTCTCAGCATATGATAGTATTTGTCACACCGCCCATAATCCGCAGCGGATAAGCTGAATAGACCTATTCCTCTGATTAAAGCAAAAAATTTAAAAAAAAATCTGTTCTTTAGAAGAAGTCTTACATTTACGCAAGTCAGAACCCTTTGTGATACCTCTATGCGAGAAGTCCAACACAACTTACCCACGCACAAGCACTATGTGGTACTCTATATGGTACCCTGTCATAGTGCTACCAAAACTTCCACTG
The DNA here is from genome assembly GCA_963969285.1 of Odontomyia ornata. Classification (NCBI taxonomy): domain Eukaryota; kingdom Metazoa; phylum Arthropoda; class Insecta; order Diptera; family Stratiomyidae; genus Odontomyia; species Odontomyia ornata. Next base: position 203,192,111 of record OZ017742.1, on the reverse strand, counting down.
CTTGACTATTTGCTTGCCTAAGACTGAGTTTTCGGTTTGAGAGTGTTAAAGGCTCAGACATATTCGATCTGAAAAGTGAATGTTTCACAAATTAATTAGATAGTGTGCGCTAATCAGTGGAATTTTCACTAACCTCATATATCATATAAATTTTAATAATTGATAATCTAACGTGAAAAAATTCACTATCTTTTAGTGAAACTATATTTCACTGAATAAATGAGTGAAATATTGACTAATTTGCTTTAAGAGAGTAGAGATGAGAATCATATCATACTTATAACCTCATAAGCATTTATAAAACACTAAAATAATTTAGTTTTTCAATAATACAAACACACAACGTAATTTTTTGATGGTCGCTTAAAAGAAGTCTTCACAACTGTGAAGCGTTTTAGAATATGCCTAAAGGAATCTATCTTCTTCATAGGGCCTGTATAATTACTAAATATTTTATTTATTTCTTTCTTTCAAATATTTGGCAATTTGAAATTTTTGAAAAATTTCTTTCAAATGTTTGGCAAACTAAAAACTTGAAAAATTTGTGGAGAGTAAAACACATTTCACTTTCAATAAATGCATATGCTGAAAAGGAAACTAAACTAAGTTCATCAATTATATTTTTATTTTTATATTGTGGAGGTAAAAGACTCAATTTTGTACTGAAATCCAATTGAGGAAAATGGATACGATTCTGACTCAAATGAAGTGCTGGAATCACAGTTTCCAATACGAAATTGTAATAAGGTACTGATCAGATGACTATATCAAAAGGATTCGGTACTGTGTGCAATCAAGTCCTGATCAGACGGCGAAATCAAGGTGCATGATACTGTATTCAAATCAGGAACGGATAAGATAACTGTATCCGAGGATCCAGTACTGCACTGAAATCAGCGCCTGATCAAATGCCCGTACCATGGATATGGTACTGAACTCAAATCAACTACTGGTCACATGGCTGTGTTAAGGTATATATTGTAGTATTTGATCTGGTCCTTATCATAATTTGGAATACTTGTTATAATTTCTAGTCGGGAGGACTCGTGCCACCTTTCTTAACCCTAAAAAGATAACCATATGAAAACATTCAAAAAAGATAACCATACTCTTCAGAGGTGCACGATTTTCTAACGCCCCTAATTCACGCTAATAATTTGTTTTTATGCAAATAATCTAGTAATTTTATAGTTCCTGTATACTTTGCAAAATAAAATGCATTTTGATTACAATTAGGTATAATTCAAGTAGTTTGAAACATAAATCACAAAATCTTTTGAAACACTGACAAAAATCAACAGTCTTCTGCTAGAAGGAATAAATTCTTAAACAATATCACAAAATAAATATAATTTTTACAGTTTCGTAATTCAAAATTTTATCAATCTCAAGTAAGAAATTTATACATAATCACGAATTTTGTAGACTGTCATGGCAGACGTCATTTTTGTGTTCGTCACAAACTGTCTTTTTGCACTTGACACAAGTCAACTTCGATATTCTTTTCTTCTTTGAGGTGTAGTAGCTACAGTAACGCCTCTTCTTCTATCAGTCTGTGGAGCAGTTCTTGGAAGAATATTTTCTATGTTGCTTCGACGTATCTTGGCAAAGTTGAAGCTTGAAGTCTGCTTCATCTACAAACATCCGTCATAAAAAAAGATTGATCCTATTTTATTGAGATTGACTGTTTTTCAATTCCTCAGGAATCTCGCGTTTGTTAGATCTGATAGTACCAACAAAAGGGAGCTTGCATGGCTCCTGAAGAATTGACTTTGCAAGTGGTACCGAAGTAAACCAATTGCCACAGGCTATGTTTCGATTTGTGCCATAAATAGGGCGAGAAAACTCTTTTTAAAATAGTATTCCCCCTGAGGCAGTCCATGAGTGTTCGTGGATCTTCCGATATATGGTATTGCATTCATCATGTACTAAGTTCCCCTATCGCACATTATAGGGATTTTTATGCCGTATTTATTAGGTATATTGGAATGTAAATTCTGAATGGCCATCTTCCTCGAAATCCCAGCAAATGTTCGTCGATAGTAACGTGACTACCTGGAGAATATTTTGTCTGTCATTTACAGTGACAAAAACTGTTAGCAAAAATTTAATTAATTTTACAAATGTACAAAACAAATTGTGTTAGTTAAAATCTCACATTTTTTATTGTTCTAAATAGTATGTAGTCAACCAAACGGAATAATTTCCGTTCCCGTCGGACTAGTACGTCGTATAACTCCTTTTGCGTTTAAAACAGCTTTAGCTGAGGCATATTTTTAATTAAATTATTGAGCAGCGTGTTGTCTATTGTTCTGCAAGCGTGTTAGGTTGCTTTCCAGAACTCGTCTAATGTTTTGGGCTGACTGAACTTTTCAGAATAGACCACAAATGCTCAATAGGATTTAAATCAGGTGACAGTGGTGGCCAGTCCATAGTCGTTGTATCGTTGTTTTTAAGGAATTTTTTTTTTGGAACTCTCGAAGTGTGTTTCAGATCATTGTCCTGCATGAAAATTACGTTTTTCTTCTCGCAACCAAACTTCTCCAAGCTGGGCAGAACGAGTCTTCTAGAATATCGATACAATCAGTCGCCTTCATTATCCCATCATGGAAAAAACCACCGAATTGTAACGTGTTCAAGTCGTTTATTTCCTTTGGGGGTTGTTTTGGATTTACCCATGTCCATTGCCGCCCATCCGAACCTATTCGGTTAATCTTGTTTCATACGATGTGACCACTCCCCAGTGCGCAGCGTTCCAATTCTTATGTTTTTTCGCAAAATCTAGACGTTTCTTCTTATGTGCTGGATTAGGTAACGGTTTAAATTCCCTTCGACAATTTCACACTGTTTCGTTGCAGACAGTTATTCCAAGATTGTTCTTAAGCTCTGTGTTGACCTGTGTCGCATTGTCTGCTGCTCCCGTCAAGATGAGTTGGTGCACATTACGTTTGGTTTCTGGGGTAAACTTGGCCCTTCTTCCTCCTTTGTTCTCTTCTACAGCAATATCAAATGTTTTTTTTTTTTCATTTTCCAATAGGCACATTGAATTTGGTGGCTATCAAGCGAACGAGATTTGATTTACGAATTTCTTCCTTAATAGTCTTCCTTGTGTCGCCGTTTATTTTTTTCTCCATCTAAACACCAAATATTACAAATCTTTTATTATAATATGTAATTCACTCACAAAAATATTTCTATGTGCTCTATAATTTTAGCTCTAGCTATCTTTCTATCTCAAATTATCGTGTAAGCCAAAAAACTGTTCAAACTCAATTGATCACCCCTCTAAAGAGAATGACGGAAGATCCCACTGTTATTGTTTTCTGAAAGGATAAGCAGGTATTCATACAAATATAGATATTGCCTGCATCGAATTTTCCGAACCCTTTTTTTTGTTTCACTGATAAGATGGTAGATTAGGTAAAATCGTGAACAGTTTTTGAGTCACTGTACTTATAAAAAGAGCCCAAACCTTTCTTACGGATACAAAGGGATCTTCTTGTCGAATAAGGGCACGTAAGGATTTATCATCCATTCTTAGTCATCTAATCAGGAAATCAAAAAAATCCCTGCTCATCACAGCCACACACCTTGTTTCTGAGAAAGTTCTGTTAACTCTTCGTTCGATAGATGCAATCAAAGCTAGGATATCAAAGAAGGCTCGAAGTTCTTTAGAGTTGGTGTCTCCAAAAGTGGCATTGGTCATATATGCACGACTTTTTATTGCGATTTCAACATTTCCACATTGATTTCGACGGTGATAAATTAAAACATTATACTGGGTCATATACATTATGGCATATCCTTGTCGTGTCTCGGTTTGCGCGAATAATTTTTATGGCAGATTTTCTAGCATGATTACGACCCTTAAAAGTAGACCAGTATTGTCTATTCTTACCTTGAAAAATTGCTTGATTAGGGATACGAGAGTCATGCTCTGACATTCCAGAAGGCTCTGAGGATACAAGCTGAAAAAAATATTTTTCGCCCGAAGCATTCATTATCTTCTCTATTGCCTCATTATCGATGAATTCATTTTCATAGCCGCTCTGTCACTTTCCCGACATTCATCCCCATCGCTCTCGTCTACTCTGCCCAATATGGCCGTCAATGATTTCCTATTTATCATAATTATTGTGCAAAGTATTTTCCCTCAAAATCATAAAACTCTAAACACTAATGCACTTTCCATAGAAAAAAAACAACCTTAAAAGTTACACAAAAGATAACCATACGCCTGGCGTGCGCTGCTTATAACAGCTGTCCTATATGCACCAAAAGGTTGAAACAGCCACGTCAAGAGAGCTAAGATCACTGACTGATTTGGTTATGAATCACGAGCTCATTCGCCCCCTGAGCGCCTCGGCGACGTAGGTTATCTTTTAAGAGTTAAATTCAAAAACCCTCTGTTTGGCTACTGAATATTATGGAGAAAAACCCTTGAATATTGAATCACTTTCTTCTTTGAAATAGAATTATTCATTTGATGAGCGCCTGTTTTTGAATTTTACCATTTTCATGCAAGCAACCGAGGCCTCTTTTCCAAGAAGCTGTCAAACATATACTATACTGAGACCAATCAAAGAAGGAACAGATCTACTGCATCATATCTGGGTCAGCCCGGAGAAGCATTTCATCCCACTCTCGTAGATAAAAATCAAATTTTTTTTTTCAACAAGCGCATAAAGATCTTTTAATTTTTTGTGCCCATGACTTAATTTAGGTATCGTAATATACTATCAAAAATACTATCCTGAGAAAAATTAAAATCACATCAAAAAATTGAAATCACTTTTTTTTGGAAATTGATTTCATGAATTCATTGTGTTTACAAAATATTCTGTAATGATGTTTAAAAGGTTCTCGCGCATTCAAAGTTTACCGAAGGAAATCTTAATCAACCTCTCGTCGGTTAAAGACATGAAGTCTCGGTACGTGCCAACGAACTGTACCTCACAGGTCAACTAGACCGGGCACCCTTAGTCTACTCCAAGGTGGCTGCTTGCAAGCTAGCTATTTCGGAGAGAAGTTTCGAGCGCAGGTCTTCGCGAGTAGACTAAGTCCGGATACAATTTGTCGGCCACCAAGTCTAATACCCGTTCAAAACGCGTTCAGCAATTTCCCTTAGAAAAACAATTTGTCATTACTTTTCGTCAGCCTTCGCGAGGCCTTTCATCGCTTCACCACAACCAAAGTCAATCCCCTCGTTCCCGATTCCAGTATCGACGTGGTGCCGGAAATACTCTACTCAAATTTTAAATGACGTGCTCTACGCTAATAAAAAAAACACAAACGATGGCATTGTGTAACTTAACCGCATAACCGAACCGATCATTTGCGGATTTAAACGAAATTCCCCCCTTTCACCGCATACTTACCTCTCGTCTTCGTCTCCTCCTGAAAAAAAAACTAACTACTGGAAAGCGAAATGATGGTTAAGCAAGCAATTCATTCTTGTTTAAGGTATTGTAAAATAATTTTTTTACAACACCCTACTAAAATCGTGAACTGTCTATCTGTCTGTCCGGTTGTACCACAGCAAGTTTTCTCGCAAACCACATAAGCTAGAAATATAAAACTTGGTGAGAAGGTCAAAAGTGGTGCCCTCCAATATAAAATAATTTTTATAAGGTTTTAAAGGGGATCCCTCCTACATGGGGTGACCCTTAAACAAATTTTTTTTCTACCAAATGTAGTGGATATGGGTATCAAATCAAAAGTCTCGATGAGAACTTTTCAAAAAAAAGTCAAACTGACACTTTTCACTTCAAAGGGTGTAGGGGGGAGGGTAAATGTACGAAAAATGTTTGTCCTAGCCCCCCCTCCCCTCGTGATTGGACATCTTTGGACAGAAAAATCTGACAAATATATGAAAGTAGGTCTTTATGCGTACAAAGGCAACAAATACCTCAGAAATCAAAACACCATCAAATTTGTTAAAAATAATAGTACATGTTACGAATTTTACATTTTCATATATGAAATCGAACATGGTCCTTTTAATTTACCAAAAACTACCTAAATTTTGTGATGTAAAATACATGTTTTCTGAAAGTTTCATAAAAGTTGAGCCATAAACAGTTAAGTTATAGACAATTGAAAATTTATCAATTGCAAACAATTACACATGATACTGTTTAAATATACGTTCGAAAAAGACCCAAACTCTACAGATATGTAAGGAATTAGATGAAAATTTTAGAAATAATTTCTAACATTTATATCTTATGATGACACCTCAAATATAGAGGTCAGCACCCTGAAAATAAAATTGTGGCAAATCAAAATACATAATAACAATATGTTAATTTTCCGAGCTCAATTCATGGAATTTATGTATGATTCAAGTTTTGATATTCAGAAAACATTGTTTGATTTTCTTATAATTTTACAATATATCTGCCAGGATCACTCTCCTGCTACTTTTACTTGTATTTTACAACAATAGTATGAATATATAAATTATTTCACTTCGTAATGCTTTTTAATATAAATCTAAATTGTCATACGCAGAAAAAAAAATTAACACAATTTGTTTTCATTTGTATTTGAATATTTCATCAAACTTTCATAAATAATTTTAATGTGCCACACAGTGTGCTTTTTCGTTTAATACAATTGGAAAGAATGTTCTATGGTTACGATACAATTTTGACGATTTATGAAAAAAAACAAATAAGTTATAAATATTCCATTTAAATAATTTTTGTTTTTTTGATTTCATAACAGTTATGAATTAAATGTACCGTAATTGTTTAAGAGGTATAAAAATATGAAATTATTATAATAAAGTTAATAGTTATTTTTATTCCTTGATATTGTATTGTTTTTTCTCAATGCTTTTCTAATTTAGTTTTTATTTTAACTTTTTTTTCATTTTAAATAAATACATTCAAACCATGGTTTAAATTATCAAGGAGTAATCATAAACCCTTCAAGAGTGTTGTTTTTGTGTTTCAAAAACCGCATAGAACATTTAGTTATAGGAAAAAAATTTGTCGTGTAAATATATATGGGAAACTAAAAATAGGTAAATGTTTTTTTATATACCAATGTTAAACGAAAATACATAATTGCGTGTTGTTTTTCGTTTTCTTTCTACTCAATCAAAAAATAAATAAAATTTAAAACAATTCGTTCTGTAACATACTCTCATAATTTTTTAGCTTTGCCAATATATTATATTCGATGTCTTCAAACAGTTATTTACATTTTTAAGCTTTTTAACAAATCATATCAAAATATCTAAACGCGACAACAAAAATTTCGTACGTTTTTTTTTCATTCAGTTTTTCTCTTTTACTTGTCATGTAACTAAATTTATTACCACACATGATATATCACTAAATATAAATAATAATATAATGATAAGAAAAATATGAGGAGGGATGGAGAAAACAACTTACAAATATGAAATGAAAAAATATGTATTTGTGAAAATACCATCTAAGTAAATATGGAAATATCGATGGAAAAAATCGACTTGTATGTGGAAAACGGTGCGTATATAAGCAAATCCGCTCAAAATATGTTTGGCAAATTGAAAAAAAAAATTCAGATAAGTTTAAAAACGACAGCAAATTTTTTTTTTTTTTTGTAAATGATCCAAAAAAGGTAAGGTTCATCGCGCGTAAGACATATCCTCAGCTAACTAGGGTACAGAAAAGATTTCATGTCCCTTGAGTCCATTCTGGGACTAGAATGCAGACTGAAAAAAAAGCTGCAGTATGGTGCGGGTTTCAGGGCTCAAATAGAAACTTAAGCCGTTCATTTCTCCAGTTTTTGCACGAAATGTTGGCTAACAAAATTTATGCTCCGTGAAAGCCCAGAAGCATCACTCCTCAAATTCAGTAGTTCACATGCAATATCGTCTCGAAATTCTAAATCACACATATTATTATAATCAGCTTCAGTAGACGGCTTAGTTACAGTATGACCTCTTTTTGATACTACTTCTTGGAATGACGCTTTGTGTTTTGTAGATATTGTTAAGACATCACGCCTGTCTTTCCACTTCTTACAAAAACAAATGCGCCCTTCTATAATTTTTTATCTATTACTATTTTGGAATTACATTTCCGATTTCTGCGAAGTGTTTCCACAACGTGCGCTTTATCTCTGTAAAGAGAGGCGGCTAACTGGACACTATTGTAGTAATTGTCCATAAAAATAGTATGCCCTTTTCCTAAATATTACTCTTAACAACTTGTAAACAACACAAAAGGAGTGGCCATCTTCATTGGTTACTGTATTTTTTTCACTGAGAATCAAAATATTTAACACAAATCCATCAGGTGTACACAGTTCGTATATCTTGATTCCATATTTTGCTCTCTTCTGTGAAATATATTGCTTGAATGTCAGACGTCCTTTCCACAAGAGTAAAGCTTCGTCAATGGATATGTTTTCATCCGGATGGTAAACACTTTGAATATTACGAAATTGAAATCTTTCCAACAGATACCCAAAAATGACCCTTAATTTTTGTTTTCCGTCTCAAACAGCTTTTTCGTAGATAAGCTAATCGTTTCAGTGATCATTTCATCACGCATGTGTCGTGAAAGTGGTTTTGGTGATGTGGTTTTCTAGTATATGAACGTGAACTTTTAGAGTTCAGGAAACTTCGCTATCATTTAGTTATAATTACCCATCATTTGTCATAATGATGGGATTTTTACCTGAGTTACGCAGTTTGAGTGTTCGACCGCCACCAAGCGTGTTGATTCAGAATTTTTATTATCTCTAGTTCGGAAAAATTAGTGCTCCATCATCTGACAGTGTCCCGACTGCAGAGGTGAGCTAGTTTTGAGTAGACCGCAGTAGTGAGCGTGTCGTTTTATTCATTGACTTCTCCAAGTAGAAAGGTGGTTTTATTGTCCAGTTTGAGCATATGACTGCTTACAAAGAATGGATATTAGAAACTATTTCAGCTGTAAATACTCTTAAGTAATATAGATCAATTTAGTATCATCAATATATTCATTCAATTATGCATTTTCACTCAAGTACTGTGCTGAAAAAAATGAATAATACCAAGATTATTTCCTCAACATGTAATAATTTTTTTTCGGATAAGTGAAACTAAATAATTGTGATAAAAGAAAGTTTTGAAAAATAAGAGAAAAGAAGCTTTGAGGTAGAAAATGTGAAGATGGATAGGTGTATTTTATACTGCAGACTGCTTGACAGTTTTTGTAACTTTTTTAACGCTTCAACTGCAAAAAAAGAAAAGCAAGTGATCGTCGTAGTAGTGACGAAGACGAACCTGCAGGTACAACGAAAGATGAAGCCGTCTCAAACGTCATTAAATCATCCACTCGTCCAATAGCTGCATTTTATCTTGCGAACAATCAAAAGGTGCAGAAACATTTCAAAACGATTTTGGCACATGGGTAGGATCATCGGATGTAATGACGAGTTCCCAAAAGATGAATATTCTCAAAAACCGTTGGAAGCCACCGGAAAGCTATGATTTCAGTAAAGATGCTGAGAATTTGCAAAGAAAATTTCATCATAGCTGGTTAAAAACTTATGCACCTTGGCTTGCATACTCAAAGAAGTTGAAAGGAACACTGTGCGGATATTGTGTGCTATTCCCATCGAAAAATGTAGAAGATGTCCTGGGAACACTGAAAGTGAAATCAATCACTCGCTATAAAAACATGCACGACTACTGTAGAAGCCATGTTTCTGGAAATTGACACAAAGAAGCCACAAGTTCAGACAAATTTTTTATGGAGCAAACCCCTGTAGATGTGGTTATGGTATCTGGTTACCAAAAAGTGATTGAAGAAAACCGAAAGATCATTTCATCTATTATTCAAAGTATCAATTTTTGTGGGACTCATGACCTGTAATTGAGAGGAAAACAACTGCACCAAGGTAAGGTAAAGATAAAAGCATAGCCGTTTTCAAGATAAATTTTGTAAGCATAGTTCATGGATTAGAAAAATTATCAGAAGAGGGAAATTCCGCTACCAGGAATATGGCTTTTCAATTGAGCTATGCCGCCAAAAATACAAAATCAATTATGTGCGTTGTTTTGATTGCACAATATTCTGCTTCATTGGAGCCTGTAGCAAATGCTTTGCAGTCGAAAAGTCTAGATCTTTTAAAGTTCTCCAGTCACATTAAAAATATTAAGTATCGTTAAAGAACACCGTGAAAATGCAGATGCCAAAATCAAAGATATTCTATCTGCTGCCAGTGAAATTACTGATCAAATTGACGTGGAATTACAGCTGCCTAAAATCGTTGAGCGACGAAAAAAGCGATCGAATCTCCCTGAATCAAATCCTGCTGAGTTTTGGAAAAGAACAATACTCATCCCATATTTAGATTCTTTGATTACTTCACTGGAACAACGCTTTGCAGAAAAGAACGTACTGGCCTTTTCTTTATCATTACACCCTTTCAACAATATGACAATCGAAGACTTCAAGAATAAATTGCATTGACCTTACCCGCCAACTTTTACGATTTACATAACTGAGGACCGCTTAAATGGTAAATAATTTTGTTGTCAAAATAATTATTACGAGGCTGATTCCTTTAAAATATGCAACGCCTTGTTTGTGAAAGTAATATACATAGTAATTTCCAGCTCTTTGTATGTTGTGTTTACCGAGATCGGAATTTCGAAAACAAATACTGGATAAATTTACCGAAGATCCGCGATGACTTGCACTTGTATGAATAATTTTACTTTTGACATAAATAAATGGGCTTTTTCACACGGAAATGGCACTCACCCATAGTCAAACAGGTTTCGCGCTTACGCCCTTATGTTTACACATTGCATAGTTCATCCAAGCTGTTTTTGAATACGATACACGTCTTGCGAGTGTATGTGTCAAAAGGATCTTTTGATCGTTAAACATCGTGCGTACAACATGAGAGACAGAGAGATAAGCGATTGAGAATTGATGTTTTAACCTTGAATTGTGCACGAGGTAATAAAAACTGGAATGAAAAATGTATTTTATGATTGTTAAAGTTTGTCGATTCCAACTTCTATTGGATTTATTTGAATCCTCCGTGTTTTTCCGCTTTCTGAAAAATATATTCCAAATTTGAATATCTTTTTTAGTCGCATATTTTTCTTGATGTGTTGTAAACTTGCTTATTGTAATGTGATTCTATGAAGATTATGCGTGATGTTAATTTTCTATGGATTCACAATAGGCAATTTAACTTTATTGAAATCGTGATATTCCCTGTGTTGTTTCCTAAAATTGAACATGATCTCCGCTTTTATAAATTTATTAAATAACGCGTAGCTTCTCTCGTTCACGCATCCATTTTTCCATGCAAATTAAAGAAAGGCAATCGTTGCATGACGACCACCATCTTCACCGAATGTTCAGTTCGGAATGATTACCGGCGTTTGTATAAAATTTCCCCCACCAAATGCTCAACAAAATGCGTTTGTGTATGTGCGTTACGCTCGTTCACCCTAAAAAATGTTGGCGTGTTTTTACCATCAGGTTCCCTCAATGCCTCTCACTCTTCTTGCCCATATAACCTGTTTAACGCTCACTTTCACGCTGCGTCTGAAAAAGCCCAATGATATCGTTTTGTGGTTCGGTCGATGACGAAAGTTTAGTGCCCCCCCTAAAAGAAATTCTGGCTACGCCCTTGTTGATAGACGTTGCAGTCAACAATGCTACTCTCCTGGCTCGAAACTACTCAACTTTGTAGACGCGCTAGAGTTTCGACGTAGCATTGCACGAACATTACTTCAAAAATACGGTAATGATAAGCAGCGCCCGGGACCTAGCAGATGAGTTTCTACGAATGTACCTACTTCAGTGCGAAAGCATAACGCCGAGCACGTGATGGGAAGGGCACTAAATAGATTGCGATGTGCCCATTTCAGAAGCCTAACAGTAACTTTTGTCAAAAATGTGAAGTCAATTTACATTCTAAATGTTTCTCTGCATTTCATTCTTTATAATTTGGTGCAAGTTTTGTTGAAAATAATAATTGGTAATAAATACATTATATTGTTGTTTTATTTACTTATAAAGAATGGAGTATAATTGCTCGTTGTTTCGTTTTCGAAATACCTAGTTATCGCGATTTTTATTTTTAATAAAACTATTAAATACTACTAATGCAACTTATAAACATGAACATATCTCGATTCAGCTAGAACCGGAGTTCCAAAATAGTTCTGAGCATATATGGGTTTATGTATTTTTTACTAAATACTTCCTTAAACAAATACCTTTTTTTTTTAATAGACAGAAAAATTAATAATCATCCCCATTGTGCGCATAAGGCGCTTCAAAAATTTTAATATTCCCCGTTTTTTCTACATAAATCACGCATTTATATAGACTATTTTGATAAAAGCCATGCTTGACAAGAATTCACAAGTTTTACTCAATTTCTTCGAAGTGTTACTTTTGTATTGAAAATTGATACTTTCGTCGTTTTGAAAAGTGTGAATTTTCACTTAAAAGAAATGTGTGGCTTTAAATTTGGAAAATGTGTGAAAATTAGAACTTTTATTTTGAAATGTGTAATTTTTAGGGTTTTGTAAAATAATTTTACAAAACCCTACTAAAATCGCGTCCTGTCTGTCCGTCCGTCCGTGTGTCCCAGTAATTTTTCTCGCAAACTAGTTAAGCTAGAAACATTAAATTTTGTATGTAGGTGTAAAGTGGTGCTCTCTTCAAAGTTCAACTATAAAAATTTGTTATAAGGTATTTAAGGGTGGGGGGTCCCCATAGAGGGGAGTGTCCCTCAAAATAAATGTCATCAAAGGCAGCCGATATAGGTCTCAAATGAAAGGTCTTGATGAGAACTTTTGAAAACAGTCCTTCAACTGACATTTTTTGTTTCGAAGGGCCCACAGGGAGGGGAAATACATGAGAAATTTGTGTACCCCCTCGCGATTGGACACCTGTGATCAGCAAAATCTGAAAAAAATTATGGAGGTAGGTGTTTATGAGCACAACAACAACAAATACCTTAGGAGTCAAAATTCCCCCAACTTTGTTAATAATAGTATGATCTTAGAATTCCACATTTTCCCCAATAAAATCGTATAGGCAACCTTAAACACAACGAAATCCAATATGTAATAGTCTTATAAAAGTCCTTATATTGTGTAAGTTTGATGGAATTCGAATCATATACACGGAAGTTATAGCCGTTTAAAATTTCTCCAATTACAACAATAATAACACATGATTTTGGTAATTTATGGACACTGCAGCTTCGATTAGATCTTCTTGAAATTCTCAAATAAGATCAACAGCATAAAAATTATTGGGAATTCATGATTTGAGTAATTTTTACTATTTTGCAACAAAATGGCGACCGTTGAAAATAGAGAAACAATGAATTTTCTTTTAAACGTGCACATATCTTTGTCATGTTTCTTGACTTCATTTGTTGCTGGTGACTGCATTTCTGAGAAGTTGGATACAAAACCCTTCTGATATGAGCTACCCAACTTGTATATTTGAAAATTGTGAATCTTAAAGTGGAAAAAGTCAGTTTTTATTTCAAACGATTGAGTAAGCAGGAGAGTGCTCCTGCCAGCAGGTCTTTGTAACCATCAAAGGGTTAGAAACAAGTTTTCTAATGGCGTGAATCGATAACTTGAATAATTCATCCAATACTTGGATATGAAATCGTTCAAATTTATACAAAAGATGCACAGTTTCTTTCATAAGCCCGGTGCAGCCGCCATTTTAATCTAGCTTAAATGATTTTTCTGAATGCTCGGCCGATTGAACATGTTCAAGTTAAACACTATTCCTTAAATTTTCATGAAAATTGAAAGAAAATAAAAGTGCCTAAGTCAATTTTAAATATATATAGGGTTTTCCAATAAGAGGTGTTATTTTGAATAGATCTTGTGATTTAACACCTTGCGACTTCTTCCTTTGGAGCCACGTAATAGAGGAAGCCTACGCCAGTAGCCCAGCGTCGATTCAAGATCTCAAAGATGAGGCTATCGAGGACATAGGGCAGCCACTTTGCGATTTGGTTATGGAAAATTTCATGAAGAGGGTATGGTCCTGTAAGCGTGTCGTAGTGGTTATTTGCCTGATGTTCGTTTTTTCTATTAACGGCATATCTTCTTCTTTACAATAAAATAAAGATCCGATCATTTATATTAAAAAATGGCATTTTTCTTTTAATATTAAAATAACACCTCTTATTGGAAAACTCTATATCAACCATAAACACGTGTTATTGTCGTTGTAATTCCATATAATTGAAATGGCTATAACTCACTTGATTATGATTCGATCTCAATTAAATTTTGTGAACATATATATCTTATGTCAGTCTATATAATTTCAAGAAGTTTAAAGGTACCGTTTTGGTTTTATGGGCAAAAATGTAAAATCTACAAATCATACTATTATTAACAAAGTTGAACGAATTTGGATTTCTAAGGTATTTGTTGCCCTTGTACTCATAAAGACCTACGTTCGTGATAATTTTCAGATTTTTCGGCTGAAAGGTGTCCAATCGCGAAAGGGGGGACACAAATTTTGCCTTCATTTTGCCTTCCCCTAGACCCCCTAATTCATAAAATGATTTTTTATTTCAGATTATAAGAGTTCTAACCAAGACCTTTCATTTGATACCCCACTCGACTACCTTTGATGAAAAAAAATTTTTAAGGGCCAATTCGTTATTAGGGGGGACCCCCTTAAAAATTTTTTAAATTTTTGTTAAGTCCTTAACTTTTGAGAGACCACCACTTCTGACCTTTTCACAAAGTTTGAGCATTCTAGCTTCTATAGTTTCTGGGGAAATCAGCTGTGACGCACGGACAGACGGACAGACAGGTCGCGAAACTAGTAGGTCTTTGTAAAAAAATTTTTAACAAAGACCTATAAATGGAAAATTTTGAAATGAAAATTGGACGTTCGAAATGAATGTGTACTTTTATCCTAGAAAAATTGAATTTTAAATTCACTAAACCTTTAGTTACTGCAAGATTTTTAATGCTTTTTGTGAAAATAGAAAAAGACGTAAGGCGAAGGATTTTTGGCTTCTGATTATGAAGAGGTTCTTGTGCTACTTTGATATGAACAATAAATTTCTATGGTTTTAACTACGGCCACCATTACCTCCATAGGTTATTTGTTGCGGCACCCTGTCATAATGAACACTGTCACCGTTATGTTTTATTGAACTTCCTTCTATAACATCTGGCACTAAAAATTGCCTCCGCCTTGTTGAATATGTTTTGGTCGCCGTTAATATTAAAAATAATTTCGTCTTCACATCTTTTACAATTACGTAGAATGAAATGATAATTTGGGACGTTTTTCTCTCGCAAAGCACTCAACGAGTTGATCGACAATGACGAATTTATTGATTTATGTCAACAATTATAACGCATTTCGGTCGCATGATTAGTAATAATCGAAATTCAGAGAACACTTCCTATGGCTTTCTTTCGTAGGTTTTCAATTTTTGCATAATTTTTATAAAATTTTGTCGATCCACTTTTACGTGACCTTTGAGATTTTTCACATTTGCAACAAGTTAGACAAGATTTTTGGCGATAGTGTGCGATGTTCGGTACGTACGTACATATCATTATTTGGCGTCTCTTTCTTAACACGTTCGAACTTTTCTCCCTTGTTTAGCATCAAGACTCGATTTACGTTGATGGTAGCAATTTGCTGCCATCTCCAACAGCTGAGTTTTTCAGACTTGGTAAATCCGATAAGTTGAACTAACACAATCGTCAACCTTCCGATGAGGCTCTCCGCAGAAGTACGAGTATACTTTAATTATACTCTGTAAGTGGTAGCAAGAATTTAGTTGTCTCTTTCAGATCCCCACACACGGCATTCTCTTTGCAAGTGAAGTTATCATGCAAGGTCATTGGATTGTGAACGTTCGCAGTGGTGTTGCTCGCCACAAATACGCCAAGTACATCTCACGATAAAAAGATAGTCTGCCCATAAATTGTTGTGATTTGTAAAAATACTGCATGTGCTTGAACGTCATTTGTTATTATTTTGAAGGCAAAAATCCGCTTATTATATTCAATTATTTAATCATATAATCGAGCGTGCAAAAATTTAAATTTTTCATTTATACTTAACAAATTCATTGCACAGTGAAGGTTACAATCCGGCAAAAAGTTTGAGCTATTCGAAATAATGAGACCAAAATAATGTTTCATTAAAAAAATTACATTTGATTCCTAAGATAAAAATGTTAAACATTTAAATTAAAGATCTAGAAATATTTGCACGATTTATCATTGATAACCAGAGCAATACAAAATTAGGGGAAGATTACGTGGAAATAGTTGTATTTCAAAAATAGGGGAGATACTTTTTCATAAGGTGATCAAGGATGCTTACAGTCAACATTGATTGAGTTTTCATACAGTTGCGCAGGAAATCAGCAGCAGAGAATTTAATTTACCAAATAACTTGTTAAAATAAAAAATTCGTGTGCTGCCTTTGAAAAAAATTGTAGAATTAATTAGGTCCAAATGTATTCTAGATCTCTAAGTTGCATTTTTGTGTTTTTCTCCCATTTCACATTCAGACGACAGAAATATTCATGCGCTTCGCGTTTAAATTCCAGTGTGAACTAAGATTGTTGGTGGAATATCGGTATTTCAAAAAATATACCGATACATATCGTCGATATTATTTAAAACGATGTATCGACAACTTGATACATAAATTAAGATATCGAAGTCGATGTGTTTTACATTAGAGTTGTACATTTTACTTGAAATCTATATCGCCTAGAGGGCACTCCTATCTTGAAATTCATTCAGTTTCTTTATGTTTAGTTACATTTTAAAATAAAAATTAATTATGCGAGAGAACGTCTTTCTGAACTAGGTGCCGAGCAGTTTAAAATGCAAAAACCGGGCAAATGCGAATTGAAATCGTGTGGAGAGGGTTCCCTGCGATCAATTTTGAATCTAGTAGTTTTTTTATGCCCGACACAAATTTTTTTGTTAAATCTGAAAAGTATGTCTATTGCCAAACGGCAGAAGGAAATCGCAGACCATAGACTATTGTTGAATTCCATCTTGTGAATATGTAGACTAAGCCCGATCGCTGGAAGGTATTCTGAATTTTCATTTTTTGATATGTTCTTATTAATATTGAAGTCTCTTCATTAATTTTTTGTTAGGACTGAAAGCGCTGATGAAGCATTTGAATGCATTTTTTGGAAGAAATTCGAAATATTTATTTATATGTATATGGTTGAGAATGGAGCACCAAACGAATGAAATGCAAATTTTTTCCACATTATTAAAAAATTGACGAGGCTATGTTCAAACCAGAGACTTCTTATTAATTTCCCTTATGGATGAACTCTTTTCTATATTTTTTCAAAATTTTAGGCTCGACTCTCGTTGGCGGCAACGAGATTTAGTTCGAGTGATTCTTCGGAGGGATTATAAGTCCGTTTAGTTATGGTACGTGCTGGTTTTAAAAATCAGAACGTATCGCGGCTGGGTGGACGGACACACGGCCAAAAGGTGATACTGACCATATCACCTTATGGAGTGTCGATACATTTGATCATGATAATGAGATACTCGTAACTGTCTCTAAGCGAAGGCCTGAAAGGGGCTGTAGTGCTGCATTACATAATATACTATCACTTTCATTTGATATATCATACGGTGTACGTCACGAAGCACTTTTTAATCCTCCCTCTCTCATCCAAAAAGTGACACCCATTTTTAAAATTAATTTATTTAATTTACACGCGCTACTAAATCGATGCAGTAGCTTCGGAGCAAATCGGTGGTGACAGACACAGAATGACCCTTTAAGGGTTCTATTTTTGCATTTGAATGTACGGAGCCCTAAAAACAATGGCGATTGGGCATGATGGACAGTTTTTTCGAATTATACGCGTACCTGTTAATTTGTGCGGTTTTTTCAAAGTTGTCTATCGCTAGCTAAAACTTTTTCCTATTTTTCTGGCAATTCACGAATCCCCTCTCTGAAAAATTCGGCCGGCTTCTCCGCTATCCACGAATCGATCCAATTTTTGACTTCTTCATAATTGGAGAAGTGCTGGTCAGCCAGGCCATGTTGCATTGATCGGAAGAGATAGTAATCGGATGGCGCAAGATCTGGACTAAACGGCGGGTGGGGTAGGACATCCCATTTGAGCGTTTCAAGGTAGGTTTTGACGACCTGTGCAACATGTGCCCGAGCATTGTCATGTTGCAAAATTACCTTGTCGTGCCTTTGTTCATATTCCGGCCGTTTTTCGCGCAGTCCTCGGCTCAAATGCATCAATTGCCGTCGGTAGACTTCCCCTGTGATTGTTTCATTCGGTTGCAACAGCTCATAATAGATCACATCCAGCTAGTCCCACCAAATACACAGCATAACCTTCCGGCCATGAATATTCTGAACGGCCGTCGATGATGATGCATGGCCGGGGTATCCATACGTTGCCCGACGTTTTAAATTATCGTAATGGACCCACTTTTCATCGCCAGTGACAATTCGATGCAAAAAACTTTTTTTTTGTGCCGTTGAAGCAGTTGTTCACACGTGAAAAATCGGCGTTCGATGTCTCTTGGCTTCAATTCATACGGCACCCAATGGCCTACCTCCCGGATAATTCCCATTGCTTTTAGACGATCGGAAATGGTTTGTTAAGCAACGCCAAGTGATTTTGCAAGTTCTTCTTGCGTTTGGGATGGATCTTGGTCGAGCAATGTCTCCAATTCGTGATCTTCAAACTTTTTTGGCTGTCCTCCAAGTCAAAATTGCCACTTTTAAACCGTGTAAACCACTTCTGGCAAGTACGCTCATTTAGAGCATGCACACCATACACTTCCACCAAAATACGATGACTTTCGGCAGCCTTTTTCTGCATATTGAAGTAATGAAGAAGTACGCCCCGCAAAAACACTTTATTCAGCACAAAATTCGACATTTACAGAGTAAAAAAAGTATTGTTTACGCTTCAGCTAAATGACACATAGTGATTCTGAAACTATATGACAGTAGCTTTCCAACACATATTTGGAAAGATGAATCACTGGAATAAAAATCAAGTTACGCCATCTGATAGAAAACCGCACGAATCAACCGGTACTACTATTATTAACAGAATAATATTCCTAACCTATTGGGTTGTTTGATAATTAATGTTGTTTTTTTTTCATGTGTTTTAAAGTAAATTTATTTATATTAACAACAAACATTAATCAATGATATATTGACCATTTTGTTAGCTGACCTTGTGCCATCTTTTGATAAGTTAAAAAATTCCACGTTCGAAGAAGCTTTGGTTTTCAGAAGTGAAAAACTGGTCTAACTCATTTTTAACAGCCTGATAGGAATCGAAAGTTTTACCATTCAAATGGTTTTGAAGGGAGCGAAACAAATGATAGTCTGATGGTGCTGAGTCAGGGCTATAGGGTGGATGTGGCATCAGTTCCCAGTTGAGCTCCATTAGCTTTTGAGGGGTTATTAAAGAAATGTGGGGTCTGGCGTTATCATGATGGAACATCACACTTTTGTGATTGGCCAGTTCATGGCGATTTTTTTTTTGCTTTCTTCGTTCAATTTCGATATTTAACGACAGTAGACATTCGAATCAATAGTTTGGTTTCTTGAAAGCAGCTCAAAGTAGACTATATCATTGTAATTCTGCTATACAGAAAGCATACTTTTCTTTTGGTGAATATTGGCTTTGGATGTCGATTGTGGGGGCTCATCTTACTTGGTCCATTATCGTTTTCGGACTACGTTATCGTAAACAATCCATTTTTTAATACCTGTGATGATTCTTTTTAGAAATGGGTAGTTTTGTTTACGATTCAACAAAGAGTCGCATATGTTAATGCGTTTGGTGAGGTGGATTTCCTTTAATTCGTGAGGAACCCAAACATCCAGTTTGTTTACGTAACCAAGCTGTTGTAAGTGCAAGTAAACGGTTGAATTCGATATGTCGAGCTTCTCTGCTATCTCTCGAGTTGTCATACACTGGTAAGTTTCAATTAACGCCTTTATTTTGTCATCATTAGTGGTTGGACGAATAGTTTTTGGTGCATTTTGCACATTGAAATTTCCAGAACCAAAGCGAGCAAACCAACGCTGACACTGGCGTTCCAGTAAGACAGTCCTCACCATAAACTTCAAACTGTTTTTTTTCGAGCTTCCACCGCATTTTTGCCTTTGCGGAAAATAAAACAATAAAATGTGCCGATAACGCTCTTTTTGGTTGTCCATTTTCAAGTTTATTTTTAAGCAACTTGTTCTTTACTAATGATGCTCAGTTTATGATTGAAGATAGTCCAAGGACTAATCTTTAAAATAATACACAAGAAACAAAGAAGGCTTCAAACCAGCACTTCACAGAATAGGCAAACATTTACCCTTCCTTTTGCAAAAACTTGTAACGAGTCCATGTCCGCAATATTTAAAGCCATAGTGAAAAATAAAGGATTGCCAACAAAATATTAAAATTATTCAATAATATTCTAAAATCTTTCTAAGAATTAAGTGTCCGAGTTCTTTTTTGGCATGGATTTTACTTACGTTTTAATTTTTTGTGTTTTTAATGGTCACGAAATTGAGTTTTAAATGTTTTCATTTTTTGTTAATAAACAATATACTTGTAGAGCTAAAAAATATATGTTTAGTGTTTTTTTTCAAATACATGCTTGAACGATATACAGTGAAATCTCTCTTAAGCGGATACCCACGGGACCGAAGAAATTGTCCGTCATAGAGGGATGTCCGCTCAAAAGGAATTTTTAGTAGCAGTTAACGCCTCGAAAAAAAAACGGTTTACTTTTGTATACAAATGTGTTTATTTAATATAACCACGTAACAAAAATTTATTTCTTTCCAAAAAAACATTCAGTTCAAAATCAACAAAAACATGTAAAAGCAAAGTCAACATTAGCAACCATGGACTTGTATGTACATATACATAAATTATTTTGGAGAAAAAACTCATTTAATGTGGATTGACGAACCATTTTACGAATTCCAACACATTGATAGTGGGATTTTAAATTTGACGAAAGATTGTATGCATAATAGTCCCCTTGATTTCTCGTAAAAATTTTGCAATTTATGTAAAATTTTGCTCGCTTCGCTATACAGTCTTCCACAAAAGTCAAGGTACAGAGAATCGGTAACTGAAAATTGTATTACTGAATCAATATTTTTATTTGAAAACCAAAAGTTATGAAATGGTAATAATACGAGTTCTGTTGAATTTAAGTTTTCATAAATTTAAAGGGATTCGGCAATAATGATCATTGAAGACAATAATTTTTTGTTGGCAATGTCTCTTTTCTACTCCACAAAAGTCTTGGTACAGTTGCAGAAAATGCCCTGTTATTTGTAAAAAGGCGAATCCCCCAAGTTCATATTATCAGAGTGAGTTAACAACCGTAGGCCGCTGTCTTTAATATCGCGTTCGTATTCGTGGTGTATCTTTTATTTAATAAAATTTTTAAAAAATGAGTCGAAAGGAGTTGAGTATTAAGGAGCGTGGAATAATTATTAATCTGCATTCAAATCAGAGCAAATCATATTCTGAAATAGCTGAACTAGTGTTGCGAAGTCGGTCAACCATTCAAAAAGTGATAAATCGATTTAAGAAGGAAAATAGAGTGGAAAATGTGCCCCGAACAGGTCGTCCATCTAAACTAAGTGCAAAGGACAAGAGAAAAATTTCGCGAATGGTAAAACAAGATCCATTTCTAAGCTGTAGAAAAATCTGTGATATTCTTGGAATTAATGATAAGAAGGAGGTTAGCGCAGAAACTGTGCGTAGAGCTGTCGTAGAAGCTGGATTTTCATCTCGTACGCCTAGAAGAAAACCTCTTGTAAGTTCCATAAACAAACAAAAAAGAATAACATTTGCAAAAGCATATATTGACAAACCAATAACGTTTTGGGATAATGTTTTATTTTCGGATGAGTCTAAATTTTGTATATTTGGTGTAAATGGGCATAAGAGGGTCTGGCGAAAAGTAGGAGAAGCATTTAATCCCAAGAACACTATTAAAACAGTAAAACATGGAGGCGGTGGTGTTATGGTTTGGGGTTGCATGGCTGCTGCTGGAGTTGGAAATCTGACATTCATCGAAAATACTATGGATCAGAACTCTTATTTAGAGATTCTACGAAACAACATGAAACAAAGTGCAGCCAAATTAGGTATGCGAGAAGATTTCTTGTTTCAACAGGACAATGACCCTAAGCACACTGCGCATAAAGTTCGAATGTGGCTATTTTACAATACTCGCATGCTTGCTACACCGCCTCAAAGCCCTGATTTGAACCCTATAGAGCATCTTTGGAATGAGCTTGAGACAAAAATCCGAAAAAGAGTGATATCAAGCAAGGCGTAGCTTAAGGATGTTATATTGGAGGAGTGGGCCAGAATCAGCAGCGAATTTACTAAAAAATTGGTATATTCTATGCCTAAAAGACTGATGTCAGTAATTCAAATGAAAGGATATCCGACAAAATATTAAGAAAAGTATAATTCAAATAACTATGCAAGACTATAATTACAATTTGTATCATTTTTCTTTAGGTGTACCATGACTTTTGTGGACTGCATTCATTGACTTTCCAACACATCATATGTAATAATATATTAATACGACAGAATTTTCGTTTTGTTTTACATGAATTTAAAGTGTAATGATTATAGTTGAAGTAATACCAAAAAAATTTTATCACTAAAGGTTTTTTAAATAAAAATATCAAACAATTTTCATGATATTTATCACAGTACCTTGACTTTTGTGGAAGACTGTATGTCCTAACATCTGGAACTAGTGGTTCTTCGTCTGACTCATCTGAAACTCTCTTTTCTCAGTATTGTCTTGAAAGAAGCCTGCTTTGCGGAAACTGTTACGAATTGTGTTCTTTGTAACACTTTCCCAAGTATTTTTCATGAAATATATCGTATCTAGCAAGTTTATGCTTTTTGCAAGATCATGTGCCGAACTGTTTTATAACACCTTGGTCTAATGGCTGGCAGACTGATGTGCAGTTCGGGGGCAGAAAAAATAGCTTAATATTTTTAAATTGTAAATACGTCGGATGTGATGTGGTATTGTCCATAAACAATAATATGTTTCTATTTTCTCGTCCCATTTTTCGATCTAAAATTTTTGAGCCAATTCGTCATTATTTCACCAGTCATCCATGTTTTGCTGTTGGACAAATAGGATACTGGCAAATCATTGATGTTAATGTTTTTAAATGGTCTTGGCCTAGCCCATTTACCGATTACAAGAATCTTTTCCTTTTCACCAGCCATATTCGCACAAAGTAGTATCGTTATTCTTTCCTTCGATAACTTCCCCCAAAACAGCGCTCGTTTTTAAGCGTTAAGGTTTTGTTAGGCAATGCGCGGAAGAACAATCCTGTTTCATCGGCATTGCATATATCTCGGGCTGAATAGCCCTGAATAATCGATGGAAGCCTCTGTAAAAATGATTCGACATCGACAGGATTAACGCTAGATACTTCTTCTGAAATTGCCTTAAAGCTAATATTGTGTCGAGTAGGGAACCGTTCTAGCCACCCTGCAGTTCAGAAAAGGTTTCCAAGCCAAGGTTCGTAGCAATTTGTTTAGCTTTATCGCGAACTATTGGTCCTAAAAAGCAAAATCAGAGAAATCGCTGTAAGCTATTAAATTCATTATACCTGACAAAGGAACTCCTTTGTTTCTAGCTTTGAGGAACCATTCATAGCATCTCTTGTTGATTTGTAACTCGTCATATTTTAAAAAACTCCCCTTTTCATTGGTTACAATTTGAGTTAAATTTTTCTTCTAAATTACCACGATTCTTTAAAATATCTGCAGCTTGAGTTTTTCCGACATCAAACATTTTTTAAAGTTCGCGGACACTAAGTTTTTCTTTTTTGTAAAATTTTATTATTTGAACTTTTTCTTTTAGTGTCAACCGATTCCGTTTTGTCGTCATTTTATTCTAACAAAACGCGAATACTACACTGTATACTAGTTAACACAACACCGTGAGCAATTTACTAAGCAAACTGTCAAAAATACTACTATACACTGATTGAAAAGCAATGTGCTTCGTGCTTCGTTCGTTGTTGTAACCAACTGCAAACTTCAACAAATGCACACAGAAGCTTTTTTGCTGACTTTTGCATTGACTTTGCTGCGTATATTGATTGCATCATCTTCTTGGTGTCCGTTCAAGAGAGGTTTTAGCTCATAGAAATTGTTCTACGGGCACTGTCCGCGTCCGTTCAAGAGAGGTGTCCGTTCAAGATACTAAATTCATATGGATTTTTGAAGGAGCTCACAAAAATGTACGTTTAAGAGGGGCATCCGCTTAAGAGAGGTGTCCGTTAGGTGAGGTCTCACTGTATTCACTTTTGAAGTGTAAATGGGTATGTGTTCCAACTACTTTATTGAGCCTCTGTAATCCTATTTTCATCTGTATACGGATTCATACTATTAATTTCAATACCAGCCCTATATAGAAGATTGATATCATTAGTAGCGACTTTAAGATTCTCAAAACTTCTTGCGAAATTATAAAATGTGAATTCAAGTTTTGCATTGGCAATGCATATGTCCAAATATGAGTTCGTCCTAGGGTATGTTGGAAACTCCGATCCATACAGAATCCACGTGTATTCAATTTGGTTCTCAGTTATCCACGATTTCAGGAATACATACACCTCTTGGATTAATTCTGGCGTTCAGCCATGATGCATGCTGGGCATTCAGATCGCCGGCAAGAATATAATAACCATGCAGCGTATTCAAATCGAATATTTAAACAAAGAATCGAGCTCTTTTTATGGCTTTGTAAAACAAATTTTACAAAGACCTAATAGTTTCGCGTCTTGTTTGTCTATCTGTCCGTGCGTCATAGCAAGTTTCCCAGTAACTATAGAAGTTAGAAAGCTCAAACTTTGTGAAAAAACAGAAGTGGTGGTCTTTCAAAAATTTAGATCTTATTAAACCTTTCAAAAATTTTTAGAGGGTCCCCTTTATGCTGAAATGACTGAAATTTTTTATCAAATAAAGTCGAGTGGAGTATCAAATGAAAGGTCATGATTAATACTTTCAGAATTTGAAAGAAAAATGCATCAAGGAGTCCAGGGGGAGGCAAAATGTACGCAAAATGAATTCAAAATCCTTGAGAGTCATTGAGTGCATAATGCTTGGCCATGAATTCCAGTAGATAGTCACGTTGAAGTAGAGTTACAATGGAGTTGACGTTGATGGAAATGAGACGAAGCCCATCCATGGGAATGACTTGATGACAAATTAATTTGAAGCATGTTGACCTAAACGCTGAAATTTGAAATTTATTTTCCAATCTGCTTTTTAATCGTTTTCGATACACATTTAAGTTGTTGGATGGATTTTGAGAAGCAGCTCATTATTGCTACTTGCATTATTTAACTATTCACACTATTGTCTGCTGGTTCTCTAGCGGTGAGTGCAAATGATACCCTGGACTTCACGGACCTAGGATATAATATAACAAATTTAATTTTAGCATCCCTATATCGGGGGGGAATCTGCGATATGATGCAGGATAAACGAACACACTGAAGTTGATGCAGTGCAATTTTTGTTCAGGCTCCGTCCGATCCAATTTCCGGTCACCAGACGCGTGAACTTCATTGCATTTAACGCATCGGTAGTGTATGGCGCAGTTGGCATCCCAATGGCCAAAACTTTGATACCGATAGCACTGGTTGACTTCTCTTTTCGAGATACGTTCCCACCTCACCACTCGGAAGTTCAAATACCTTATCTGTTCAAGGGCACTTGGACTGCTTTTAATTTGATATTTGCACCAAATAAAAAGGTATACTTTATTCTCAACGATCGGTCCCTTTGTGGCAATGTTCTTGAATAAAATAAAATCTGCCGCTGATGCGGTTTCTTTAAGCGTTTGAAATTGGTCGACCATATTCACTTCGCAGACCAGACCCCTCAACAGAAAGGTCTGAATTTTTGCGTAAAGTAGGGAATCTCCCCAAAATTCAAAGCTTCTTTGGCTGACTTGAACTCATTGCGTTTAATGTTGCTTTTTTCTTAATTTACTCTCTTAATACTGACATTTTCGATTGTGTGTCCGGCCGCCAAGAGCCCCAAACCATGTCACTACCGCTCTACCCGAAAACATTAATCAGCGGAGCCTGAACACCAGCCTTTTTTTTGGGGTTGTTGGACGTCCGTTTCTTCTGGTTCGTCTCGCTTCCGTTTTCGTCGGGGGTATGGTCTAGTACTGAGGAAATTGTCGGAATTTGTAATACGTTGTTCATTGGTTGATGAGATATATAAACATAAAAAGACAGACGGTAATATTATGAATGACAACTTATTACAAATTCTTATGCAGTTTTTTCAATACTAGACCACACCTTACAAAGAAAACGGTTGCGAGACGAACCAAAAAACGGACACCCAACCACCCAAAAAAACCAAAGCTAAATATCCTAACTAGGGCCTACACGCTTTGCTTAACCCATCCTAGACCTATGTAAAGTCATTTCCTTCCGCACACCCTCTAGACACTGAAGATGCCTCAAAGGAGTCGAAATGCGTCTTCTCCCCCCAACAAAGCAAGGCCCGATGGCTTATCAAGAAAAAAAATTTATCTTTAATCCTACATTACTCTACCAACAAAGATGCCTACCTAGTTAGGTTTGTTGAATTTAAAGATACCTATCCGACTTTATTGGGGGGGAAATGTGAAATTTATAAATCCTGCTATTATAGCGAGTTTTGACTCTAAGCTATTTGTTGTTGGTAGGGAACTGTCTCCATGAGGGGGCACAAACTATTCGTGCATTTAAAGGCTCACCTCCATATAGAAAACATTTAAAGGTTTTAATTTTAATAAAGCGTTTCATGCTATGGCATTCGAATTTTCTCGTCTTTCGCAGTTCAACGGTGCACAGGAAATAAAATAAAGCGACTTCCACATTTAAAAAATGTAAATAATGTTAGATAAAAATTAACAATTAACAAGTTGAGTAGACAGAAATATTCCATTGCCGGGGGGTTTTTGAACTCAAAATATGAAATGCACACAAATACTCGTATTTACGCAATTAATGACTAAGTACGGTAATAGGAAAATCAATTTAACTCCATGTTAGGCAGCCGTCACTTTGTTCCATTGCTACTAAGGTTGACTTTAAAGAACCTTAAAATATTTATGTTCTTATCTGAACATTTTGAGATTAGTCTACCGGAATTGTAGTGTCTAGTGTAGCAACTTCAACACCCGTTTGAAAAGCTCACGCCAAGGCCTTTCATTTGTTGCCTCACATAAGTACTTTCGGTAAAATTTTTACGAGCTCTCTTCTTTTATACAGAGACTCACTTGCATACCCAAACTTTCCACAGGCAATCACTTCTGATATACCTACAATGTTTTATTTTTGCAAAAGAAAATATTGGTTGTGACACGCGGAAATATACTATAGGTCGCTATTTCAATAGGTTTTTGTAAATTAATACAAAACTCGAAACAGTGGGTGCGAAGAGACCATATCTTGGTAAATTTCGGGAAACATACTGACCTATTTGTATGCAGTAAATAATGTACAAATCAGAAGTAAAAATATTTTCGAAACTTTGATAATAAAGAAAAAACCTAATTTTCCTAAAAGTTTTTTATCATTTGTTGGTTTGTAAATGTATACGTATGTGTGTGTAGACATCACAAAACTTAGGAAGAAAAATATCGACACAGACAAATTGACGAACTAGTTCTTTCTACCACGATATACTGATATGACAGGCCGTATTACAAGTTACAACTTAAGAATGCATTTCAGGGACTGAGTTCTTCCCTTACCTTCCCATGGCGACTTTCTCGATGGGAAATGTATCTATCAATAAAATTTTACGATACAACTGATATATATCGGTATGAAGCCTTGAATATATTACAAGCATCCTTTGAAGAGTTTGTTAGATCTTATTCAAAATGATAATAATCGTGGCTGACTTCCAAATGCAGAGTAAACGTGAAAAATGTTCTTCACAGCATGAGTGCTAAGATTGATAGAATGTGTTCGAATGACGAGACCTTAAGACATAATTAAGACATTTTAAATTTTAAGACGTACAAAATTTATTTGTCAGTGTTACAGATATATGTTAAAGATGCTTAGAAAATCGAAAATTCATATTCTTTTCTTTTATTATTGCAGGCAAAACACAATTCAAGTCCAACAATAAGGATCGACGGAAATAACGGGGTAAGTTTAATTATGATACTTAATTGAAAATAATCCTAACGAAAGGTTTTGTTGCGGTTACATACTGTTTTCAGCACTTAAAAATAAATAAGAACCACTAATCAGTAAGATTTTTAGCACTTCTGAAAAAAGCAAATGGTCTATTCTACATTAAAATTTCTGATTGCCAAGGTAGAATCCATAAGTAATGATTCTCCACATATAAAACACGATTATCGGTCTCTTAATTTAATTTATATTTTAACGTAATCTACAAACAAGTTGATATACATATTTAGTTCATATGTCCTGTAATGTACTTATTTCTTTGAAAACAATTTCATCTTGATTCACAAATTGCTTCTACATGGGCAGCTCGTTATTGTCTGCAAATTGCCTATCCCCGCTTCATAAGCTGGCAAAGAGGAAGAATTGACTGACGGCCAGACCTTCCCCTCTATATTATAACTTCAGCTTTGTGCAGGGATGCGTTGCCTTTGTGAAGCAGCACTCCAGCTTGAAGTTTACCCCGCCTCTTATACTTAATAGCTTTCCACAATTTCCAGTTTGGTGTGCATAGTAAAGGCCAATAATAATAGCTTCATTTTCTAGTTAATCCAAAATTACAGTTCCCACAGCATCCTATTAAACAGGCGCCAAACTTGCAACTGAACGTTTTTAAGGTATCTTGTTTGGTCTCAGCGTCAAACTCATGTAACAAGATTTATTCAAAATCACACGCCAGTTTGACAGTTTTGAAGATTTGCCCTTGAAACTTCAGCCTTTTTAAGGTTTTTTAAACCCTACTAAAATCACGATCTGTCTGTCCGTGCGTCAAAGCATTTTTTGGGATAGGCGAAAAGTGATGGCCTTTCCAAAGTTTTGATGTTAAAAAAATGTATGGGCTTTTCAGGTGGTCTACCTATGTATGGAAGTGACCCTTAAAATTTTGTTCTAAACGGTAAGCACTATGGAAGTGAAATGAAAGGTCTTGAAAAAACATTCAAAGATCTTGTATCGAACGCACAGTGAGACAGATTTCTACCGGACCCAGCTCATGAGCGGACATGGGTGTTTTCAGTCTTACTTGCATACGATTGGTAAGTCGCAGTCCCCTGACTGTAGATATTGCGCAGATGGAGACGATGTCTGCCACACATTTTTTGCATGCAAAAGATAGCACAGGCTGTGCCGGGACCTCCACAAAGAAACAGTAGAGCTCTTCCTAGATAGTCTAATCAGGAAGATACTTGGATCGATTGACAAATTGACACATTATGTTTGGGCAGTCCAAAAAGATAAAAAGCGCTCGCAGTAGCTGGGATGGCGTTGGGTTTCGGGATCACTTTTCTAGCAATCATATTTCAGCTGAAGGAGGGATCCCCCAGCTTGAAGGCGCCTCAAGCCGGAGGGATCCCCAGCTTGAAGGCGCCTCAAGCCGTAGCGAAATGAGATTTAGCCCGAAAGAATGTGTGAAACGGTTGCAGGCAAGGTTGACAGAGAAGATGTTTAGCGGATAGTCCAGATATCTTGCGCGCTTAGGAGCTCCACATTCGGGGAGTAAATAACCTCCCAACTACAACAAAGGTCCAGTATTAAAAGTTCAGTGCTAGTGGGAGTCAAAATATGTGAACAATTTGAGTCCCCGGCCTCATGATTGGACATGTTTGGGCCAAAGTACTCGTAGGTCTTTATGAGAGAGTAACAAATACTTTAAGGATTGTGCAATTCACGAATTGTTTACGTTCTTTCCATATAAAGTCAACAGGGGACCCTTAAATTTACCAAAAGTTTATAACTAGGTGGGTTAGTCACAGATGCATTACTTTAAAAATTTATAATTATCGAGCCATAAACGGCAATGTTAGGACCGATTTAAAATTTTACAGTTAAAACATCACGTGATACTAGAAAGGTACATGTTTCCAAAAGGCCTAGGCTCTACAGATTTGTAGATTTTTAATAAAATTTCATAAATAGTGTGTAACATCGATATGCTACCTTGCCCTTAGAAACATTGAGGTATGTACACTGGTAACAAAATGGCGTCGAATTTAAAAACATGTAACCACAAATTTCCTAACGGAATTTCCGGATTTTCAGAAACACTTTTATTTACTAATTTGTTTACGAAACCCTTCTGACAGGAGTATTCTTCTGCTATTTCAAGTTGTTTCTTCCAATGCGTTCATGTGAAGTTCGTCGTTGAGGTTGTACTGAATGCGCCCATGTAAGATCCCTGCGACACCAACTTAATGTCTAATGATCGCTCTTCGGTCAGCTTCACAATATCCTCATCCTCATCTTTTCTCTAGGAACTGAATTGCCTTCATTCACAGTGCTCTTCTCTAACACTGATAAAAGAATGGTATCAACCGCGACGATGTTGTCTTGACCTCTCCACGATATTAAATACAGCGAACGTTGCCACGAAATGAATTCAACATTAATACGGGTTTGACCGATATATTTGAGATAACCTGAGCGACTGAAGTAAAACGGTTCTTCGGTTTTTTTCACCTTCGGTTTTTTATAGCCAAAAAACCGGTTTTTGGAAGAATCGGTTTTTCGTTTCTTTTAGAAAATTTTTTAAATAAAAACACTCAAATCAAAATTAAATGTATATTTTTATGCCAATTGATTAACTTTCGCTATAAAGGGTTTTTCGATTTTTTACTCACAAAATTATTTAAATCAAAATAAACTAAAGGATCTTAAATCTTCGTCTTAAAAATAAGAGGCTAACCTATTGACATCCAAGCCGACAACTTACTATTGAACTGTCATTAATTTACAGTATAAGGATGAAAGATCTACAGTATCATGTGCTAGCTTCACTTCACACTCCGAGTGAAGTTCTCTGGATTGAAACGAAACCAATCAAACCTAGAAATTTGCTTTGCTCTGGTGATTGCGTTCATCATTCATCCTGTCTAGGTTGGGATGGCGAAGAAACAGTTTTCCGGTTTTTCGTATCCGGTTATTGAATTTGAAAGAAAAAACCGGTTTAAACCGGGAGGAGAAAACCTTCGGAAAACCCGGTTCTTGAACCAAAATAACCGATTTCCGGTTATGCCAGCGCGGTTTTACCATCCCTACAATAAATGACATAAAGTCTGATCAATGAATCAAAAATGTGTCTGCTATTAAAACACAAAAAAAACATTGAATCATAATTTAGTTGGGTTGACTTTTGTAAATATTAACGCACTTTTTTTTATTTCCATGCAAGTTAAATATGCTTTGTTTTTGATAAACGTTTGACTTCCATTGATAAGGCGTATTGTTCGATATACAAAAATATTTCGGTCAAATGACATCAAATCAAAGGGAAGAATCGAATCGAATGGGTGTATTCATACACATACTAACAGTACGTAGCGTACCACATCGATCCCTATCTAAGTACTAATCAATACTTAGTTTGTCTACTTTGGTTCTGACATGTGAACTGAATGTACTTGCAAAGCTAAAACGTTTCAGAGGTGAATCGATCTACTTGTAGGATAAAATCGCAGCGCACTAGGTACGCAATTTCAAATCGCCCCAAGCCATTCAAAAACATTTTAGTTACTTTGGTTGAATCTTCGCTTAATCCAAAATCTCAGAGAACGTGGTTGAACATTCAGTAACATCCAGGTAGCTATAAAATAAAGCTGTATCGTGGTTGGCTCCTATTTTCGATTATTCTCGATTCTCAATCTTATTTGAAACTTTTTCTTCTTTTGATTGCTTACTCGCTTCACAAAATACTAATTTTTCATCAAATGTGGTGTAAGACAGGGCAATTAAATGGCTTAATATTCAAGAGCTCCTGATTCAATAGAAATGACACAACATGTGATATGTTGCGCCATTATTAAATATGACCCTCAATCATTTAATAAAAGTAATCGATTGATGCCCAAATTCAACCTGAGTGATCTAAAACCGTCAATGTCGGACGCGTCGTCAGGCAGCGGATAGAGGGTGCCCCAACCGGCTAGCCGGCGGGTATTCGTGGACAAAAACCGACTAAGTCGAAGCGCTGAGAACGATAGTATACTCAACTAGTACCCACACCTTTCATTTACCCTGTGTTGCACACTTTTTGAATTTTCCCAGGGGCACGTCAGCATTACAGTTGATCCCATGTTTGGCGCGTTCAAGAAACAAAGCAAAATGCAAATAAAATTTCCGACGCACGTGTTCTTTTACGCATTTCAGAACATGGGAGTGCTGCCACATCCTAATAAAAAACTAAAAGATTGCATGGAACGAATTTGTTTTTCTGCAAAGTTATTGATGTTTTAAGATATGGTAATCCTGAAATCTCTCATCGAAGCATATGTTTATATTCGCGCCAATCCTCGCATCAGCATTTACCTACCTACCTGTTACCGAAGATTTATGGCTCTCTGTTCGGCTTGTGTTCGAATTTTTCCGGAGGGTTGATGGAGTGTGGTTACTAGTTGAGTATACTATGCTGAGAACGCTCCACTTAGTATTTACTTGTCATTGAACCAAGACAACAGCCTCGAATCGGATTGAAAAAACGGCAATGACTATCGCAACGTATAGGGGACTTTTATTTTGGAACTTGGAATGTTAGATCATTAAACAGACCAGGTGGGCTGCAATTACTTCCGGATGACATAAAAAAATATAAAATCAACATCCTCGCAGGGCAAGAAACCAGATGGCATGGTGAAGACATATTTGACATGCGAACGGACACCGTATTTAAAAGCGGAAAATTGCAAGCAAGTCAATCGTTTGGAGTGGCTTTCATTGTTATAGCATATTTAAATAATTTGTAACCGACTTCAAGCCCGTTCACGAAAAGCCCTGTGCGATTTGTATCAAGGCAAAAATTTTTAATGTGGCTGGTCAGCTTTCACGCGCCCAAGAAGACAAGGATGAGGCAATCAAGAACGAATTTTACAATACTTTGGGACGCACTGTCGATGCATTGCCGTCAAACGACATTAAAATTGTTCTGCGTGACTTCAAGGCAAAAATCGAGAAATGGCACATAGAGTAACAACCGGTGGATACAGCCTCCATATAGAGCCCAACGGACAACGGCTCATAGACTTCGCTACTAGTAGAGGCTTCACATTAAGCTCCAATTGCTCCCCAGACGGTCGCACATAAAACCAGATCGACCATGTTCTCATGCAAAAACGAGCTGCCACCAGTATTCTCGACACGCGCTCTGTAATTTGGGTCACTACCTTATAAGGGTCAAGTTCTGATGCCGCATCGCCAAGGGCTGTAAACAAGGAGCATCAGTTACTCCAAGGTACCAGGTACACAAGCTAAATGATAGCTCAGTAACGCCCACATACATTTCAGCGCTGGAAAATCGCATCAACATATACCCGCAGGCGGGAGAAAGTAATGATGCATCAAAACCATGTGGAAGACAGTAAGAGATGCCGTGACAGAAGCAGCTGAGGAGGTCTTGGGGCACCAGCCAAAGAAAAGTAGGAACGACTGATAAGACGAAGAATGCAAGGAAGCGATTAAAACAAGGAACCAGGCGCACAAAGGATACAACTCGGGCCAAAGAAAAACAATATAAAACCCTTCGACGTCAAGCTAAAAGAATGTGCCTAAGAAAGAAACGACTGACCATCAACACCAAGATTCAACAGATAAACGAAAACATGACTCTACATGAAGTCAGGTCGGCGTACGCATCTATTAAACAGCTAAGAGACGGCTTCAATCCACAAACAAGTCTTTGTAAAAGTGTACAAGGAGCAATCATAGGCCACCCAGTCAAAATTAAAAACAGATGGCTGCATTATTTCCAGAAGCTATTCACAGCGCCCCCAACAACAACTCAAACTGTGAACATTCCAGAAGCAGAGCAAAAGGTCCCAGTCCCACCACCAACCAGAGAAGAAAAACAGGCAGCAGTAGGACCTCATAAAAAATAAGCGGAGGTCCCCATCTAAATAAATTTCTGCATCGACTAATATGCGGAATATGGTCAGAGGAACAGTTACCAGAGGACTGGAGGAAAAGTGTATGTCCTGTACACATAAAGGGTAACAAATTAAGGTATGAAAATTATAGCATCGCTCTACTGTGCACGTCTTATAAATTCCTCTCCAAAATCATAGAAATAAAATTTAAGCCATACTATGAAAATATTATAAGAGAGTATCAAGGAGGCTTTCGAAGTGGACGGTCTAGAATATACCAAATATTCTCAGTAAAGGAGGTGCTTGAGGGAGGAGGGTTTTTTGATTTCATTAGATCATTTTATTTTATACTTTGTTTCCATGTGAATTACGAGTACTTCTTGTTGATTTTACTTTTATACAATACTTTTTAATCAAAAATGGTTGCCATATTATATTGTATTTTAAATTAAAGATGTTGAATAAGTTTTTTATTTCAAGTTTGTATAAATGAATTATAAGAATTTAAGCATGTTTTTGGAAACAAGTTCATTTATAATTTGAACAAAATTTAGGATGAAACGTCGCAAAAACAAGTAAAGCAAAGTGATCCCCTCTCGGGCCTTCGTTTCCTGCAACAAGCGCCTTTAACTGTCGGTCTATTGATCGCGTCCTCCAATTTTGAAATCCGAGCAGCGATGAACTATCTTCGTCGACCGAGTCAGACCCGAGTTTCCTCACTGATCTGCGCCCTTCAGTTTTCGCAGATACCAAAGCAAAGCATTATTTGGTACAGTATGTTACGATCAATACTGTCATACGCTTGCTTAAAGTCAACATTCTTTACCAAAGTCTATCCTTCTTAAACATTAGTATTTATGTACTTACAATTTTTTTTATGTTTCATCCGTTAAAATGGCAAACCTTGGTGAAAACAGTAAATTGTGTGAAATTCCAGAAGGTAATCCTCACGGTCATTATTAAAAAGTGCGATCGTGTATTTTTCGGCATTGTGCATCGAACAAGACGAGCTAGATTAGATACAGAAGATTTTGTACCTCACGTACAAAAAAAATCCCAAAAAACGGATGATAACACCTGCCCGGCCGATCGTTGGCC
Organism: Odontomyia ornata; assembly: GCA_963969285.1. Taxonomy (NCBI): domain Eukaryota; kingdom Metazoa; phylum Arthropoda; class Insecta; order Diptera; family Stratiomyidae; genus Odontomyia; species Odontomyia ornata. The sequence goes on along the minus strand of OZ017742.1, from coordinate 203,156,872 downwards.
TTTTGGCCGCTTTGGTCGGTCTTCAAACCACGCTGCAGACTGCTTTTTGAGCTCAGGTGTATGCTGATGGACCCACGTTTCGTCCATCGTTACAAAATGTCGAAAAAAGTCTGCTCGATTACGCTGCAACAACGCCAAACCGCAAATTCATTCTTCGATCACTCAAAACGAATCGTGTGAGGTTCGACCTCGGTGCTTGTACGACCCATTTTACATTCACTAAACCACCGATAAACTGTTGTTCTCGAAAGAGTAGATACAGGATAACATTTCTGTAACCATTGCAATGATTGTTCAGAAGGTTTTCCCATAAAAAACAATGTTTGATCAAGATGCGATATTCTAGTTTTTCCATTTTTTTATGAAGGTGAAAGCACCGTCACTCTAACGACTGTAGCTTGTAAATGAATATACGAAATGTCATGAAACTTCATACAGAAACTAGTGACAGATGAAGTACATTATTATCTAATGTGGCAATAATTTTTTATATAAAAGTGTTTAAACAAAATCAACAAAGAGTAACTTAACATATATGCAAAAAGTATAGAAATGATATATGAAGGAAAAAACCGTGCACAATTGGAGCCACGAACCGCGGTCCCGCCGGGTCGTCTGAAGTACAATCCTTTCTATTTGACTACGAGGTGTTGAACTGAGGGGACCGTATTAAGCAGGTAATTTGCTTCGCAGGAATGAGTAACCTTTAAAGTGAATTTTCTTAAATATCCTTGACAAGTGCGACGAATGGACTAATTGGACATAAGTACTACGAATTCCATCAAAATCGATTAACCCAAATGGAAAGGTCCCTTCTTCGTTTAAAAAGTGTACATGTAGCAGCAGTCCCCTGAGGACGCTCACGTATGTAAACTTATACCCATTGTGATACTACAATAAGAAAGAAGACCCAGCTCTTAGCGGGCATACATGTTTTGAGTCTTACTTGCACAAGATTGGCAAGTCGCGGTCTCGCGACTGTAGGTTTCGCGCAGGTGAGGTACGCAATGCCTGCCACATATTTTTTGCATGAAAGATGCAGGGAAACAGGAGAGCTCTCTTCAGATAGTCTACTCAGGGAACCATGTAGCACATTATATACGTGCTGTCCTTACAAATAAAAAGTGCCCACATGACGAGCCGGGGACGTCGAGGTTGCGAGATAAGCTTTCTAGCAACCCCGCTGTCTCCCTCCCTTCCTACTAGAAAAGGGATCCCCAAACTTGATGACGCCTAAAACGGCGTAGCAAAACGAGAATTGGCCCAAAGTAATGTATCAAACGGTGCCAAGCTGCTAAGTTCTCAAGTTGAAATAAAAAAGAATAGAAAGGATAGACACATTCACCCAACATACGCACACATGGCAAAAATACTTGGTGTAATTAATAGTTCCCCATCTGTGTATTGTCTACAACCATACTGCTTGACTTAAGTGTTCTAACGAGACTGAATTACCTTTTTACGATCATAATTAACAGTAAAGACGCGTTTCGACTGCTTCATATGGGCCTCATCCTCTTAATAATTGTAAAAACTGAAGCTTCTAAATTTATATAAATCTGTCTGATATAAGAGTATGAACAGTATAAATGTCATAGAAATACTGTGAAATTGGTATAGAACACAATGAATGTGGAATGTCGTTTAATCCTAATTCGAGGAGAGTTAATCGTACTGATGATGAATCATCGCCAGATGACGTAGAAAATAGGTCGTAGAAAACTTGCAAGCAAACGTTATGATACTCATAGGTGACTACAACACATCTTTAGTTATCAATCTTCAGCTCCAGTCGTTGGCACATCAACGAACCTCTCAACGTCCATTCTCCCAATATTCCATTCGATACTGTATGATCGGGAACATGGAAGCTGGGAGACACTATCACGTATCTCAAACGAAATGTATTGGTTATCACTAGCTGAGTAGCCTTTTTTATCCTCCAATAGTAAATTCCTAAATAATAAACGAGTCCGAAGTGAATATCACGTTCGATATGGTTCCTCTACAGCCCAACGGAGGAATATTGGCGTATTATCAACATGCACCACAACGAGTCCAGTTCTAATCGCTACCTCCAGGACGCGTTTCTCTCTGGGGTCTGTTTGAGGTATGCCCTGCTCAATGGTTCTTGCTTTAAAATCTCCCCCGACGAGCACCTGGTCGTCTGTGTACAAGGCAGCGTCTGTCAAAGCATTGAATTAGACCAGAAAAAATGATAACGGCTCGTTAGGGGAGTCCGAAGTGAATATCACGTTCGGGATAGTTCCTCTACAGCCAAGCGGAGGAATGTTGGCGTGTTATCAACATGTACCACAACAAGTCGAGTTCTAATCGCCATCTCCAGGATGCGTTTCTCTCTGGGGTCTGTTTAAAGTATGCCCTACTCAATGGCTCTAGCTTTAAAATCTCTCCCGACGAGGACCTGGTCGTCTGTGCTCAAGGCAGCGTCTGCCGAAGCATTGAGTTTGACCAGAAAAAATGATAACGGCTCGTTAGGCGTATAGGATATATGTTACTCATACTAAAGAATATGGTTCTTGAACACCGAATCCACATAAAATCATCTCCTCGTCCTAAGCTCTGCGTTTGATAGTGAGCACTGTTCCGAACCTAGATAGTAGCAGTACCAGATTCGTCAATGTGTCATATTGGGGAATTCATTTCATAGAGTTGCTCACTGAGCAGAAGTAAGTCGGCTTTCATGTCCCTCCCAAACTGATCAAGTATATCTTGTTCGATTACACTTCGTTGTAAATTCATCTGCAGTATACGGGTTCATGCTGTACAGCTCTGGCTCTAGCTAGGGTTTCTTTGAAAACCCTGCATCTTCCGCTTCCCCGGGACTTGATCGCGCCTAGGATTAGCATTCCTGCAAAGAATGCAGTGTGCCTCATATGTCCATTTCTTTCTGATGTGTATTGTTTGATCGTTTATACAGCAGGGAAACCCTATCGGCTCCTTGCAGCTCTTTGCATTGTGGCATATCAAAGCCACTTAAAGCAGAGGAGAGGAACTGCTTTTCGCCGTATCATCTTTGACAGCTCCCTCTATTTCGCGCCGAACGTCTTCATACATCTGTCGTCGGTTTGACTAGCAGTGTCTGCCGCACGGGGTTTGCGTCGTGGTTTATTTATTGTTTTCCGCGTCGTGTCGAATGTTTCCTTATTTTCCCCTTCTTGGGAAAGCTCTTTGCAAGCGTTTGTGAGGATCTGTTTGGCCGCCTTAGTTAGCACCGTCTAGAACCCTATGTTTGAGATAAAATCCCTTTGAGGTACCTTGTTCTTGCAGTTCTCCCGATCTCTTTTGATTGAGCTAAAGCCTTTAGCCAAGTAGCCCAGATGCATTCCACTAACAAAAGTAAAATGCATCTGGGCTACTTGGGTTTCGGTAGAAGGCCTAGCCTTTTGCTTCTCTTCCGCCTTAAGGGGTTTAGGTGGATCTTGAGATACCAAAAAATCAATTTTTTAAAATCAAAAATTAAAGTGTACTGTCATAAATTTTCAAGTGAATAAAAGTAATATTTTCGGAGCAAGGGAGGTTTGTGCAAGGCGGGATAAGCGGATTATATTGTGCGTATGTGGCGCACAGTATTTCATTTTGTTTAAAATTCATTATTTGGCGATGAAAAAAGATCTGGGCAAGCAAAAAATTTTAATATTTTTCCTTGAATTTTGATAAAAAAAACCTATAAAATGCAAATTTTTGCTCGTCCATATATTTTTAATATCGCAAAATCTTGAATTTTGTCCAATTTTTCAGATAAATAAAATACTGTACGGCGCCAGGTAACTGCTTCTTCTTTGTTCTGCTTCACAGTCTTTCGCTCTTGTTAATCTAGCAGTGGTGTTGTGGGTTTGCTATGAGAATTTTAACTTTCTTATATGTAAAACGAAATCAGAAAACAGGCGAATGGCGTAAGAAAAAATAGACCAAAGAAGACCGTCGTTTAATCCATCTGTGCATAAATTTAACAGCTCCAGCAAAAAGTTGAAAGATGAAATAGAAACGCAGTTACCAGATGCTCAGTGCTAGAAACTGCAACCTGAGGAAATTTTTGTAACACAAAAACCACACAACTTCAAATAGTCCAAAATCGCGGCTTACGCACACAATGTAGCTCAAATATATATGTATGTATGATTTTGACGTGGTTTACAAGGAGAAGCCAACAAAAAATTACCTACAGTAGGTAATCATAAACTGGAAAATATTTTTCAGCAGGAAAAAGTAAAATCAAATTGCTTAAAATGACTAATTCTAAATTACAAATTAAAAATTAAATTCTAAAATCTTAAAACATGAGAAATGTTTGAAAAATACTCTGGTAATCTTCCTCCTCTAATTCTACCACTCCTTGACCACTGTCGACAGGTATGAGATTTGGTTAGTGTAAGTGGGTCGACTTCGGAATTCTTTGTTATTACACTTCCAATTCGCAATTTTTATTTTCTTGATACATGGTATTTCATATCTTGAGTGACCTCAAAGTCTCGGCAACAGACACTTCTTACCTATAAAATAATTTTCATGTCATGTATTTCAAGTTGACAGTTTAGAAAAAAAGGGTATGAGAAGTACCTTCATGTGGACATAAACGCACGCAGCCCCGGAAGTGTGTTGTCTCAATAGTGTCACCATTTTTATTTAAATTCGGATGAGAGCAAATATCAGTTAGCTTACATCCACCAAGTGTCTCTCATTAAGATTCCACCAGGTTTGTTTATTATTTCAACTGTAATTTGGAACAAGGAGCCTGAGTGTTAGCAAAGAGTAGAAACAATACTTTCAACCACATTCTAAAGGGAGCTGATCGAATGCTTCTCAATCGATTTGGGTCAAGATCATCCTTCCGGTGAGGAACCTCAACTTATTGATTTTTCTTACGTTACTAGGCATCCGTTAGAGTAGCTACTGGTAAAGCGCGAACCAATAAGTAGCCAAAATCGGACGAACATTGTTCAAAAAAATGTACCGGGATGTTCAGATTATTGGCCAAGTGATTGAAACTCTCACCAAGTTTACTTAGGCAGCTTGTAGCATGACAACCACATCTTCCCGAAAAACATCTACCTGTGCGGTTGTTCTCTCTTTGAGTACACGATCGGCTGTAGACTAAACTAAGTTACGGAGATACAATTTTGTCACATCTTTATCCGTATGCTTAAAGGCCAGGCTGATTTTATTAACTTTTTTTAGAACTATTTCCATAAATCTTAGGTAAAGCAAATTTTGATTGTCCTTATAAAAACGTGCAAAAGTAATGAGCCAGAAATCACTGAGGTCGGCCGCAAATTCCGCCACGAAAAGCTTTGCTCAACTATCTTATTTGTGACTGGCTAACTAAGCCAGCGAGTTTGAGAAAATGAAAGGTTTTTAAAGGCCCTTTTCCCTCGCCAGGAATTGATGTAAGATTTGTATTAAATCACTGCAATATTTCTTGCTGGCGCTCACCAATTCGATGTATCGTCCCCGTATTTGGAGATAATTCAGCCAGGTATACATTCCATGAAGAATCAAGTTCAAATGAGAGAGCGTTTTGTAAGACCTCTCTGCATACTTATCAAGTGAGTGACACACGCACCTATATCGAAAATGTGATGCATTCTGTATATCACATATTGTTTCAAGTGCGATTCAAATGACCATTGATTTAAAACAAATCGAGTAGGCAAGAGTGTGTTCCTACCAGAAGAGTTTTGCAACCTCCCTACGGCTCCAAACAACTTTTCTGATAAAATGAAGCGACGGTTTGAACTATAAATCTGTTAAGCATACAAGAAATTGTTTGATTATGTATGAAAGAGCGTGGGTTTCTTTCATGAATATAAAGTAGCCGTACTTGGACAATCGAACATATTCTTGAAATATTCATGAAAATCTGAAGAAAATTGTAGTCTCTAAGTCGATCTGAATTATATACCATCCACCACCACATACTGTAGTTTTGTTGCATTTCCCTATAATTAAAATGGCTCTATCTCCTTTTTTTTGATTCGATTTCAATGGTTACCTAGGTACAATCGTCTTATGTTAACATACATGATCGTGAAATTTTAAGAAATTTTATGGGTACCATTCCGATTTTATGAAGTAAAATGTAAAACATTTTTTCCGTACATTTTCTCTCCCTCTGAACCTCCTGATATACAAAATGACTTTCTTTCAGATTCTAAAACTTCTAATCAAAACCTTTCATTTGATACCACACTCGACTATTTTTGATTAAAATTTTTGAAATGTTCGATAAGACCTAAACTTTTGAACTATTCACAAAGTTTGAACTTTGTAGCTTCAAAAGTTTCGAGGAAACTTACTGTGACCCACGGACAGATGGACAAACCGAACGCGGAAATAGTGGGTCTTTGTAAAATTCGTTCGTTACCAATGTCAAGCCGAATGATATGAAAGTGGCTGAAGCGAACCACTCATGTCTGCCTAATTTATAGAAACTACGGGTGTAGTTGACTACAACCAGTAAAACAACAAAATAATAGTTATGTGGGGTGACCAGATTTTCTCGTCAAGAGTAGCCATTCCTGACCACGACTGCTTGTGTTTACTTGGAGTGCTAGCGGCCAGTTTGTACCGCAAAAGGCAAACGATGAATGATCGACTCATGTTCAATGGACCGGCCGAAAGTGCAGGCGTGGCCCTGCCAAAAGGCTGCATGAATTGTGATTTATTTCTACATTGGTTGCAGCTGTTTGTAAAACACTCTCATCCAACAAAAGACAATCCTGTGCTGCTTGTGCTGGATGACCATTATAGCCACAACACACGAGCGGTCATCACTTTTTTCCGAGAAAACAATCATTTGATAAGCTTACCACCAGACATAATCCACAAACTGCAACGGCTGGATAGAACATTCATGAAGCTATTTAAAGATGGTTATAAGCAATGATGCAACATGTGGATGAGAGCAAATACTGGATCTCGGATAACTGGTTACGATATTGCTGGTCTGGTCAATGAAACTTGCACAAAAGTAGCTCGGATGGACATTGCGGCTGCGGTATTCAACTGCACGGGAATTTACCTATTTGATCGACATTTATTTTTGACCCGTATTATTTGGCTGCATACATGATCAAATTCTCCCAAGAGTCAACTTCTTCAAAACACCGGGCTACAACGGAGAGGTTTCCATGTCTGTCTCTGACAGCCTTAGCTGAGAACTCATCTACGACCTGAGATGCAGAACCAATCAACAATTTGATCTCGGAAGAAGCCAAGGATCCTCCTGAAGAACCTACCAACCAATCAAGAATCAGCAATCTAAGGCCATAGAGGAGCTTGAATCCAAATGTTATCCAGATTGTCCATAAATTGTCAACATTGCCAGATGCTGCCAAAAAACGATCAGCGGGCCAAAAAAGAAAATTGAACGGAGTGAAATTCTAAAATCATGCCCATACAAAATTGCGGTTCAAGAAAAAAGAGAATGAAAAGAAAACTAAGGAGGAAAAGATAAAAAAAATTCAAAATAGTGAAGTAAGAGAATGGGCAACAAACCAAAGACGTGAAGAAAAGGGGACACAAACCAAGGGAAAAAGTGGAGATAAAGAAAAAGCAGCCACTGACAGATATCTGACGTTGGAAGAATTACTTGCGTAGTATGCTTAGAGAGCTCCGATGAGGACTGTATTCAGTGCTCAAGCTGCCATTGGTGGGCTCATGAAGCAGGTGCAGACATTCCTGAATTTTCAGAGGGATACATATCTGATCGATGCCAGATATTTTAAAAGTGTCTGATACTAGGGGTTCGAAGTGAAGTCCTTCCGGTACTAGATTGCATTTTTTTGTCACCAAGGTTTAATATTTATTTTTAAATGTTACTACGCAGAAGTTGCGATTTTGTTAATTTATGTTGATTTTCAAGTGTTAAAATAAAGTTTCATTTTTCGAAATAATTTTCATTTGATTTCCTGAATACCTTAGTTTTCTGCCACTAGGAGACCCCCCTATTGCTGCCCAAAGCGAGAGCTACGCCTGTAACTAAAGAGGAAAGAATTTGTCACAGAGAACAGCAAAAGGATGTCTTAGACATAACAGCGGATGTAGGAGAGTTACTTTATGAGCCTGGAATCGACGATTTTATGCGTTAACAATTTTCTTTTTAACCAGTTTTCTCCAAATGTCATTTTCAAAGACGGTAGGCAAGATTTGTCAAAAACGAATAAATCGGTCTTTATGAAATTTAACATATTTCTTTTACAAAGTATTGACAAATGCTTAAACCAAGAGTTTCACATTCTTTTGATTTTAACCTATTTTACGAGGGTCATTTGAAAAGTTTTTGGCCTTACCGGCAAAAAGTCAAGGAAGATTCAAATTGCCATAAAAATTCAAAGTCATTCCGATCAGTACAAAACACATGGTACCCTTCTAAAATTGACAGGTGACGTTTTTAAGAACAATGGATAACATCAAGTATCGTGCGGAGATAAAGCACCTCTTTTTGAAAGCGAAAAACTCCGAAGAAGGCGAAGGTCATTCTTTCTGCCGGAAAAGTGATAGTGACAATTTTTTAGGACAACCGTGGAGTAATTTTAGTTGATTACCTTCAAAAACGTAAAACCATTAACGGATCATTTTACGCTGCGTTGCTGGACCAATTGAAGACGGAACTCAAGAAGAAGCGACCACACTTGGCGAGAAAGAAGGTGCTGTTTCATCAAGACAACGCGCAAGTCCACCAATGCATGGTCGGAATGGCGAAATTAGAAAAATTGAACCACTACTCTTCAGACCTTGCTCCGAGTGACTTTTTTTGTTCCCTAACTTGAAAAAATTTCTGGGTGGGAAAAAATATGGGTCAAATACCGGAGACAGTTAATCTGTATTTTTCAGGTTTACCTAAAGAATTGTTTTCTGATGGCCTGAAGGGTTAATAAAAGCCTTTGACCAAATGTATTGACTTGCGTGGAGACTATATAGAGAAGTAAATTTTTGTTTGGCTTGAATTATGTGTTTTTCTTTAAAAAGCCGGAAACTTTTTAAATGACCCTCGTACAATCAAAAGTTCTTCGACAAATGTTTAAAAGAACGCGAAAAATTTTGGACGAAAATTTGTTTAAACTTTTTTCAAACCTTCGAATTTCATTTTTTTTTCTAATCCTTCGTTCAAGCACTTGCCACAATCACAAAATAAAAGAAATTTTTTGATTTCTGATGCATACCGCATAAATAAGGTTCTCTGAGCAAATCAGCTCTCAGCGGCTCAATTTTGAATAATTTTCAATATCTTTTTGAAAGTAGTTCAATCACTGTACTTTCATATGCCGAACGTTGTAGTAAAAAATTCGCTTCAAAATTATCGTTTTTTGAGACCTCAAGGCCCACCTACCCTGAAGCCACATGCGTCTGTAGTGCCCAATCCGATATATGAGCTTAGTTCCATTGAAATGCAATAAAAAAAAATTAATGGCCCACATGTCACTCGAAGTTCAAACAATATCACATATAAAAATTTGTCGAAAAAAACAATATTCTTTGATCACATGAAAATTCTTACAATTATTGTATAATTAATTGTACAAAAGTAGAATAAATCTATTTAAAAATTAAGTATAATACAAAAAACAACAAAATAGTGGACTTTCAGTTCATATCTAATCTGTTCTAACTTAATTCTAATAAATGCTAATCAATATAGTAATTTAATATTAATATTATTATGATGTTAATATATTAATATATATTAACATCACAATATTCCTAACCTACATGTTAAAACATATCTTTAATTTTTGAAAAAACTGTTAATACAAACAAACAACAATAAAATTAAATGTAGTAACATAATAATAAGCTGACAACTCAAAAGGAGAAAAACAAACTATAAATAATTTAGCCATTGTCATTCAGTCATTAAGTTTTTTTTTTATTGTTTTAATGTTTTGAGACTTGCTTTACGTTTTTTAAATTTTATAATGGTTGATGAAATAAAGTGCATTTGAATTTGACCACCCTCAACAAACCTAGCAAATGAGTACCTCTATTGGAATTGTTGATCTCTGGAGATCTAGAACTCTATTTCTAACGTTCTTATATATATTGGTATTATTATGATGAATAAACATTAAACTTATCAGGACAAAGCTATTGCATTATTTTCACATAAATTTGATATCGGTTTCAGATACCAAAAGGCAAAGTCCTAATAATTTGAACCACTTACTAAGTTTCCCATGCTTTGCTTCCACACAGCAATAACTGTTTTTCAGAAGTTTAGTATTAGTTTCCCTATGCACATTTTTGGACCTTAGGAGGTAGAGAGATATATGCTTTGTTTTATTTATAAATATATACGAGTATACTACAAAACAAAGAAAGATCAGAAATTGAAGTTAGAATCAAGTTATCATAAGCAAGAAACAATACAGGGGCTTACGGAAATAAAATCATTTAAGAACGTTTTTGAAGACTACATAAGACAAGAAAAGCATCAAGCTGAAATTCGTAGTGATGACGCGGTAATCTCAGCATTGGGGAGTGAAAGAATAACTCACTTCTGGCACTCATAATATCAAAAGAATTTGTAGTTCTTGTTGCTCCGAATCACATGTCCTAACGGAACCAGGCTGATCAAATGCGAATTCAAAGAACCATAAACAAGCCGATAAAGAAAACACTCATTCAAAAAGGTTCGGCGTTTTCTAATGAAAGGATATCAAGGATCGATAAAAGATTCTCATAAGAGCAGTAGGGAATGTAAAATTTTAGGAAGTGAATGTGGGTGAATTTATGCTGTACCGCTTCAAGAGCAGAAACATGGTAGCGGTAATGTGGACTCCAAACAGGAGAGCAGTATTCCATCTAGATGAAATTGGAAATCACTAGGACTAGGATGAGAGGAACAGGCGATTATAACGTTTAGAAACATTCAACGCAACAGCATTCAACACCATCTTGACACCGACTCTTAATCATTCTGAAGCAGGATAAAGTCATCACGTGTCAGACAATATTAAAAATGTTTATGTCATCCGCGTAGAGAAGACACGGTGAACTGATCACGGAAGGAAAATCATTAATCAATAATATAAACAGCAGTGGAAGTAGTATTGATCCTCGAGAGACGCCACAAAAAGGAATAGGAGAGGAAATCAGACCCTGAAAGGATATATGATAGACAACGACTATCAAGGTAGGAAGATGTAATGATTTTTCTACCTTCAGCTCGAACGCGGAACCGACCTCTCATCGGTTCTAGACGTTAAGTCTGAGTAGTGCCAACGGATGGTACCAACAGGTCAACCAATCCGTGCACCGTAATCCATTCACGCGGTGACTGCTTGTCGGCCAGCTAGTTCGGAGAGGATTTCGGTCGCGGGTCTCCGAATGGATTACGCTCAATTACAATATTTCAGTCACCTGAACTTGCCCGTTTTTCAAACGCGTCAACAATTACTCATCCAGAACGAGAAACCTACATTACGTTAGTTCTGGATGTGATCTATCCACAGATCTCAAATCAAAAACGCTACAAAATCCCACAGGCGCGTTACCGATTCACCGACGCGGTACCGAAAAATATACTACTCGAACTTAAACCGAAGAAAACTACTCTAAAGAAATGGCGAAACAAGCAAAGGTACCGCGTACCGCGCGCGACGCGAAACCGACTTCAGCGGATTTGTCGAAACCCTACCCTCGCGACGGCATACCTACCCTGCACTTCCCTTTCACGCTGAAAAAAAACGAGCCACTGAAAAGGAAAGTCGTTAGTTGCTTAGCAATTCATGTTATTTTTTTTATTTAGGTCCTACAAATCGATATAAATTTTCTATCAATATTTCTATTTTTATCTATCCTTATCCTGTAAGCAACTTTAATTAAATATCCTATTTTGTCGTAATCGGTATGAGAATTTTATACAATTAATCATTCGTGTTTAATATTAGGTTTAATGATTATTGAAAAATACGGTTAATAGCTATTTTACTAATCCTTGTTCAAATTTGTTGAAATTGATTTTCTCCTTAATAATTCAAAGGTTAAAAGAGTGTGGAACTAAGGTAACATAACGAAGCTAAAGTAAAGTAAACTAAGATAATGCAAATTATCGTGTTGTGGTTGGTTGGTTGTCATGTGTTCATATTATTAGTAAAGGATTTTTGCTTCATCTAAATACAAAATTAGGCTCAGTCGTTTGTTGCTCGAACAAATCCGCCTTGTTGTGTATTTAAATTAAGTGCTTTCTCTGTCGGTGTGCTGTCTACTTTTCGTTCCAGCTTGCCGTTTACGCGTTCTCTTGACAGTTGTTACGGTTGTTAATTCTGTGGTGTTAATGTAATAATCGATACATAAACTAAAGTTAAATCTTTACATGCTTCTAAATCCTGCAATACATTTAAATTGATGTTATTAACTTAAGTCTGAAATTCTACCGTTTTGTTTGTTTTTATCTAGTGTAATTAAATTTAAGTTGCATATATTGTATCGTTATCCTTTATACTTAAATTAGCTAAATAGATTTATCGTTTCTGTTTGATAAAATTTCGTTCTCTTATTTATCGTGTTTTCTTAAATGGGTTAGTTGTAGGGTTTCTAGATCATTTGTGTATTATTATTACTAAGTGTTTGTTTTGCTCTAGGTGTTTATTTTAAATGGGTTTATGTTTGTTGTAATTAACGATTACGTCCGGCAATTTTGGAACTTATTCCATAAAAATATTTCTTAATATTTTTGGGCCGAATGACTAGGAGAACTTCTAATTTTCTTTAATTCTTACTTTTTTTTTCAGATTCAATAAAAACAAACCCCAGCCCACAACACTCAACTTTCAATAAATATTTAGAACTATATTAACTTGTTGTTAAAATCTTTTTCTACAGCTAACATTTCTGCATCCTATTTAGGTATATGATAAGGTTTCTACTAAGCATTCTGAATCGATGCAAACGGAATGCTTATTCGCATAAAATTTACTATATAATTAACAGAATTTGAGTTTATGTACAAAATGATATCAACTGTGGCGTCATAACATGAAATTTTGCTTATATTTATGACAAAATAATTAATTTAATTAATCTTTGATAGTTACAAAATTCGCTCAGCCTTATTTCATTAAGTTGTAAATATTCAAATGTACAAACAAATCTTTTCTTTAAGCCAATCACCTTGATATCACGTTTAAATCTCGAATGTAAATATCGTGCAGTTTTATCTAACTATTTTTCTTAAATGGAAACCAGCTGACTCTGAGATAAATCCTGATTTCATGTTATGACATCCAGGGTTTAAAAATAGGTAACGAGTGATATTAGAAACTGTAACCTGAATTGTCCTCCTTTGGTGTTACAATTTCTTCCTCTATAGGTATATATTGTGCGTCTCTGATTTGTATTAAGTGTTGGCGAGATGTTTCACATTTTTCCAGAAAATTGTACGATTGATGGATATCGTCAAGGCATCTGATGCATATTTGGTCGGGTAAATCATTATTCTCGCTGACTAACAACTTTGAAAATAGGTTCCATAATTCAACAACGCTCGCTTTAGTTCAATTCCAGCCGTCGATACATTAGTTGTGTCCACTGGTGCTAGTTTCAGAAATTGTTCCAGCATGTCTATTTCATTTGCCAAATCGAATGCATCGTAGTCTCCACAATATTCATCTTCATAGAAAATTTGTGGCGGCAGAGGATGACGAGGATTAGGATCGCTCACTGTGGCACCATGACTTGTTGATTTTGACTGCATTAAATCCTTTTCAGTTTCTTTGCCAGGTTCTGTGATATCAATTGTTTCATATTTAATATTTTTGCTGTCCAGGATCATCAGGACGCGCTGTTGACGTTTTTTTTTTCTACCTCCTTAATTCCGGACATGCCACTAACAAATACTCGTAATACCATTTTTGATTTTCAGCAATCCGCTAGGGTGGCACTTGATCGAAGAAATACTTTACCAAGTCTGAATAATTCTCACGAAAGTTGATCAAAATTATACTTTGGATGTCGGACTAACTGGCTGCATCAAATTCGCGCACGCAAAATAAATTAACAAATTACGCCTTTAACGAAATTCTGATGGACTCAGCCTTTGAGGAACGGAACAAATGGAGAGACTATGCTCATATAAGCTCCATAGAGAATGATGCGACCACCTTCTGAGCATGCTTGTCATTTCTTATACTTAATAATGATACTTAGCTGGCAAATATGATCCTCCACCGCCTCCTTGAGTTTTCCTCCACATCCTTCCTATATGCGAACAGCCCAAATGGTTCACTCCTTCCAAGAATGCTTCGACCATCAGCTGTGAGCCGATCCAGCAGGAACTGTTTGGTTCGGCAGCCGACGACCGTCTTGGAGCGAAGAAGTCCCTCTCGCCAGACAAGCTGAATGCCTGATGCTTCTGCGTGTCCGCAATCCAATTCATGGGATTTTCTATCAAGAATGAGGTTAGAGACGGAACTCGGGAGATATCCGTTAGCAGACTTACCTTTCTATAGATTTTCGGCACAAACGAGCGCGAATACCGTAATCTGCCGCACCCCACAATTAGCAGCTGCTATTCCCGATTGCTTTCGATATTTCGCGACAATGGACACTAATAGAAGACGACAGCCACGAAAAACCAAGCCGACATGTGGCTGTCAAAAATTTTCAGTTGTCACCTCGGACAAAACATCTGTGTGTGGAATGGCACTTCATATGGCGGCAATGTGCCTCTCCAGATGTCGCCAGTGGCATAGTTTTCTCGATGGCCATGGTGGAGGGGCATTTCCAGATGGCTATGTCTCGAAATGTGCCGGGGTTGGATTAATTCTATATTTCGAATATTTATATCCACGGGTCTAAATATTTGGACAGAAAAAAAAAATATTTTCTGCACAACGATATCCGCACAACAGATGAAGTCCGCTGGCACTTCGAGGACATATCCATCTGGCCGGTTACAAGGGTTCGGGATCGGAATCACTTCGATTCCTGGGCGTAGGCGTCACATTACAAAGAGAGTCACAGGAGAAAACGACTGGGAACCCCCGTATGCTGAAGTTTGTTTAACAGAAGCTTATAATTATAACCGAATAAAAGGCTTTTGAAAAATCCGGGCAAATAGAGTCCCCTTTGAAACGTTCTTTCAATGCGTTTGCCACAAAGCTACTAAATTCCAAAAGATTTGTTAAAGTTGATCATCCTCTAATAAAACCATGCCGCTCGGGAATTAAATAAACTTAAACAGAATGGAACAGGTTAGCATATAAAATTCTCTCCAACAATTTCGAGAAGCAAGACAACGTAGAGTTTGGACGATGATTATCAATGGAAGTACCATAAACTTTTTTGAAGATCTTAGTTATGTAAGCGCCTTTCCAGCAATTTGGAAGAAGTTGTTTTTAAGGCTGATAATGAAAAAGAAGGATAAAGGGAAATAAATTGAAGAGGACAAGGACTTAACAAAGTTGTTGGGAATTCCATCAGGACTAGAACTGATCGAGCTATCAAGCTCAAGGATCACTGATCTTACTTCGAAGGTACAAGAAAATGATAAAAGAACGAGTGACAGCTCAACAAAGAACCCTGATTCGTTTTTGGAAGTATTCGAAGGCTTAAAAAGAGAAGAAAAATACATAGAAAATAGCTCATAAACCTCCACAGGTGGCGTTTTGAGCATTGTCCGCTGCGCGATTTGGTACTTTTCAAAGCCTCATTTATTATACTCCTATATCTGAACTGATTCGTACTTTCCAGGCTTAGATCGCTAGGACTGGTGTGTTTTTTTTTCTTGTTAGGGTCGTGACTACATTTTTAACTTCGTTATCTTCATTTTTATTTCTATGAACTACTAGAAGCATAAAAATTATTGCATCAGATTACAACACCATTGTTTGTATACACCAAATAGCGTTTAGATTCTTATCGCACCCTTTGGGTCGGCTGGTGTATTTCTAACAATATGTTCAAGAACAATATTGAAGAGCATTTAGACAAGTTCATCCTCATTTTAGGGCTACTTTAGTTTGAAGGTTTTCAGTGAGATCTCACTTGTATTCAAGTTTCGTTAGGTTGATATTTTCTCATGTTGATATCTTCAAAATACTCTTATATTGTAAGTCTTAAAAGTATTGAGCCCTTTTTGTCAATTTTTAATATTTCTTTTATTTAAAGCGGATTTTATTTAAGTACATATTGTCCATTATTATCTATGACCTTTTGCCATTTTTTGGGTAGAGCTATTATTCCATCTGTGTAGAACTTCTGTGGTTTATCGGCGAAAATCTTGGCCAAGTGATTTTCACAGTCCATTTTTGAAGTGAATTTCTTTTCATTAAGGAAGTTTTGCAGAGATCGAAACAATGGTAGTCTGATGGCGCAAGGTCTGGACTATACGGTGGATGCATCAAAACTTCCCAGCGAAGCTCCCTCAATTTTTGCCGGTCATCAAATATGTGTGTGGTCTGGCATTGTCATAATAGAAGACAACGCCCTTTCTATTGATTAATTCTGGCCGGTTTTTTTGAATTGCTTGTTGCAATCCGGTTAATTGGTAACAGTACAAAGTCAATTGAGTGTTTGGCCAGGTTCTAGCACCTCATAATAAATAACTCCCTCCCCATCCCACCATACACGCAGCATAACCTTATTTCGTGTCAATCCTGGCTTTGAAGTCATTTGTGATTATTCACCTTTTTTTGACCATGATCATTCTCGTATCTTACCCATTTTTCATCGCCCGTACTGATTTGCTGCAAAAATCGCTCGATTTCGTTGCGTTTTATTAGCATTTCGCAAATGGAAATTCGGTCGATCAAATTTTTTTGTGTTACTTTACGCGGCACCCAAGCGTCGAGCTTCTTTGTGTATTCAGCCTTACGCAAATGGTTTAAAACTGTTTGGTGACGGATATTCAGTTCCTTAGCAATGTCATGGCTGCTTATGTGTCGGTCTTCTTCAATTTTTTGTAAAATTTCATCGACTTTTTCAGTGATTGGTCGACCTGAGCGAGGTGCATCTTTGACATCAAAATTTCCAGAACGAAAGCGACTGAACCATCTCTTGGCTGTGACTTTTGATAAAGTATCTTGACCGTAGATACCACGAATTTTTTCATGAGCCTGCGATGCATTCTCAGCTTGATCGTAGTGGTATTGTAAAATAAAACGAATTTTTCAGAAATTTCACTCATTTTTAAATGAATACAACTTTTGACACGAATGACGAAATACAAAACTGTCCATATCAAAATTGTAGACTGGAATGTCACCTTTCAAACGCATGTCAGTTTGACTCAATTTGATTAGTATTGCCCGATATATGACAACGAACACCATCTAGTGACAAAAAAGCTCAATACTTTTTAGACTATCCAATAAATAATCAGAAAATAATTCTTTTGTGGGGAACTATTCGCTGAATTTTTCGTCTATTTATTTTTATGCGAGGCCGATTTTTTTTTTCTTAAAGCTTCGCCAGCTAAATACTGAAACAAATGGTTTAGAATAGATACACATAGAAGGAATGGTTCGAACAATCCTTTGAACTAGCTCGGAGACCTTGAAATACTCCAGGCAGCGCGATCTCATACGAAAATTTATTTTAAACGAAAGCATAACGAGCAATTTATCGTATCTGAAGAAACATGATGAATTTGAGTAAGATGCCAAGCTTACCTTCTGTGCGTTTCTATTCTATGAATATGATGATCAACACTCTTGTCACTATTGTTTAAAGAATAATTCTCTTATTTAGTTGTTACAAGCCACAATACACCTTACATTGAATCGGTAATCTCTCAAGAATATTCTTAATTATTTCCATTAAATAGAATTAAAATTATGTAATTATAGTTTCTAATTTTACAAGCTTTAATATGTTATTTATATTTTAGGAAATCTCCTTTCCATCGCCGGGACATCAGTGGCAGCAATTTAGATTTACAATAGATGAAATAGAAGGATCATTTCAATGCATAAAACAAACACAAAATCAGTTAGAAGTTCAAGGGTCGTTGCCTTTTAAGTTACGTATACATGCAAATGATGACGTCTATGAAACAACGAAGCACCGAATGGCTGTGGCAGAAGAAAATCAAAAAAATAAATGGTAAGTTACTTCATTGTTCTTTAAGGTTTGAAATATTGCCTATAATATTAAAATAACAGTTCGGGTGATATAAGTTAGGTATCGCTTATATCTATAACGGGTATTTAATAACCTCGAATAATTTTGTCTTCTTTTTGTATTGAAGCATTACGAACTGACTATATAAGTACTGCTTAAAAAAAACATCTTGATCAGCTTTGAGTTTACATAAAACAAAATATACGATTGAAAATAAAAATTTCTTTCCTATGAAGTCCGTTAAAAATTAGTACATTTTTTCTGAATCCACCCTCTCAATCTTTTTGGCGTAATACAATATTTTTATTGTAAACGTACAGTTAGATCCTAAAATCTTTCCCTAAGACATGATATCCGTCTATAAATACAACATTAAACTTCAGTTCCAAACTTCAAAAGTCGGGAAAAATCCCTACGGTAGAAAGTACGCTGAAAAACTAAATACTAGATCAATGACGCCTTTATACGAGTACTACAACATAAGCGGCAGCGAAGAACCTAAATATACTCCTTAAAGCGGAAAAAATAATGCCAATATCTAAAACTTGTGAAAAGTTGGAATCATGAATACTAAAATAAAGATTCTTCGAAAATTAAAATAAAAAAAAACCTAAATACTGTCTGATTGATTCTATGGAGAATGTTTAACAAGAAGAATACGGCTTACAGCGAATACATTTAACGATAGACTGAAGTAAATTTAAAGCACTACTTAATACACAGAAAAAAATCGCACCGGCAATATCAGATTTAAGACCATATTTAACAAGAACATAATGCTGAATGAAGATTGATCAGCATACTCCTAGAACAAAACGTAAAAAGGGATAGAAAATATGAATGAGGGTGGGTTGAAAATTGCATGAACCCATAAAAGACCCAAGTAGTAAAAAAATCAGACCACAAGCAATGTGGTGGTAGTGAGCATTTCAAAATACAACAGCAAATCTAAGTGCCACTGCCGAGCGTAGATGAGGCCTCAGAAATAGCAATGTCTCCCGCACATTTGCTCTTCTTAGGGAAGATAATATCCTTTGGATCCAAAAAACCATTCGCCATAACCTTGTTTGCTGACAAAACTATTTTTGCCTTCTGTGCGGTTGATTGTACCAATCCATTGTTTTGACAGTTGCCTAATTTTTGAAATACACAGGTAAATCTGATTCATTAACATTTAAATTGACGCAAAAACACACTCGGGTTTAGCTTTCTTTATAGTCCCAAACATTTGGTAGTAACAGTATTCTGTCGCAATTTTCGATCGATAGCTACGAGTAGCAAACGCGACAACCTCCTGGCACAAAACTTCTTCATGCAGAAATTGCGAAATAAGATAACACGTTCAGCTGAAATCTCAGTAGTCCTAGCTATTTTACTCATTTTCAATTACCGATCCTCGAACAAGATTTTAATAATGTTCAGACTCCTTAGATAATTGTAGGCTCAACTAAATGACCAGAAACTTCCTATTTAACCGTTGAATATGATGGGGAAACTGCTTTCAGTGTTGAATCTATTTATTCTTCGATTTAAATTTTTCCATATTCATGTGAACAACCGAAGAGTCTTCTTCAGTAAGCTGTAGGTTTATGATTGAATAAATATCCATTCAACAGGCTCCAAACGAGCACATTGAGACATAATACAAGGTGCGTTCCTTTTGTCGTAACAATTTTTTTTTTGGTTGCGCCATCTATAAATGCGATAGCGCGGAAAAGTTACATCCCTCCCTGACTTTCATTGAAAGTTTGGTGACATTCGGTTCAGTGGAAGCGGTTATTGCGTCTAAAGTGACAGTATGTTTGTGTCATCTGTACAAAAATGAGTATCGAACAAAGAGCTAATATCAAATTTTGTTTTAAAATCGGTAAAACGTTTACCGAAACATTTGAATTGATGAAAATGGCGATGATTGTCTATCTGGTGCCTGTGTTCATGAATGGTTTACACGTTTCAGAGATGGTCGTGGGGACATAAATGACGATGAACATACGGGCCGCCCAAAATCAGTGATCACCGAAAATTCCATCGAAATTGCCCGTGAATTTATCAAAAATTAGCCAAAATCATCGTTGAATATCTCCAAAGCATTGATTTATCGTATTTTAACCGATCATTTGGGCTTACGAAAGGTCTGTGCACGTTTTCTTCCGCACAAGTTAACTGATGACCAAAAATTGCTCAGAATTCAACATTCAAAAGACATCATTAAAGAGGCGAGAAAATACGAGAACTTCCTTTACAACATCGTAACTGGTGATGAAACGTGGTGTTTCCAATATGAACCCAAAACCAAGCGTCAAAGTGCAGAATGGAAGGCCCCAGAGGAGCCAGCACACAAAAAATCGCATTTGGAGAAGTCAAAAATCAAGTCGATGCTCATTTGTTTTTACGATTCCAAGGGAGTTCATTCCAACGGGCCAAACCGTCAATGCAATTTTGTATCTTGGCGTTTTGAAGCGTTTGTTGCATCGCATTTGGCCTGAATACCGTAAAGGAGGAAGCTTACGCTTATTGCATGATAATGCACCATTTCATCGATCCACTCTTGTGACTGATTTTTTGACTAGAAATCGCATTTTAACCCCCAATCCCTCACCGTATTCGCCTGATATGGCTCTCTGTGACTTCTACCTATTCGGAAAATTGCATTTGGCCGTGAAAGGAAAACGCTTTGCGTCCGTAGAGGGCATCCAAAAGGCTTGTACCAACATCCTGAAGGACATTCCGGTCAATGACCTGAAACACTCTTTCGAAAAGCTTTTGGATCGCACAAAACAGTGTATCGAGGCCGAAGGAATAAATAAACTCGAATTGTTCAGAACAAAGCTCCTGTCGTTTCTATTTTAGCTCAGTCTGGTTTATTTTGGAACACACCTTGTAGTATCAACTTCCACTATGCAAAAGTCTAAAAGGAACGGCAAAAAGCATGCAATTACTGTCACGGAGTCTTACCAAATCAATTCATTGATAGTAGCGCTGCATGTAGCTACAGCTTTCACATGGAGAAATTATTCTAGCATTGATCCTATGAAAATTATTTCATGTTTGGGCATTTTGAAATCGATTGTAGTTTTTTTAGGGTTTTATTACACATTTTTTAATTGCTTCTGGTGCCTTCCATTTGTCGCTTATTTTTCATAAAGTGTAAGACAATAACGTAAGAATGAACTCTTTAAATTCCATAAGATTGTATTGGATTAAAATAATGGGCTAATAGGCTAGTCCAAGCATAGTCACAAACAGGTTCCAATCCTATCTCCGGTCTACGTCGAGGAACATTAAGCTCATCATTGTAAAAGATTTCATCTTTACAAAATACTCAATCTGAAAATAAAAATAAAAGAGCTCACCCTAAATCCTTCGGTCACGGTCGAAAATCGCTTACGATAAATACAAAAAACATTCACAAAATTGAAATGAAGCTCTTGTTTCTATTTTCTCCATGTTTCTTACTTATACGACAAATATTTTGCGAATTTATCTGTGTCACTGACTTCCTAGCGCTTCCAGCCGTCAACAAGGGCGGAGAAGCATAGTATTGAAGCGGTGTGCTGTAATCGGTTTCTTCCCGAGACCAACAATCAACTTCCAATCCCTCCATAAATGATTTCTTGAACTCTCGATAGATGAATGATTGCCTTAGGACTGATGGGCATGCATTTGTATCAGTGCATGCGTCTGCCTCCCTTTCTCCCGAAATGCTGTCCTTTCCATCTCAGAATGCTGAATTTTCTTTTTTGAGGAACAAAATTGTGCAAAATTTTGGGACTAGCCCATGAATATTCTTTTCCTAATGCAAATAATACTTGATAGAATCAACCTGTCATGACTTATTAGATGTCGTTGAAATTCGCCAACAAATAAATAACTAAGCATAATGCTGATATGAGGCCGTTCTAAAAGTGTTCTACATTGGAAAAGAAAATCGAAAATATTCATCAATTACAGCAAACTAGAAAATAGAGTGAGTGACATATTTTCCGCTGATTTGAATTCAATGCTCTCGCCGCACTTGTCGGACCACAGCAGTGTCTTTCAATCGGAAGTGTTGGCGATTCTCATAACGTAATGAACAGTTATATTTTCACTGACAGCTAATCGGATATACTATCAATCCCTTGCGAAGTCTACACATCAGTGCTGATCCTCAAATGCCGTACATCTTTAAACGGAGACCAAAGGGTAGTGAGATGTTGAGACATTCGAAGGTGCAGCTCATCTGGGTGTCAGAATATAGACACATTAAGAAAAATATGAAGCAAATGAACTATTCACCTCTTACGAGGAGAGGAGAATGCAGTCTCTTGGTTCCTATTTCCTCGTCGGCCTAATCGAAGTATTTTGGCAGATTTGAGGGGGAGCATCATTCAGTTTGCCAAAAACTCCGGATGCTTTCCTTGTAATAAGGTCGTCTGTAAACATTTGCGCTATCAAAATGAGTCGTTCTGTGCTTGAGATATTGCTGAAGCGTATTCTGCGGAAGCTATTCTGCAAAACATTAGGATAAGGTAGAAAATACATACTTTTCTGCATATTCCAGACAGTTTGACAGTCAAGAATTGTTACCCCAGAACTAAAGCACAAAGTTTATACATATTGTAAAAAATATTGGAAAGAAATCAATAGATAGGAAAGTATAGTCACGAAATATTTTTTGGATATTTACATGTTACTTCTGCATAATTGCTGAAAGCGTCGAAATGTTTTTTATATTCTTGAGCATCTGTCTTCAATACTCTTATTCATAGTCTATTGTCAGCATCCGTAGAATCGTGGTCATATAAAGTATACTTTGTTGGCATTTGCAACACAAGTTGATTGATTACATAATTGTCTTTATTAACACTATTAATAACAATTTGCATAAAACAAAAAGCGAGTTAAAATATTTATACACAAGAAAACTTAACGCCCAAAAGACAGTCTAAATTTAAACACAGCATACACACAACAACAAAATGAAAGGCAGTATCATTATGATTGAAAAAAAAACAGCAAGACCCCAATCCACATGTACTTAACTTGTCAACATTAAGCGTACGTATTAGTTATATCGAGCAATTTTTTTTTCTTTTGTCAAAATTTCTCGCTCATCTCCAAAAGCTGATTACCTTGTATTCTTGAAAATTTCCATTATATTTTAACTTGGCTTAAAAAAATTATTGCATTAATCTTACCTGAGCATATCACTCTGAATTAATGAATAAAACATTTTTTTTAGCACACGAGAGATTAAACCAAATCAAACTGATATTGGACGTAAGGTGAAACTGAAAAACCGGCATGCTAACATTCCCCCGAAACGTGAACCAATTTTGACGTCATCGGTGATGCCAACAGCGCTTGGAACGGCCTCATCTCAATCGCCTTTAAATTCATCAGCTCCGTTATGTCCCACTGCGTTATCATCCGTGCCAACAAGTGTGAATCCGGCGTCGTCAATAAACCATCACCCATATAGTACAGGCAATGCAACAACAATGTCGCCATTGTCTACTTCCTCTGGTACTTCCGGCTATTCAACTTCATCAATCTCTCCATTACACAGTTCAAGCCTGAAGTCGTCTAACTCTAATAATAGTTTGTCAAATAAAAGCCTAAATAGTAGTGGACTATCCAAATCGCATTCAAATTACAATAGTGGTGTGACGTCAGCATCATCGTTATCATCAGCATTGTCGTCAGCCGCTGGTTCAGGGACAAGCGGTATAGCAAGTTCCTATTATGGGAGCAACAATAAAGGAGTCAGCGGAATGAATAGCTCCAGTTCTATGAATATTAATGCTAGTAGGCGAAGTGTGACCGGCACGGGATCAAATCAAAGGAATCAAAAGAATGGTAGTCGACATATGCCCGATATCACCAAAAAGAAACTGAGGTACCTTGCAAATCTCACCTTGTAAAATAATTTAAATACATATCTTCCTCTTTTCAGGGACCGGTTGATACATCTCCTTGCACTCAAGCCGTACAAAAAACCTGAACTTTACAACAGGTTACAAAATGGTAAGTCCTTGCATTTTTAATAAGAGTAATAATGCCAATTCATTTCCACCGAATTTCTTATCGAGACTAGGTAAATTCGTTTTCTGCAATTAAATACTTCGGTTTAAAAAGTTTTTGTAAGTTTCCAGATCATTTTCTTCCTTTCATGCTTTACCAAGAAAACTGAAAATCGCAATAAATGGTTCAGTCGCCATTTTTGATTTAATATATTTAGTAAAATATTTTCAAGGACCAGAAATCTGTATTTATTGTAAGGGGAAAGCCCTGAACCAAATACTCGTATATTTAACGAATATAAAAAGCAAGATAACTGATTTTTAGGCCAAGCTATAAACTACATAGTAGAGATGAGGCTTTGCGGTTGGTTCCATCGCGTTCCAAAATGAACATATAACGCTTTACTTTGGAGCATAGTACATTCACATGGTATCCACACCTTCCATTTACCCTGTGTTGTACACTTTCTGAATTTTCCCAGGGGCCGGTCAGCTGAGCTTAGGCCTGTTGTATCCAAAAAAGCAAAACAAAAAGCAAATGAAATTTCCGATGCACGTGTTCTTTTACCCATTTCAGAACATAGGAGTGCTGCCAGGTCCTAATAATAAACTAAAAGATTGCATGGAGCGAATTTGTGTTTCTGCAAAGTTATTGATTTTTTGAGACATGGAAATCCTAAAATCTGTCATCGAAGCACATGTTTATATTTGCGCCAATCCTCGCGTCAGCATTTACCTACCTACCTGCTACCGAAGATTTATGGTCGCTATTCGGCTTGTGTTCGGATTTTTCCGGAGGGTAGATTGAGTGTGGATACTATGTGAGTATACTATGCTTTGGAGGGGATGGCGCATTGAGGCATAGAAAACGAGGCCTAGCCCGAAGATATGTGTCAAATGGTTCTAGGCTAGGTCCTTAGGATAAAAGGGGAGGTGTTGGGAGGATAGTCCAGAGGCTTTGGGAGCCTTTCACTGGGTGTAAATAGCTTTCGCCTCTTAACCACAAAAAAAAGCAACGCGGTGATTGGGTCAAAATGTTCTAAGGTACTGTGGTGAGATTCAATCTTTATTGATTAGAATTCTTAAGTTCTTTCTTAAACCATAAGATTCAGCTGCCTTAACCCATTCTGAGATACTGTTTCGTTCGGTCTGTTCTTGCATCTGTTCTTGAAAATCATATTTCGAAGTAATTTGAATTTCTAGCATTATATTGACTTTTTGTGCGATACTTTATTTACTTTATTTGTAACGAGGAAATCTTTTTTTTTTTTATAAGTAAACTTAGTTTTTCCGTTATAATGTTTTGGCTAAAGGTGTCAGTATATTTTTATATGCTTTGGTTAACATTCTGGAGATTATAGTGCTGTTTGGATGATTGACATCGATTTGTACTACTGTGCCCTTATATGAGTATTGACAATGGAACTAAAAGTATAAAGTATCGCGATCTTTCATACCTTTTGACATTTCTCTTCTTGTCTTGTCGGAACCGTCAGCTTCCAAACCAGGTGGCAAGCATTGAGGGCTTTCGCGTTAGGCACTATTCTTGACATAAAATGATTAATTCGAAAAAAAAATCTGGCTGGATTTCGGCTCAATAAACTTCAATAAAACTTGACCCTCACGTATAAACAACTTGAATTAGAAAATCTCGAACCTAAATGTTGAGAATTTTCTTTACTCTTTTCGCTACGCTCTGGATATGCACAATATGTGGTCGTAATACTGTCGGAAATTCCTTCAGGCCTTTTTTGCCAGCCATAAAATGTAAATCAACAAATCACTATTCAGGTTATGGCTTAAAATTATTTCGATTGTATGAAAGAGGTGTGCGGTAAAAAAGAGAAGGGGTGCTGGAGGAGTCAAAATATGTGAAAAATTGAGGTCCCTCCTTGCGATTTGAAATCTGGCAAAAATCATTGAGGTGGGTCTCAATGTTCGATCAACTACTTCTTGATTTATAAACGTTACAGTTTTGTGCCTTTCAAACCAAAGCAGGACCCTTGAATTCGTTAAAAATCTAGGTATAATAGTAATCGCTGTGTGTATCCTGAAAATTTCATAACAATCGCGCCACAAACACCAAAGTTACTGCCGATTGATCTTTTTATAACACAACACGTGATATTCGGGGCGAAGTCCGTTTCAAAGGACCTAGACACCACAGACATATACAGACTTTCAAGAAAATTACTGCCGTAGAAATTTAAGAATAGATCCCCGTTATGATTTCCATGTAACACGTTATACGAGTATATTAAGTCAATTTCAAGCAAAGTGTGAGAGCTTATCAGGTCCTGTCTCTGAATCTGTTATGAGGGCTGTGAAACGTGAAGAAAGTGCACGACATCCACTTTTGTATCTCAACTGCAAATTGAGAATTGCACTTTGCATGCACTATCTGATGAAATTGTAAAGCTGCATCAGAGGCTTGACAATTCAAGAAAAGAAACAGATAATTTATTTATGGTTGCGAAGATAACACTTTACTCTGTAATAAAGCCAAAGCAAACCTAAAATCTGTTGGTCATGGCTTCACCGAAAATGAGGATGCGGAACATAGTGACGCAGATGAAGCAATACGACCCTCATACCACTTTAACGCCGTCTGCCACTTCTGGCTTTGTGGATCGCCCGCAATCAGATGATGTTCTCGTCGTTGCAGCACTGTAGCTCCTCATTAGCCTTGGCTTCCCGCATATAAGCCTCCAGTTGTCTCGGTACATTGACCACGTCCTCCAATTTCCAAAACGATGCGCTGTCTTCGTTCACAGAGTCGTATCAGCGTTTCCTCGGTTTTCGCACAGGCCTTCTGCCCTCAGTTTTTCTAGCGAATAACTTTTTAGGTACCTGTTGCTCGTCCATACGTATCACGTGGCCAGCCCATTGTAGCTTTCGTTATTTTTATATTGTGGAGACTTCGGGCTCGTCAAATACTTGTATTACGTCTACTTTTTTCACTCCAGTTAGATGCCTTTTAAAGGCGTTTAGTATGTTTGCACAAGCTTTGTTAAGTGTCCATGTCTCAAAACCATATTATAACACAGGTCTTATCACAGATTTGCAAACTTGGAGCTTTGTTCTGTGTATGCAACTCGATTTTAGGATCGTCAAAACAGAGTAAAAAAATTGATATGCGAGCTGAATTCGTTTCATATCTCCACAATTTGATTGGAATTTTTGGTCATTAATTTTTATGTGTTATGAGAATTTTTCCTCGACAGCGCCATGGATTTTGTTTTCAATTGTTCATTTGTAGCTCCACTTGTTTTGCTCGTCTAGTTGAAGTAGACTATCTTTAGCGGTCATGTTTGATCCTGACAGAACGCAAATGTTGTCCGCATAAGCTACAATTCAGCTCGGCTTATGATTAATGCGTCTATTGTTTCAATGAATAGCTTTTTAATGTTATATTCTCGGGCAAAGTTAAATAACAGCAGGTTCAGTCCATCTCCTTGCTTTAGTCCTACGTTGGTTTCGAAAGAATTTATTAGTGAGTTATTGCTCCGTACTTCCGCTGTAGTCGATGTCACTGTCGTTCTTGTCAGACGAACTAGCTTGGCTGGGATACCGAAACGCAACATTATTTGTTACAGTACATTACGGTCTAGACTGTCATATGGATGCTTAAAATCCACGAACATTAGGTGAACATCGATGTTTAACTTCAGTACTTTTCTTTGACCGGAAGCAATTGGTCCGTCGTTGACATTTCAGCTCTAAAGCCACCTTGATACTCGCCAATAACGTCGGCGTGTGTTTTGATTACATATTAAAGAATCTTGGTGAATATTTTGTATGCTGTACAAAGCAATGATATGCCCCTATAGTTTTCACACAATAAATTATCTCCTTCTTTGTAGATAGGGAAAATTATAGACCGAGTCTTGATCCCATGTTACACGGATAATTTGATGGGTTCTAGTGGTGGCTTATCGATCCCCGGTGCTTTATTATTTTTTTGTTTTTGATGGCGGAACAAACTTCTTGGAAAGTTGGAGAGAAGGATCAGTTGCATTTCTTCATAAGTACGTAGTGTCTCTGGCGTTCTGGAACTGTATGAGCGTACTTTGTATGCTTATTTTGTATTATTGCTCACTAAAATATCATCTATATTTTTCGATAGGTCATAGTATTTCCTTTTCTTATTCCTAATCATTTTAATCGCTACTCGTCAGAGATTATCTTATTCTTCTCTCTTCGACCTGGTATTCCTCGTCGAACCAATCATTTCTTTTGCGTCGGGCTACATATCCAACCGTCTGTTCTGCTAGCGTTTTCATTACGGCATTCACTTTCATCCGCAGCTCGGTACTCGTTCCTGTCAATGTGTTTTCCTGATTGAGGTCCAGCAGATTAGCAAGACTTTGAAAATCACTCCGCCCCCCTAGAGTACACGTTAATTGCTAAGCCTAAATGTTAACCATCTGGGACGTTAGCAAAAAATTACACAACGCCTGTTAAAAAAAGCTATCATACAGCAGAATAATGACTCCCTAAAATCGGATCTTGTAAGAAACTCTTCCCATAGCGATAAATCACCAGTTTCTATTTATTAAAATATTCGAGGCTGGATAACCATGCTCGGAGACTCATCTCTCCCTATCCCGTCAATTTTAAACGATTCCATTATCTGTCTGACTGAAAGTTGGCTGAATGGAAATATTTCTGCCGGACCACACGGTTTACAGATGTGATCAGTACCTTACCGCGACAAATCTGATGCTGGTTTGGTTTTGGTTACAGTTTATAAATCGCTAGCAAACTCATTTTGTGCTGTTTTTGTTTTACTGTCTCTCTCTCTTCGACATAATTCTTGCTTATAAATATTCACTGTATACATTCTCTTCAATTCTTCCTTAACCGTATATGAATCTTGCTAGCTTTTCACCTTCGAAACTCGTAGTTTATAGGGATTTGAATATTCCCTCTGTAGTATGCGATGCTCAAACTACACCTTCTATCCCCGCAACAATCATCCTTTAATTTTTTCTTATTTTCTTTCACTTTGCTCTTATTCTGAATTTGTTCAAATGCGCTATCCTAATGGTCGCATCCCTGATTTTGTCTTCATAAATATCCAAACTTATTGTTTATCTGTCTCTCCTGCTTTGCATCCTTTTTTTCTTTTTTTGTGGTAGGGAGGTGAATGCCATTTATGCACAGTGTGTGGGATTCCCATGCTCGACTGGACTACCCACTAAACACCTCCCCTGTCAACCTGAGAACCTAGCCTGGAACAGTTTGACACATTACGTCGGGCCAGGTCTCGTTTTGTTACGCCGTGAGGCGCCTTCAAGCTGGGGGATCGCTCTTCTAACGGGAGGGGAGAGGAAGTGCCAGACAAGCGGTCCCCCAGCCTCAACGCCCCCGGCTGCTGTGAGTCCCTTTTACATTTTAGGACTGTCCGAGCATAATGTGCCACCTGGTTCCATTTGCCAACCGATTCGAGCATGACCGCAACTATATTATTTGGGGTGAGCTCTCCCGTCTCCCTGTAGTATGCAGACGGCGATTCGGGATTTCCCTTTCCCTTGCTGATCAGCACGAGCCTCGCCACCTTCCATTGTACCGGGAAAACCCCGTCCGCGTTGAATGTGCTGAGCAGCATCCTTATACGAGTATACGACTAGATTGCGTTATCTGGACCTAGCCATTGATTTCACCAAACTTCAAAAAATGCCTTTGAACCTCGACTCAACTTTTTTGAGGCAATTAAAAATTAATATTGACTTGACCATCTGTGTTGACTGCGATCACACCTTAAGCAAGTTCTATGACCACTTCAAAATTCGAACTGCTTTATATATGCCAATGCAGACTCCTCGACTTACTTAAAGAGTACTTTATGGCTGAAAAGCGAAGACAATGGGCTTCAGCGCTTTAAACTGACTTGTTGTGATGAAGTCAGATCTAACTTTTTATAGAAAAAAGAATTCCATGAGAAGTTTCTTCACTACCTTAGAGGGTTCTCTCGGGACAAAAATTCTGTATCCCTTTTGGTTATGCGAACCTTTCAATCTTTCTCTATCATTCTCTTTATCTTCTACTTTTACACTGACGCATCTTCCCCACCTGATATTTCAAACTTATTTGCAAAGGTCTTTTTGTACATTTTCATCTATTGACACAATATGTTCCTCGACCAACCAAATCGAAAAGAATTTGCATTCTACGTTACTATACCTCTGAGAATTGAATCGCTAATTAATTAGTTTGATCCCAATGTAAATCCTGGTCCAGATAAATTGCCATATTCGTGAAGTCACTCTTTTTACCCCTTATTTTCAACCTGAATCTTAATAGAAATACGTTTTCCACTTATCAGAAAGATGTAAATGTTACTTTCATTGCTAATTATGATCTATCAACTGTCCCCAACTGTTGTCTTATAACCCTGCTCTCCTGTTATTTGAAGAAGTATAAACGCCTTATATGCTACTGTTATACGGACGGATTCAAGTTCGGTCGCTCCACTGTCTCGAACGATCGTTAAAACCTTTGATCTACCACTGCCTTGTTTGACAAAAGTTTGAGTCGCTTGGTGTGTCCGGTTTCCTAGTTTCCTGGATCTAATCTTATCTGTCATATCGTTCGTACCGTATTATTCTCTATGGAACAACTTCTTCATTTCATTCTCTACCTGACATTCCTCAGTGTTCAATCCTCTCTCCCTGTAGCTTTTACTTTCTACCGTCTATATGCTGATCATTTCAAGGTGTTTCAGACTATTGGGTTTCTTCAAGATTGTCAGCATTTCCAAAATGACCTGATTAATCTCTATAAGTAGTTAAATTCAAATGTTCTTTGTTTCAATGTTAGAAAATATTACCAAATAACCATCAGCCTCAATACAATCCCTTCAATATTCAGTCATACCCTGTCTGATATTTTCTTCTTCACAGCGTGTCCATACTAAGACCTTCGTTTAATTTTTAATTCTAAAATTAAATTTAATGTCGGTATCTTTAGCATAATTAACAGGGCATCGAAAACTTTTGGGTTTATTCAGCGATATTTACACAAGTTTACTAATATTGCTACCTCTTTCGCTTATTAATTTGTATTATCCGACCAGTACTGTCCTGCAGTGTGGTTTCCTCCACTCCCCGTATCTTATGTCATCACCAGAAACAATTCAGTGTACGTTCATCGGTGTTTGTTTTACACATATAACTTGTCCTAAGAATCCTATGAGCATCGTTTTCAGTGCTTTCTTTATACACTGTAGCAACAAAAAGTTTCATCCAATCAAAGGCAGTTCACGGGTTCTTCTTGGTCCAACAGTCTTCTCAAGGTTTCATATGTCCGGACAACGTTATATTCTCCGCGAGTCATTAGGAAACAACAATTTCGAACTTCGTTTTTTTCTCTGCTCCTACCTAGATTTTAAAAGTAAATTGAAGATGTGTAATATTCAAATTTAGTTCTTTCAACATGTTTTCTACCAAAATTTTATTTGAATTCTACTCGTGTTTTGAACAGTTGAATACATACCATTTCTAATAGGGGTATACTCGTAATTCTGTTTCATGACACATTCGAAACGATTTTAGTCTTATTGAATTCCAGCTAACATTTTTGAATTCTTCTGCAAGCTTTGTTTTTAATATGAGAACTTACACATGCACGAGGTAAACATGAAAAAAACTAATGATGCACGATGTTGATTGTAAATACCTGGAAAACAAAAAGTGTTCAGAGAATTATGTTAATATTTTTTATTATAATGGAACGATCTATGACAATTGCGTGTGAGACAAAATATCACCCAAATGCTCGCCACGGCTACGGTGGCATACTTCTATCCGACGGGCCATATTTTCAATGACTCTGAGACTTAATTGAGGTTCAATGTCGTTAATGTGCTAAATTATCTCATCGTTTAGCTCTTGAATTGTTCTTGGCTTGTTGACGTACACTTTTTCTTTTAAATATCCTCAGAGAAAGAAGCCCAACGGTGTCAAACCACATGTCCATGGCGGCCAATTAATATCGCAACAACGTGAGATAACACGGCCATTGAATTTCTCGCGCAAAAGAGCCATTGTTTCGTTGGCTGTGTGGCAAGTGGCACCATCCTGTTGGAACCACATATTGTCCAGGTTCATAACCTCAATTTCTGGCTACAGAAACTCGTTATCATCTCGCTATAGCGAACAAGATTCATGGTAACTGCTTGGCCGTCCTCATTTTCGAAAAAGTACGGCGCGATGAGGCCGCCAGCCCATAAACCGCACCAAACAGGTACTCTTTGTGGATGCTTAGCTTTTCAATAATCACTCCTGAATTCTCATTTGCCCAAATGCGGCAATTCTGCTTGTTAACGAATCCATTGAGGTGAAAGTGTGCCTCGTCGCTGGAGATGATCTTCTTTGTAAAGTCACCATTCACTTCTGTCTGTTCAACCAACCATTCGGCGTATTTCCGACGCTAGAAATGGTCAGTATGCTTCAGATCTTGAGGAAATTGAACCTCGTAAGCGTGTAAATTCAAATCTTTATTCAAAATTTACGTCAGTGATGTTCGTGAGATGTTCAATGGTTGGGCACGACGACGAGTCGAGGTTGACGGCTCTTCTGCCATGCTTTCGCGAACAACAGCAATGTTTTCCGCAGAACGAATCGGGCGAGCATGCACAGGTGATTTCACATTTCCTACAGACCCTGTTTGCTAAAATTTGCGCACAATTCTCCAGATTGCGGACACATTTGGTCGATTATGCTGACAAAAAAAATCACGAAGTGCACGAAATGTATTTTGATTTGAACGTCCATTTTTGTGAAAGGCTTCAACAACGTTAACGCGCTGTCATTTATGTACCTCTCCATGGTTGAATTTGTCAAACACTGACAGAAAGAAATGTCAAATTAAGTTGGGCGAAAAACTTGACTTTAAGGTGTGACCCACAATTAACATCGTGCATTATGGTTGGGCCACCCTTTATATGGACTGCCGTGCTATAAATGAAGTTAATAGACATCATGTGCAAGTAACTGCCTCGTATTCACCATGCTAGTTTAGAATAAACATTAATTCACACAATATTATCAAGGTCCTTTTCGACATCGTAGGATTAACTTGAATTGGCACTGTTAATCGGAGCCACCAAGGCCATTAGTTTTTTATAATCATTACTGTGCTGTATGACATCTCACATTTTGTATACTTTCAGAGGGAATTCGGGAGCGGGAGAAAGCATCAATAAGCGTGATTTTAAAGGAAATTTCCACAATTAGGGACAATACATATAATTTGAAGCGGCAAATGTGGAATGACGTTAACGAAGACTGGCCTTTTTATACTGAACAGGAGTTACAAATGCTCAAAAGGTAGTATTTTGGTATTTCTTTAATATATTTATCATTTGACATGATTCTTTTGCAGACGAAAGCCTCAAAACCTTACACCACCCATAAGCTCGGACGGTGGCAGCTCAACTTCTGGGCAAAGTCCAACTAGTACACATAACGGCAGTCCACCGCCAGCTGTAAAAAGACCTAGCCTAGATCGGGACCGATATTATGAAGAACCCATTGCAAAGAAACAAAGAATTAGTCATTTTAGGAAAGATGTTAATGAGATTAATAGGTAAGGGGCTAATTTAAAATTACAGTATACTCATACCATTTGAAAAAGCTTTAACGTAGTTTATCGTGTCGAAAGTAAATTTATGAGTTATTTTCTTAGAAAATACAATTTAAGAAAAAAATAAGTCGAAGAGGTCGACAGAAAAATAAATAATTTATTCATTCTTGCCAAAGCTTTTTGACGTAAAATTTCTCGACTCCGCGGAAGAATTGCGATTGTTGATTATTTCTCTTTTTCTTTTAATTCCCAACAAAAAATGTCAAATAGGCGAAGTGGTATGCTGGATCCACGCGATTTTCCAAGCGTGATTTCTAGGTCTAAAGAAAATCACGATTCACGATATTCTAGCTATTATGGGTTTGTAATTTGATGTATACTGTTCATTAAGAAAAATACACGGGTTAGCGGGTAATTGGTATCTTTTGATTCGGTGGCTGTTCTTTATTGCTATTGATTTAATCTTAGATTCGGGTAAAATACGTGCATAAGAATCCTTTTCAAGCATTATTAATGTACATACTACAAACTAAACATAATTTTCTCAGCACAATCAACGCAAATACTTAATACATAAATTTCATATACATACAAAAAAAAATCACTTCAGATACTTTTCATTAAATTTCCGTCATTTAATATTTATTCTTTCAATTATGGTTCGTATTGCGCTTTTATACGGAATTTATTATTATTATCTATTCCATGAACTATCCCTTTAATTTCAAGTTTAACTTTAAGCTACTTTTCAATTATTTACATTAATAACTATACTTGAACACATTTAGAGCCATAACTTCATTAAAAATTAGAAATAAATACCTTACTGATAAGTAGACCCTAAGAGTTTGCACTAAAATTTTAAGATATAATTAGACTTTCCGAAAATAGAATGTCGAATTCGGAGCGTTTAAAAAATGAGATAATTTATTGAGGGCGTTCACAAACCAGTTGCTTCTGTTACATACCTATATCAACTTTGAAGTTGGCTTGTCCCATAGATGAAGGACACCGCTGTACGCTGTTGGTACATCCTTTTAGCAAAATTGTTTCGGTGAGGTCAGCAAATGAGTATAAAAAATGGAGTATCTTTATCCATTCTTTTTGTAGAATGAGAAGAATACAAACGCGCTTTAAGTTCCCACGATGCTCCTTTGGCTCCTTTACAGCTAATTATATTTCACAATTTCATTATATTTTCCTTCTATATTGGCTCAGAACCCAAGATAATGTTTTTATCATGTTTTTGAGATTAATATGCTTTCTTTTTTGCTTTACCACTACAGCCCCTTTCGAGCTTTCGCTTAGATATAGTTAGAGTATCTCATTATCTTGATCGAATGTGTCGGCACTCGAGAAGGAGGTATGGGCAGTACCGCGCTTTGACCATTGCTCTGTCCACTCAGTTGCG
The DNA here is from genome assembly GCA_963969285.1 of Odontomyia ornata. Lineage (NCBI taxonomy): Eukaryota > Metazoa > Arthropoda > Insecta > Diptera > Stratiomyidae > Odontomyia > Odontomyia ornata. Next base: position 203,121,784 of record OZ017742.1, on the reverse strand, counting down.
ATACGTTCTGATTTAAACCAGTACGTATCATAACTGAACGGGCTTATAGACCGTCCGAAGAATCATTCGAAACAAATCTCGTCACCAACGGTATTTGAACCAGGAAACTTTAGCTTACGCAGCGAGCACTATAACCACTGCACCACGCAGACTGAGATTTATATGAATTGTTTTCAATTGCCATCAACTTAAAAAATAATTTACATGTTCCAAAAATAAAAGAAAAATATAATTCACAGCTAAACTAATAAACAATGCTGCCATTTGTCATCGTTGGATCACTACAGCCTTTTTCAGATCGTAGTTTCCCGCAAGCAACACCTCCAGTTAGCTGTCTTCTGGCCACATCCTTTAATTCGGGCGTCCGAAAGGCCAAAAATGTCGCCCAGTGAATTTCGTCTCTCAATTTTTCCAACGAAATCCTTTAAGGTACCTGTTATTCGGTGATACGCACCTCGGAAAATCTTTTGTAGTTTCCATTGTTTCATCATTGTAGAAATGACTTTCGACTTTTTTTCAGAACCCGTATTTCGAAGACGTTTAAAATGAATGCATTTCGCAACCGTAGTATACCACATTTCGCGTATGGGTGTGTGGCTTACATGCATGTTTATTTAATATCAGTAATGCAAAAATCAATTAGCGTCCAATTTAAATGGAATACGAGTATAGTTGTGAGTTTTTCCTCAATTAAGCCATTCAGCGTATAATACTCTAAACTGCCTTCCGGTAGGTGCATACTCTTGCCTATTGAACTTGTCTCTCTTCATCCTGGGTTTTCTTCCTTAGTACCGTTTATTCTCCTAATTCATTTTGTCCCACCTAAGTCTAAAACTCAATGTCGAACCAACGGTACCCTTTGCGGTAGGTTGAATGGCGAACCCTTTTTACTCTCATTGTTTTCATTAGCGCCTTAGGTCTAAATCACAATTTAATCTTCCTCCTGCACGTTATGAACTTGGTCGATTTTGCAATCACAGAACATATCGTATGTATTCTCGGCCTTCTGCGTTCATTAGCGAAATTTGAGAGATATTTTTATACAAATCATATACATTCTATTGTTTATTGGCTAGATAGATATTTTAATTGAAGTAACTACCCATAATAAAAGCTGCTCCTATTTCTCAGCTTCTAACAAATTTCGCAATTTAAATACTGTGTGCCACCCGTCCATTTCTTTTTGCTGAATGGCCAGGGTGCTCAGTCAGTGCCCAATGGCCTGTTGTAATAATTCTTCAATAACGACAAGCTTTATAGTTATCTGAGGAACAAATGATACAGTAGTTTCTGATTGCAGGATCTTTTTCGATAATTCAAATCATTCGAAGGCTCCTTCGAATTGTTTGTGAAGCGGAGAGTTAGCTCATACCAACCTCTGCTCTAGTGGTATGATAATTATATTTGCTTCCTTAATCAGGTGCAGAAGACATCGAGATTTCGATTCCTGCAAATAGCGCCTCCAACAGCCTCGGTCCATCGACCGTGTCCTTCAATTACAAAATCCAAGCAGCGATGAACTGTCTTCATCGACTGAGTCAGGTCAACGTTTTCTCGGTTTCCTCACTGCTCTCCGCCCTTCAGTTCTCCCAACGAATACCTTTTTTGGGTATCCGATGTTTGTCCATTTGATTCACGTAGCCAGCCCATTGCAGGTACCACGATCTAACAATCGTTGAGACTTTCGGCTTCTCAAAAATTTCAAACAGCTCATGGTTGTATCGAATTCGTCATTGGTCCCCGCCTAGCTTCGCTCCGATCATTTGCCTCAGAACTCCTCTCTCGAAAGCGTTCAATATGTTTGCGGATGCTTGGGTTAGGATCCATGTTTAACCCCCATAGCATAGCACAGATCTTATCACAGATTTGTATACTTGGAGCTTTGTTTTCCTGTGTATGCAGTTGTTCTTCAAGATCGTCAAAACTGAATAAAGTATTTTATTTGCGAACTGTATTCTTCGGTGTATTTCGTCTCTTTCAACACTGGTTCTCGCTATTTTGGCTCCTAAATACACTAATTCGACCACATTATCGATACTGTATTCACTGAGTGTGATATTTTGGATATGTAAGGTATTTTTCTTTGATTGTATCATGAGCTTTCTCATTGATTTGTACCCCTACTAGTTTTACTTCGCTGTCGAGTTTCAGGAAAAGTTCTTTGTCGATTGTTAACGAAATGTCGATGTCGTCCGCATAGTCTTCCACTTGGCTCGACTTGTATAATAACGTACCTCTCGTATCGACAGGCAGCTTTCTGATGACATATTCCAGAGCCAAATTGAAACGCAATGGGGCCAACCCATCTCCCTGCTATATTTGTGTCAAAGGCATCAGTGAGTTAGTTATTAATGCGGACTTGAGCAGTTGTCGACATCATTGTGATTTTAGTAAGACGGACTCATTTGGCTAGGATGCCAAAGCAAAGCATTATTTGGTACAGTACGTTACGATCAATAGTGTTGTATGCTTACTTAATTTGAACGAAAATTTGTTGGACGCCTACGTTAACCTACCAGCATTTCGCAAGTACCTGCTTGACAGTGAACAATTGGTCTATCGTCGATCTACCTGCTCTAAAGCCACCTTGATACTCTCCAATAAAACTATTGGTGCATGATCTGATTTTATTTTCTAAGAACTTTGAAAATATTTTGTACGCCGTACAAAGTAGTGATATGACTCCATAGTCTTCGCACTGTAGCTTATCAGCTTTTTTGTAGTAGGGATTATAATTGATTGGCTTCACTCTTTCGGCAAATGTTCTTGTTGCCAAAAGTGCTGGATGACTTTCTGGATGGCTTTCTGAACACTCCTGCTACCATATTTGATGAGCTCTACTGGAATCTCTCGATGCCCAGCGCTTTATTATTCTTTTAGTTTATTTTTCTTTTGGGCCTTGATGGTGAAACGAGCTTCATTCAGAGTTGGTGAGACGAATGTAAGCTCTCCGGAAACATCTACGCTCTAGAGCGTTGCGGAGATTTAAGAGGTTCTTGAAATATGATGCCCATCTTTCCTTAATTCTGTTTTCATCAACGATGATGTTACCGATGTCGTCATAACAAAGCGTGAACTTGGACTGATAACCTCGTTTCAGGCTTTTCACTACTTACATCGATGCTTCTCAATTAGTCGTCATAGTACAATATTTTCTTTTCTTAATTCTAATGAATTTATTCGCTACTCTTCTGAGAATTTCATAATGTTCTCTCTCCGTCCTGATTTTCCTACCTAAATATCGAACCAATCATTTCTTTTGCGCAGGGCTTGATGTGCGATCCTTTGTTCTGCCACGGTCTTAATAACTTCGCTTCCACCGCTCGTTACTCGTTTTCAGCGATATGTCTGAAAAGATGGGAGCCAGCTGGTTGTCGAGGGTCTCCGTGAAATTTTTGGCCACAGACGCCGTTTGGAGCCTTTTCGATCTGAGTTACAATTGGCTCCTCGGTATGTACGGACGTCGAGTATGCTCGAGACCCATCTTGGTTGGATCAGAAAATGTTTGATCTGGTTTTGTGTGCTACCATCCGGTGCTACCCAGGTCATTTTAAGTATACGTTGATGTGCGAAGCAAGTCAATCGTTGTCATTTGTTTCATCGTGGAGGCTATATCTTCCAGTCGTTCTCCGATGAGATCGCGCATTGTCAACCTTAGCTTTGTAATCGCCCAGAATTATTTTTGTATCATTTGTAGGCAATGCGTCGAATAGTCTTTCCAGGTGATTGTAGTACATTTCCTTCGTTTTTTCGTTCTCTTCTTCTGTTGGGGCGTGTACGCTTATCAGCCAAATTGTGAAGAATTTAGCTTTTATACGCCTCGCACACAATCGTTCATTGGCTGCCTTAAAATCAATAACGTGCGAACTCCCTACCCACAATAAGGGCCACTCCGAATTCTCGTTTTCCAGCAGTTTCCCACTTTTGAATATTGTGTTCGATCTCATGCCTTGAGTATCACTTCCAGTCTAGTTCGTGTCCTGGATCGTTTAATTTATATTGACTGGCCTGTTATTAAAGGTCCTAAACAGTGCCATGGTTATTCAGTGATCTGGCATTCCAGGATCCAATGCCATAATCCTTTTTCCATTCCAAGGCTCTGTTGCAGGTTTCGAAACAATGTACGGTTTTCCAGGGAACGCTCAACCTCCTTTTCGGCGGCACGGTTATTACTTTCGATTCCGTTATCAAATGCGGAAGACCCGCCTTCATCTTCTTACGTCAGCCTTTTACAAAAAGGAAGAGTTACCAGCGACCACCAAAAAGAATGTGAAAGTAGGGTTTGGTAATATAGCTGTAGGTGTATTTGCAGTTATAGGCATTTCTCGGTATTTAATGTTCCATCATTGGGGAACCAGTAAACCCAATGTGCGAACCCAAGACCATTTACTACCATTTGGTCGTCATATATATATACTACCATTGGTCAATATTTTAATCTTAATTAGCATTCGATAATGAACCATTGGAAACCTACACGTACTATATATGACTTCAAATTATAAGATTATTTTGATCATAATGTAACTTGATCACAACTAATTAATAATAATGAGTTTTGCCTGTTTCAAAGCCGGCCTTCACTATATTTTAGAAGCATTTGTGTAGCTAACTTTATGATTTGATATCTAGTTCCTTCAGTGATTCACTACATTAATGCTAAGAAAAATCCATCTTTTCTTAGTTCCATCCATTCATGGAATCACAAAAAGTCACAGGGGTATACATTTAAAAAAAACAATATAAACATCCTGTTTATAATCGTACGAGACTTACCAATAGGCAATTCGCTACGATTTCTATAACAAAAACAATGTTTTTGAAAAATAACAAATTTTTTAATCTTGTTCTGATTGAGATTTATCCGCGAAAATAAACTAGTTTATGTTTTCTGCTTATCAGCTTATGATTAGAATTGTTGCCCAGGTTAATTAATGCTTAAAATTAAAAACAAAAACACAATTTAAAGCAGCGCAAACCACTTGTTCTAAAATCAAATATCTGACATTCATTGAAAAAATATTGGTTGCAGCAAATAAAACGTTGGTTTACTTCTCCGAACCAATAGAAATTACAATGAACAAAGACATTCAAAAAAAAAAAAACGGAGTTACACTACATTTCATAAAAGACTCATATGGTTGTTGGTACTTTTATAATTTCAATAGTTCGTAGAATAGCTAGCTAATAACAATGAAATATTGGAAACTAAAACAAAATATTTAATTGAACCATTATTATCTTTTCTTTGCAGTCCAAACTTAAATAAACACCAAGAGCTTGAAGATAATGGTATGAGTTTAAGTTACGGCGTTCTGGGAAGTGAAGCGGCGCGTCGAATCTCCCCTCGAGAGGATTTTTCGAATTTGACCAGCCATAGCAATATTAGTATGAGTACGAGCACGAGTCACCATCATAGCATTATTCCAAATAATTATCACCATATAAATAACCACAGCAACAACAATAATAACAATAGTAGCAACAAACATAATAGCAGCAATTCAATATCAAGCAGTAGCAGCAGAACTCATAACAAATCGTCACCACTCTATACAAACTCAAATGTTTGCAATAACAGGTTCAACAATAGCCAGCAAAAAGGATCGTCATCCTCTGTCTCGTCGGCTTCATCAATGCTAGGTAGTAGTAACGCTGTTTGTACTGATGAAACAAATAGCATTGGGGTTGTGGATCAAAAAACAGTTCCGTCGCCATCTGCTAGCTTGCAAGTGATTCCTGATCGCGGCTCGGCTATAAATCATTGTAATGATGATTTAATTGGTGAAACAAGAAACGATAATATGAACAGTAGCAATAGTGCACGAATGGGTAGTATGAATACAAGTGCGATCAGTAGCAGTAATGGACGACCTAACGTGCCAACCTCATGTCAAAATTATGACTTTAGTCACTTTACTAGCATAAACTCTGTTGAGCAACGAAGAAAATATAAGGCTGAATTTGAAAAGAACTATGCAGAGTACCGAGATTTACTGCAGATAATAGAAGGAGTTGCAAAGAAATTCAAAATGCTTGCTCTACAGCTAGAAGAGAATAAGAACAATCCATCAACTTATCGGGTAAGTGTTAAATGCACTTAAAGTATATTTTGAATGTAGTTTTAAGTACAGAATTGATACACACCGGAGGTAAGCTTTGTTTTACGCCCAAATCCAATCACGTGGCTACGAGATCCATCAATTTCTCTGCTTGAAAGTTTTTGTCATTTAAAACAAGGATTTGTATGAGACCACACATTCACGCAAGATCATTGGGCCAGTTGTAAGACTTTGTTCCAACCTTTCCATCTATATGCATCTATTCTGTGATTTTGAGCATTGTGGGACATTGTCACCAATTGTGGGATTCATACACGTTTAAGAAATCGAATCATAGCTGTTCTTAAAATGAAGTATACTTCCATATACTGAATGCAGTATCATAAAACTATTCAAACTTTACCCTTACAACATTCACGAACTGACATTTAATGGTGCAAAAGTATCAAACTTACTTACTTTTGAACACTTATTGTCGTTAGAGATACTGCGATTTTGTGTTTGCTAAATAAGTTCGACTTATAGCTACAGTATATTTCAATTATTTATTGCAAACTAACTACAGCATCGTATGGAATTCATAAAACACATTTTTGGAACAACATGTCCAACAACCTACTCTAAATATGTTCACCAACAATTAGTGGAGAGACGATCAGAGGTGCAGTTGTGTCCTTTAATAATTTCTGATCCCTTAATTTTAGTGTTCATCCTTTAGTAACGAAAGAATATATGAAGTCAAAAGTGGGTGGGGATAATGCTGTATCGATTTAGGACAGTACTAAATGACATATAATATCAGATCTTTTCCTTTTGATTGTTGACATCACGACCTTGTTTGTCTAAAATTGGTCTAACTATATTTCGTCACTCTACTTTATCTTTTGTTTGCACTTCATAATGCCAGCACGTAACTTCTTTCTTGCCATTTTGTATTCACGCTGATGTTGCTAGAAGTCCGTGTGTTTTCTGCTTCATTGGCATCGCCTACTTGTGCTGAAGGCCGCTGCATCATTTATTTATGTACTCATCTCGCCAGAAATTAGGGCTTTCCTCACTCGTTAGAAATAATTTTGACATTGAGGCATCGCATGCACGTTGAATTGCATTTACGAGGTGTTGCTGTTCCACAAAATTCTAACATTAAGTAGAAAAGAGACGAAAAGAAAAAGAATTTAGTATATTTTATGTAAAAGCATACAAAACTACAATTTTCTATCGAAAGTCGCAGTTACGATACTATCTGTAGTGTTCCTGATTCGACTTCCATAAAATTTTCATATAATCAATAGCGTTAGGTTACGCGGTACATAATTATTAAAACCAATGCATATCGAATAGCGACGGCGAAAAACCATTGCGAAAGTCGTAAAAATTGCCTTACCGTAATACAGTGTGCGGCAGCGTTACTTCCGTTTTTTCAAAACTTAATAAAACCCATTGTATGTAGGTATATAGCTAAAGTTTTATTTTACATAATTTTGAAGTTCCAATCAGGTAGATGGCGTCCCCCATACTCCATACACTGAGTAACTGATTTCTGGCGTTTGTCATGACTCCTGGATGTTGGCCTTCAAATCGTGAACGGTCCTTGGAGGATTCACATAACCACAAGGGGCTACTGTATATCTGACTAACTTCTCGGCTGATGTATTCACTATGCATTTAATAGCGGTCGAGACCTCGTTGATACACATTGTATTAGGCGTTGAAGCTGACTTTGTTTCCAAAGAAACTTTATACTTGACTTCTAATGTCTTGTTTCGAAGCATTTTTGTTTTGGTTTCTTAAGTGTGCGAGATCTATATTATACATCTATATTATATCTTGACTAAATAGTGGTCAAAATCACAGTTAGCCCCTTGGCAAGATCGCAGATCCAGAATACTATAAGCCCTCTTCTTCTAAATTCGAATATGATCAGTTTGATTAACTGTGAGGCTGCTCATGTTCTCTTATCTTAGAATCATATTTCTAGTACACGCAAACTTGACAAGTCTTTGTCCATTATCACTACAGCTATCGTGTGATGAATGAGTTGTCCAATAGTTTCACAATGTGTTTCTTCCTTTGTCACCTATTTTATGCAGCCCCCAGCAAAATTTTAAAACCTTTTTATGGCATAGAATTTTAAAACCTTTCCAGAGAAGTGAAAATTATTGCTGGTGATCAGTTTTTCCCTTTTCTTACTTGAAAAAATTTGGGTAGTAGTTTCGAGATCGGCTCATATTCTCTCTCGCATCTACTGACGCAACCCTGGGGAAGTGGGAGAATGCATTTCGATATTTATATTTTAAATAGAATGGGAAAACTGATCCCCAGAAACTAATTTCCATTCATTGAGATCACAAAAACTAAATTAAATTATAAAGTAAAAACTGAAATACAATCTACCACGTCTCTGGTGATTGTATCACTCGATGCGTCCATATGCTGATGCCTGACGAGAATATGGCCGCATCTCGAAACCACCATTCCAAGTAAAAATATGTTCAAAGGAGATTTTCGATGCAAATGAAGCTTTAGTTTCTAGTTTAAAATTAGTATCTCGAATAATAAAAACAGTTCAAATCCTTTGCAAAGGGTTACAAAAAAAATTGCTCCGTCCTTCAGTTTTGTAGGAATGTGAGCGTTTATGAGCCGTACGTTAAAAAAATATTCTCGAATGCGTCTTTAATTCATCGGCTTAATGTCGATTATTTGCGGCTTAATCTTCTTTTTTTTACAATGAAAGCCACCCCCAATTTCGCGACTATCAGATGGCGAACTCATCCACCTTATCAAGCCGAGTAGCTTCATTTCCTGGACAGCGAGAATATTAAATTTATATTTGATTAACAATTCCAGGAGGGCTTTAAAGGCTCCCGCTCGAAACAGAACTAGCCCATTCTAGTTCCAAATAGAAGAACCATGATTCATTTAGGGAGACGTTTACATTGACCCAATTCAATTATTCGATGTGAGGTACCAGGTTACTGAAAATTCCAGCTATTAACACGTTGCGTAACCCCCAATCTGGAGGGTCAGTTTACGTTGGGTATGGATGGGTACTTGATACCCAACACCATACAGTTTTAGATGTTAACTTTTGCAATATCAATATAGGCTCCAAACTCAATGACAAAATTTCTATCATTCTTGGCCAGGATTTCCCTTACCATGGCAAACCCGTTGAATTTGTTGAAATAACCAAACTCGTCCCTATTTATTTTGTATATGGCACATCTAAGTAATTTATTATCAAGATCGTCTACTTCGTTACAATGCCTGCACATTTCTGAATCAACGCATTTCGCTTTGAAGAGTCTCAAGTCATCGTAACCTTTGTTGACAAGTATTATGAACTTGATTGCAAGAGTGCTAACCATGGTTTTTCGTCTCTCAAATGGTGGGCTGTTTTCCCGATACAGTCCGTGAGCCCTTGACCTTTGTCTGGTGAACGAATACTCCAGTCACATTTTATGCTTGAAACGGTCATATCCATAATATCACCTTGCTCCAAGTAGGTATGTTCCAAACGGCCTCTCTTAGCCCTTTCTTTAGCATAATGATCGACTTCTGCAGCCGCCTCTATCCCTTTATGTCCAGAGATCCAGTGGAAATGGAACCGGGCGTTCGGTTTGGTATTGATTACCTGCCAGATATCGTGATCACTTCTTTCCGATTTATGTTATTTTCAATGTTAAGCAGTGCGACGCTGAAATCTGAGAAAAATTTAATCACAGTGAACGAGGCTACAGCTGCAAGAACGGCATGTAATTCAACGTTAAGTGCCGAAACATACTCGTCGCGACTGAAAAAGGAAGCCACGTTATTTGTAAGATTGATAAAGGCACCATCTAAACCGGCTATATTCATAGCTCCATCCGTAACAAAGATGAGCTATGACTTTCTCTTTAACTCTTCAACATAACAGGTGAATTTGTTATTCAGCTCAATGCCACTGAGGTCGTTGTGTATATTGCACACCAGATTGCCAAGTTCCAGAATTAGCGTGTGACTCCGACCATGGGATTTATTCTGTCAAAAGAGACCTTAAATTTATGATATACGTGGGCATAGCCGCAAACTGTATCCTTTAAGTCAGCCAACTCAGAGTCGAGGACGTTGTTAAACATGGATTTGCTTAGCTCTCTTGCGGTAAGCAACTCACCTGTGTTTCGTCATAAGCTCTCCAACAATTTCAAATGCATGAACATTGGCGGTGACTTTCGCTTTTGATGGTGTCGCTCCTATCGAAAAATAGTAAGGTGCATATGCAAAGGTGGTAATTTCTTGATCTTGATCAGTTTTGGACTTATTAAGGCTTATCTAGATTCAAAGTGGAGAATGGTTTGAAATTGTCCACAACATATTGATCAGATTATGTTGGTTCTGCTTGCCAACGATTGCGTCACTCCACCCTTTAAAGGATCCAACCCTATTTATTTTTCTACTAAGGTAAACAATGCTGTTTTGGCATCCGTATATACTTAGGGCACATTGTGGGTGTTTGGTCTTGAAAAAATTATAGCTTGTGACTTTGTAGGTTTCACTTACAAACCCAGTGTCACAAAATTGCTGAAATCGTTTATCTTACTTTGTAAAGCATCCACGGTATCAATGAGCTTCTTGTCTTCTACTAGCATAAAGAAATCGTCGGCATATTATAGGATAATGGTATTATCATTTGCTAGGCGATATAGAACCATCATATACACGTGAAACAGAAGGGGACTTAAAATGTCACCCCGTGGAAGACCGTTGGTTACCGTGGCTCTTTGGTTGTTTAACAACATTGTTCTTCGATTTAAAAGTTCAATCATCCAGTTGATATATAGTGTGCTTATGCCGATGTTGACTAAAGTTTGCTTAAGAAGATTCATATGTGTTGGTGATGTCGAGAATTGGAAACGTTTCAAACTTAGAACGTTTGTCTTTTACTAGTTTGAGCATCGGTGTATTGAGGCAGGCCGAAGTCGACCTGTTTTTCCTATATGCGTAGCTATTTGGTGATAAGATATTGTTTTCCTCAATGAAACGCTCTAGTTTGGGTTTGATCAGTTTGTTAATAATTTTGGTTGGTACACTTGTTAAAGAGATCGGTCTGTAACTATTGAGGTGTCCTGGATCTTTGTTGGGTTTCATTACAGGGGCGATTCTAATACGCCTGCATGCATCTGGGATTTTTCACTCAGTAACAGCTTTATTAGAAACCTCAAGGAGGCAGTGAAGATGATTTGCAGCAAGGACTTTTAGCATGTTATAATCAATTGTGTCGACACCGGGAGCAGTGGGTTTCCTTTGCTCCTTGAAGATCTGTTGTACCTCCTCGGCTTTAAAGAGGTGTTCGGAGTTAACGGCGGTTATGGCCAGTTTGATGATATTTGTGCTAGAATGTTGCTTGTTCCTGATATCCTGAAGAATACGTAAATTTTCTTCTTCATCCATTTGATCACTCAGATTCCTATTCTTGTGGTTTTTGATATTGTTGATAAAGGTCCAGAATCGTTTGGTGTTACCTTTCTGACAGACGTCAAGCACCGTTTTTTCCCACTCTTTTTTGCCTTTCTAACCGCTGCATCCCACTCATGTATTGCTTCATTTAAAGCAGACCAGTTCTCCAAGTTCTTCAACCGCTTAAAATTGTTTAACGCCACATTTTTCCTTTCCCAGACCTTCATCAATTCTTTCGACCCGCAATATTTTTTGCTGTATTTACTTCTTTTGCGGGTGGTGGTATTGTTATGATTTGGCTCACTTCATTGGTGATCTCCTCAAAATTTCTGCAAAGGAACCAGTCGCGATATCGTTACTAATGCTGTCCTTGTCTCTACACAGCCGCCAAGTGTTAGAGTCCATTTTAATTGTGATCTTAATTGGACAATGACCGCTATTGCACACATCGTCCTTGACCTTACAATAGCTGGTCAGCTCGAACGTTAGGTTTGGTAGGGTAACTTCCGGAGAGGACGAAATTCATTTGCCATCAACCGTGATTCTTCTGAAAGTGTAGATTTCAGTGTAAAGTATTTTGAATTTCATATTTTCAATTAATGCGAGAAGAATTTTGCCTTTGGTATTGGTGAGATTTTCACCCCTTATGCGTATCTCGCATTTACATCACATCCGATGACAATGCATCTTGTTCGATCCAACTGGTACTCGATTTTACCCATTCCAATTTTAAAGGCTGATGCCGTGACCCTTGTTAGCGCATATACTGACAAGGACAAAATTGTTTTTAAGATTCGATGTTTGCATGGCAATCGCTTCCAGATTGATGTTTCATCTAATTGGTCTATATTTGATAGCCTTCCGTAATAGGAAGTCGGCTCTAATTGTATAGTCTCCACGATAGAGGAAACGTGTTTCTTGGGTGTGATAACATTTCTTACATCCCCAATAGGGTTTCGTTTATTTGTGAATTTATCTTTTAACTATGGAAAATTCATGTGCGTGATCTCCTCTAAATCTAGCCCCTCGTATATATTTCTATTTATAATTATTCTTGCTTGTTTGTTGGTGACGTTTAATATCGAGCTAACTTCAACCTCGCGCTTATATATTAACTACATCGGGCAGTTTTTATCAGTGGCCATATGTTCGCTGCTTTTACTGAGTATACACTTGATTTTGCAATGATTTTACCTACGTTGTGGTCGTTTCTCGAGATTTCCCGGAAGAAATCTAAAGCCACTTCTCATCGGGTTAAGACATGAAGCCTTGAAACACATCAACGAACTGTGTCTCTAAAGGCCTACCTGTTCAGATGCTCGCAGTTTACTCCGAGATGGCTGCTTTTCGGCCCGCAAGAATTTCAGTCGTGGGTGTTGATGTCAGTAGACTTAACTCGAATACATTTTTTCCGCCACTGATTCAAATTGCCCGTTTAAAACGCGTTCAAAAATTGTTCATTAAAAAATCCCAACATTACTTTACTTTAGCCTTTCCGAGGCTTCCAACAATTCGAGAGGAGCAACTTCCAACTCACGCGTTCCCGTCCGATGCGGTGTCAAACATACCTACGTAGAGTATACTCTACGCTAAATAAAATTTCCAAAATGCAAACTATGGCCCCGCGCACCCGGAACGTCTAAACCAACTAGTCGCGGATTAACGAGAACTTCGCCCACTCGACTCTAGTTCCGCTGAAAAGTTCAGCTACTGAAAGGAAAGATGTTATAAAATCTAGCAATCCATTTTAACAATTCTCGCTCTTCCTTAATATAATTTTCTGTTTTTTGTTTTGGAAATTAACATTTGTTTGACATAGAACACCAATTCGTCGTATTTGTAAACTATCTTGCTTAAAAACAAAGCCACATTACGTTAATGTGAAAAAAAATCTTTGATAACAATCTCGTTGTATAATTTACTTCTTATACTCTACATGTCTCCCTAGCAAATAAATTAATACATAAATTATTTAAAAAATATATCAACCGACAATTGGTAACTAACGGTTGGCAACAATTAATTTGTGTCTTAAGGGAATCTACGAATCATCTACCAAATTTTTTAAGTTTAATTACTTTCTTCAATACAAAATTATTGGAATTAACGTAATTTCCTCACGTTTTCAAATCAATAAGATGATGACGAGAAGAAACAGTAAGAATAAAAAATCGGAACAAATCAGTATTTGGGAAATTGTATGTTTAAGTCAGACGATGACAATAATTTATGAATCCATAAACTGCTTCCTTTAATGGCAACAATGCATGCGTATAGATTCAGTTATCCATAAATAATGCATACATATAGTTTTTCATAAATATACAGTTGACTAAAAGATTTACCACATTAATTACATCTATATAAGTTGGGATTCAAGTTTAATGGTAGATGATGTATCAATTGTGCTTCAGTAATATATGTAGAATTTCTGACATACATCGCATTCGTAGTGGCCGGAATTCATAAGTAATGGTTGATGTACTTGAACTTCTACCTTTTCTCGTTCTTCACTCTGGCAACTTTTCTATTGCGTCTATTGTTCCTTACTTGACAAGCACATTGATAGGTTTACCTGTTATATTACACTTTTACCTTGTAGTGATGATTGATATTTGATTTCGCTGAAAAATTTAAGAATGCCCAAAATCGCATACCGCTTGGCTCTTCGATGAGACAATTAAGCCCCGTTATAGGTCGGTTAGGATGAACTTTGCTTGCTTGCTGCAGATCCTTGTAAGCCCGTCTACTCTCTTACGGTTTTGATGTTTTCAAATGGCACTTTCTAACAGATTACTCTCCAATGTGATGTTAAGTTAGAAGATATTTGCTTGAAAAACTCTCGATAGCCCGCAGTCTAACCTCGAGTGCACGATACAGCTATTGTTATGGTTGAGGTTTAAGATTGTTTACTAGTCGTCAATTTTCTTATTTCTCTTTACCTTTATATAAGCCCGAAATGATCTACTATTTATAATTATACTTATTTCCATTTGTTCTTAACGGCACGGATGTGAATTATAATTTGTTGTTACGTTAGATGACTTTTGCTTAAAACACTCTGAATGCAATCACCCGTGCGATTTTGTGACAAACAATATTCGAAGAAATAACACGTTCGGAAGTGCTCCGTCCGCAGGTGCAGTCAGAGATGGCAGATCACTTCCCGAAATTATGAGGCGACTAAAATCATTCGATTATTGCATCTTATGGGAGCGACTATAATCATTCGTCTCTTACAATTTGACATGCACCTCCTTCACACTCTGTCAATCCGCATTTATGTCTTTGCGGGCTTTCTCCTTAGAAAACAGGGTTCAAGTCTGCCACTGTTCATAGACTTTCTTGGCCTAAATTTGAAGTATTTCACTTTTGTTTTGTAGAACGCGATCTTCAAGAAGTCAGGAAAAGTATTTCCGTCGACTCTGTGGGTATGTAATTCGTAGGATTATCTGGATCCCTACTATTCAATCTAATTGAGTTGCCAATTTTGATGTCTGTTAACTCGTTTCCAATGCAGTTGCATGGCTTGGCCAACCTAATGAATTCAGTTATTTTGAGATCTAGATCCAAGTCTCTAACTACCCCGTATCTACTATGTGTATATACAAAGTTACCTGGTATGAACGCGTTTCGGTTGTGTTTTTTGCAGATTTCGTTTTCGATCGCATCATTTTCGTTCTTTAGCGATCCGAAGAAAACTTTTAGTCGTAGGCCTCCTGCTGGACATCCAACACATAATAGTTAGCTTTATTTATAGGAAAGAATCGGATAGGAGGAAATCTGATGGGTTTCCCGTCGAATTTCCTTTCGAAAATCACGGGAAAAAATATATCTTTTGAGTTAATGCTATATCGGCTCGTTTTAGTTTGAGGCGCAATCCTAGCGATAACTGTATCATTGTTAATTTCCCACCTGTTGGTAAAGCCATCTGACCTCCTGGAATCGTTAACCTGCAAAAAACAATTACTTGACTGCGCTATATTCGCAGTTTGTTCCGGCGCCGTTTTATTAAAACAAAAGTCTTACTTTTTTCCCTTTTTTAAACGTTTTCATAACCAGAAAACTTGGGGGAGGTCCTTACTTAACTGCACTTACTTGGGCCGGATCCGGAGGCCGCCCTTCCTGGTTGCCTCCTTCACACCCTTCCTGGTTGCCTCCTTCACACCCTTCCCCACACCCTCCTGGCACACATTTTTTATATGCAAGGGGTAGGATAGGCATCGCGACGAGAACATCGATGAAATCGGAGCGCTCTTTCCGGATATCATCGGAAAGATGCTTAGATCACTTGACAAATAGAACATTGTGGCAGATTACGTTCGGGTAGTTCTAACCATGAAAATGGAGCGCCTGGATGTGTCGAGTGTGGAGGGGTCTCTTTTCTACCACTTCTCCCCCCGCCGACTAGAAAAGAGATGCTTACAACGTGATGGCACCTTAAGGCGTAGAAAAACGAGGCCTAATCCAAGGAATGTGTTAAACAATTTCTCATGCTAATTGGTGAATAGGGGAACCCCACCCTTAGGACGTCAATTTCCTTTACCTCAAAACCACAAAAAGAGCAGGCAAGACTCGGCCTTGCTTTTCTTTTATTATTTTAGGCTACTCCTTTTTTTTAATATTTACTCTAAAATTAATGTTGCTTTTCAAATTAACTTAAATGTTAATAATTTGTTAATTAAAATTAACATATCGAAATGAATTCAAAATTTATACTGAAGCGATATCAAATTTAAAATGAGCCACCTCATCACTTTCCCCTTCAGTTATTGCTAGTATCAACGATTTTTATTTGTATGTTCTAGGAGAGATAATTTTACGCCCTTATCGTGTTATACGAAATGTGTTCAAAAAGTAAGGTGACTGTATTTTTAGAAAAAAATATTTATTTATTCGTCAATTTTTATGTTGTCCCCTTCAAAGTAATCAATACACTTGTGCCAACGCTTTTTCCAATCCTCGCAGCACTTCTCATAAGCACTTTTCGGTATAGCCTTGAACTCTTCCATAGGGCTCTTCAATTTCATAGGTCTCTTCAATTTTGGGAACAAGAAAAAGTCACATGGGGCAAAATCCGGTGAATATGGTGGCTGAGGCATGATTGTGGTGTTGTTTTTGATCAAAAAATCTTAATTTTTAAAAGATTCGTCTGTTAGATGAGCTTCCGCAATGGCTTTAAAATCTATAGTGCTAGGAATTTCAATTTCAGAAATCCTAGATAAGGAATCCACAACATTTTCTTTTTCTGAAATAATGTATGTTCAAAATCTTAATTGACGAAGTTGTCTTGGAGAAGCTTTCGTAGGGTTCTGACGAAATGAAAATATTAAAGATTTATGATCTGTAAATAGTGTGAATGAGCGACCTTCAATGTAATACTGAAATATTTTACTGCTTAATAGGCCGCTAGTAATTCACGATAATACGTGCTATAATTTCTTTGAGCTTGATTCAATTTTTTTGAAAAGAATCCCAAAGACTTCTAAAAATTCTGTACCGATTGTTAAAGGGCTGCTCCAATAGCAATGTCAGAAGCATCTACAAAAATTGCCAGTGGAGCGTGTAGCACTGGAAAAGCCGAACTTATTGCATCGAATAGTTGCTGCTTCGAAGTTTCAAAAGATTTAATAGCTTATGGTGTCCAATTTTTTTCTCTTGTCTGACTTCCTAGCACCCACCAAGTAACTATTAAGTAAAGCGCGGTGTTTAGCGGCATTTGGTAGGAAGCAGCGATAAAAACTTATCATCCCTAGAAATCGTCTCAATTCTACAATGGTTTCCGGCAATTTGAAACGTATGATATCTTTACATTTATCTGGTAAAGGTTTAATTCTTTTAGACGAAATGAAATGACCTTAAAACTTAATTTCGGTTTTTAAGAATTTACATTTATCAAGATTAATGAGTCCGTAAGAATTTAATTTTTCGAAAATCATTGACAAATGCGTTAAATGTTTTGACGCAGATTTTGAAGCAATAAAAATACGCAGCGCAGCATTGCATTAATCAAAAATCATGCGAGTGAACTCGAAGGGTCCGAACGGTGTGCATATAGCAGTTTTCGGAATATCTTCTTGTTCTACTGGAATTTGGTGATACGCTCTGACAAGATCTAAAGTTGAGAAAGTACAATGTTGCAATCTGTTCAGAAATGTGTGATATCCTAAATATCAGGGATAGGATAGCGATTTGGCGTTGTAATGGCATCAAGGCGTCTGTAGTCACCATAAGGACGCCAATCGCCACTGTTTTTCAGTACCATGTGTAATGGTGAAAACCGTTGACTATCAGACGTACGCCATATGCCAAGCACAATAAGAAAATTAAATTCTTTCTTAGCTGTAGTTAATTTATCCGGAGCTAAACGTCTCGAGTTTAAAACTATTGGTCGTCCTGAAGTTATAATTTTATGTTTAATTTTATGTGCCGGTGATATTGTGAAATACTGTGCGATAATTAATTTGAATTTATTTAATAACCCCCTGACTTGTGGATTAATATCTGATTTAATTAAAATGGACAAGTTTGAAGATTCTTCTACCGTAATAGTTGCAATTGAACGAAGGTTCGTAGTTGGGTCAATAATTTCTTGCTAGCTATATCAATCAAAATTCCAAAATGAGCCAAAAAGTCGGCACCTATAATAGGACGTGAAATGTCTGCGATAGTAAAATGCCATGAAAATTTCCTGCTGAGGCCTAAATCCAAACCACGAGTATCGATTAAAAATTTTCTTTTTATTGAATTATCATATGGCTTGAAGTTATGTTACTTAAATTTATTTATTTATTTTTGCCAAACAAGACATATCCTTATAATATAAAATTACTACACAAAAAAAACCTTTTAAACAATACATTTTCATGATACAAATTATATTGAGGAGTGAAAAGATTTTAGGATTTTTTTTTATATGAGGTTTTGGAAATGGACGGGGAGTAATATTTACTAAACTTGTTGAATGCCTTACAACATCTGTTTATTGGCTCATTGTCTGCATAAGTAGTGTGATGGCGACCTACGGTAAGCATTGGTGAAAGTCTTGTGATTCTAAGGGGTTCATTCAGAGTAATTTTTTTTTGTTATATACTGAACCTTAATATTGTCTCTGAGGACATCGAATGCTAGACATGCAGACATCATCATTCTCCTAGAATCTAGTGATGCCATATTTAGCACATCGAGCCGATAGTTATATGATGGTAGGCTGTTGAAGTTCCTGGGGTCATAAAGGGATCTGAGGGCAAAAAGAAGAAATTGTTTCTGGACCGATTCTAACCTGTCAGCGTGAATATCAAAAACAGGGCTCCAAATCAGGCTGGCATATTCAAGAATAGGGCGTACTAATAAGACGTATAGTGATTTAGTAACCCAAATATTCTTGAATTCTTTAGCTCTTCGTTTGATGAATCCTAGCATTTTATTAGCCCTGGATACTACTCCATCATACTGAAGTTTAAAACGAAGCTTTTGGTCCAGAACAACACCAAGGTCCGCAATGTTATCGACTCTATTAAGTGTTGTGTTGTTGATGTGATAATCAAACAGAAGAAGGCTCCGTTTTCTTGGAAAACTTATCACCTGGCATTTTTCCAAGTTTAAAGAGAGGTTGTTGTTGTAACACCATTCAGAGAGAATGTTAAGCTTGGACTGGAGAAACATCATATCGGATAGAGATGATATGACTTAGTAAACTTTAAGGTCATCTGCATAAAAAAGATGCGGTACATCATGTAAAACTGCTGAGAGATCAGATATGAAAACATTAAATAGAAGAGGCCCAAGATGACTTCCTTGAGGAACCCTAGAGAGGACTTGAATTTGTTTCGATAATCGTCCTTGAAATTTGACAACTTGAGTGCGGTCTTTAAGGTAAGAATGGATCCAACTGAGTAAACGACCAGTAATTCTGAAATTACGGAGCTTGCAAATCAAAACTTCATGATTTACCACCGAAAATTAAAGTTGATTTAGTTTTTTGAATCAAATAAATTTTTATTTTTAAATGTGCATTATTCAATGCACTTGTGTGCACTAGTGCCAAATTTAAAACGATACCAGCAAAAACCCTGCATTTCAGACCATTTATTTGAAGGAGTACGAGAACGAGGTCCTCTAAAGGGTTTCGGCTTATGCTAAATCTATTTAAATTATTACACGATCGTGATAATTCAGCAACTTGGAGTGTTAGCTCAGTAACCTGCTTCTGCAATGCTGACTCTTCATTTGTCTTGTTTGAAAGAGAAAACAAAACTGATTTGCTTTTGTCTGCACATGCAGCCGGATTCGTTAGAGAACTTGAAGGGCTGGATGTTAAAATTGCCTGCATGTTTCCTGGCAATCTCCGCAACCATAAAGTTCTGAGCAAGTCATTGCCTACTTTTTCCCCTCCAAGCTGTTGCATTTTCTTCAGCAAATGAGATGATGAACGATCTCCTAAAGTGAGATTTGTCAATAATTGATCAAGTTTCGAACTCTCACTTGCAGATAACCTTGAAATTAACGCTTCTTGTAAGGCTGTGTAGGGGTTTGCGCTAAGAGGATTACTAACAAGACGAATTGCATCTGCATCTATAGCTACTAAAATATGATAAAATGTTTGTCCTGTGGTGCTTCGGTTCTCCTAAACCGAATATCAGGGAATTCCTTCCAAAAAGGAGGTAACTTAACTAAAACTGCATTTAAACCAGGACTGGCATCTAAAAATTCTTCATTATTTAAGGGCATGTGAAGAACTTCAAAATTGTATAAGTTAATCGACAAAATAAATTATTAAAACTGTATATCACTTAATGTAAATTTTGTCTGTTTAATCCCTAAGGGTTTGAGGTGCCTTCTGGCGAGTATATCCTCCCTGTCGAAGAATACACCCTTCCTCATAGTCGAGCTAACCTTATTCCCGAAATTAAAGTTATAAAAGGAATAACATTTACAACACGTTTGAAAGTTTTGGAAATTTCTTAAATTCGTATAATAATTTTTAAAATTAGTTAAAATCTGAATGTATATAAAATTTTGAGAATTCATTTTTTTAATTAATTACTAACAATGGGCCAACCAATTATTGGGGTCCCGCAATCGTTACCTTGGAATTGAGAATTCTGAATGATAAAACTGATACTGAGTAGTCGTCTCAACAAACGTGACGTTGTAAACGCGAGATCGACAAATCGTTACCTTCGAAAATTGATCTTTTGTTGAGGGTAGATGATGATTGCACTGCTGCCAATCGATTGATTTTAGATGATTGCGTTCACGTAACCATAATCACAATGAATTTCATCGGTGGCACTGACGACTTGTCCGCATTAAACGATGTGTATAAAGTCCAATGACTGCTTGCTAACGGCGACATATTCGTTATTCACTATTTTGCGGCACTTTTTATACTTATCTTAGAGATTTCTCTTTATGAAGAGGTTTTTGCGGTTGGCTTCTCAGATGTTCTGTGTTATCTATCTCTTAGTTTCCTTCGATAGATTACGCTTATCTTAAAGTAATTTATATGAAGTTATCAATTCACCAGTCTGACGAGAGATCATTTCTTCATCTTCTTCTGAAGCGTCTGGTTAAGGTTCAACTTTTGACGCTCTTTTTGGCTCTTATTTTGGATGATCTTGTAGCTCCTCCGTTTGAGATCACGTCGGGGTCACCAATTGCAGGAATATCTTCTTATCGGGTACCCCAATTAAATCATCTCTTCTTAACATCTAAAAGATTAAAAAATCTTTTATTAATTGAAAACATTTATTTTTTAAATATATTCGTAAATTGTAATTATAATGTTTGTGATATAGATTGAGAAACAATTCCGTGCTACTATTTGAAACTCTGAAAATCAATTAAATTTTTCATTTAGTAATTTTTCTATGTCAAAAATAATGTTACTTTAGGCTACCCCTTTTTTAGGGTTTTGTACTAAAATACAAAACCCTATTGCAATCACGACCTGTGTCCGTCTGTCCGTCCGTCCGTCCGTCTGTATGTCACAGCACTTTTTCTCCGAAACTATAGAGGCTACAGCCATGAAACTTGTGGAAAAGTCAGAAGTGGTGACCTCTTGAAAGTTCAAGGGTGCAAAAATTTTTCAAAGGGGTTTAAGGGGGGTCTCCCCATATAGGGAGTTGACCCCCTCAAAAAAAATTTTCACCATTGGTAGTCGAGTAGGGTGTCATTGGAAAGGTCTCAATAAGATCTTTTCAAAACAGGTCTTAAAATTACCTTATGAGTACCGAGGGGGGCAGGGGAAGGGGAAATGTACGAACTTTTCGCGTACCCCCCCTCGCGATTGGACACCTTCCATCCGAAAAATCTGAAAAAAATCATGAATGTAGGCCTTAGCGAGTACAACAACAACAAATGCATGAGAAGTCGAAATTCACTCAACTTTGTTAGTAATAGTATGATTTATCGATTTTATGTTTTCTTGAATAAAATTTAAATGGTACCCTTAAATTCAATAAAATTTAGCAAACAGATGACTGTTTATAAGTTTGAACTTTCCTGAAAGTTTCATAAAGATCGAATAGTATTTAACGAAGTTATAGCGATTTGAATTTTCCTGTATTACTATGGAACAATGTGCCCTGTGTTACTATGGAAACATATGGCTATGGAGCCATATGCGCTTTTTACTGACTTAGACACTACAGCTTTGCTAGGATTTGTATGAAAATTTCAGGAATGATAGATATCATGAGGATGACTACATACAATTGAAACAAGTCGAAGAGGCAGGAGAGAGCTCCTAGCAAAAGGGCTTTGTAGCCATTCTAGGATTCGAAAAAATAGGCCATGAATCGATGCTTACAGTACAGAGGAGTGGCCCCTGAAAAAAATTTCATGAAAGGTAGCCGATATGAGTATCTAATGAAAGTTCTCTATGAGAGCTTTTCAAAACAGTTCTTAAACTGACAGTTTTTGCTTCAGTGGGGGCACAGAGGGGGGGGGGGGGGGGATACATGAAAAATGTGTTTTCTCCCTCGCGAATGGACACCCGTGATCTAAAAAAAAATCTGAAAAATTATCAAGCGAGATATTTATGGGTATAACTTTAACAAATACCTCAGAATTAAAAAATTCTTTCAACTTAGTTAATAGTAGTATGATCCTCGAACATGACGTGTTTCTTAATTTTATTCGTTGCTGGTTACGCCATTTTGAAAGTTGAGTACAAAACCCTTCTGACATGAGCATAGGTCTGTCTACCCAACTTGTTTAATACTATTTACTTTAAAATTAATGTTGCTTTTCAAATCAACTTAAATGTTAATAATTTGTTAATTAAAATTAACATCGAAATAAATTTAAAATTTATATTGAAGCGATATCAAATTTAATTTTAAGCCTAACATTGCCATGGCAACATTTAATTACCATCTCCTATTTTCTAGGAAATACGGCGAAGAATTTTGAGTGAATATGAGAAAACAAATCGAGATCGTGAACATCAAAAGATTAAGGCCAGGTAAATTGATTTATATTGATAAAGTAGGAAGAATGCAAATTCACTTACGTAATATTTGTTTTAATTTTACAGATTCGATTACTTACATGCGAAGTTAGCTCATATAAAAGCTTTGGTGCATGATTTCGACCAAACTTTGACATCATCAAATGGTAGCGGCAATGGAGCGCCGCTGCAATCACCACTGCAACAAAACTCTGATTCAATGGAAAATGAACATTTTGGTAATATGAACCCAAGCATCAACAAAAGTCCAAATCTGAGCAGGAGACACGACGCAAGTTCATCTTCGCACAGATCCTTGTCCTCGGCGATCATGAATTCGAATGGAAGCATTTCGCCACCCAGTATGCAGCACCTGTCACCGGAGAGTTACTGACGATTGTTGATAATTGCGGTGAAAACAACACACTTTATTACAGTTTAGATCAGAGTATAAATATTACAAACGGTGATAACAAAACGGAAAGCGGGGAAAGCAGCGGAAGATAACGAGATATATTAGCATATTATGTGTATCGATAGATGTATTTCATTTTGATCTAAATTTTCACCACAAATATGTTTGGCACATTCCTTCCGTTTGCTTATAGAAATTTGGTTAATCTCCTGCACACATACTTTCTGAATATCAATCGGCCTTTTGCTAGACTAGACTATTTTTTACCAGTTGCCACATAAACGAAGCTGTGAGTTCAATTGTCTGGAAGTTTCCATAAAATTCAATCACGCAAGTACAAATATCTGAATAAAATTGAACTGTTTGGGTCTTGCGAAAGCAATCTCACATGCTTAATAGACATATAAATAGTAATATTTTAAAGTAGCGACATCATATGAAAATATATAAAGTGATCGTAACGGATGAAATATAGTGGATTGCATGTGATACGCCTTGGAAGAGAATATCAAATTTGATTTGTAAAATAATTCTCCGTTAATATTGACATTTTTGAACGTAAACTTTTCCGATAGTCTAAAAATAATACAATTGTCATATATGGATGGCATACAGAAATTTAAAGGACTGATTTGGAATAATCTGTAAAACCCAACTAATTAGAACCTAAAATTTTACAATAAGTGCTGTTTGATTGATTTGAGCTACCATCAACCTGTTACACTTTATATATACTCGTATATATGCATAGACATACATGTATGCATAAATATACATAAATATATATATATATATATATATATATATATATATATATATATATATATATATATATATATATATATATATATATGTATATATATATATAAAAATATGTATATACGTGTATGTATATATAAGTGCATACATATGTATATATATATATATATATATATATATATATATATATATATGTGTGTATATATATATATAATATATATATATATATATATATATATATATATATATATATATATATATATATATATATATGTATATGTATATATATATATATATATGTATATGCACATATATATATATATATATATATATATATGTATATATATATATATATATATATATATATATATATATATATATATATATATACATACACGCATATATATGTATATGCACATATATATACATATATATATATATATATATATATATATATATATATATATATATATATATATATATATATATATATATATATATATATATACATGTATATGTGTATATATATATATATATATATATATATATACATACATGTATGTGTGTATATATATATATATATATATATATATATATATATATATATATATATATATATAATTTCTAGTAAATATTTTTGCTTTGTATATTTGAGCGTTGAATAAAATAACTTGCAAATTTGAACAGCAGAAGCATATCAAGGATGTTTTTGGTTGTTGAAGAGTTACTATGACAATTCGACAGTCTTGTTACATGCAATGCTTTGCAGTAACTGTTTTTATTGTGCTGGAGACAATTACGAATGAGAAAAACTTCATACTTGCTGGACAAGTAAATTAAAAATACCTTCAGGATACCTGAAAATGGAGTAAATTTTATATTCTTCTCTTATTCGTATTTAATGTCTGCAATTGTAGATTACATGAAATAGTCACCAGCGAAAGCCGTAATGTTTGCCATAAATCAGCTTGAAAGACTAGAAAAAAAAAATGAAACACGGAAATATTTTTGGAATATAATTTTCGACCCCATTAACTGCGCTGTAAGCCAGAGAAAATATCCGAATCTATTGTTTCCGATACATCACTTAAATTATTGCAAATACTTATACATATTATGAGAAATTGCAAAAATGAGATAGCTTAAGCTGTCCAAGGCGAATAGAGTAACATCAGCCATATTGCTGTTATTGCTATCTTCTGCTAACTTTCTGTTTGCAAAAAAAAAACTATGTTAGCTTCATTGAATTTTGTTAAGAAAAACGGCGATTAGCAAAGAAGGGGCACCTTTTTTAACTGTATTTTATGTTTGTATATAAGCTGAAGGAAATGTTATCGTCATGTTTTAACTTTTAATATTATACCTACCCTAGAATAATTCCTCGAAATGTATCTTGATTAAATTTATTACTAGCAATCCTTAGAAAAAGGAGAAAAAATCTTAAAAAAAGAAACGAAGTTTGTTATAAAACTGGCTGCATATTTTCATTATTCGAGGCAGCATGAAAGCTAGAAGGCATATATTAATTGAAAGAATGAAAGAGCACAAGATTCCCAAAGCTTAAGGTAGTGTTCTTTTCAGTGAGACAATCCGTAGCGATTATTTGAATTATTTGCACTCCTACTAGTACCGGGGCGTAAGTTGAATGGTTCTTCATGTTATTCGAAAGATGTTAAGTTTAGCTATGGGTTTTTTTCTTAAGTGCTTCTGGAAAAAAACGTGCTCTTAGGCCAATTTAATCAATGTATTCTTATTGAACCAGCAGATATTTTTGTAGGCCTTTGTTCATTTCAATGCATGCATATAAAAATCAATTAAAATTTATGAGAAATCATTCGAAAAAAAACTTAACATAAAAGCAAAAATAATTGGTCTAAAGGAAGAAAATGAGAAAGAAGGAGTGTGAAAACCAAGAATGCCAACTCTTATTTCTGTGTTGCTTAATTTAGACCACTTAAAAAACAGAAAATTTTTACTGGGTAATAGAAGGAATAGATATTAAAGGCAAAAAATTAAACATAATTAAAAATTTAAAAAAAGAACTTAGTTAATTATTACTATTATTATTATATTATTATTATTACAAAATTAACTGATATTAGGTAAACATAAAAGCAAGCAAGAAAAAAATAAATGATGTAATTTTCAAAAGAGATTGTTTCCTTTTCAAATTTGTTTCTATATTTTTTCCCTCTACTCTTTTATAGACTTGCTTGTAAATCATCGTGATTAATGTCCTAGTTGCAGAGAACAACAAATCAAATATAATCCTTCAGGTGCTTGTTCTCAGAGTTGTGCAAACATATTTCATAGTGTCACTAAGTGAATTTGAACGTTAAATTGTGTTTTGCTTTTATTTCATGGCTCTTGTTTTGTTAGTAAATAGTCAAATGCGAATTGAGTGCTAATTCAGAGGGAATCCTATATCTATGCAAAGTAGAGATATTAGCCGGGAGATTTCCTCAGTAAATGGCACTTTAAGGGATCAATTCAAAATTCCAATCAATATAGCCAACATATTCCTGCCACTTGCAGATCTTCCGAATACTAACGATAGTAGGCATGGAGCTATAAACTAATTGAATTTCAAGGTGGGAGTGCCGCCAATAAATTAACAGATTTACACTGCGAAACGGCTGATGCCATTATCAAGAAGAATTTTCTACAAAATCAATGTCTATTGGGAAACGTATTTTATTAATTTGCCATGCAAAATACGAAAATATGGCGAAGAATTTATTTATTTATTCATGAACCAAACAAGGTACAAAATATTTACATTGCATTATAGTTCCATTTTATTTTCTTAACAATTACAATTGGGGGGAAATGGGCTAAGGAATTCCAGGACAGAGGATATTTAAGGATTCAAGGTTTTAAGTAAGTTTGTTTTAAAAGTGGCCTTCGAAATGCCTGGTGTATAGCAATTCTTCACGTTGTTAAAGATTCTGCAGCATTTATTAATAGGCTCACTATCTGCATAGATAGTTCTATGATAATAGGAGTATGCCTAGTTTGTCTCGTTGCATTATTAAAATTAAACTTCGTGGAGAGTGATTCAATCTGAATACCTTTTTCGATATTTAAAAAGGCGAAGCAGCAAGATAAGATTTGTCTTCTTAATGACAGAGAAGTCATGTTTAGTTGTTTAAGCCTTTGCGAGTATTCTGGTAAGGTTGAGAATTGACTGGGATCGTAAAGATCCCTTAAGGCAAATAGTACAAACTGCTTCTGGATGGACTCAAGTCTATTTGAGTGTATTTCAAAGATAGGGTCCCAGACAATGCTCGCATATTCTAAGATTGGGCGAACAAGAGCCGTGTACAAAGATTTTGTTACCCATATATTCTTGAACTCCTTCCCACGTCTTTTAATGAAGCCTAGCTGCTTATTAGCCTTCGCTAAAATTTTATCATAATGTAAATTAAAACGCAGCTTGTGATCCAAGATGACACCAAGATCATTAACATGCTCAACTCTTGCCATTTCGACATTGTTAAGGAAGTAGGTATTGCTAACGAAGTTTTTTTTTTGCGAGAAAAACTTATGACCTGACATTTACTTGCGTTGAGTTTAAGTTTATTAATCTCACACCATTGTTGAAGGCAAAAAAGTTTAGTTCGAAGAAAGCTCGCTTCATTTTGTGAGCCAATAGCGTGGTAACTTTTTAGGTTATCAGCATACAATAGGTGTATACCTGCCAGTTCTTTTGATATATCAGATATGAACATTTTAAACAGGAGACTACCTTGTGGCACACCCGATGATGCTACAATTTTCTTTGAATAGTAACCCTGAAATTTTACAGTTTGAGTGGGATGAGAAAGGTAGGATATAAGCCAATTCAGAAGAGACCCAGAGATCCCAAAGTTTTGCAATTTTGTTATTAAAATGGAGTGATTCACTTGATTAAAAGCCTTACTAAAATCAGTGTATACTGCATCAACCTGCTGGACTTTTTCCATGGCATTAAGAGCATCGGAAACCATGATTATGAGATTAGTGGCAGTTGAGCGACCTTTACGGAAACCATGTTGCTGGTCGTTAAGGAATGGATCAACAAAGGTGGCGAGCCTATCATGTATATTTTTTTCAAATAGTTTTGGTATAGTGGATAGTAGTGCGATGCCTCTGTAATTCTCCACTGATTTTTTGTCTCCACTTTTGTGGATGGGTGTAAGGTTGAATAATTTCCACACAGTCGGAAAGACACCTGATGAGAGAGATTTATTAAAAATTATGTGCAGCGGTTTGGATACCTGTGTTAGACACTGAAATAAAAAAGATGGAGGAATATGGTCTGGACCAGGGCCTTTATTCAGGTCCAGATCGTTAATGGCTTTATGGATTTCTTCTAAAGTAATAGTTATTTCTGCAATACCACCATTATGAGGTATTTGGGTCTGATGATGTACCGGTGAGCTAGCAGGCAGAAAAACTTCCTGGAAGTATTCAGCAAACATATCACAAATTGTTTTACAATCAGAGGAAGTAGTTTCTCCCTTAGTCATTGTTGCTGGATACCCAGACGATTTTCTTTTAGTATTTACAAAATCATAGAATTTCTTAGGGTCACGCATTATATTTTCTCCTGTTATATTAACGTAGAGATCGTATGCCTCTCGAGACTTTTGAGAAAATTCTTTGGCCAAGTTTTCATAACTTACCCTGATTTGGGTTTGGACTATTTTTTAAGATCTTGTAGAGTTTATTTCTATGATTTCGTAATTGTCTAAGCTCTCTATTTAGCCATGGTTCAGATTTCTTATTTCTTTTCTTTATTTTAGGGACGAAATTTTCAACGGCGTCAAATAAATTTTCAACGGCGTCAAATTTAAAAATTAAGAAGGTAAATTATTTCACATTTCAACGGCCAGACTTACGGCCTTTAAAATTCTTCTCATCAGGGCTGCATGATATGTCTTGCAATGATCTAAAAAAAGCTTCTCAAAGTAGATTGTAGTACTTAAATGGGTGGGAAATGTCCGTACAGGACTGCAGCGGTGGGCTGCTGCCTCAGCGAGCGCAAGATTCATGTTCAACTGGAGATGGCCTTCTCTGGGGTCGCGTAAGTGCGCTGGCAAGCTAGCAGGTTCTTTTCCCACAACACAAGGGCCCACTACAAAAACATTTTTCGCACTTACAGATTTTCCAATGACCAGAGTCAAAAAAATGCAAAATCCAATGAAACCATCAAAGGTGTCGATGGCTTAGGTAATATACTGAAAGGATTGAACGATTAACCGTGCGCGACTACGTCCTTGCCACAAAGGCTCACGGCCCAGAATTAAGAGTGGGGCATCGAGATGGTGGCGGTGCCCTCTCGCACCTCCCAGTCGGATCGAGGATCCAAATTGATGCCTTGGCCTATGCCTAGTGAGGAAGGCGGGTCCTATACCCGTTTGAGTTGCGAGTGAGAAGACCAAATGTATTTTCCTCCTAAATCAACATTTTATAATTTTATTTTTAATTCACAACAAGACATTTTTAAACTAACAGAAAGCCTCAGTTATAGCCACCAATAATTTAAATAAAGATGATAAAGACATTTTTACATCGGTTATTTATGTGCAATTGAAATTGAATATATTGTATGTAAAAATTATTTTGTAATAATTAAAACTAATTAATTCATTGTATTTGTTAGTCATTTTTCGATTGAATATTTCTTTTATTTAAAATGGATTTTATTTAAGTACATATTGTCCATAATTATCTATGACCTTTTGCCATTTTTCGGGTAGAGCCATTATTCCATCTGTGTAGAACTTTTGTGGTTTATCAGCGAAAAACTTGGCCAAATGATTTTCACAGTCCCCTTTTGAAGTGAATTTCTTTTCATTAAGGAAGTTTTGCAGAGACCGAAACAAATGGTAGTCTTATGCTGCAAGGTCTGGACTATACGGTGGATGCATCAAAACTTCCCAGCCAAGCTCTTTCAATTTTGCCGGGTCATCATAGATGTGTGTGGTCTGGCATTGTCATGATGGAAGACAACGTCCTTTAATTGCTTGTTGCAATCTGGTTAATTGCTGACAGTACAGAGCCGAATTGAGTGTTTGGCCAGCTTCTAGCATCTCCTGATAAACAATTCCCTTCCAGTCCCACCATACACACAGCAAGGTCAAAGTCAAAGTCAACAGCGCTTTATTTAATACTAATCGGTATTGTTGTTCTGGTTCGCAGCAAGTGGAATTTAAATAGGCTATTACAAGGAGCGATGAATAAAACACGTCTGGTTGTGGCGACGGACTGTAGAAGAAGAAAAACTAAGCAAGTTTATTCTCGTGTCAAAAGTTTTAGAACAATTTTGGTACATTAGTTTATTAGTACATTGAGGTGGGTTTCATATTTCAACACCCCAACTCATTCGGACAAAAGACAATTTGATTCAATAGATAAAAATAAATGCAAACCGATTCTACGTTAATTCAAGTAATCAACTCCATTCTACGTTATCTCAAATGATCAAATTGACAAATTACTTCAAACGATAATCAACATTGATTTTACAATAGTTCATTCTTCATCATTTCATCTCTTGTTTTGTCTGGATGCCCTTTCCATGAACACCCACGTTCAAAATCGGTCCGACGACGGCCTTCGTCAAACAATCTGCAATGTTGTTCTTTGATGGTACGTATTTTACATCGATGATTCCAGCCTTCACCTTCTCACGGACGTGATGGAATCTTACATCGATGTGTTTGCTACGCTTTCGGAACGCATCGACCTCGGCAATCGTTATTGCACTCATGTTGTCACATCTGATCACCACAGGATCTTCCGTTCTCTTGAATTCATTGCGAAACATTTGCAACCATATGGCCTCACAAGTAGCAAACGATAAGGCCATATACTCAGATTCAGCTGTTGAAAGAGCCACGGTATTCTGAAGCTTACTGGCCCATGAGATTGCTCCTCCAGCCAACATAAACACGTATCCAGAGCAGGAACGTCGCTTATCGATGTCGACACCCCAATCAGCATCTGAGTAACCATGAAGTGGTTGGTTACCCGCACGATACACAATACGATAATGCATAGTACCCTTCAAGTACCGCATTATGCGCTTCACGGCGGTCCAATGAATCCGCCCATAGCATGAGTTGAATCTGCTCACGTAGTTGACAGCAAATGCAATGTCTGGTCTCGTTCCTTGAACCAAATATAACAACGAACCGACCGCTTGTTGATATGGAATGTTATCCGTTGATTCATCCTCCTTCTTCATATCTGTTGACAATCTTTGACTTGGATCACTTGGAGTAACCGCTGGCTTGCAGTCACTCATTCCAAAACGCTCGAGAATGGTTTCGATATAATGACGCTGATGTATAGCGATTCCATTCTTGACGTACTCGATGGAAATGCCAATTATACTGTTCGCTCTACCAAGGTCTTTCATCTTAAACTCGGTACTAAGAGCCTTCTTCAGTGCCTCCATCTTGTCGCGTTGCTTTCAAATAATCACAACATCATCCACATACACTGCCAGAATCACTTCCAGCGATGGCAAGAGGTAGATACACGGATCAAGCTTTGATTTGGTTAGCCCAATCCCGATGAGAGCTGCATCTAACTTTAGGTTCCATTGACGGCCCGCTTGCTTCAAGCCATACATCGCACGATTCAACCTGCAGACCCGTCCGGTCCCGTCATTGAATCCCTCGGGTTGGTCGGTGAAGATCTCCTCGTCGAGATCCCCTTGAAGGAATGCGGTCACCGCATCCATTTGGTCAACATTGTAACCCTCTTGAGCGGCCATGGCCAGCAGATAGCGAATTGACCCATAGCGTACAACGGGCGAGAAAGTTTCCTCATAATCTATGCCGGCCTTTTGGGAGCAACCCTTTGCCACCAACCTCGCTTTATGGCGAACAACTTCACCAGCTTGATTACGCTTCAACTTGAAGATCCATTTGGTCTTGATTGTTTTTCGGTTGACTGGTAGCTCAACCAAAGTCCATGTTCGGTTCTCTTCGTGTGACGCCAATTCTTCCGCCATCGCCTTCTCCCAATGTTGACTCCTGTTGCCTTTGACAGCTTCATGATATGATTCGGGCTCATCGATTTCCGCTACAAAAACGAAATTCGCCTCCACATTCCTTGATTTCGGGGGACGCGTTGAACGCCTTACATCTCCAACTGGAACTTGTAGTGTACTGCATGGGACATAGTCCTCGTCCGACCCATATTCAGACTGCGATTCAGCTAGTGTTTCGTCGAACCCGTAGGACAAATCACTTTTGACATTCGTTGTTGATTCATCGCCATCGCCCACAATAGACTCATTCCGGGAAGTTGGTGAGCGAATTATTGATGCACCATCGACAGCTGACTCTGTCATCGGAGACTCGACTTCATGATTTTCAAGCCCTCCGGTCGACTTTTGCTCTTCGACTTCCCCTAGAATGAAATCATCTTGAAGATTAATTTGAACGTCATCATTTACCTTCAGTTCTGGTGCACTTTTGAAGACGACATCCCGACCCGTATGAACTATTCGAGTCTCAGGATCAAAACAACGCAAACCTTTTTGCGTATCGGTGTATCCAACGAAAAACATCCTTTTTGATTTCGCATCCAACTTTTGCCGCTTCTCCTTTGTGACATGCACATCACCAGCGATCCGAATAATTGCATCGACGAAAGATCGATGGCTCCTTCTCTCCAGAATTGCTCCGGGACCTTGTTCCCGAGCGTGCGATTCGGTGAACGATTTGTAACGTACGCAGCCATATTAACCGCTTCAGCCCAAAGCGGCTTCTCCAAGCCCGCATCGAACAGCATGCACTTTGCACGTTCTATGAGCGTTCTGTTCATACGCTCGGCCACGCCGTTTTGTTGTGGTGTGTACACACAACTGGTCTGATGCACAATTCCACTGCGCTTGCATTCGGTCTCGAACTCGCCGAGATACTCTCTGCCATTATCGGAACGGAACATTTTAATTTGTAGTCCGGTTTGCCTCTCCACAAGCATCTTGAACTCAACGAAAATCCTCCCGATCTGACTCTTCTGTTTGGCAAAATACACGAAGACCTTTCGCGAAAAATCATCGATAAATGTTACGAAGAATTTTGCGCCCCCAACTGAAGGCGTGTCTATCGGGCCGCAAACGTCGCTGTGAACTAATTCCAGTATTTGACTTGTCTTGATTTTGGCACCTTCTTTCTTGAATGGACGTCGGCTTTGTTTGCCTTGCGAACACGGAATACATTTCGCCAACGCTTGTTTATCGCCGTCAACTTTGATTCCATTCACAATTCCACTCAGTTTGATCAGCTCACCATGCGACAAATGACCCAATCTCCGATGCCACGTCATCAGATTGTCTTCGTCTTTGTCTGCTAACAGCCCACTAGCCTTCGACGAATTCGTGATCTTGTATGTACCATTTTTGGATGGTATATTCAGTAACACATCACCCGCACCGCTTCGAATGACACAACCACTGCTGTCGAAATGCACACTGTTCCCAGCTTTCACAATGCTCGATACTGACAACAAATTTGCCGCTATTCCAGGGACTAGCAATACGTTATTCACTGGAATTATGTGCTCCCCAACATTTAGCTCGATGGAACCGGTTCCAACAACTTTCAAGCGGGTGTTGTCAGCCGTTGTTATGTCAGCGAATTCATTGCTACTGGTGAATTGCTTGAACATCTTCTTGTCCGATGTGAGATGAGAACTCGCACCCGAGTCAATGAACCACGCATCCATTGAACCAGTTGCCGTCATAGCATAGAAGGCTGGTTTGGCGCTTCTGCCTTTGCCTTCATCATTTTGTGTGTTGGTTTTGCACTGGAGGCTCTTGTGCCCTTTCTTACCACATGTGAAGCACTTGATCGAGCCGCTTCCCTTCTTCTTGCTTTTCGACTCACTCGTAGCTGGTTTAGATGCAGCTTTGAATGCGCCTGTGGCATTCCCTTCGCTGTTCACACGCCTTTCGAATTCGCATACTCCAACAGACTTCTCTTTAGCGTTGCTGATGTTAATCGATGTCCACTTCAACCGTCACTTGTGAGGACATTGCTACCATCAAGTCCACCGATGAATGCTTCATATTCAGGCGTTAGACCATAAATTATAAGCCCGCACGTTATTTCGTCATCGATCACAAAACCGGCTTCTTGTAAACGGCACATCGCAGCTGTATGTTCGCGCAGAAATGTCTCCATTGAGTCAAAGTTTGATAACCGCAACGATGTGAAGTCCCCGAGAACCTTTGCTTTGTTAAGCCAATTGTTATTACGGTACAATTCCGAACACTTTTTCCACAGATCCGCTGCCGTATTATGTTCACCAATTTCATCGTGTAGTTTTGGATCTATTAGCATCATTAATCTTGCTTTAGCTTGTTTGGATTTCTTCACACGGTCACTTACTGAAATCGCATCACGAATGATTGCCGCATTTTCTGCATATCGCGCACTTTTAACCGCTGCTTGCAGTGTGGCATTGTCCAAATCAGCCGCCAATGCGGCCACTGCAACATCCACCGCCGCCGTTGCAGCGGGTGCCATTAATTTACTGTCCGTCGCGTTTTCTTCCAGGAATCCATCGAGATCGTGCCACTCCAAAACAAGCCTGGCGTTCCGACGCCACGATAAATAATTATCTGAGCCTGTCAGCTTCGCCACTTTCGTGAAATCACCCTTTTCGCTTTCCATAATGATGACCGAAAAACTCGTAATTTACGACGACCACAAATGTCGGTTTATTGCACTTTTTCTGGGCCACGGAAATTTTATCTTTTAAAATGTACGCCGCACCTTACTCTATTTATTCCGCAAACCTGGGCCCATAACCTGTTGTTCTGGTTCGCAGCAAGTGGAATTTAAATAGGCTATTACAAGGAGCGATGAATAAAACACGTCTGGTTGTGGCGACGGACTGTAGAAGAAGAAAAACTAAGCAAGTTTATTCTCGTGTCAAAAGTTTTAGAACAATTTTGGTACATTAGTTTATTAGTACATTGAGGTGGGTTTCATATTTCAACAGGTATAAATTTACAAAGAATATAAAGCAAATTCCAAACAATAAACATACAAAAACTTAATGGCCCAAATGGCTCTCTAAATTTATACATTATCATTAAACATATTTCTTCAAAAAAAAAACTAGCAAATTCAATTAATTAAGATTTTAAAAAATTAATTGGAAAAAGGAGAAAAAACCAACCAACACTATCCTAAAATTATTTATGATTTAAACACAACAGTGAACTTTGATCCTACACCTAATACATTTTAACTTGATTCTAATAAAATGCAATCAAAAAGCCTCATCTTATACTAAAAAATTCTATAACAATGTTCCTAACCTAAGCGTTTAACCTTATCTCTAACCTAATATAATACACATAACATATACCAAACCTATACCTAATTTTTAACAAAAATAAACAACAACACTAAATGTAGCAATAATGAGCTGAAATTCAAAAAACTAAATAACGAAAAACACCAAAACTGAAAATAAACACGAATAATTTAGACATTGTCATTCAGCCACCAATACCTGGATTGCGTCGTCTCAATTCGATCAGCTTCAACGAATCTAGCAAATGAGTATCTCCATTGGAATTGTTGGTCTCGTGAACTCAAATTCGGAGGATATTTTATTTTCTTATCGGTGGCCCGTCGATATATGTGATATATGACTGGGACGCCGTCAGAATCAAAAACATATCGATTCATGTCCAAATACACGAATGCTTCTGGAGGTACGAAGCCATTAGCGAGACAAGTCGCAATATACCCGTCTGTAGGGTGGAACGGCTGTGAAATCCAAGGGTTTTCACTCACAGTCACAGATCTTGCGATATGATTCCGAAGAAGTTTCAATATAAAGATATCGACCCTCGTCACTTCAGCAGTTTGATAAATTCTTCTATTCAATATA
The DNA here is from genome assembly GCA_963969285.1 of Odontomyia ornata. Taxonomy (NCBI): domain Eukaryota; kingdom Metazoa; phylum Arthropoda; class Insecta; order Diptera; family Stratiomyidae; genus Odontomyia; species Odontomyia ornata. The sequence continues at coordinate 203,085,744 of OZ017742.1, read as the reverse complement.
TATAATGTTTCCAATCCGATATATATATATAATGTTTCCAACCCGTCTCAGGCTTTCGGTACAAACCAGTACATGCACGAAGACATTTCCTTTCGAAAACTCTTAGTTTTTCCATAGTGCTAGCACTCTGGTTGCACCAGATTTGACATCCATATGTCAGAACTGGTCCAACCAGGGTCCTGTAACAGATAATTTTGACCTTTCGATCAATGCCATACACACAGCATAACCTTATTTGGTGTCAATCCTGACTTTGAAGTCATTTGTGACCGTTGACCTTTTTTTGACCATGATCCTTTGCGAACGACATTCTCGTATCTTACACATTTTTCATCGCCCGTTATGATTTGCTTCAAAAATGGCTCGATTTCGTTGCGTTTTATTAGCATTTCGCAAATGGAAATTCGGTCGATCAAATTGTTTGGTGTTAATTCATGCGGCACCCAAACGTCGAGCTTCTTTGTGTATCCAGCCTTACGCAAATGGTTCAAAACTGTTGGTGATGGATATCCAGTTCCTTAGCAATGTCATGGCTGCTTATTTGTCGGTCTTCAATTTTTTGTAAGATTTCATCGACTTTTTCAGTGATTGGTCGACCTGAGCGAGGTGCATCTTTGACATCAAAATTTCTGGACTGAAAGCGAGTGAACGATCTCTTGGCTGTGGCTTTTGATAAAGTATCTTGACCGTAGGCACCACAAATTTTCTTACGAGCCTGCGATGCATTCTCACCTTGATCGTAGTGATATCGTAAAATATAACGAATTTTTTCAGAAATTTCAATCATTTTCTAACGAATACAACTTTTGACATGAATGACGAAATACAAAACTGTCCGAATGAAAATTGTAGACTAGAATGTCACCTTTCAAACGCATGTCAGTTTGACTTAATCTGATTAGTATTGCCCGACGTATGACACTATCTAGTGACAAAAAAGGCTCAATACTTTTGAGAATATCCAATAAATAGATAAAATTAGAACAAGAGTACGCACCAACTCCTCCGTCGAGCGCTCGTTGCTGGGGGGATGGCGGTTCCTGCATACGTTTTGTTTATAATTTACTTTTAGGGAAAATATTATTTTTATTACAGCAAAATAAACACTAAATGACTATTATTTCTTTTTAAATTAAATGGACTGCACAAATTTAAACATGAAAATCATTAGATATTGCTGTGGAGTTTTGTTTGTACAATTTTCAAAGAAATCTGAATGTATAAACTTCTCCAACTCAGATACTTCATTAGGATTTATTCTAAGCTCTTTATCGGGCAATTGTGTATTTTCTAATTCGGCTATAAGGCTTCTGCTTAAATTTGGATATCTTTGGGAAAGTAGCACTTGAACTGACTCTTTTTTTTCCTCATTGTTTAAATAGATGAGACTGGCTGTTGTTTTTCATCTATTTGATGATCCAGGAATTTTGTTACTAGCCCAGCCATATTAGGTAAAAAAAGGGGTCAACCTCGGAATGAAAGATAATAAGCTGCAAATTGGTATGAACCTTTGTTTTGTCATTCTAAATGTTGTCTCAAAAGTCACAATCGTTATCGTGTTCGCGTCTCAAGATATTCAAGGTCAAAGGTCACAAAAATCGGTTTTTCGCGAATATCTGGCTTCCTATCGGTTAAATGAGATTTGCATTTATTATAAAAGTTGTAGGCTATAAAATTCCCTGCAACTTTTGTTTAAACTTTTTTTTCATACGACCAACCGTTTTGAAGGTAGAGCGCGAAGAGTGCACATCGTACAGTCATATACGGCCTAATGCAAGGTCAAGCGTGAGTTATGGTTATCAGTACGTTATAAAGTCAATTATTTACTTGGAAATTATAATTATTAAACAATGCCTATTATTTATGTACTAACTATTAATTATTTATATTTAATTAAAGTAGAACCTAAAGAATGGGGCTGGATGCTTGAAAATGAAATCCTGGAGCCCATACGAACGTTATTACCTCCAGCACCAGCCGAACTACTAAACGTAATATTTTGCAATTGCAAAAATGGTTGTGGTTCCCGCTGTGGATGCAGAAAATCAGGGCTACAATGTTCTTTAGCTTGCGGCCAGTGCAACGGACAAGCTTGCCTCAACGCTTCACTGTATCCAAGTAATCCCGATGAAGAAAATACATATGATCCCGATATTCTGGAAGGTTTGGAGATGAACATGACAGATAATGAGGATGATGACAATGAATCGAACATTTTTGAGCGACAAGAAGAAGAATTCATTGTCATCATCCTCATTATCTGTCATGTTCATCTCCAAACCTTCCAGAATATCGGGATCATATGTATTTTCTTCATCGGGATTACTTGGATACAGTGAAGCGTTGAGGCAAGCTTGTCCGTTGCACTGGCCGCAAGCTAAAGAACATTGTAGCCCTGATTTTCTGCATCCACAGCGGGAACCACAACCATTTTTGCAATTGCAAAATATTACGTTTAGTAGTTCGGCTGGTGCTGGAGGTAATAACGTTCGTATGGGCTCCAGGATTTCATTTTCAAGCATCCAGCCCCATTCTTTAGGTTCTACTTTAATTAAATATAAATAATTAATAGTTAGTACATAAATAATAGGCATTGTTTAATAATTATAATTTCCAAGTAAATAATTGACTTTATAACGTACTGATAACCATAACTCACGCTTGACCTTGCATTAGGCCGTATATGACTGTACGATGTGCACTCTTCGCGCTCTACCTTCAAAACGGTTGGTCGTATGAAAAAAAAGTTTAAACAAAAGTTGTAGGGAATTTTATAGCCTACAACTTTTATAATAAATGCAAATCTCATTTAACCGATAGGAAGCCAGATATTCGCGAAAAACCGATTTTTGTGACCTTTGACCTTGAATATCTTGAGACGCGAACACGATAACGATTGTGACTTTTGAGACAACATTTAGAATGACAAAACAAAGGTTCATACCAATTTGCAGCTTATTATCTTTCATTCCGAGGTGAAAGCCCTAATATGACTGGGCTATACAGGTTCTGCTTTACTCGAACATTGTTTAAGTTCTATCGGATTTTCAGACTCAATATGGACTTCAATTTCACTACGAAGACACAAAAGAAGTCAAAATGAGGCTCCATACAATCAAGATGAAAAAAATGTTTTATTCACAAGATTTTCTTTTGAATGTTATTTAAACTTTGTTTGATTGCCTGTCGCACTATTAATTACTTAGAAAAATATAAAAAGCGTTGAGGAAGAAGTTCTTCTTCTTCTTAGCTCTATAGCCCCTCTCGTTCTTTCGCTTCCTGCAAATAGCGCCTCGAAATAGTTGTTCATTTGACCGCGTCCTCCAATTTCAAAATCCAAGCAGCGATGAACTATCTTCGTGGACCCAGTCAGACCAGCTTTTCTCGGTTTCCCCACTAGTCTCCGGCTTTCAGTTCTCCAAGCGAATACCTTTTTGGGTATCCATTGTTCGTCCATACGGCTCAGCCCATTGCATCTCCCACAGTCTGACAATTGTTGAGACCTCCGGCTCGTCAAAAATTTCATACAGCTCATGGTTGTATCGAATTCGCCATTGGTCCCCGTCGCTCAAAGGCGTTCAATAAATTCGCATTTGCTTGGGTTAGGGCCCATGCTTCACACCCATAGCATAACACAGGTCTTATCACAGATTTGTATACTTGGAGCTTTATTTTCCTGTGTATGCAGCTGGTTTTCAAGATCGACAAAACTGAATAAAATATTTTATTTGCGAGCTGTATTCTTTGGCGTATTTCGTCTCTTTCATTACTGGATCTCGTTATTTTGGCGCCTAAATACAAAAATTCGCTCACATTTTTGATACTGTATTTACCATGTGTGATATTTTCTGTCCTTGAGGTATTTTTCCTCGACTGGTCATGAGCTTTGTTTTATTTTCATTGATTTGTACCCCTAATAGTTTTGCTTCGCTGTTGAGTTTCAGGAAAAGTTCTTTGGCAGTTGTTAATGACCGTGACAAAATGTTGATGTCGTCCACATAGGCTACTACTTGGCTCGACGTGTATAGTAATGTGCCTCGTGTATCGCCAGGTAGCTTCCTTATGACGTACTCTAGAGCCGAATTGAATAGCAATGGGGCCAGACCCTCTCCCTGTTAGTCCGATATTTGTGTCAAAGGCATCGGTGAGTTGGTTATTGATGCGGACTTGGGAGGTCGTCGACGTCATTGTCATTTTGGTAAGACGGACAAATTTGGCTGGGATGCCAAAGCAAAGCATTATTTGGTAGAGTACTCGTACGTTACGATCAATACTGTCGTATGCTTGCTTAAAGTCGATGAAAATTTGGTATACGTCTATATTGAACTCCCAGCATTTTTCAAGTAGCTGCTTGACAGTGAACAATTGGTCGATTGTCGATCTACCTGTTCTAAAACCACCTTGATACTCCTCAATAGTATGTTGGAGTATGATCCAGTTTTATTTTCTAATATCTTTGAAAATATTTTGTACGCCGTACAAAGTAGCGATACGCCTCTATAATTTTCGCACTGTAGCTTGTCACTTTTTTTGTAGATAGGGAATATAATTGATTGGCTCCACTCTTTCCAAATGTGCTCGATGACTGTGAATAGCTTTACGAACATTACTGCCACCACATTTGATGAGCTCCACTCAAATCTCATCGATGCCCGGCGCTTTATTATTCTTTTGGGCGTTGATGATGGAACACACTTCATCCAGAGTTGGTGGGACCATTAGAAGTTCTCCCCCGACATCTATAGGCTCCGATATTGTGGAGCTGTGTGGAGGATTAAGGAGGTTCTTGAAATATGATGCCCATCTTTCCTTAATATTGATTTCATCAGCGATGAAATTGCCGATGTCGTCACGACAGAGCGTGGTTTTGGGCTAATAACCACGTTTCAGGCTTTTTACTACTTTTTATGCTTGTCTTGTGTTGTTGCTCGCTAAACTTATATCTATAGTTCTCAATTGATCGCCATTGTATTTTCTTTTCTTAATTCTAATTATCTTATTCGCTACTCTTCTGAGATTTTCATAGTGTTCTCCCTTCGTCCTGGTTTTCCTGCGTATGTAATCCTTGTGTGCATGATTCTTTTTGTCGAACGCATTCTGGAACTCATCATCGAACCATTCATTTCTCTTGCGCCGGGCTTGATGTCCGATCGTCTGTTCTACCACGGTTTTAATAGCCGCTTTCACTTCCATCCAGAGCTCGTTGCTTGTCTTTAACGATGCGTCTGATAAGATGGGAGCCAGCTGGTTGTCGAGGGTCTCTGTGAAATTTTTGGCTACAGACACCGTTTGGAGCCTTTCGATGTCAAATTTTTGTAGCGGGCTGCTCTTCACCGAATATGCCTTTGACATACGACATCGATAGGTTAATTTGATCAAGTAATGAACTGAGTTACAATTGGCTCCTCGGTGTGTACGAACGTCAAGTATGCTCGAGGCCCATTGTAAATTGTAATTGTGCTCAAGGACGGCCACACCAGCCGTTGTTGATAATTAGTTTTACTTAGTACAAAGATAAAAAACAACTTGTTCACTTTGTTGGCGTACGAAGGAATGCATTTATTATTATTTACACATGAACTTAAATACAAAATATTTGATGACTAAAAATGGCTGCAATAGTCGAAGTCAATGTCCATTAAAGAAAATTGCATTCTATTCAATAATAAATTTCAATTATTGAAGTCAATAAAACATTAATGAAAATGCATACTATACAAAAAAACTTTTTTATGCTGTAGTTAATGTCCATTCAGAGTGCAAACATTTTTTGCTTACAAGTTCAGGTAGGCAAATTCGCGGCTGAAAGTGGGTCAATTGTATTGATAGGAGGAATGACCGCGTGAATGGACATTGACTACTGTTGCGAACTCTGTTCAATTGTTGGACATGTTGGGGCACCACCGGAAAGAACAATGTTGAAATTTTCATTAAGCGACACGTTTTCTTCTGATGCAGTTGATATGGACTCCTGCAATTTCTTCGGCATCCTTGTTTTCTTCAGTTTGCTTCTGATGTAGACGCTGGGTATACAGATCGCGATGATGATCAGCATTGTTGATGTCAGCGGTACCGCGTGCTTGCGTAACTGTTGTAAGGTAGTTGTAATCGCAATCGGCTCTGGCTTGAAAGAATCACCATCAAAAATTTGCTCCTTTACTCTTGCTATTGGGTCCATAGATTTTGCGTGGTACTCCTTGTCTCCGAACTTAGCTGGGGACACTTCTTTCGCGAAGCTCGTCAGTACTCTCTTTTGTTGGGTCATTTTTGATCGTAGAATGAATCGCTTGGTTCGGATAGCGCAATTATCTTTGGTGTGGATGATTCCAATGTTTTGTAGTAAAATCACCTCTCTTTTATCTTTGCAGATAACAAATAGCCATGCGTTTTTCATCATAAGCTCCTTCCATGTTGTTTGAGGAGATGTTACCTCAACGCTGGGGCACGGTTGTTCCTTGTGTCTACTGTATAGTTTGTTGATGATACAGTTCGGGTTTGCATCCATGTTGTTGATCATGCTGGGAGTACATAGGTATCGTTCGTCTTTAATTATGCATGACTTCAGCTGTGCATCGTCCAATTCGAAATACGTTAGTTGATTGAAGTTAACCGCCAAGGTTGGAGTTTTTATGATAGTAACCAGATATTGATGCACACCTGATTCGAAAGGAATTGCAGTGACATGAATTAGCTCGTATCTATCCCTTTCGATTATATGGAAGTAGCCATAGATGATGATATTTTCATCGGTGCGTGCAATCGTTGTTGCTTTCACTGGAGTATGCAGAATCTCATAATGAGGGCCAATCTTTGATGATATTGTACCTTTTCGATTGTGTTCATCATTGTTTCAATTGACACGAACTGTGGAAAGCTTTCGGATCCATAGATGGTGTTTACTAATTCTACGTCTAGCACTCGTTGCGTGTAGACGTGTTTTTAATTCGCTCCTGTCAAGAATTTTTATAAATTAAAATAATTTAAAAAAAAACGTCAATTAGAAAGTAATTTTATAAAGAAACTTATTACATCGTCGAAATATTCGAACAATTTATCGAGTATCTGGATTTTACCTGCGAGAAAGTTTCAAGAAAGAAGAAAATTTTTTTTCATCGGGGGGGATGGAGAAGCCCGACGGCTTCCCACCGCTGGTAGACCCAGAGCCAGGCATTTCGAAAATTACAAATGATAAAATAAACAAGCGGAAAAATGAACAAGCGGAAAAATGAACAAGACAATTGTGAGCATGGAAAGCGTTTTACGCTTTCCAGCGAAGATTATGAAAAAGTAACCAGAGAGAATGCAAGGGTTACGAAACAAAATGACGAATTAAAACTCCGGATACAGAGTTTGGAAGATATGGTACGGACGTTGTCAAATGGGAGCAAACCAAAAGCGAAGCCACAGAATGAGTTCGGCAAAGAAGAGCCGATATTAACTAAGAAGAATGAAAAACAGGAAACAACAACAACAAGCAAGACAAACGGGAAAGCAGTACCAACATATAAAACGAAATCGCAAGATATGAGCAAGACAATCCATGATGCGGAAAATATCCTGAGCGCAGGAGGAGCGAACGACAGCGCCAATTATTATGCGGTGCTGTCTGCAATGAACGAAGAAATGGACATCGAGATAGAGAGCAATGATAACATAGGTAATATTGATAGTAGCAATAATTTCATTAAATATTTAAAATTAAAATATAAGCAAAAGGAGAAGTAGCCAACCGGTGTGTCTGCTGGTTGTCCTAATAAAATTAATAAGGTAAATGAGAAAGTTCCTCCAATAAACGTGTTTGGGCAGCGTGGAGGAGATATGGTTTGGTTATTGGCAGCCGAACATAAAATCGAGAACTTCGAAGTTAAAAGAGTGACCGCTGATAAGCTCTCGATCAAGACAAAGACACTGGCTGACTTCAAACTGGCGAAAGATGCTCTTAATAGTGTCCAAGCTCCCCACTTCACATATACGCCAAAGGCGGAAAAAAATCAAACCTTCCTGTTGAAGGGCTTGGACTGTGGGGAGAATACAGTTGATCTCCTTGAAATGTTGCAGGAAGCAGCACCAGCTGTTAAGTTCATGTGTGTGAAAAATTTTGCTACAAGGAGATCAACTGTAGAAGGTAAAATATTACCATTTTATTTGGTCCAAATTTCCAACGACAGCAGTCTGAGTGCCCTCCAACAGGTAAGGTACTTAAACTTTAGAGTTGTGAGGTGGGAACGCCTCCAAAAAACTGAGGTCAACCAGTGTTACAGGTGTCAAAGATTCGGTCATTCGGCTGCCAATTGTGCAATGCACTATCGCTGTGTTAAGTGCAAAGATATCCACGCCCCCGGTGAATGCAAATTGGCTCAGATGGAGCCAAAAGAAAAATTGTATTGTGTTAATTGCGGTATATTTGGTCATCCAGCATCATACCGAGGATGCCCTCGGTATCAAGATGCAAGAGCTGAATTTTCCCCAAAGCAAACCAAAGTAAATCACAATCTGTTACCTCCCAACTTCATCAAACCCGGGGTATCATTTGCACTTGCTGCCAGAGGACCAGCAGACAACAATATAAATAAAATAAATAATGTAAGTGGCAATAATGAGCTCCTTCTTAAAATCTACCAGCAACTTGAATCGCTTTCAGACAGAATTAATAAGCAAGACCAAAAAATCAATTTCGTCTTTCAACGTTTAGGCCAACATGCTCCAAAATAGTTTGTCAACCAGTCAAATTCCCATGGATAGATTTCGTCTCATCTCGATCAACGTCAACTCTATTGTTACTATACATCGGCGTGATTATCTCCTTGAATTCATTGTTCAGCAAAAGCCTGACATCATGCTTCTCACCATGACATTCAAGGATTTTGAATTCGTAAGAAACGATAGGGTAATAGGTGATGGGGGAGGTGGCACCGGGATATTGGTTCGAAGACTCTATCGTTTCCAAAAAATTGAAAAAGTCGAATTCAAAAGCTTTGAATCTCTTGAAGTGTCCGTTATCAAAATTTCACTGCCAGGTGGGGATAACCTCTTCGTTATCTCTGCCTATGCAACTGGTGGAACTGTTCTCAGGCTCAAGGAGGAACTCAATTCCTTGTTTGAAATACTCGAATTGAACAGGCTGCATAACTATTATATTCTTGCTGGTGACCTGAACGCCAAGCATACATCATGGCTGAACGCCACCAATAATCCAAGAGGTGTATTCCTGAAATCGTGGATAACAGAGAACCAAATTGAATACAGGTGCAATCTTTATGGGTCGGAGTTCCCAATATACCCTAGGACAAATTCATATTTGGACCTTTGCATTGCTGACGCAAGACTCGAATTCAACTTTAATAGTCCTCAACGGAAACTGCAGGTGCTTCCTTATGATAGCGACCATAACGCAATCGTAATGGAAATCAATCATCAAAGGGATGATTTCTTCCTCATTCCAGTCCAACACGAAAATCATCGGTTGAACTTCAAAAAAACAGACTGGGGAAAGTTTCAAAAGAAGTTTAATCGGGATTACCAGAAGCAATGTCCCCCTTCTGATGGTGGCAACTCTTGCTCAAGGGTTCCTAATGACAGGAATCTAACTAACGATGAAATAGATGCCTATTTGTCGAAGTTAGACAAGCTGACGTTGGAAACGATTGAGAAAGTCGTTCCCAAGATTAAACTTCGAAACAATATGGAAGGATATGAAACACCAACCATCGCAAGGTTGAAAAGATAGAAAAGCCTTCTTCTCACACACGTCAACAATATTTATCGTTGAAATTACATCTGAGGAATGTTCGGAACTTAATCCGGTCATACTTCAGGAGTGAGGTCAGCAATCAATAGGCAGAAAAATTGAGGGGTATTAGCTCACAGGACCCAGACGGCGTGTTCGCGAAAGTGAATAGCATATTCCGCAAGAAGTCTCGAGTGAAGGTATCGAATCTTGAAGTCACTGGTGATGAGATAAATCTTCTCGATAGGGCTGGTATCGAAATTGATATTACGACTCCGGATAGAAATAGAAACAGGATTATTTGTGAAGGATTGGATAAACTTGCCTTGATTGGAACACATTTTGAATTGGTCCATCTGCCAAACCCTGAGAGAGAGAATGAAATAGTTTCAGAGATCGTTGAAGCAAAAGTTTCCGACTTCAAATCAAGCCTGAGTGGCCAATCAATTCTTCATTTCAATGAAACATTAACATCTGACATCATACCGAGCTTGAATCTTATTGATTATTTTGTCAGCTATGAAGACTTATGTTTCATATTTCGCAGGATAAACAACAAGAAATCATGTGGTACTGATGGTATTCCAAATGTAGTCCTCCGACATTTGCCGGAGGTTGCTATTAGGAACTATTGCATATTGTTCAACAACATGTTGAGCAATTCATATTTCCCAAATGAGTGGAAAAAGGCTAAGATATTTCCGATCTTGAAGGAAGGAAAAGAATCTTCATGCCCGAAAAGCTATCGCCCAATAAGCTTGCTGCCTAACATCAGCAAGGTGTTTGAAGTGATACTCAACAGAGCATTAAACGCCCACATTGAGGAAAATGAGTTGATGCCGAATTGCCAATTTGGGTTTCGTGCCAGGCATTTGACCACACATGCAATAACGAAAGTAACCTCAGACATCTGTTGGAAACTAAATGATAGACAATGTGTTGGAGCATGTCTCATTGATATGGAGAAAGCCTTCGATACGGTGTGGTTAGGTGGACTAGTTTTTAAACTTCTTCAGGACAAGTTCCCCAGACACCTTGTCGCCATGATGTGTAATATGTTATACGGGAAATCGTTTGTCGTAAATGATGGAAATCTGACAACAATGCGCGAGTTCAAGGTCTTGAATGGTCTACAGCAGGGAACAGTTACTGCGCCTCTGCTCTTTTCAATCTTCATTCGCAAGCTATTGAACGGCTTTGATTTTAACGTCTCACCAACGCGATCATTGGTAGCGTTTGCTGATGATCTGATCATCTATACGGCAGACCGAAAAGCTACAATAGTTCAGAGCAATCTCCAAAAAATGTTCAATGATGTACAGCTGTACACTGACAATTGGCGAATGAAAATCAATGCGCAGAAGTGTGAAACAATCTTGTTTCGAACAACTCTGCAGGGGGTCAGTCAAGACCTGAAACGTAATTGGAAAGATTTCCACATCATGGCTGGTGAGGGTAGTCTTGAACGGGTTCCACATAAATCCTGTGTTCGATACCTCGGTGTTTATCTCGATCAGTATCTGTACTATACTGAACATGTCAAAATCATGCTCAGTAAGGCACTTAAAGTAGTCATGGCCCTTTGAAGGCTCTTTCATTCCAGATCCATTGACCAAAAGGTCAAAATTATCTGTTACAAGACACTGGTTAGACCAGTTTTGACATACGGATGTTAGATCTGGTACAACCAGAGTGCTAGTACTATGGAAAAATTAAGAGTATTAGCTAAACTTTTTAATTGGATCATTTCACCCTTTTCACATCAATTTAATGTAAATCTATACGACAAATTTGCTCTACATTTGAAGCTTTATCTAACGTCGCGCGGATATCGATCACTCTTTCGGATGGCTCCGATAGCTTTTTAAATTACTTTTTATGGATTTGTTTGCAGCTACATACAAATGAGTTGCATATTTTGAATAATAATTTTTCTGAAAAATTATTAGAGAAGAAAAATGTTAGAAGAAGGTGGTTTCGACGTGTGCACTAATTCTCCTCAGGCCATCACACTTAGATACACACCGGTGATGGCGACCACCATGCTCAGAGGTGAGGGAGTAAATTTTTAACTTTTCTACTAATGCAAACTCAATATGTTTTTGTTTCTGCAAGTTATATTCAAGGTAAATTTCTCTTGTAAGTACTTGTATTAGCTAAACTTTTTAATTGGATCATTTCACCCTTTTCACATCAATTTAATGTAAATCTATACGACAAATTTGCTCTACATTTGAAGCTTTATCTAACGTCGCGCGGATATCGATCACTCTTTCGGATGGCTCCGATAGCTTTTTAAATTACTTTTTATGGATTTGTTTGCAGCTACATACAAATGAGTTGCATATTTTGAATAATAATTTTTCTGAAAAATTATTAGAGAAGAAAAATGTTAGAAGAAGGTGGTTTCGACGTGTGCACTAATTCTCCTCAGGCCATCACACTTAGATACACACCGGTGATGGCGACCACCATGCTCAGAGGTGAGGGAGTAAATTTTTAACTTTTCTACTAATGCAAACTCAATATGTTTTTGTTTCTGCAAGTTATATTCAAGGTAAATTTCTCTTGTAAGTACTTGTATTAGCTAAACTTTTTAATTGGATCATTTCACCCTTTTCACATCAATTTAATGTAAATCTATACGACAAATTTGCTCTACATTTGAAGCTTTATCTAACGTCGCGCGGATATCGATCACTCTTTCGGATGGCTCCGATAGCTTTTTAAATTACTTTTTATGGATTTGTTTGCAGCTACATACAAATGAGTTGCATATTTTGAATAATAATTTTTCTGAAAAATTATTAGAGAAGAAAAATGTTAGAAGAAGGTGGTTTCGACGTGTGCACTAATTCTCCTCAGGCCATCACACTTAGATACACACCGGTGATGGCGACCACCATGCTCAGAGGTGAGGGAGTAAATTTTTAACTTTTCTACTAATGCAAACTCAATATGTTTTTGTTTCTGCAAGTTATATTCAAGGTAAATTTCTCTTGTAAGTACTTGTATTAGCTAAACTTTTTAATTGGATCATTTCACCCTTTTCACATCAATTTAATGTAAATCTATACGACAAATTTGCTCTACATTTGAAGCTTTATCTAACGTCGCGCGGATATCGATCACTCTTTCGGATGGCTCCGATAGCTTTTTAAATTACTTTTTATGGATTTGTTTGCAGCTACATACAAATGTCAAAATTATCTGTTACAAGACACTGGTTAGACCAGTTTTGACATACGGATGTCAGATCTGGTACAACCAGAGTGCTAGTACTATGGAAAAATTAAGAGTTTTCGAAAGGAAATGTCTTCGTGCATGTACTGGTTTATACAGAAAGCCTGAGACGGATTGGAAACATTATATATCGAACAGAAGAATTTATCAAAATGCTGAAGTGACCAGGGTCGATATCTTCATATTGAAGCTTCTTCGGAATTATATCGCTAGATCTGTGACTGTGAGTGCAAACCCTTGGATTTCACAGCCGTTCCACCCTACAGACGGGTATACGAGGTGTGCTCAAAAAATATCGCGAATTTTGTTTTTTTTCAAAAATTATTTATTTATTCATGAATATCTATTTTGTCCCCTTCAAAGTAATCCCCATGAGATATTATACACTTGTGCCAACGGTTTTTCCAATCTTCGAAGCACTTCAAAAAATCATTTTTTTTAATATTGTTCAGCTCCTCCTTCGATGCCGTCTTTATCTCGTCAAACGTAGCGTAACGTCGTCCTTTCATGGGCCTCTTCAGTTTAGGAAACAAGAAAAAGTCACAGGGGGCCAGATCTGGGGAATACAGTGGCTGCGGCATCATTAGTGTGTTGTTTTTGGCCAAAAAGTCGCGCACAAGCAACGATGTGTGAGCAGGGGCGTTATCGTGGTTTTTGTTCTCCCACAAATCCGGGCGTTTCTGGCGGATTGCTTCGCGCAAATCGCGCATAACTTGCAGGTAATATTCCTTATTGACCGTTCTTCCCTGTGGCAAGAACTCATGATGCACCACGCCCCTGCAATCGAAGAAAACTGTCAGCAAAACTTTCACATTCGACCGAACTTGACGCGCTTTTTTCGGTCTTGGTTCATGCGGCAGCTTCCATAACGTCATAACCATAAACCCACGATTCGTCACCAGTTAAGACCCTCTGGAGAAAATTTGGTTCGTCACGGACAGAGTTTAACATCTCATTAGCAATGTTCATGCGTTGCTGTTTTTGGTCGCAATTGAGCAATTTTGGTACGAATTTCGCGGCAACCCGTCTCATGCCCAAATCGTTGAGAAAAATCGAATGGCACGAGCCAATCGATATGTTAAGGTCCTCAGCAACTTCTCTAACGGTAATTCGACGATTGGCCAATACCATTTTCTCCACTTCATTAATTTTTTCGTCTGTTGTTAAAGTGTTCGGGCGTCCGGCACGCTCTTCGTCGTTCACATCTTCTCGGCCTTCTAAAAACATTTTGTACCACCGGTAAACGTTGTTTCGGTCCAAGGTAGCTTCTCCGTATACCACAGTCAACATTCGGAATGCATCCGCGCACTTAATTTCGTTTTTCACACAAAATTTGATACACGTTCTTTGATCCATTTTTTTGAATAAGTAAAAATCGAAGACGTGCAAGTAAAGCAGCTATCACCAATCAAGTGAACATTCAAAATGGCCGAGCTTGTCGGCATAAGTGACAGACATGAGTACCAACATAACGCCACAAAAAAATCGAAATTCGAATATACGTAACCCGCGAAAATTCAAAATTCGCGATACGTTTTGAACACACCTCGTATTGCGACTTGTCTCGCTACTGGCTTCATTCCTCCAGAAGCATTCGTGTATTTGGACATGAATCGATATGTTTTTGATTCTGACGGTGTCCCAGTCATATATCACATATATCGACGGGCCACCGATAAGAAGATAAAATATCCTCCGAATCTGAGTTCACGAGACCAACGGTTCCAATGGAGATACTCATTTGCTAGATTCGTTGGAGCTGATCGAATTGAGACGGCGCAATCCAGGTATTGGTGGCTGAATGACAATGTCTAAATTATTCGTGTTTATTTTCAGTTTTGGTGTTTTTCGTTATTTCGTTTTTTGAGTTTCAGCTCATTATTGCTACATTTAGTGTTGTTGTTTATTTTTGTTAAAAATTAGGTATGGGTTAGGTTTATATTATGTTTATTATATTATGTTAGAGATAAGGTTAAACGCTAAGGTTAGGAACATTGTTATAGATTTTTTTAGTATAAGGTAAAGTTTTTGATGCCATTTATTAGAGTTAAGTTAAAACATATTAGGTGTAGGATCAAAGTTCACTGTAGTGTTAATAATTTTAGAATAGTGTTGGTTGGTTTTTTCTCCTTTTTCCAATTGAATTTTAAAAATATGTATCAATCTTCATTGATTTGAATTTGCTATAGTTTTTTTTTTTTTAAATGTGTTTAATGATAACGTACAAATTTAGAGAGCCATTTGGGCCATTAAGTTTTTTATTGTTATTGTTTGGATTTGGCTTTATATTCTTTTAAAATTTATAACGATTAGTATTAAATAAAGCGCTTTTGACTTTGACTTTATGGTGTTTACTAGTTTTTGGTACTTCACCTGGAGCTCCTCAAAATAGTTAATCGCCATGAGATAAGTGGATATGACTTGTAAGCCAATTTTGGTTTTATCAATCTTTGCGAACCATTATTGCATTTCGTTGATCGAATCCACCACTTGATTTAATTTCATCGTAACTTGTGCAAGCTGGACGTCAGTGCGATGGTTGACGTTATTGTACATGCGTTCAATTCTACGCTTTGTTGGTTTAACACTTGTAATATTGTGTGTTGGTTTTTATCGAGGGCGTCAATATCAGTGTAGACAAGTTTTTCGAATGTTTTACTAAAGGCTGTCAAAAGTGCAACAGGGCGGTAATTATTCGGGTCCAGATGATCTCCTCCTATCTATATTGGAATTATTTTTGCCAGTTTCTCTTCGTCCGGAAATGTTCCATTTCTGATATGCTCGCAGTAGTTCAGCTACCTACTCTTTGACTAGAATAATTTCATGTGTGGTGATGTCAATACTTTCTTCTTCGATTATATTTAATACTTCTCTTTTATTTGTTTGTTGAATATGAAAGATGCACTTAGGTGGGCTATTTGCGATATTGAAATAGCTAGTTGACTTGTCATCAAGCTCCTTGTAATTTTTTCACCAATTGTTGAAAAAAAGTAGTTTAGTGAGTTTACTGTTCCACATGGGTGTGCTGCATTATTAGAGTCCATGCCGAAAAATTCAGCATTTGATGACATGATCCAGGGTGATGAATTATCTTTTACTTCATTTATTATTTTCCATATTTCGTGCGAGTTGTTTGCCACTGTTTCCAATCTTCTGGAGTAATATGAAAATTTAGCTTCCTTTATGAAACGTTTTGATTCTTTTCAGGCTCTGTTATACATATATTTAAGTACGTGATCTTCAACGTTCTTCTTGTATTTATTATTAGCCTTTCTTTTGCTAACGCTGGCCTAAATAACTTTCTTTGTTATCTATGTATGTTGTCGACATATCACAATGGTAGAGTCATGCTTGGACCTGGTACTCATATGTTTGAGCTCAGTTAGGTTTTCAGGTTTTCGATTTGAAAAGATCCATGTTTAAATATCTGAATATTTTGTGAGTAGGTTTTTGCTTTCTGGGACTTTGACCATAGATGACAATTTTTAAAACACGATGATCTAGCTCCGGTCAGTCTTTAAGTGTGAATTTGATGTTTTCAACAATTTTTTTCTCATTTGTTACTATGTGATCCAGGCAGGTACTTGAAGTCGGGCGAGTAATTTTGTCCTTATTGAGTTTGTTTCCAGGGTATCCTTGTACATCCTCGATTCTGGAGATTCTGCAATCACGTCTATGTTTGTGTCAGCAAATGTGATTAGATTTTTTTCAGTAGAGTATATTGTATCTATTACTGTGCAGAAGTCATGCACATTGAGACGATTGTCATTATAGTAAGTACCGATTTTTAGTTGTTTACCTTTACCTTCAATTATTATTATATTATATATGTCAGATGTTCTCTCTTTGTCATGCAATTAATTGTAATTTTTATATAAATTGCTGTACCTGCACTTCATCCGGGCATGCAGGAGAAAACGGAGCTATATCCCGGATTATTGTACTACTTTGCTTCTTTAGGGTAGATCCGTACTTCGTTTAGTGTAATCAGATCCGTTTCAAGATTTTGCTGCAGATAAATTTGGATATCACTCAGTTTGTGTCGTAGGCTTCTTATATTGGCATAAAAGATAGTTAATTTGTCGCTTGATTGAGTTGTGTGGTTAACAATCATCATCAAAATTATAGTCAGTACTCCTCCTAGCAATTACAATCCTTCTTTGACACTCTGGGTACTCCCACGAATCTACTCTATGTGAGTGATTAGCATTCTTATTACTACGCATACAATTGTAACAGTTCTCGTGTGTGCTTTTGCATTCCTTAAGCTCATGCTTTCCTCCACATTTCACACAGATTTATTCTCCTTCGTATTTCGACGTCTTGTTAAGGTCTTCGTTCACAAAATATGAGCCACAATCATTGTTGACGTATTTGTTACCTAATCTTTTATGCATGCTTCCATTTACCTCAATAATATGTAAGCATTTCCCGTTTTCTTTTCTGTCTGGCATGAATGAGCTCCATTTTTTCTCTATTCCCAACATCAAGGCTTAGTGCCTGTATGAGTATTTCATTTCGTAGCTCCTCATTTGTGAATTGATTATCCAGCCCATTTATAACCAGTCTCGGTTGACGTATCTTTGTCTCGGTAATGTCATACGCGTTCTGAATGGTATCCTTGTTTAATCGGTATAGCTCAGACGTGTTGGCATTGGTCGTTGTTTTAATTATCTATCGCCCAACCATTACGAATAGGCTGTAGCAGTTGAAAAGGAGTCTTGCAAATCGACGGTCTTATCCTCGACTCAGAATCGGCAAGCGTTTTATTTGGTGATGAATGCTTTTTGGCTTTCTGGGACATGACATTTTAGCGGAGCTCAGTTTGAGGCGTCGTATAATTTTTAATCACTTGTGCATATGTTGGTTTGTGTGTAGCTGCCGTCTTATCATTTAAAGAGCAGACATTTGTCTTTAATTCTGTAATGTTATTTTCCAGTTTTTTCATTTGAAGAAAAAGTTGTTACTCCTTGGACCTTTGATGTAACGGCTTACAAGTGGGGCACAACCATATAACATCATCAGATATCTCCTTAATGATCTTGTATCTCTCTTCAGTCATCTTTATGCATTTCAAGTGAAACCACTTGAAACAAATCTCATCACAGCCAATCGCTGAAAGAGCATCCTCTACAGGTTCCCTTCATTTACCACATTTATCCTTTGGTGCTTTTGTGGCTTCAAACCCGGGCTAGTATTTAATTTTATTTAGACAAAAAGACCATCGAGAGATTTATTTATACATAATTTTTCTTTCTTGGAATGTATGCGGTACAAAGGTCTTATAACATGCTAGATGTTCTGACGTAGTCATTTTAGAATCGTTTGAACATTACTTAAAATTATGTATACTGCTGTTAACACCGTTCGATTGTACCGCTCAAGCTGCCCATTAGCTGGGGGTTGTAGTCGTTGTCTTGACATGGGTGATGAGATTTTCTGCGCGATGGTTCGTAAATGCTTTTGACGTGAAACCACTGCCACGAGCATTTATTATTTTTGCTGGGACCTCAAAGTAATCTGACATATCCACAAATTTAATCACATGCTCTTAGCAGACTTCACCGGTTTGAATATTGTACAGGGTTATCCATTTCGTGGTTTTAAGCTGAAGGTTTGCCATTTAGAAATATGGATCGTTTAACAGTCGAAGAACGCGTTGAAATTATTAAATTTTATTATAAAAATGGTGATTCTGCTGTATCAACATTTAGGGCTTTACGAGCCGATTACGGTCGACATAATCGACCTACACAGCAAACAATTTCGAACACAGTGAGAAAATTTGAAGAAACTGGATAGGTTATTGATATTGCAAGGCTTGTGCATCATCGCAACATTCGTTCCGTTGAAAATATTGCTGTCGTTGCTTAAAGTGTGGGGGAAGACCCAAATTTGTCGATTCCTCGACGTGCTCAACATTTGGGCTTGTCTTACGGCTCATTGTGGCGGATTTTGCATTTGGATTTGCATCTCCATCCCTACAAAATCCAACTCACTCAAGAACTTAAGCCTCAAGACCATACACAACGCAGAATGTATGCGAATCGGGTGATTGAACAAAACAAGATCGAAAAAGCGATCAAGGAAGAGCCATTACATTCAATTCTGACCGCTATGGACGGATGTTAACCGATTATTTTTGGAGAGAAATTGAAGATTATGATCTGGAGAACATGTGGTTTCAACAAGACGGAGCCACAAGCCACACAACACAGGCTAATCGAGCACTTTTGCAACCGAAATTTCCAGGACGCGTAATTTCAAGATTGAGTGATGTCAATTGGCCCGCAAGATACTGCGACCTAACACCTTTGGATTTCTTTTTATGGAACTATGTGAAAGGTCGTGTTTACGCGAACAATCCTCAAAATCTTGAGTAACTGAAAACCAATATTCGTGAAGTTATGGCCGAGATATTGCCGGAAATGTTGCCGATGTACCTCAAAAGGATTGAGGCCTGTAAGAGGTTCCGGGGAGGACATTTGAATAATGTTGTATTTCACGTATAATGGCAAGGTTCAATCTTTATATTGGATAAAAATTTTGTTTCCATCTGAATATTTGATGTGTTTTCTTTAGCTTTACTTCCCCAAGCGTAAAATGAATAACCCTATATATTTCGTAAAACCATACACAGAAGATGCATATTACAAGCGCGGGTTTCAACGATTGCTCCCATATTACCCAAATGAATAATGAAAACCGATACTGGATCTCATGGGATAGAATGTAGCTTGCCTTCCTATTTGCCATATTATACCCTCGAATAAGCACATTCAACGCAAGCTTCGATATAAACTTTCACAAAATCCCTCATTCTGCCTAACTAGAAATGTTTTTGCAAAATCTCCTACGTTTTATTAACACCAAAACGACGCGTACCGTCGTGGCAATGACTCGATACTTCAACGCCTCTGGAACCAACCACGTCAGCTAATCGCGCACTTTACGATACAGCTTCCCATTGCCGTTTTTGTAATCGTCGTGTACTTGGTTTTCCTCAGCAGTGTTCGTTTTTTTTATCATTATTGACTTGCCTTTGTCATCTGCTATTTGTAGTGTCATTAGCCATTAGCTCAACTGAATGTACATCCTCATTCGGTGGATTCCTACTTAGACCATCAGCATGCGCCATCATAAGGCCCTTACGATACAACCATTTAATATCGTGTTTTTGCAGTTTTAAACATAGTCTCACTATTTGGCTTGTCAAATTTTCAAGGTAACCAAATATCTACAGTCTGTTACAACTATGAACGGCTTACCTAGTAAATAAATTTGGAATCTTGTGACGCTCTCCACGCCTGCTAATAACTCTAGCTCGTAGCTATGGTATTTATTTTCGATCTGAAATGTACGTCGACTAATGTAGCTTATTGGTCGTGATGGACCAGTGTCAGCTTTGTGTAGCGATACGCCTTTAGTTCCCAGGATACTGGCATCTGTGGCCATTCACAGCTCATCTTTAGATTGTAAATAACTAGTACTGGCTCAGTTATAAATTTCTCTTGAAGAGTCTCAAACGCGAGCTGCTGTTCTTGAGGTCACATTTCTCAGCTACCCTCGCGTACTCTGGCACAAACTTCCTCTAATATCCGGAAAGTTCCAAAAACTGACGTACTTGATTGACTCGTAGGTGTGGTAAAATCATTCACTGCTTCAGTTTTGCTTTTTCCATTTTTAATCTTTCCTCCGATATTTGATGATCCAGGTATTCAACTTTGGTTCTGAAAATCTCGCATTTAATCAATTTGCAGGGCCGCTCTGCAAAAGTAATTCCAAAATCATCACTATCATCCAAGAAAACAATGACCTCGCTCCCGTTGAGCTCCGCAATAAGTTTGTCCATCATTCCCTGGAAGACAGCTGGGGCGTTTACCAGCTCAAATGGCATTCGACAAAACTCCAGTTGCGTGTTGTGAATTTGAAACGCAGTTTGATGCCTTGATTCTGGAGCCAAAGGAGTCTGGACATAAATCGAGTTCATACTCCAAAAGGGTGAAGAACTTAAATCCACTCAATCGATTTATTTGTTCCTCCACAACTGGGATTGGAAATTTGGTAATAATTTAGTTTAGGTGCCATACTCCCGATTTTTTTGAAATTTCAGTATGTTATACAGTTTTTCATGCTGAAAAAGAATATATATATATATATATATATATATATATATATATATATATATATATATATATATATATACATATGTTGGGCGCGGAAAACATTCCTTTACATCGTTTTTAAGGTTTGAAAATTGGGAAATGAACACTATCGTGAAAAGTTGGTATTTTGCACACACATGATGTTGGAGAGGATTGAGAGTGGGGTGTGGGAAGAAGGGCACCCTTCTATTCTCAAGAGGAGCACCTTTCTATTCTATAGAAGGGTACTCTTCAAATGAATAGAAGGGTATCATAAAGTATAGAAGGGTGTAACGGTTTCATACTCCGTCTCGTTCGTTCGCAATCAGAACCGACCTCTCATCGGTTCGAGACGTGCAGTCTTGGAAATGACAACGGACTGTACCCTTCAGGTCAACAAGTCCGGTCACACTTAGTCTACTCCGTGGTGGCTGCTTGTAGGCTAGCTAGCTCGGAGAGGAGTTTCAGTCGCGGGTCTTACGCGAGCAGACTAAGTCCGAGTTACGTAACTCAGCCACTGGTTCACATGCCCGATTCCCAAACGCGTCAATAACTACTCATCCAGAACGGGAAACCTACGTTACGTTAGTTCTGGATGTGATCTCTCCACAGATCTCAAATCAAAACACTACAAAATCACCATAGGCGCGTTACCGAATCACCGACGCGGTACCAGAAAATAAGCTAAACTACCTCAAGTCCAAAATAACCTACTCTAAGAAAAAACGAGCGCAAACAAGGGTACCGCGGACCGTAACCGACTAGAAATCAATCATCCGCAGATTATGAAAACCTAACCCTCTTCAAGACATACTTACCCTCGGTCATCACTTCCGCTGCAAAAGAAAGAGCATGCGGAACGGAAAGGCTTATGGCTTCTTTAATACTTCATGTTTATTTTTCCGAGATTTCATTGAAAATTATCGTTTACGTAAAATTTTTACAGCATTTTACACTTTTCTCATCTAACAGGTGTTATACTTGCAATGTCATGGTCTCATATTAATAATGTACTTCAATTGTTAAACTGAATTAATCATTACAAGATTTATGTTATTATTACAAGTAGATTATTTTTTTTCTTGTTTCTGGTTCCTCTTAAAATTTAATATTATTTATTAACCTAAAATGATTTGTACGTATATTTATTGTTTTTCTATTGCTAAATGTTTAGTATGTATATGTTATTATTTATGGCATGTATATAAGTAGAAATATATTACTATGACTCATATATGAATATAATGAATAATTGAACACTAATGATTTACATCTTTTGCTTTCATGTCGGTATAAGGTTTAAAATCTATTTGGTTTTGAAATATTCAAGACGGTTTCATTTTCAATATTGTTTTCGTTCGAAAATGGGTTTACTAATTTTAGTGGTTTGATTTTGTTTACATTAGAATTTAATTACGTTAAAATCCATGCAATCTTGTACACAGGATGAAGTTTCTCATGCGGTTGATATTTTAGGCTCATTTACAAAGCTACAGAAAGGCGGAAGGAATTAGGAAAATTTAAGGGTAAACTTCGTCACAAAAAAAATCAGTCATCAGGTTTACAAGCTTAAGGCGGGTAAATAGAGAGAGGGAGAGGCGATAGATTTTTTCCTTTTTTTTTTTTACTATATTCAAGTTTCTAGATGCAGGATTAGATTTTCTTGTATATATAGACAAAAGTGTGCTTAAAATATTTCTAAGGAGTTAATACATCAATCTTGTTATAGAATCTTAATAATAGGTAAATAGTTGATTAGAGAATTTCCTTAGTATTAATTAACATTTACAAAGTTGTTTACAATAAAGATTAAACCATAGATTTTTCTTTGAAAGGATTGTTTAATTTCGACTCTCAATGATTAAATCGAAATTAAGTAATTTAGTATTGCCAAAATATACAAAAATACATAATCAAGACGTTTTGCGGAGTGAAATTATTAGCTTTATATTTTAAACGCGTTTTTAATATTTTCTTACATTTATTTTCTTTTTTTAAACGAAAGTTCTTAATATAGTGCACATTCTAACAGTTAATTTTTCAAATTAATTGTTTTAAATTTATAAATTTTACTTGCACCGTGGATCGAACCATTTTGCATTGAAAATATTTGAAAAGTCTAGCTTGGAATCAGGTGAATTTATTATTTGCTATCATTTTGTTTTAAAATCTGACTTCAATTGACAGATTATATAAGGTTTATATATTTGCACGTTTGTCACGGTTACTAGGGATGCTGATGTTATATAGCATATGTCTAGTTAGGCTTTTAGGGTGATTTGAATTTAGTAGTTTTCTTATTATTTTCATACGGAGAGCTTATTAAGTACTTGGACGTTACAATTGAATTAAAATTCCACGACTATTTTTGGGAAACTGATATATTCTACTATGATTTCTCATTATGATGTTTTTCAGAATTTACTCCGTTTTCTCTAATAATCACCGCATGCCAAAATTACTCTTTTGTGAAATTCATGTAAACGCACCACAATATGCGAAACAAAGGAAATATACTCGGCTTTCTTGATATGATTCCCTGATCATAACGTTGTAAGAGTTATTAAACGTACTTTTGGACACTTACCACCGAGCTTGGCAGTGATTTTCCTTGGTCACCTGGATCATCCTCAGCTCCATTAGCATTCCCATAAGCCACACTTTCTCCGCCTCCAGTGTCTGTATTGCTTTTGATATTGGTAAAATTCTTCGTGATGTCAGTTGCATAGCACAAATTAAAGTTGTATGCCACATGTAACTCATTGTTGCATTGTAGACAGATATGATGTGGAAGGCGGTCAGTCAAGGTGATCGATGATGATGCAATCGACTGAAGCATGCGAAGAGCATCTTCGTTTCCTTTTTCTGAAAATGAGTAGTAAATTACCACTCGCTTCGCAGATGCGGCAACACACCGATTTTACCATTCCTAGATTCTAGAGAAAGATACGTCCAACTGTGACGAATAACCGTTGTTTTCATACAGAAGGCTATTCGTGCAAAACCATCCATGAAACAATACTTTTGGACAACATTCACTCGCAATTTTGTTTTCTACCACCGAACTGTCGAAAGTCACCGCACTTTTCTGTGTATAGTGAAGATTTAAACAAGTGAAACACTTGGTCTAGAACAATCTTCACTCTCACTCATCGGAAGTCAACCGCGCACCTTCTGTACCTTTTTGACGTTTGAACGGCCATTGTGGGAGGTATTGCCAGATAGATATGCTTCGAAATGTATCAGTGTTTAATTACAGCGGATCACATTGACAGAAAATATTTCTCCACAAATATAAATAATTGAAGAAAAAAATATTTTCTGCGCAATGATATCTGCACGAAAGATGAAGTCTGCTTGCACTTCGAAGTCATACATATCTGGCCGGGTGCCAGGGTTCGGGATCGGAATCACTTCGATTCCCGGGCGTCGGCGTCACATTAGAAGGGTTCCCTTCTATAGAGCAGAAGAAAGAGTACAAGAATGCTTCCCAAGAGAATAGAAGGATGCCCTTCTATAGAATACACACCTAAAGAATAGAAGGTTGCTCCTCTAGACAATGGAAGGGTGCTCCTCTAGAGAATAGAAGGGTGCCCTTCTAGAGAAAAGAAGGCTGCTCTTCTAGAACCCGTCCTTGCACAATATATTACAGCAGCACCGGGGATCTGCCATTTCAAATATTATAATTTAATGCCTTAAATTCCACCAAAATGTTATTGAAATACAATTCCCATCCCATTTTCTTCGATTGTGTTGTATGACAACATCTGATCACAATTAAATAAATGTGTGGGTTGTCAATTGACGAATAATTATATTTAATGTTGGAGAGGATTGAGAGTGGGGTGTGGGGGGTTGTTAAAACGATTTTCTAAATTTTTAACACTTGATACGTCTTAATAGCCGCTTTCATCTCCATCCAGAGCTCATTGATTGTCTTTAATGATGCGTCTGATAAGATGGGAGCCAGCTGGTTGTCGAGGGTTTCCGTGAAATTTTTGGCCTTTCGATGTGAAATTTTTGTAGCGGGTTGGTCTTCACCGAATATGCCTTTGACATGCGACATTGATAGGTTAGTTTGATTAAGTAATGATCTGAGTTACAATTGGCTCCTCCCTATGTACGGACGTCAAGTATGCTCGAGGCTCAAAGTTGTTGGACCAGAACATGGTTGATCTGGTTTTGTGTGTTGCCATCTGGTGATACCCAGGTCATTTTATTTATGCTTCAATGAGGGAAGCAACTCGAACGTATGACTGAATTTCTGCTACATGCACAGTCAATCCGGCACTGGCTGTTGTCATTTGTTTCATCGTGGAGGCCATATCCTCCAGTCGTTTTCTGATGGGATAGCTCATTGCCAACCTTAGCGTTGAAATCACCCAGAATTATTTTTGTATCATTTGTGCAATGAGATGAATAGTCTTTCCAGGTGATTGTAGAACGCTTTCTTAGTTCTTTTCTTCGGTCGGGGCGTGAATACTGATCAGCCAGATTTTGAAGAATTTCGCTTTGATACGGATTACACACAACCGTTCATTGACTGCCTTAAAATCAATAACGTTCGGTTTGAACTCCCTATCCACAATGAAGGCCACTTCGAATTCTCGTTTTCTAGTAGGATTCCCACTTTTCAATATTGTGTGCGATCTCATGTCTTGAATATTATTCCCAGTCCAGTTCGTTTGCTGGATTGCCAATATTTTTAATTGATATTCACTAGCCTGTTTTAAAAGGTCCTTAACAGCGCTAGGGTAGTTGAGCGATCTGAAATTGCAGGATCCAATGCCATAGTCCTTTTTTCATTTGCGAGGTAGTTGCCGTGAGTCCAATCCATTCCGAGGCCCGTCTGCAGGTTTCGAAACATTTTAGGGTTTTCGAGGGACAGGGAGTTAACCCATTGCACAACCTCCATTCTGGCGGCATGGTTATTACTTCGATTCCGTTATCAGACGCGTTCATCCTCGTACGCCTCCACAAACGATGTGTAAGTAGGATTTAGTAGTAGAGCTGTAGATATTTTTACAATTATTAGCATTTCCCGGTACTTAATTTCCCGTTATTGGGGAACCAGTAAACCCAATGTGCAACCCGAGAGTATTTACTACCATTTGATTGGGGAGTTTGAGATGGGAATCATGGAAGCTGTGGGGTGGGGAAACAAGGGGGCTCCCTCCTCCTTTCTCAACCGGGCTTGGGACTCTCTATGGCTGAGTTTGTTATCTTTTTTGCATCACTGAAATTACCATGTAAATAAACAATTATTTTGGAAACTGTTTATACATTAACACAGCCACATAACTGGACGGATTGGAGATAATCAAATAATAACGAAAAGACGAATAAAACTAGTTAATATTCATGTACTCACTTCTTAATTTTTGCGGCTTTGATGACAATTTCCGCAAAACTTTCCATTTTCGCCACGATCATCCATTCATTCGACCGAATATCCGATAGTAGTATAACTGCTAACAAAGTTGCTCTAACCCTAACTCGTACACGAAAAAGTCATCTGAAGATAAATAGGTTTA
Organism: Odontomyia ornata; assembly: GCA_963969285.1. Taxonomy (NCBI): domain Eukaryota; kingdom Metazoa; phylum Arthropoda; class Insecta; order Diptera; family Stratiomyidae; genus Odontomyia; species Odontomyia ornata. Next base: position 203,059,096 of record OZ017742.1, on the reverse strand, counting down.
TTTTTCTGAATTGTCGTGATTGTTTGGGTCAAAATTTAGTCAATAGTGAAAGCTTCTTCTGTCTGTGATTTGGACCACTACTTTATAAGGGTCAAGTTCCGATGCTACATCTTTAAGGGCCGTGAACAAGGAGCATCAATTACCCCAAGATACCGCAACATACGGTCATCCTCAGTACACTACTTCCTACCTATCTTAACCTACCTTTATATACTAGAGGGTTTTTGGAACACTAATTACATTCTTTGCACAATAGGATTTTTACGTTCTAACATTTATAGCTTAATCCTTATTACCTTATTAGATTAATGAGCTGTGAATTACTATTACCTAGGTCGGTGTTCATTCTTAAATTTGCCGATACTTTCCTAATCTGCATGCTTTCGCTGCAATCATGTTTTTGCCATTTATCGATATCTTTGACTACTTCGACGTCGTTCATTGTTATTTCGTGGCCATTTTTAACTACGAGTATATGCTCTGCCACTGATGATTTAAAATTTATTCTACTTGTATTCTTCATTGCCACAGCTTTTTTAAAGTGTTCCTCGCATCGAACTACCACTAAACGTTTCGTTTGACCAATATGAATCATACCACATTCTGGACACGTCACCTTGTACACTCCGCATTTTTCTTCCTTAGTTTTTATATCCTTTACGTTGGTCAGCTGCACTCCTAGTTTATTCATTCTACTTGTACCTATTGCCTCTAGTTGGTGTTTCTTCAGTACAGGTGCCAATGTCTTAAATATTCTTGAATACGGGATGCTAATTCTTCGTTTTTCGTTGGCTTCGATCGTTCCATTCTGCTTGAATAAAGTTGACAGTCCGTTTTTATATAGCTGTTTCTTCTTTTTGTTGATGATATTCGTAGCAATTCGGCGATCGAATCCATTCAGTTCCGCTGTTTCTATGATGTAAAGCTTTTCCCTCCTATACCGCTCATCAGATAAAGGCAACTTTTCGAGACGATTAATCATACTTCTGTATGCTGCAAGTTGTTGAGGATATGTATGAGCGGATGTGGCTAGAATCGTCCTCTGAGTGCTTGCTGGCTTCCTATATATATCGAATTCTAGCTGACTATTGTTTCGAATGATCTGCAAATCCAGAAACGGTATCACGCCTTCCTTTTCCATTTCCATCTTGAACTGTATATGAGCTGCTCAAGTACTTCCAATGCTTTTTCTCTTGGTACCACCACTATTACATCATCCATATATCTCCACCAGATCCTTGGCATAAACTGTTGTTCTTGGATTCGCTATTCAATGCTCGTCATAAAGATCTCCGCCAACAATGGTGACAAAGGGTTACCCATTGCTAATCCTTTGGTAACCTTGTAATACTTGCGCCTGAATGTGAAATAATTTTCGTTCATACACATTCTAGCCAGTTTTTCGTATTGCGCCGCTATCTTTCTCCCTTCCATTGAAGTGTCATGTTTTTCGATCCACTTGTTAATTCGTAAACTGCTTGCTTCACTGGCGTACTAGGAAACAACGATTGCACGTCGAAAGAAACTAAGATCTTGTCATCGGCTACTTGTACACTTCTTAGTTTGTCAACTAGTTCAAACGAATTTTTGATTGATCTGTCACCGTACGTATATCCTATTTTATTGCACTCAGTGATGATCCACTTTGCAACCTTATACGGGGGAGAATTCCCATCCGATATTATTTTACATAGCTCTTCTCCATTTTTATGGGTTTTTGGTTGGCGCCGTATCAGTGCCGGTATACGCAGGAGGAAAAAATTGTAAAACAATTAAAGAACAAAGATGTTTATTATCTGAAAAGTGATAAAAGTAATCAAGTAGTGATAATGCAGAAGAATTACTATGAGCATCTCGTAGGTGAGAAGCTGAAGAGTGGCAATTTTTATGAACTTAGAACGAATCCATTAGCTGAAAGTATAAAGCGGGTGAATAAGGTCCTGAAAGAAGTTAGCTACTTTTTCGAAGATATCAATAAACTGAAAATGCCAAACCCGTCACTCCCTAGAATACGGTGCCAACCAAAAACTAGGCCATCCTACACATAAAACCTAACACAACAGGAAACGGACGGGAGAGGAGGAGATCTTCCTGAGAAATGAAAAATTAATCATATTAACAAATCATGGCCATTTTATTCACCACAAAGCAGAATTCAAAACAAATTATTTGCAAAATAACAATATACAAAAAAAAACAAAATGCCCCCTTCAAAATTTAGAAAAACAAGCTAATACATAAGACAATAAACGCAGTAAAAACACAAATCCAATATAATAAAGAATATCAAAAACAAGCTACTGCTCCAGATTGATACTTTCTTCTTTCCTTGCAGAACTCCGAGTGCCCGGTGAAATACAAAAAAACAAGCGTGGGGCCACTGAAAACTAAAGATTAAAATCAAAAAAATACCACGGCCACTTTCAACACTCGGATCCGTCGTTCTAACGAAATTGAAGAAAAATTAAATGTCCAGCACTCTGCCCTCTCCACAAACCAACAAAGCCGTTTTTTATGAGCAATCAATCTTTGCACTTGTTGTGTTCTTTTAATGTCATAATAATTTACACTTCCAAACTCGCACTAATTCAATCTTGTACCATTGGCGTTACGGATAAGGAAAACTCACTTTGCAACACACTGCAGTTTCACGTCTAATTGCTATAGACAAATTACTAGAATCTGCACTGCAACACTGAATCACCCCCAAATCTTAACATCCGTACTTAACCACACCATACGAAAATCGCAAAAAAGAAAAAAATTCCAATTTCCTCTCCAAAATCATGACTTTTTTCTCGAATTCAAATTAAAACTTTTGCTGGCACCGCAAAAAAACTCCGTCTTCTCCAAAAGCCAAATCCAGACTCCCCAATTCAAAAAACCAATCCCGCAATCCTTTCTTTTCCCAATTCCCTCTGCCTCAATACACTTCGATTCCGTTACCCAAACATCTTTCTCTTCTCGCTAAATGCATTTCCATTTAGCATAAACATTGTGACAACGAAGTATCCGCAAATTTTAATTCAAATTCCCCGGGTAAATGATATTTCAAAAAATGTATTTTTTTAAGTTGGTAGGACTGTCATTAATTACTATGCCAAATATGAGTTTGTTTACAGCTGCTGCTTAAGTCGGTAGACTTCAGTACTGCGTTGCGATTTTTATGATTTTTTTTATAGTGACCGAATTTAAAGCCAAAAACGCAATAAATACCACCGATTAACCACCGGGTTCACCAGATTTGGCTCCGTGTGATTTTGATGAATAATTAAATATTTTGCGTGTTATTCGCAATTTCCGGGCACTTTTTTTGTTACAATATAAAACAAAACTCACTGAAGGAGCTGAAGGCCATCCCAAAAAGTGCTTATGAAGAGTGTTTCAAGGACTCCATCTGGTGGGGACTACTTTGAAGGCGACAAAATAAATATTGATTAATAATTAAATATTTTGCGTTTTATTTGCTTTACTTACTTACTTTACTTTTTTGTCACAATCTATGGCGATCTGCATAACCGTTATATGCGAATCGTCATATACACGGAAATAATTGCTTTTGCCGATATCAAAAAAGTGCTCCTGCGCTCGGGGGAACTTGAACCCAGGGTCTCAGCGGACCCCCCGATTGAGAGTCCATAAGACTACCACCACTGCCACTTTCTAATGATCTCTTATTCATCCATTTAGCGACTTCAATTGTGCAGCTTTTCTTAAGAGGGTTAAGTATGTACTTTCAGAATATTTTCTGAGCCTCAACTTTATATATAACCCCTTAATGAGCAATGGTATGAAATTTATTAGTAGGGAGGTGAGAATGAATTTTTGTTAGTATAACATAAAATTTTGTTAGTGGGAGGTAATTAATAAAATTAGTGAGTATGAAGGAAGGGATTGGATTTTGTTAGTGAAAAATCGATTGGCTGTATTGCAAGAACATTTTTTGACCCTGGAGTAGCTCACGAGGGCGAGCCCGAAGGTTGTAACTTTGAGCTCCCTTGTATAAGGCTTCTTCCAACTTAGTTTGTACACCGTCTTGTATAGCTCACAGTCGATCATTGTTCGCACGTAACTGTACTTCTCTATCCTCAACAGAGCCATACTGGATAGGGTGGTACCCGTACATGAGAAAATAGGACAAGAATCCCGTGGACTCATGAATAACCTTGCGGAAGGCAAAACATGATTCCGAAAGATTCTCGTCCCACCTGCTATGATCGGACCCTATGTAGGCCCTAATGGCGTCCAATGCCGACTGGTTTGAGGCATACGCTTGCGGTAGATGATATGGAGTGAAGCATTGTTGCACCCCATAGTCACTCATAAGCTTAGTGAATACCTTGGAGACGAACTGTTAACCATTGTCCAAGTTAAGCCATTCGGCAACTACAAAGGTCAAAAAGATTTTGCGCTCCAAATATCGCACGACTGATTCCGCAGTGGCTTTAGCCATGGGCCCTGTGCAATATGAACTTACTGTAATGGTCTAGGATCACAAACAATTGAGTATTTGGAACGGGGTTATGAGCCCATGAAGTCCACAAACAGGTGCTGCATATGCCTCTCCGATTCACTCCGAGTCTCGTAATGGTCTCAAAGTGGAATTCGAAGGCTTGACCTGTTTGCATGTCGAACACCTTTGGGTGTGCTGAATCACATCTTGACGCAAACGATGCCAATAGTAGTATCTTTGTAAGACTTCGGTTGTCTCACGAATTCTACAATGAGAGCCCCGGAGATTATGAGCTCATACTATAAGAGCCTATTGGTGGCCCTCAGGAACCCAAAATTTTGTTCGCGGAATATCTAAAATCAGCCTTACAGGAGATCCAGTACTGATGTGCACTCGCCCATCAGCAAGGTGCAAATTCTGAAACATCAGGTTACTTCAGGATTAGCTTCTTGAGATGTTCGTACTTGGGCTCCTGAAACGTAGACTCTGTAATCAAACCATAAATATGTTTGTGCTCCTGGAGGCAACGCATCCGGTACAACGTTAAGGGCACCTTTCTGGTGTTCAATTTGGAAATTGAACCCTTGCAATTTCAAGCTCCAGTGAGCTAATCGACCAGACAGGTCCAACTGCTGCATGAGCCATTTTAGGCTAGCTTCGATGTATGCCCTGAATCTCTTCGTTCTTTGCACCGCAGCTAAGCATTCCAATACGGTAATGCTATAGTTGCGTTGCGCAACTTTGAGCTTCATCGACATATATGCAATTGGATGCTCTCCATCCTCATCGTCTTTCTGGAACAAAACACTTGCAATACCTGCTTCACTTTATTGAAGGCGCTGTCAGCGGCAGCAGACTACTTGAAGGAGCGTTTACCCTTAAGCATATTCGTTAGAGGAGCGGCAACCGACACAAAGCTTGGAATAAAATGTCAACACCATCCTGCCATGCCCATGAACCGTCTCACGTCTTTGTCCGTGCGGGGTTCAGGATAGGAAACAATGCCTGAACCCTTCTTCGAGTCGGTGCGCGGATACTATTACTTACTACCAAGCCAAGATATTTGATTTCCTTCTTGACGAACTTGCTGTTTTCAACATTGATGGTCAAGTTCACGTTCGTAAGCAGTTTTGCAGCAGTACACAGGAGCGCCAAGTGTTCATCAAATGTTGAACTCGTAAAAAGTAGATCATCTAGGTAAAGAAATACCTTGTCCAGCAGCTCATGCAATGTACAAAGGAGGCACACTGCATTCTTTGCAAGGATGGTGATTTTGGGCACGTCTTGGGATCAGGGAAATGCCGGGTTTTCCAGGAAACCTTAGCGAAGGCAAAATCAGAATTTTGATCGCTCTCATCCTGCAGCCAAGCCTACACTGCAGTTCAACCGCCCAAAACCTGCTTGAGGAGTTTGCAGGGGACATGAAAGTGAGCAGCGCCATGATAAAAATTTTGCACTTACTTATTCTAAAGCCACCTTGATACTCCCCAATAATACTACTGGTGAATAATCTGATTTGATTTTCGTAGATCTTTAAACATATTTTGTACCCCATATAAAGTAGTTATATGCCTCTATAGTTTTTGCACTGTAACTTGTCGTCTTCTTTGTAGAAAGGGAATAAAATTGATTGGCTCCATTCGTTTGGAATATGCTCTTGTTGCCAAATGTGCTGGATAACTATGTGAATGGCTTTTTGAACACCGCTGCTCTACTGGAATCTCATTGATGCTCTGCGCGTTATTAATCTTTTGGGCTTTGATGGTGGAAAAAAATGCATACAGAGTTGGTGGGCCCAACGGAGGCTCTCCGGGAATGTCTATAGGCTCTAATGTTCTGGAGCTGTGTGGAGGATCTAGGAGGCTCTTTAGATATGATGCCCATCTTTTTTAGGTCGTTGTAACAATTTTTTTGCAAGGACCTACTAGTTTCGCGACCTGTCTGTCAATCTGTCCTCCGTCCGTCCGTCTGTCCATCTGTCCATCTGTCCGTGTGTCACAGCTAGTTTCCTCAGAAACTATAGAAGCTAGAATACTCAAACTTTGTGAAAACGTCAGAAGTGATGGTCTCAAAAGTTATGGTCTTACAAAAATTTTAAGGGGATCCCCCCCTCAATAACGAATGTTAAATAATAATGAAGATTACATGGAAAATGAAACGTATCGTTAAATAAACGTCTAATTTATTATGTGGTCACATCTAAAACTAAAAACTTAAATATAATTTACAACGATACAAAAATGCATGTCATAGTATGTGTATGTAGTGAGTAGAGAAGGAAGAGTTGGCCTATATTTGCAACATCCCGCCACTTGCCTTGCAACTCTAGTGGATAAATCCTCTGTATCGGACGACGGATTGTTGAGCCATCAGCCAGTTTTAACGAACATGCGCGGATCGGTAGTCCCGGCCCGGATAAACGCTTTCAATTCTAGCTAATCTCCAGTGGATTTGCGGAACGGTAGGATCGCATAAAAGGACAACATCTCCTTCGTTAACAAATTATGGGAAGATTTGTTTGCAATGATGGTGTGCACGAAGTACCTTTAGGTATTCATTTGCCCATCGCTTGGACAATGAAGACAATGATTTCAACCTAGACTTCCAAATTGCTTGTATCTCCTCATTCGTTGCATTTGCGATTTCACTGCTTTCGTTGCTAAACCTAACTGGCGATGAATAGCATTAGGTGTTAGTGGTGTCATATCAAGGGGGTTGTCGCTAACATATGTTAATGGACTTGAATTTACCACACCTTCCGTTTCAATAAGCAATGTTTGTAATTGTTCATAGTTTAACTTAGCTCGATCAATTGATATCTTCAAAATGTCCTTAACCACACGAATTCATCGTTCCCAAAATCCTCCAAACCAAGGGGTTCGTTCAACAATAAACTGCCATTTAATGCGCCGCAAGCTAAAAAATGCTTGAAACTTTTCGTTTTTCAAAATGATACGTGAGCTTGCTCTTCTTGAAATAAAACGCCTTATGGCTAACAGGTAATTCTCGGTAGAGAGACTAAGCACACTTTCTAAATGAACTGCTCTCATTGCTGCGCAAGTAAAAATCATTATGTATACTTTTCTTACATCATCTCGATTCGTTAAGTTTGATATATATATATAATGGGCCAGCAAAGTCCACACCTGTGGCCTCAAAGGGCCTGGCAAGGCAGATCCTATCGCGGGGTAGTGGGGCAAAAGGTTCATCCATGCGCTTAGGCTACATGCTTCGAAACGAAAGGCATTGGTGGATTATTCGTTTAACCAGCTGTCGTCCCTTTAAAATTCAAAATCTGTCTCGTAGTTTTTTAAGCATGATATTTACACCTCGATGAAATATTCGTTGATGTGCGTCCACCACAATCAATTTTGTAAGATAAGATGAATTAGGTAGTATTATTGGATGTACAGTATCAGTAGCTACTAATCGTGAATATCGTTATCAAATTGATTATATTGCAATCATTTCTTGGCACATCTATTTGGTAAATAGGCCACTGCGAGAAATTTCTCCTTAACCAATCAGGTCTATGAAACCAAGCATCGCTTTGCACAAATTCCCCTAGTGAGTAGATCAGCTGGATTTTTTCGACGTGCACAATCTCTCCAGTCGGTTTTATCCGTCAAACTTCTATTTTCTTGCAATATATTTGCCACAAAAGTTTGCCACTTCTTTCCTTCACCAATTATCCAATATAAAGTTATTTTGGAATCGGTCCATAAGAATGTCTCATCAAACTTCACGTTCACTGACCTTTGGATATAAGTACATAACCTTGAAGCAACCAAAGCAGCGGTTAGTTCCAAACGCGCTACACTAAGCTCTTTTGTTGAATTAGCGTTATTAGATTCCGAAGAATTCATCTTTATTTCCTTTAATGGGGTGAGTCGACCTTTTGCGCACATTAATTGAACATCAATGTGCTGATTACACTCGCTTCAAATATACGCTACTGCACCAAAAGCTTTCGAGCTAGCGTCGGCAAATATATAAAGCTGCTTGTTAGTCGCATTTGCTATTTGCAAAGTACGTCGAGGAAGGCTAACTTCTGCCAGGCAAGATATACCGTTGACGCATTTAACCCATTCGTTTAGCATAGTTTCGGTCAAATTGACATCCTAATCCAGCTTTTCACTCCATGCTTTCTGAAAAATAAGCGGAAAATAATCGGGCTTAATATTCCAAAAGGATCGAAAATACGAGATAGCAGCTGTAAGACACTTCGTTTAGTTGGCTGTGGTGATGTCTTGATGAACTCGTTGGCAGACTTTAAGCAAACAGAGATTTTGTCGATAGAAGTATGCCAAATAATCCCCAAAACCTTTTGTAGGCTGGTAGTTATTTCTTCATTAAATGTATCTTGCAATTTCCTAGCATTGGTAGTCCACTTACGAAGTTTTATTCCAGCATTCGCTAGAATCTTCTTTGAACCGTTGTAGATTTGTTGGGCGCTCGAAATACTGTTAACTCATAACACATATGATAAGATCATCAGAATTTTCGCTGTTTCAGGATATGTTGACATCTCATCATTCAAATGCTTCCTTATTGTCGTGGACAATAGAAATGGGTTGCATGTGGCTCCAAACGTTACTCAAGTAATGTGATAAAGTTTATTACGCTCGAGATCAATCTCATTCAAGTTATCTTTGGATTCGTACCAAAAGAATCTGTGGCTGTCTCTGTCTCTTTCTGCAAGTACAATCTGAAGAAAGGCCTTTTCTATATCTGCGACGAGCCCTATACTGCCTACACGAAATTGCAATAGTCTTTTCAGAATGTCTGGTAACAAGTTTGTTCCTGTATGCAATTACAGGAACAAACTTAATTAGACGGCATACCTGGTGCATGAGCCGACGTATCGAATACCACTCGAATTTTTGTGGTTTCTTTATCCGGACGATAGACTGGACGATGAGGTAGATAAAATTGATTGGAACCTTGACCTTCAACTTCAACCGGCTCAACAAACCCTGCGTTAATAAACTCCTTGACCACTTTATTATACTGGAGAAGTTCGTTTGGAAATCTCGATGAGCAATGAACAAGCCTTTGTAGCCTTTTTAATGCACCGATTAGAGTCCAGTGCTTGGCCCGTCGTTTTCTAGGGCAAAAAGCTTTGTATTGGCAACCAACCTTCGTAATGCAGCTTTCTCGCAATAGATCTGTGATGTTTGTGGCTTCTTCCGCTTCAGACTTAATTCCTAAAAGCTCCAGATTCCACAAGTTAACGAAACTTTTTTCATCAATTGCATTAGAAGAGTACATGGTTATTGTGCACATGTTCACTGATGCCGGAGCTTTAACAGGATGATGCAACGCCCACCCAAATATAGTCTCGACAGCTGCTACTTTTTTATTTAAACCAGTCACCACTGACCAAAAAAAATCAGCACAAATCAAAATGCATAGGCCATCTAGTTGCTCACCTCCATTCACGTTTGAATCTGCTAATATCATTTGCTTTAGCTTGTAGCCCATGTGTCTAGGTTCTTCAAGCATGTCCAACATATTTCTGGAACAACTAACGCAGATATTTTAACTTTCTCGTGGTTGAACTGACTTTTCTGCGTCACAAGAACCCGTTGCATTATTTTAAATTTGGAAATTTTGTCATCCCCGAAAGCGATCAAACTCATTTTCTCCGTTCCGACAACTGGTAATTTCAATTGATCTACTATTGCTTGCCGTATATACGTCCGTTGGCTACGACCATCAATTATCAATCAAATCAGAAGCTTTTCTTCACCATTTGAAAGAACAAAAGCTCGTGCTGTCTGCAAAAGAACATTGTTTCTTCCTATTCCACCAGCCGCAGCTGCATACAAAGTTGTGGACTCTGTTCAGAATTCTATTGTCGTAGGTTGTTGGTCGCTTTGACTCGTTTGTACGTGAATAGCCCGGGTCACATATAGTTGTCGCATGTCGACGCGAGCAATTTGTGCATATAATTGGAATTCTACACTTATGCGACACGTGCCCTCTACCAGTACAGCGAAAGCAGCTACCGTTCCGTTGTAGAATGGATTTTTTCTCTTGAACCGACAATTTAGCGTCACAATTTCTTGTGATGTGGCTATTTGATAGACAAAAAAGGCACTTTATTGCATTGCTAGTTAGTTTTAGTTTTGTTAAGTGAAACATGTTTGATTGCTCTATTTGGTGATGCTCTTTCCAGTGATTCTACTTCATGTTTCAAATATTTAAGTAAACCTTCTACTTGATTATCACCATCCAGAGAGAAAGATGATGAGCTTCCGTTAACAGATTCGTAGTCATAGTTTTTGATATCTGTTGGGGCTGCATCCATACTAGCTCGCCGGTTCTCTATAGATTCGGAGTATTCGTGATAGCGAAAATAACTAGCTTTCAATTTATTCGGGATTGCTTACAACATCTGTCTCGTTCGTCACGGGCGATAATGACATGAGTTGTTGGAACGCGTTGTCAATCAACCTTTGCGTATCACCATACTCTTCTTGCAAGAAGGCGATAGAAGCAATAAAGCCGACAATAGTTTTTTCTGCGTTCCCCGTTAAAACTGATTGCAAGTACTGAGATTTCTCTGCACCAGTCAATGTAGAATTTTCATGAACACCAACTTTAAATTGCTGTCGAAAAGGAAGCCATTCCGAATGATTGCCAGTAAACTTCTTAAGTTTTAATCGTTCTAATCTTGTTGATCCCAACCGCAGGGGGAATGCCGGTCGACAAGACCACTCTTGGAGGCTAGCATTCTTTGGGGAGTTCCGCCCCCATGTACCCGAGGAAATTCCCGCAGGGAGAAAGCCGGTCGACAAGAACATTTTTGGAGGCTAGCATTCTTCGGGGAGTGCCGCCCCCACGGACCCGAGGATATGGGGGGTGCCGTGATGTTCCCTCCTGGGATGACAGGTAACGACTCTGATTGTACCTGGACTACGCTTTGGACAACGAACTGGAATTGACGCTTTGGGCTGGCGGATGTGATGGTGTAGTAATCGAGGAGTAGGGCTCTAAAAGCCAGCGCTGCTACAGGCAAACAGCACAAACTCAATTTAACGATGAGTAACCATTCAGTCACCTTCCCCATCGCAACACTCGCTCCTTTTTTTTTCGCATGAAAAATAAGTCAAGAAAATGTCTTTTGTACTTAACTCCCGGGAAACTAAATTCTAAAACTGTTTAATATTTTTAATGTGTAGTGATTTTATTACAATATCTTTTGAATATAATTTAACGAATTGCGGTGTAACGCGGTATACAAATGCTTAGAACGAAACGGTTAACCCCTTAAATTATATGAACGATAAAATTGTTGTATCATTTAAACCCCTTAAAATTTGTCAAATTTTACCGATTCCAACCATAATATTAATTAAAAATTGTTTTGTTTGTCGGTAATTAACGTGTGCCTGTCTAATTCTTCCGATTTTTTTTTCCACCTAATTACGCCTAATCATTATAAACGAAAATTGCTTTCAATTGATAACTTAATCGAATCTACAAAAGACGACGTAAATTTTTAAAAACAACCGAAACGAGTGTACATTATCACCATCGCGGATCCACCCTAGTACGCAGCATCGATCGAAAATCGTCGAAGTGCATAGTCTAGCTCAGATCTATTACATTTCGTGTATGGATCTAGTCCAAGAAAGAGTACTGTCATTGGAGCCAACTGATGACGAAGCGCCTAATTTGCGAGCGATTTCGCTACTCGAGTGGGGAATCTGAAGCGTTTGCTGGGCCGGGGAGTCGATCATCGGTTGAGTGATGGTGAAAACATTAAATATAGCGCCAAGACTTATTTGCGCTCATTAAGATCACCTCGGAGGTGATCTCAGTTGGTCAGTCGGGAAGTGAACGATCGTAGACATCAGTGATAAAAGTGATCGATGCAAATTGTGCAAATAACGGGCAAAGAGTTTGGTAGAATGAGGCGGTTGCAGTAAAAACTTGTTGAAGAACCGTTTTGATTTCCCGCTACTCAAATTTCGGCTCTTTCTACCTACAAGTAAGTATACGTTCCCTAAAGTAGAAAAAGTGATCTAACCAACAATCCTGATAATAATCATAGCTCAACCGCAAAACTGAAACCCCAATTTAAACTGCTCAGATTGTCTCATGTCGTTGCGAATGTGTGTCACTATTTGCATTCATTCAATACCCTCCATTGCAAATTATTTGGCTCGTATGCACTCCACTAGACCTGATCGTCTATCATGCACTTTGTTGATTGTCTTGTACGCAAGTCCGCGACGTCAATTAGCGATGCAACTATGTTTGGCGGAAAACAAAGTAACTGAGGCCGACCTGGCTCATTGGTGAATGAAAAATTGCATACTCACCAGCCAAAATCGAATAGGAAAACAGTGAACTAAAGGATTGGTCCGGACGTAAGATGAGGATGGACTCTGCTCATTAGAAGTGCTGTATTGTGGTTGCTGCGATTAAGATAGGAATATCGAAGTTGAAGCGATCGAGGAGGCGTCACTTCAAGCTCTTCAAATTTGGGGTGCCTTGACGTAAATGGAGACACGAAGGAATGCATCGTAGTCACAGTCGCGCTTTCAACGATGAGTGGTGTGTGATCGCTGTTGATTCGATTTTGCTGTGCCATAGGATATCCTTGGAAAGTGGTTAAGTTACTATTACTTGTAGAATCTTAATTGCATGTCTCTATCAGTGCTCCTAAGACTTTGTTTTGCATTCGTGATTGGATCACCTTCCGCTTACTGATTACAGTTGATACCTTCGCGGATCTATTTGAACTCGCGACAAAGAACAGTCAAATAAATTTTCATTTTTTGCGTCTTGTAGAAGTCAGTCGATTTCGATTTTCCGTAGCAATTTGAAGTGAATTGAGGACCTTTGACGAATTTGCGCGACTGGTTTTCTTTTGCTCGACACAAATTACAAGCCAGAGAATTTCCACCACAAAAAAACACGTACTCAGAGTTTAGTTTCGCGGAAGTTTTTCGCCAGCCATTATTTCCAATTCATATTTCACAAGTGTCGGACCTCCTGGTTAGCGCTCGAACCCCAGGCCGTGATTTAATCGAAGTTTTGTGAATTTAATGGTGGAAAATATTTTCCCACGCATCCACAAGAAAACGGTGTCCCGTCTCATCTTGAAATGTGTATCGCACCCAAAAGCGCCCAGTGACATTAAAAGTTAAAATTTAAAGAAAAGATTATTGGCAAGAGCTTTCTTTCCGAACTTGAACTAAATTGTGGAATACGTACGAGACCCTTTTTAGGAGGAACCAATATTATTTCCTAATAACTCCTTTCCCGTATTTCGATTTGCTAATGACTACTGTGGTAAATTCTTTTTGATGATTTCGGGGTTTAACTCAGAAACCTCCGGCAAACAATAGAATATACATTAACCCCTGTCATTGATGAATGTCAAATTTTTTTGCGATAGATCCTTTTAAATTAGAACGCGTATAATACAACATTCTATTTCTTATCTTTTCGCTGGTGATGGTGTTAGTTTTACGTATAGGGATGTAGGGAAATCACTAAATAAGGTATAAAATGTGCATTAGGGTGAAATTTGGCCTTTTGGGTGATAGTCCGCGAAGTCCAAAGACTAATGATTTTCTTTCTTTTTTTTTTGAACAATCAAAAAAAAAAAAAAATTTAAAAGTATAAAAAAAAAATAAAATTTAGAGTAAATGCTGCCGATCGTTCCTACTCTAGTAACGATAAAATCGATGGGCGAAATATACAGTCTTGAACAATATTTGATGCGCTTTTCACCGACATCGACTTAATATGGTACCATATTTTTGTTGAGATGATATAAACTTCTCGATGAAGGAAAACATAAAAATAGGTATATGCGTTAATTTCCTTTTAATTTTATTCAAAATTATCATTGGTAAATTTAATAGAATATGAGAAATTTTATTTAAAGCCAGAAATCGTGGTTGATCACAAAACCGCACACTTACTCTCTAGTATTTTTTCTACTGTATTCCTAACACGAATCATCGAGTATAACTCACATGATGAATGTACTTGCAATTGAACCTCTAGATTAATTTAGTACAAGTTGCAAAATAATTATTAACTTGTGAAATATTTATTACTCAAAGCAACTGACATAAGCCAAAGTTAAATTTTGCCTCGAAATCGTGCATACAATAATGATAAACAAACATAATCTTAGCATCAAAATAGTGAGGTCAAAAATAAATTTTTTCGACACGTTTTTTTTTTAGAGAAACATTTGTAGGCTAAAACGCTAAAATGGTAAATTTTGTTCATCTTTTGAAATGATCGTTTTCTGATATTTTCGGCTATTTGATTTCTTTTTTTTATCAAACGATTTTATTATGTGTAGTACTAATGTTATTTTTTTCACAATCCTTTCATTATCACAGTATTAAGAAACGTACAAATGAAATATGTTTGAATCTCTTTGCAACTTACACACCTTTTTTTTGGGTGTAAGTGTGTATAGTATTTAGAGAAATTTCAATAGAAATCAAGAGATAACCAAGTAAAAGAAATTATAAAAGTAATTCGAAAAGAAATAAAAAAAATGAATTGTTAGATTGTAAACTGGTCTTTCCTTTCTTCCGACTCTGACCAGGTATAGGACTCGGTACGGTGGCAGGCTTCCGCCCCAAAACATGAGCCAGCCACCGGGTACAAGCTTATTCCTTTTTCTGTTTCAGGGGACGTTTTGGGTTGAGTGGCCCAAGCAGAGTGCCTTTTTATGGCATAGATTTATGCAATCCGATTGTATAATTCTATGACATAAATTGGTCACCGGGGTACTCCCCTTCTGATGGGAAGGTTCATACACTTCAAGTTGTATGAGTTTTCCACTCAGAAGCGGAATACCTGGCCACTTCAACAAGCTATCAATGGATTTATTCCGGTTGGGTGGGTATGAAGGGGCTCCACCACCACCCGGATGCCCCTCTTTCATTTGTGGGCCTTGAACTTCGTTGGGTAATGACGAGGTCAAACCCAAGTTCGCCTTTCTTTTCAGGTTCAACATGTTCTCGGAACAAGTCACATCTCCCTCGGTGAGGTTATCTACAATTCTTGCGACTTCAGTCGCCTCTTGAGCTATCGACAAATTCGTGAATGCGAAATTGTTTTGTAGTGAGTCCTCGTGCTGGGGAAACGAACCCGCCCCACGACACCGCAATGCTAGCCTGCCAGCGCATTCACGCGTCTCCAGACGAGGGCATTCTCGGCAGATACCTCCATCTTCTTCTGCCGGGGCAGCAGACCATCGCTGCAGTCCTTCACGGACATTATTGAAACTCTTTTTATTCACTACAATGGTTTGGACCTAGTTGCTTTGCACAGTAGCGCCGAGGTGAAACTCGTGTGTGAACGGCTCCAATTCAACTATCATACCGTCTCCGTCCCAGTAAAACCTTGGCAGGCCTCGGAGTACGTTCGAAGTTCGCACCATTGGGTTGGTGGTGTAGGTTCGGTTGAGACGGACTCCCGATTAGCGCTGGTCTGGCTCTGAGCACTTGTCCCCATAAGGGCTTGTGCCAACCCTCGCATGGCCTCCCTGCTCTGCAAAGATAACCATGGGACCAAAAAGGCGACTACACACACGAACGGAGATAGCGGCTCCGAGGGGGGACACAATAAAATGGAGCAAACAAAATCAACAGATCAAAAACATCCAAAAAATGAAACCAAAAATAATAACGACGACGCAACCAGCGGTTGCAGCCACGATGACAACAGTACATCGAGAGCTGTACTAACCACGAAAAGAACGAAGACTAACACGACGACAGTGATGGTAGACGAAAAACGGAGAACAGCAGACAGTCTGGTGCAGACTGAGATTCCTGCGGCGTTTGGGTGCAATAAAAAAATTATGTGAACGCCCGAGCGTCCTATTAAGGAAAAGCGGGAGACTCGGCAGGATGCTTCAGGTGTTCGAGCAGTGGAAGATAACATAAAGAGCACCGGAAATTCGATTGTCACGGCTGCGATCGTTACTAAAGCGACCGATGCAAGGGTCACAAATCCCGACATTGCAACGAAAAATCCAGAAGCAAACGAGGAGATTACGGTACTAAAAGCAAAGAGTGACCAGATACCGCGTGATTGTACCGCCACCGTTGAAAATGTGGCGGAAGTACTGCACTCGGAAACGGAACGCGAAAACCTCTCCCAAGGATGGTTGCAAGGTAGAATTGCGGCCCAGCGATACGAAGAAGAAAGACTACTTCGGAAAGCGGGAGATGTTGTGAAAAGAATACAAGCTGCATGCGATTCCCCAAAAATTAGCAATGTAGCAAAGGAAGGGCTCCTTGAACCAGAGGAGCTCCCAGATCGCATAGAGCACAATCGGAGGAGCTAGTTAAGGGCCGAAGATGAACAGAAGGCTAAAGAGGCACTTGGGGCAAAATCTAAAGGTGACAAAGTACGAATAGGGTGGGTTGTTTGTAGGATACGGCGAAGAGCAATGCCTCTTCAATGTTTCAAATGCCTTGGTTATGGTCACACGACACAAGTATGCAAAGGACCCGATAGGAGTTCCCTATGTTACAAATGCGGTGAAATGGGACATAAAAGAAAAGAGTGTACGAAGGAGACACACTGTATTCTTTGCAAGGATGCTGATCCAAAACCTGATTTAGGACACGTCTTGGGATCAGGAAAATGCCGGGTATTCCAGGAAGCCCTAGCCAAGGCCAAATCAGAGCTTCGATGACCCGCATCCTACAGCTAAACCTACACCACAGTTCAACCGCCCAAAATCTGCTTGAGCAGTTTGCGAGGGACAGGAAAGCCGACTTCTTGCTGCTGAGTGAGCAACACCATAATAAAAGTCCTGCATTATGGTACTCTGATGAAACTGGTACTGCCGCTATCTGGGTTCGGAACAGTGACTTTCAAGCGGAGAGTTGTGGACGGGGGGATGGTTTCGTGTGGGTTCGGTGCTCAGGGATCACCTTCTTTAGTGTGTACCTAACGCCTAACGAGCCGATATCATCTTTCCAAGCCAAGCTTAATGCTCTGGAGGGCGCTGTCTCGAACGCAGAGGGTAAAGTGCTCGTTGGGGGTGACTTCAATGCTAAAGCAATCGAATGGGGCATGCCTCAGACGGATCCGCGGGGAAAACGAATCCTGGAAATGGCAGCCAGGAAGGCCCTCGTCGTACTAAACTCCGGAAATACGGCGACTTTCCGCCGTATTGGCTGTGAGGGAACCATACCGGACGTGACATTCGCCTCGGAGTCCTTAGTACGGACGATACACAACTGGAAAGTATTAGAGGACTACTCAGCCAGTGATCATCAGTGCATTCTGCTTGAGATAAGTGGTGCTATCTCTCGACGTCCGTGCTCTCGCCCTTCTACAACTGGATGGAACATTGGAAGAATGGACGTCGAGAGGTTCGTGAGGGTTCTCACAGCAGGTGAGCCGCTGCAGGGAGCTCCGGAGGGGATGGAAGAACTGGCAGCTCAAGACGTGGTGAACTCTACTATGTGCATAATCACGACTGCTTGCTGCGCTTCTATGCCCCGTCGAAGACCCCGGCACGGCAAGCCCCCAGTGTACTGGTGATTAACTGAAATCGCTGAAAAGCGGAGTGAGTGTCACAAGCTTCGGCGTGAGGCTCAACGGGCGCGGAACCGTGACGAGGCATGCAACTGGGTGGCAGCATATAAGTCGGCCAGGAAATGCCTTCGCAAGCTGATCAATAGTCGCAAGGCTCGCTGCTGGCAAGATCTAGTGGACAATGTGAACAAGGATCTGTGGAGCCTTGGCTACAAGCTGGTCATGGGGAAACTTGGTGCCCTACGGAAGCCTTGTATACATGACGCGGAAAAGATGGATGTGATAGTGCGGGGACTCTTCCCCGCCCATCCCGTCCGTGTTGACGCTGTCCATGGTGAAACAGCAGTAGAGTGCCCACTCTTCACATAGCTGGAACTGGAGGAGGCAGTCCTCTCATTGAAAGCGAGGAAGGCTCCAAGTCCAGATGGTGTTGCAGCTGAGGTGTTGCGGCTCGTCTATCACCATTGTCCTGACTTGCTGCTCAGCACATTCAACGCTTGCCTACGGGACGGGGTTTTCCCGGTACGATGGAAGGTGGCGAGGCTCGTGCTGATCAGCAAGGGGAAGGGAAATCCCGAATCGCCGTCTGCATACCGCCCGTTATGCATGCTAGACACGGCTGGGAAAGTGCTAGAGAAACTCATCAAGGGAAGACTCACTGACGCGATTCGTGCTGCTGGGGACCTATCTCCTCGGCAGTACGGCTTTAGAGCAGGACGTTCTACCATTGATGCGATTGCAGAGGTGGTGAACGCGGTCCAAAAGGCAGAGGCATATAGTCGCACCAAGCGACGGAACGTCCTGTTAGTGACACTCGACGTCAGGAATGCCTTCAACTCCACTAGATGGGTGGATATTTTGGACACGCTGGAAAACTCTTTTCAAGTTCCAGAATATCTAATGCGGCTTTTGAGGAACTACCTAAAGGACCGAAGCCTGCTCCACGACTCGACACAGGTCCAACAAAGGATGGAAATTACATCGGGTGTTGCCCAGGGATCTATCCCTGATCCAGACCTGTGGAACGTGTCTCACGACGGGCTACTGAGACTTGAGATGCCAGATGAGTCGCGTTGGTCGGCAATGCGGATGGTGTTGCGGCTCTGGTCGCTGGACGGACCGTTGAACAAGCGCAACTTAGGCTAGGTATGCTAATGCGCCGAGTGAGGGACTGGATGACTGCTCGCGGGCTCAGTTTAGCACTGGGAAAAACCGAAGTGGTCATCTTGACAAAAAAGAGAATCCCTAGAGTAAGGATGATCAGTATCGGAGATATACAAATCGAATCGAAGCCAGCGGTGAAGTACCTGGGGCTACTGATCGACTCGAGGATGAGTTTCTCTGAGCAAATCAGGGCAACGGCTGAGATGGCTGCTTCGGGAATATCGGCCCTGAGTCGACTTATGGCCAACGTAGGGGGACCCAGCCCATCAAGAAGACACCTCTTGATGAGTGCTGTAGGGTCAGTGCTACTGTACGGAGCAGAGGTATGGGGCGACGCTCTCAGCAAGGAGGTATACTGAAAACGATTGGCACAGGTACAGAGAAGAGGAGCACTGAGAATTGCATCTTCGTATCCAACAGTCTCCGACTCGGCGGTGAGAGTGATTGCAGGCGTGATACCTGTCGCCCTTCTTGCTAGAGAGCGCCGCGCTATTTACCTGCGCCGAAACGAGGATGCGAGGGAGATTGTTGTCCACGAGGAGAGACAAAGCTCGCTCAAAGATTGGCAGCAGTCTTGGGTGAATTGCACGAAGGGAAGGTGGACTGCGCGCCTCATGCCGCATGTGAGACCGTGGCTAAATCGAAGGCATGGTGAGACTGACTTCTATCTGACCCAGCTTTTGAGCGGGCATGGGTGTTTTCAGTCTTACCTGCACAAGATTGGTAAGTCATGGTCTCCCGATTGTTGGTTTTGCCCAGGAGAGGAGGATAATGCCTGCCACACATTTTTTGCGTGTACAAAATGGGTCAGGCTGCGAAGGGAACTCTACAGGGAGACGGGAGAGCTCGCCCCGGATAAAATAGTTGCGGTGATGCTCGAATCGGTTGACAAATGGACTCACAGCAGCCAGAGGCGCTGGGGCTGGGGGATCGCTCTTCTGGCATTTCCTCTTCCCCTCTCCCCTCCCGCTAGGAAAGGGGCTCCTCAGCTTGAAGGCGCCCCACGGCGTAACAAAACGAGACCTGGCCCGAAGTAATGTGCCAAACGGTTCCAGACTAGGTTCTCAGATTGACAGGGGAGGTGTTTAGTGGGTAGTCCAAAGGTATCCTCCATGGGAGTCCCACACTGCCAGACTCGGTGGGCGTAAATGCCTTCACCTCCCTACCACAAAAAAAACTTGTTGATCCCTCCTTCTTTGTCGGAATTGCATTTCCCGTATCAACAACCGCTGGTATTTGCTGGTTCCTTAAAATTTCTATCCGGCACTTCAGACGCTATAACGCATTGACCGCGAGGTCTTCATATTCGACGACTTGCTCAAGTTCTTCCGTTTTCAAACGATTTTTCTCCTGTATCTCACGGTTAGCAATGCCGAGGTTATGATGCGCTGAAGAAAGACGTTGAATAAAAAAATTGAGTTCCTCCTCAATGTTGTCATATTTGGAAGCGTTTTCTACAGAGACTTTAGATTTGGAGGTAGCTAAATAATCGTTCACAGCATTCGTTATCTTTTTCACTTGACCACGATACGTTGTACGCGCCGTTATTTCCATCATTCGTTTAACGTA
This sequence comes from Odontomyia ornata, assembly GCA_963969285.1. Taxonomy (NCBI): domain Eukaryota; kingdom Metazoa; phylum Arthropoda; class Insecta; order Diptera; family Stratiomyidae; genus Odontomyia; species Odontomyia ornata. The sequence goes on along the minus strand of OZ017742.1, from coordinate 203,038,362 downwards.
CAATATTCATTATTACATGGAAAATGAAACGCATCGTTAAATAAACATCTAATTTATTATGTGGCCACATCTAAAACTAAAAACAAGTATAATTTACACGATACCAAAAATGCATGTCATAGTATATGTATGTAGTGAGTAGAGAAGGTAGAGTTAGCTTATATTTTCAACAACAAATTAGCCCTTAAAAAATTTTTATTAATCAAAGGTAGTCGAATGGGGTATTAAATGAAAGGTCTTGATTATAACTTTACGAATCTGAAATAAAAAAATTATTTTATGAATTGGGGGATCCAGAGGAAGGCAAAATATACCAAAAATTTGTGTCCCCGCCTCGCGATTGGACCCCTTTGAGCCGAAAGATCTGAAAATTATCCCGAATGTGGGCCTTTATGAGTACAAGGGCAACAAATACCTCAGAAATCGAAATTCACTCAACTTTGTTAATAATAGTATGATTTGTAGATTATGCATTTTCGCCCATAAAATCAAAATGGTACCTTTAAACTTCTTGAAATTTTGTGGTTATACAGAATAATATAAGGTATTAACGTTCACAAAATTTAATTGACATCGAATCATAATCATGTGAGTTATAGCCATTTAAATTGTATGGAATTACAACAACAATAACACGTGTTTATGGTTGATACATATTTCAAATTGACATAGGCACTTTTATTTTCTTTCGATCTTCATGAAAATTTAAGGAATAGTGTTTAACTTGAGTATGCTCAATCGATCGAGCATTCAGAACAATCATTGAAGCTAGATCTAAATGCCGGCTGCACTTGCTTATGAAAGAAACTGTGCATTTTTTGCATAAACTTAAACGATTTTATATCCAAGTATTGGATGAATGATTCAAGTTATCGATTCGCGCTATTAGAAAATTTTGTTTGTAACCCTAGGATGTTTACAAAGACCTTCAGGTAGGAACACTTTCCTGCTTACTCAACTTGTGTAATCCTGCTTTCATCAGCGATTTTGTTGCCGTTGTCATCAGAACAGAGTTGATAACCTCGGTTCAAGCTTTTGACTTTTTTATCTGCTTGTTTTGTGTTGTTTCTCGCTAGATTTACATCGATGCTTCTCAATGGGTTGTCAAAGCATGTTCTTTTCTTAATTTAATTATCTTATTCGCTACTCTTCTGAGATTTTCATAATATTCTCTCTTCGTCCTAGTTTTCCTACCTGGGTTATGTTTGTACGCCAAATTCTTTTTATCTAACGCATTCTGGCACTCATCATCGAATCAATCATTTCTTTTGCACCGGCCTTGATGTCCGATTGTATTCTGCTACGGTCTTAATTGCCACTTTCAATTCCATCCATAGCTCCTTGCTTGTTTTTAGCGATGTTTTTTATAGGATGGGAGGCAACTAGATGTCGAGGGTCTCCGTGAAAGTTTTCACCTCAGATGTTGTTTAGACACTTTGGATGTCGAATTTTTGCAGAGGGCTGGTGTTCACCGAATACACCTTTGACATACGACATCGATAGGTTAGTTAGTCCGAGTTACAATTGGCTCCTCGGTATGTATGGACGTCAATTATGCTTGAGGCCCAACCATGTTGAATCGGAACACGGTCGATCTGGTTTTGTGTGTTGCCATCAGGTGATATCCAGGTCAAATTGTGTATGCATTGATATGGGAAGCAAGTCAAACATATCCGTAGATTTCTGCTGCACGCAAAGTCACTTAGGCGCTGGTCGTTGTCATTTGTTTGATCGTGGAGGCTGTATCCTCCAGTCGTTCCCCAATGATATAGCTTATTGCAAACCTTAACGTTGTAATCACCCAGAATTATTTTTGTGTCGTTTGTAGGCAATGAGTCAATCCACCTTTTCAGGTGATTGTAGAACGTTTTTTTTTTGTTTCTTCATCCTTTTTTTCGGTTAGAACCTGTACGTTTTTCAACCAGATAACATATTGAAGGAATTCAATCTTATTTGGATCGCAAACATTTTTTCATTAACTTTCTTAAAATCAATAGTGATCAATTTGGACTCTCTTTCCACAATTTTATTATTAGAGAGTATCAAGGTGGCCTTAGAGCAGGTAGATCGATGATAGACCAATTGTTTACAGTCTAGCAGGTACTTAAAGCATGCTGGGAGTTCAACATAGACGTACACCTAATATTCGTTGACTCTAAGCAGGCATACGATAGTATTGATCGTAACGTACTGCGCCAAATAATGATTTGCCTTAGTATCCTAGCCAAATTAGTCCATCTTAGCAAAATGATACTGATGTCCGATACCTTTGACGCAAATATCGGACTAATGCAGGGAGCCGGGCTGGCCCCATTGCAATTCAATTTGGCTCTGGAATATACCATAAGAAAGTTACGTTTCAAGAGATACTTTACTATGCCACTTGAACCAAATGGTAGCCCATGCGACCGACATCAACGTTTTGTCACGGTTATTGAAAACCACCAAAGAAATTTTCGTGGAACTTGACTGTGAAGCAAAACTATCAGGGCAACAAATCGATGAGAGTTAAGCAAAACTCATCACCCAGTCGAGGAAAAATACCTCAAATGTATGAGATATTACACTTGACGACTACAATATCTAGATGGGGACTAATGGTGAATTCGATACAATCATGAGCTGTATGAAATTTTTGACAAGCCGGAAGTCTCAGCAATTGTAAACTGCGAAAGTTGTCCCTGATAAAAGCCATTCCGAATTATTGCTTTCCAGCAGCCTTTCCACATTTGAGTATTGTGTGTCATCTCATTCATTTTCTGGATTGTCAGTTTATTTAATTTATATTGGCTGGCCTGTTGTCAAAGATCTAGAACAGTATCAGAGTTGTTCAGTGATCTGACATTTCAGGATCAAGTGCCATTGTAGTTGTTTTGGTTGCGAGGTCATTGCCGTAGATTCAAACCATTTCAAGGCCCTGTCCCAAAGTTTTAAACAATGCCAGAGATAGGATGATAGCTCGTCATCAAAGTTCCATTCCAGTAGCATGGTTATCAGTTTCACTTTCATTATCAAGATCGAAAGACAAGGCATTATTGTCTTACTACACCACAAAGGAGACGTAAGTAAGATTTAGTAGCAGGACTGTAGGTGTACTTCAAGCAATTGCCATTTCTCGGCATTTAGTTTCCCACTTATTACGATTTGGTCGTGGGGTTTTGGATGAAGAATCATGAAAGCTGTGGGTAGAGGAAACAAGGAGATCCCTCCTCCTTTTTCAGCTGGGCTTGGGACCATCCGCGGAGTTCACTATCTATTCTGATTTTGCAAACACTGTTGCCAAAATTTCGTCTATTGGATGTATGTCAGCCACCATTACCATTAAAAGTATTTTAAAAGAATCTATTAGGCCTTACCAATCACCTCATATTTGTAGTGTTGTAGATGAGCTGAATTTCCAAAGAGCCACCTTCTAGTCTTCATCTTAAATTGCTCTATTATTCAATTTACATATGCTTGTAGCAATTTTCTTCTGCCATCGTGAAAATTTCGTTCATTGTCCTTCCAGAATACTTTCACAGATCATCGCCTCGATAGAAATCGTCGTATTACCTTCATACGAAATCGATAAGGTGACCCACTGCAGAGAGCTGCGGAGTACACAATGTGAACAACGATCCGTGGGGCTTTGGCTGCAAGTTAATTCGGCGGAAACTTGGTGCCCTACGGAACCCTTGCATACATGATGCGGTAAAGATGGATGAGATAGTGCGGGCACTCTTCCCCGCCCATCCCGTCCGTGTTGTCGCTGTCTATGGTGAAACAGCAGTCAAGTGTCCACTCTTCACACAGTCGAAACTTGAGGAGGCAGTCCTTTCACTGAAAGCGAGCTAGGCTCCAGGTCCAGATGGTGTTCCGACTGAGGTGTTGCGGCTTGTCTATCACCATTGTCCTGACTTGCTGCTCAGCACATTCAACGCTTGCCTACGGGCCGGGGCTTTCCTGGTACGATCGAAGGTGGCGAGGGTTTTGCTGGTTAGCAAGGGGAAGGGAAATCCCGGATCACCGTGTACATACCGCCCGTTATGCATGCTAGATACGGCTGGGAAAGTGCTAGGGAAACTCATCAAGAGAAGATTCACTGCCGTGATTCGTGCTGCTGGGGACCTATCTCCTCGGCAGTACGGCTTTAGAGCAGGACGTTCTACCATTGATGCGATTGCAGAGGTGATGAGCGCGGTCCAAAAGGCAGAGGCACATAATCGCACCAAGCGACGGAACGTCCTGTTGGTGACACTCGACGTCAGGGACGCTTTCAACTCCGGTAAATGGGGACCTGTGGAACGTGTCTTACGACGGGCTACTGAGACTTGAGATGTCAGATGAGTCGCGCTTGGTCGGCTATGTGGATGATGTTGCGGCTCTGGTCGCTGGACGCACCGTTGGACAAGCGCAACTTAAGCGAAGTATGCTAATGCGCCGAGGGAGGGACTGGATGATTATTCGTGGGCTCAGTTTAGCACTGGAGAAAACCGAAGTGGTCATCTTGACAAAAAAGAGAATCCTTAGAGTAAGATTGATCAGTATTGGAGAGTTACGAGTCGAATCGAAGGCATTGGTAAAATACTTGGGGCTGCTGATCGACTCGAAGATGAGTTTCTCTGAGTAAATCAGGGCAACGGCTGAGAAGGCTGCTTCAGGAGTATCGGCTCTGAGTCGACTTATGGCCAACGTAGGGGGACCCAGCTCATCAAGAAGACGCCTCTTGATGAGCGCTGTAGGATCAGTGCTACTATATGGAGCAGAAGTATGGGGCGACGCTCTCAGTAAGGAGGTATACCGAAAACGTTTGGCACAGGTACAGAGAAGAGGAGCGCTGAGAATTGCATCTTCGTATCCGACAGTCTCTGATTCACCAGTGAGAGTGATTGCAGGCGTGATACCTGTCGCCCTCCTTGCTAGAGAGCGCCGCGCTATTTACCTGCGCCAAAATGAGGATGCGAGTGAGACGGTTGTCCGCGAGAAGAGACAGCGCTCGCTCAACGATTGTGTAGTGAATATAAATGTTCATAAGGTCCCTGAAGGACTGCAGTGATGTTCTGCTGCCTCGGCAGAGGAAGGTGTCGGTATCTGCCGAGAATGCCCTCGTCTGGAGACGCGTGAATGCGCTGGCAGGCTAGCATTGCGGTGTCGTGGGGCGGGTTCGTTTCCCCGGCACGAGGACCCACTACGAAAAAATTTCGCATTCACGAATTGGTCGATAGCTCAAAAGGCGACCGAAGTCACAAGAATTGTAGATAACCTCACCGAGGGAGATGTAACTTGTTACGAGAACAAGTGGAACCTGAAAAGAAAGGCGAACTTGAGGGTGACCTCGTCATTACCCAACGAAGTTCAAGGCCCACAAATGAAAGAGGGGCAACCGGGTGGTGGAGCCCCTTCGTACCCACCCAACCGGATTAAATCCATAGATAGCTTGTTGAAGTGGCCAAGTATTCCTCTTCTGAGTGGAAAACTCATACAACTTGAAGTGTATGAACTTTCCCATCAGAAGGGGAGTACCCTGGTGACCAATTTAGGTCATAGAATTATACAATTTGATTGCATAAATCTATGCCATAAAAAGGCGCTCTGCTTGGGCCACTCAACCCAAAACGTCACCTGAAACAAAAGAAGGAACTAGTAAGCACCCGGCGGCTGGCTCATGATTTGAGGTGGAAGCCTGCCACCGTACCGGGTCCTATACCCGGTCAGAAGTTGAAGAAAGGAAAGACCATCGGGTACAAGATTAATCCATTCTTTTATTTAAGCATTCCATATCGAATTATGAAGAATATAAAAATGACTTAGAATCAATTCGAAAATATGTGCTTTATAAATTCAAATAACGTAATAAGTATTTCATTCATTTACAACCTTAACCTTTGATCGCAATTTATCATATGCCAATTATTCTAAATGTTGCCCATATTTATAAATTCAATTGTGGTACAATAAAGCAAGTAATATTTTTCCACCGTAAGACCAAGTTACACAATTCTTATCAATAGAAAACATTTTAGTTTAGTTTACCATATAATTTAGAGAATTTTATAAGAATCGATAAGCACGTTGATATAAAGTATTTGAGATTATTGCACAAACTAATCTATTGTTGGGTTAATATGAAACGCTGAAACAATTTCCTGCATTTCAAAAAGGACACTAAACATTATTTAAGAATTTACTCGGACCGATATTTCGTACCTAAATCGTGATTCTGCCAATCAAATCTTATCAAGAAATTTTCGATTGAATAACGGTAAAATATAGAAATATTTCTAAATTTGCCTATTTAATTTAAAAATTTTGTGTTTATTGCAAAAAAAAAAGAAGATTTATTACAGTTAAAAGTAGCAAAAATAGATATTTTATTTTAATATTGAGTCTATTTAAAATGCATTTTACTTCGCTTATACCAAAAATGTTCAAATATATTTTTAATGAAAAAATGTACAAATCAAAATAAACAGGTACTCACCAGTATCCTGAACGAGCGCTCGCTGAAGATCTGGTGATGACGGTCGATTTGTTGTTGCTGATGATCTTTTATGTACACATGTCGACTTAAAATTATAAATAATAGCCCGTCTAATAAGAAGTTGAACATTTCTTAACAGCTCCAGATTTTAGCTCCTACACGTTTTACAACACCGTAATTTGGATAAACAACACTAACATCCAAATTCCGTGTACCAATTCTGATACAGTTCGATTATCTTATTAATAGCTAACGGCACGATTAGAAGTGATTATAAAGGTTTTCAACATGAAAATTGAATGGCCATAACGAACACGCAGAGTTCATCGAATCACTGCAACTATCCGCCTAGAATTGTTCCAATATAATTGCAAAGGGACACACTAATCAACCGAATTCTTTTTCATTCACCACCCTTCGCGTTTCATGATTCAACTCGGCAGTCACCGTGCTTTATTGGGCCCCCAAATTAATACATCGTAATTTAGTTACTTCGAATCAATCACGATCTACACCTCACAATGTGAAAACCCGTCGATGCGATTTCCTCGTCACTGCCCGTCTCACTCGGTTAACATTTAAGACAAACGTTTCCACAGTTTATCGAGACTTCCTATGATTGCATTGTTTTAAAACCTTCTCTACTCCCATCAGCTGAATCGGCAATGATTCTCGTTCGCATTCGCACTCAATACTCACACGTCAGAAATTTCTCGCGTTCTTTGAAATCTTTTTCGAAAACTTTACGCATTCTTTAACTTCCACCGGCATTATCATTAATATCCTCGATCGTGCAAAATGAGAAGTCATAGCGCAATTCCCTGAAGTTTATTAAAAAAAAATTGTGCTTTGCTAATCCCATTTAATTTCCTTTCATAATCCGAGAGTGTCCATGCAAGATCCGTGCACGAACACGCCAACAATCTCACTTCTTTTATCGCATTTTTCGCCTACACTTTCATAATCTCAAATGTCCAATCCCGTTGAACGAACACTTGAATGCAATTCGATTGCCGAGCCTACTTGCAAAGGCGTTGTTGTGTGATGTTTTCCCATGCGACACGGAATATTGCTAATGACCTTGAACAGAGGGAATCTGACCTTTCCCGTTGATAACAGTTTTCAGGTCTGTTTTAAACTTGCGAACACTAGATGTTATCTCGACCTCAATTTTTCCTTTCTCCTGGCTTGCAGTACAAAATATAATGTTAAGAAGTGGGATGGAATTGTGAAAGGAAGCAAGAAATGAAAAAGATTCACAAATGCACTTCACTGCACTACTTTTCCGGCCTTCGTTTCGGACAAAAGAATCTTTCTTATTCTCTATGTTGTATGCCTCGCGTATCACTTGGTGGGTCGCGCGATGAATTATTTGCACCATTCATATAATTGATCGCTTTCTGTTTTCCTTGCTTATAAACTTGCAATTATCCCACTTTATTAGGAACTATTCAATTTTTCACCACTAGAAAGCGTTAATTATTCCCGCGTAAGTCAGAAAACAGCTACGAAAGCAGAAATCATTATCCGCAGCTAATAATCGCGTACGGCACTCTCGTTGCGACCCCCGCGTGATCGCTCTGGCGATTTGAAGCAGACTCCCCGTGAGATCTCATGCGCGCGCAAATTGCTCCCGTCGCGCGAAAAAACCCAAATTATCATCGCGCTGTTGCGGCCACAGCTTCACTCCTCTTCGGTGGCGGATAGCTGATCTCGAGCACAAGGTATCAGTCCAAGTCGCCTCAGAGAAAAATACACAGATTTAGGAGGGCACGCACAGTAGCACAATTCGACCCACACTCGTTTCGGTTGTTTTTCAAACTTCCGTCGTCTTTTGTAGATTCGATTAAGTTATCAATTGAAAGCAATTTTCGTTTATAATGATTATGCGTAATTAGGTGGGAAAAAATCGGAAGAATTAGACAGGCACACTTTAATTACCGACAAACAAAACAATTTTTAATTAATATTATGGTTGGAATCGGTAAAATTTGACAATTTTTGAGGGGTTTAAATGATACAATAATTTTATCGTTCATATAATTAAAGGGGTTAACCGTTTCGTTCTAAGCATTTGTATACCGCGTTACACCACAATTCGTTAAATTATCTTCAAAAAATATTGTAATAAAATCACTACACATTAAAAATATTAAACAGTTTTAGAATTTTGTTTCCCGGGAGTTAAGTACAAAAGAAATTTTCTTGACTTATTTTTCATGCGAAAAAAAAAGGAGCGAGTGTTGCGATGGGGAAGGTGACTGAATGGTTACTAATTGTTAAATTGAGTTTGTGCTGTGTGCCTGTGGCAGCGCTGGCTTTTAGAGCCATAGCTCCTCGATTATTACAATTGGCAGTAGTCTTGGGTGAATTGCACGAAGGGAAGGTGGACAGCGCGCCTCATCCCGCATGTGAGACCGTGGCTAAATCGAAGGCATTGTGAGACTGACTTCTATCTGACCCAGCTTTTGAGCGGGCATGGGTGTTTTCAGTCTTACCTGGACAAGATTGGTAAGTCACGGTCTCCCAATTATCGGTTTTGCCCAGGAGAGGAGGACAATGCCTGCCACACATGTTTTGCGTGTACAAAATTGAGCCAGGTGGCACATTATGCTCGGGCAGTCCTAAAATATAAAAGGGGCTCACGGCAGCCAGTGGCGCTGGGGCTAGGGGATCGCTTTTCTGGCACTTCCTCTTCCCTTCCCGCTAGGAAAGGGATTCCCTAGCTTGAAGGCACCTTACGGCGTAAAAAAACGAGACCTGGCCCGAAGCAATGTGTCAAACGGTTCCACGCTAGGTTCTCAGATTGACGGGGGAGGTGTTTAGTAGGTAGTCCAGTCGCCTTCTTGCGAGCATGGGAGTCCCACAATCTGTGCATAAATGGCATTCACCTCCCTGCCACAAAAAAGGGAAATATGTTGCAGACCACTTTCAACACTTCTTTTCCGATCTGTTTCCCCGATATTTAACGAATAAATTACTAAGAAATGATAACGAGCGAAACCAAATTCCCTTTCCCACCGCGTTTTTTCAATTTCCGAAACCATGCACGATCAACTACGAGCCGCGAATTGAAGCAGTTGAAATATTCACAAGAGTTTAGACTAGATACCTTTATAAAGAAATCTGCCCTCGTAGGTCTTAAAGATGCAATCAATAAATAATCGAATGGAAATTCAATCACCAATGCGATTGTTTGTTAGTATGGAAATTTCGGTTAAGTATGATTTATTACCTCAGCTTCAAGGCTACTTTCTTTACGTTTCTTTTGTGTAACGTTTTAACAACGTGATCACTCCCGGAAGCGATTTTCGCAAGTAGTCGGAAAGTCGGAGACTACTTGGGCGTTGCGATGTGGTCGCGATGTTATCAGTTGTCACCTTGTGGGACTACCTGCAACGGAAGGTGATGAGCCTTCCATCCACTCTCAATGGCCTTGCGGAGGAGCAATTCGTGAATAAACTCCATTGTAAAGGGGTTGTCGTGTCCAAATTTCAATTGCAGATCTTGATTTTTAAATTAATAGAAGATAGTAATGTACCAAAATTCAAATAATAATAAAAGATAAATACCATAAAGAATATAATTATAAGGAAAAATTTAAATTTAATATAGAGAGGAAAAAGATACTATAAAAGTTATATTTATTAAAAAAAAATTTATAGTTCATATAAATAGAAATTGGAATAATTAATTTTTCCAAATCTACAATTAAAACTTCGGACCATTGTTGTGCCGATTTTCGAGTAGTTTGCTTAAGCGACTACTCGATTACTACAACTTTTTTTACAAAAGGAATAGACAAGTTGCTTTAATCAGTTTTTATTATGAACTGAACTCATTAACACAAATGATTCTAGCAAAATAAATAGAAAACAACAAACATAAAGAGACTCTAATATTAAATTGAACAGAGAGAATAAAATGGCTAAGGAAACTGATCCTGTCATTGACAGAATTGTTACACAACCAAAGCAAAGGACCGAGACGACATTCTAGAAAGATTTGAAATATATAAACATAGAAAGACAGACGGTAATATTATCAATGTACTACTTATGACAAATTACGACGTGATTTTATCAGTACTAGATCACACCCTTGAACAAAAATTGAAGCGTGAAGAACCAGAACCAACGGATATCCAACAACCCTAAACACAACAAAACCTAATATCCCTCTACCTGGCTTAATCAAAGGCCTACCTGCTTAACCCATCCTACACTTATATAAAGTCATTTCCTTCCAAACATCCCTAAGACATTGAAGATGACTCAAAGGAGTCGAGATGTGCCTGCTCATTTAAAAAAGTAAGGCTTGGGGCTTCTCAAATAAAAGTAATAATACTATTCTTCTTCCAATGACTTTGGTGTCAATAAGTCAATTTTTCTTTCAAAAGGAATATCTTGCGATTGTTTCTATAAAAGTTATCTTTTTATATAGTTTTTATTTTGGGATACCCTAAGAAAAGAAAGATTGTGGGCAAAGCGATCACGTCTCCGTTCACTAATGTCTACGTAGTTGACAAAATAATATCAGAAAATTAATTTATGGATGAGAATAAAATTCCAAATTGAAAGTTTTGGCAGGGAAATCTGGGTCTTTCGTCAGCTGAATGAATGAAAAAATAAAGATGTCAAATCAAGCAAGTTGAAATAAACAAAATAATTAACTAAAATAAAGTACCCTGCAAAAAATTTTAATAATTAAAATTATGAATAAATTCGGAAGATTCTAGCATTGCAGTATGTGCAGAAAAAGCGTTTCCGATCCAACAACCAATCTGCTAGGCAGGGAGCTTCGATGACTTACTTCCCCTTAATATAGGAAAGTGAATTCGTGTGGCAGACCCAGCGAGTTCAGCCATCAACAAGTGTGGCCAGGTTGTTTTACTATGAAGCTCCAGACGCGGTTATGGGCTACTTGTTGTCATTTGAAATTCTTTTATTTTATTTGAAATGCGTTTTAATTACATTTAAAATGGAAGGTATCGTAATAAGGATTCAAAAAGGACTTTAATCAAAATGATTATGAATTTTTGAATTTGCGAGTATTTTAACTAAAGAGTTTCTCAAAAGATTTCCAAATCGTATAAACTTACTTCATCGTTCAAAAAGATGCCGTGAAGGAAATGGAATATGATTCTTTTTTAACAACCGGCAATGGTATCCGATCAGATGCTGAGCTTCCTCAATACGAACAAGTAGAGTTTAATCATTCAAGCTTTTGTCATGTCCTTATTCATCATACACGATAAGAATTGGGATTATGGATGGGATATCAAAATCACACTCACAAGAAAAATTAAAAAAGTGTTGTAATAACATGTAGGCAAGAATATTAGATTTAATAGAAACTGACTATCTGTGGAATTGCTTAAGTGTGTCATCTCAGATATTTTAATCAACTTCCTTAGCTGAGTAGGAGCAGTGTTTATTGAATCCCAACAATCAAATCAATCTAATTGCTTTGAGCTGGCAGGCGTACGTGCAAAAATTTTTTTCGATCGGTCGTTTATGGCTACAACATTTTTGAAATTAGACGTTCTTACAATAAAAGTGTTTCGCACCGCTGCTATCAACAATCAACAACGAACGAAATGTCTCTCTCTCGTCAAGCGAAAGAAAGACTTGTTTTTCGTTGTCATATGGATGCTTTGCAGACATGGCAGACTAGAGCAAGTGAAGCAAGTGGAAGGGAGAACGTACCTTCGGCTGGCCAGTTTTGTGAAACAAGTGGAAGTAGCTACTTGTCAGTCTGTTTTGTGCGCGATAAGTGTAAAGTCATCGGTGTTGTTTGACATTTTGTATGCGGGAGCCTCTAATCAGCCTGACAGGTTCTTATTGCATTCGACCAGTGTTTGTTTACGTCTGTTAACTACTGTTTCCCTTTGTTATTAAAAGAGTTGACCGCCTAGGATTTCCGAGTTGATTTGCTAGACTCGGGCTCTGTCTGGCGAAAAACCTTTCGCGGCAGTGTGTGGAAGTGTTCATCTCTGTGTTTTTCATTACATGTGGGAATGGCAAGAGCAAGTGTATGCTTAATGTATTTCTTTTGAGAAACGAGAAAGTATTGCAGTTGTAAGGCTCCCTCGGCCAGAGATCACTGAAATTGTTTTCATTGCGAAGCGAACAAGCGGGATAGCGAACTCGTCCCCATTTTCCACTTGGGCAAAACGGAGCTTGCATCATAAGAAAAAAAGATAATTCAGTGTGCTATGTGCGATTTCAAGGTGCAGTTTCCCGTTCGTTAGCAGCACTTCGCCCAATTGATACATATCTCTAGTGCTTTTTTACGCTCCGAAAGTGGCGCGAAGGTGTTGTTTGTGTAAAAGTCGTGCTATTGAAAATGGAAAATTGTTGATTTTCCAGCTTGTGCAGTGAGTTTCGTGTCAGTGTGAGAGTTCGACTCCCGATTTTTTGCCATTGTAAATGATCTCTTTCCTTGGCTCGCAAAATATTTGGATCAGAGGATTATCTGTTGAGCAGCGGACTCCAAGGTGAGTAAAATGATTGCGCACTTCGAATCTACAAATGATAAAAGAAGCCCAGCCGGAAGTGTGGCTTCCACAATTCGAATATATGTTGCTCGCCATATCCCTACTTTACCCCTTAACTTTCGGGCTATTGTAAAATAGATTGCTAGTGAGCATGGATGGCTTATGTGCCTCGCTCCACCATGCCACACGCACACACTACAAACAACAAGCTCCAGAAACCAAATTTATTTTTTATGAGTGCCTCGGTGTTCGACGAAAGAAATATTGAAAAGTAAATTAAATTTTCCCGTGCTATTTTCCCCCCACTTTCCTCCAGATGTTACTGTGGGATCCAGCACTGCGGCACAATTCTTAGCAGTTTCCTTTTTGGAAATAAGTGTTGTTTATCTTACATGTCGCTCCCTTTACAGTTTTTATGTGAAACTGGTCAAAAAAATACTATTCGTAGTGTCACTTGCCGGCTTTCTAACTTTCTAAACCATTTAATAAACTCTGAGACAGGACAAAAAAATCCAACTTTATTGAAGCAAAAAATGACGATCCTCATTCATACCATCAATGCATCCCTCTACTTATATTCCGATTATATTTATTATATGATTTAAATTACTGTGAAGGAAAAACTGGTCCAAAGAATCAAATCATTTATTAGGTTCACTGACAACGACAGAGAATACCTTAACGAAAACCAACATAAGAAGTCGATATTTTTTAAATGTTGTGACGACCGGAGAAATGCACTGGCCAGCGTGCTCGATATGCTGGCCCATCAGTGCAGGGCTGAATGGCTTCTAGGCCCACAGTGGGCACAATATTATATAGGGTTATCCATTTTACGCTTGGGAAAGTAAAGCAAAAGAAGTATAAACATTAAACCTTGCCATTATACGTGAAATACAACATCATTCAAATGTCCTCCACGGGACCTCTTACAGGCCTCAATCCTTTTGAGGTAGTTTTCAATGACTTATCGGCACATTTCCGGCAATATCTCGGCCATAACTTCACGAATATTGGTTTTCAATTGCTCAAGATTTTGAGGATTGTTCGCGTAAACACGATCCTTCGCATAGTCTCATAAAAAGAAATCCAGAGGTGTTAGGTCGCAGGATCTTGCGGGCCAATTGACATCACTCAATCCCGAAATTACGCGTCCAGGAAATTTATCTTGCTAAAATGCTCGATTAGCCTGTGTTGTGTGGCTTGTGGCTCCGTCCTGTTGGAACCATATGTTCTCCTGATCATAATTTTCAATTTCTCTTCAAAAATAATCGGTTAACTTCCGTCCATAGCGGTCAGAATTGACTGTAATGGCTCTTCCTTGATCGTTTTCAAAAAAATACGGGCCAATAACACCACCAGACCATAATGCACACCAAACGGTCACTTTTTTCCCGGATGCAAAGGCCTTTCTGCGATCACCTGAGGATTTTGAGAGCCCCATATGCGGCAATTCTGATTATTTACGTAACCACTGAGCGAAAAATGAGCCTCATAACTAAAGAAAATTTTGTTCGAAAAATCGTTATCAATGGCTTGTTGTTCAATCACCCAATTCGCATACATTCTGCATTGTGTATGGTCTTGAGGCTTAAATTCTTGAGTGAGTTGGATTTTGTACGGATGGAGATGCAAATCCAAATGCAAAATCCGCCACAATGAGCCGTAAGACAAGCCCAAATGTTGAGCACGTCGAGGAATCGACAAATTCGGGTCTTCCTCCACACTTTGAGCAACGACAGCGATATTTTCAGCAGAACGATGTAATGATTTTAAGATGTCCGTGTAGGACACGGGTGCCGATGGTCTGGCACAAGTGTCAGCGAGCTAAAACAACACCGAGCTCAGCTAACTTAGCTTCGCTTAACGACCGCATTTGCGGGATCATATGAGGCGGGTTCTTGTCGAGCCACGAAGCTACACTACAAAATACTTATCACGCGTACTCTACTCTACAAGACGTACCGATCAATTTTTATTATCTTTAGAAATGTTCTATTAGGTGTTAATTAAGCTACTCTACAGTAATTCAATATTTTTTTGCCTCGTTAAAGTAAGCGGAAACGGAGGCTTGAGACAAACGCAAACATTACACAAAAAGCAACCGTTACTTTCTCCGAAGAAGGTCGTTGCATTACAAGGGAAATGTCAAACCTAAAGATGTTGAAGTGGCTGAAGTAAACCTCTCATCTCTGCGTAAAGGATGGAAACTTGACGGATGTAGTTTACTTTACACTAGTAAAACAACAAACTAAGCAGTTTCGACGGGGTGACCACCTTATCTCTTCAGGAGCAGCCACTCCTGATCACCACGGGGCTGCTCGACTGCTTATGTTTATTACAACGAATGTTGCGATGATGCACAAGCCTTGCAATATCAATAACCGATCCAGTCTCTTCAAATGTGCTGCAAATGTGCTCGAAATTGTTTGCTGTGTAGGTCGATTATGTCGACCGTAATCGGCTCGTAAAGCCCTAAATGTTAATACAGCAGAATCACCATTTTTATAATAAAATTCAATAATTTCAACGCGTTCTTCGACATGTTAAACGATCAATATTTCTAAATGGCAAACCTTCAGCAAAAAGAAATGCTTTAGATGACATTTAATTCTAACAAATGTCAAATGGCAGGGTTATAATTTTTTTTTATTTTTAACCTCCATACCCTACCACTCTCTCCATCACTCTTTCTTCGTCGCACAACGCTCGTGCGATCTGCATTCACATTACGTCGCTTGGTCCTTTGTGCCACCCAGACAATGTTTAACACATCGGTATAAGGGGGCACACAATATAATTTGAACTAGTCCTTTTCATGAACATCTAGTCCAAAAAAATCATGATCAGCTCTCAGAGATAAAAAAAATTCAATATAATACGACGCATTCAAAAAAAACTCTGAGTAACTGTCACTTCAGTATCTCGCCGATAGGGTCAAAAAGAACGCCCTAAGATACTGGGCTCATAAAAGCAGGATTACAGGTCCACGCTTCAATCAGTGCTCATTAAATGCTCCCTTAGTCTTTTCTTAAATACCAAAAGTGAGTTTGCTTCCTTAACAATCTCTGGTAGATTGTTATATATACGCAGAGCATCATTCGTTGCACCGTTCTTTAGACGATCCGTTCTGGCAAAAGGTATTACGAATTGATCTGCATTCCTCGTATTATATGGGTTGATCTGTGATACCTTAATTAATGGCGCCCGTTCCGATCCATTCGTTTTTAAATTTCTGTAGATAAACTTAGCTTTCTCCATAATAATAATTTTACTAAAGGGTAATGATTTTGCCAATTGGTAAACCAAACTAGTTTGAGTAAGCATTGGCAGCTTCAGAATGTTTTAATACGCTTTGGTCAGCAGCCTGGATATACTGTTTAAATGTTCCTTCGCTGATTGACTCCAAATAAGTACTCCATAATGCAATTTCGCCAGGACAAACGCATTTAGAACAAGTTTCTTGATGTGCATTGGAAAATCCTCATATCTTCTTAACAATCCTATTATTGGGGCTAATTGCCTTCTTAAGCTATTTATGTGTGGTAACCAGGTCATACGATGGTCTATGATAAGACCAAGATATTTCATTTCTAGCACTCTTTGCAATTTTTCGCCGTTAATATTTAGTTCGACATCTATGT
This sequence comes from Odontomyia ornata, assembly GCA_963969285.1. Lineage (NCBI taxonomy): Eukaryota > Metazoa > Arthropoda > Insecta > Diptera > Stratiomyidae > Odontomyia > Odontomyia ornata. Next base: position 203,021,759 of record OZ017742.1, on the reverse strand, counting down.
CTCTTTTGTTCTTTTGCTTAAAAACAATATATTTTGTCTTTGATGTATTCAATACTAGTTTGTTTCCAATTAACCACTGATGGAATTTTCTAGATCCTCGTTGGTAGTGTTCTCAATGGCAGTTTTGTCTCGTCCTGAATAAAGTAGAACTGTGTCATCAGCATATAATGTGTGATATCCCGTCAGCCCACATGTATTTAGATTATTTGTGTATAGCAGAAACAAAGTTGGGCCCAGTATTGAGCCTTGGGGAACTCCTGTTTTCGTAGGTGCATGATCGCTCAGGGCATTGTTGATTAAAGTTCTCTTCAATCTTCCCACAAGTAACTCTTAAACAACTGCTTAGGACTACCCTGAATACCGTACAATTCAAGTTTACGAGGCAAGAGGTCATGATCAACTGTATCAAATGTTTTTTTTCAAATCCACAAAAATTGCGATGACATAATCACCTCTGTCAAGTCCTAGATCGATGAAACGTGTGACAGAATGTAGGGCGTCCAAAGTACTCTTGTTCTTTTGAAAACCAAACTGATGTTGTCTTATGATAGAGTTTTCAACTAAGAATGATGTTAATCGATTGTGTAGTATTTTTTCAAATATCTTATAAAATCCCGTCAGCAGTGCAATCGGGCGATAGTTATTCGGGTCGAGATGGTCACCACCCTTAAATATAGGAACTATTTTTGCAAGTTCTTCTTCCGGAAAAGTCCCTAATATGCACGTTTATAAAATTTGCCATAATCTGGGATATGTCCTCCTTTATTATACTAATCTCATGCTATCGATGCCTGGCGCCGTATTCTTTTTCAATTCATTGATTATATTTAAGACTTCCCTTTTAATTGTTTGATGAATGTGAAGGATGGAATTTTTTGAGATATTTGTAGTATTTAAATTGCCTGCTGAGCTGGCAACGATTTCTTTAGTGATTCATCCACCAATTGTTGAAAAAAAGTTATTTAATGAGTTCGCCGCGTCACGTGGACACGATGTATTAGAGGGCCCATCAGGATTCAGTTGAAAGTTTTGTGATATACCCTGGGTTGAAGAGTTATCCTTTACCTCATTTATTATTTTCCATATTTCTTGGGAGTTGTCAGCCGCTGTTTCCATTCTTCTTGAGAAATATAAGAATTAAGCCTCTTTCACCAGTCATTTCGATTCTTTTTTCGCTTGCATATATAAAAACTTCCTTTTTTTAAGAGTTGCATCAATTACTTTTTTCGTTATCCAAGTCCGATGTCGACACCTGATTTTTTTCTCAATTGTAGAGCTTTGCTTAGCAGATGTGATGATATTTTTGAGTTCAATACTATTTGGTTTCCGCTTTTCCAGTAACTCTCGTATGTTTGATTTAAAGAGCTCCTTGTCTAGATATCTGAACGTTTTGTAGGTCGGCTTCCGTTTGTTCAGGGTTTGGTCTTGAATAGCAATTTTTAACACACGGTGATCCAGTTCCGGCCAGTCCTCAAATATGTATGTCATGCTTTCAGCGACTTTTAAATCATTGGTTACTATATGATCTAGACAGGTATTTGACACTGGGCGAGTAATTTGGTTGTTTATGATTACCGTTCCATTCGTTTCTAGCGTATCCTTATAAATCCGTGTTTCTGGTGATTCAGTCAGTACATCAATGTTTGTGTCCGCTACTGTGATTAAATTTTTTTCAGTTGAGAATAATGTATCTAGTACTGTGCAAAAATCTTGCGCATTCATACGATTGGGATTGTAATACGTCCCTAATTTTATTTTTTTACCTGCATGGCGTACTTCAATAATTATTACGTTATACTTATCAGGCGTCACTCTCTTGGTAATGAAATTGATTGTATTTGTTACTTATATTGCTGTACTTCCACCTCTTCCAGGTCTGCAGGAGAATACCGCATTATATCCTTCAATATTGTGAAACCGTGCTTCTTCTGGGTAAATCCAGATTTCATTTAGAATAAGCAAATCTATGTCAGGATTTTGCTGCAGGTAAATCTGAATATCACTTAGATTATGTCTTAAGCTTCTTATATTAGCATACATGAGTGTTAAATTTGTTCCACTTGATTGATTAGAAAGATTAGCAATCATCGAAGTTGTAGTCGGTGCTCCTCCTGGCGATCAATATTCTGCGTTGAAACTCCGGACACCCGACAGAGTCAGCTCGGTGAGAATGATCAGCATTATTATAGCCCGATATCTCTCTTCCGACATTTTGATACACCTCCAATGGAACCACTTGAGGCAGAAGCCATCACACCCCATAGCCGAGTGGGTATCCTCCACTGGTTTCCTACACTTCCCACACTTATCCTTGGCTGGTTTAGTAGCCATTATATTTTTAACTTTTTTATTATTTGCTTTTTATATATTTTATATTATCCTTGATTTATTTTGTATAGTTAGTGAAAAAACGTAGAAAGCCGCACTTGCAAAAAAAATAATTAAAAATATTAAAATATAAATTTAGAATTAAATTCAAAAATTTTTTAAAATAAATTTAACTACACGGGAATCCCACTTCTAAACCAAAGCAAGAATTCCCGGTTCCGTTAATTTTACCGAAACAATGAAATTGATGACTTAAAAGATCGCTACTTATCTCGAACTTGATAGAGCGAAATTAGTAACCACTTCACTTATTTCACACAGCTGATTCTAATATATGACAGTATTTATTACTTCACTTAAGACAAGAAATTCTAGGAGCCGAAACTGACACTTCTTTGTTTTGATACTTCAAAATCAAAGTTCCTACCACGAAATGGATAACCCGGTACCTATCAGTAAGAAAGGAATTGCGATATGTTAGGATTAAAAATTATAGGAGAGGGGAGGGGGAGACATGTCCGTAAAGGGCTGCAGCGATGGTCTGCTGCCTCGGCGAAAGAGGATGTTGGGATCCACCGAGATTGACCTTGTTTAGGGACGCGTGAATGCGCTGGCAGGCTAGCGCTGCGGTGTCGTGGGGCGGGTTCTTTCCTCCTAGCACAAGGAGCCACTACGAAAAAATTTCGCATCACAAATTAAACCATGTAAAAATGCCGATCGACTGGTGTCAAGGCCGAGGTAACCTACTAAGGGTTGAAATGCTTGTTCGAAGAACAAATTGGGCCGGGCAAAAACGGACGGACTTACAGAGACTTCATCGTTACCGACGATACTTATGGCCCACAAATAAGAGTGGGGCATCCAGATGGAAGCGGTGCCCCCTCGCACCCTCCCAACCGGATCAAGATCCAAACGTAGACGTGGCCATGTATTTCCCATTTGACTGCAAAACTCATACAGACATAATTTGCATGACTCTTTCCCTCAAATGAGGAATTCAAACTTAACCAATTTATGCAATGAAATCACATAACTCTATATCATAAAAGGGCACGCGACTGGAAGGCCATATACCCGTTGCGTGTAGACGTGTTTTTAATCACTCCTGTCATTAATTTTAATAATTATTTAATTTGTCACAAAAGGCAGTTGAAAATAATTTTTTATAATTGAAAAACATCACCGTTGAATTATTCGAGCATTTATCAAATACCTGAAATTCTTTTCCTGAAGTACCAAAAGTGGAAATACATACAAGGGAAGTCCTGGTTTGAGAACATTCCCTCTAGTCTCGCTGCATAAGCAACTTGATGGAGGAGCCCGATGGCTTCAGCGATCAGCCAGAACGATCGTGCCCATCGGCAACGATGACGGGCGAAAAAAAAACTCACAAGAAGATACGATAATAACGAAGAAAAACTGCAAATTTTATCGGTCATCGAGATCGACCAGTTGATTAAAGATGAGGAGAAAGCTGACAAGGTTGAGGAAGAAAATGAAGAGCTAAAATTTAGAATAAAATCACTAGAAGCACTCGTTATAAAATTGACATTCAACCAAGCTTAAAAGAAAGGAAAAGAAGCAAATTCAAAAATTACTGCAGGTAAGACAACTAAGAAACCAAAACAAGAAGCTGATCAAGAGGATGTCCTCAGCGCAGGCGGAGCAAACGACAGCAGGAATTATTCTGCAGCGCTAGCTGGACTAGAAGATACGATGGGTATTAAAGAGTATTCAGGTAAAACTTCTGATATTCTACTGCTAGGCTAGATAATGGATTTAAAGAATCCCTAAAAATTAAAAATAGGGAGAAAAAACCAAAAATTTTGTCTGCTGGACCATCCGTCAAGATTAATCAAAAGATAGAGAAAGTCCCATCAATCAATGTATTTGGGCGAACGGGCAAAGATGTAGTTCGGCTTTTGGCAGCCGAAAATAAGCTAAATGATTTTGAGATCAAAAGAGGCAATGCCGATGAACTGACAATTAGGACTAAGTCGTTGGCTGATTTCCAGGCAGCAAAAAGTGCGTTAAATTCTGGAGATGTTCCGCATTTTACATGCACCCCAAAAGCGAAAAAATCTAACCTTTGTATTGAAGGGTCTGGACTGCGGAGAGGACACAGTCGATCTCTTTCAGGTGCTCCTAGAAGTTGCACCAGAAATACAATTTATTTCCGTTAAATACTTTGCAACAAGGAGATCGATTGTGGAGCGTAAAAACTTGCCTTATTACTTAGTCTAGATTTCCAGCAAAAGTAGTTCAAGTGTCCTGCAACAAATAAGGTACTTGAACTTCCGTGTGGTGAGGTGGAAGACCTCCAGAAATCACAGAGCTGGAACTTGATGAGTACAAGAGCAAAAAATACCTCAGAAGTCGAAATCAACTTTGTTAATAATAGTACATTTTATAAATTTTACATTTTTGCCTATAAAATCAAGATGGGACCCTTAAATTTCTTAAAATCTACAATTTAAGTTTTTTAAAAGTAATTGTATGTGCCCCGAAAATTTCACATTAATTGAACAATAAACAGCTAAGTTACAGCTGATTGAATATTTAACAATTACAACAACATTAACACGTGATACTAGGGAGATACAAGTTTGCAAGGGACCTAGACACTACAAATATGTAGGGATTTTGATAAAATTTTTAGAAATGGTTTGTAATATTGATGTGTTATTATGACTAATCAAGCGACGGGGTCAAAACACTTGAAACAAAATGGTGGCGAGTTTAAAATCATAATAACAAAAATAATTTTTGAACTCAATTTATAGGATCTGTATATTAGTCAAGTTTTGATATGCAGAAGATATTGTTTGATTTACTAATTGTTTTACAATACCCTTCTAGCAGGAGCACTCTCCTGCTACTTCAACTTGTTTTCTAGTCAATTCTGTTCGCTTTACTAAAGAGCAAAAAATTGGAGCTATTCCACAATATTGTATACATATTTTATGAAAAAAAGGATTTCACGAAATATCAACTGCTATGCAGATTAGTCCGTGGATGTTACGATAAAAAATGCCCGACAAACATTTCTTGACCCTCAACAAATTTTTGAATTATTTACACACTTTAACAGAAAAGAAAGATTTTAGTGTTAATGCTTTAGGGAAATTTAGGGGAAACAAAAACCTTAAAAATATATATAAATCTAATAGATTTCAATGTTAGCTTTTTGACTTCTTTCTTTGTTATTTTTTTGTTGCTCATCTTAAGTAAAGTGGTGACATTAATTGGATGAAAGAGAAGTAAAGATTTGGTTTTCTCAGCTAGTTTTCGCATCGAAGCTCCATTCATTTACTAAGCACTTCATTTGGATTTTATTGCATCTTATTGACAGCACAGCACATTCAATAATTGGTTAAAGCTTGCAGGTATCCAAAAGTTAGTTGTTGGTTTTAAGAAATATTCTCTATAAGAATTTTAATTTGGCACACCATGTTAGCCCTAAGCGGTTGTATTGAGTGGTTAACTGTAAGCAGCAATACTTTTTATCGATCATAAAATGTTGGCTTCTAGCACTGGGTTATTGAATTGGAAACCTACTGATGTTTGTTTTGAGCGCTTACATTTTGTCAACACTATTCACATTGACATCCTTACACATAGAATATTTAATCACATCCATATCCATCAAGAGCTAAAGTTAAAGTTATTAGTTGCTACAAATTAACTAAGGATAATCTGGAGGACAGAGTGGTAGCTTCTTTCAAGCTTACAGCGCCCTCAAATTGTGATATTATTTTGAATCCTGAAGCTTGGCCATTAAACCATTCAGCTCAAGAAGAAGGAAGTCCTTTCGTGCACCGCAAAGACCGCAACCTACGAACTAGTATAAGATTTTATGACTGTAGCTTAACTTCTAATATTTCAGTATATTAGCAAAATGTAAGAGGGTTAAGGGCAAATCTTGATAAGCTCTTTTTATCGTTACAACTCAGCGAAGATGTTTTTATATGTCTTACGGAAACCTGGTTAAATAGTAACATCCTAAACTCGGAAATTTCCCTTGATTTTGATATTTACCGTTGTGATCGGGATTTGGCCTCTACAAATAAAGAAGATGAAGGTGGGGTCCTTGTAGCTGTTAGTAATACAGTACGTAGCTCTCTTTGTGCTGATTTTTGCTTTTTCCGTGTTTTGGATTGGGTGATTGTCAAGATCTTCCTTCCTAACAATACATCTTTATTAGTTTCCTCTGTCAGTAGCTTGGAGAGTTCCCTCATGGTGAATAATGCGAAACCATTCTGACCATACATTAGATCCTTGAACCACTCCTCTTCTGTCCCTCCTTCAGTACATTAGAATAATATCGTTAGCTCTTCTCCACAGGATATTTCCAACTTGTTCTCTCAGTTCTTCTCGACAACTTTTATTCCTTCGTCTTATGTCTCAGATCCAGTTAGTACACCTGTACTTCACTCCATTGACGTTTCTTCACTTTTCACTGACCGTATTGAAGGTGAATCCCTCATTAATTCACTTAATCCTAATAAATCATCTGGTCCTGATGGCTTTCCGAATATTTTTGTCAAGTCATTAGCGTCTTCGCTTTGTATCCCTCTGGCTTTTGTCTTCAACCGCAGTCTTTAGAGACTGGTACTTTCCCTACTTATTGCAAAAGAGCAAACGTTGTTCCTATTCTTAAAAGTGGTGATCCTTCTTCTGTGTCCAATTATCGTCCCATTTCCTTAGTTTCCTGTTTCCCGAAATTACTCGAGCGTCTGGTACATAACCGGTTTTTAGTTTCATTGTCTTGTCGAAGGAACAACATGGGTTTCACAAAGGACGCTCTACGAGCTCAAATTTAATTGAATTCACCGATCACATTGCTAAGGCCCTAGACAATCGATTGCAGGTTGATGGCATCTTCACTTACTTCTTGACGGCATTTGACACGGTTTATTCTATCCGTCCTCTGGTGTTCCTCAAGGTTCCATTTTAGGTCCCCTCCTATCACTATTGTTTATAAATGATCTTCCTTCGGTTATCGCCTCCAATTGCCTACTGTATGCCGATGATTTCAAAGTCTTTCGAGCTATCAGGTCTGTACAAGATTGTCAATATCTTCAGATGGACCTGATTGCACTAAGTAACTGGTGTTCGTCTAACTACATCTGTCTTAATGTTGCCAAATGATATAACATGACTTTTCATCTAAATCAATCTCCGCTGACTTTCATCTATATGTCAAATGAAATCACATTCGCAGTTGTGAGGTCTGCTAAGGATCTTGTTGTTACTTTTGATCCTAAGCTCCATTTTGATGCACACATTCTAATTGCGACTACTAGGGTCTCGTAAATATCGGGACTTATTTTCAGGCATGCTTATAAATTTAACAATATATCTACCCCCATCCGCTTGTTTATCTGTCTTGTCCGTCCTATCCTTGATTATTGCTCTGTAGTTTGGTCTCCCTGACACTCCTACCTCATTAACTCGTTAGAGAATGTCCAGCGAAAATTTACTCGTGTCTTGTTTTACAAATTTAAAGTCCTATATCAACCCTATGACTGTCGTTTATCCTTCTTACGTTTGCCTACTCTGCCGTCCCGTCGCATGTATCTAGATCAGTGTTTTCTATATCAACTCTGCCACAATCAAATTTCATCAACATTGCTTGCAGACTTACGTTTTCGCCAATCATCGCGTTCTTCTCGGGCAAACAATTTTTTTGTACCACCGTATGCCCGTACAAATTTATATTTTCACTCTCTCATTATAATAGTGGTAAGGAATCATGATAAGCTTGAGCTTGGTCCTTTTTGCGCCTCATACCTTGTTTCTAAATTGAGATTAAGAAGCCTGATTCTTACAACTCAATCGGAGTAAATATTAGACTTTTTTTGCGCTTTAATTTAATTTTACATGCATATTTGACAAAGTACTTACTATTGTTAAAGTCATTGAATTCCTTTTTATATTAGTTTTTACACTTAATTCTAATTTTCATTAATTTTCTTTTCTGTTTGTTTTGTTCCATTTTGTAATTGGATTATGTTTAATACGACCACTTTCTAAAAATGAGCAGCTCATTTCAGGATAGATAGCTGTCTTAACCCTACTTTCATTCAGTTCTACGCTTGTACTCGACAAGGAGCACAAATAAAAACTAGACACCTGCATATAAAGGTACGCACCTCTTTTCCTTCGTCCCTATTTCCGTTTGCAGTCAAATTTCGTATGATTTTTATCACCTGATTCCCAAAGCTACCACAATATCAAAATTTTTTATTTTAACTTTGTAATAAATGATATAACTGGCTTTTCTGATCTATAATATTATTACTACTATCTTGAACGAACCGTTGAGTTTCTCTAGAAGTTCAGAGTTTTATTTAGAACGTGTTAACAGATTAACATCCAGGGTTGTCCCTTTCCGACAAATTCCACTAGTTATTTGATTTGTTACGCCATTAGCTCTCATACCCTCGCACCCTTCAATGATCTCTCTATCCTGTTTCTTCTTTTTTATCGATACGATTCCGATCCAATCCTACCTCTGTCTCCTCGATCTCAAAATCCCCTTCCAAATATGTAAAACCTGATCCCCATCATCTTCCGCTTGAAGTTCGTTTATTTTTTCTTGCACCTCAGTCCAAACGCACTCCTTTTTACTCAAGATTTAATTTTCGCAAAGCCAACTATGCAGCCATTCATCTTGAGCTGGATAATATTGACTGGAGTTCAATGCTACAGAAGCTCGATGTCAATTCAGCGCTATCAACTTTCTATAAGAATCTCAGTAGCCTAATTACAAACCATGTACCTATCTGCCGTTCCCTCGCAAAAAGAGCCCCAGCTAGTTTTCTGAAGAAGTCTCAGACGCTCTTTATTTGAAGGACCAGGCGCGCAAATAATTCTGACACTGACCTCGCCAACTACCGACTGCTTCGTAGAGAAGCCAAAATTGAAACATCACTGCAATCTTATAGTTCTAAGCCCTTTTGGACATACATACATTCTCTGAAAACAACATCCCATAACCCTAACTGCCAAGCTTCTGATGGGCAAGCTATCAGCGACCTTATCACTCAATTTTTTTTCCTCCACATTTAAGGTTTCAAACCCCACTATATACTCATCGTGTCCTTCTCCTTCCCCTATTGTGCATTCTATCGAGACCTCTCCATCGGAAATTGAAAATGTACTGCTAATTTTTGACATTAATGGTGGTCCGGGTCCTGATGGAATACCCAATCTGTTCGTAAAGTCATTATCTTCTTCATTATCTACCCCATATCAATTATTTTCAATATTAGCCTTTCTTCCTCCTGCTTTCCTGACGTCTGGAAGCATGCTAACATCTTTCCAATCCATAAGTCCGGAGATCGTAGTGAAATGTCGAACTATCGTCCGATTTCTTTGCTGTCTTGTTTTGGCAAGCTCCTTGAGTGAATTGTGCATAACAGAATGTACGATGGCATCAGTATCCTGTTTGCAAATGAACAACATAGCTTCATTAAAGGTCGTTCGACAGTAACTAATTTGTTAGAACTTACGAGTACCATCTCTCTTGCTTTTGACAAGAACCAACAAGCCTTTGACGGTGTTGATCACGGCCTTTTGGCTAACAAACTCCGATCGTTCCGTGTTTCCGACTCAATCCTCTCTTGGATCTTATTCTTCTTATCCCATCACTCCTGTACCGTTACATGGAATAATTTTTTTTCGTCGGCCTCATTTAGCCCAAAATCTGGTGTTCCTCAAGGATCAATTTTAGGTGCTTTGCTATTCAATATTTTCATTAATGATCTTCCCCAACGCCTGTCCTCTAATTGTCTGCAAAGACTGCTCATACCTTCAAAATAATCTTGACAATCTCCAAACTGGTGTCAAGGTAACTTACTTTCTCTTAACATTTCAAAATGTTGTCACATGGGATTCACCAACAAAATTCATCCAGTTTTATATGAATACCGGATTGATGGATCGCTGCTCGCACTTGTGGACAAATTTAAAGATTTGGGAGTAGTATTTGACCCTGGTTTGAAATCGCCGGTTTTATTTTACGATCCTCCCGCAAGTCTTTTAACATTTCAATCAGCGTCCATCTATTTGTACTTCTAGCCCGGTCAATCCTTGATTATGTCTCCCAAGTATAGTCTCCTCACTATACCAATCTATCGGATGCTGTTGAAACTATGCAACGTAAATTCACACGTTCTCTATTCTATAAATATAACCTCCCTTACAGCTCCTGCGATGAGTGCTTACAGATCCTCAACATTCCATCACTCAAAAAAAGGAGAGAATTCTTAGACCTGTGTTGCTTATTTAAATTATATCACAGTATTCTTTTATCCAACCTTATGGAATGGCTTTATATAAGTCCTACCTCGCTCGTACCAATACTTATTTTTATTCATTTTTAGTACGCGTATCATGTCGTTACAATGAGCTCCAGCTGGGTCCCCTGCCACATTCCTTAAACGCTTTTAAAAGCTTATTACATAATATTCTCCTTAGCTTCCAATAGTTTATTAGTGTTTTATATTCTTGTTTTTTTCTTATTTCAAATTGGTCACTTTGTTTTTGTCGCATGTATTATATTATATTTCATTACCTATTTTGTAATTGGATTCATGGATCTGTAAAATAGCGTAAATACGAGTAAATAAATTACCAATTGTTGCGTATGTCAATCACAGTAGAAAAGTGCGATTGAAAAAAGATAGTAAAATTCAATGCATTACACATGTAACAGCGATTATCTAGCATTATCTCCTCTTATTTTATGTGCTTGAACCTAAAACCGTTCAAATTCTAGAACGATGCATTGCAAAACTCGTTACTTTACTTACACCTATTGAGGAGTCCCACAATTCCGGTTGAATGCCTCCCAAGTTGTTTATAATGTCGATGCCTATGGGCGCCAAAAGTTGTGTGCTAGGTAAAAATGAAGAAGTCAAGAAAATGATTCATCACCTAAATACCTTTAAAATCATCAACACATCCCTCTATTATCGCCTACATATAAGTATATAGAATCTATAATATCGCCCGGTCGCTACAATTTGCACCAGCGAATTCACTTGCTTGGTGTATTGTTCTGCTATGGTGTGTTGTTCTGCTCTTCAAACAAACGCGGAAAACGCGAGTTGACGGAAATTCTAGCTGGGAACCGCCGAAGGTGACTTCGCGGAATTATTCACTGAAATTCGATGCAAATTTGAGCCAATACAGGATAACGAAGAACGCACTAGATTTCTTCAGATCCTGAAATCAATTTTTCGCGTGATTTCAGTCTCGCCTGTGTTCTTCGAACCAAACAAATTCCACAACACTAATAATGGCAGCGATGCCGAGCGGTCGAAGAAAATGTGTCTTGATCTCGAAATCTTGCGCGATGCAAAGAAAACAACAAAACCACGGTCGGCGCGGACTGGCTCTTGGAACTGGAATTTCTTATTGACTTCTGGGCCCAGATTGCGATTTGCATCAACTTGAGTTGGTTGAGTTTTTGGGCGACCACGGACTTTTGCGCGACTCCTCACTCCTTGATCCTACGTCGATTTTTCGATCGGATCACATTCCTCGGACTGTATGGCGGGTAGTCGCGGATTTGCGTATTGGACGGCGAAAGTAGCTCAATAACAAACAACACGCTCGTGGGATGCCCGGCGCTAGCTTTCCACGTTTTCCGAGCAGGAGAAATGTGAACGGGTGGTCCAGTGTCAAGCTGGGACGATTCTCGTTAGGTTGGAGACAACCTCGAGCTCGAATAACGCAAAACCGGGGTTTTCGATCTTGCACTTCGCGATCCTCTCGAGTGTAACTAGTTTTCACTGTCAGGCCCTTCCACGTACTGGGCAGAGTCTCTGGAGCACACGGGTTGGACGCTGGGCAAAATTGACGTTTCACGGAAGCGGAATGAACTCTCGGCTAGGTTCAGCTGCGAATATTGTTTGGAAGAATTTCCTTTGAGCTGTTTTCGCTTGCGGGATTAGAATAGAACTAAATTGAACACACAATGAGGTAGCGAAAACAATATTGCACAATCTCCGTACGTACCATTTAAACCGAATGCCGGCTAGAATTTTTAACTCGTAACGCTTTAGCGAAAAGCCCAAGAGACTGTCCCTCCACTCAGTTGAGAAAACGCTCCTCAATCAGCTCAACCGCCTCGCTCGGGTGTTCGATTCCGACTCTCCGTTTGTTGCCCGTCGTCTCTTTACGGGACCGCACAAAAACCAGTCGACGAGTCTCCCATCCACTTTCCATGGTATTACGAAAGTGCAATCGTGGAAGAGCTCCATTTGGAAATGCAATCAATATCTCCGACTCTGTTTTCATCATCAATATTTTCAATATTTTGTGTAAATTTTATATTATATTCACTTTCATATGCCATACTCATATATAAATTTCTACTCTATTTACAAAAGAACTAATTTTATTAGGTTTACTCACGATTTTAAATGGGGACCCCAATGTTTCCTCACCGTACTCCCTATCTTGAATATCGTTGTTTACTTTTTTCCTTGTTTTCTTTTTCATCTTACTTATTCGAAACAATTTCCGTATCGATCTTGATTCGACATTAGACTCTTCTCATTCGACAAGATAAATGCAGACTCCCCTACGATCCTTCAAAACATTCAAGATAAATGCTGACGATCTCTCCTCAGCTCATTTTTTGTTCAACTTCATTCCTTTTCGTCTTCCGTTGTTCTTTCGCCAACCCCCGAGTGACTTTTTTTGCCACGTTCCTTCAGCCTGTTCACGATTATACCATAGATATAGAGAGTACTGGATCCGCACCCGGTCGCGAGAGCCGAAGCAATTAGCAACCTTCTCTAAAGTGGTGTGAAATTGAGGTTTGAAGTGTAATATTTTTGTTTTTGCACTTAATTCGCTCCGAAAAAAGTTCACGTTTATAAAGTTTTTTTAATTTTGAAGATCGCGTGTACGAAATCGGCGATGAAATGACCAGCACCGCCAATTCACAGACTGTCTGATATGCGAATGCGAACGTTAGTGCTCGCCTCTGCACCTGCGCCAGGCGTTCTTTGCTGAAACTGACGCTCCATATTTCTGCTCCGTACAGTAGTATGTTGGCCATAAGCCAACACAGTGCGCATGCGGCTAAAGCAACTTTATCAGCCGTTATTCTGATTTGTTCAAAGATACTTATGTTCGAGTTTGTTAGAAGCTCCAGGTACTGCACTCTGATTTCGATTCGGGCAGGACTTCCCGAAACTGAGCGTTCTTAATCTGGGGATTTCTTCTTTGTCGGTATCACCACTTCGGTTTACTCCATTTTGAGACTTGACTCGCGAGCAGTAATCCAGTCACTCACTAGGCGAATTAGTAAACCTAGCCTAAATTGCGCATGATCGATTCTTCTAGCGCCGCAACATCATCTGCATAGCCGATCAAGCCCTACCTATCTGGCAGCTCATGTCTCAGTATCTAGACTTATGAGATGTTCCATAGATGTTGGCCAAGGATGGGTCCTTGAGCATGTAACTTCCATCCCCGACTAGCCTTTTGTGTGTCATAAAGCAAACTCCGATCCTTCAGGTAGTCACTCGAAAGTCGTGGAAGATATTCTGGAAATTGAGAGAGGAAAAAAAAGTTAATGTTCCTAAAAATGTTCAAAAAATTTTGATGACACTTGCAAAGTTTTTTTCGGCAATGGCGATGAAAAACCCCTAAAGCCTAACTTCCTCCATAACTTTTATTCGGGGCTGAGTCTTATCCTGGGAGCAGTCGCACATTATTTCATGGTGGGTTTCCTTATGTGCTATTCTAGAGAACTTCAATCAACTGTGTTTTCCTTTCCCAGCATAGCAATAGAGCTCTCGGATTGACAGGGGAAGAGTTTAGGGGGTAGTTAAGTCGCTTGCGAGCAAGGGAGCCCTACACTCCAGTGCGGAAATAATATTCACCTCCGACCACAAAAAAAGGATAGCAATAGAGTAAGTGTGAAGCTGACCTTTAGTGAAGGCAAGCAAGTTTTTCAATGCAGAAACTGAAGCAATAGTAAAATCTGTCATCAATTTCGAGTATACTCGTATAAGATCGGAAAGTCGGTGTTCTAACCTTTCCTATTCTATAGAGCTGTTAGATACAGCATTGGATTTTAGCTTAAGATGCAATCGATTTTTATAGGTCGTCCATCTGATCGCCCTGCAGGAGCCAAGGAAAGCCCCTGGTTTTGCGGTGGCCAAATATACCAACTCTGTTGCGTGATTCGACTCGCTTCATTTGAGGCACTTGTGAATCACACTCGAATAATTCAGGAGAAAGTTTTGTAGGCTTTCACCTTCCTCGGCTTAAGCTCGGCAGGTGTCATCCGGTTGAATGCCTATTCATTTAGTCATCTGTGTCAATAAGGTTGTGGCTTACTTACTGCACCACTAGGAGTTATTTGTCCCTTATTTACTGGGTTCATTCTAAGCCCTGTCGTGTACCTTTTCAGAGGGTGTCATCTAATTCCTTTGTCACCATTGCTAGCGGCCCTTTAATTGTGTCCAGGGTTGTTGTATTTTGACCAGCTGACGCAGCTCTGGCTCATTCGATTAGTTGCGCTCCGGCACGTCTATATTTTAGACGTCTAAGATCCTGCACTGGCTGTGAAGCGATGCGGTCAGAGGCAAGCGCCTCCATCGCCGACTTACTATCCAATATGATGTTGGTTAACTGTTGAAATTTCTCGTTGCCATTTCTGGGGGTTCGTTAATTGCTAGTACTTCCGACTAGAAGACGGACTTCCCTGCGTGCGGCTACGGTTAACTTGTGGATAGTCGCGAAAGAAAATTCTGTCCGCCCTCCTAAATTTACTCAAATTTGAGTCTTAAGTAGTTTTAAGTGAGTTTGTCATATCCTCTAAAAAAAATTAATAATATGTAAAAAATTTTCAGCCATTTGAATTGTTACTTGTTACAATTACGAACCGGCACTACAGTTTTGATCTGATTTTTTTTATAAATTTTAGATTAGATGAATAACATAAACATCTTTAACAATTAATATGATATGATCTATTAGTTTAGTAACACTGCAACAAATTGGCAGTCGTTTACAATTGAGTATAAATGGTTTTTCTTTAAGTCAATGTTTATGCCATTGAAGGGTTTCTTTAATAAATTAAATAATAGTGAATGATCAGTCATTTCATACGCTAACAACCACACCTTTCTAACAGGAGTATTCTCTTGTCTACGAAACTTGTTTTCATTCTTGTGTCCTATGAATCCTGATTGACTCTTCATAAATCAATTAAACTGAGTGTGTTTCGCGTGATTATGCTTTCGTCCCAACTTTCTTTACTTGCATGGTAAAAGTGTGTGTTTCCACCCTTTCCTCTAGATTAAGTTTCCAAAATTCGGTGTAAGTTGATGACATATAGTATCCAATGAATTTCGGATTTTTTTTAACCTATGTGTGTTGTGTTGCCTATCTGACCTCTTTCCCCAACTTCCTGTTCAAAATTTATCAATGTTTATACCGACCGACAAGCCAAGAAAATATATTTTTTATAGAAGAAAAGAAACATCCGCCAGCGCCCACGTTTACATTAGAAACACCATCCTCATCGATATTTCTTTCTGCATGGAAAATTAGTTGCTTATCTTATTTTGCTGCATAATCTCCAAAATATTGACGTTCCATTTTGATTCCATTATTTTCCAACGCTCCTAAAATGTCGTCGCGGTTATAATTAGAATATCCAGAGTTGCTGGAATTTTTTCATCTTATTATATTCAGGCAAATAATTATTGATCGAAGTTTGTGGGCAATGAATATTTGTAAGTGTATTACTCTGAAACTAGGCTCTGCAGTATTTCAAAAAAATTTTGATTATTACATTGTGTCGCATTGTTTCTATTTATGAATTAAAACATGATACAAAAATCACTATTGAACACTATTGAAACTCCGAGTACGTGTAATGCTATTTGTGTCAATTAAAGATATCTTTCTAACTTGGTTCGTCCAATATTATCAATTAGAAATTGGCATCCCACAATTACATTTTAAATAACCATATTCTAAATTTTAAATTTAAGAAAATGACAATTTTAAATCCATGAACAACTCAATTTTACCCTTGGCCAGGCTAATCTTCGTGAACCTGTTGTTGGTTACTCTGTTATAAGAATAAAAGCTATCCGCCTATTCTTCTTCTTCGTCGTATTACTACAGCCCCTTTCGGGCCTTCGCTTCCTGCAAATAGCGCCTCCAACTGTCTCGGTTCATTGACCGCGTCCTCCAATTTCGAAATCCGAGCAGCGATGAACTGTCTTCAGCGAACGAGTCAGACCAGTGTTTCCTCGGTTTCCCCACTGGTCTCCGGCCTTCAGCTCTCCCAACGAATACTTTTTTGGGTATCCGTTGTTCGTCCATACAATTCAGGTATCCAGCCCATTGGAGCTTTCGCAGTCTTACAATCCTTAAGACCTCCGGTTCGTCAAAAATTTCATACAGCTCATGGTTGTATCGAATCCGCCATTGGTCCCCGTCTAACTTTGCTTCGATTATTCGCCTCAGGAACCGTCGCTCAAAGGCGTTCAATATATTTGCGGATGCTTGGGTTAGAGTCCATGTTTCACACCCATAGCATAACACAGGTCTTATCTCAGATTTGTATACTTGAAGCTTTGCGTATTTCGTATCGTATGTATGCTTGAGGTATTTTTCCTCGACTGCGTCACGAGCATTGTTTTATTTTCATTCATTTGTAGCCCCACTAGTTTTGCTTCACTGTTGGGTTTCAGAAAGATTTATTTGGCAGTTTTTATTGAGCATGACATAATGTTGCTATCGTCCGGATAGGCTACTACTTGGCTCGATTTGTATAGTAATGTACCTCGTGTATCGACAAATAGCTTTCTTATGACGAACTCCAGGGCCAAATTGAATAGCAATGAGGCCACCATTTTGGTAAGACGGACTAATTTGGCTGGGATGCCAAAGCAAAGCATTATTTGGTACAGTACGTTACGATCAATACTGTCGTATGCTTTCTTAAATTCAACGAAAATTTAATATACGTCTATGTTGAACTCCCAGCATTTTGGAGGTATCTGCTTGACTGTAAACAATTGGTCTATCGTCAATCGGTCTGCTCTAAATCCACCTTAATACCTCCCAATAATACTGTTGGCGTAAGATCCGATTTTATTTTCTAAGGCTCCTACGGCTATGTTTTGTCGGACTGGAGTGTTCTTTCTTGTTGGAGTCAAGAATTTAGTTTATGTTTCGTTAAATTGCAGGTTGATCGGTTTGCTTCAGATTTTAGGCTCAGAAAAGCTCCTTTGGCATCTGAGATTGAACGTGCCATAATATTTACGTCATCAGCATATGCGACCAATTATGCGGACTTAGACATAAGTGTACCAAAGGTTTAAGCTGATGTCTTCCTGATGACGTGTTCCAGCACAATATTGAAGAGCAGCGGGGCAAGTCCATCCCCTTGTTTTAAGCCTGATTCCATTTTAAAGCTGTTAGTTGATCGTTTACCTTGACCTGGATTTAGCATCGTGTCGTTGACCATGCGTACTAATATTGTTGGGACGCCAAATTCAAGTATAAAAAATTGATTAATTAATTTGAAGTTGGAATGTAAATTCAAAAAGTCGTTAATCAAAGGGAATTTTATACTCAATCTACGGTTGCAGACAAGAATATGAATATACCCAAGAAATATTTCAATGAAATGTAAATCAGGTACATGGTTTAAAAGAAAAACCATTATTTCCCATTAGAACCGGTCGCCATTTGGTTTAAATTTCACTAGTATCATATTCAAATTGAAATGCGCTTTATTGATTCAGTCATTTTAAATTTTATAAAAGCTTAAAGCAAGCTTTAAAATAATAAAGTACTCACATACTTAGTGGCCCACATACATACATACTTAATGGCCCATAAGGTGAGAGCTGTCGTGCGGTTGCTTATGGTAGGTGTTTGCTGTTATTGCTGCTGTTTTTTCTATTTTTTGGCAATTCTGCCCGCGTCATTTTCGCCGATCTCGCACGCCTATCAATGAACCAGTGTAAAATTTTCCTAAAATGTCTAGCAAGAACCGACTCTACGCACCGGATGGATTAGGGGATTTTTCTGCCGACGTTCCCCGATTTTTCTTTGCGATCACCGCCCTCCCACGGCGCCTGAGATCTAACATCTGTCATCACGTCCGGAAGAGTTTCGTCACCCATCGCGGGTGCGTTCAGAGATGACAGAACACTTCCTGGCATTATGTAGCGACCTTAATCATGTATCTGTTACAAAAGGCCTGATTTTTCCGCTTTTTTGGGAAATCGATGAAGAGCAAAACCTTCCAAAAATTCAAAACACCTTTAGCTGACTTGAAGTCAACCAATGACTTCGTTTCAATTGTTAATTTCTCTGCGTTTACTCTTTTAATTTCAAAATCGCTTAATTTATTTTCGGCTGCCAATATCCGAGCTATATTACTTCCGCTTTGTCCAAATATATGTATTGGCGAAACTTTTTCTGCCTTGTTGCTGGCTTTTGGAACTTTCTCCTTGTTCTTATTTTATAAATCTTGAATAAAATTTACATTACCATCTTTACCAGAATTATCTTCGCCGCCTTCTTCAATTTCCATCTCTTCTTTCAGTCCGCCCAGCTTTACAAAATAGTTTTGACTATCATTAGTGCTGCCAGTATTAAGAATTACCTCTGAGATCGTTTGTTTTGCATCTTTCTTCACCTTTGTTTCCTGTTGGACTTGTTTTTTGCTGTTGGGGTTGTAATGATTTTCGATTAAAATATCGCTCGAACGTCGAGATTTCCCGAAGGAAGTCTGAACCGACCTCTCATCGGTTCTAGACGTGAAGTCTGAGTCGTGCCAATGGATGGTACCATTCGGTCAACCTGTCCGTGCACTCGCAATCCATTTCGCGGTGGCTGCTTGTCGGCCAGCTAGTTTGGAGAGGATTTCGGTCGCAGGTCTTTCAAATGAATTACGCTCGATTATTTTGTTTCAGCCACCATCACGTGCCTGTTTCAAACGCGTCAAAAATAAAAACATACGAAAAGAAACCTATTCTTACGTTATTCCGTATTCAACTTCGATTCAGTCAAGTCAGACAACAATAGAAACTGGATTTAATTTTGCGTTTCCGAATTTTCTTTCTCTTTTTCCCGACGCGGTACCGAAAAATCTTCTACTCTAACGCAAGCGTCGAAATAATCTACACTAATTAAAACAACCTCTAAATAAACGATGGTACCGCGTACCGAACGCCACGCGAAACCGGCCATCCATGGATTTCTAAAACCCCATCCTTGTAACGGCATACTTACCGTCCGCTCTTATTCCTGCTGGAAAAAGAAGGGTCGGCTGGAAAGGAAAGTCGTGGTTACCTTAGCAATTCATATTATATTATTTTTCCAAGTTGGATTCACTTATATATTCACCACATGACATCATCAGAGTTTTAACAGGTCCAGCTAATTGTTTTTACATCAGTTAAATTATACATAAGATTTCGAAATTTTACCAGACCAATATGCAGTCCTGGACCGTATATGTATACCTGCTATACGAGTATAGATAGTTGTCGTAATTGCTTGTGTTGAAATCCATGATATAATTTCAAGACAATTGATCGTAATTTTGTAGGTGAAACTTCTCCGCACTGAACCTTAAAATAAAAAATCGTTTTACTCTCATGAAAACATCACTTTTAATTTTTGTTTGAATTATTAAGAATGCCAAATCGTAGATTATATATTTACTTATTTCAGTTATTTGAGGTTCTTTTAATTTTTATAAATTACATGTTGTTTTTTTTTTGTGATTATCATAAGCCTTTAACGTTTCGCTTTGATTTAAAGAAGTCACTCAGTCTTAACTTTTACATTTATATTCTTTCGATCACGTATGTCCTTTAATCCACGGCGTATTATTATAATCGCGATATACTAGTTATTTTTATTATTAACGATTAAAACATTATTTATCCCAACTAGTGCACTTCAGGGATCTTGTTCTTAAAAACACGAAATCATTTCAACTTGTTCAAAGTTATTAGTTGGTGGCAGCAAAAACTCGTTAGTAAACGCAATTATTTTACTTCAATTGTCAAATATTCCGATTATTGGTGTATCAGCACGCTATTTCCAACAAAGTGAAAAATATAACGATTCAATATCAGCTAATTATAAATATAAAAAACGTTATCTAACTTTGTTTTAAGTAAAAATTACCTGTAGTTTCTCCTAGCACTTTTTGCCTAAGTTCTAATGGTTCTAATAATAAATAAATATAAATAGTAAATTTGACAATAAAAATTGTAATTTAATGTAATAAAACACGGTATATAGTTTGTGTTTTGTTCGTTAGAATTTTGCATGATTTTATGTTTTCCCAAATATCTAATTACTCCTAACTGTCTCATTGTCAAGATTCTCAGTATTTTTCGATTTATGTTTCGTATCGACATTAAATGTGCTTACCATTTCGGATGTGAGTGAATTCCGAGTATCCTCAACAGTAGGTTTATATCCATCTGCGCTAGGCAGCAGATTTAACGGTGATGAATTCTCGGAGATTGCTAATTCACCACTAGAACTTGACTCCGTAAAGCTGGTTGCGCTTTCAGTTCACGTTGGGGTAGAACCTTCCACTGATACGGGAGGACTCCATGCTAATGCTCCTCTAGCCCCATATTGACTATTCGATGAAGATGATTCAACGCCAAAATGTATATCTAATCGTATTTTGGATATACTAACATAATACGTTAGTCGTTTGACTCTGTCCTATTTAATAGCATCATCATTCAACGATGACCGTATTGCCGAATTCAGTGACATTCACCGTTCACTTGCTCCGCTATCCTCAATACTTTGCCGTTGCGAACTTCCTTTTCTCGTTTAGGTTAAGCGATTCAAAACAAATATGTCTACTGCACCTTACCAATTTTGCTATTATGGACATTCCCCGGTTGCTTATGTGATACATATACTACTGTGACCAAAAACTAAGGTGACATTTGAATTTGAATTGCGCGCGTGTAAGGATTTGGAAAATTATTTTTTTTAAGGTTGCTAGTGCTGTCAGTGACATCTATGTCAAATTTACATGTCAAAATATTCATTAGTGTTTGAGATACGCGTCGTTTCCGGGATGGCCTTCAGTTCCGTCTTTGCTGCGGCTTGAATCTCCTCCATCGTATCAAAACGGTGTCCTCGGAGCGGTCTTTTGAGCTTGCTGAACAGCCAGAAGTCGCACGGCCCCAGATCAGGTGAATACACTGGTTGCGGAACGATATGGGTTGAGTTTTTGGCGAAATGATCACGAATTACGAGTGTAGTATGGTGCATTATCGTGGTGTAAAAACCAAGAATTGTCTTTCCACAATTCCGGTTTTTTTAGACGGATAGCGTTACACAAACGACGCATGACGTTCAAATAATATTCCTTGTTGACTATTTGGCCCGGCAGAAGGAATTCAAGATGCACAACACCCACTATAATCGAAGACGAGAAGAGGTTGATGGTCGCCCAGGACGCTCTTCGTCTTCGACGGGTTCACGGCTGGCTTGGAACTCACTATACCACTTGTAAACATCTTTTTAGACATAGCCTCATCACCAAAAGCTTTTTGCATCATCTTCAACGTATCCGCAGCAGAAAATTGATTCCGCAAGCAAAATTTAATGCAAATTCTTTGCTCAACAAATTTCGACATCGCAAAAACGAAAAACTCACTTTTAGCAGCTCACAAAACGACGCGTATCTCAAACACTAATGGATATTTGATATGTAAATTTGACATAGATGTCACTGATAGTACCACCAACCTTAAAAAAAATAATTCTCCAAATCCTTCGACGCACGCAGTTTAAATTCAAATGTCACATTTTTTGGACATAGTAGTATAGTATTTTGTATGAAACATGCACGAGTTGCGCGGTTTAACTACACTGCACACTTCCTCAGATATAAATTATTTCGAAGCCTTTATTGGTCTGGTGACCACCAGATATGTAAAGTTGTTTGGCAGGAGATTGTACACCCTCTGACCAATCCGATGTTGGATGAGGCGATGGACTGGACTGGCACATTGCAAGGTTACTCCCTTCTTTTTCCTGCCAACTGTCAAAACGCGGTTCAGTGACAGCGTGTGTTTAAAGGGAGCATTCCGAACCGTCGACGTCAATAACGACCTGCTGATCGTTGTCAGTGGTGTAGGGCTGATTCATTACAGGGCTTTTGAATCTTCATCTCTTTCTTGACTAGCTCTTAGAGGGACTGTATCCGTTGCTTCATTACATCATTTTCTTTGCGTAGTTTGATTATTTCTTCATTGTTTGCAATTATTTGTAATTTACAACCACCATCTGCGGAGTTTTCTTGATTATGTTTTCTTTACGTGATAATTGTCACCAGCTTCATATCTGACATTTCGCCGGGTTCCCTCAATGGTAGAAATCCATTGGACTCCGTCATGCCAGCGGTCACGAAGTTGTATTGAGATTCTTCGCTTTTCTTTAGGTATGGATTATGTAAATAGCTTTTCCTCTAAAAACTAATTTCCGAATGACGTTTTAAAAAATTATTTGTTTTTTGAAAGCTAGCGACAGGAGCGATTTAAAACCACGTCTGTACGCAACGAATGTTAGGCGTAGAATTAAAATATGAGCTCAGCGCCATCCCGCAGCAGTTTTTGGACTGCAGGTAGAAAAATAAAAATATTTATAAACGTGAAATAAAATTTAATAAAAATTCCTTACAAGCAGGGCAGTTCAAGTTTTACAAACATTACAACTTATAAACTTGCGCTGGTTGGAACTCATTTTGAAGTGATTCATCTATCGAATGCTAGGAAGGGTATACAATTACTTTCAGCATTCGTCGAAATGAAAGCCTCTTCATGCCAGGTTGTAATCTTCTTAACATTTTTGTTAAATTTTAAGACTTGTGTCATATATTTGGAAAAACAATCAACAAAAAATCAAGTGGCATTGACGCCATTTCGAAAACGATACTGTGAAATTTGCCAGCGTTTGCTATCAAAAATTATCGCATATTGTTCATTTCCCAAATCCGTGAAAAAAAGGCTTAAGTCGCTCCCAACTTACAGAAAGGGGTGGGCTCTTTGTTCCCTAAAAGCTATCGTCCAATCAGCTTGCTGCCTAACATCAGCAAGGTTTTTTCAATGATCAATGCACACATTGATAAATATGAGTTGATGCCGAATTGACAGTTTGGGTTCCGCACCACGTATTCGACTATTGCGATAACAAAAGTAACCTCGGCCACTTGCTGAAAACTAAAAAAACAGAATGTGTCGGAGTGCTAGCATTGACATGGCGACAGCCTCCGATACGGCATGGGTAGATTAACTGATCTGATGACAGCACGATTTTAAGGTCTTGAATGATCTATAAAAAGGAACTATAACTGCCCCTCTGCTTTTTCAGATTTTATTCACAGACTTTTGAACGGCTTTGATTTTGACATGTTGCCATTACGACTAGTAGTGGCGTTCGCTATTGATCTGATTACCTATATGGCAAACTGGAAAGCATACGTTGTTCAGAAGTATATTCAATGAATGAAATTCAATGTCCAGAAAACATTTTAGTTTCGAACGAAGCTGCGGTTAGTCAGTCAAGAGCTGAAGCGCAATCGGAAGAATTTCCACAATATTGCCGGCGGACGTTTCAGAGCGAGTGCCTCGTCAATCCTGTGTTCCACAAGAAGGTGTTCATCTAGATCCTTCTAAATATTTTACGAGCATAATAACACTATCCTCAGTAATGTGTGGAAAGGTTTCATGTCCGTTCAACAACAATGTTATTGGCTGTAAGACATTTTTTAGACCAATGTTGACATATGGGTGTCAGATCGAGTTTAATTTTTGGGCAAGTATGATGCAAATGCTGAAAGTTTTCGAAAGGAAGTATTTTCGCGCTTGTACTGGCTTATATAGAAAGCCTGATGCAGATTCCAAATACATTGTATCCCACCGAAGAGTTGATCAAGTCGCAAAGATATTGAAAATCGATGCATTCATATTGAGACTTATTCCATACCAGATTGCAAATTCTGTAACTCGTTGCGAGAGTCCTTGGATTTCGCAACCACTGGTGGAAACATTGAGACATATCTCACATCTGACGACATTCCTCTGGAAGTGTTTATGTTTTTAGATTACAATCATTAGGTTTTTTTATGCTGGTGGTTTTTTGGTTATATATTATGTGTACAGGCGGGCCGCCGAAAAGAAGATGGAATATCTTCCGAATTCGAGCTTGAGTCCAAGTAAAAAAATCATCTATCAAATTCATTTCAATCATTTACAATCAAATCGGCCTAAACTAGGCTGAAAAATGTGCTAAACTTATCAGGCCTAAAAAACTCCAAACAAGCCCCAAATATGTCTTAAAATTATCCCAGCTCGACCTAAAAGTTGCCCATTCAGTGTTAACGTGGCCTAAACGTTTAAGTCCAAGAAATATTTATTTGAAGCGAATATATTTCTTTTCATGCTGATTTATTTATTTATTTTATTCATCAGCAGATAGAATTGAATATAATCGTAAAATTAAAAATTGCTAGTACAATATCGTTCATCTTCTTCCTCATAGCGCGACAGTCCCTCTCGGGCCTTCGTTTCCTGCAACAAGCGGATCCAACTGTCTCGGTCCATTGACCGCGTTCTCCAATTTCGAAACCCGAGCAGCGATGAACGGTCTTCGTCGACCGAGTCAGACCAGCATTTCCTCGGTTTCCCCACTGGTCTCAATATGGTTACATACGTCATGTTTTTTTTTTTACCAAGTATCACCAAATACCAGTCTGTCCGTCTGTCCGCCCGTCCGTCCGTGTGTCACAGCAGTTTTTCTCGGAAACTACTTAAGCTAGAAACATCAAATTTTGTGTGAATAAAATCTTAACGGTACCCTTAAATTCAATGAAATTCAGTACGTAGATGTTTATTTATAAAATTGAACTATCCTGAAAGTTTCATAAAGATTGAATCATATTTAGCGAAGTTATAGCGGTTTGAATTTTCCTGTATTACTATGGAACAATATGCGCTGCATTTATTACTATGGCAACATATGGCTATGGAACAACATGCGCTTCTTATCGACTCAGACACTACAGTTTTGCTAGGATTTGAATGAAAATTTCAGGAATGATAGGTGTCATGTATATCTTTGAGAATCAGTTCAGCTAGTGGTATCAGTAATCGTAAAACAAAATAGTGGCTGTTTTAAATGCGAAGATTGAATAATTTTGAGTTATTTTTTCCCAACTTCAACGTTTAAGGTGCATGCTTTGAACACTTGATTCAATTTAATGAATGACTGAAGATGAGTACCTACAATTAATGCTCATAAGTGAAACAAGTCAGTGAGGTCGGAGAGAGCTCCTAGCAAAAGGGTTTTGTAACCATTCTAGGATTCGAAAAAATTGGCCATTAATCGATGATAACAGTACAGGAGAGTGGCCCCTGAAAAAAAATTCATCAAACGTAGCCGATTTGAGTATGAAATGAAAGTTTCCATGGGAGCTTTTCAAAACAGTTGTTAAATTGTCAGTTTTTGCTTCAGTGGGGGAACAGGGGGGAAATATATGAAAACATTGTTTCCTCCGTCGCGGATGGACATCTGAAATAATTATCAAGGGAGATATTTATGAGTATAACAATACCAAAAGCCTCAGAAGTCGAAATTCGTTCAACTTTGTTAATAATAGTATGGTCTTCGTATTTCATATTTTCTCCAATAAAATCGTCTTTGACATGTTTCTTGATTTGATTCGATCTGGTGACTGCATTTTGTAAATTGAATTGAATAGTTAGTTGCTTTCATCATTGTTATGTTGATTTTTTTCTAATTTTTTTTTATTTAGTAATTAGTAACAAGATTCAGACTATAGATTAGGCGTGCTGTTAGATTTATTTTTATAATTGTGTTCATGAATTATAGATTTTAGTGTAAACAGGTTAGATTGTAAGATATTATCTTAAAGTGTTAGAGTATTTTTGGGTAATTATATTAGCTTAGAGAGACGGTTAAAGATTTTTATTGTAGTATAAGGACAATTATTGAAATTCATAGATTTAAGGTTGAACACTTTAGATATAACTACAAATAAAATTTCGTTTTTCATATTATGTATAATTTTGTAAAATGGTTGGCTGGTGTTTTTCCTAAGTTTATACCGCTAGTTCTATTGTAACCAACAATTTATGTAAAATTAAAAGCATAGAAATGAGAATTTCACTTTTGTAAAGATTTAAAATGCTCTTGGCATTAAGTTTATACAATTTATTGTATATGCAAAGATGGATTCAACAAAACATATTACCGCACTCACATGGCATGATATGAGGTGCAGTTCGTGTTGTTAAATAGAAGAACTCATTTTTTCATAGTAATAACTGACTGAGTCCTTATTCATACACCAATATAAACTACATCTTTTGCACTTGAATTTTTCTAAGAAATTACCAAACAGCAACTCGGCCCTGAAGCATGCGATATG
This sequence comes from Odontomyia ornata, assembly GCA_963969285.1. Classification (NCBI taxonomy): domain Eukaryota; kingdom Metazoa; phylum Arthropoda; class Insecta; order Diptera; family Stratiomyidae; genus Odontomyia; species Odontomyia ornata. Next base: position 202,994,926 of record OZ017742.1, on the reverse strand, counting down.
CTGCAGCCATCATATGCTCGTAATATAATAAGCTTCGGAACAAATTCAGGTATTATAATGAAGTTTATTCAAATCAACTTGATACGACATCCATCAACAAATATCTTTTAAAAATGAATAACAAATTCTTGAAATATTGAACTTGTAATTCACTTCATAGGGGCATGTGCAGAAGTGCGTTCTCTGATCCCAAGAGGGTTAACTATTCTTTAACAAAGTATAGTGCCATGCTTAAACCAAGAATCATACACTGGAATTTTCAATGTCGCGTGAATACCGGTCCGCACAGTAACATCATACTTTTCTAGTAATAAATTTATTAAAATACTATGCACTTACACGATAAGAAATGAGGTCTCTGATTTATGGCATTACATTTTAATTTATTTGGAAAGCATTCTGTAGACATCCGCCTCTCAAAGAAATCCTGGTATACAATCAGTTCTGTCGGTCTGAAGTCTAAAGGTTCAATGGTTTTACGATGTTTGGGATGAGACCTAAGTAAATATTTGCTAAAAATTAAAGAAATTTTCTTTCATATTTTTTTTTACCAATATCCTATTACAAAAAAGAATGACAATCCATTAACATCACGACCCTTCTGTTCCTTAATGCATTGACTTTACCGCCAATTAGACTCCCTGGTTAGTGAACTACAAATATTTAACCAACAAAGGTAAGGAAATGTGAAAGGATGGTAATTCTCCAAGGAATTCTTGCTACCTGTCGTATCCGGTCTGAAAAATTTCAGATTTGTTAAGTTGTAGTACGCACGTAACGACGATATGCTATAAACCAGTGCAATATGCGGTGTCTCGTAGTTGGACTTGTAGGTTGGATTTGGTATGCAACCTTGGATTAAAATATTTTATGGCGCTTTATTTGGTAAATACACAGGATCGAGTGAAATTGATTTTTGAAACTAGGGTAGTTTCCTCGGCCATATCTAAGGTATTTATTTAGGAAAAGTTGCATAGTTTTTCCTCAACCCCTGAAATGATGAAATTACAAGAGAAAATTTGTTATTCAGGTAAAATTACGATTATTGTGAATTTCGCTTGAATTACTATAAAAATTCCCCTAAAATTTAGGGCAGATCCAAATTCAGCTGGAAAAATGTTCGGAGTAATAACGCATTGCATACCACACCAGGCGCGTTTTTATGTTATTCGTATATACTCTTATTCTGTAAATTTTACCCAAGAATGGTGTTTGGGTATATTCATCATAGTATCCACTAGCTTCCATTTACCCTGTGTTGCACACTTTCTGAATTTTCCCAGGGGCCGGTCAACCGAACCGGGGCAAGACGTATTCAAAAACAAAATAAAAAGAAAATACAAGTTGGGTAGATAGACCTATGCTCATGTCAGAAGGGTTTTGTACTCAACTTACAAAATGCAGTAACCAGCAACGAATAAAATCAAGAAACATGTCAAAGACGATTTTATTGGAGAAAAAGTGAAATTCGAGGATCATACTATTATTAACAAAGTTGAACGAATTCTGACTTCTGAGTTACTTGTTATTGTTAGACCCATAAATATCTCCCTTGATAATTTTTTTTAGATCACAGGTGTCCATTCGCAAGGGAGGTAACAAATTTTTCATGTATTTCCCCCCTGTACCCCACTGAAGCAAAAACTGTCAGTTTAAGGTCTGCTTTGAAAAGCTCTCATAAAGAACTTTCATTTGATACTCATGTTGGCTACCTTTGATGAAATTTTTTTTCAGGGGCTACTCCCACTCCCTCTCATCGATTCATGGCCTATTTTTTCGAATCCTAGAATGGTTACAAGGCCCTTTTGCTAGGAGCTCTCTCCTGCCTCTTGGACGTGTTTCACATATGAGTATTAATTGTAGGTACTGTTATGAGGACATTTTTGTCATCATGCTTGAAAGACAAGCTCCACGAGTACCATATGGTGACAAATTATATAGAAATCACTCTCAGGGGAGGGTTAATGGTACTTTATATGTGGACAACAGAAAAGTGTCACCAGTCACGTAAGATTTTATTACAGTTTTTGAATTTTGAATAATTAATCGCTCAGAAAGAAAATATCCACAAAGGAATAACTACATTTGTGAGATGGGTAAACCCACTCGAGTCACCGACCGAAGGAAATCCGTAATTTACCATTCTTAGCTCGTCAGATCGACATATAGTAAGGGAGGTGATTCATCTCTCACCTAAGAGATTTTACCCCATGATCCACTATATACTTATCATCTTGAAATATGTGATAATAAAAAAAAAAGCGTTCAATGTGTTTATATAAAATATAATATGTATATATATATATATATATATATATATATATATATATATATATATATATATATATATATATATATATATATATATATATATATATAATATACTGTTATACAATAATTAAATTTAAAAAAAATAAGATATCCTAATTTAAAATTTAAATTATATTATGATAATTCTGGCTAATCAATTATGATAGTTCTGGCTAATCAATTGTGATAGTTCTGGCTAATCAATTATGATATTTTTGGCTAATCAATTATGATAGTTAAAAAACAAAAACAAAAAAAAATCTTACTTAGGATCCCAATTGAAATTGATCTTCCTCATAGATTATTGGAAAAGATCTTCTTCTCGATGTTCTAATTCCGACTCTTTTCTTCTTCTTCAATAAATCTTCTTCTGCTTTTCAATTCAGATTCGTTTGATGACATTTGCCTGAAGGTATCCAAGTATACAAGGAAGGCGAACGTGTGTTTAGGTAAAAGTGACGTACTGACAGCCAGGCGCGGCTTCATCTCAAGCAACACGGGCACACGCTGAAAGTTGAAAGTTCCCGTAAAAATACACCACACTTGTCAATTGGCTACACTGGCTCGTAATCACTCAGTCTCTAAACGAAATCGTGGGTAGATTGCACGGAATTGAAATTGACACCACACTAAAAGTCCGACTCGAAGCGAACGCGGAAGTGTCTTGATTTTCGTGGGATTAGAACGTTCCCTTTGTTTGGTGATCAAGGTCTGAGAAGTCAGCAAACTGTACAAGGCAGTCTTGAGCAGTATTAGGACTCTCCGCACCGAACAACACATCTGACCACGGCAACAAAGCAGCACTTTGGAGCTTCCGTGTTTATTGTCGTCTCCACTACTAACTCTTTATCCCTATACTCGCCTCTAGTTTCCTTGATAGAAGATCACAAAGTTGTATTTTTCTTCTAAAAAAAACAATAACACAAGATAAATAATTTGTTTAGGAAAATTATTCCTGTGGATCTTTTTCTTTTCTTGACGATAAGAAATTGACGTCGTGATGTAACTAATTTTCTTCTGGGAAAAATTACCTCAACCAATCTGTTTTTGCTTATTCTTCACGAATCTTCTTTTGTTACTTCTCAATCAACAATTATCCTTTTCTTTCTTCTGGGAAATGTTATGAAACAAAAGCTTTCTTTGCTTCCTCCCAAATCAAAACTTTATTTTCTCCTACTCAAACACTTCTTCAATTCTCAAATTGAAAATATCAACTCGTATTCACTTTTATTCTCTTTCAGAATACTAATCAGAAAAAAAATCTCTTATAATTAACTATCCTTTTTTTCTGACCTTCTCTGACAAAAATTGAAAACTGATTTCTTATTTTTCTGTCATCTCGCCTATTCTGATCTTTATAATGTGATGTATGTCAGTTAAAAAAAAATTTTTAGTGGTTTTTTTATTTTTTTTTTGTAAATAAGAAAACTAAAGTTCGTAAATTTCCCCTCCCCCTGCCCCCCTCGGTACTGATAAGCAATTTTAAGACTTATTTTGAAAAGATCTCACCAAGACCTTTCCAATGACACCCTACTCGACGACCAATGGTGAAAATTTTTTTTTGAGGGGTCACCTCCCTATATGGGGAGACCCCCTTAAACCCCTTTGAAAAATTTTTCCACCCTTGAACTTTCTAGAAGTCACCACTTCTGACCCTTCTACTAAGTTTCATGGCTCTAGCCGCTATAGTTTCGGAGAAAAAGTGCTGTGACATACAGACGGACGGACGGACAGACGGACACAGGTCGTGATTGCAATAGGGTTTTGTATTTTAGTATAAAACCCTAAAAATAAAATTTCCGACGCACGAATTACATTTGCTGGTTCTACGGTGGTAAAAAAAGCAAAGTTTTCAGTTTATTATAAAATTTGTTATTTGTCGCTTTAAAAATGTTTAAGCCAAAATATTTTATTTTTAATTTAGAAAAGTCTTAGGTGGCATTCTTAAATGTGAAAATATGATGCATCATCAACTCGCGGCGGATGTTCCCATGACTTTGAGGTCAAGCTTATGGTTGGGGCCTCGTGATAGGTGGATCACGTGTAGGTGAGTTTCTCATCGTAACACCTCCCCCCTGAGATGAGAGCGATGGCCAGATGAACCGAAGTCCTTTTCTTTCGTTTATTTCTCCTTCCTCCGTTTGAAATATGCGATTTACAGTTTATATTTCGTGGAAACGTTTCGATCTACATATGTATTGCAAGCATCTCCTGGTTGTTTTATATTTTCCTCTTACCATTAACTCTCGGTGAGTTGGTTGGTAGTTTAAGCAAAGAAGAGAAAAAATCTTTACTTACTTGAGTGGTTGTAGGTGAACCCGGTATTTATGTTCTTCTGGATGTCAACTTACAATTAACGTACTGTGGAAATAATTATACTACTGTGTCCAAAAAATAAGGTGACATTTGAATTTAAACAGCGTGCGTCGAAGGATTTGGTGAATTATATTTTTTTAGGTTGGTAGTACTGTCAGTGACATCTATCTCAAATTTGCATGTCAAAATATTCATTAGTGTTTGAGATATGCGTCGTTTTGTGAGCTGCTAAAAGTGAGTTTTTCGTTTTTGTGATGTCGAAATTTGTTGAATTTGCATTAAATTTTGTTTTCGGAATCAATTTTCTGCTGCGGATACGTTGAAGATGGTGCAGAAATCCTTTGGTGATGAGGCTAAAAAAATGTTTACAAGTGGTATAGTGAGTTCCAAGCCGGCCGTGAACGTGTCGAAGACGAAGAGTGTCCTGGGCGACCATCAACCTCAACCAACGAAGCTCACGTCCAACGAATCAAAGATTTAGTGTTGGAAAACCGTCAATTAACGATTAGAGACCTTGCTGATGAGGTTGGCATATCGAAAGGCTCGGTCAATACCATTTTAAGGATGTTTTGGGCGTCAAGCGCGTCAAATCTCGACTGGTACCGAAAACTATGAATTTTTTGGAAAAAAGGGCGTCGCGTTGAAGTGTGTGAAACGATGCTTTCTGATTATCAGGACAAGATGGAATGCATTATCACTGGAGACGAGACTTGGATCTAGGCTTACGACCCCGAAACAACCGATCAATCGAGCGAATATCGTGCCAAAGGGGAGCCGAAACCGAAAAAATCGCGCCAAAGTCGCTCAAAAATCAAAGTCATGTTGACTGTTTTCTTCGATTATCGTGGTGTTGTGCATTATGAATTCCTTCCACCGGCCCAAAACAGTCAACAAGGAATATTATTTGAACGTCATGCGTCGTTTGCGTAACGCTATCCGTCCAAAAAGGCCGGAATTGTGGAAAGACAATTCTTGGTTTTTACACCACGATAATGCACCATCCTATACTGCACTCGTAATTCGTGATCATTTCGCCAAAAACTCAACCCATATCGTTCCGCAACCACCGTATTCACCTGATCTGGCGTCGTGTGACTTTTTGCTGTTAAGCAAGCTCAAAAGACCGCTCCGGGGACACCGTTTTGATACGATAGAGGAGATTCAAGCCGCAGCGAAGACGGAACTGAAGTCCATCCCGGAAAGTGACTACAATCAGTGTTTCGAATATTGGAAAATCCGTTGGCATAAGTGCATTGCATCGGGAGGGGATTACTTTGAAGGAGATGAAATTGATTTGGAAGAATAAATAAAGAACTTTCAAAATAAATACAATGCCACCTTATTTTTTGGACAAAGTAGTATGTTAAGCCGCAGCGCAGCAAGAAAATCGAAGGGAAAGCCGCTGTATCCATTTTGATTCTCAAACCACTGGGTACATATGAACTAGGAATATATTCCGCGAGTTGTTTTTTTGTGCCTAACGTGGTTGTCAATTTTCTCATTTTTTATGCCCTCGTTTGTTTGAAATGGAAGCAAAAAATTAAACACCCATGAAGTATGTTTTACTGACCCTAAGACACATTACCACCAATGGGTATAATTGTTTAATTTTTGCTTAACTATATGCAACGTGGCGCTGAATTTTGTGTTAAATTAACAATAAAAAGTCGATAAAATTGAATTTGATAGATCCGTGCGTCATCCTGGAGATTACAGAGAATTCGTAGAGCGTGTTTCGTGAATTCTTTGGCGATCAAAAGTTAGTGATTATGCAGCGTGCGAATAGAAGATAAAATAGTGAATTGTCAACTTCATTTTTAATCAAGAAAGGCGAGTAGCTGTTCTAAATTAAATAAGTGATCGATTTGAAGGATTATTGAAGCTTTGCTTCTCCTACTATGTGAATAATCTCTTATACATTCAAACATAAATTTGATTAGTTCAAAAAGATAAATAAACGATCGCAGGAGTCGCCGCCTCCCAAACAACGAGCGCTTGTTGGAGGAGTGGGTGGTTCTTCTTCTTCTTCTTCTTGGCATTACAGCCCCTCTCGTGCCTTCGCTTCCTGCATATAGCACCTCCAATTGTTTCGGTCCATTGACCGCGTCCTCCAAATTCGAAATCCGAGCAGCGATGAATGTCTTCGTCGACCGAGCGTTTCCTCAGTTTCCCCAATAGAGACCAGTTCAGTTCTCCAAACGCTTACTTTTTTGGGTAACCGTTGTTTGTTCATACGATTCATGTGTCCAGCCCATTGCAGTTTCTGCAGTCTGACAATCGTTGAGACCTCCGGCTCGTCAAAAATTTCATACAGCTCATGGTTGTATACAATTCGCCATTGGTCTCCATCTAGCTTCGCTCCGATTATTCACCTCTGGTCCCGTCGCTCAAAGGCGTTCAATTAATTTGCAGATGCTTGGGTTAGGGTCCATGTTTCACACCCATAGCATAACACAGGCCTTATCACAGATTTGTATGCTTGGAGCTTTGTTTTCCTGTGTATGCAGCTGGTCTTCAAGATCGTCAACGCTGAAAAAATGTTTTATTTGCAAGCTGTATCCTTCGGAGTATTTCGTCTCTTTCATTACTGATTCTTGTTATTTTGACGCCTAATACACAAATTCGCCAACATTTTTGATACTGTACTCGCCAAGTGCGATATTTTGTATGCTTGAGGTATTTTTCCTCGACTGCGTCATGAGCTTTGTTTTATTTTCATTGATTTGAAGCCCTACTAGTGTTCGCTGTCGAGTTTCAGGAAAAGTTCTTTGACAGTTGTTAATGACCGTGACAAAATGTTGATGTCGTCCGCATAAGCTACTACTTGGCTCGACTTGTATAGCAATGTTCCTCGTGTATCGTACTCTCGAGCCAAATTGAATAGCAATGGGGCCAGCCCAACTCCTCGTTTTAGTCCGATATTTGTGTCAAAGGAATCGGTGAGTTGGATTTTGATGCGGACTTGGGAGATCGTCGACGTCATTGTCATTTTGGTAAGACGGATTAATTTTGCTGGGATGCCAAAGAAAAGCATTATTTGGTACAGTACGTTACGATCAATACTGTCGTATGCTTGCTTAAAGTCAACGAAGATTTGGTGTACATCTATGTTGAACTTCCAGCATTTTTCAAGTACCTGCTTGACAGTGAGCAGTTGGCTATTATCGATCTTTCTGCCTTATTTCACCTTGATACTCCCCAATAATATTGTTAGCATATGATCCAGTTTTATTTTCTCAGATCTTTGTAAATATTTTGTACGCCGTACAAAGTAGTGACATGCCTCTATAATTTTCGCACTGTAGCTTGTCACCTTTTTTGTGGATAGGGAATATAATTGATTGGCTTCACTCTTTCGGCATATGCTCTTCTTTCCAAATGTACTGGATGACTTTGTGAATAGCTTTATAAACATTGTTGCCACCATATTTGATGAGCTCTACTGGAGGATTAAGGAGGTTCTTGAAATATGATGCCCATCTTTCCTTAATCTTGGTTTCATCAGCGATGATATTGCTGATGTAATCACGACAAACCGTGGTTTTAGGCTGATAACCACGTTTTAGACTTTCCACTACTTTATATGCTTGTCTTGTGTTGTACTTCTCAATTGGTCGTCATAGTATTTTCTTTTCTTAATCCTAATTATTTTATTCGCTACTCTTCTGGGATTTTCATAGTGTTCTCTCTACGTCCTGGTTTTCCTACCTACGTATTCTTTGTATGCCTGATTCTTTTTATCTAATGCATTCTGGCGCTTAGCATCAAACGAATTATTCCTCTTGCGCCGGGCTTGATGTCTGATTTATTATGCACTCAAACATAAATTTGATTGGTTCAAAAAAAACGGATGCTGGAGTTGCCACCTCCCAAACAACGAACGCTCGTCATTCACGATTGATTTCACTCCCGGATTTGTATTAGAAATACTTTAACTTAAAGAAAAAAAGGGAAGAAAGATATAAGTACAGTTTACGTAATATTCGAAAAAGGTTAAAAATGAAGTAATCAGAAATTAAAGAAGTAAGAATGTTGTACTTAAATACATATCGGTCTTCTTTCTTCTTCTCGAGCGGATATGGGTTCCACAGGCTTGTTCCGAATAAATGAGCCAGTCAACGCTGTTTTGCCATTTCAAAAATGGCCAAGTCATCAGATGGATGCTACGTTCCGGTTGGGAAGGGTGCCAGGGGGCACCACTAGCAACCGGATCCTCTTCTCTTTTTGTGGACCATGAGTATTCGCGTCCATAACGGGGTTGTGTCCGACCTCGCGCGTGATTTAGTCGGTGAGGTCGTCGCGTCTACGTTCAATGTCCTTCGGTCGGTTACCTCGGCCTACGACACCTGTCGAATGATTCTAGAGTGTAACGTCGTAGAAATCGTAAGCGTGCAATTCTTTGTAGTGGATCCTTACGCTGGCGGAAAAATCAGCCCCGCGACCCCGTAACACTAGCTGCCAGCACGTTTACGCATCGTCAGGCAAGGCCATTTCCAGTTGAGACTAATTTTTCAAATTTAATAAAGATACTATTTTCCTTTTAAACATTAGATAACTTTTATTTTTCTTGCAAAACGCGTTTTCGACCACTATCAATGGTCTTTTTCAGTAGAATGATTATTTTAGATTCCTGAATATGCTTATAAACGAGATACATTTAACAAGATGTCATACCTAAAATTTTTTACCCAGTTTATACTAATTAGCCTAAATAATATATTTTTTGAACAAAAGTGATGGACTTTTTCCTAAATCCGTGTTCGTCAGCGAATCTTCATGTACCTGGATTATCTTAAGTGATTCTCTCGTGGCTAATTCATTTAGGCAATCCACTCGTTTGATGGTTTTCACGTTGTCAACGTCGATGTGCTTGGCAATGGCTGATTTTGTCTGGGTGGTAGGGTACTTTACTGCAATGGTCACTTCTCGTATATGCTCTTTGAATGTTACTGGAATCAGCGGCTTTGTTTCTCCAACGAATATTTTAGGGCACTCGATGCATATAAACTTGTAGATTCCACTCGCTTCGTCTATGGTTTGTGGGTCCTTCGTGCATCCTAGTTACGCATGTATTACAAGTTTGGGGCTTCACGTCACCAGCTCGATGTTGTATTGTTTGAATATTTTTTTGATGTCTTTCGATTTATACGATTTGATGACTGCGATTCGTTTACAGATTCAGATTCAAGATCATTATTTGGTGATTTCTAATTTTTTACATATATACAATTCATTAATAAGTTAGCCTAACAATATTCATGCGGGTTGTGCCTTAGGGCTTTTCCCGGAGTTCAATAATAATTTACTTTAATTAGATTACAACATCAATTTTCCGGTAAAACAAAACTTTAAAATGTTGACACCCACAACATTATCAAACATTAATAGATTATAAAAAGAAGTTTGTAAAAGTCATTGCTCTAACAACTACAGTTGTAAAAGTTGATTTCTTTAAAATTAAGTACATTATTTCCGTAAGACTACCTTCAAATTACTCATTCGCTGCGTCCATTGAGTGGTTGTCCGTCGCTTCCTGACTACTCCCGCCTTGTGTTCCTTGGCTCTCCTGATTCCCGATTCCACCAGCTTTTCTGCATACGACTTTATTGGCTTCATTCCCGTCTTCTGGTACAGCACCTCATTGGGGTAAGACCGTCCATCCTCCCATCTGTATAGGTCTGTGCAAGCCCGTAGGATTTTTCGCTCCACTAATCCTATCTTACCCCATTTCGTTTTCCGAGCTCCGTTCCATATCATCACCGCATATGTGATGATCGGACGGATCAAGGTTTTAAAGGCCAAAATCTTGACTCGCTTGCTCGCTGTCGAATGTTTCTTGAAAAGATGTATAAGAAGATAGTACGCATAAGTCATTTTTTTCAAAATATTATCAACGTGATCACTAAAGATAGCTTTCCTGTCGAAAACTAACCCCAAGTACTTCGTTTGCCTAGAGCAGTGCACCATCTGCCCATTTAACTTAATCCGGGAGTCAAAGATGGCTCTTGCACGATAACCGAAGTTTTTGTGGGGGCCCTTAAACACAATTAATTCACTTTTCTTCAGTAAGAGATTCCAAATATTTTTTGAGCCGCATCCTAGCAAAGCGCAAATCGTGCTCAGATGACCACACTCGTAAGCGAAGAGGTTCACCTGAATTTCGGGCTTATACTCGTCTCTTACGCCCGATACGGCAGAAACGAATATGTTGAAAAGAAACGGACCTAATATAGACCCCTGTGGAACCCCCGAGTCAATACAAAATGGGTCTGATCTAGCTCCACCAGCCACCGCAAAGGCAGTTCGGCCCCTCATGAAGCTGCCCATAATTTTTACAATATGGCCCGGAAAGCCAAAACTTATCATTTTGTAGAGAACCCCATTGATGCATACAGAATCAAAGGCTTTTATCCACATCGATCAGGCAAGCTACAACCAGCTTATTGTTGCGCCAGCTTCTCGTTGTATCGGCTTGGAACACGGGCATAGCATCCACCATGGAGTGAGCTTTTTGAAGCCAACTTGTTTTTCCGGCACAATTCTTGCCCCTGCAGAGAATCGTATGATGCCTTCAAGTATTACCCTTTCAAGCAGCTTGCCGATATTTGAAGGCAGCGAAATTGGACGGGTATCGACTACGTCAGTACTGCCCGTCTTCTTAAGTATTGCGAATATTTTTACACATTCCCATTGCTGAGGGAAGTAGCAAATGTTAACGCAGTTATTCAGATTTTTTGGAATTTTGCTCCAGTGCCAACAAAGTGAGTCCCTCAGGACTGACAAACAGACCATGGCCAGTAGGCGCGTCAGAGGGATTTGAAACAGAGAACCTGGTCAAGCACAATTGCTCATTGTTCCTGTCGAAATTCGTTGTGTTGCTGCTGACTAATGAAGTAACGGAAGACTCCTCACTTGCTTTCCCTCCTTGAAGAACTTTCGCAAAATGTTTTGCGATAGAGTCAGCGAAGGTTTTGTCATCCATGAGCATGGATCCGGGCAGCCTTTGCTGCCAATTATCGTATTGATATGAGGAAACATACAGGGGCTTAGTTTGATACTTCCCAGGGCCTGTTCATATCGCTCGTTAGCAAAAGCCATGGTTCTCCTCGAAATCATTTGGTTTACAGACGTAATCACTAAATGAATACGTTCATACTCCCAGTTAACCATATTTAGATTGCGGTGGTAGATTCTTGCTAGTAGCTTTCTAAGCCGACTATGTCTACGATAAAATTCCAAGATGTCTTCTGGTAAATCTCGATAAAGGTAATTTGTCGAGGATTTCTCAATGGAGATCTTTGAGATGACCGTTTTCAGGGTTGAATTTATACAAGCAACTCCCTCGTCGATTTCAGGAATAGAAAGATTTTTCGATACATCGATCGAAACTCCCTTTGATTTTCCGTCAAGGTCAGCACTTACAGCTGCCCAATCGATTCGCTTGAATGGAATGAAAAGTTGAGGATCTGCAACCTCAAGTTTCACACCCTTTTTCACTCTTAAGGTCAGCTCAACCAAAAGATGGTCAGACTCACCGTCAAGAACTCCACACTCGAAATTCTTCCAACTGTGGGAGAGGTTTACCAGATTGGCAGACACAATGAAGGAATCAATAATAGACGAGCTTCAGTATGAAATCGATACTGAATTGAATCCGGTTACAAATAGCTGTTCCATAGCCATTAGATGCGATACTTCCCCATGAGGGATGCTTCGCATTAAAATCACCTCCCATGGCATAGAAATCGAATTTTTTGCACAGAGTAAGCACTGTTTCCAAGTCGTCAATGAGTTCCCTCACCGAGTATCCATGTCAAACATAGATCCCCACGAATGCATAGATGCACCATCCCAGCATGGAGCTTGTTATTTTTGCTTCAAAACATTTCAGAGTTGGAAGGCAGTGAGCAAGTCACACCCGAAAAATTGTTCGCAGTCAGTGCTCAAAACCGTATTTCGGTCATTGCGCGACTGCTGGGGTTGGTGCATTTGTTGCCGTATAGGCTCAGGTGCAGGCTGCTTCTTTGCACCTTGCAAAAGGCTAGAGTATGAGACCCCTTCAAGTACAGTATTTTGTATAGAGCCGGTGATGAAATCCCTCCTTTCCTCTTTTTTCTTTTGGAGGTTCTTCCTCCTCTCTTCATCTTTTGCTTTAGGACAACTCTGAAACTCGCAGGGTGCCCCTTAGCATTGCAGTTGGCACAGAAGATCTCGTCTTTTTTCGTGTCCTTCGAGTTCGGACATTCAATGGACTTATACTGCTTGTCGCATTTTACGCATCTAACTTCAAGTCCGCAGTTGGAAGCAACGTGGCCAAATCTTTGGCAGTTGACTGCAGACGCTCCCATTGTATCTTCTGGAACAATAGGAACTTTATGTCCATTGCTTTCTTCACTTCAAAGTCCGGTTTGAACTGGACTAAGAAGGATGAAAGCATCCTTTTTTCCCTCCTAGAAGTTATAATGAAGAACCTTTTTACTGAAAGGATATCTTCCCCGAGATGTTCCTTCAGCTCGTTCTCGCCGTATGAGCTGTGCATGCCTTTGAGAAGAAGAGTCAATTTTCTCTCTCCTGGAAAGGTGTAGGTGTAGCAAGCCACCTTCGCACACCTCAAAAAATTAAAAAAGCTGGTATGATCCTCAGCCGTTTTAGGGTGAAGCGGAGTTCGTGAAGAGCTGTTCTCCGTCAGGTTGAACTCTGACTCCTTTTCAGAGTTTCGTGCGCATGCCGTTTTGACGCTATCCCTGAAAGTCTTCAGGTCAAGCCTATAGCACACTATAGGAGGCACCCCCTCTTTTTTGGTAGTAGCCACGCTTGGTTGCTGGGGCTTTGATTTTCCTTTATTTCCCCAAAGCCCGGCCTTCCAGCGGGCTTAGGTATGGGCCCCGAGAGACTAGAGGAGCTATTTTCGCCACCTTTTTGGGCTGGGGAAAATTCCGCTTGCTCATTTCAAGAGTCTTCGGTATCTTTGAAGTAGGTTCCTGCGTTGGAGATCCTATAGGCCTCTTTCTGGCTGGCGACTTTACGATAGCCTCCGCCTCGTTAACACTGTCCGTGGAACTTCCCCCCTCGTCCATCTCCATGTCACTGGAGACTTCCGGCACTTGCAGTTGCATAAATAAACTCCTTTATGTCCCCCCGAATTTCTCGCAGAAACGCTGCACGTTTTTTCTCGCTTTCCGCCTGAAGCTAGATTTAGCGGTGGAGAGCTCCCCATATTCATTACTTTCCCCCCATACCCACAGATTCCAAGGCAGAACTTGGAATAATGTCGCGGGAAAATGAAAGAAAGTAAATACTGAAACCATTATTGTCTAGTAATTGAAAGGCTTAAAAGCAAAATAATTATATTATAAACAAGAATAATAACACTTGAAAAAGCCTTAATAATATCCTTTTCTTTGTTTGCGTTTTATTTTCAATTTCTCCAATTCCAATTCAACTCCTTTTCTCCACTTCTGTCACTCCATTTGTCCTTCAACTCGTGCTCGCATTATGCGCCACGGCCAGGCGCTTTTACTCCTTTTTTCCTTCCACAATTTCCAAACAAATTTTTCCTCCGAAATCCCGCAATTCCTGAAAATTCCAATTTCTTCCAAATTTCAATATTCATCAAAATACTTCGAAAAATCCTCCGAAAATCTTTTGCTGCTCGATCTGTGCTGCCTCGACAACTGCTTGACTCGAACCGCGGTTCGTTTACTTGCGTCTTTTTGTGTTATTAAGGTTGTTGAGCCGCATGTTTTCAGTTTCTGTGATTTTTTATTGATGATGGCTTCGATGGTGTTTGACGCATATCTGTTTAAACTGGCTGTATTGATAATATATTCTTTTTCCCGATTGAACCACTCAGTGCTGAGTGGCGTATGGTAAGCGGCCACTTTATGTACATAACTGTGGAACGAGTCGCTTGTTATGGTGCGTTAAGTACTGCATGGTTTTTGGTAGATGTCAAACTCAATTTTCCCCCTAATTATTTTCAAGTCTAGGAATGGAATCCCCTTTTTCTTCTATTTCCATTGTAAATTTAATTTTTGGGTGGATGTTATTTATTTTTTGGATAGTGTTCTCGAATTCTTCGTTGGGCAAAATGGCCAGTATGTCATCTACGTAGCGTACCCAAAATCTTGGGGCATCAGACCTTTTCAGGGTATTGTAAAATCATTATACAATACCCTACTAAAATCGCGTCCTGTCTATCCGTCCGTCCGTCCGTGTGTCACACCATTTTTTCTCGCAAACTACATAAGCTAGAAACATAAGATTTTGTTAGTAGGTGTAAAGTGATGCCCTCTTCAAAGTTTCATCACAAAAAAATTTTTATGAGATGTTCAAAGGGGTCTCCCCATATAAGGGAGTGGCCCGCGAAAAAAAAATGTTTCATCGCATGTAGCCAATATGGGTCTTACTGAGAACTTTTCAAAACAGTTCTTAAAATGACGAATTTTGCTTTGAAGGGTGCAGGGGAACGGGAAACACCTTTCACCCGAATCTGAAAAAAATCACAGAGATGAGACTTAATGAGTAACGGGCAACAAATACCTTAGAAGTCAAAATTCTATCAACTTTGTTAATAATAGTACATTTTATAAATTTTACGTTTTTGCCTACAAAATCAAAATGGGGACCTTAAATTTTCCAAAAACAAAAAACAAAAAAATTTAAGTTTTTTGAAAGCAATTGTATGTGTTTTGAAAATTTCACAATAATCGAACAATAAATAGCTAAGTTATAGCCGATTGAATATTTAACAGCTACAACAACATTATAGCGTATTACTAGGGAGATACACGTTTGCAACGGACCTAGAAATATCAAATATGTAGGAATTTTGATAAAAATTTTAGAAATGGTTAGTAATATTGATGTGTTATCAAGACTAATTAAACGACGGGGTCAAAATACTTGAAACAAAATGGCGGCGAATATAAAAATATAATAACCATAATAATTCTTCGAACTCAGTTTATGGAATCTGTATATAAGTCAAGTTTTGATATGCAGAATATATTGTTTGATTTACTAATTGTTTTACAAGACCCTTCTGGCAGGAGCACTCTCCTGCTACTTCAACTTGTTTATTCAAGGATGCCGTCTTTGTTTGCCATAAATACTTCACTGATGAGAGGGGAGTGTGGGTTGCCCATTGCTGTACCTGTTGTGGCTTTATAATATTTTTGCCTGAACGTAAAGTAGTTTTCGTTCATACGAGGGTCATTCAACAAGTACTTAGCCTCACCGCCCGATGGCGCTGCTATTGCAAAAGAGTTTTACCATCGTGCAGTACATTCAACAAAACTAATGAAGGGAATTGACTGAGACTTTGACAGTAGGCTACTAAAAGAATGTACTGCACGATGGTAAAACTCTTTTGTAATAGCAGCGCCATCGGGGGTGAGGCTAAGTACTTGTTGAATTACCCTCGTACATACTTAGATTTGCTAGTTTGACGTAGCACTTCACTTTACTTTTCCACTCATTCGTGTTTTCGATATTTAGCAGCCATTCTTCTAGTAGGTATAACGCTTCCTTGACTGGTACACTGTGGAAAAGAGACTTGACGTGCAATGATGCAATGATTTCATCCGGCTTCAAATTGTTGATTGCATTTAATTTTTCGGTTAAGCTTTTTGAGTTGTTGATCGTTGTGCTGCTCATCGGGGTTTTAAGTCCTTGTATTTGGCTCGTTAGTCATTTGGCTATATTATACGATTAGTAGGGGCGTTGGAATCTGCTATTATTTCCCGTATCTCCTCATGTTGGTTTTTGGTAGGTTGCGGATGCGAGGAAGAGATGGGTTAGGCATTTTTAAGTTCTTGGTTTCTATAGCTATTTTGCATTCTTTGAGAATTTTTTCAACTCTTTTCATGGATTCCGTCAAAGGATACTTTCGATGTTCAATGTAATTGTCTTGTGCCAAATGGTTAACTACGTCGTGTTTGGTTTTGTTGATTATTACAATTGTGTTGCTCTTATCTGCTGTTGTGTAATATACAGGTTTTTCTTTAAGTTGTTTTAAAATTCTATGCTCATTGAATGCATTGGTTTTATTATCTGTTACGAATATATTTGATCGATATTTCCTGATCTGGTGTTTTATTTCGTTGTTTAGGTATTTCATACCGGACTCAATGTCTACTATAATGTTTCCTAAGGGGGATCATCCTGTTATATCATAGTTTAATCCTTTGCTGAGTACATTTAGCTCTTCTTCAGATTTGTTTATCACATAGTTGGAGATGAATTGTGGTTTTAATGGATTTTCCGTGGGTTGGAAGTTTAAATGCTCAAGGTTGTATAGTTTCAGTCAATAATTTTGTTTATTTAATATTCGCAGGCCAATTCTCCTTTTTCTTCAAAAGCCGTCGGGCCTTGCTTTGTTGAGTAAAAGCCGTCCGGCCTTACTTTGTTGTTTGAGTAGACGCGTTTCGACTACTACGAGTCATTTTCAGTGTATAGCTTCTTCCCTTCCCCTTGCTAATCAGCACGAGCCTCGCCACCTTCCATCGTACTGGGAAAACCCCGTCCCGTAGGAAAGCGTTGAATGTTCTGAGCACCAAGTCTCGGGACAATTTTGATATACAAGCTGCAACACCTCACCTAGAACACCATCTGGACCTAGAGCCTCTTTCAGTTTCGGCAGCGTGAAGAGTGAACACTCGACCGCTGTTTCGCCATGGACGGCGTCAACACGGACAGGATGGGCAGGGAAGAGTACCCACACTATCTCGCCTATGTTTTTCACATCATATATGCAAGGTTTTCGTCGGGCGCCATGCAACTAGCTTGTAGCCAAGGCCCCACGGCTCCTTGTTCATATTTACCACTAGATCTTGCCAGCAGCGAGCCTTGCTGTTGTTAATCAATTTGCGAAGGCATTTCCTGGCCGACTTATATACTGCTACCCGTTTGCTTGCCTCGTCACGGTTCCACGCTCGCTTAGTCTCACGTTGAAGCTTGTGAAACTCCCTTCGCTTCCGCGATTTCAGTTGACCATCAGTACACTGAGGGCTTGCCGTGCCGGGGCATGGAAGCGTTGCAAGCAGTCGTAATGATGCTCATAGTTGAGTTTACCACCTCTTGAGCTGCCAGTTCTTCCGTCCCCTGCGAATCTCCCTGCAGTAGAGTACCTGCTGTGAGTACCTCGATGAACCTCTCGACGGCCTTCCTTCCGATGTTCCGTCAAATTGTAGCAGGCCGATAGCACGGGCATCAGAAGACAACATCACTGTTCTCAAGCAGCATGCATTGATAATCACTGGCTAATGCTCTCTAATTGTGTATCCTCCGTACTAAAGACTCCGAGGCGACTGTCACGTCCGCTACGGTTCCTTCACAGCCAATGCAGCGGAAAATCGGCGTATTTCCGGTGTTTAGTACGGCAAGCGCCGTCCTGACCGCGATTTTTAGGATTCGTTGTCCCCGCGGATCTGTTTGAGGCATGCCCCATTCGATTGACTTAGCGTTGTGGTGTCCCCTAACCAGCACGTTAGCGCCCTCCAAAGCATTAAGCTTGGCTTGGAAAGATGATATCGATACGTTCGGTGTTAGGTATGCACACACTAAAGAAGGTGGTACCTGAGCACCGAACCCTCATGAAACCATCCCGCCGTCCACAGATCTCCGCCTGGAAATCACTGTTTCAAATCCAGATGGTGGCAGTACAAGTTTCATCAGGACACCATGATGCCGATTTTTTATTATGGTGTTGCTCACTCAGCAGCAAAACGCCGCTTTCATGTCCCTCGCAAACTGGCAAGCAGGTTTTGGGCGATTGAACTGCGGTGAAGGTTAGCTGGAGGATGCGGGTCATCTTAGTTCTGATTTTGCCTTGGCTAGGGCTTCCTGGAAAACCCGGCATTTTCCAGATTCCAAGATGTGTCCAAAGTTAGGTCTTGGATCAGCATCCTTGCAAAGAATATAGTGTGTCTCTTTCGTACACTCTTTTCTTTTATGTCCCATTTCACCGCATTTGTTACATAGGGAACTCCTATCGTGTCCTTTGCATACTTGTGCGGTGTGAACATAACCATTTGAACCATTGAAGAGGCGCTACTCTTCGCTGTATCCTGCAGACAACCCACCCTATTTGTAATTTGCCCTTGTTCAGAAATTGTTCGGCGTCCTTTTCGGTTAAGTCAATTATGGCCATGCGTTGTCCCCTATGGTTTTCTGGTGCCAGCCTTGCTTTGATTCTGCCCACGCTGGGGAACTCCGTTTGTATGGCCTCTTCTACCTCGGCCAGATTTGTGACGCATTCAATGTCTCGTATTTCGATCGTTGCCATCGGCTCGAGTGAGGCTATAGTTGCACTTTTGTCGAGGACTTTCTTTACAGCGTCGCGAATCCTCCCTTCCCCTTTGGCCTTTGCTGATACCCCACAGCATCCCCGCGTAGGATCGACCATCTTGCCCGGGTCTTCGTTGGGGCTTCTTTCTCTCCTGTTTCGCATCACGTCTATTTTCCTGTTGAGCGTTCGTGCAAACTTTATTTTCTGGCACTTTTTGAAGGAGTTTCTTTGCGGCTTTCTTCGCTCCTTGTGGCAGCACTATCTGGAACCCCGGTCCTGTGGTCCACGCGCATCAAGTGCGTCTTCCTTCCTTCTTGTATCCCGATCTCCTTCGATTGGGCTAGACGCCATTCTTTTATTGATGTTTAATGGTGGGGCTACTTGCACGTGCCCTTTAGATTTAGCGCCCAGCGCTTCTGTAGCCTTCTGCGCTTCTTTAACCTTTTGGTCCTCTTCGGCCTTTAACCAGCTCCTCCGATGATGCCCTACGCGGTCTAGGAGCTCCTCTAGTTCAAGGAGCCCAATCTTTACTACTTTGTTTATTTTTGATGAGTCTCATGCAGATTGTATTTTATTTAGAACATCTCCCGCCTTTCTCAATAGCCTTTCTTCTTCATGTCGATCAGCGGCAATTGTAATTTGCGACCATTAACCTTGAGAGAGGTTATCGGGTTCCGTTTCCGAAAAAATTACTTCCGCCAATTTTTTGGACGTTGGCGATGAAATCACAGAATGTCACTTTATTTGTTTGGTCACTCCTGGTGTTTCCTGCCGTAATCGCATGGTGGACTGCAGGATGGGTCTTTATTATTTCGGGATTTACGCTTCCGTCGCTTTGGTAGCGACCGCAGCAGTGGCCATCGAATTCTCAAATTTCTTTATATTTTCCTCCAACGCTCGAACACCGAACCCGTCCTGAAGAGTTTCCCGGTTTTCCTCTTTAGGACGCTCTGGCGTTCGCATCATTTCTTTGCTGCGCCCGAACGCCGCAGGAATCTCAGTCTAGACCAGACTGTCTGTTAATCTCCGTTTTTCGTCTATCTTCAAGGTCATTGTATTCAGCGTCGTTTTTGTCATCTTTAGCACCGCTCCCGATGTGCTGTAAAACATCGTGGCTGCAGCCGCTGGTTGCGTCGTCGCCGTTGTTATTTTTGCATTCTTTTTTTGGGGTTTTTTCATCTTTTTTATGTTTTTTGGTTGCTCCAGTTCTGTTGAGTCTCCTCTCGGAGCCACTATCACCGTTCGTGTGTAGTCGTTTTTTGATCCCATGGTTATCTTTGCTGAGCTGGGAGGCCATGCAAGGGTTGGCACAAGCCCCTATGGGGAAAAATGCTCGGAGCCAGACCAGCGCTATTCGGGAGCCCATCTCAACCGAATCTACACCACCAACCGAATTATGCGAACTTCGAACGTACTCCGAGGCCTGCCAATGTTTTACCGGGACGGAGACGGTATGATAGTTGAATTGGAGCCGTTCAAACATGAGTGTACCCTCGGCTCTACGATGCAAAGCAACTTGGTTCAAACCAGTTTTCCATTATGAGGTTATTAACCCAGGGCTTTCGAACAATGTGCTCAATAAATAAGCTTTATCATTTTGTCGCTTAAAAGGAAAAGAAAAGATGAAGGATCAATCTGTAATTCTAACGAGAGGAGAGAATGAAAATGATCATCGATTCATTTTGATCTTGTTAGTACCGGGACTAATATAACCATAAAACAATTCCTCAAAAGTTTGATTGTTTTTTTATCAGTTCCATCGGCTTTAATTTGATTTGTTTCTAAATTATTAGAAACGAAGCGTACTCCCTTTGATTTTGCTGAGAGGGGATCTGAATTAGTTTCGGGGTGAACGTGTAACCCTTGACGTGCTCGTAAAAGTTTCGCGCAGTTTTGTTTCTTCTAGCACCGTATTCCCTTTCGGACCTTCGCTTAGAGATAATTAGATTATCTCATCGGCCTTTCAAGAGGGCGATATGGTCAGAACCCAGCTGCGATACGTTCTGGTGTTTTGAAGCAGTATTTCATAATTCAATGTGATTATATAATCCATTCGAAGAATCACTCGAAATAAATCTCGTTGGCACCAACGGGATTTGAACCAGGGACCTTCAACTTACGGGGTGTGCACTTTAACTACTACACCGCGCGGACTATTCTTATGTGCAGTTGTATATCCATAATACAATGGAAAAAACGGATAACCAGATCTTCGTTGAAGGTCAGTCAGTATTCTGTTTGTTATTCAAACTAACTCACCTGCAATAAATTTGTGACTTCGTTCAGAAGTAGGGAAGCGGATCGAGCGGGGTTGTAAATTCTATGTCAAGTAGTCGTGCTTCAGTTCACGAATCAAAATATTAACCACACTGAGAATCTTTTCTGCACTAATTACCATCTTAATGCTTTGTTTGATCTAAATCGTAGCATAGAGACAATTATTTCAACCAAGTAGAAAAAAGCTCATTGTTTTACCGTCTATTCAACTAAGTGGAGCGTGTGGAACCTCTGAGATGGTAAATTTTACTTTTCTATACCCAAAAAGCAGGTATTATTACCACAACTGGGTATTATCGTGATAACCGGCTCACCAAAATACATACGTGGTGACGCAGCCAAAATTTTCGATTACAGTGCAATTGCGAATTCAGGTGCTTAAGTGTATGTGCCCATACACAAAGTAACGTTATGTTTTGATACAACACAATAAAAGAGTACGCGGATACGAGCGCATTCCCCTAATACATGCAAAGTACTTGTTGAATGCTTTACAGCTGCTTGGGCATGAATAGATGGATACACAAAGCTACGAAGAAAAAGTACCCGGGTTTGTTCCGAAGCATGTAGTGTGCCCATAGACATATACTTACGTGAGATGGTTTTGTTGTGGCAGGTTCGGTAAATGTTATGCCATGAATAACGGCATCAAGGCCTTTTATTATAGAGGTGCTGGAATCGATAGAGCAAAAACAGTAGTTGACATTTCCAGCTTACATTGCCAATAATAGAGTTGCAGTAGTCTCTTGTTACTATGCTGACTGCAGAAGAGGCGAAATGAAAAGGCCTATAGCAACCACCAACACATTACCTTCCCGTGTACTGAAAAAGCTTCTCTTTGGTGATCGAATTACGCTGCACTGCTTCGCTAGCGATAATAAAGCGTACAATGGAAACAGCTGGAATTATGCCTAACAATCTCGAGCTTGCACTGTGTAGTATATTAATATATGCTAAGAAAACTGGATTCGAAAATATTTATGGTGTGTCATCTGCACTGTACCATCCAAGGTCACTCACTCTTAATAGGTAAATCACTAAAACTTTCACTATTGAGACAGATTATGCCTTTCGGGACGACCGAGCATTTAACAGCCGCTGGGTGAAAAGTAACATCCAAGTGTGAAAGTTACTTTAAATAAGCAAGTTTACATGCGGAGCCCCCCCAAAATAGTTCGATTATTAGAGTAATGTTATGTTAAGAAATAAAGAAACATTTTACAAAAACAAATGAAATGAAAACAATGAAGGTACTGTATCAAATCCATGCAGAGCCCAATCGTGTCTCGCTTACCATTCGGAATATAGCCATCAGCAAATGTGATGGTTCATTAAACATACTAGTATGCTATCCCCATAAAATTTGAACTTTTTATACCATAGAGCAAGCTAACGAACATCTAATATAAGAAAACAATAGTCAGCAAAATGTGTTGAAACTAGCCGTAATTCAGTGCTTTGGTGTTGCGGCACGTAAATGTCGGAAATACAGTTCTAATCGTTAAATAATATGTTCCCATGATTACAAAGAATTCATCTCTAACAGATCCGTTAACCTGTCCCTTGTCCCTTGTTTCCAGAACATTTACGAGTAACAACTACGATTGCTACAGGGGAAAGAATTAGTGATGCGCATATCACTCTAAACAGTGATTAAATAGGGCAGGAGTCTTTGGGAATAATCTTTATTAGAAAAATTTGAGAGTTTTTAAGATCAAGATAGATATTGTAAATTTAAAAATTTCTGCCATTTAGATTGCTTATTCACGCGTTGGTCAAAGTTCAATATGTTAGACTGAAGCTAGCGAGCCAACTATTTTAGTAAATTTCTCATGGTTCGTTAAATGGTTACAGTGGCAATTAATTGAAGCTATTTTAATGTCAATGTCACAATGCCTCAAATCCAACCCAAAACATTCAGGAATGATAATTACTCCCCAATCTTTTTTTATTTTGGAAATGTGAAAGAGAGTTAAAAAGCCTTCGAAAGCGCGAACAAAACGACGAGTATGCTAGCTTCATCTTACAATCTAACTTTTTACTGTCTAAATTAAGAAAATTTAGTGCTTCCGACGAGTTTCTAGTGAAATTGAAGGCAAAAGAGCTAGAAGCGTGAGTTCACACCTCTCCTCAACCGACTTTTAGTTTGATAAAAGTGGTTGGGAAAGCTGAAAAAAGTCTGTTGATTGGAATGACTTTACGAATTTTAAAAACGATAATACAAAACCGAATCTGCTCATCTGGCAAAGATATGTCAATTCTTATGTATGTATTTTAAATTTTTTTCAATTCTGTTGCAAATTTAATTCTTAAAATTCAATTATAATTGGATTTTGATGCAAACATGCACACAAACATACGTTATATACGTTATATATATACGTTATATACGTTATATATATACATATATATATATATATATATATATATATATATATATATATATATATATACATATATATATATATATATATATATATATATATATATATATATATATATATATATATATATATATATATATATATATATATATATATATATATATATATATTGTCGCGTGTTATGTTTCGCGGCCAATAATTTTAATGTTCCGGGAAAGTGAAAACGCAATGTCTTTAAAATTGAATTAAACAGAGTTTATTTAGTTACTTAAAACTGCACAATCAATTATTTTACTATTTCACAATTTTAATTAAAATCTAACTTTCACTTGTTAATTAATTCCTCTTACAACTGTCTTGTTAAAATCACTTCGCACTCAAACAATCAATCGCCTTTACTTCGCGTTCCACTATATCGCAGTTTTCTGCCGAGGTTGTATAGAATGATTCCCCCCATTCATTCAGCTCGCCTTTAGATAGGGTCTCCAGCCGTTCAATGCATTTCTCGTATATTGGCGAATGTTCTGCCGAGAGGTATTCGAGCAGCTTAATGAATGGAGCCGTGACTCACTTTCAAATGTTGATCATGCTTGGTGGGTTCTCGTGGTTTCGAGTAAATTCATTTTGTTGATGTTCTGAATGGTTGTGAAAACAACTGCGACAGTAGCTCGCAGAATTATTTGTACATGTAACACTGCCCCCACCTCAGTTCTTTTCGCCCCGAAAAGATGTGTCGCCAGTTGTAGTCAATTCTCCCTGGATGTAATATGGGGCAAGACGGTCCAGGTGCACGATTTTCATTTTGGCTCTTGGCTTATGATGTTCCTGTATTCGGTATACGACGTCGTTGATTCGCTTTGCAACTCGGTATGGTCCCTCCCAATTATGTTGCAACTTTGGAGACCTACCCGTTTGCCGTTGCGGGTTATATAGCCACACCAAGTCATCTTGCTGGAAGCCAGTAGAATTTGCCTTTAGATCATACCTGGTCTTCATGCGGTCAGTATCCGATTCGAGGTGTTTTCGCACTGTCCGATGTATCTGGTTCAACCGTTGCCTTAGCTCACTTGCGTACTCCGAGATGGTTTGAGGTTTATCGGGAGGTGTTCCGAACTTTATATCGGCTTGCAGACGAAAAGTCTTTCCAAAAATGACTTTGGCTGGGGCTTGGCCCGTCGATGCATGTTCGGCAGCTCTGTACGCCATCAAAAAGAGTGGGATGTGTCGGTTCCAGTCCCTTTGGTTCTCGTCAACCATCTTGGCCAGGTGTTTATTGAGAGTGCAGTTGAAACGTTCGACCATTCCATCGGATTGGGGATGCAGCGGTGTTGTCCTCGTTTTCCATATTCCCAGCAGCTCGCACATTTCGCTAAAAACGTGATTCGAAGTTTCGACCTTGATCTGAATGTAGTTCACAAGGTACGCCGTACCTACTGACCCAATTTAACACTTGCTGTTCGGCTACAGTAGTTGCTTCCTGGTTGGGAATGGGGTAGACCTCGGGCCACTTGCTGAAATAACCGGCTACAACCAGCGTGTTTGGATTTCCCCACTCGGATTCAGGAAAGGGTTCTGCGATGTCAACAGCAATCCTTTCAAACGGTACCCCTACGTTAAAGGTTTGCATTTGTCCTCTCAGTCGTCGCTTTGGACCTTTGACGGAAGCGCAAATTGTGCATCTGCGACACCAGTCCTCTACGTCTTCTCGAGCGTGGAGCCAGTAGAACCTTTCCCGCAATTTCGCTAAAGTCTTGTTAACACCAAGGTGGCCTCCCGAGGATCCTTCATGCATTTCCTTAACCACATCGTGGATTCGGCTTTTGGGTAGTATAGTTTGCATTCTATAGGAGCTGCCACCCACCGTTTCCCATTTCCGCTTGAGTATGCCACCCTCCACCTGAAGGGAGTTCCATTTTGCCCAATAGCTTTTCAGGGTTGCGCCATGCATTGGAACGTCTTTCCACTCAGGTCGCCCAGTCGTCTCCTTCCATACAAGCAATGGTCCGATGTCTTCATCGGCTAGCTGGGCATTTCGAATCTCCTCCGATGATCAACCTTCATGGAATTCAGCCGTTATCAATCGCAGATCAACGGGCGGTTCCTTTTCCTCAATCCATCGGCAATGCTTACAATTAGCTGGACATCGACGACGAGATAGGGCGTCAGCATTTCCATGAACTACGCCCTTCCGATGAACAATTTCGTAATCGTATGACTGCAATCTTTTGATCCATCTCGCAACTTGTCCCTCGGGATTTTTGAAGTTAAGCAGCCGTCTCAGCGATGCATGGTCCGTTCCAAGAACAAATTTCTGGCCATATAGGTACTTGTGGAACTGCTTGGTGGCCTCTATTATAGCCAATAGCTCCTTCCTGGTTACGCAGTAGTTCCTCTCACTTTTTGAGAGAACTCGACTGTAATACGAGAGGACTCTTTCTTCGCCATCGATCTGCTGGGAGAGTACAGCTCCAATATCGCCGTTGCTCGCATCGGTGTCCACTACAAACAGTTTTCCGGGTTTCGGATAAGCCAGCACGGGTGATTCACACAGCTTCTCCTTCAAGGCCTCAAAGACTACCTGGCATTGTTCATTCCAGACATACGGACGATTTTTCTCGGTTAGCTGATGAAGACACTTCGCTATTTTGGCAAAGTATTTGACGAATCTTCGATAGTAGGTCGCCAGACCCAGAAAACTTCGTAGTTGGCGCTTGTTGTTTGGTGTTGGCCAGCTTTTCACGGCTTCAATTTACTCAGGGTCTGCTTTGACCCCTTCTGCTGATACGCCGTGTCCCAGGTATTTTACTTCAGCTGCGAAAAGGGTACACTTGTTGGGGCTAAGTTTGAAATTTGCCAGTCGCAATCGGGAGAAAGCCTCTTCTAAGTTCCGCATATGCTCTTCGAACGTTTTCCCGATGACAATGATGTCATCTAAGTACACCAAGCAGGTTTTCCAGGTTAAGCCACGTAGCACGTACTCAATCAGGCGTTCGAAAGTGGCTGGAGCATTGCAAAGCCCAAATGGCATCACCACAAAATCCCACAATCCGGTTCCAACTGAAAATGCGGTTTCCTCTCGGTCCTTCTTGTCGATTTCTACCTGCCAGTAGCCACTCTTGAGACCGAGTGTAGAAAACCATGTTGCGTCGGCTAAAGTATCCATGGTGTCATCGATGCGTGGGAGCGGGTAACTATCTTTCTTAGTGACGTCGTTAAGCTGCCTATAGTCGACACAAAAACGAGTACTACCATCCTTTTTCTTTACTAGAACTACTGGCGCGGCCCATGGACTGACAGAAGGTTCAATAACGCCTTGTTTTTCCATGTCCGAGATCAGTGCGCACACTTCTCCTTGTTTGGCTATAGGAAGACGTCTCGGTGCTTGTCGAATTGGCTTGGCTCCCTGTGTATCTATGACGTGAGTTACCAGACTCGTTCGGTCTTGTTCATCCGGGCTTGTTGAGAAGATGTCACTGTACTTGGTGACCAGATCAGAGGCTCGCTCGAATAGCTGCACTGGCAATTGGACCTGCTTCAATATTGCAGACGTGGATTCCCGGGCTTTATCTGCGTCTTGCCTCCTTTTCCAATGATGTTCGTGAGTGGCTTCCAAGGAGGTGATGGTGGAAATAGGCTGGCAGCTGCCGATGACTTCTCCCGCTTTGATGCCCTTGGTTGAGTCTGCGGTGTTAAGGACTCTAACCGGGACGTATCCGTTCCTTATAGATCTTACAAGGCTTCGTCCTACAATCAATTTGCGCAATGCGGACGTATTCGTTGGCTCTATCAGATAAGATCGCTGGTCTCCAGAATCACCATCAAGCTAAGCCCATACAATGCTTTCAGAAGAATTCGGTACATCAGTGTCGGCACATACTACTACATTCATCTTGGGAACTTGGACGCTAGGATCCTCCATCAGTACTTCGGCATTCTGCCATTTCAATACCCGTTTACCCAAGTCCAACGTGATTCCATGTGGTCGCAGAAAATCCATTCCGAGAATGCAGTCATCCATAATGTTCGCGACCAGAAAATTATGTCGGAACGCAAGGTCTCCCAACTGTATCTGGAGGTTAATCTCTCCATGGACAGGTGCAGTTTCTCCCGTCGCTGTCCGTAGTGAGAAAATTCTGCCCTTGTGAAGTTGTTGCCTCACATGGTCTGGTCGGATAATCGATCGGGTTGCACCAGTGTCGATTGTTATAGTGCAATGTTCTCCGTCAACTTGACCCGGAAGGCATAAGTCCGCTTCTCTACGATGTAGTCTTGACACGGTGATGGTGGTGCTGGGGACGCCGATCCTCCTAGCCAACCTCTGCCCCACGAAGTTGGCTCTTACATGTTTTCCGACCCCTCTGTTTGAAGGGCTTCCATTTTGGGCTCCTGACTCGGTCTGGATCTCTTCCTAGCTGCACACCCTGGACAATAACTCGGTTTTATTTGCTTTTTGCAGTCTCTTTGCAGGTGCCCCTTCTCTCCGCAATTCCAGCATCTAGGCGCACCGTTTACATGCGGGTCTCGCTCAATTTTGACGCGCTCACACCTGCACTGGTCTGTCACTCCTTCACGAACCCGGGCAGTGGTACGAGTCACATTTTTCGCTGCCTCAAAGTTCCGACTATAAGCCAATGCGTCCTTAACTGTTTCCTTTTGAGCTAAACGCACGGCTTGTTGCAATTCCGGGTCCATTAATGGGCTGATGATTGCTTCTGCCGCTGCGTCATCTCGATGTTCTGGGTCATACGCTGGGTAAGCCAAAAGTGCCAGTCGCTCAATGTCTTGTGCTAGCTGCTGTAAAGTTTCGCCAGACTTCTGCAACCGATGCCGTAGCTGTGACCGATAAATCCGCTTTAGATGATCGGCTCCGTAACGCATGTCGAATGCATTCATTATAGCAGCCGGGTTTTATTGCAACTCAATGGGGATCGTCTGCAAAAGCTCGGCAGCTGGGCCTCTTAGAGCAAGAATTAGTGCAGTTGCTCGTTCCTGCTCATTCCAGTGATTTGCCCGTGCGGCGGCTTCAAACTGAGTTTTGTAAATACTCCAGACCGTTTGCGCATCGAATATTGGTGCTTGCACATTTCTGGATGTGCTTTGCACTGCGGTTGTAAGCGGGGCTGGTGAGGTGGTTACTACTGCCTTTGCTGCTTCCAAGTCCTTTTTCACTTTTTCCATCTCATGGTTGAATCTCTCCTCGACCTGACTGATCTCATGGTTGATTCTCTCCTCGACCTGGTATACCTTTTCCTCGACGCATTTAATTTGGTTGTTGAGACTACTGAGCTCTGCTTTTATTTCGGTAGACTGTTTTACCAAATGTGCCTTCAAATAAGTTGACTGTTTCTCCAGCTTCTGTGTGATGTCTGCCTTGATTTCGAACGCTTGTTGGTCTAGCTTCTGGTCTAGCTTCGCAGTTAAATTGGACGACTGTTCATTGAGCTGCGCCGATTGTTCATTTAGCTCCGCTGATTGTTTATCTAGCTTCGCAGTTAGACTGGATGACATCAGCATTAACATTTGCATTAGTGCAGTTTCTGGCTCCTTTGATTTTAGTGTTTCTACTTCTCCACCTTCTGCGCCTTTTTCCGCATCTGTGAGCTCACCCGAATCCACATTCCCGCCTTCCGACTCGATCGCGTCACGCAAGCGTGCAATCAGTATGGCCGTTGTACCTTGTGTGGCCAGATTTCGTTGTTCCAACTCCTCTTTGAGTTCCGATATGCTTAATTGATTTTTTTTCAGATGTAAGTTTCCTGGAATTTTTATTGTTTCGGCTATTTTTCCACCAGTTTCCACGTTAATTTACACTATTGTGCACTTCGAAAATGTTTAATCGTTTTCACTTCCAAAATTTTCTTTCTCACTTCTTGGCACCACTGTCGCGTGTTATGGTTCGCGGCCAATAATTTTAATGTTCCGGGAAAATGAAAACGCAATATCTTTTAAATTGAATTAAACAGAGTTTATTTAGTTACTTAAAAATGCACAATCACTTATTTTACTATTTCACAATTTTAATTAAAATCTAACTTTAACTTGTTAATTAATTCCTCTTACATCTGTCTTCTTAAAATCACTTCGCACTCAAACAATCAATCGCCTTTACTTCGCGTTCCACTATATCGCAGTTTTCTGCCGCGGTTGTATAGAATGATTCCCCCCATTCATTCAGCTCGCCTTTAGATAGGGTCTCCAGCCGTTCAATGCATTTCTCGTATATTGGCGAATGTTCTGCCGAGAGGTATTCGAGCAGCTTAATGAATGGAGCCGTGACTCACTTTCAAATGTTGATCATGCTTGGTGGGTTCTCGTGGTTTCGAGTAAATTCATTTTGTTGATGTTCTTAATGGTTGTGAAAACAATTGCGACAGTAGATCGCAGAATTATTTGTACATGTAACAATATATATATATCAATATGTATATATATATATAGTTTAAAAGCATTGAGCCTTTTTTGTAATTTTTCGATTGAATATTCCTTTTATTTAAAATTGATTTTATTTCAGTACATATTGTCCATTATTATCTATTATCTTTTGCCATTTTTTGGGTAGAGCCAGTATTCTATCTGTGTAGAACTTCGGCGAAAAACTTGAGCAAGTGATTTTTACAGTCCCTTTTTGAAGCGAATTTCTTGTCTTTAAGGAAGTTTTTCAGAGACCGAAACAAATGGTAGTCTGATAGTGCAAGGTCTGGACTATACGGTGGATGCATCAAAACTTCCCAGCCAAGCTCTGTCAATTTTTGCCGGGTCATCAAATAAGTGTGTGGTCTGGCATCGTCATGATGGAAGTTAAAGCCCTTTCCATTGATTAATCTTGGCGGTTTTTTTTTTTTTTGAATTGCTTGTTGCAATCTGGTTAATTGCTCACAGTACAGGGCCGAATTGAGTGTTTGGTCAGGTTCTAGCACCTCATGATAAACAATTCCCTTCCAATCCCACCATACACACAGCATCACCTTATTAAGTGTCAATCCTGGCTTTGAAGTCGTTTGTGATGGTTCACCTGTTTTTGACCATGATCTTTTTCGAACGCCATTCTCGTATCTTACCCATTTTTCATCGCCCGTAATGATTTGCTTCAAAAATGGCTCGATTTCGTTGCGTTTTATTAGCACTTGTTGCAACCACGGAAGTCATCGCAGTTGCAGACATTAAGTTTTAGCAGAGGGGTGTGAAACCCGGGGTGGCATGTGGAGGCCGGCTAGCGCTCTGTCGTGTCGTGGGAGTTTCGGGACACCCTCTGCTCGTGCTGAGCCACCTTACATATAAAACACTAACACGGAGGGAAAGGGACGGGAAAGGGGGAGGTCATTTTAAGAAATGAAAATCTAATATTTTTAGTGATTCATGGCCGTTTTTTCATTGACAAATTTTAATCGCGCTTTAACAATATCACTTCAATTATTAAAAATAATGAGTAATGAACACACATTAAATTTTATGAATTAATTCAAACTACTCTTTGGTGAAATTAGTTCAAAGTAATTTAGCACGACCACAAATCACACTATTCTTTTTTTCACTTCATTGGTTTAAAAATCAATTTTCATTATCTTTCGCTTATTCACTATATTTCCTCGTCTTCACACTTTTCTTCACCTCCTCATAAAAACTTTTTGTTTCCACCCTCCACTATTGTTAACCACTGCCTCCCTCATAGCCAAAAATTGACCGAAACCCAAGAAAACTCCTATTCAAAACTCCAAAATCAAAACTTCTTTTCCTCGATTTGGAAATTTACTTGCCGAATCTTAAAACCAAGACTTTTTCGCAAAAATTCCACTCCAAAACTTTCCTCGACACTGCAAACGAATTTTATTCCCCTTCACAAGCCAAATACTTCTCCCCGAATTAACAAACGGCACCGCCAAAAACAATCCCTTTTATCTGCCAGCCAGATACCAACCTCCAAATTCAAAGAAGTCGATCTCCCATTTTACCTTAATCCGATCCCGCAATCTTTTTCATCTCTCATTACCGCTGCCGCATCTGGGTAACGTAATCGAAGTTCATTACATTTCGATTCCGCTACCCATGCATCTTTTCGTACCGACAAACGCAATAATTTTTCATTTTTAAATTATGGCAATTTGCATAATCAAAGAAGCGTTTGATTAGATGCAAAGTGTCACATATCCATATACGGAAACTTTTGATTTTGCCGATACCCCAAAGAGAATGCTTCCCTGCGCTCGGGGAACTTGAACCTAGGGTCCCAGCAGACTCCCGGTCGAGAATCCGTGACGCTACCAACGGAGCCATGTTTCTATTGATTTGCCATTCATCAAATTAGCAACTTCAACCCTTTCTTGATGGGCATGAAATTGAAATTTGTTAATAGGGAAACATGAATAAATTTTTTGTTAGTATAAAAAATGAAATTTGTTAGTGGGAGCTACTGTATAGAATCAGTTAGTAGGAAGGAAGGAATTAGGTTTTGTTAGGGAGAATATATCGAATGAGTTTTTGTTAGTAGGAATTAATGAAGGGAATGTTGTTAGTGGGAAAATTTAGATTATTATTATTATAACTATTTTTTTGTAATTGAAAATAAGGGAAAAGGGTAGGATGGTGATGATGTGGAAATTAAAACTACAGGGAAATTGGTAAAATTTAAAAAAAAAAGAAATATAAAAGGTATAAATGCCCAAAGGAAGGTGGAGATGTTACGGTGGCAATTTGAAGTTGCGAATAGGAGAATGTCAGTACGCCGGAATTTGCAACACACTTCGCAAATGGAAATTCGGTCGATCATATTTTTTGTGGTAATTCATGCGGCTTCTTTGTGTATCCAGCCTTACACAAATGGTTCAAAACTGTTTGGTGATGAATATTCAGTTCCATAGCAATGTCATGGCTGCTTAACACATCGTTCAATAAGTCCCGAGACTAACAACGAAAATAATTTTTTTTCAAAAATCATTTTTAATCATCAATACAATCTCCTTTTAGGGTGATACAATCTTTCCAACGCCTTTTCAACGTTTCTATACCATGTTTATAGAAGGATTTTTCCTTTGCTTCAAAATAAGCTTCAGTTTCGGCAATGCCCTCCTCATTCGAGCCAATTTTTTTCCCTGGAGCATTATTTTGAGATCAGCAAGGAGCCAGTAGTCGCTTAGGGCTAAATCTTGCAAATATGGGGGGCGGGGAAGCAAATCAAAGCCCAATTCGATCAATTTTGCCATCGTCGACTCGTTGTTGTTTTTGTTCCACTGAAAGCAATCGCGGCACCCACTTGGAAAAAACCTTTTTCATGCTCAATTTTTCATGAAGGATTGTAAATACGCTTCCAGATGATATCTGTGTCATTTCTGTAATCACACGGACCTTCACTTTGCGATTATTTATTACAATTTTTAACACTTCACTCACATTTTCCTGTGTAACGGCTTCCAATGGCCTACCCGATCGTTCCGCATCGCTTGTGTCCGTACGACCACGTTTAAACTCAGCATACCAACGACAAATCATTGGTTTCGATGGAGAGGAGTCCGGGTAATGGTTTTCAAGCCATAGCTGGGCTTCTACGGTGTTTTTATCCATTAAAAAACAATGTTTTATCAACACGCGAAACTAGTTTTTTTCCATTTTTCAAACAAATTACAAAGTGACTTTACTCTAACCTCGATAACTCTGCTGTCTGTTGTCCGCTCGACGTGAAATTTTTACACGCTGCATGTATAGGTTTGCACTCTGAAAACGTGGCTAGTTTGAACGATGTGTTATGTGTAGTTTATTAAACGATGTGTTATGTGTCGGTCTTCTTCAATTTTTTGTAAGATTTTATCAACTGTTTCAGTGGTTGGTCGAACTGAACGAGGTGCACCTTTGTAATCAAAATTTCCTGAACGAAAGCGAGCGAACCATCTCTTGGCTGTGGCTTTTCATAAAGTATCTTGACCGTAGACACCACAAATTTTTTCACCGGCCTGCGATGCATTCTCACCTTGATCGTAGTGATATTGTAAAATACAACGAATTTTTCTGATATTTCACTCATTTTTAAATGAATACAACTTTTGACACGAATGACGAAGTACAAAACTGTCCATATGGAAATTGTAGACTAGAATGTCACCTTTCAAATGCATGTCAGTTTGACCCAATCTGATTAGTATTGCCGGATATATGACAACGAACATCATCTAGTGTCAGAAAAGACTCAATACCTGTTAGAATATCCAATATTCATTCTTACAAGACGCATGCGTTCTCACCAATGGTCTTCAAGAAATATATCTACCTCTGGAGTATTTTTGCCTTCAAATGCGAATAACATCCCTGATTTCAGCTCTGAATCAGGATGCAATCTGAATGCCAGTACATCAAACATCAGACCACATAATTCAGCAAAACTGGCTGGTACTCCTCTGTGTATTGCAGGACCTTCTCTTCAAATTTTCTTTCGAGCATAGATTATAATGCTCCGGAGACAAACGCTGTAGATAGTGCGCATGTATGTTTTGAAAGTTGTAGCTTGAGGATGTGATAGCTGGGTCCCTTACGAACGGTATGGCATGGTTTTCCTCGGAAGTGCATTTATACGCGCGTGCTACGACCATCAGTGAACTTCAAGTACCGACCGCCGTAGCGCAACGTATTGTCATTCGTTTTTAGGGGTTTGTAAAATAATTTTACAAAACCCTACTAACATCGTGCCTGTCTGTCCGTCCGTCCGTGTGTCACAGCACTTTTTCTCGCAAACCGTATAAGCTACAAACATAAAATTTTTTTGTATACGTGTAAAGTAATGCCCTCGTCAAAGTTTCTGTACAAAAAAAAATTTGACAAGGTGCTTAAGGGGGGTCTCCCCATACAGGGAAGTGGCCCCTGAAAAAAAGTAGCCGATATGGGTATCAAATGAAAGGTCTTAATGAGAACTTTTCAAAACAGGGCTTGAACTGGTATTTTTTGCTTTGGGGAGTGCACAGGAAGGGAAAATACACGAAAAAAGTGTGTGTCCCCTCGCGATTGGACACCTGTGATCCGAAAAATCTGAAATAAATTATGGAGATACCTGTTTATATGTACAACAACAACAACAAAAACCTTAGAAGTCAAAATTCACTCAACTTTGTTAATAATAGTATGAAAATCGAATTTCACATTTTCCCCAATAAAATCATATGGATACCCTTAAATTCAATGAAAACCGATATTTAAGTAGTTTTACATAAGATCCTATTACTTTGCAGGTTTGATGAAAATTCAGTCATATTCACAGAAGTTATAGCCGTTTGAAATTTCTCCAAATACAACAACAGCATACAATTTTGGTATGTTATGGATTTTCCATTGAATCAGATACTGCAGTTTCGATTTGATCTTCTTGAAATTTTCAAAAAAGATCAATAATATAAACTTTTTTGGGAATTCATGATTTGAGTGATTTTAGTTAGTTTGAACAAAGTAACGACCGTTGAAAGTACAGATACAATGGATTTTCTTATAAACGTGCACATTTTTGACATATTCCTTGCTTTTATTCGTTGCTGGTGACTGCATTTCGCACGTTGGGTACAAAACCCTTTTGACCTGACCATAAGTCTGTTTACCCAACTTGTTTAGTGTCGGAAGGCGTTAAAAACACGGACTTTTTTCTCCGTTTACGAAATCAGTTTGGTAGTGAGTGACTGAGTAGGGCTGGCATGTCCAAAATGAGCCGCATGATCGTCGATCGCTTACCAGCATCACACCAGACAACATTTGCCGCGTAGAACAACTCATTTTAGAGGACCGTAGGATGAATGTCCGAGACATTTCGGCTGAAATTGACATCAGTATTGGTAGTGTAGAGTCTATCATCCACGAACACCTTCAATATCACAAAATAACGCTCGACGCGGAGGAGAATTCCAGCACGGATTGCGATTCTTCTCCAGGATGACGGGCGTCCTCATACCGCCCGTCTCACACTCGATACAATATCAGAATTGGGGTTGGAGGAACTGGAAACCCCCCCTCCTGCAGTGCAGGTTTATCACCCCGCAATAAAAATCGAACAAGCTGTTGTCTTTGTGTAAATAAATATAGTTTTACAAACCTTTTCATGCAAATTTTGAGCCTACAAGAAAGTAAGAATATTTTTTTCGAAAATCCCGTTAACAGAAAAAGCAAATGCGCGTGGATAGGATACCTCACATTTGATGCAGTAAATTCTTTGTCTCCTAGTTTCAAAAGTACCTGCTTAACATGGGAATTATTTTCACTATCATATACTTAAAAAATAATTTGATCGCGATAGCTGAAAAGTGGATAAATTGAGTTATATTTACAATGGGTCGCAGGACAACACATGGGCAACGAGAATCAGTAATTCATCATTTTAAAAATGGAGAATCTCTACGCAAAATGAGCGAAATTGTTAAATTAAGCTCATCAGTAACCCAGCTTTTAATTCAAAGGTTTTACAATGAAGAAAGATTGGAAACCAAAGGTAGTAATACATCAAATAAAATCGGATGCGAGCTTTATAAACGATGGATCGTTAGTAAAATAAAGGGGTAGCCTAAGTTAGTGGCTATTGAAGTATTTACTAAGATTGGTAGAAAAGGCAATGCTAACACCATACATCAAATGCTAAGAAACGATAATTGAAATAGCCAAGTTGAATCATTAACATAAACCGACAAAGTCGCCTAAACTTTTTTACTGAGCACATTTCAAAGGCTTTAGAGGTTTTAAGGCCGTCATTTTTGTTGACGAGTCCACGTTAAACATATTCAGCTCGGATGGAATGATGTACGTATGGCGAAAGCCAAATAGAGAGCTCAAAAAAGCAAATCTACATAAGACTGATAGGCTGAGTGGTAGCAACCTTATGGTTTGCGCCGGTATGTCAGCAGCTGGCGTTGGAAAGCTGGCTTTTACTGAAGAGAATATATTGTATATGAATTGTTGCAAAATTGTTTTAGGAAGAGGAATTAATACAACTCCTGCCTTAGAATAGAAAATATAAAAAATTCAATTTATTCGAAAAAAATAACTGAGGTAATCGTTAATCTGTTGTTGCTCGGACGATGGGCGCCAAGCGCATCCCTCCATTTACAAAATTGAGGCGCACAAGTAAAATCAACGCAAGCGCAATCGCAAAAACTTGAAAAGCCAAAAACCTTCATGTTTCAACATTCCCCCACCTTTTTAAAATGCTTTAATTGAAGATTTCAGTAATTTAACAAACGTCAAAATAGATAATGATTTATTCAAGCATGTCATTCGATGTAGCGTTTCGTCATCTTGACTGCCCGCCATCGTCGTGTCTGCAGTACCTGCTGCACTTCGGATACATCGATTGGTTCTTCAGAACATTCCTCTGGTGTTGAATTTTCCGTCGATTTTTCCACGGATTCAGGGAGATATTCATCCGAATCCGCTTGTAGAGAAATCAATCGCTGAACTGGTCTGACCAATTCATTTGAGGAGGTTTTGAGTTTTACTGTCCTAATTTCTCCGTCGTTGCCGAGAATTAGTTTTTGGACTCTAGCTAAAGGCCACTTGCAAGCCTTTCGGTTATCAGTTGAAATGAAGAATAAGTTACCGACCTTAAAGTTTTGCAGAGATCTTTATTGACTATTGTTCTTCTGGAAAGTTGACCGAAGTACTCTGTGCGAAAACGATCTTTGATTTCCTCGCGTGGTCGCTGTCGATAACCCTTTTGGCGGCATTCTGGGTTTACTCTGCAATTTCGACCAAATCGAAAAATGCAAGCAATCATCCTCACGGTTTTTAGATAACTTGACATTCTGAGCAAATACCACAGTGGATCAGATTCTCTGATAATCACATTAGCACAACTGAGTACCGTAACCTCATAAATCAAACTTTCAGGTGTAGTTTTCTCTGTCTTTTTCTTCAACTCTGCGTTAACTTCATCCTCGTTAATCACAAAACGATCAGCTGGCCAGTGTTCAGGGGACTCTTGTAGCCAGTCTGGTCACTCCCATCATCTGGAATTTATAAGCTGTCTAGTTGTACACCCTCATGACGGCAGATCGGCCAGATTTTGATTGCCTGGTACGTGTCGCCAAGTTTTGATATCAGTGGTCTCTCGTATTTTATTCTCTTCCACACAAAAACTGCCCATTGACCTTTACGACGAATCCAGTCTATTTCCCAAAGTTATAGCAGCCTCAATAGAAGCGCATTCATTAGAGACACAATCGGTTTCAATCAGCTAATCTAGAAGTTCTGATAAAAACAATCGTTTTCAAAAAGGTTCTAGATCTACAACTCCTTCTCGAAGCAATGGTTAGAATATTTACTATTATCACAAAAACTCTGGCATAAAAGCACGTAAATGTATACAACCCTGCAAATTTACCAACGTTTCATTAAGTCAAGCACAATCTTTAAACTAATAGCTGTATCCTCGCAAATGGTCGTTGATACTAACTGCCATAATAGCCGTTTAGAAATTTTGGACCCCTTATCAATATTTACAGATCTAATTGATACGGGATGTGAAGTTTCTGTCCTTCCTTTTAAGAGTAATAAATCTTCATCTCCAAATTATAATTTCTACCAAATAGCTGCTCATGTTACTAGAATTAAAACTTACGGTCTTAAGTCCATTACATTTAGTTTGACTTTAGAAGGAATTTCACATGGAATTTTATTATTGCTGATGTAATTAAACCTTTAGAGGAAATATTTGGCCATATTATTGACATTAAACAAAGATCACTAATTGATCTGTTAACTAAATCATCTAGTATAAAGCCAAACTTCGCAACCATTTTATGATTCTTTGACCATCTTGCTTTCTATTAATAAAAATACCAAAGTGGAGGAATTATTAAAGAAATTCAACAATATTTTTGTGGACGAAGGCACACTTAAGTAAATTGAACATTCCGTTAGTCACAAAATTATTACATCTTGACATCCCATTTTTTCTAAGGTCAGAAGGTTAAGCCGAAAACGGTTTCGGATGCTGAGATGAGCTTTGATAAGATGATAGCGTCAGGTATTTGTCGTCCATGAAAAACCCCCTAGTCTTCACCATTACACCTAGTTAAAATGAAAATGCGAAATGGATACATGGTTAAACAACATCACTGTCCCTGATAATTATCCAATTCCGCACATTCATGATGCTACAAATTACTTGCATGGAACCAAAATATTTTCAACACTAGATTTGGTCAAGGCATACCACCAGATTCGCGCTGAAGAATCTGACTTAGAAAAAACAGCTATCTGCACACTTTTGGGCTTGTCCGAATACCCGAGAATGACCTTTGAATTATTTGACGCAACGCAAACATTCCAAAGGTTTATTAACAATGTCCTTGAGATTTGACATTCTGTTTTGTATATTTTGACGACATGTTAATTGCATCCAAAGACGAAAATGAACGGAGATAGCGGCTCCGAGGGGGGACCCAATAAAATGGAGCAAATAAAATCAACAGATCAAAAACATCCAACAAATGAAACCACAAGCAAACAGGACGCTAGCACGGAGAACCCTTCCAGGCAAAAACCGCTGTTGGCAAGAACACCGATAAAACAAGTCACCGATTGCGGGGGGAGGCAGCAAACCCCAGAAACACTGTCAAAGTCAACATCACAGGTTAAATCATCGGAGACAGACCACAGACGGACTAACGAACGAAAGAAGGTAGAGTGCGTTGTGCAACCTGGCATCATTGCGGCCTTTGGGCGCAGTAGAAGGACTATGCGCACTCCGGAGCGCCCAGTGCAAGACGTACACAATCCGGAGCAAGCTGCGACACCAACAGAAGCCAGTGTAAGACTGGGGGAGGGAGAAGTTTTGCCGTTGGCCGACGCCACTTCAAACGCGACCCAAGCGATAGAAGCAAAAGGGCTAGGAAACGGGGGCCTCTCCCAAGAGGTGGCGCCAAATAACACAATCGCCCTTGATCGCGCCGAAGAGGAGCGGCTTACTCGGAAAGCGGGGAATATCGTCAAACAACTGAGGGCTGCCTGCGAAGTGCAGAAAAACATAGGCAAGAGTGTCAAGAATGGCATTCTTGAACTGGAGGAGCTTTTTGGCCGCATAACGCACTACAGGCGGAGGTGGCTTGCAACCGAAAAGCACCAAAAAGACACGCTCTCCCTCGAGGCATCAGTGGGTCCTAGCAGCAGCAAAAGAATGGCCGGTAGCCCAATTGAAGGCGACCGTGAGAAAAGGAGGAAGGACGAGACCATAAACGAAGTTGACACTCCAGGCGAAGAGTTTCATGTGGTGCGAAACAAGGCAGTGAAAAAAGCGGCCAAAAAGCTACTCCTAGAAAAAACAGACAAAGAGCTCAACCACGAAAAGAACAAAGAACCCCCCGATATACCGCAGAAAACAAAAAGCAAACCGCGGCGCAAACCCTTGCGAGAGGCACTGCTTATTAAACCAACTAAGGGCCGAACCTACGCAGATGCCCTCCGTGAAATTAAAGGAGCGGTCAAGCCAGACGACACCAAAACTGCCATCAAAGCAGTTCGACCAACCCGGACTTGGCTTGCTGGTGGAATTCGGGCCAGAGGCCACAAACAAAGATGCATTCCGTGACGCGGTTCAAAAGGTTCTTGGAGATGCGGCAACGGTTGCCTCGCTCGAACCAATGGCCACCCTGGAAATCAGGGACCTCGACTGCGTCACGGACAAAGCTGAAGTAGAGGATGCCATTAGGAGGGAGTTCCCCAGCTTAAGTGAAGTCAAGGCAAGATTGACACGTGAAAACACAAGGGGGCAACGCATGGCTATTGTTGAACTAGCTGATAAAGACGCCCAGCAAATCCTGGCGAAGGGCAAAATTAAGATAGGTTGGGTGATCTGCAGGATACGGAGAAGAGCGATCCCTATCCGCTGCTTCAGATGCTTCGAATACGGACACACCGCGTATGGCTGTAGGGGACCCGACAGGAGATCTTTGTGCTACAAATGTAGTGAAACGGGGCACAAAAGGAAGGAGTGCACGAACGAGGCAAAATGCATTCTTTGCAAGGATGCTAAGCTAGCACCCGGCGACCTCAAACATGAGCCGGGACAGGGAGATGCTGGGTTTTCAAGGAGGCCCTAACTAAAGCCAAATCGATACTCAAATGATCCGTATCCTGCAGGTCAATTTGCACCGAAGCACAAACGCCCAGGACCTACTTGAGCAGTTTGCGAGGGATAAGAAAGCTGACCTCCTGTTGCTGAGCGAGCAACATCATAACAAGGACTCGCAAGCGTGGTACCCTGACAAAACTGGTACCTCGGCCATCTGGGTTCGAGACAGCGCCCGCCTTCAGGTGCAGGGCCATGGACGCGGGGATGGTTTTGTGTGGGTGCGGTGTTCAGGGATAACATATTTCAGTGTTTATCTGACGCCTACCGAGGCAATGCGATCTTTTCGAACCAAACTCGATGCCCTGGAGGACGCTGTCTCGAACACAGAAGGCCACATGCTGGTCGGGGGAGACTTCAACGCTAGAGCCATTGAATGGGGTATGCCACAATCCGACCCAAGGAGAAAGCAAATCTTGGACATGACGGCCAGAACAGCGCTTTTTGTCCTAAATACTGGTAACACCCCTACTTTCCGCCGCTGGGGTTGCGTAGGAACCATACCCGATGTGACACTCGCTTCGCAGTCCCTGGTACCCAGAGTACACAACTGTCGAGTACTAGAGGACTACTCGGCTAGTGATCACCAGTATATAGCTGTTGAGATTCACGACGGTGCCACTCTGCGTGCATACGCCCAAACTTCAATCCTCGGATGGAGGACTGGGAGGATGGACGTTGAGAGGTTTGCTGACGCGCTTACGGCAGGCGCACCGTTGCTGGGAGCTCCGCCAGTGAGTGGAGGGCCTACAGCCAAGGACTTGGTGAACTCAACTATGAGTACCATCATAGCTGCTTGCGAGTCTTCCATGCCCCGTCGGAGACCCCGACATGGTAAGCCTCCAGTATACTGGTGGTCAAACGAGATCGCCGAACAAAGAAGCGAGTGTCACAAACTTCGGCGAGAGGCCCAGCGGGCGCGAACACAGGAGGAGGCAGACACTAGGCTAGCAGCATACAGGTCCGGCAGGAAATATCTTCGCAGGCTTATTAACAAGAGCAAGGCCCGATGCTGGCAAGACCTCGTGGACGATGTAAATAGGGATCCGTGGGGCCTTGGCTACAAGCTGGTCATGGGGAATTTGGTGCCCTACGGAAGCCTTGTATACATGACGCGGAAAAGATGGACGCGATACTGCGGGGACTCTTCCCCGCCCATCCCGTCCGTGTTGACGCTGTCCATGGTGAAACAGCAGTCGAGTGCCCACTCTTCACACAGCTGGAACTGGAGGAGGCAGTCCTCTCCCTGAAAGCGAGGAAGGCTCCAGGTCCAGATGGTGTTCCAGCTGAGGTTTTGCAGCTCGTCTATCACCATTGTCCTGACTTGCTGCTCAGCACATTCAACGCTTGCCTACGGGACGGGGTTTTCCCGGTACGATGGAAGGTGGCGAGGCTCGTGCTGATCAGCAAGGGGAAGGGAAACCCCGAATCGCCGTCTGCATACCGCCCGTTATGCATGCTAGACACGGCTGGGAAAGTGCTAGAGAAACTCATCAAGGGAAGACTCACTGACGCGATTCGTGCTGCTGGGGACCTACCATTGATGCGATTGCAGAGGTGGTGAACGCGGTCCAAAAGGCAGAGGCATATAGTCGCACCAAGCGACGGATCGTCCTGTTGGTGACACTCGACGTCAGGAATGCCTTCAACTCCGCTAGATGGGTGGATATTCTGGATACGCTGGAAAACTCTTTTCAAGTTCCAGAATATCTAATGCGGCTTTTGAGGAACTACCTAAAGGACCGAAGCCTGCTCTACGACACGACACAGGGCCAACGAAGGATGGAAATTACATCGGGTGTTGCCCAGGGATCTATCCTTGGTCCGGAACTGTGGAACGTGTCTTACGACGGGCTACTGAGATTGGAGATGCCAGATGAGTCGCGCTTGGTCGGCTATGCGGATGATGTTGCGGCTCTGGTCGCTGGACGCACAGTTGAACAAGCGCAACTTAGGCTAGGTATGCTAATGCGCCGAGTGAGGGACTGGATGACTGCTCGCGGGCTCAGTTTAGCACTGGAGAAAACCGAAGTGGTCATCTTGACAAAAAAGAGAATCTCTAGAGTAAGGATGATCAGTATTGGAGATATACAGATCGAATCGAAGCCAGCGGTGAAGTACCTGGGGCTACTGATCGACTCGAAGATGAGTTTCTCTGAGCAAATCAGGGCAAC
Organism: Odontomyia ornata; assembly: GCA_963969285.1. Taxonomy (NCBI): domain Eukaryota; kingdom Metazoa; phylum Arthropoda; class Insecta; order Diptera; family Stratiomyidae; genus Odontomyia; species Odontomyia ornata. Next base: position 202,952,095 of record OZ017742.1, on the reverse strand, counting down.
GGCTGAGAAGGCTGCTTCGGGAATATCGGCCCTGAGTCGACTTATGGCCAACGTAGGGGGGCCCAGCCCATCAAGAAGACGCCTCTTGATGAGTGCTGTAGGGTCAGTGCTAATGTACGGAGCAGAGGTATGGGGCGACGCTCTCAGCAAGGAGGTATACCGAAAACGATTGGCACAGGTACAGAGAAGAGGAGCACTGAGAATTGCATCTACGTATCCAACAGTCTCCGACTCGGCGGTGAGAGTGATTGCAGGCGTGATACCTGTCGCCCTCCTTGCTAGAGAGCGCCGCGCTATTTACCTGCGCCGAAACGAGGATGCGAGGGAGATAGTTGTCCGCGAGGAGAGACAACGCTCGTTCAACGATTGGCAGCAGTCTTGGAGGAATTGCACGAAGGGAAGGTGGACTGCGCGCCTCATCCCGGACGTGAGACCGTGGCTAAATTGAAGGCATGGTGAGACTGACTTCTATCTGACCCAGCTTTTGAGCGGGCACGGGTGTTTTCAGTCTTACCTGCACAAGATCGGCAAGTCACGGTCTCCCGATTGTCGGTTTTGCCCAGGAGAGGAGGACAATGCCTGTCACACATTTTTTGCGTGTACCAAATGGGCCAGGCTGTGAAGGGAACTCTACAGGGAGATGGGAGAGCTCACCCCGGATAATATAGTTGCGGTGATGCTCGAATCGGTTGACAAATGGAACCAGGTGGCACATTATGCTCGGGCAGTCCTAAAAGATAAAAGGGACTCACAGCAGCCGGAGGCACTGGGGCTGGGGGATCGCTCTTCTGGCAATTCCTCTTCCCCTCTCCCCTCCCGCTAGGAAAGGGACTCCCCAGCTTGAAGGCGCCCCACGGCGTAACAAAACGAGACCTGGCCCGAAGTAATGTGTCAAACGGTTCCAGGCTAGGTTCTCAGATTGACAGGGGAGGTGTTTAGTGGGTAGTCCAACGGTATCCTCCATGGGAGTCCCACACTGCCAGACTCGGCGGGCATAAATGCCTTCACCTCCCTACCACAAAAAAAAAAGAAGACGAAAATGAGCATCTGACTCATTTACATGCACTCTTTACCAGGCTACAAGGACAATTGGTTTGGAAAAATATTTAAGAATTAATTTGGAAAAATGTAACTTCATGAAACCTTAACTTAAATTTCTTGGGCATTACATTAATTCACAAGCTACAAAACCTTGTCCAGAACGTGTCTCGGCTATTCAAAATTTCCCGAAACCAGAAAAAGTTAAGCAGTTAAGATGATATCTTGGAATGATTAATTTTTATCGTCCGTTTATTCGAAACACTACAGATATCCACAGACATTTGAATAAATTCCTTAACGGTAACAAGGAGGATGGTAATAGAGATTTCAAATAGTTTCCTCGTTCTAATGAAGCATTTCAAACATCAAAACAGCAACTGTCCCAAGCCACATTCCTACAGTTCCCTTCTTCAACTGCTCACCTCTCTTTAGTAGTAGACGCTTGAAATTTGGCAATAAGTGGTGTCGTCCAGAAAATTCACGATATTTGGCACCCTCTCGGGTTAACTCCGTTAAATGATTACCGTCACAAATTCTATACAGTGCTTACGATCGAGGGCTTTCAGCTATTTACTATACCATTAATCCACTTTAGACATAAATGTAAAGGTCGGCACTTCATTATATTCACTGACTATAAACCTCTTGTATATGCTTTTCAACAAAATCTGGAAAAGACTTCGCGAATACAGACTCGGCAATTGAATTATATTTCACAATTTTCTACCGATATTCAATACATATCTTGTAACAGCCAAATAGTCGCTGATAGTCTATAGAGAAGCAATTGAGTTGCTATCATTTCTTGACTCTGACGAAATCGCCAGAGCGCAACAAAACAATGCGGAGCTACATTCACTCCTTCAAAATCCTTCGTTTTGCTTTCAAGAAGTCGCTTTTCCAAATACTTCCTTGAAAGTATTTTGTGACTACAGCCAAAATTAAATCACCAATTATTCCTCAACAATTTAGGCAACAGCTTTTCCATCAATTTCATGATTCACATCATACGGGAATTAAAGCCATAACAAAGCTAATCACGTCAAGATTTTTATAGAATAAAATGAAGGCTGATAATAAAGATAAAGTCAAATCCTGCAATAATTAGCAAAGATCAAAAATCATAAGACACGTTTCTGCATGTTTATGTCTGTTCCATTCGCCAACGGAAAGGTTCGAAATGATGCACATTGATATAATCGGGCCTTTACCTGTGGTCAATTAATGTAAATATTGTTTAAGAGTTATCGATCGTATTACAAAATGGACGGAAGCCTGTAATAATTTTTAAATGTTCCCATGCTATCGAGATTTCCCGAAGCAAATCTAAACCGACCTCTCATCGGTTATAGACGTGAACTCTCGGTACGTGCCAACGGACTAGTCGGTCATCCCTAGGCTACTCCGAAATGGCTGCTTGCAGGCTAGCTAGTTCGGAGAGGAATTTCGGTCGCAGGTATTACGCGAGTATACTGACTCCGCATACATTTTTTTCATGTCAATTCAAAACGCGATCCGAAAATTTCCCGAAGAAAATTTTACCTCAATACTTTCTATCGGCCTCGCGAGGCTTCCGTTTCGCAAACAACTAAAAATAAATCCGAGCGCTGCCGAATTCAATATTAAAGCGGTGCCAGATATAAGCTACTTGAATTCTAAATGAAATACTTTACGCTGGGAAAAAACGAGCACAAAGGATGGCAACGCGTAACCGAACCAAACAACGGACCATTCGCGGATTTACACGAAAACCCCACTCTTCACCGTATACTTACCTTCCGTTTTCTCTTCCTCCTGAAAAACTAACTACTGGAAAGGAAAGACTAGGATTAGTTTAGAAATTCATTTTAATCATTTGGATTTTATTAAGACCATATCGTATTTACAAATATCATCATCATCTATGGCACGACAGCTCAAGCCGGGCCTTGACCTCCAGGATTAATCTCCTCCAATCATCACGGTTCCGAAACCTTGTCCGCCAGTTGTTTACTCCCAACAAGGATAAGCTGTCAGCTTCTATTGTGTCTTCTCATCGAGTCCTTGAGCTTCCCGCTGGACGTCTACTTTGTGCTCTACCCTTTAATGTTCTTTTGGCTAGCCGGTTTTCTTCCATTCTTTCCGCATGGCCTGCCCATTGCAATTTTCGTAACTTTATGCAAAAGGAAACAGGTGGATCGTCAAGTAATTTATACAACTCATCGTTGTAACGTAGTCTCCACTCTGTTACCTGTTTCACTGGGCTGTCAATTTTTCGGAGCACTTCGCGTTCAAACCTTTCGGGTTAGCTCGTAGGTTTAACCAGTGATTAGTAAATGCGGAGCTTATTTTGCGTGTGCACAACTATGGACTATAGAATGGGAAGAAGAGCGAAATGGGCTTTATTTGCGGCGTTTGTGTCTCGCCTCGTCCTTTTTGGCGCCTCTTCTATTCAGTTTGGCCCCAAGGTAGATAAAGTTATCCTCACTTTCAAGGTTATAGTCGACTGCAGTCAGGTTTAGTCGAACTCGAGTTTTCTTCCTCGTTAGAGTCTTATACGTAACTCATAGGCCAATTCGCTTTGCTTCAGATTCGATGCTCAGAAATACTCCTTTGGCATATGAAAATGAACGTGCCACAATCATGATGTCATCAGCATATGCTACCAATTGTGTGGACTCTAACATTAGTGTACCCGAGGTTTCAGCTCATGTCTTCCTAATGAAGTGTTCCAGCGTAATATTAAAGAGCATTGGGGCAAGTCCATCTCCGTTTTTGCCTGATGCCGTTATGAAGCTGTCTGTTAGTTCACCGTTTACCTTGACCTAGGACTCTGTGTTTAGCATCGTGACCTTGACCATGTGGACTTGTTTTGTTGGGATGCCAAAGTCAAGCAATATTTTGTACAGTGCATTTTTGCCTACACTATCGTATGCTTGCTTGAAGTCTACAAAGAGTCGGTGCACATCGTGTTATATTCCCAGCACTTTTCGAGCACCTGCTTTACTGAGAATATTTAGTCTATTGTAGACCGGCCACTTTGTAAGCCTCCCTGATACTCTCCTATAATACTTTCATAGTAAGGCTTTAATTTTCTTTCTGTGATTTTAGAGAGCACTACATAAGACATGCGCAGTAGAACGATGCCTCTTTAATTTTCACACCTTAAGTTGTGCCCCTTTTTGTGTACGGGACATATTATGGTTATCCGCCAGTCCTCTGGTAACTGCTCTTCTAACCATATTCTGCGTATTCCCCGATTCCATCGATTCCAGGAGCCTTATTTATTTTGAGGTCCCATACAGCTGCCTGTACTTTCCATCTGATTGGTGGTGAGACTGGGACTTCTTGCCCTGCTTCTGGAGTGTTCATAGCTTCAGCCCCTGTTGGGGACTCTGTGAATATTTTCTGAAAATATTGTAGCCATTTGTTTTTCATTTCGATTGGTTTACCTATGATTGCTCCTTGTACCCTTTCGCAAGGACTTGTTTGTTTATTTAAGCCGTCTTTTAGTTGTTTGTTAGATCTAACTTCATGTAGGGCCCTGTTTTCGTTTATCTGTTGGATCTTGGTGTTGATGGTCAGTCGTTTCTTTCTTCGGCAATTTTTTTTCGGCTCCATGTCGAAGGCTTTTATGTTCTTCTTCTTTAGCCCGAGTTGGTCGCTGGGTGTATTCTTTCTACGCCTGGTTCCTCCTTTTAATCGCTTCCTTGCATGCTTCTTCGTACCAATAATTCCTAGTTTTCTTTGGCTGGGGCCCAAAGACCTCTTTGGCCGCTCCTCCTCTCTTACTGTCTTCGACATAGGTGTGATGTCATCATTATTTTCTCCTTGTTTACAGCTCTTGAAGATGCGGCACCGAAGCTTGACCCTTATAAGGCAGTGGTTCGAATCACAGACAGCGCCGCGGAATGAGTGCGTGTCGAGAATGCTGGTGTTGGCTCGCTTTTATATGAGAACATGGTCGATCTGGTTGAATGTGCGACCGACTGGGGATACCCACGTTCCTTATGGATGGTTCAATTCGGGAAGCGTGTGGAGCTTACTGTGAAGCCTCTACTAGTAGCGGAGTCTATCCGCCGTTGTTCGTTGTCGCTGGTCTCTGTATGTAGGCTGTATCCTCCGATTGTTTCTCGATGTGCCGTTTCTCGGCCGATATATGCATTGAAGTTACTCAGAACAATTTTAATATCGTTTGACGGCAACACATCGATAGTGCGTTCAAAGGTGCTGTAAAATTCATCCTTGATTGTCTTCTGTAGACGCATGACATTTGGTCTTGATACGAATAGCACTGAGCCCTTCGTAAACTGGCATGAAGTCTGTGATAATTTGTTTGAATGTGCTGTCAGCAATGAAAGCCACTCCGAACTCATGGCTTCGCTTTTAAACACGGTGTGGGCTCGCATATCTAATATGTCTTCACCGTCTGGTTTCATGCTCTGGAGGATGTTGATTCTGTATTTTTTTATTGCATCCAGAAGTGGTCGCAGTGCACCAGGTCTGTTCAAAGATCTATCATTCCAAGTTCCAAAAGAATAGTCCTCTTTATGTTGCTATAGTCGTTATGATTTATCCAATCCAATCCGAGGCTGTTGTCCTGGTTTCATGACAAGTAAATACTAAGTGGAGTATTGCCAGCGCTTCGACTTAATCGGTTGTAGGTCCACGTGTTATTGTTTTATAGACAATAATATGATTTTAATTAGCCAACGTTTTAACACAATGTTTATTGGCAGACAGATTGACAGAAGTGAACAGAGTGACAAATGACAGTTGTAGCCTTAGGTTAAAGGAACGAAATTTTGAATTCAAAATATCAACGTTTTACATCAATACTTCCTCTAAAACACTATATTTCAATTTTTCAATCACAAAATAAATTCAAATTCAAAATCAGATCAGATCATTCCAAGCGCAGAACGTAGATCAGCAAATCTCAGACGTGGCAGCGGCTTTGTCAGGATATCAGCGAGTTGTTGATCACCTGAAACATGTTGAATATTCAACCTTCCATCCTGCAATTCCTTTCGAATGAAATGGTACCTCACTTCAATGTGTTTGGTCCTCTTGTGGAACTCGTGATTCTTCGCTAACTTGATTGCGCTTTGATTGTCCACAAAAAGAATTGGAATGTTGTCTAAGTAAGAGACTTCTGCGAACAGTCGAGACACAGATTCCCTAGCAGCTTCACTAGCAGCGACATACTCAGCCTCAGTTGTGGATAGAGACACATACTCTTGACGCCTGCTAGCCAAGGATATCGGTCCTCCACTGTGCATGAAAACGATTCCACTAACAGACCGACGAGTATCCGATTGACCAGCATAGTCTGCATCACTGAAGGCCTTCAAGACAATTCCTTTGGAACCAGCCTCGTACCTGATACCAACTGACGTAGACCCTTTGACGTATCTCAGGATTCTCTTTACCAGTAACCAGTAGACATCTTGCGGATCTTCCAAGAACTGCGACGCATAATTGACTGCAAATGCGATGTCAAGACGAGTAGCAACAGCTGAGTACATCAAACATCCTACAACTTCACGGTTAGGAGCAGATGTTTTCAAACCAGTTTTCTCTTCCAACTGCACGTACTTGTCAATGGGCGTTGAAACAGCATTAGCTTCTGCCATGTTGAACTTCTGAAGAAGATTTTCCGCGTACACCTTCTGACTCAAACACATTGAACCATCTTCTTCACGTTCAATGAGCATATTCAGGAAACAGCCAAGCGGTTCATGTGTGATCTTGATCTCCATCTCCAGCTTCCTCAGGAACTCTTGAATCACACTCTTTGTGTTGCAGCAACCAGGCCATCATCAACATAAACATGTGGTTACAAAAATATGAAACCTATTGAAATGAACACTCTTCTCAACGAACAACTCGTACGGAGTTTTGCCCTCTACAGAGCTTGGACCAGTTCGGTTGAGAATATAAACCACAGCGTTGACAGCTTCAGCTCACAAAAACTTCGGCAGATCCTTGCTAACAAGCATGGTAAGTGCTAGCTCACCAATTGCCCAGTTTGATCGTTCAGCGCAACCGTTCTGCTGAGGCGTATAAGGATTCGTAATCACCATCTTCGTACCTTCGGAATCCATGAGTTCTATCATCTTCTTGTTGTCAAATTCCTTTCCTCCGTCGCACTGGAACACCTTTACCGGTCGACCTCGATGAGTCTTCACCAGCTGCAACATTTCTTTGGTCTTGTCAAACACCTCCGATTTTTCCTTCAAGAAGTAAACCATATGAAATCTTGAATAGTCACACGTGAAGCAGACAAAGTACGTGGCACCAGCAATAGACTCCTGTCCAAGTGAAACACCGACATCAGCATGGATCACTTCTCCTGGCATAGATGGACGCTGTTGTCGTGACTTGAACGGTTCTCGATGTTGTTTATCATCTACACAAGATCCACAGAATTTCTCGTCCTGTTGTACTTCAATTGCGTGATTCTTGAGTATCTTCACAACATGTCTTTTGTTCTGATGACCTAAACGCTCATGCCAGACTTGAAGAGAGTCCTTGACCGCCAGATTAGCCTCACTCACACAGCAAGTGTCCGGTTCCTTGGCCTTGAGCATCATCTTGAACAGCTGACCAGATCGCACACCTTGAGCCTTGACAACACGATCAAGCAGGAACTCACAGCTACCCTTGGATGAGCTGAAAGTCATACCTTTGTCCAGTGCACGCGTAACCGAAAATAAATTTCTCCTAGCTTCCGGAACATACAGCACGTTTTCTATGTGACAAGAAGTTCAACGGCCATTCACAAGCTCTTCAAAGTCAATATTTCCTCTTCCAAAAGCACGCATCACAGAATTGTTTCCGATACGAATCTGTGCCGAAATAGAGAAAGCCTCAAAGAATGAATACCACTCTTTCCTGAAGGTCATGTAGTCCGTCGCACCAGAATCGATGATCCAAGCTTGGTTCCTGGTTTCCGCACTGAACACTTTGCTAACGAACGCTAACGAACCCTTACTTTCAGACGTCCCATCACTCTTCTTCTTCCTGTTTGGCCAATCTCTTTTAAAATGACCAGTTCCGTGACAACCGTAGCACTTGAAAGCCGACTTCTTCCCCTTCTGGTTGGACTTGATATCATCTTTGGCCTGCTTACCAGCTGCACCTTGTTGACGTCCACTTGCACCTTTGGACTGGATTTTTAACTTGGTTGCCATCAGTGCCGTCAGATTGTTCTCCTTTTCTTGTCGAAGTTTTCGCCTGTGCTCATCAGATATCAATACGTTGATCAGGTTATCGAGGGTCTGCTGATCATTCGACCTGGCCCACCAAGCTTGCCTAAAACTTTCAAAACTGTCAGGCAACGTTTCCAGCAACTTGACCATCAAAGCTGACTCGTAGGGCTTAACTTTCAACTGCTGCATGCGTAGAATCAAACCTTCAAATTTAGCAATATAACTTATCATATCATCCGCTAAATTCATGTCAAAACTGAAAAACTCAGTCTGAACTGAATGAACGGCTTGCCTTGTTTGTTGTTCATAGATACCATCCAATTTGTTCCACATCTGATGAGCAGTCTCGCAAGCGACGATCAAAGTCATGACACTCGAATCAATTGTCTTGATGATGATTTGACAAGCGGCGCGTTCTGCCTTATCCCAAATTTCCATTGCAGCATTGTGAGCATCAATCGCAGCGGCATTAGCATTAGCCGCCAGCACCGGTTCAACCAACTCTCAAATACTTACTTCGTATGCTCCTTCAGTTGCTCGCAATAAATTGCGCACCATGAACTTCCAAATCTTCCAGTTTTCCGAACCTTTTAACTTCTCAATACCTTGAAATTCCATGATGGTCAGTCACCAAAATTCCAGTAACTATGACCTTCAAGTTTCAAGAAAATCTCTTCGAAAAACACTATTTATTTTGCTCAATCTTCATGAAAAAACGTTGGTCCACTCAAATCGAACTACGCTCTGCTACCATGTTATTGTTTTATAGACAATAATATGATTTTAACTAGCCAACGTTTTAACACAATGTTTATTGACAGACAGATTGACAGAAGTGAACAGAGTGACAAATGATAGTTGTAGCATTAGGTTAAAGGAACACAATTTTGAATTCAAAATATCAACGTCTTACATCAATACCACGAGTGGTAATTTATTTCCCACAAACCCGCCGGCTAGCCAGTTAGGGCACCCTCTATACGAGTACACCACCTGAGGACGCATCCCATGAGGGACTGAAAGCCTGTATTCTTACTCGCCCTTATTCAGAAATTTCGGTCTAGTGAATGATAGCCACGTGTTGTCCCCTAAACCCTAAATCCTCGGAGCAGGTAGGCAGGTAAATGCTGACGCGAGGATTGGCGCGAATATGTACATGTGCTTCGATGAGAGATTTCAGGATTACCATATCTCAAAAAATTAATAACTTTGCAGAAAAACAAATTCGTTCTATGCAATATTATAGTTTTTTATTAGGATCTGGCAGCACTCCCATGTTCTGAAATGCGTAAAAGAACACATGCGTCAGAAATTTTATTTGCTTTTTGTTTGTTTTTTGAATATGACAGGCCTTGGCTCAGCTGACATGCCCCGGCTCAGCTGACCGGCCCCTGGGAAAATTCAGAAAGTGTGCAACACAGGGTAAATGGAAGGTGTGGATACTATGTGAATTTACTATGGTCTAGTTCAAGGAGCCCAATCAGTTCAAGATTTTATGCTTTTTAGAACATCTCCTGCTATTCAGATTAGACTTTTATGTACTTATTCTTGATGGCAATTGTATTTTGCTACCTCATTTCTTGGGAGAAGTTATCGGCATCCGTTTCCGAGTGCAGTACTACTACGATTAAAGTAGTAACCGGTCAAACATCTGACGCGTCCTGCAGAGTTTCCCGCTCCTCCTTTTTAGAACGTTCTGGCCGCAGGAATCTCAGTCTAGATAAGACTGTCTGTTAATCTCCGTGTTTCGTCCATCTTTACTGTCATTGTATTCATCGTAGTTTTTAAAATCGTTAGTACCGCTCCCAATGTCTGTAAACATCGTGGCTGCAGCCGCTGGTTGGGTTTTTTGAAAGTCATTCATCAAAAAACATGTGTAGTGAAGAAGTAAGTTCAAAGTCCGTAAAGGACTCCAGCGATGGTCTGCTGCCTCGGCAGAAGAAGGTGTCAGTATCTGCCGAGAATGCCCTTGTCTAGGGACGCGTGAGTGCGCTGGCAGGCTAGCATTGCAGTGTCGTGGGGTGGGTTCATTCCCCCAGCACAAGGACCCACTACAAAGAATTTCGCATTCACGAATTTCTGGGGTCGAGAAAAGCAAGGCGACCGAAGTCGCAAAAATCGTAGGCAACTGCCCCAGGGGCAACTGACTTGTTCATGGAACAAGAGAAACAAGTAAAAAGAAGTGGAAGCAGGGTAACCTCGTCCTTATCCGGAGAGGCTCATGACCCACAAATGAGAGAGGGGCAACCAGTTGGTTATGGAGCCCCCGCGCACCCACCCAACCGGATTAAAATCCATAATTGTTGTAGTGGCCAGGTATTCCTCTTCTGAGTGGAAAACTCATACAACTTAACTTGCATAAGCCTTCCCATCAGAAGAGAAGTACCCCGGTGACCAAATTATGCCATAGAATCATGCAATTCGATTACATAATCATATGTCATAAAGAGGTACCTTGCTCGGGCCACTCAACCCGCGAAGTCACCTGAAACAAAAAAGTTATTTAATATGTACCTGGCGGCTGGCTCATGTTTGATGGTGTGAGCCTGCCACCGTACCGGGTCCTATACCCGGTCTGGCAAATCAAAATGGAAAGACCGAAGGGTTAGTTTTAATGCAACATTGTTTCTTTATTTACTATCATTTAATTCTGATGATGATTAAGACATTTGTGGAAAAGCTCACAACCTACTATTACAGTTTTAATTTCACTTTTCTCTATTCTAGTGGATGCAACCAATTTTCAGCAATAAAATTTACAAAATTCTTTTTCTTTTTTTTAGAAGGGTTCCCTATTTACTTCTGATTTGAAAATTCTATATAGGTAATAAAATTTCCCAGCAAATTGGGAGTGTGAATTAGCAGGCCTGCAATCACATTTGATGACTGATTCTTTCAGATTTACAGCGATTAATGTAAGTTAGCAAATAGTTTCGAGTGTAACAAAACATCATCGTTATTACGGTGCATAAAATCTGCCGAATTAATAGACAACCGCAAAAGAAATCCTCTACAAAAATTGTTAACTGCTCTATGTTATGAACTATAAGCAAGTAATTAAGAATTGGTAGCACCCAGCACCGAAAATTTCTGGACAAATATGACACAGCAAATGAGTCTCTAATTCAGCTGGTAGCGGTTTTTGTAAGCGAACAATGTTGTTTCAAGTCATTTCTCCATTTGCTTCATTAATTACTTGAACTCTCACTTGGACCAATATAGTTTTTTTTTACACAATTCTGATCTCAGTTCAGTCTTTTGTTAAAGTCTTATTGAAGAACAATTTAAATTTACTTTGGTAACTCAATAAAACGTCTACTCGAGTATGATTGATTTCTCGATAAAAAGTCATTACGAACGGAACACGACTAATTTCTTTCTTTTCTATTTGTACTCCTTCTATGCTTTTATTTTTCGAATACTCCTTTGATCATAAATAATCCGCTAGTAAATTTCCGTGCCTTGCCCTAGATGCTTAAACAATCCGCTCGCACACAATTGTCTACTAAATCCCAATATTGCTTCACATCCTTGATTACTAAGTAAATAACCGATATGTTGCGCTCATTGACATGATAGGTTACGAGTGGCAACTGGAGATTGATTTTTTCAATTCTATTACACGGCCACTTTGAATGCGTCCCGTTTTTCTCATAATATCCCACTGCTCTGACCTTCCTCTGCCCAGCCCCACGCCATTCACAACTTCCCCCTATTCTAAACATACCATTTCCAGCTAAATTGTACAGCTGTCGAAGCTGATAGGGAAGTTATACGTTCCAAAATTAGTAACCGGCACTTTACCGTCGGAAGATGGGCACGATTTAGTCATCACGGGTGCACAATCATAATCCTATTGATCACACTCCGCATCCACGCACGAGCAAGAGACGGAATTCGACCACTTTCTAGCCCACACTAATACCAAGTCGATCACGATACAATTTCCAATCAAGTATCTATTTAGAATCCCCGCTAAAACAAGCCGCAGAACAACGGAAAAATCGGGGGAAAAGATATCTGTACTGCACTTCACACTCATATCGGGCTTAACGCCGAATCTCTAATTTACTCGCTAACTAGTATCAGAACCGCAAAACTGCATTCCGAGGTAATATGTACTAATCATCACCCCGAACCGCCGCGGCGTCCACGCTGGTGCGCAATCTCGAGCAGACTCCCGTTCACGAGCTCCACACAATTCCCATTCCGATGAGCGGAATCGAGAATCTCTAATTTCCCTGCTTTCTAGTCATAACCGGATTTTCTATATGGAAATGATTTCTGGTTGTGTAGTGTATAAGTTGATCTGGGATATATTATGCATGAATTTCTTTTAACCCTTTGCCGGCGCCGAATTCTAATCGAGCAGTTTTAGTTATGCTGAATATACAAAAAATATAAAATCTATAAATTGACATAAATAAAAGTTAAATTCTACATGAAATTATCGAATAATTTAAAGTAATAAAATAGTAAATTTAACTAACTGCTCGATTACTACACATGCCGAAGTTACTCGCAAATTAAGTGCTTCTATTAATTACATAGTCATATGAGGCTTTCCAAAGTAGATTTTAAGACAGCTCTACGAGCTTCCAAAATTTCGAAAATGTCGTGTCGTCACCACCTCAGGATTGGGCGCCAGTGATACGAAAAATTTTAAAAGATTTTGTAGGTAACTATGCATGAGAGTAACAATAATAAAAACCTTCGAAGTCAAAATACACTCAACATTGTTCATGTCAGTCATGTTTTTAAATTTTACATTTTTTCGATGCAGAAAATTTGGACGGGACTTGATGAAATTATAGCTATTTGAATTTTCCCTGATTCCAACAATAACAATTCACGGGTTTTCTACAACATTGGCGTTGCATTGAACTAGGAGCTGAATTTTAGATCGGGTCGTCTTGAACATTTTATCAATGACATAAATATATCGGGCATCCGCTAAAACGGATTTCTTGGGTTTATGCATTAGTTGCGTGAAGTAAGTGTTGAGTACGAAACTTTTCTTTCTTGGTTTCAGATTTTTCACTGCTCGTGCGTCCAATCGCAAAGGAACAGACTTTTCCGTATTCTTTCCCCTTAACTGAAACCTTCAATATTGAACATGCTGTTTCAAGACTTGATAATAAAATATATTTATAAATGTATTATTTGCAACCTCGTTTGACTGTGGTTTAAATGTTTTTTGTGTTTCATCTTGTTTGAGAGAGAGACTCCCCTAAAAAGCGACTATTTTTAACCCGTAGGGAGCTCCTGAGAAACCATCGGTAATGCTTGGACAGACAAATTTAATGAATATCGGAAAAGCCCCAAATTCACAATACACTAAGCTGAAAAAATTTTACCCGTTCACTTTTTGCTTCAAATGCAGCTGCCCTCAGCGATATTACATTTAAAGTGATGAACATTATAAATACCTTTTTTGACCTGGATATTGATCATGATGGTTTCGAAAAAATTAAAATCTATTGATCTGCTTGCGTTACTCATCTTTAAGTGCTTAATAAAAATATTCAGTATTGCTGGATGCATGAATAAGCTTTTCCGTTGGAGATTCAAGTATACGTTTTTTGTCTGTATTGTACAGCCACAAAATCTGTGTTTATATTTAGAATATTGATTTTGTGGAATGCTTCGTATTCTGTTCGGTTTATAGAGTTGATTCGATGATCTTCCGAATTTCTCTCAATTCCATTCGAAAATCTAACAGAAGAAGTTTGCACAACGGGTAGTCCTTGTTGCTGACGTTTGTTTGCCCACTTAAAAGTAAATGTTTTGGCATTACGCTCCAAATATTCCTGGGCAGTGTTAAAACATTTCAAAATGTTTACTCGAGAAACCAATTATAATTGTATACTTACAAGTACAATATATTGAAGTCTGTTCGATTTTAATTTGTTGCCTGGTATGTTTACCAACACTAAAGGTTATTTCTTTAAGAAATTCAATACTTCAGATTTAGTGCCCCGATTGACCAGGTGCGGTTGGGATTTATACCTAAATAAAGCTTTGTCTGAAAAAATATGAAAGTTTATTGTAGTGATTATAGTATGGGCCATGTCGTAGACATTTATCTAGCTGAAAAATATAGTACTCGTATTTGATTGTATTCGAAATGCTAGCACTAAACTATGTTGGAACCTCATTCAAACCAGGAATTATATCACATGTTTATACAAGAAGAGTTGAATTAACCATGGAAATAAAAACATTTTTTAGTGAAAGCGCAAACCATACGAGTTAACGAGTTGGGTAAACAGACCTACGCTCATGTCAGAAGGGTTTTGTACTCAACTTCTCAGAAATGCAGTCACCAGCAACGAGTAAAGTCAAGAAATATGTCAAAGAAATGTGCACGTTTATAGTAAAATTCATTGTTTTTCTATTTTCAACGGGCGTCATTTTGTTGCAAACCAACAAAAATCACTCAAATCATGAACTCCTAAAAAATTAATGTTATTGCCCTTATTTGAAAATTTCAAGATCAAATCAAAACTGCAGTGACTGATTCGATGGAGACTCCGTGAAATACCAAAATCATGTGTTATTGTTGTTGTTATTGGAGAAATTTCAAACGGCTATAACTTCCGTGTATATAATTCGATTTTCATCAAACGTACAAAGTTTAAGGATCTTTTGTAGGACTACTTAAATATCGTTTAGTTTATTCGATTATACGAGTATTGGGGGAAATGTAAAATTCGAATATCATACCATTATTAACAAAAATGAGCGAATTTTGACTTCTAAGGTATTTGTTGTTGTTGTACTCATAAACACCACCACTCCTAATTTTTTCAAGATTTTTCCGATCGCGATGGCTGGGACACAAATTTTTCGGGTATTTCCCCTCCCTCTGCGCCAATCGAAGCAAACTTTGCCAAACTAAAGAGAGTACCACTTTACACCTACATACAAAATTTGATGTTTCTAGCTTAAGTAGTTTCCGAGAAAAACTGCTGTGACACACGGACGGACGGACAGACAGGCGGATAGACGGACAGACAGGACGCGATTTTAGTAGGGTTTTGTAAAATTATTTTAAAAAACCCTAAAAACTGCATATTTGAATAAAACTTTCAGAAAATAAGAAAACTGACTTCAAAACGCCTTAAAAAGGATGAAGTAAATTTTATGGAAGCTGTGGCGTATTAGCCCAGTCATATTAGGTAAAAAAAGGGGTCAACCTCGGAATGAAAGATAATAAGCTGCAAATTGGTATGAACCTTTGTTTTGTCATTCTAAATGTTGTCTCAAAAGTCACAATCGTTATCGTGTCCGCGTCTCAAGATATTCAAGGTCAAAGGTCACAAAAATCGGGTTTTCGCGAATATCTGGCTTCCTATCGGTTAAATGAGATTTGCATTTATTATAAAAGTTGTAGGCTATAAAATTCCCTACAACTTTTGTTTAAACTTTTTTTTCATACGACCAACCGTTTTGAAGGTAGAGCGCGAAGAGTGCACATCGTACAGTCATATACGGCCTAATGCAAGGTCAAGCGTGAGTTATGGTTATCAGTACGTTATAAAGTCAATTATTTACTTGGAAATTATAATTATTAAACAATGCCTATTATTTATGTACTAACTATTAATTATTTATATTTAATTAAAGTAAGTAACTTGATTATTTATATATAATTATTCATATTTAACTATTTAAGTATAAAATATTATTAATTCTGGATTATATATTTTAGTTTTATTTTAAGTTAACACGACATTATATATCTTTTCTTTAAAACGCGTAAATTTCTCAATACTTATATACCTGGAAATACTTGTCCCTACCCTATGCCCTTTTCTATTCATTGCCGGGACAGATGTTCTATAGTATTCAAGGCCACTCTCTCCACTTTGTATGAGTCAAGATTATTCGTTAGTTTGAAATTGTACCGTTGCAAATCAAGTTACTTACTTTAATTAAATATAAATAATTAATAGTTAGTACATAAATAATAGGCATTGTTTAATAATTATAATTTCCAAGTAAATAATTGACTTTATAACGTACTGATAACCATAACTCACGCTTGACCTTGCATTAGGCCGTATATGACTGTACGATGTGCACTCTTCGCGCTCTACCTTCAAAACGGTTGGTCGTATGAAAAAAAAGTTTAAACAAAAGTTGTAGGGAATTTTATAGCCTACAACTTTTATAATAAATGCAAATCTCATTTAACCGATAGGAAGCCAGATATTCGCGAAAAACCGATTTTTGTGACCTTTGACCTTGAATATCTTGAGACGCGGACACGATAACGATTGTGACTTTTGAGACAACATTTAGAATGACAAAACAAAGGTTCATACCAATTTGCAGCTTATTATCTTTCATTCCGAGGTGAAAGCCCTAATATGACTGGGCTATATCAGTTTTTCCCTGTTTCTTTTGTGACGGTGCACATGTTGGAAGTTTTTATTTTGAAATGGGGAAATTGATATGGCACCACCTCCATAAAATTTAGTTCATCCCTTTTAGAGCATTTTGAAGCTGATTTTCTTTTTTTTCTAAAAGCTCTGTTTTCACTCTTCTTAGTGGCAAATTTTTTCATTTCAAATCTATTAAATCTCAGTTTCTTGAATAAATTGTACGATGTATATTAAAATTGACTTCCTTGCCTCCAATGCAAAACTCACTGCTGCTAAAATCTGCACCGTCCATAGTAATCGAATTTAGGTCTGATACATTTTAGTCCAAGATCTCATCAACGTCTACTTTGATTTTAGGTCTCATAAAAATCCAATATAAATTGTAGCTTAGAGAAATTTTTAAATTTCGGACTTTGCCAAGCCGCTAGTTTGATATTCTGACCTGACCCTGAAGTTTTGTTTTAATTGTTCAACTTTTTTCGACCTTCAAGCGCTCGCGAAAATCGAACCAAAATTGCGACCTCCACACACACACGCGCATATATACGTATATATATATATACATATATATATATATATATATATATATATATATATATATATATATATATATATATATATATATATATATATACCTATATATAACTATATACATATATATATATATATATATATATATATATATATATATATATATAAATATATATATATATATATATATATATATATATAAATATATATATATATATATATATATATATATATATATATATATATATATATATATATATATATAAATATATATATATATATATATATATATATATATATATATATATATATATATATATATATATATATATATATATATATATATATATATATATATATATGCGTATATATACCTATTTAATTTATTTATTTATTTAATCTATAAAACAGATATAATCCAAGTACATTATAGACAAACAAAAAATAAAACAAAGTTTATACATACAATCAATATATCCAAAAAGGATAATAAAAAATTAAATGAAAAAGGAAACTACGTACAAAATACAATAAATTAATTAGAAATAGAAAAATTATTCTTCGAAGTTAAACAGAAGAACCGATTCCTTAAGTTTTTTTTGAATATAGCAAAAGACAGCGGTATTAAACCAAGACCAAGCGCGTTATGATTACGTGGTAGTCGTACAGCAGGCGAAAAAAATAAAATATCAGTGCGAGCAAAGGGAACATTGAAGACTACCGAGGATCTAGTTGGACGTCCGGTATTGAAAGAGGAAATTTCAATGCCAAGGCCTATAGGAAGCAAATTGTGATAAAGCTTGAAAAGAAGGCATTCATCGAGAAAAACTCTGCGAGAGACTAATGAAGGAATGCGCAGAAAAGACAGGCGATCACTATAAGCGCAATACGGGATACGGAATTTAAACAAGTTGGGTAAACAGACCTACGCTCATGTCAGAAGGGTTTTGTATTCAATTTACAAAATGCAGTCACCAGATCGAATAAAATCAAGAAACATGTCAAAGACGATTTTATTGGAGAAAATATGAAATTCGAAGATCATACTATTATTAACAAAGTTGAACGAATTTCGACTTCTGAGGTTTTTGTCATTGTTATACTCATAAATATCTCCCTAGATAATTATTTCAGATATCCATTCGCGAGGGAGGAAACACATTTTTCATGCATTTCACCCGTGCCCCCACTGAAGCAAAAACTGACAGTTTAAGAACTGTTTTGAAAAGCTCCCATGAAAACTTTCATTTCATACTCATATCGGCTACGTTTGATGAATTTTTATTTTCAGGGGCCACTCTCCTGTACTGTTATCATCGATTCATGGCCTATTTTTTCGAATCCTAGAATGGTTACAAAGCCCTTTTGCTAGGAGCTCTCACCCGCCTCCTTGACTTGTTTCGCTTATGAGTATTAATTGTAGGTACTCATCTTCAGTCATTCATTAAATTGAATCAAGTGTTCAAAGCATGCACCTTTAACGTTGAAGCTGGGAAAAAATAACTCAAAATTATTCAATCTTCGCATTTAAAACAGCCACTATTTTGTTTTACGATTAATGATACCACAAGCTGAACCGATTCTCAAAGATATACATGACACCTATCATTCCTGAAATTTTCATGCAAATCATAGCAAAACTGTGGTGTCTGAGTCGGTAAAAAGCATATGTTGATCAATAGCCATATGTTGCCATTGTTATAAATGCAGCGCATATTGTTCCATAGTAATACAGGAAAATTCAAACGGCTATAACTTCGCTAAATATACCTCAATCTTTATGAAACTTTCAGCGTAGATTAATCTTATAAATAGTCATCTGTGTACTGAATTTCATTGAATTTAAGGTTACCGTTAAGATTTTATTCAAGGAAACATAAAATCGATAAATCCTACTATTACTAACAAAGTTGAGTGAATTGCGACTTCTCACGTATTTGTTGTTGTGTTTCATTGAATTTAAGGTTACCGTTAAGATTTTATTCAAGGAAACATAAAATCGATAAATCCTACTATTACTAACAAAGTTGAGTGAATTGCGACTTCTCACGTATTTGTTGTTATTGTACTCATCAAGACCTACATTCTTGATTTTTTTCAGATTTTTCGGATCACAGGTGTCCAATCGCGAGGGGGGGGACACAAATTTTTCGTGTATTTCCCCTCCATGTGCGCCCCTCGAAGCAAACTTTGCCAAACTAAGGCCTGTTTTGAAAAGTTCTCATCAAGACCTTTCATTTGATACCCATATCGGCTACCTTCAATGAAATTTTTTTTTTCGGGGGGTCACTCCCCTATATGGGGAGACCCCCCCTTAAATACCTTATAAAATTTTTTGTAGTTGAACTTTGAAGAGAACACCACTTTACACCTACATACAAAATTTGATGTTTCTAGCTCAAGTAGTTTCTGAGAAAAACTGCTGTGACACACGGACGGACGGACGGACAGACAGACGGACAGACAGGACAAGATTTTAGTAGGGTTTTGTAAAATTATTTTACAAAACCCTAAAAAAAGGAACCGAGTAAACGTACGTTGCACAGCTTCAATAGCATCTCTTAGGTAACGTTGATGCGGACTCCATATTTGCGAACAATGCTCTAATATGCTTCGAACAAGTGAAAAGAATAAACAAACATACGATGAAATATCTTTAAAATCTTTTCTGGATCTGAGGATAAAACCTGACATACGAGATGCTTTAGATACTAGATGAGTTATATGCTGTCCAAAATGAAGCTTGGTATCAAAAAATACTCCCAAGTCCTTGTGGGACACCACAGCTCTCAAAGAAACATTAGCAATCGCTTGGTTATAATCAAAAGAAGACTTTTTAAGGGAGCAAGTCATCTTGAAACATTTGTTTACATTTAACTTCAGCCGATTAGTTGCACTCCAGCCAGCTAGTATATCCAGGTCTTTCTGCAGAATAATACAATCATTGACAGATTCAATCACCCTGAATATTTTCAAATCATCTGCATACATGAGTGCGCAGGAATTGAGTAGGGAAAGAATATCATTGATAAATACGAGAAACAACAGAGGACCAAGAATGGAGCCTTGTGGAACTCCAGAACAGGGATAAAATGGAGAGGATTTATGGGCATTAATGGTCACAACACAACTCCGATCAGCAACATACGAACAGAACCAATGTACAATAGAACTGCCTAAGCCGAAATTATTCAATTTTTGGATAAGAATCAGGTGATCAACTGAATCAAAGGCCTTAGAGAAGTCTGTGTAAATAACGTCTACTTGGTTCACCTTATCAAACTCAGCAGCAATCTTATTTGTTAAAGATAAAAGGTTGGTAAGAGTTGATCTACCCTTGATGAACCCATGCTGTTCATTGGCAAAAAACGGAAGCAACAAAGGATAAACTTGTTTGTATACAATTCTTTCCAGAACTTTGCTAAAACAGGGACGAAGTGAAATGGGGCGGTAATTGGACACGCTTGCTTTATCTCCAGATTTGAAAATGGGAAAGACATTAGCTCTTTTCCAGCGTGCAGGAAAACAACCATCTGCGAGACTTTGGTTAAATAAGATGGACAAAAGAACACACAGCGAAGACGACAAAGATTTAGCAAATATATTGGGAATTCCATCTGAGCCACAACCAATACTGCCATCCAGACCATGTAATAGGCATTCAACTCCAACAGGGTTCACATATGCAAATGGCAAATTCATGGTTGGACCATCGATGAATGAAGATGCTGCAGCACTTGTCTCACTATAAAAAGAAGAAAAATGTTGCGCAAAGAGTTCACAAATTTCCCCATTATCAGAAGACGTGATACCATCAGAATTCATTGAGTAGGGCATATCGCAGGACTTTTTAAACGAAATTATATAGGCCCAGAAAGGCTTTTTGGCACTTGACCTTATGGAGCCCTCCACGTGATCAATATAATGGCTTTTAGCACTTTTAATTGAACTATTGGCTACAGTTCTTAGACCTTTATAACAACGTAGGTGCACCTCAGAGCCCGTCAAGTGATATTTCCTGCGGGCAGCGTCCTTGGCATTTAAGACTGAAACGATGTTGTTATTAAACCAAGGTGCATCTTTTAACCTTCTACGGGCATAGAGCGGTGTATAACTGGTTATCACGGATTCAAGAAAAATATAAAACTTTTGAAGCGCTGCATAAACACTTAAGTTTCGAAAAAAAGAAAACCAATTAACAGAATTTAATTCTAACTCCATATCAGAATATTTGGCTTTTAGAAAATTAAAGCTAGAAGGGATAACTTTTTTTTGGACAAGATCACGAGCCAGAACAATCGGCAAATGAAGCGGAGGATGATGAGGATCAGGTTTTACGTAGAGGGTAAGGGCAGCCTGCAGGAAGACACAAGATTTCGGTATATTAGACAGAACTAAATCCAGAGCTTTACTGTTAACGTTAGGGATATCATTTAATTGTGAAAGTGAACAAAAAGAAAGGAAGGAGGAAAGGGTAACAGAGTAATTGTCAAAAGATAGAATTTTGGAAAATGTGCTATTCCAAACAACACGGGGTAAGTTGAAATCCCCACAAATTAAAAGCAATGAAGAGGGAAAGCTGCTAAAAATGTATGAAGAAATTTCTGAAAAGAATGTTTCATAAACAAGAACGTAACTTCCACAGGGAATATATACAGACAAAATCAGTAAGGTTGTAACTGAGGACAAGGTAACAGACACAGCAATACATTCTACTGGAGGTGACGCCTTGAAATTGCATACGGAAGCTACTAAAGTCTCTTTACGAATTCCTATCAACACACCGCCTCCGTCAGGCTTGCAAGAGTTTAAACGGCTACGATCTTTACGAAACACTAAATGAGAAGGAAGAACTTCAACATCCAATATATCCTCGGTCAGCCATGATTCCGATAAACACACGATGTCATCAAGAGAAACAATAGAAAAAAGTCGGAATCCATTGGTCTTGGTTCTTAGACCGCGAACATTTTGATAATATAAATTAAGAGAATTACTCATATTCTGTCTCTCCGACGAACACCCGACCGAAAATTTTTCCGCGGTTGACTTACAAACTCCTTAACAAAAACACCATGAGGACAGAAATTAGATTTAAGCGGGGCTTTAACATCCGAACTGGTGGTGATGCGGAATGAAGCAATCGTTTGCGAGTCAAGATTTTCTGGAGTTAGCTTCTTGACTATCAGCAAAGCAGGTTCATATCCAAACTTTGCCACGATGTAGCTCCTGATCAATTCTGGCTTTGTATGATAGTTCAAACGCGAGATAAAAATTTGAGTCGGTGGAGCGATAATATCGAGCGGCGAAAGATATCTCTGAGACTCAGAAATCGATGATATGGTTAGAGGCATTGGCGGTTGATCAAGTGTTGCAATCGATGGAACACAAATGGCACCTTGTACCTGTACCACCGATTTTGCTAAACTCTGCCGAATTGATCCAGTTTGAAACAAGGTGGCTGGGACATCATGAGGTCCAGAATCCACTAAAATAACGTCAGAAGCTGCAGTCAATACAGATTGATGATGGCTGTGCTGTTCGGCCAATGTATTCATTGAGCGATGATGTAGGAAGGCATTGTCGGAAGTAAGAATGATACTTCCATCGTTGACAACAGTGTCGACGACTTTTGTGGGGGGTTTTGCCGGTTTTGCCCTTCTCGCATTTGCTGTTTACACATTTCACAGTGGTAACCACACAAAGGCTTAAATAGCTCGAATAATTAATTTCAAAAGATTTCCATAAAAGTTTAATCAGCACTTGTGTTGACATTAATATATACATTTTCAATTTTTTTCTGAACTATGAGAGACCGTCATTTCGATTTTTATTGAAATCGGCTGCTAAAAATATTAAGCTATAATTTTCCGACTTTTTTATTTGTAATTCGATTTGCATAATTAAATTAAATTAACTTACCTTAATAACTTATAATTTGAAGTTTCAACGGAATCTGTTGAGAATCTTGGCTGCTAGAGGGCTACAGAAATAAAAAAAATTGTATGTCACCCCCTGTATGGGGAGGCCCCCCTTAAATATCTTTAAATATTTTCTTGCACTGCAAATTTCAAGAGGCACCACTTTTGACCTCATTCCTCATTCTAGCTCATGTGGTTTGCGAGAAAACTTGTTGTGACGCACGAACAAACGGGCGCACGGACGGACAGACAGACAAGTCGCGATTTTATAATTTTTTAGGGTATTGTTGAAAATATTTTACAATATCTTAAAAATGGTATGGTTTATAAATAATTCCAAATAAAGTCATTTAAAACGTTTCCATGGGAAATATTCATTATTTCAGTTGGCGCTAAAATAGCGAATTGCGCTTGGCTTCAGACCTTTGGGGGCCGCCATTTTGAATGCATGCATTTGATTTTGGGTTATTTTAAATCTTTGTATGCTAGGACCTCATCAATCAATGTACCATCTCGTTCAAATAGGAATTTCACTCTAGACAGGGCAAAATAATTCAATTTTTAGTGAAAATGGCAGCTAAAAATATTAGGCTTTAAATTTTCGACTGTATTATTTTTCATTCAATTTCAATAATTTCCTGCAAAATACAAGAACACAGTACAGAGATCCATAATCTCAAGTTTCATCAAAATCCGTTGGAAAATGTGACCGCTAGAGGACCACAAAAACCTGAAAAAAATGCATCTTGAAATGGCCGCCATTTTGAAATTTGCACATGTATGATCACTAAAATATCAAAGACTATAGATCTAAGTAATGTCTGTCTGTCATTTATGTCGGATCAAAATCGCGGTTTTAGAAGCCTTTGAAATTTTGACCTTCAACTGGCCGCCATTTTGTTTTTTGCAACCTGACCTCCAGTTTTTTTACGTAATTCTTTAGATACTTATAATTTCTATCAAACTTCCGAATTTCATGTACATCAGTTGTAAGCTTTAACCACTATTACAACAACAAAATTTTGCACGTTTTTCGACCTTTGAGTGGCCGCCATTTTGTTTCTGCCGTACCGACTTTGGATTTTTTATTGTGAAACTCATCACATATATCAGTGAATCTTTGTACCAAATTTCATCCAAATCGGTGCTATACTTTGGTCACAACAGAAATCACGATTTTTCGTCTCAAATGGCCGCCATTTAGTTTTTACCCGGCCGATATAGCTGGTTCACGAACTTAGCCGAGATATTTACTCAATACACCTTTCCTGAAAATTTGGTGAAAATCGGAGCAAAATTGCAACCTCTAGCGTGGTCACAAATTTCGTTATATATATATATATATATATATATATATATATATATATATATATATATATATATATATATAGGTATATATATGCGCGTGTGTGTGTGGAGGTCGCAATTTTGGTTCGATTTTCGCGAGCGCTTGAAGGACGAAAAAAGTTGAACAATTAAAACAAAACCTCAGGGTCAGGTCAGAATATCTAAATAGCGGCTTGGCAAAGTCCGAAAATTGAAAATTTCTCAAAGCTACAATTTATATTGGATTTTTATGAGACTCTCCGCAAAGGTAAATTTCTCTCGAGAAATTTACCTAAACGGACTATGGCATTGGATCCTGGAATGTCAACAACTGCCAAAGAACTCTTCCTGATACTAGGCTACAAATCAAAAATGAAACAAAGTTCATGACGCAGTCGAGGAGGATACCTCAAATACACAAAATATCACACATGGCGAATACAATATCGAGAATGTTAGCGAATTTGTGTATTTAGGCGCCAAAATAACGAAAACGGGCAATGAAAGAGACGAAATACGTCGAAGAATACAGCTCGCAAATAAAATATTTTATTCAGTATTGACGATCTTGAAGACCACCTGCATACACAGGAAAACAAAGCTCTAAGTATACGAATCTGTGATAAGACCTGTGTTATACTATGGGTGTGAAATATGGACCCTAACCCAAGCACTCTTAATATATTGAAGATGGGGACCAATGGCGAATTCGATACAACCACGAGCTGTATTTAATGTTTGACGAGCCAGCGGTCTCAACGATTGTAAGACTGCGGAACATCCGCAAATATATTGAACGCCTTTGAGTGATGGGTCCTGAGGCGAATAATCGGAGCGAAGCTAGACGGGGACCAATGGCGAATTCGATACAACCATGAGCTGTATGAAATTTTTGGCGAACCGTAGGTCCCAAGCATTGTAAGACTCCGGAAGCTGCAATGGGCTAGACACATGAATCGTATGGACGAACAACGGATAGATACCCAAGAAGGTATTCGTTGGGAGAACTGAAAGTCGGCGGCCAGTGGGGAAACCGAGGAAACGCTGGTCTGACTCGGTCGACGAAGACAGTTCATCGCTGCTCGGATTTCGGAATTGGAAGACGCGGTCAACGGACCGAGGCAGTTGGAGGCGCTGTTTGCAGGACGCGAAGGCCCGAATGGGGCTGTCGTGCTAAGAAGAAGAAGAAGTCAATATCAATGTAAAATACTGGCAATCCAAGAAACGTCTTTCAAAACATGAGACCGCACATAATATTCAAAAGTGGGAAGCCTAGTGGAAAACGAGAATTCGGAGTGGCCTTCATTGTGGATAGGGAGTTGAAATCACACGTCATTGATTTTGAGGGAATCAATGAGCGGTAGTGTGCGATCCGTATAATGTAAAAGTGAAATTCTTCAAAATCTGGCTGATAAATGTTCACGCCCCGACCGAAGAAAAGGACGAAGAAACGAAGGAAACGTTCTACAATCACCTGGAAAGACTGGTCGACTCATTGCCTACAAACAACACAAAAATAATTCTGGGTGATTTCTACGCTAAAGTTGGCAATGATAAGATATATCGGGGAACGACTGGAGGATATAGCCTCCACGATGAAACAAATGACAACGGCCAGCGCCTGATTGACTTTGCATGTAAAAGAAGTCTAGTCATACGTTCGACTTGCCTCCCACATCAACGCATTCACAAAATGACATGGGTATCACCAGATGGCAACACACAAAACCAGATCGATCATGTTCTGATCCAACAACGTTTGGCCTTGAGCTTACTTGACGTCCGCACATTCCGAGGAGGCATTGTAAATCAGATCATTACTTGATCAAATTAACCTATCGATGTCGTATGTCAAAGGCATATTCGGCGAAGACCAGCCCGCTACAAAAATTTGAGATCGAAATGCTCCAAACGGCGTCTGTGGACAAACACTTCACGGAGACCATCGACAACCAGCTGGCTCCCATCTTATCAGACGCATCGTTAAAGACGAGCAACAAGCTTTGGATGGAAGTGAAAGTGGCTAATAGGACCGTGGCAGAACAGACGATCGGACATCAAGCCCGACGTAAGGAAAATGATTGGTTCGATGATGAGTGCCAGAATGCGTTAGATTAAAAGAACCAGGCGTACAAAGAATACGTCGGTAGGAAAACCAGGACGAAGAGAGAACACTATGAAAATCTCAGAAGTGTAGCGAATAAGATAATTAGAATTAAGAAAAGAAAATACTATGACGACCAATTGAGAAGTATAGATGTAAGTTTAGCAAACAACAACAAAAGACAAGCATGCAAAGTAGTGAAAAGCCTGAAACGTGGTTATCAGCCCAACACCACGCTCTGTCGTGTTGACATCGGCAATATCATCGCTGATGAAACCAAGATTAAGGAAAGATGGGCATCATATTTCAAGAACCTCCTTAATCCTCCGCACAGCACGCCAACAGTATTATTGGGGAGTATCAAAGTGGTTTTAGAGCAGGTAGATCAACAATAGACCAAGTGTTCACAGTTAAGCAGGTACTTGAAAAATGCTGAGATTTCAACATAGACTCACACCAACTTTTTGTTGACTTCAAGCAAACATACGATACAATCGTAACGTACTGTACCAAATACTGCTTTGCTTTGGCATCCCAGCCAAATAAATCCGTCTTACCAAAATGACAATAACGTTGACGACCTCCCAAGTCCGCATCAATAAACAACTCACCGATGCCTTTGACACAAATATCGGACTAAGGCAGGGAGATGGGCTGGCCCCATTGCTATTCAATTTGGCTCTGGAGTACGTCATGAGGAAGCTACCTGTCGATACCAAAGGTACGTTACTATTACAAATCGAGCCAAGTAATAGCCTATGCAAACGACATCAACATTTTGTCACGGTCATTAACAACTGCCAAAGAGCTTTTCCTGAAACTCGACAGCGAAGAAAACTAGTAGGGCTACAAATCAATGAAAATAAAGCAAAACTCAGGAAAAAAAGCCTCAAATACACAAAATATCACACTTGGTGAATACAGTATCAAAAATAATAGCGAACTTGTGTCTTTAGGTGCCAAAATAACGTAGACGGGTGTTGAAAGAGACTTGATACGCCGAAGAATACAGCTCACTAATAAAATATTCTTTTCAGTTTTGACGATCTTGAAGATCAGCTTGCGTACACAGGAAAACAAAGCTCCAAGTATACAAATCTGTGATAAGACCCGTGTTATTGTAGTAATTGAAGAGGTCAGGAGTGTGAAGAGCGATTTATAAATGATCATCTTGATTTCCTCTATTCTGAATGCAAAGAAATGTTATCACAAGAGAAACGAAAAGATCTACGGAATATGTATGTCATCCTGAAACCCATACCAGATCGATTGCAGGATATGCTCAAACAAACGTTCCTCGATCATATCAAAAATGAGGGCATTGAAACAATATCTACGCTGAAAGGTGAAAATATTCACATTCAATTTGTCGAGAATATGTTGAAGGTGCATCAAAAATATCAAAAGGTGATAGCTGATGTTTTTAAGAATGACTCGCTATCTTTAAGTGCATTGGACACAGCATGCGCGAGTGTAGTAAATAACTGAATGCAACATTTTCCTTCTGCACTTCAGAGCAGTAAATGAACAAGTCTAGCGGGAGTTGCTTCGAAAACGCAAGCACGGACGGATCGACGCGAGGTTGTCAGGGAGTTAATATCGCGAACTTTTCAGTGAAAATCAATGATTTTTAAACTAAAAGATAGTTCAAGCTAAAGAAAACCTTGTCCCGAAAGTTGTTCTCGCACCCTGGCCGCGCGAAGTGCCGCGAGTGCATTTTAATGACTGTAACATTATGGCACTTGTAAATTTCGTATACTTGGCGTGTGCTACGCAAGAGATTCGATTGGCCGTATCGCCATGAGAAGTTGAATTGAATTGAAAATATTAAAGTTCGGATGTGTTCGAAAAGTTTTCTAAAATTACTCGGCCGTCGCTGTGAAAGCTTGACATGTGTTCAAAATATAAAAAAAATATCAGCCTTTTGTTTTTCCATGGATTCCCCTCAAAAATTCAATTATTTTCAAAGCTTTCACACATACATATGTACGCTAGTCGCGAAGCGATTCAAGCTAAGTGTTAGCTAACGGTCTGCTTGAAATCGCCAACCAGCGCGGACGCCGTGAGAAAGAGAGGGGCCACGATTGACATGCACGACGGTATTATTAGGAAAAACGCGGTTTAAGATCGATTTTCGTTTGTAATAACTTGAAATTGTGCGTGATTGGCTTAGCTACTGTAGGTGATGTTAGAGCTAAAGAAAATCTGACAATCGATTTCTGACAAAATAATTGATCATGCGGCTGTTTTCGAATCACTCGAAATAAATGTTGATCGGTGCAGAAATTTATCGATAAAAGCAATGTTGGTTTTAATTATCCGTTATACGCAACTGCAATTGTAAACGCCGTGCAAAAAACAGGCGGCGTCGGGAGCGCATGCGGTACAAGCTGCGGGTGTCACATTGAATACGAGTGCGCGAAGTTCTTTTCATGCACCTAAGAGTGGCGGACTGGTCTTCAACAATATCTTTTATTGCTGGTTGGGTGTTTTGGTGTCACCATTCAAGCACATACTTTTGGCATGAAGTGTTAAATGCGCAACAATTGGCTAACAAGTCGTAAATACTGTAAAAGGATCAGAGAGTCGCGCATTTCGCAATTGTTTGTTTTGGTCGTAGATAGGGGAATAAAGTTGTGCTGCAACCAAATCAGTTGTAAAGTGTTGACAAATGGCCACGTGGGAAGAGTGCTCGCGCTTGATCGAATGAGATGGAAAAATCCGCTTGTCGCATTCAAGTTTGTGCGGTCAACAAATCAATAGCAGGAATTAAACTTTTGGAGCAAATCGTGTATTGCCACGGGGTGAAATCTAGGATTTGCGAAAGAAAACTTGTGGAAGAGGATTGAGTCGTTCGATTGTCATTTTTGGGGTCTCAAGTGCTGAGTGTGCACGGAGGAATAAAATTCACTGGTGTTTCTATAATTCAAATTAATTGAGCCGCGAGGGCAGTGACTAAAGCGGGAACGTGAAAACAAGCGGAAAGTGATTGAGAACGAGTGAAATTGTTGCGGGGTTTCGCCGTGACTATCGAAGTAACAAAATACACATGCGAATGTGAAAAGGAGAGTAATTTGGTTTCTTGAAATTACATTAAATACAACTCCACGCTTTTACAATAACCCTTGAAGATAGTAAAGTGAAATTAGGCATTGACAGTGGCTAGCGAGACCGTGGTGGCCGTGCTGCAAGAGCGAGAAGTCTTTGCGTTCATTTTTGATTTTTTTTGGTCCTATGGGTCATTTTTGATTACCTGCTGCTTTGCGGACAAAAGAAAAACAAAAATCCGATTTGGAGTGGACTGAGAGCAGCGACGAATGGAAAATTGTTCTGAGCCAACTGGGTGACTGCTGTCGTTGAAACATCCGGAAGTGAATAAAGGAATGAAGCGCTTCAATAAGTTGCCGGATTTATTAGTATTTATTTTTGCATGGACGGTTTTAGTGATTAGTGATCTTTGTTATTCCTTGGCTTGTGAGTCGAGGAAGGTTTTGTTTTTGGATTTTCCCGAATTTAACAGGGGATACCTGCACCCATCGAGCGCTCGACGGACATGTGGGTAAGTACCCTTTGCTTGCCTAATTTTGTTATTTATATCTACTTTTTTTACATTTTTTTTGTATACGTTTTTATATTTGCGTTTAAATTCTTTTTTTTCTAAATTAATCCACTCAGAAGTCCATTTAAATTTTTAACGTTAGATTTTTTTTTGTGTGGTTTACCTTTCTAATTTAACAAAATAATTATTAAATTTTAGTTTTTTTTGGAAATACCTAAATTACTGTAAAAATTGAAAATTTATGGGATGCTATATAAAATAAAAATGAAGTAATCACGTACCCGAGGGTCTTTCCTTTCCTCCATTTCTAATCGGGTATAGGACCCGGTACGGTGGCAGGCTTCCATCCCAAAACATGAGCCAGCCGCCGGGTACAATCTAATTCCTTCTTTTGTTTCAGGTGACGTAATGGGTTGAGTGGCTCAAGCAGAGTGCCTTTTTATGGCATAGATTTATGCAATTCAATTGTATAATTCTATGACATAAATTGGTCACCGGGGTACTCCCTTTCTGATGGGAAGGTTCATACAATTCAAGTTGTATGAGTTTTCCACTCAGAAGAGGAATACCTGGCCACTTCAACAAGCTACCTATGGATTTATTCCGGTTGGGTGGGTATGAAGGGGCTCCACCACCACCCGGTTGCCCCTCTTTCATTTGTGGGCCATGAACTTCGTTGGGTAACGACGAGGTCACCCCAAGTTCGCCTTTCTTCTCAGGTTTCACTTGTTCTTGTAACAAGTACATCTCCTTCGGTGAGGTTATCTACAACTTTGCGACTTTGGTCGCCTTTTTGATCTGAAAGCAATTCGTGAATGCGAAATTTTTTGTAGTGGGTCCTCGTGCCGGGGAAACGAACCCGCCCCACGACACCGCAATGCTAGCCTGCCAGCGCATTCACGCGTCTCCGGACGACGGCATTCTCGGCAGATACCTCCACCTTCCTCTGCCGAGGCAGCAGAACATCGCTGCAGTCCTTTACGGACTTTATGAACATTTCTATTCACTACATTATGCTATGAATGTGAAACATGGACCCTAACCCAAGCACTCTAAATATATTGAAGATGGGGACCAATGGCGAATTCGATACAACCACGAGCTGTATTTAATGTTTGACGAGCCAGCGGTCTCAACGATTGTAAGACTGCGGAAGCTGCAAACGGATGGACACATGAATCGTATGCACAAACAACAGATACCCAAGAAAGAATTCTTTGGGAAAACTACAGGCCGGAGACCAGTGGGGGAACCGAGGAAACGCTGGTCTGAATCGGTCGACGCAGACTGCTCATCGCTGCTCGGATTTCGGAATTGGAGGACGCGGCCAATGGAGCGAGACAGTTTGAGGCGCTATTGGCAGAAAGTGATGGCCCGAGAGGGGCTGTAGTGCTACGAAAAAGAAGATATATATATGTAAATGGGTATATACAATACATATATATATATATATATATATATATATATATATATATATATATATATATATATATATATAAAATATCACACTTGGTGAATACAATATTCAAAAATATGAGCGAATTTGTGTCCTTAGGTTCCAAAATAACGAAGACGGGTATTGAAAGAGACTTGATACGCCGAAGAATACAGCTCGCAAATAAAGTATTTTATTCAGTTTTGACGATCTTGAAGACCAGCTGCATACACAGGAAAACAAAGCTCCAAGTATACAAATCTGTAATAAGTACTGTGTTATGCTATGGGTGTGAAATATGGACCCTAACCCAAGCATCCGCATATCCTGAGGCGAATAATTGAAGCGAAGCTAGACGGGGACCAATGGCGAATTCGATACAACCATGAGCTGTATGAAATTTTTAACGAACCGGAGGTCTCAACGATTGTTACACTGATCTGGACACATAAATCGTATGGACAAACAACGGATACCCGAAAAAGTTTTCGCTGGGAGAACTGAAGGCCGGAGAGCAGTGGGGAGACCGAGGAAACGCTGGCCTGACTCAGTCAAGGAAGACAGTTCATTGCTGCTTGGATTTCGAGGACGCATTCAATGGACCGAGACAGTTGGAGGCGCTATTTGCAAGAAGCGAAGGCCCGAGAGGGGCTGTAGTGCTACGAAGAAGAAGATGGCTTTGACTTCCTTCAGGTTCATCTACGCTTTCTTAACAAGCCGCTCTACCTGGAAATGGTTGAGGGTGATTGAATATTCGAGGCTTCCTTCAGATGGTAGATTATTGACTTTTATATCCATCATCTTACGTGGGTTGGCGGTGATCGAAGTAACATCGCCCAAGTGTCTGTCTTTAGCTTCCTCAATCCAATAACTTGTCTCCACGCTGTTTTATTCCGGCAATGTCGTTTCCTTCGTGAAAAGCGGCAATGTCGTTTCCTTCGTGAAAAGCTGCCCAGAGTAAGCCGATCAAAGACTGGCATCCTGGCACCAAACTGGTGTTATCGTCAATTGGCGGCGTTTAAGAAATTATTGTGTAGCAATAATGATGTGGTAATTTTGCATATGACGTACGAGTAATTATATACTCGTATAAATATTTATGTTATTACTCTGTATATAACTAGATAGCGTTGCCGGTCGATAGCACCAGTTTCAGTAAGAACGCCAACTGGCGTTGTCGGTTCCTGTGTTAGTTTCGATGAGGACTCCAATTGGCGTTCCCGTTCTCTAAAATGTTAATCTTAAGTTTCAAATAAATTTAATTGTACTTAATTAAATTATACTCCAGTATAGAAAATATAGAAGTTAAGAGCATCATGAAAGATGTTAAATGTTATAATTAAATGTTAATTGATTGAACTAGGGATTTATATCACTGGTAATAAATAATATATTGTAAATGCTA
Organism: Odontomyia ornata; assembly: GCA_963969285.1. Classification (NCBI taxonomy): domain Eukaryota; kingdom Metazoa; phylum Arthropoda; class Insecta; order Diptera; family Stratiomyidae; genus Odontomyia; species Odontomyia ornata. The sequence goes on along the minus strand of OZ017742.1, from coordinate 202,919,190 downwards.
TACTTTTGCATAGGTTGTATAAACTGTGGCGACTGCAGGATACGATGATAGAAATTTTCTAGGATCATTGCATTTGTGCAATTACGTGTAAATTTTCATTGATGCTAATAAGTATGCAAACTGCTTGGCAGCATTGAGCAATATCAAGCAAATCACACTTTACAGTTTTATTTCCAAATGATTTGAATAGAAAAATCAGTAAGTCTTTATTTCCAACTGTCAGCATCCGTGGGATTTTTTATACCTACACTTTATCTCATATCATGGTTCGTGATAATAAAACTCCAAGTGTGCTCCAAGCATTCCATGATGAATTATTTTATTGGACATGTTTGCAACTATATATAAGCTATTTCGATAAAGCGAAAATACGGTCATTCCAATGTTATTTTGCGGAAATGCGGATACAGCATGCAAACTCAGATAAGAATTTGTATTCGACTTGAATTCAAATTGCATATGATGGGCAAAATAAAAATGTAATGCAAAAACTAGATGAGTAGGCAGGAGTTTGCTCCTACCAGAAGAGTTTTGTATTGAGACTATGAAATGCTTATATTTATCTTGAATCATGCATGAATTTATTCAATAAACAGTTTATTGGCAAGTACATTGTACATTAATTGTTCAAATTGATGAAAAAGAACAAATTTACTCGTAGTCTTCTTAAAACGGACGTAATTTTATTTCTGTTTTAACAAATCCTTAAAAATATTCATGATACGTACCTTCCCCGAAATTTTTATAAGCATCGAAACGAAACTGTATTGTCTGTGTCGATGAAAAAAGCATATCATTTCGTACCCATGTAATTTTTTCTTGTAATACAAAAAAATTTAAATGCCTTTGACTTCGCTAAATATATATTAGTTGTTTTTATTCTTTGATTATTGGATAGTAGTTTTATTATACTCTGTATCAAAGTTATCATATCAACGTCAACGAGCATAGACGTGTGCTTTTGGCTGTGCATTATTTTCAATTAAGCGATATTCTCTTTGCGTTTAAATATGGTAAAAGTTATCGGTTTGTAACCGGGTACTATTCCCTTCATTTTCGTACTAAAAGTGGTGCATTGTGGCAGTGAATCGCTTCCTAAACAAGTCATCTTTGTTAAATCATTTTCTTTATTTACTTGCCAACAATAAACAATCAGTGAAAAGTTCATTGTGTGTCAATTAATGAGAAATATCACTTTTATGTAGTGCCTGAACTAAACTCATAGTGTCGACACAAACCGTTCAAGTGATTAATTGCGTCTGCCACCCACAATTTCCCCCTATTAGATCTTAGCGCAAACCCAAATCTGTGAACGATTTGATTGATGTAAGCTGCATTTGTGAATTTTATATTTTAAAGCTTTTTTGCTTTGTGTGCAATAGTTAAGTGCAAAGTTAAGTTAAGAACATACATAATAGTGTGATTACAGACCAAGATCAATTTAACATTTTGGATTTTTATTGCTTTGCGACATTATTTCATATTTTATATTTGAACTTGAATAATGGCTGGAAGCTCTCCCCTCTACGACATTAAGTGCGTTATTTGCAAAGAACCGGAGTCAGCTAGGGCTAAACTCATTGAATGTGATGGGTTTTGCACTAAATCATTCCACCTGAAGTGTTAATCTATTCCTGCTTCATTTTATGAAATCCGCGCAAAATTTGCGAAAAACATAACTTTTCGGTGTGATCATTGCCGTGGAATGACTATCGCTGACACAATTCGCCTATTAAAAGAGCAGTCTGAAGTGCTGCTTGACATTCGTAATCGACTTGATATTTCAATGTTGGATGCAAGCAAAGGAATCAACAATGCGACCAGCCAACCTGAACCCTCTATTCCGGCTAAGCCTACGTTAATTGAAACTACTGCCGTTGATACTAGCAAGGGAGCTGTTCCTAAAAAATCAAAGGTCAGTTACTACAACTCTCCCGTATCTTCCAGGATCAACAATATACATCTTCCTTCATCGGTAATTACTTCAGCTATGACAACTGCACCTACTGATAATCCTGCTAGCCTACCAACTACGATAAATTCTGGTAGCCTACCATCTATGAGAATTTCAGAATTAGAAGTTGTTTCGCCGCCTATTCAGCTTTTTATCTCCAGGCTTTCCTACAGAACATCAAAAGAGGATGTAAGTAACTACATTCTCAGAAAATTAGGATTTACTCCTCCTATATTTGGTGTTACAAAGCTAACCAAAGATAATTTACCGAATAAAATCATTGCATCTTTTAAAATTTCTGTTCCTGCTGATCTTCGTTTGATACTTGATCCAGACTTCTGGCCCAAAGGAACAGTAGTCAAAAAGTTTTTTCCGAAGCAACGCCCTAAATCAAATCTCCGTCGCTCCCAACCAAACCAACTCTAGTGATTCTTCTCTAAAAATTTATTATCAAAATGTAAGAGGGCTTAGAACCAAGTTGCAGAATTTCCTAATTTCCACCACATTAGCTAATGACGACATTATATGTATAAGTGAAACATGGCTGAATGATACTATTCTTAACATTTTTCGATACGATCGAACAATTGATTCATCTGGGAAATCAATCGGTGGTGGTGTACTTGTGGGTGTCACAAAGTCCCTTGGTTGTCTTTCTTGTACGGATTTCATTCCAACTTCTCCTGTTGAATGTGTACTTGTTAGGGTAACCATTTCATCCAATATTCATCTTTTGGTGTCGTCAATTTATGTGCCTTGTCAGTCTTCTCTTTCCACTAACGTTAAATTTCTCGACGAACTTTCTATCTACATAAACGCTGAATACCCTTCAGATATTATTCTTCTATGTGGTGATTTTAATGCTCCTTCTTAAGCTTGGAATCTATCTTCTTGCCCATATATCGAGTCAACCAACCGTCTCTCTGAAGTTTTTTCTTCTTTCCTCTCACTTTGCTCACTAAATCAAGTAAATAACATCACAAACGTTAATGACCGCATTCTTGATCTGGTTTTATCAAACTGTTCAAACAATCAGTCTACTATTTTGGACTTAAAACATCCTGAAATTGCTTATGTTGCATCCGATCTCAACCATCCACCATTAAGTATTGATGTTAAACTGTGTAACATGAGGCGTAAGAAGACTGAACAGCCTTCAAGGTATAATTTCCGTAGATCAAACTTTGCAATTATTGCGAACAATCTCCAATCGACTGATTGGGACTCCTTCTTTGCTAGTGTATCTTGCGATGATGCTGTTTCTAAATTCTACATGTATTTGAATACGCTGATCAGCCAACATACACCAATAGTTCACACATTAAAAAGTAATGACGCACCATGGTTGAACGCCAATATTTTGACCCTTCTAAAAAGTAAGGATCGAGCTCATCGAGACTTCAAACGTACTGGGTGTCCTGCAGCTTGCACAGATTATCAAAGATTTCGTACTCTTGCTAAATGTCGCATTAAAGCAGCCATGCGTGATTATTATCTCTCCACATTGAACAATCTCTGTTGTCTAACCAAACAAAACCTTTTGGTCTTTCATTCGTTATTTGAACACTTCCTCTCGTATTCCAGATTCAGCACATTGGAACAGCTTGGAGGCTAATGGGTCTTCTGCTATTTCAGATCTTTTTGCCAAATTTTTCTCTGAATCTTTTAGTGCCTCGTCCTCACCTACAAATTATTGCCCTCCATTCTCTTATTCGACATTAGCTATTGATTTCGAAACCATCCCTATGACATTGAGCTACTCATCAGCAAGTTAGATGGAAGCATTGGACCGGGTCCCGATGGCATTCCCGCTATATTTGTTAAGTCACTCATTACTTCTATATCTACTCCTCTTTCAATTCTGTTTAATATAAGTTTAGCCAATGGAACTTTCCCTCAAATATGGAAACTTGCACATATTGTTCCAATTCTGAAGAATGGTGACCCTTGTAATATTTCCAACTACCGTCATATATCTATCCTCACCTGCTTCTCTTAATTGTTGGAGCGCCACGTTCACAATAAATTAGCATCATCTCTATCGCAAACTTTTGCTGCCGAGCAACATGGATTTCTTCCTAATCGCTCTACTACTACTAATTTACTCGAAATATCTCATTCGATTTCTTGTGCTCTAGATAACTATATGCAAATGGATGTCATTTATACTGATTTTCGCAAAGCATTTGATCGAGTTGATCATTCTATTTTACTACTAAAGTTTCAGCACTATGGATTTCCTGCTCCAATGTTGGCTTGGATAAATTCTTATCTAAGATATCGTTCTTGTTGTGTTCGTGTAATCAGTTCATTATCTTCAACCTTTTACCCTACGTCAGGTGTCCCAGAAGGCTCAATCCTTGGCCCTCTTTTATTTATACTTTTTATCAATGATTTACCTGCTGCTTTAAACTCAAAATCCCTTCTACTCGCAGATGATTTGAAACTATTTAGGGCTATCGGTCAAGTAGAGGATTGTTCTCAATTGCAGAATGATTTGGATTTTTTCTGTTGCTAATTTGATTGTTATTAGTTGGCATTCCCGTTGCATGCAAGATGTTGATTGTTTGCAGATATATCCACTGCCACTAGAACTATTTCCCGGGATTGTGGTTTCTAGTAAGTTACAACTCGCTGGTGCTGCCTTTAATAGTAATTATGCTAAAGTTCCAGTCTTTGCAGTAATGTAGATAGTTGGATACTTTTCGCCGCCACTGATTTTTACCGCAAATAACAATGGGCCTTCACTACTACTACCCCTGATACTATGACTATTACTGGTGTTATATTCCACAGGGAATGAATCTCTTTCCGCAACAAATAAACCCTCTTGCTGTTGCCTACACCCAACGCTACTATTATTGCACCCACTGAGTGTGCTGCTCGTTGCAGTACGTTCCAAATTTGGGATGCATCATTTTCTGAAATAAGCTCAATTGACAGTCAATCCATTTCCTTCTCTTCATTTCTCTCCATGTGTTCACTTGCCCAATTCACAATGTCCCCAATATTAATAACAAAGCTTTAGATCTAGTCTTGTCTAACATTCCTAAATCATCCGTTTTTCTTTCTGCTTCGCTAAATGAATACTTTAACTCTGATCCTCACCATCCTCCACTTCATTTTTCTATTTTCTTGCCTTGTAAAATGGTTCTGAACAAAGTCTTTTCTCTCCGCTTTAATTTCGGTAGAGCTGAATATAGTCAAATGGAGGCTGAAATAAACTCCATTAATTGGTTTTCCTTTTTCTGTAATTTAAATATGAATGATGCCGTGCAAAATTTCTATAGCTTCCTTGAATCTCTGATCTCACTGTATACGCCTGTCTGCTCTCAAAAGAGATCAAAAGACGCTCCTTGGCTAAATAAAAAGATCACCTCTTTCTTAAAAGCAAAGAATGCTGCCCGTACTACATATCGTCTTACTGGCTCTGCAATTCATCTTCTTAGCTATAAAAGTTTACGCAGATAAGGTAAAAAATTGGTTAGTATTGCCCAAAAAAGTATATTGATTATGTTGAAGATTCAACTAGAACGAACCTGCGCAAACATTTCTAGGCATACATCAATGGGGTTAAAAAATCAGGTGGTTTACCTAATTCGATGCACCATAATGGATGCTATTCATGCAATCATTGCGAGATTTGTGAACTCTTTGCTCAACATTTTTTTCATTTTATGGTAGTTCAACTGCTGAAAATTCTGATCATACTTTCGGTTTGTCCTTAAATTTTTCCTTTGCCTGTGTAAGTCCTCTTGACATAGAGCCGTTATGAAAAGGTCTAGACCATAATAATGGCCGTGGTTTGGATGGAATTCCTAATATTTTTGCCAAAACTTTGTCATCTTCTTTGTGGGCTCCCCTGTCCAGCCTTTTCAATCGTAGTCTTTCTGGCAATGAATTTCCGTTTCTTTGGAAAAAGGCTTATGTATTTCCGGTTGACAAATCGGGTGATAAGTCGTAATATATCTAATTATCGTCCTATCTCCCTACTTCCGTGTTTTAGTTAGCTTTTTGAAAGAATTGTGTATGATCAGATTTATCTCTTCTTATTTCCATCCTTTGCTTGTGAACAGCATGGCTTATCAAAGGTAGGTCCACTCTTCCGAACTTGCACTCATTTTCAAATACTATTGCGTCAGCTTTCGATAGAGCGAAGCAAGTAGACGTTATTTATACAGGGTTTTTAAGGCTTTCGATCCAGTGGATCATCTTATACTTATTAAAAAACTAGCTGATCTTGGTGTGGGCTCATCTATTTGTTAATGTTTCTACTCGTACATTGTCGACCGTAATTGCATAGCCAATGTAAATTCCCAGAGTTCTTCTCCTTTCTTGCCTGATTCAGGAGTGCCTCAACAGTCTTTTCTCGGCCCAATACTATGCCTTGTCTTTATCAATGAACTTCCATCGTTATTCAAACTCTCTTTGCTTGTCTATGCTGACGATTTGAGAGTTTTCATAGTGATTGAGTCCTTGGAAGACTGTGTCTGTTTACAACTAGATTTACATTTTCATTTAATTTTGTCATTCTAGGCGCTATTACCTCCGAAATGAATATCATAGATTTACAATTTTTATTAGATTGGTGTACGAATAATCGACTGAAACTAAATATAAGCAAATGTCATACTATGACTTACTCACTGAGAAAGTTTACAATTCTTTTCGATTATTCCATATCTGGTACTTCCTTGGAATCAGTCATTCTCCATAAAGATCTTGGAGTACTCTTTGACACTAAGCTGCATTATGAGCAACATATAGGCCAGGTGGTTTGCAAATCCCTCAAATGTCAGGCTTTGTATTACGAGTAAGATCCATCAAAGGTTTCAAAAATATTTCTTCCTGTATTTGTTTATTATTCTCACTGGTTAGAAGTTTATTGGAATATTGCTCGCAAATTTGGAGTCCTCATCAACACTGTCTATGTAGTACTGTAGAGACTGTTCAACGTAGGTCTACCCGCTCTCTTCTCTTTAAATTTCGCATCCCCTATTCCCCTTTTAATCATCCACTATCCCTCTTGCGCATGCCTTCTTTAGTCTCGCATCGTATATTTCTTGATGAATGCTTGCTCGTTAAACTGAACCACAAACTCTTGCCAATGAATCCTTGTAATGAGATATCCACCTATATTGCACAGCGCTCAAGTAGATCGACAACGATTTTTAAGGTTCCCATTGCCAGAACCAATGTGTTTATTTTTCGCCATTGGTACGTTTGCCACGTAAAAACAACTCTCTAGGTCTTGGTCCGATACCTCAATCTTTTGCGCAATATATAAATCAACTTAGATAATTCGTTTTTCTTTATAGCGTGAGCGTACTTTCTAGTTTTAACTTTCTTGCCTTGTAACCTAATTTTTCTTTTTTTGTTTGGATATGTATTGTTTTTTCTGTCATTACTTCTACTTTTTCCATATAAATTTGGATTTTTAACTGGATTGTTGATGCAAACGCTGCGTGTCATAGCTGTATATTTATAAGCACTCTCTTATTGATGCTCTTAATATCACAAATCATTAAATCAGCAGCAAGATCATTTGTCTGCAGTTCATACAGATTCACAACGCATTCCAGACACCGCATGATTGCACTTATCTATTGCTGGCTCAAAATGTCTCACCTATTTCCGCAAATTTAAATCGAACGCAATCCTCAAATTTCGCACTTTGTTACACTTAACCGCAAATCCATTTAGACTCAATATGTTAATTTGAACTCCCACTATGAGCACATAGATAATCAGCAAGATTATTTTCACAAATTACTTGTCTAAATTAAGCTTAAAGCAAAAAAATTAATTCCTTAATTTTCACTCTGAAATTATATCGCGGGTGTTCACATGGGACACAAGCTTTCGACCATCTCATCATAGCTCTCAGCTTGTTCCGCTAGTTTTGCCTTATCCGCCTTATTTTCCGTTCAGTAATTTCGGATGTTTCGCGATTTTGTTCTCGAAAGCAACAAACTCGCACGCAAATTCCGCCTACCCAGAGATTCCCCGCAACGTCTATGAGTAGAACGCCGCCACGGCCAAAACTCCTCAATCCCGCCGTACCGCTTTTTCTTTTCTAGCACCGTCACCGTTCGTGACCAATTCACAACTCTCTATTATCGCCACCGCCAAGCAACTCCTCGTCCACGAGAAACTATTTCCCGTTCTTTTTCCTGAACGGATTCGTCCTCGTCTCAGTGGAATTGTTTTCGTTTCTCTTCACTGTCTGTATCGGTATCGTCATCATCATTTTCCCAATCACTACAAATATACAGGTCCTGCATGTATTTTAAATCAACATAATCTCATCAGCTTCTATGGTTAATGCGTCCTTGAGCAGACGATTGGCAAGTACACGTTTGTTTTCTTTTGAATAAGCCGGGTACATACCCCACAATGTGTGAGTGCTGTTATTGTCCACACATTTCTTCCCTATTTCGGCCATGGTCCACTTATTCAAGTCAATGCGTGCCTTCTCGTTTAAACAACGGTCACTGTCTGTTGAACAGTCAACTTCTTCACAGAAAAGTTCCAGTTGACCAATTCTTATAGTAGCAAATAGCTGATTGGATTGTGGCCAAACAGACATCTGAAGTGAATCCTCCATCTGGCACTGTTTATCAGACTGTTATATGCGGAACTCTAGTGAATATAACCCCTTTAAGCCACTAACTATATCCCCGAATTCGCTATCATAGCTTAGCAAGGAAATCGAAGATGCTGAAGAATCATCAGCTAATAAGAAAGTATCAACTCGGGTGTATTCGAAATATTTCTCTGATTCTACATACAAAGTACCCGAATCTGACCTTTCGATCAAAGTTAGGGATTTGATTAAGTTGGAAAAGTGACGATCAAGATTTCACAATAGAATACTCTATAAATCCACTAGTTTTTGAGTGGTTAGTAAGGCTTACAGTGCGTGTCGTGGTGGTGCTTGTTGTAATTGTAGCAGAATCATTGCTGATGTCATCTTGTGATTATTTTCGCTTGTAAGACAGCATAATGATGAACCGTAATAATCTGGTAATGATGCCGGTTGGGAAAGTTGATGATGCGCATGAAGTTGAGATGTTTGATGGAATTGGTTATTCGTGCCTACAGTTTTATCAAAAGCCCTTAATTTTAACTATCTTTTGTAGAAACCCTAAAAACTTCGTGGATCTTCAACGAATTGAAGTGGATTTTTTGCGACGATAACGGTAAGTAGTCGAATTTAAAAACGTATTGCAATTCAACGCATGCATCGATTAAAGTACAGCTGCAGTGACGTATGTATAATACTGAGGGTCAGCAAGAACACTGTGAAAAAATGCTGAGGAAGGAAACGTGGAGGATACGCAAAGAAGTGGTCGATTGGCGCTACTTTTAGCATAAACAAAATGGAGAACTCGCACATTGCCTGAAAATAGACCAGGCTTAACAGCTCTCCAGAGGCCACTAAAAACGTGTCGAGGCAAACCGTTTAACGATACATTCGGTCCACCAGCTAGGGGTGGCAAGCCTATAGACAGCGCAAGAAACCTTTTCTTTCCGAGAAGAAGATTCGAGACCGGCTGAATTTCTGCCAAAATCTCAAAAACCTTGGATATGCTGATGACAATCCCCGTTGTGAAACATTGCATACAAACATCGTTTTTACGGGCGAGTCGCGGATTCAACTGCATCCAATACCCAATCGTTAGAATATGACAGTGAGATCCAGCGATCCCGCAAATCATGGTGGCTGGCGGAGTGAGCAGTCGCGAAAAAAGACAACTTCACTTTGTTCCGCAAGGAGTGTCTGTTAGTGGAAAATATTACAGGGGAAATATGCTCTCTGTTTTGTGCATGATGGCACCAAGACGCATACTACTTTGAAAATTTATCAGGCCATTTATGACCATTTTTCTAATGTGTGGACTGACTGGACTGGTAATTCCCCTGATTTAAACCACATCAAAAGTGTGTAGTCCAAATTATAGGAAAGTGTCTTTAGAGATCCCTGACAAAAAAATAGGCAGCCGCTGAATTTTCGTGCACAACTTGATTGGGACGCAATTACTCCAGACTATTTTAAAAATTTATGTGAAATTTTCAGGCAACGACTTTTAGAGTGTATAGAAAATGAAGGAGGACATACTTCATACCAATTATTTACTATATTACCTAATGTGTGTAGTTTATAATAAACTTATAATATTAAACCAATATATTTTCCTTCAAATTTTATACAAGAAATACTATGGTCAGAAAATTTTGCACCACCCTATCTATATATATATATATATATATATATATATATATATATATATATATATATATATATATATATATATATATATATATATATATATGTGTATATATATATATATATATATATATATATATATATATATATATATATAATATATATATATATATATATATATATATATATATATATATATATATATATATATATATATATATATATATGTTTTTAATGTTAGTTAAGCAGAGAAGAATGAAGTGTTTTCTCTTAAGAGTGACATTGTTTCATCGAGGGGCTATGAAAAATCTTCGGGCAAACAAACGATATACCTATCAATTTTGAATAAAGCAATACTTTATAATGTTTCTACTACTATTGCTCTGAAATCTGAGATACAATATTTTTGCGCTGGGCTTGTGATTTTTCTTCTTCTTTGCATAGGATTTTTCAGATCTGCTTGAAGTCGAATTTGGTGATCCTGAAAAAATATTATTTCAAAATTTAATTTCTCAAATATCTTAAAGTGTATAACAAAAAATACAAATATACTAATACAAGTCATCGAATTTCAGGTTGCCATGGACTGCAAATCACCGACCTTGAAGTAACCGGACATGTAAGTGTTAAATTTGTTCCAACGCATGCATTAAAAAAGAAATGTCAAAATCCTCTGGTGGTTTCACAATGCGAAAAATAAAACCATAGAAAATTATTTTAAACACTTCAAGCCGTAAGATTATACAATTTTCTCGCATCATGATATTCAAGGCTCTTTAATTGAAACTCAAATGGGCATATTACTGTGTTTTAATTGATCTTCCACTGCATAATGTTGCAGTTTGTCACGTGCCTATCAAGATCAAATTATATTTAAAGTATACTTGAAAAAACTCAGTTTACGTTTTGGCTTTAGATGAATTTCATTTATGCACCGATTATCCCATAAAGAAGAAATTCGTCGCTGATAAAGTATGTTACTTTAGGTTACAGCTCCTTGTGATAAGTGCTTTCTGAGTCGCGCGACTTTCTGTTTTTATTTTGCGCTTCGTTGTCTTCACGCTAAAAATTGTTCACGTGATAAATAATTTGTAGTAGGACTTGATGCTAGGAGAAAGAACCTGCCCACGACACCGCAGACACTAGCCTGCAAGCACGTATACGTGTCCCTGGACCAAGTCGCTCTCGGTGAAAACGAACACGTGTTTCACTGAGGCAGTCCAACATCGCTGCTAGTCCTTCACGGTCATCTATCTCATAAATAGCACTAAATCCTCCTTACTGAATTACTTAATAAAGAAATTGTATTCTGCCAAAACCGAAATTCTACCTTTCTCAAAATCGAATTTGGCTCATTGGAATACTTTCATTGTTTTTTGCTCTTTCTTTGCAATTTTCTTCTGCAACGGTTAACCACCCAACACAATTTCAAAATTATTCCTGACTCTTGTTCTCATGCTTGATTCATAAAAAGAATTTAAAGTCCTTAAATATTTGAAAGACATAAAACTTTGCATAGCCTCGTAAACTGACTTAAGAATGCAGAAGTGGTGAGTACCGTCCAAAAAGCAGAGGCATTTAGCCGTAGTAAACGACGGATCGTCCTGTTGGTGACACTCAAAATTAGGAACGACTCCAACTCCGCTAGATGGGTGGATATTCTGGATACGCTTGAAAACACTTTTCAAGTTCCAGCATATCTAATGCGGCTTTTAAGGAACTATCTAAAGGACCGAAGCCTGCTTTCCGCCACGACATAGAGCCAACGAAGGATGGCTGTTACATCTGGTGTTGCCCACGGATCTATCCTTTGCCCGGACCTGTGGAACGTGTCTTACGACGGGCTACTGAGATTGGAGATGCCAAATGAGTCGCGCTTGATCGGCTATGCGGATGAAGTTGTGGCTCTGGTCGCTGGACGCACCGTTGAACAAGCACAACTTAGGCTAGGTATGCTAATGCGCCGAGTGAGACAGTAGATGATTGCTCGTAGGTTCAGTTTAGCACTGGAGAAAACCGAAGTGGTCATCTTGACAAAAAACAGAATCCCTAGAGTATGGATAATCAGTATTGGCGACATACAAATCGAATCGAACCCAGCGGTGAAGTACCTGGGGCTACTGATCGACTCGAAGATGAACTTCTCTGAGCAAATCAGGGCAACGGCAGAGAAGGCTGCTTCTGGAGTATCGGCTCTGAGTCGACTTATGGCCAACGTAGGGGGATCCAGCCCATCAAAGGACGCCTCTTGATGAGTGCCGTAGGATCAGTGCTACTTTACGGAGCAGAAGTATAAGTCAACGCTCTCAGTAAGGAGGTTTACCGTATCCGGCAGTCTCTGATTCGGCGGTGAGAGTTATTGCAGGCGTGATACCTTCTGCCCTCTTGCGCTGTGCTATTTACCTGCGAGGTGGATGGTTGTCCGCTAGGAGAGACAGCGCTGACTCAATGATTTTCAGCAGTCTTGGGTGACTTGCACGAAGGAAAGGTGAACCACTCGCCTCATCCCGGATGTGAAACCGTGGCAACATCGAAGACATGGTGAGATTGACTTCTATCTGATGCAGCTTTTGTCACGGTCCCTCGATTGTCGATTTAGCCAAGGAGAGGAAGACAACGTGTGCCACACATTATTTGTGTGCACAAAATAGGACTTGCTGCGACGGGACCTCTACAGGGAGACGAAAGAGCTCACTCCGGATAGTATAGTCGCGGTAATGCTCGAATCGGTTGACAAATGGAATTAAGCGGCACATAATGCTCGGGCAGTCCTAAAGGATAAAAGGGATACACAGCAGCCGGGGTCGTTGGGGCTGGGGGATTGCTTGTCTGGCAATTCCTCTCTCCCCTCCCCTAGAAGAGGGATCTCTAGCTTGAAGGCGCATAACGGAGTAATAAAACGAGATTTGGCCCGAAGTAATGTGTCAAACGGTTCCAGGCTGGGTTCTCGGGTTGACAGGGAGGTGTTTAGAGGATAGTTCAGTCGCTTGCGAGCATGCGAGTCCCGTACTCTGTGGCTAAATGACATTCACCACCCAACCACGAAAAAACTACCTTAAGAATGATAAATCGTTTTTGAAGCATATATACAACGGAGGATTCCGACATTGTATCAAAGCAAAATCGATTACAACAAATATTTCGATGCACAGATAATAGCATATTCACAGATAATGGCATATTCCGTCAACAGTTTGAAGATGCTATTTTTACCTCCTGAAAATTTTTTTGTGTATCCTGCTGTAGCAGGTCTTAGGGTTGATTTCAGAACCTCTCCTTTTAACAACAATTCGAGGGGAGGCAAGTTTAATATGGTATTCAACGCCTTACCTGTTGTTGTGCTAAACGCCTCAGTTTTTTGCAACCTGGCCAAGAAAGGCAACGCTCTTTAGCAGTCGACTTTATGCCACCAAACCACAGATGCATAGTGCATCACCAACAGCTTGCCCTACTCTTGTTGTACGCCGTAACTACACTCGTCAAGGTAGAGTCCGCAATTGAATTAAACTCTACAGATACTAGAATAAGCTATAATTGTAAAAGAATACTCTCCCTCCAGCATACAAGCTCATAACTTATTTGGAGGGAGTAAAGCAATAAATAAATAAATAAAATATGGCGCGCGTTAGTGATGAGAAAATTAGGTAAGCTCAACGTAGAACGGTCGCGATCCTTTCAACCCTGTTTGATCTTTACGGATTTTGCGATCTTCCAATTCGTACGCGTGAAATTTGCTTGTAGTGTGAGTTTTGTGCTGGCGGAAAGAATACGCCTCACAGCACCGCAGAAGCTAGCTGTCAGCACACGTGCACGTCGTTAGGCAAAGCCCTTTCAGCTGAGCTCGGTTATTTTTTTAGCTCTCTTACACTTCTGCCAGAGCATCGGCACCAGTGCCCTGTACGAACAACGAAAACAGTAGAATCACTACAATGCGCTTCCTATCGACCCAGATACGATGGTTTTGTTAATATCTTCACGAAAGTAGTAGAAAAGGTATGTATCATGAGTTTTATTATGAATTTCTTCAATCAATGATATCAATTCAAACGACGACTACGTTAATATATAGGATATGAATGAATTCTTCAGTTTAAGCACATAATGACACTTTCATGCTATATTTATGAAGGGATAAAGATGTTGGTCAGCATCATAATACAATGACGAACAAGTAGGGTCAGTTTATACAAATTTCCGAATAACGGGACTTGCCGGCACGTGAGATAGTATGTGTGACAGCGTGCACAGACAGCGCATGGGGAACATGTAACAAATTTGACGAAAATAAAACAGGAAAGAACAGTCATCAGCTGACTGGTAAATACTTCGCATTGAAAGAAAAGAGAAGTCCGATTAACAACTGAACGATTTCTTCGTTCAATTAAACGAATGTTTTCGTGTCAAAAGACAAATGCCATATTTTTCTCTCTTGCGGCGCAAGTTTGTTTATCAAACTCATTAAGCATGAAGTGAATGTGAGCAGGACCAAAGATGGGAACAGACTACGACAAGATAGGCGCGCGACTATCATAATTTAAACGGAAGCCCACATCATACGACTTCGCGACTTCTCTCGCCAGAATTGGTTGTCGCAAGGTTCCTCGATTTTTTTTCTAAAAAATTAGTTTTTTAAGCATAATAATTTTCAGGTCACATATTCTTGTGGTACTCGCGGATAATTCCTGACAAGGTCATAACTTCTTGAAAGTATATAAGTTCTGCGTATGCCTAAAGATCCGTGCCAAATCTTGTCGCAGTGTGTTTTTATTTGCGGCTTAAAATCGCTCAATGCCATAGTCGTATAACAATTTGGTCAAACCTCCAAATATATTACAATAAATATTATAGTAAGTTATTGTGTTATGCCCTAAAAACACATCTTATGTAGATCTTCGGAACCAATCCAATTGGTGATTCAGTAGATAATTGGGCGAAAAGTGATTGCGAAAATTATAGCAAAAAGGTTTACTTCATTTTCCACTGGCGCTTTATGGTCCGATGGAAGTCGGAACAATTTTCTATATTCATTTGAATTGCAATGCATTTCATTGCACTCTTTATTTTCCATTGCATTAACGTTCCCGCCAAAAAATCAGCTGTGTTATGTGTGACTTTTGTTGAGATATACTGTAAAACGATATTAGTAATACGATATTGGTTCGTTGACTTTAAGCAAGCATACGACAGTATTGATCGTAACGTACTGTACCAAATAATGCTTTGCTTTGACATCCCAGCTAAATTTGTCCGTCTTACTAAAATGACAATGACTTCGACGGCCTCCCAAGTCCGCATCAATAACCAACTCACCGATGCCTTTGACACAAATATCAGACTAAAGCAGGGAGATGGGCTGGCCCAATTGCTATTCAATTTGGCTCTGGAATCCGTCATAAGGAAGCTACCTATCGATACGCGAGGTACATTACTATACAAGTCGAGCCAAGTAGTAGCCTATGCGGACAACATCAACATTTTGTTACGGTCATTAACAACTGCCAAAAAACTTTTCCTGAAACTCGACCGCGAAGCAAAACTAGCAGGGCTACAAATCAATGAAAATAAAACAAAACTCCTGACGCGGACGATGAGAAATACCTCAAATACACAAAATATCACACTTGGCGAATACAGCATCGAAAATGTTAGCGAACTTGTGTATTTAGGCGCCAAAATAACGAAAACGGGTAATGAAAGAGACGAAATACGCCGAAGAATACAGCTCGCAAGTAAAATATTTTATTCAGCTTTGACGATTTTGAAGACCAGCTGCATACACAGGAAAACAAAGTTCCATGTATACAAATCTGTGATAAGACCTGTGTTATGCTATGGGTGTGAAACATGGACCCATCCGCAATCCGCAAATGTATTGAACGCCTTTGAGCAACGGGTCCTGAGGCGAATAATCGGAGCAAAGCTAGGCGGGGACCAATGGTGTATTCAATACAACCATGAGTTGTATGAAATTTATGACGAACCGGAGGTCTCAACGATTGTAAGACTGTGGAAGCTGCAATGGGCTGGGCACATGAATCGTATGGACGAACAACGGATACCCAAAAAGGTATTCGTTGGGAGAACTGAAGGCCGGAGACTAGTGGGGAAACCGAGGAAGCGTTGGTCTGACTCGGTCGACGAAGACAGTTCATCGCTGCTCGGATTTCGAAATTGGATGACGTGGTCAATAGACCGAGATAGTTGGAGGCGCTATTTGCTGTTAGCGAAGGCCCGAGAGGGGTATAAGTGCTAAGAAGAATCGTTAAATATATTGACATATTGGAACATGTTTCTCTGGGATATAGTTTTACCATTACAATAATGGGAGAAATAAGGAAGATAAGTTGTATTGAGTACTATCAATTGCTTGATATGTTATCGTTTAAAACAAGTTTTTGTATGAGGCAACGTTGCGACGCTGATCGAATATTCGATAATTGTTTTAAATTTTTGTTTTATTTCATTAGGATATATATCTTGTTGAAAGAGAATATATTGTATTTTAAATAACTGAAAATTATTATTTTTCCTCCTAAAAGATGAATTTCCTAAATGTGATATTCACAGTACAAGTATTAGTATAGATTAGTCGCAGATCAATCCCATCAAACTGTTTCCTTCCCTTATTTACCTCCATACTCGTACGTCCAGATTCAATTTCATGTAACACGATGCTCCCATTTTATGGAAAATAAAATATTTGATTAAAATTATTCACAAAAATTGCTAAGCGTTCCTTGATATATTTAATTCAAACTTTTGCTTTATTTAAATTATCGGAAGTAGTCTTTGTAGTTTATGTTTTAACGCCGCATGTCGTTTGAGTTTTTAATAGTTTAGTTAGTTATCTGTGTTTTAAGGTGTAAAGCTCTAAATTTCGATATTGGATAAACAACAATCTTCCATGGAGTGTTTTAATTTTTAAGTCAATGACATCGAATTTATGGCATATTTATGAAAGAGCTCTTCGAAATAAATTTTGTAAACTTAGATTGATTCGCGTTCGGTTGTAATATGATTCACATTAATGGAAATCGAATTTTATTGATTACACGGAAAGATTATATTTCTAAATTTTAATTAAATCAAACACACAGCATAGTTTTTGTCCCTGTAGTAAAAATAATATTTCATTTGTCTTATGTATCACTCGTGAAAATAATGGGCGGATTTTAAAACTGTCATACTAAGTGTGAATGCATCGAAGCTGGAGTTCAATGACAATCGTAATTTCATCCGTAATATTCCAGATATTTATAAAATTAACACAAGTAAAGTTCAAGCTATTATATTTTCACTGTAAAATGAGATTCCTAAATAATTTCAGCCGATGCCAACTTTCAAGAAAATATTACTAAGCGTTCTTTTTTTTCTATAAAAGCGTACTTCGAGAAAAAAATTGTGTAAAATAATACAAGAATCGTGTAAATGCTATACGAGCTCATAAGCATTCCCAGGCCTGCAAAAGTATAAGGTAAGTTATCAAAAAATTGTCTAATCTGTTTCTGCACTAGACACTTGAATGAATCACCTAAATTATACAGCAATTTTACATTTACGTTCTCCAAAAATTAATTCTCCCCCACGACACAAGTGAAAATACAACTTTTTAAATAGAATTGAATGTTTGGACAAATATTTATTCAATCAGTGCCTTGGAATCGAATCTGTAGTACGAGTATTTCGCGTGCACCATATGCGAGCTATAGCAGGGTATAGCTGGAATAAATTCATTTCGAATTTCGAATTGAAAACCGCTGAATTAATCTGCTCTCACTTAAATTTTACCATCGTAGTCTACGTAGTATAGTGCTTAGAGTGCTCGCTACGTAATCCGAAGGTCCCTGGTTCAAATCCCGTTGGTGACAAGGAAATCTGTTTTGAGTGATTCTTTGGACGGGCTATTAGCCCTTTCAATTATGATACGTACTGGTTTAAAATTAGAACGTCTCACAGCTGATTGGACGGACATACAGCCAAAGCGTTGCACTGACCATGTCACGTTCTTGAGTGCCGATAAATACGATCAAGATCATGAAATATTCTAATCTCTGAGCGAGGTTCCGAAAAGGGCTGCAGTGCTAAACCAATTTAAAATCAACATGTTCCCATTTTAATTTTACCGACGTGCTTTTTTCACTTGTGACAGCATCAAATTGCACGACAGCGAGGCGAAATGAAGCGAAATCAATTTGTTCAACTAAGATCTTAACATTTCGCAAGTCCTTATTATGTTACTGACATCAATGTCAGTAGCACAAATTATCGACCAGTTTTCCACATGGTGTACGAGTATTTATAAACATAAAATTGACCGTCGACTGAAAGTGCGCGAGATAGCAGACATGGTAGGCATTTCAAAAAGTGCTGTGCATTGCATTTTGATCGAAAATTTGGACATGAGAAAGCTGTGCGCAAGATGGGTGCCGCGTTTGCTCACAATGGAGCACAAACAGCAACGTGAGGATGTTTCCATCGAGTGTTTGACAATGTTTCGCAGCGATAAAGCCGAGTTTTTGCGTCGATTCATAACCATGGACGAAACATGGGTCCATCATTTTACACCTGAGACCGTGGAGCAGTCAAAGCAGTGGACTGAAAAGGAAAAACCGGCTCCAAAGAAAGCAAAAGACAGTTCAGTCAGCTGGCAAGGTCATGGCATCCGTTTTCTGGGATACGCGTGGAACAATATTTGTCGATTATCTCGAAAAAGGAGAAACAATCAACGGCGCAGACTATGCAGCGTTTGAGTGATGAAATCAAGAAAAAACTGCCCTACCTGACGATAAAGAAAGTGCTGTTTCATCACGACAACGCACCAGTCCACACGTGCGTTATTGCGATGGCTAAAATCAATGAGTTGAAGCTCGAATTGCTTCCTCGCGCACCCTATTCGCCGGATCTGGCTCCTCCAGATTATTTACTTTTTCCGAATTTGAAAAAATGGCGCGGAAGCAATAGATTTTTCAACAATGAAGAGGTAAAGTCTGCGATTAATAGCTATTTTGAGGAGCTTGATGGTTCCTCTTATAAAGCAGGTATCGAAGCTATTGAACATCGTTGAGAAAAGTGTATCGAGCTGAAAGGAGAATGTGTTGAAAAATATTTTACTGTTTTCTTTGTCGGGTCGGGTACTTTTGGGACTGCCCTCGTACTCTTCCCAACTTTGAAGGTGGGGGACGTAGTGGCAGTAATTTTGGAGAAATAACTAACCTAATTTTTCAACGAGTGTGACAAGTCCATTTAGTTGCCAGGTGATCACCAGAAGGCATTATTCAAGTGAGTGTATCCATTCTGCATATTAAATAAATATTAAAATTATTGGTGTAGCGGACCATACTGAAAATTGAACTGAATAAAAATCCCCCTGACCCCGACGAAAACAGACTAATGGAAGTTGACCCCAACGACAAAATCATAAGGAAAATACGCGAACGACCATATGAAAACGAAAACAAAACAACGTTTGAAAAACCCCATATCCATGTAACAAACCCGAATCAGACGGTAAATCTACCATTGCAAACCCGTTAGAAACCCTAGTCGCCCTTGCAAATCCGAAAAATCATAATGTGGAATACATTATGGAGTTTTAGGTTCCATCAACAACCATTAAACAATCCAGCTCGTTCAAAATGGAGGACAACATGGCCCCTAACAGTGACTTACAAAACGGACTCACAAATATGTTACAGTCGAACCCGAACATATCATACATCCCAATAAAAGACAAAAACGGAAACGAGATCGGTACTAACCTCAATGCTAATACAATTGAAAGTCCTACTTTTACCGCCACTATGAATTGCTCGTCGATTAAACAACAGGGTATAGGTCAATTCTGAACGGTTAAGGTTGCCCCTCTCAACTTAAAAAAAGAAAGTAAAACAAGCTCAGGTACAATGGCCAGAATCTAGACGCCACCGAACAAAATGTGCAATAATTATTCCCGTGAAGACAGAAGGAAAAACTTAAATGTGATTCGTGTCAGGGATGGTGAAAACACTTCTGATAACCCCTATCGGCCCTTATGTTCTACGAAATAAACAAATCGCTCCAAATATGGAACGTCATAAATGCTACAGTGACCGGAAGGTACAAATTAAAAATCACGTTCAATAGCCCTGACGATGCAAATAAGGCAACAAAAAATGGTGTCATCGGTAACATACCCCTACAAATTTCAGAAGAAGACATACGGAAGGAAGCCTCCCCATGTATTCTTACAGTCGCAAGGCTTAAATGCAGAGATCTTCAAAATCCTTAGATGCTTCTATCTGCTACTGACTGTTTCAGGTACTCTTTTACCGGACGCTATTTGGTTCGCCTGGGGTTCAATAAAAGTACAACATTACCTCTACAAACCAAGACAGTGCTCAAACTGTTTTCGATTAGGACACATAACACCTAACTGCAAGCAAAAAGAAAACAGATGCGTCAACTGTACCAAAACTTAATGTCAAGGCTCTTGCGAAGCTATGCTCTGTGCTCTATGTAGTTCCATAAAACGACAAACCCTCTTCGATATGACAAAAATTCTATTTTCCAGAAGGAAATCGTAACATATATAAAACTACTGAAATTGAAGGCATCTTAAAAAGAATCAAGAACAATTGTAATACAGCTTCATCATCTACCAATCCAATTAACCCTCACCTGTCAGACCTCAACACTCATATCCCCATCATAGAGGACATCCTAAAAATCAATAAAACCACACCAGACAACAATCACAATAAGGACCATTCTGAAAAACAACACCCCAAAAAATAATCCAAATAATCATGAACATAAAAATAATTACGAAAAAAAACTCATTTTTAAAGCTTAATATTCAAAGCATTTTAAAACATAAAGAAAACTTAGAGGTCACCATAAATAAACTAAATATAGATTGTGCCCTAATTCAAAAACACTTAACTGACACTGATCACAACATACGTTCCTTTTCCAAACATTTTGTGACATATAAACACAGAGAGAGAGCATAAAAGGAGAGTTGTCATACTTATAAAAACAACATTAGATTCGAAACCATTCAACTAGCTGAAGATCTAGAAGCCATTGCCATTGAAACTTTAAACCTACAACCAAACCTAACTATTATTTTCATCTACACTTCCCCGAACATAAAACCTGATAACTTTAAAAAATTTACCCTCCAAGATCGACATCAACAAACCTTTCATTATTGAGGGGGACCTAAACGCACAACACAGCTCCTGGGGTGAGACGATCAACAATGGAAAGGAAAGATCCTCAACAGCCTAATAAAAACTCAACCACTTCACATACTGAACACTGGCATCTTCACTTTCAACAGATTAAACGGTTAGGGAAAAACCTCCAGATCAGTACTTGACATCACCATCACAAACCTACCATCCCCTTCATGCAACCGAAAGGATAGTAAATTCAAAATTTCCGACAGTGGCCATGCTACAATCACCTTGAACCTAAAAACATCAACCTCTTCTTCAGATATCGTACAACCGTAGAAAAACTATAGATGACTTAAATAACATCCCCATGAATAAGGACCTAGATAGTGCCATCGACCAAATTAGAACATGCATGCTAAACAACCCCCTCAAAAACTCAAATTTCCGGTTTGCTCCCCAAAAGTTGGTGGAATAAAGACCTTAACAAATTATAGAAAAGAAAACAAAAAGCATGGGAAAAATTCATAAGACTCAAATCGTGAGAAAACATTTGAGATTAACTGAAACAAAGATTCCTTCAGAGAAGTCATAAAAACTGCAAAAGCAAAGGAGTGATAAACGAAGTTAGACTCAATGAAAAACAACCTAAATTATAAAGATTTCTGGAAGCTACTCACAAACGTTAAAAGTGACGCCTTTGATCTACCTATAGCAATATGGAATCATGAAAACGATAAACCCTTTCTTCAACAAATTGCAGCAACACATAACATCACTAACGACAAGTCCCTATTCAATATACCCTTTTTCACCCTAGAGAAAAAATTCACCCTGTATGAACTTGAATCAGCTCCTGACAATCACAAAACCAAATCAACCGCGGTTCCCAAAAAATCTAACTATAACATCATCAATTGCCTGCCCCCGACATACTAAAATAACTTTCTCTTCGCTTTAAATAAAGCCTTTGACAATATTAAAATATCCAACAACATAAGAAAAACAAGTTGGGTAAACAGACCTACGCTCATGTCAGAAGGGTTTTGTATTCAATTTACAAAATGCAGTCACCAGATCGAATCAAATCAAGAAAGATGTCAAAGACGATTTTATTGGAGAAAATATGAAATACGAAGATCATACTATTATTAACAAAGTTGAACGAATTTCGACTTCTGAGGTTTTTGGTATTGGTATACTCATAAATATCTCCCTTGATAATTATTTCACATGTCCAGCCGCGACGGAGGAAACACATTTTTCATGTATTTACCCCCTGTGCCCCACTGAAGCAAAAACTGGCAGTTTAACAACTGTTTTGAAAAGCTCCCATGAAAACTTTTATTTCATACTCATATCGGCTACGTTTGATGATTTTTTTTTTTTCAGGGGCCACTCTCCTGTACTGTTATAATCGATTGATGGCCAATTTTTTCGAATCCTAGAATGGTTACAAAACCCTTTTGCTAGGAGCTCTCTCCCGCCTCCTTGACTTGTTTCACTTATAAGCATTAATTGTAGGTACTGATCTACAGTCATTCATTAAATTGAATCAAGTGTTCAAAGCATGCACCTTAAACGTTGAAGTTGGGAAAAACAAACTCAAAATCATTCAATCTTCGCATTTAAAACAGCCACTTTCTTGTTTTACGATTACTGATACCACCAGCTGAACCGATTCTCAAAGATATACATGACACCTATCATTACTGAAATTTTCATGCAAATCCTAGCAAAACTGTAGTGTCTGAGTCGGTAAAAAGCGCGTGTTGTTCCATAGCCATATGTTGCCATAGTAATACATGCAACGCATATTGTTCCATAGTAATACAGGAAAATTCAAACCTAACCGCTAAATATGATTCAATCTTTATGAAACTTGCAGGGTAAATCAATCTTATAAATAGTCATCTGTGTACTGAATTTCATTGAATTTAAGGGTACCGTTAAGATTTTATTCAAGAAAACATAAAATCGATAAATCATACTATTACTAACAAAGTTGAGTGAATTGTGACTTCTGACGTATTTGTTGTTGTTGTACTCATCAAGACCTACACTCTTGATTTTTTTCAGATTTTTCGGATCACAGGTGTCCAATCGCGAGGGGGGGGACACAAATTTTTCGTGTATTTCCCCTCCCTGTGCGCTCCTCGAAGCAAACTTTGCCAAACAAAGACCTGTTTTGAAAAGTTCCCATCGAGACCTTTCATTTGATACCCATATCGGCCACCTTCGATGAAATTTTTTTTTCGGGGGGTCACTCCCCTATATGGGGAGGCCCCCCTTAAATGCCTTATACAATTTTTTTATATTTGAACTTTGAAGAGATCACCACTTTACACCTACATACAAAATTTGATGTTTCTAGCTTAAGTAGTTTCCGAGAAAAACTGCTGTGACACACGGACGGACGGACGGACGGACAGACGGACGGACAGACGGACAGACAGGACGCGATTTTAGAAGGGTTTTGTAAAATTATTTTACAAAACCCTAAAAATTAAAACAGTATAATAAAATTTTGTTTGAGGAATGCTGCTTGTCCTAAGTGAAAGAACTACATTGTTCTTTCACCCGAGCATTTTGGCTATCAATTTAATAGCACTTTTTCCGCTCGATGGACTTCAGCTGGTTCCAGCATATGGGCTGGTTCCATTAAAAATCTCGCAGTTTCGTTCGAGGTGACCGATAAACTCCTCAGGAGCTGCCACATCAGTCACCTCGGGGCAGCTCGACTGCGGGGTTCCAGGTGATCACGAACCCATATATATATATGTTGCAGCATGGCAGTGCTGCAAGCTCTATCGAGCAATAATTTCCACTAGTACGCAGTGGTGGCGAACTTATAATAAAATTTTGTTTGAGGAATGCTGCTTGTCCTAAGTGAAAGAACTACATTGTTCTTTCACCCGAGCATTTTGGCTATCAATTTAATAGCACTTTTTCCGCTCGATGGACTTCAGCTGGTTCCAGCATATGGGCTGGTTCCATTAAAAATCTCGCAGTTTCGTTCGAGGTGACCGATAAACTCCTCAGGAGCTGCCACATCAGTCACCTCGGGGCAGCTCGACTGCGGGGTTCCAGGTGATCACGAACCCATATATATATATGTTGCAGCATGGCAGTGCTGCAAGCTCTATCGAGCAATAATTTCCACTAGTACGCAGTGGTGGCGAACTTATAATAAAATTTTGTTTGAGGAATGCTGCTTGTCCTAAGTGAAAGAACTACATTGTTCTTTCACCCGAGCATTTTGGCTATCAATTTAATAGCACTTTTTCCGCTCGAACGAAACTGCGAGATTTTTAATGGAACCAGCCCATATGCTGGAACCAGCTGAAGTCCATCGAGCGGAAAAAGTGCTATTAAATTGATAGCCAAAATGCTCGGGTGAAAGAACAATGTAGTTCTTTCACTTAGGACAAGCAGCATTCCTCAAACAAAATTTTATTATAAGTTCGCCACCACTGCGTACTAGTGGAAATTATTGCTCGATAGAGCTTGCAGCACTGCCATGCTGCAACATATATATATATGGGTTCGTGATCACCTGGAACCCCGCAGTCGAGCTGCCCCGAGGTGACTGATGTGGCAGCTCCTGAGGAGTTTATCGGTCACCTCGAACGAAACTGCGAGATTTTTAATGGAACCAGCCCATATGCTGGAACCAGCTGAAGTCCATCGAGCGGAAAAAGTGCTATTAAATTGATAGCCAAAATGCTCGGGTGAAAGAACAATGTAGTTCTTTCACTTAGGACAAGCAGCATTCCTCAAACAAAATTTTATTATAAGTTCGCCACCACTGCGTACTAGTGGAAATTATTGCTCGATAGAGCTTGCAGCACTGCCATGCTGCAACATATATATATATGGGTTCGTGATCACCTGGAACCCCGCAGTCGAGCTGCCCCGAGGTGACTGATGTGGCAGCTCCTGAGGAGTTTATCGGTCACCTCGAACGAAACTGCGAGATTAAAACAGTACCCATAAAAGGAAGAAATAAACCTCCCTCTTGAATGGACAGCTACAGACCAATTTCATTACTAAATTTCACTCTAAAAATAATAAATAACATAGTCAAGACCAGAATCAACGCGTTTGTTGAAAACGCAAATATTCTGAGCACAAACACCTTTGCTTATAGAAAAGGGAAATCGGAAAACCTTTGCATCAACAAGATCATTCGTGCGATTAACAGAGGAAACAACCATAAATACATAGCAGTCACAGTAGACATTTCCAAATCTTATGAAAGAGTAAACATTATTAAACCGATAAAAACACTAAAAACCTTAACAGTAAAAAACATTATATAGCCTGGATCCACAACTTACTTCAATAAAAACAAATCATCTTCGGTCATCATACGGAAATTATCACGAATGGTCTACCTCAGAGAGACATTTTTAGCCCCCCACTCTTCAATGTCTATACCAATGAACTATACAACATTGAAGCCAAACATACTCAACCCTTTCAGTTCGCGGATGATTTCCAAATATTATCAAAGGAAAAAACTTCAATGACGCTTTCCAAAACTTCCAATTAAAAAATCAAGTAGCTAATAGAAGAATTCGTAGTCCGCTTGATGTATTGGTTAGAGCACACAACTCGTAAACCGAAGGTCCCTGGTTCGAGTCTCGTTGTCGCCTACGAGATTCAGTTCGAGTGATTCTTCGGACGGACCATAAGCCCGTTCAGCTATGATATCTTCTTCTTCTTCTTAGCACTACAGCCCCTCTAAGGCCTTTGCTACCTGCAAACAGCGCCTCCAACTGTCACGGTTCATTGACCGCGTCCTCCAATTCCGAAATCCGAGCAGCGATGAACTGTCTTCGTCGATCGAGTCAGACCAGCGTTTCCTCGGTTTCCCCACTAGCCTCCGGCCTTCAGTTCTCCCAACGAATACCGTCTTAGGTATCCGTTGTTCGTCCATACGATTCATGTGTTCAGCCCATAGCAGCTTCCAAAGTCTTACAATCCTTGAGACCTCCGGTTCGTCAAAAATTTCATACAGCTCATGGTTGTATCGAATTCGCCATTGGTCCCCGTCTAGCTTCGCTTCGATTATTCGCCTCAGGACCTGTCGCTCAAAGGCATTCAATATATTTGCGGATGCTTGGGTTAGGGTCCATGTTTCACACCCAAAGCATAACACAGGTCTTATCACAGATTTGTATACTTGGAGCTTTATTTTTCTGTGTATGCAGCTGGTCTTCAAGATCGTCCATAATGAATAAAATATTTTATTTGCGAGCTGTATTCTACGGCGTATCTCGTCCCTTTCATTGCCCGTTTTCGTTATTTTGGCGCCTAAATACACAAGTTCGCTAACATTCTCGATACTCTATTCGCCAAGTGTGATATTTTGTGTATTTGAGGTATTTTTCCTCGACTGCGTCACGAGCTTTGTTTTATTTTCATTGATTTGTAGCCCTACTAGTTTTGCTTAGCTGTCGAGTTTCAGGAAAAGTTTTTTGGCAGTTGTTAATGACCGCGACAGAATGTTGGTGCCATCCGCATAGGCTACTACTTGGCTCGACTTGTATAGTAATGTACCTCGCGTATCGACAGGTAGCTTCCGTATGACGTACTCCAGAGCCAAATTGAATAGCAATGGGGCCAGCATATCTCCCTGCTTTAGTCCGATATTTTTGTCAAGGGCATCGGTGAGTTGGTTATGGATGCGGACTTGGGAGGTCGTCAACGTCATTGTCATTTTGGTAAGATAGACTAATTTGGCTGGGATGCCAAAGCGAACCATTATTTGGTACAATACGTTACAATCGTGTCGTATGCTTGCTTGAAGTCAACAAAAATTTGGTATACGTCTATGTTGAACTCCCTGCACCTTTCAAGTACCTGCTTGACAGTGAACAATTGGTCTGTTGTTGATCGACCTGCCCTAAAACCACGTTGATACTCCCCAATAATACTGTTGGCGTATGATCCGATTCTGTTTTCTAGGATCTTAGAAAATATTTTGTACGCCGTACAAAGTAATGATATGCCTCTATAATTTTCGCATTGTAGCTTGTCAGCTATGATATGTGCTGGTTTAAAATCTGAATGTATCGTAGCAAGGTGGACGGACACCATATCACCTTGTGGAGTGCCGATACATTTCATCAAGATAATGAGATAATCTATCGCTAAGTGCTAAAGCAAAAAAATAGAAGAATGCAACAAACTGGACTTGATGTTAAATATAAATATATAATCTTAAACTACTCGAAAATAGAATGGTCCCACAAGTTTACCTTCATTGGAGGAATTTTCAACAGCAAAGGGAACGCCAAAGATCAAAATTGACCTTAACATCTCAAAATTCCCCAAGGAAAACTTTTAATCAATAAACTCAGTGGTCCCAAATATGGTCTAAACCCAAAACGCCTTCCTACTCTACAAATCAATGATCAGACCCTTGATCGAAAATAATATAGCAAAGATCACAAACGCCCCAAATCATCCTTCAAAAAACCTAATTAGAAAACGGTCATGATTCTAAAATCCTATCTCCTGTTCCAATCAATGAACTCGATATCTCAGCATTCACCATAGCTAGAGAACTCCCCTCCGAAATAGCAAAACTTCTAATCAGCGAAGAAATCCTAAAGAACATGCATGATACTAATTCCATATGTTCAGTAAACAACAGTTGCAACTATTCAAAAATCTTAAAATAATTTAAACAAATAATGGGTATCACATGCTAGAGAACCAAAAATATCAGTCCACATAATTTATTCTATCAATTAAGCAACAGCGACTTCAAACTACCTCACAATTTCCCAAAAATCAACTACTGTGATATCACTAACTCACTGAAAAAGGTACTGGTGAAATTCACACACATCAACTCAGTTTACTGCACTGATGCACCAAAAAGCCTGCTAGGCACTAGATGTGCAATATACGACCGAAACTCCCACAACATCTTAAAGTACTAACTAGACCACCATATCAATCAGATCAACACAGAGATGTCAGCTATAAAGATAGCCATTATGGACATCCCCTCCAAAAACACAAATAACATAGTCAACTTCACAGACTCCAAAAATTGCATATCTGAAATTATGCATAATTACAATTACAAATACATACGGTCTTCGATCAGAAGTTTTATTCACAAAATAACAAACCTAATGTTACTCTGCTCTAGACACAAAAAAACAATTGGGAAGCCCCTAACAACAGCAGATGTAAATGCCAAAAATGCAATGCACTGATTTTTATCGAGAATGGGATGACACACTTGAGCTTATCAAGAAATCGTTGGAAAATGAACGGACTCTGATGTACAACGAAAAAGTTACCAACCTATCCTTTTCCCTCTGTGGGGCAGGAGACCTCCACTATCTAAATAAATCTTGGTTTAACAACATGGACCTAAACAGAAACACAACCAAACAAATAAGGAATACTAACTTACAGGGCTTACAACAACTACAGACTTATACGTGCAAAAATCACCACTTTGGACATGTGCAAACGGTGTGAATACACGGACTATCTGGAACACCAGATTCTAAACTACACTAAATTTGACAGTCACAGAAAAAGCATCCCAGTCTGTCTGACACAACATTCCTGGAAAAATGTTGTTTAAATAGGAATGGTGCTTTCAGGAACTACCTACAGTAACTTGGCAAATTTTTTGAAGATACTAAATCAACATTATAACAGCTCAACTATACTGATAAAACCACTCTTCTCATCCCGACTCCCAAGTAACCCAAACACCTAGCTACAAAATCTACTAATAACTTCCAAAAATACTAATCACTAACCATTCGCGTCGCAACAAGTCACATTAGAACAAAATACAACTTCACGCCATCACGTTTAATTATCAGTCACCACTGGTCCCAGAAGACGACGAGATCGCTAAACGCTGGTTAAGTGCCTACCAGGCCATACCATTCAAGACCACTGTTTGCTTCAGTGGTACCTGTAGAGAAATAGGAGAGACGGAAAAAATATATAAATAAAGGTTGTAATTGTTAACCCCGCGTTAAATTATAAATAGGGACAGCATGCTCGCTGTTGCTATATTGCCGAGCCCATTAAACCCCGAGGCTTGTAATTCGTTGCTATTATAAGTGAATTAACAATTATACGCAACCAAGACGTTCGCTATATTGGGTAGTCCGCGATGCTTGTAAGTTATTCTCACAAGCAAATCACGAAACTGCGCAGCAACTTAAAATGTGGCAACCTCATAATCAGCAGAACCCGATACTAGGACCTAATAGACCGCCAACTATATGCAGGGTATGTTACAGATGGAGTAGAGAGGCATCAACATTAGCTCACCCCGAACACTACCATATCAGTCGCGTAACTCGTTAAACTAAACAAGCCTAAGCCGCACTCGATTAGGGTTTTGATTAACACTCCTAATTGTACCCGTAGCAGTAATTTAAGTACGAGTACTTGTAGTAATGATTCTTAAAAAGTGGAAAAAATAAATAAATATTTCTCATACTGGGAGATAGGTAGGTTGCGGCGAAAGTATATGCCACTTCAGGTCCTGCGCTAAGCGGACAAGAACTTAATTTAGAATGAATGTCTAGAACCACTGGCCAACAACATTCACATCCTGAACGAGAAGGTTCAACACCGTTTAGAGACCGGATGTGCCCAAACGAAACGAGTTGTGGAAATGTACCGACCGACTTCAATATTGTGTATCATGACGAACGGTTAAGGAGGCAAGTCAACATCCGAACTTGTAAGTCGTACAATATAGAACAATATCTCCCTGCAGCAGAACACCTGCTGTGACCACCTCGAGGAACCTCTCGATGTTCATCCTTATGATGTTCCACCCAGTTGTAGAAAGTCGAGAGCACAGATGTCGGGAGACAACATCACTGATATTAAGCAGAATGCACTGATGATCACTGGCTGAGTAGTCCTCTAATACTCTTCAATTATGTGTCCTCCATACTAAGGACTTCGAACCGAATGGGGCATGGTTCCTTCACAGCCAATACGGCGAAAAGTCGGCGTATTTCCGGTGTTGAGCAAGATGAGTGCCATCCTGGAAGTAATCGACCCCAGCGATTAGAAACCATTGCAGATATTAATAATATTACAACAAAGTGCCTGCAGGTTAAAATGCTACTTGTTGTAAATGCCGTTAAAGTTTAATTGAGTTTTTTCATAATTTGCGGCTGCATATCTTAAGTTGAGTACAAATCCCTTCTGACATGAGGGCATTTATTTCTATCCAAATTGATTAAAACTAGGAACATGCACGCTTAGATATGGTATGCTTTTATTCTATGACATGACTCACGTTTTGGTAGGATGGAATGATTTTTTGATGCTGGCGAGATTTTCTCAGTATCACAATGATCTGCCAACGTTTCAATGTAATTTTAATGCCCGTGCTGAGTTGTTGGACTCCAAATGCTTTTGAGCTTAGTTCTTTTTCGTCCGCGAGTGTACGAAATTGGCCGAAAGCCGAGGTCTTCATGTGCTGGCCTTCGCAGTGCACATCATAGTATACTCATATAGTATCCACACTCCGTCAACCCTCCGGAAAAATCCGCATACAAGCCGAACATCGAACCATAAATCTTCGGTAGCAGGTAGGTAGGTAAATGCTGACGCGAGAACTGGCGCGAATATAAACATATGCTTCGATGAGAGATTTCTGGATTACCATATCTCAAAAAATTAATAACTTTGCAGAAAAACAAATTCGTTCCATGCAATCTTTTTTTAGGATCTGGCAGCACTCCCATGTTCTAAAATGCGTAAAAGAACACATGCGTCGAAAATTTTATTTGCTTTTTGCTTTGTTTCTTGAACGCGTCAAGCCTGGTGTAGTGAAAAGTAGGTATAAAAATGTCCGTTAAAGACTGTAGCGATGATCTGCTACCTCGGTGAAAGAAGATGTTAATATCCGCCGAGAATGCCCTTGTCTGGGGACGCGTGAATGTGCTTGCAGGCTAGCATTGCGATGTCGTGGGGCGGGTTCATTCCCCCAGCACAAGGACCCACTACAAAAAAAAATTGCGCATTCACGAATTCGCGGGTCTCAAAAGAAAGGGCAACAATTCGAAAAATTGTAGGTAACTACAAAAGGATGGAATTGCTTGTTCAAAGAACAAGTCGAAACACGCCAAAACAGACGAACTTAGGGGAACCTCGTCGTTACCTGACGATTCTCATGGCCCACAAATAAGAGCGGGGTAACCGGATGGTTGTGATGCCCCCTCGCACCCGCACAACCAGATCAAGATCCAAAAATGTTGCAGTGGCCACATATTTCCCTTCTGAGTAGAAAACTCATACAAACATACTTTGCATGAGCTTTCCCATCAGAAAAGAAATATAACGATGAAAAATTTATGCCATAGAGCTATGTGATCGAATCACATAACCCTATGCCATAAAAAGGGCACTTAAACTGGAGGCCACCCAACTCGCAAGAGTCCCTGCAACTAAATTACATTTGGGTCCTGTACCCGGTCAAAAGAACAAAATGAAAAGACCGGCGTTCAAATTTAACAACCCATCATTAGAACTTCAATTTTCATGAAACAATTCTACAAACATAATAATTTCCTATCAATCACAACACAATTTCATTTTTTTTTTAATTTAATTCATTTTTTATTATTAACTTTAATCAATTCATTAGTTCATCTATACATAATCTATCCATAAAAAAACCCAATCTATCTACAATAAATAAATATATCTACAATCAATAAATTTAAAAATTAAATACGTCTTAAATACAGTTTCCTTTACTGAGTACACAGAAATAACCTTCATGCTAGTATGATAAATACACTGTAATCCCTCACAATTAAATATTTTTACTCTTTCTGTTTTAGTAAGCATAATTCGTTCTCGTGGTAATGATTATTTTAATTCTTTTAGGGTTCTGCAATGTTAAAATACCGTTTTTTTTGTTTGCCTCTTTGCCCATATTCTTCTTCTTCTTTGTAGCACTACAGCCCCTCTCGGGCCTTCGCTTAGAGATAGTTAGAGTATCTCATTTTCATTACCGTATTGATTTTTTTTCGGAAGTTGGTGTGGTCAGTATCATGCTCCCGTGTGCCTGCTCAGCTATGATATGATCTGATTAAATCAGTACATA
Organism: Odontomyia ornata; assembly: GCA_963969285.1. Classification (NCBI taxonomy): domain Eukaryota; kingdom Metazoa; phylum Arthropoda; class Insecta; order Diptera; family Stratiomyidae; genus Odontomyia; species Odontomyia ornata. The sequence continues at coordinate 202,886,716 of OZ017742.1, read as the reverse complement.
TCACCACTGAGTGAACACTTATAGTCTGTCCGAAAAATCCACTGAACTAAGTCACGTTGCTCCCAACGAGATTTGAACCTGGGACCTTCGGCTTATGCGTTCATGCTCGAACCACTAGGTCACACAGACTACTTTGCCCATATTACTGGGTATTTTTTTTTCATTTATTATTTGTTAGGTACTATAGATTTTTATTTAGTTAATAATAGTTTTTTTGAATTTAAATTATTTTATTTTTGTATAATTTTAGCCTTTTTAGTTAAAATGCCCATTTAGATATAGTTCATTCGCGATTACCTAAGGCTCATGTTGAAGCTCCTGTTGCGGGTTCCATAATTTTAACTCGAATTTCGTTAAAGTTAGGGGGTTACGGACTTCTTCGATTTTTGCAGTTTTTAGGTTTCACATTTAATTCTGCTTGAATTAGTATCAGTTTAATCGGGGGTGTTTTAGTTAGATTAATTTTTTTACGACAAGTTGATTTAAAGTCTTTAATTGCTTATTCTTCTGTTGCTCCTATTGGTATTGTTTTGAGAGGTTTAATGACTTTAACATATTGGGGTGTTTCGGGGTTGTGTAGTTTAATAATTGCTCCTGGTTTGTGTTCTTCGGGTTTATTTTGTTTGGCTAATATGAGTTATGAGCGGTTGGGGAGTCGTAGTTTATTTATAAATCGAGGATTCTTAAATTTTATACTTAATCTAGCCCTTTAATGATTTTTATTGTGTTCGACGAATATGGCGGCCCCTCCTTCATTAAATTTATTGGGCGGATTAGTTTATTAAGTAGAATTGTGAGTTGACCTAGTAGATAATCTCAATTATTTACGTCTTATCAAAAGAAACACAAAATCTGTTAAAATTGTATGAAAATTAGATTAGAAATTTGCAGATTTTCATTAATTCACATTTGTAGATTTACTCAGATAAAAATTATGTTAGCCGATTCGTTGAAAAACTTATTTATGCGCGTTAAATTATAGGATTTATTTCAAATAATAATCTTCCCTTTAAACGATGCTATGATACGCTTGATTTGAATAATTTTGGCACCCAAATTCTAATGAGTTTGAAACTGTATATGTTACACACGGTCTTATAACTACCTGTATGTGTAAATTTAATTCTGACAGTTTAGTCTAATTAATCATTATATGCATACATCTATAATCCTACAATTTTTCTGTCCCACTTATGTTATCAATTCTGATTACTTATTTTTAAAATTTACCGATGACTATCATAATGATGTCTTGGGATTCGACCTTTTTCTTTCCTTTTATGGTTTTTTTTTTATGACGATGACCAGGATTGTTTTTCACTACCGTAACGATCATGTCCGTATTGATACGAGGATGTTGTTGGTTCATCACGTTCACGATATCGCGAAACCAAATCACTATTATCACGTTCTTAGATAAACTTCAGTCTAAAACTAAAATACTGGAATTTTGTGCGTTACATTCTTTCAATGTACATAAGATTCAATATTCGATGACCAGCACAGAAAAATTCATCAATACGTTCTTTTATGGACTCCTCATCTGCATACTGACCTATTAGGACTATGTTATGGGCAAGTTTCTTTGCTAACTTTTTGAAGATGTATCGGTTCGCTATGAGACCCACCTTTAGGGGATGCATCAAATACTTAACGATGCGATGCGACGCGTTTCATACAACTCGACATTAAAATTTCATTTAATTCTTGAGTAGGACTTTACGGAGCAAATTCATCTTCACTATCTTCCCCGAATAGCTGCTCGAACCGAAAACGAACAATTTCATGCTGACGGATATCCACCTCAGCCAATTGTCCCAAAATATCGCGTAGTCTTTGTTTCTGCATGTGGAGCTCGCAAGGCCATAAACTTTGTCTCAGATCTCAGCTCACTGGAGTTAATTTGTATCGTTTCCTTTTCTTACCTGTACCAGCAGTTGCATCTTGTGTAGTTTTTGATTTGGTGACACTCGAGGCCTTCGCAACACATTCACCTGGTACTATCGAATTTTCAATTGCGCGCAATATCGATTCGATTTCCGGGTTGCAAGAACCGTCATCGAAAATATCTTCAATATCGTTCTTTTTGTCATCCTCAGCAAACATATTTTCCAAATCTTAGGCTACAGTGTCTTCTGTGTTTTGCTCGTTGAATTCCTCCTCACTACAAACTTGCTGGCACCTCGCCCGTGTTCCAGTAATCAATTTACAAATAAAATCAATCAGCAGATCCATTAGGCTTTGCTGCTTTATCATCACAATGCTGATGATCAACTCTGGCGGCAGACCAATTGTTGTCTAGTTCGCCGCCACAGCACAATGCTCAAGCTCATGGGCCTCAACCACTATACGGTTCACGTGAGCTCACATCCACGGATGACGAAGATGACCACCTCGTTCGAAATGACCTCAACCCCAGCTAAATGCAAATAAATTTCGATCCGAGCAATTGCATCGATTTCCTCCATAAGTTCGCCACTTGCTTTTCTATCTGATTCCTAAAATTGTAATGTGACGCCTACGCCCGGGAATCGAAGTGATTCCGATCCCGAACCCTTGCACCCGGCCAGATGGGTATGACCTCGAAATGCAAGCGGACTTCATCTTTCGTGCGGATATCGTTGCGCAGAAAATATTTTTTTCTCGCCAGATATTTAGATCTGCTGATATAAATATTTGAAACATAATATTAATCAAAACCCCGGCACATTTCGAGACATATCCATCTGGGAATGCCCCCTCCACCGTTGCCATCAGAACACTATGCCACTGGCGACAAATGGAAATGCACACTGCCGCCATGTGGCATTCCATTCCGCACATCTGTTTTGTCGGTGGTTGTCGGATTGACAGTCCGGCGCCACCAGGAAAAGAAACGGCGGGAAATAACAGTCGTTCGTCCGCTATTTCTTCAAAGGAGGCACGTAAAACAAAAGATAAGTCTAAGTCACCGGCCAAAAGTGGGGATTTAAGTGTTGAAGAAACTGCAGAGGCCGGGTTCAAACCAGGGCAGTCATCTTTCCTACCAGATATAAAATCAGGAATAGACGAGTGAGTTCCAATGGCTATTTAAAGAAATCTTGGCAAAAAATGTACCCTGTTTTTTTAACCTAGATACAATGATGTCTGGCGCGATAAGGATGAGTATATGAATCGTAAACAAACCCATTATGATGACATGATATATCAGGAAAAGTATTCCGAGGTGGAAGCTGAGCTTCGTAAAATAGTTGATGAACTGATGCGACAGGAGTTAGATTTACTGCAGGTAAAACTCACTTGTAAATCATAAGCATTTTTTTTTATTTGTAATTATATTTTGTTAAATGTTCTACACGTAAGGCCGCCCTTGATCGAGATCGTGCCTCCAAAGGCAAGAAATCCAAAAAAAAGAGCACGCCGGAGCGGTAAGAAAAGTAAAAAGAAGAAGGAGAAATATTTAACTCCTGACCGCACGACTGAATCTTTATTTGAAGAGCTAGTTACAAATGGAATAATAAGAAAGTATCCGGAAACCCCATTAGCTTCGTATTTTGGTGATAAATCTTATATCGAAAGGAACGGCATCAATCCGTCACCAGGTGATTTGAAACAGCTTTTGATTGAATACTGCATCTTACCACTTGGTTCAGAGGTTATTCGGAACTATTCGCCTTGCATACGCTCAATACTTTTAGCTGGGAAAAAGGGACAGTCCGACGCCACGAGGGAGGGAAACAGTTGGCACCTCTTAAGACGGAAACATAGAACGTCGGGTTTCGCCAAAGTAAAATGGTAGAAGCAAATTCGCATACGATTTGACATTGCTTTGGCAGTTCGATAGTGAACACACGTCCAGCAACCTTATGCAGTGCCCCATAACCAACTTTCCAAACGGAATCGTGTGCGCGGATACAAGCCTCAGCAACCATCGGCTAGGAAAAGAATGCAAACGAAGCTAAAACGAGATTCGTACAATTGTCAGTGAGCTAAGCGAGCAAATAAAAGAAATCATAGATGTCGAACATCGTGTACATCCACGTTTAATAGGACAAAGAGGTAGGAGTGTAATTAAGGACTCTGTGTACAATACAAGGGATAATAATAATATTACGAATTGGGGCCTTCGTTGTGGTAGTTCGGATTTAACTGAATTTCGGGAATTTATACCTAAAACGTGTCTTCTCTACAAAGTGCAAGTACTATGCATCCAAAGAAAATTAAATATTTATGACACGTGTATAATTTCGTCAAAAGTTAAACACGAAAAAGGACGATACAAAAATAGCAATCCAAATCAACAAGCAACAGAAAATGATGGCCTAAATGAAATTTTTCCAGTAGTATAAATTGAATATGACGAAAATATTTACATTGTAAGGTACATACTGAAGAATGCATACATCTAATCAATATATTAGAAATTTAAAAATTTATGAAAAAAAAAAAATATCACAAAGGTAATTTTGGATCTAGAAATTCAAATAAGAATTTGACTTGAAAAACAAAATAAGTTAATTAACCTAAAATTCATACTGAACAATTTTCGATGAATATGTTTAGATGAACTATTTTGAAATTTACTCAACATGTATTGCATTTCTAAACGTATTTTTCATGTGATTTTCAATCTTTGTTGAAAGGCCATTAAGAGATGAAAACTAATTTTGCAAGAGTAAACTCAAAAAAAAAAAAAATTAAAAACCTTTCCAAAGAACTAACTGACGGTTTATGGTAAAATGAGAAAAAAAAAGACTCTCTTACAATTAATCAATTTTCCCTTTACACTTGATTAATTTTCCTAAACCATGTCTTCCCAGTGTAGAACTAAAATCCTTTTTGAATTTATATTACCATTTCTAATCCGTTGAGTGCCTTCCCAGGCAGAAGAATCAATCTTCAATTGCCATAAAATATCGTCACGCATCCTTATGCCTTAGCATAAGCCAATACTATCAAGTTGCACTGTAATTGTAACGTTACAATTAGTAAGAGAACAATAATACATAGACAGAAAACACATTTAACATATATGTAATTTACCAAGTGTGTTCCTTTTACTCATCCATAGATTTACGCTTTTTTTTTATTCCTTATTTTCTAATTGTTGTTCTTCATCCTTATCCATTTATTTTCCCTGTTAGAATACGTCGATTCGATTTAAACATGTTGGTAGAAATTTATCAAATCAATAATTCTTTATGAAGAAAATCTTTTTCTTTTTGAATCGTTTACTATTTAGTAGTAAGTTACTCGTAGTGTTGGTAAAAGTAGGAATGGAATCAATAAACAACATGAATTGCTGAGTAATTAAAGACTTTCCTTTTCAGTGGTTCTTTCTGTTTCAGCAGGAGGGTGAGTGCAGGGTAGGTATGCCGTCGCGAGGATAGGGTTTCGCCAAATCCGCTGAGGTCGGTTTCGCGTTGCGCGCGGTACGCGGTACCTTTGTTGTTTTGTTATTTTATTTAGAGTAGTCTTCGTCGGGTTGAGTTAGAATAGTATACTTTTCGGTACCGCGTCGAAACTTCGGGAACGCGAAATGAAAATTAGATCTTGTATTCTTGACTGGTTATAAGAAGAAATACGGAGTAACGTAAAGTAGGTTTCTTCTCCGTATGGTTTTGTTTTGTAACGCGTTTGGAAAACGGGCATGTTCAGGTGGCTGAAAATATTGTAATTGAGCGTAACCCATTCGGAGACCCGCGACCGAAATCCTCTCCGAACTAGCTGGCCGACAAGCAGCCACCGCGTGAATGGGTTACGGTGCACGGATTGGTTGACCTGTTGGTACCATCCGTTGGCACTACTCAGACTTAACGTCTAGAACCGATGAGAGGTCGGTTCCGCGTTGGACTTAAAAAGTTGAAAATCATTACAAAATCTCTAACCAAAGGGTTGCTATTTCGTCCAAAAAGTAACGGAAAATTAGGCGGCAGAATGGCCGCTCAGCGACATCACCTAAATACACTTTTGGCACCAACTCCAAAGTGTGGTTCCCATTTGACTTTTTAGGTTAATTCTCTCGCACAATCACTCACGAAACGCACTGCACTCAAAGGTGGTTGGATGGGAAGTCCTGTAATTGGTGACCGCGTGAAAGTGACGTGACATGACATACGTCTCCCTATCATCGACACCGCTCCCCCAACTGTGCTAGTTGCTCAGTTATGGGTTGCTATAATTTGAAATTTTGATAGGAGATAGGAGGGTTTTCGAGCAGTTTGATACTTTAACTGCTTGAAAATAGCCCATTTCGGGCCTTCGCCTCCTGCAAACAGCGCCTCGAACTGTCTCGGTCCGTTGACCGCGTCATCCAATCCCGAAATCCGAGCAGCAATGAACTGTCTTCGTCGACCGAGTCAGACCAGCGTTTTCTCGGTTTCCCCACTGGCCGCCGGCCTTCAGTTCTCCCAACGAATACCTTGTTGGGTATCCGTTGTTCGTCCATACGATTCATGTGTCCAGCCCATTGCAGCTTCCTCAGTCTTGCAATCGTTGAGACCTCCGGTTCGTCAAAAATTTCATACAGCTCATGGTTGTATCGAATTCGCCATTGGTCCCCGTCTAGCTTCGCTCCGATTATTCGCCTCAGGACTCGTCGCTCAAAGGCGTTCAATATATTTGCGGACGCTTGGGTTAGGGTCCATGTTTCACACCCATAGCATAACACAGGTCTTATCACAGATTTGTATACTTAACCGAAGTAAAAAGAAAAATGAAAAAGATTTCAAATAGTAATAAAAACTTAAATTTCATGACGAATAAAATTAAAGGGTAACGTTTAAACGTTCCCTGTCTAGCTTCGCTCCGATTATTCGCCTCAGGATCCGTCGCTCAAAGACGTTCAATATATTTGCGGACGCTTGGGTTAGGGTCCATGTTTCACAGTCATAGCATAACACAGGTCTTATCACAGATTTGTATACTTAACCGGAGTAAAAAGAAAAATGAAAAAGATTTCAAATAGTAATAAAAACTTAAATTTCATGACGAATAAAATTAAAGGGTAACGTTTAAATTTGATATAAAGGAAAATTGATATAAAATTACGTTTAATAATAATAAAAAAAAACAATTTTATGAATTACAATTATGAATGGAAGAAATGAAATCTTTCTTTATTTTTCTTTTGTCGAAACCTGCAATTAATTTTGGTTAAGGGTTAGGAAGGTTTTCGAGCAGTCTGCTTGTGTGACTGCTTACTACACTGGACTCAGCTGACGTGCCCCGGATCAGCTGACCGGCCCCTGGGAAAATTCAGAAAGTGTGCAACACAGGGTAAATGGAAGGTGTGGGTACTAGGTGAATGTACTATGGTACACATGCAGTCTCATTAATTTTTTGTTACTTATTCTTAATTTTTCCAACCTAATTAATGGATAGGAACTATTAATTTAATTCACGATTAATATTAATCTATTTTAATTAAATTAACAAATCGATTAAAAAGTTAATCGATTGATGCCAACATTGCTATTAATCACAAAGTTGATTGAATTTTGAGTTCCGAGATATTTGTTGCCCTTGTGCTAGTAAATATCTACTTCCATGATTTTTCGGGCCAATGATATTCCATTGTGAGGATTGAGACATTTTTCGCGTTTTTATTTCCTCCTCAGTTTTGTTACTGCACTTTTAACTCCTGATCTCTAAATTCTTTTCAAGGCCTCTCGTTTGATGCGCAGCTCGGCTACTTTTGTAAACAAAAAATTGAGCACGCCTCCGTATATTTTAAGGGGATCCTTAAGTCCTTATAAATGTTAATGAAGTCATCACTGACGTCTCCACAAGATTTTATGATCATAGGTTTTGCTATTGCCGAGGAAACTTGATGTGACACTCGAATGGATGGATAGGTCGCGATGTTAGTAGAATTTTGTAATGTTACTCTACAAAATCCTAAAAAGATACAGCATAGAGCGAGAGAGATCAACGAAGAACCTTTAACTAAATTTTCAATGAAAACGAGCCGAAATGATTCTGGCAAATACGAATTACGCCAAAATGAAAAGATAATGAAAGTTCTTTCAGTCTCAGCACTTTATCTCTTCTAACTGATAGAGTTCAAGATTTGTTTATTGACTTGCTTTCTAATGTAGGTTTTTTATTTGAATTCTCCGCTTTTGATTTAAAATCGATACCCAACAAACAACGAGATAATAAAAAAAGCAGTTCAATAGAATGGCTTTAAAGCCACAAAATTTATGATATTAATTTTCTGCTTTATGACCAAACCGATTAAATACGTATGAGACTGTCCTATTATGTACACGTTGACCAAGCCATGATTTCAAGCTAAATAGCATTTGTGTGTTATTTTTTTGAATACCCATTATATTGCAAATATCAAGTTCATTACCAACGATAAAACAGTTCAAATGGTCAAATAAATTACTCTAGTTTTTTAAATAATAATTATTTTTATACTCAATGCCTCTAGTTTTAATATTCGAATGCTAGTTTAAAGGCCTACGTCTAAAAGCACTTAAGCGTGTAAATTTATAGAATCACTCTTTAAACGTTCGCAAGCTTTGTTTCATCTTATTCGTGTGTGTTGCATTGCTAAACGATTTGAGCGCGTCACGGTAGCTAGCATTCCAAAAGGAAGTTCAGAGCTTCACCGTGAGAAACAGCAATCGATTTCCAATCAATCAACATCTTATTAGATTTCCATATTACCATTTAAATGCCGTTTCATGCTCTGGCCTGGACTCAAACCGGGTCTCAAAGGCAACGGAGCCTACCTTCGTACTCCGAATCTGCAGTTATTTTCATACACCAAAACTCAACAATTACTTATATATTTCTTTTTTTTTATAACTTTATTTCGCTTAATTATTGATATTAATTATAATACTACAAAATTATGTTTTCTTTCGGTTAAAGGAGGAACTTATTCTTTTTTAATTGATTTCGCCCACGTTGGGTCGCGACTAAAACTCAAGTAAGTACACACTTCTTTTCAAATCTTATTCGCGATATCCCCATATTATGTTTATGCTGACATGAACGAAACTCTGAATGCATGATGAAGATTAAGTTTATGTTGATATCAACTTGTTTTGCGAACACGATACAATGCTTCAGACAAATGTCGCCCCTTATCTAAAACACTGCATCGTGTATCAAGTTTATACTTTTTGGTCTGCATCCGCTGCCAGACACAATATTTAATTTATTGGTACCACTAACTGGGTGGTCATTTGAGTGATCTGATATAACTCGCCCATCCTTAAGCGGGATCGCGTCCTCGCGATTCGAACTAAATGTAAGTTTCAAGTTCCTCCCCGCACAAAGTCTATAATGAACAAAAACATCAAATAATAGTAAACAGATTATTACTAGAATCGAAATATCAGCGGAGGTTTCCGACCAGGATCTATTAAAATGTTTAAACTTTATCAATTCGATTTGCTTTAAATTTTCTATATTTTTCCTGTATACATAGTCCAAAGTTAAATTTGATTCTTCTCGATACGTTATGTTTTTAATGATGTTTGGATAAATTCGATTTTGGTTACTGTAATCTATTTGATTTTCAAAAGATAAATTTCTAATGATTATTTCCCAATGGGAAAATTTAATGATATTGTACAATTCTTCTATTCAATAATTTCATCATTTTAATGTCAATAAATTTAATCTCTATAATTTCATAATTTCAACATGAACATGTACGATTCATCATTTTATAATGTATCTTGGATATCAGTAAAATGCATAGTTCTAAATTTAATGCAATTGTATAGTTCTGGTATTTTCCCACGAGAACTTATAATAATGTCTAACGACAAATTCCAGACGAAATATTAGAAGAAAGTTTCGTGTTTGTATTTGGTTTAGCTAAGCAGTAATCTTAAACACCTGGAATTTGTCGTGAGAACGTTTGTTTTTGCGATGGTAATTCAAATTATAAAATAACTGTGTGGTCGAGAAATAAATTCAGTTCAGTTTTAATATTCGAACACGTATTTTCTTTTTACGACGCGAACTAGAGGTTTATGTACCTCTTAGTTGTTTTTTAGGAGTTGGCATTTTGGTTGTTATAATCAACAAAATGTCGGTGTAGTCTCGTCGGTGAATCCTTCTAATTGGGTTTCATACTGTCGTCAACCGAACCAGGTTTAAGTGCTTGGTTGTTCGGAAACATAATCAATTACCCGCGTAGCATCTAGTTCAAGTACTAGTGTGTTTTTGAATTTATAGAATCGACTTTTATAATCGCGCGAAACTCTAGTTCATGTACTAGTGGTTTAGATTTATTCAAGTGGATTTTTATACATTTTTTTGGTGACCCCGACGTGATAAAAGGACACCCATTGAAGTGCATCGACGCGATCAAAGTGCATCGACGTGATAAAAGAACACCCATCAAAGTGCATGGACTTTTTCAAGGACACTTATCAAAGTACATCGATGTGATAAAAGGACACTCATTAAAACTGCATCAAAGTGCATTGACTTTTTTAAGAACAGCCATTGAAGTGCTACGAAGTGAGCTATTGAATTGCATCAACACTGCAAGTGAAAACATTCCCTTAAAAGGACAATTGTGAAGTAGAAGTGAGATTCAAAATGGAAGATTATGCAGCCAAGCAACTGGAATGTGGCCACGAGATTCAAAGAATTATCGCTAATTTCAAAAAGGATGGAGCTGACAGAAAATCAGCTCCTGGATATTATGAATCGAGGAAATCCCAGCTAGAGGTGTTATGGAAAACATTTGAGGAAGTGGACAACAAAATACGGGAAATATGCCCGGCGCCCACTGACCATGAGTACTTTAAAAAGGAATACTACAAGGAGATTCAATATTTGGTTGATCGATACCAAAGTATCTTCGATAACGCGATCTCTGGAGAAGCACTACAATATGCAGAACCGTCAAAAACTCAAAAGAAGCAAGCAAACTCAAAAGAAGCAATTCATCTTGAAGAAAAAGAAGTAATGCCTCTGATAAGGAAGCAAAACGCCATGTTAAGCTCACTACATCGTTTCATTCGACAGAGTATCTGGATATTCAAAGGAAAATACTGTCTAGATTATGGGAGCAAGCAGAGGAGTTAAATTATAACATTCATGAGCTCGAAGAAAATCCTGAAAAAGCTGGCTACAACACAGCCGAATAACATCAGATTGAAGAAGCTGCAAGAGAGCAGTTGGCTTTTCTCGGTGAAAAAAACTCGATTTCAGGAAGGTAAAACAAGTACAACACAGGCAGTAAACCTTTCAAAAATTGTAATGATTTTAATGTCTAAGTCCGGACGAGGAACCGACCTCTCATCGGTTCTAGACGTTAGGTCTGAGTAGTTCCAACGAATGGTACCAACCGGTCAACCAATCCGTGCACCGTAATCCATTTTCGTGGTGGCTGCTTGTCGGCTAGATCGGAGAGGATTTCGGTCGTGGGTCTCCAAATGGATTACGCTCATTTACAATCTTCAGCCACCAATACATGCCCGTTTTCAAACGCGTCACCGAAACAAAACCATACGGAGAGGAAACCTACTTTACATTACTCCGTATTTCTTCATACAATCAGTCAAAGGACAAAGATCTAATCTTTACTTCGCGTTCCCGAATTTCCGACGCGGTACCGAAAAACAAACTACGTTAGCGTAAATCCGAAAAAAAACTACGCTAAAGAAAAACCAAAATCAACTGAGGTACCGCGTACCGCGCGCGACGCGAAACCGACCTCAGCGGATTTTCTCAAACCCTACCCTCGCGACGGCATACTTACCATGCACTCTATTCCCCGCTGAAAGGAAGGGCCACTGGAAAGGAAAGTCGTTGTTAGAGTTTAGCAATTCATGGATGGTACCAGCGTTTCGTGCGTGACTATGCCACCATTATCACTCCTTTGACCGACATGCTGCGTAAGGGACGTAAGGGCCCAGCTTGCGAGCCTTTGAAGAGCTAAAGAAGAGTCTGACAACAGCCCCCGTACTGCACAGCCCGGACTTTGACAAACCGTTCTCAATCCATTGTGACGCGAGTCAACATGGGGTGGGAGCAGTCTTAGTCCAGGTTGCACAAGACGGCGAGGAGAGACCTATAGCCTTTATATCCCACAAGCTGAACCAGGTCCAGCGGAACTGCACGGTCTCGGAGCAGAAATACCTGGCGGCTGTGCTGGCAGTAAAACGTTTTCGAGCATATGTAGAGGGACATCCCTTTGAAATCGTCACGGATCATGCGTCGCTGAAATGGCTGATGGGCCAAACTGGTCTCCACGGCCGCTTGGCCAGATGGGCCTTGAAATTACAGGCGTTTGACTTCACGATAAGACACCGCAATGGAAGTCAGCACGTGGTACCGGACACACTATCAAGGATGTTCGCCCCTGAAGGAGCCGAGTTGGCCCAGGAGGACGACAGCCCCCTCTGGATCGACTTGGACCATCCCGCCTTCAAGTCAGCATGTTATATCCAGCTGATGAATACGATTCAGGACCAGTTGCCACAGCTGCCAGAACTACGGGTGACGAAGGGATTTATATACAAGCAGATGAGACACGCCTCCGGAGACCCCATTCAAGAAGAGGAACAGTGGAAGTTATGGGTGCCCGAAGAACTGACCTTCGAATTGATTAAGCGGGCTCATGACCACCCATTGAGTGCACACGGTGGTTATGGTCGTACGCTTCGGCGGCTGAAGACTTACTTCTTTTGGCCTAAGATGGCGCAGCAAGTGAAAAAGTACGTAGCCGCCTGTGAGCTGTGCAAATGCACTAAGGCGCCCAATTCTGTTCTTCGGCCCCCGATGGGAAAACTCGAACTACCGGAGCGGGTGTTCCAGCGCCTGTATATAGATCTCATCGGTCCGTACCCTCGCTCGACTTCGGGATACACGGGAGCTGTCGTGGTCCTGGACCACTTGTCCAAATTTCCGATTGTGGAACCTCTTCGGAACCTGCACACCGGCCCCATAGTCAGTTTTCTGGAAAATCGCGTTTCTCATATATTTGGAGTACCGGAGAAGCTGGTCTCCGACAACGGAGTTCAGTTCACCTCGCCTAGATTTCGGGAATTAATGGAAAAGTATGGCATTACGCATCAGCGGACTGCCGTTTATTCTCCCCAAGCCAATGCGTCCGAGCGGTTGAACCGCACCCTCATAGCCGCCATTCGGGCCTACGTCCAACCGGATCAGAAATATTGGGACCGCAGGATTTCCGCCATCTCCTGTGCCCTGCGTTCATCTTATCACTCCACCACAGGTATCCCCCCATACTTTGCCGTGTTCGGCCAGCATATGATTTGCCACGGAAACTCGTACCGACTATTGCGGCAGTTGAAAGGTTTGGAAGACCCAATAGTGGTGCTGGAGCCACACGAGAAACTCCAAATTCTACGAGAACAAATCCGGGAGAGGATTGAAGACGGTAGACGGGTGGGGGAGGAGCGGTACAATCTGCGATCCCATCCTTCTGGCTTCAAGGCAGGCGACGAAATCTACCGACGAAATTTTAGACAAAGTGAAGCAGGTCGGCACTACACTGCCAAGCTAGACAAAGACCTACGACGCTGAGAGAAAAAGGAAAAAAAACATCATAGGGCCAAGCAGCGTTTCCTTCAGTCTCCCCATGCCTGGTAGGCATCGTGGACACTGCCCTGTAATGAATCATGCGACGCCGCTGGCGACCACTACTAACACACCTTGCTGCTAGGTGGCTTGTCATTTCACGTTGGTTGCGACGAGCGCACATCCCACGTCAATTTTGTCGTGGGATGTCAAGAGGATTTGACAGCCACATGGCAGTGAAGTGTGCACGTAGTGGCCGCCACCCAAGAAGAGAAGTGATAGTCCGGGGAAAAGAAAAAACGTGGTAGCGGGTTGGCGATCTCCGATTAGTTGTCAGGTTAGAAATCTTACAGTGTATATACGAAGTGTAATCGATAGATTGACTGAGTGGAGAGGAATTTGAGTTCGAGGGTAAATTATGAAGGTGTTTATGATCAAATTGGGAACAATGAGGCAGAAGTAGGTGCGTATAATGCTACATATTGTGTTATTTTCCTGCTATCAAAAGCGTCAAATTCTTTCGTTGATAAAATTCTTCTGTGGCGTAGCACTCATTGTACTCGTATTCGTTTATTATTTCTTCTGGGTTTTGGGACTGCTGTGTATGCCGATTGAAGAAGATCATTGGATTCACGGTCTGTTCCCGCCTCTGCAATATGCGTTCGCAATCCCGGCAGCCTTTGGGGTTATCTTCGTCGGAGGCTTGTCAATTTTTACATTGGTGAAGATACGCAATTATACTTGAAAGATCACGTTATGAAGCGGCCCGAATTGTGATTTTGCACAAACGACTTCACGAAGGTCATGAAAAGGTAAGCCGGTAATAAATGCCAGTAAAGTTCCTTTGCTTCTTGATTGCTTTTCTTATCAGCAAACTGGTTGAAATAACGACTGTGATGGTGGATATATGTGTCCTGCAGAGCGACTGCGGTCAAACAATCAATGGCAGCCCTCGTCAAACGTCGCTTGCTTAAACTACGAAACTGGTGCAGTGGGTGGTTAATCATCGGCATAACTTGTGGCCGCAATACTACGCTCGCTGCCGGGCTGTAAAACTTCTTCACCAGCAACCGAAACAAAGGCATCCTCAACACGAATCTCGTTGTGGGCGAAACGTTCGTGCTTAACCAAGCCAACTATTCCCTCGCTAAAGACCACCCCGACACAAATGGGAACCGAACTAAGCATATCAATTCGGAAATCATGTGTACATTGGATGTCGGACCCATTTTGTGAGTACAAGTTTTATAAAGGTCTATGAACTGATAAGAAGTACACCTAATAAATGCTGCTCAAATGAAGGACAAACAAAAAAAAATAATGATTTATACGCTAGTTACCTTTAAGTTTCTGATTCGATCTTACCAAAAAGCAATTTTTACTCTAAAATTACATTTACATCATTTTAACTTACAACTTCGCTTCGCAAGATTTTTTAATGCGTTGAAAATTTCATAATTCCATTCCAATTAACTTTTAATTCGATTTCATAAGAATTGTAATTTTTAGAATTAGTTTTATAATAGTCATCACTGAAGATGACCCAAAGGAGTCGAAACGCGTCTGCTCACACAGCAAAGCAAGGCCCGACGGCTTTTCGAGGAAAAAAACTTTATAATGAGTTTCAGCCCTTCTAACAAACTAAACCCAACTTTATATTCGTGCTCACATCATTACTTACCATAGAATTTACATTACTAGTTAGCTCAAGATGTGATAATAGTAGTATTTGATTCTAAATTCAAGCTTTTTATTGGGCTTTTTCATTAGCAATAAGAAAGCAAGGTTTTTGCGGGTTTCTGATGTGCTTTTGCTATTAAAATATAATTTTAACGGAAAATTTGGTACGGGCAAAAGGCTGCGATTATTTGGTTTAGTTTGTCGTTACCTTATACTCAGCTGTATTATTAATTTAGAGGTTATATAAATCTTTTTGGATTTATAAGTTAATAAGTTGATCACAACAATGTTTAGAAAATATTGTTTGCAATCATAAATTTGTAGTGCGAATGTCTATTACATTGGTTCACACAGTCAATCCTTAAAATTCCTTTTAAATTATTTTAAATAATTCGCAGCTTCTTACAAGTACTGCTGGAGAAAAAAAGAATAACTATTTTATGTTATTTACAGAGGCCTACAATATAAAACAAACGACAAAAAATAATTAACGTAAATAAAAGAAGATACGTAAAAATAAATAAATGAATCTTACCTACAAAATCTATAATCAACAAATAAAACAAGTACATAAGATTATCTAAATATAATATTGATCAGTATTATAATATTTATTTAAATGAATTTAATCTGGGTATTACAATTATAACCTTCCAGATCTCCATTCCATTTGTTGATTTTATGATAATAAAATCTTTGTAGGTTTAAACAGTTTTATATAATTTTTCCTGCGTATATTGAGTGCAAAAATGAAGGGCTAGTTTTTTTGACAGAGCAATTATTTCCATTAGGCACATAGTATAGGAGTCAAAGTGGACCCACATTCAATAAATATGCGTAATAATTTAGAAGAGAGCTAACTACGATTACTTTAACATTACTATGAATTAGATAATTGCAGATTATTTAAACTAGTCGTAAGTTGAATTAGACACTTTATATTGATACTCGTAGGACAAAAAAAAAACGTTAAAATGAATTGCTAAACTCTAACAACGACTTTCCTTTCCAGTGGTCCTTCCTTTCAGCGGGAAATAGAGTGCATGGTAAGTATGCCGTCGCGAGGGTAGGTTTTGAGAAAATCTGCTGAGGCCGGTTTCGTGTCGCGCGCGCTACGCGGTACCTTTGTTGGTTTTGCCTTTTTATTAACGTAGCTTTCGTCGGGTTTAAATTAACGTAGTGTGCTTTTCGGTACCGCGTCGGTTAGATTCGGAAACGCGAAATGAAGGTTAGATTTTTGTTCTTTGACTGGTTGTATGAAGAAATACGGAGTAACGTAAAGTAGGTTTCCTCTCCGTATGGTTTTGTTTTGGGGACGCGTTTGAAAACGGGCATTTATTGGTGGCTGAAAATTGTAGAGGAGCGTAATCCATTTGGAGACCCGCGACCGACATCCTCTCCGATCTAACTGGCCGACAAGCAGCCACCGCGAAAATGGATTACGGTGCACGGATTGGTTGACCGGTGGGTACCATCCGTTGGCACTACTCAGACTTAACGTCTAGAACCGATGAGAGGTCGATTCCTCGTTCGGATCAAGACTTAAAATCATTACAAAATCACAATTGAAAAATTCGACGGTGATTACTTGAAATGGCCTCGATTTGCTGATATGTTCTCTGAAATGATTGATAAGTAACCACTATCAACAATACAAAAAATGTGCTATTTAAAATCGAATGTAACTGGTGAGGCGGAAAGACTTAAAAGTCATTTAGCAATGACAGAAGGAAATTATGAGGTAGCGTGGGGTATGATGAAGGACAGATACAACAATCAAAGGGTTTTATTCTCTACCCTCATACAAAAGATTGTCAGTCATCCAAATCTTCCTTCTGAAAATCAGTCCGCTGTAGCCGTCAGAACATTTCACGATACTCTGCATGAATGCTTACTTGCATTAGAACATATTGGAGTAGATACAGGCACTTGGGATCCAATAATTCTGCATCTAATGGTCAAGAAACTCGATCGCCAAACACATGTGTTGTACGAGCAATCAATAAAACATCCTAGAGAAAATCAAAGGATTACTGATTTCCTGAAGTTCCTCGAGTACGTTTCCAATCGTTGGAAGCAATAGGAAAGAAGGAAAAATCATCAGCTGCTAAAACATCTGCTACAACTAGAAGTGAATCAATATGCAAATTGTGTAAGGCCCTAAATCATGGCCTCTATGAAGAAATGGCTGCCTCAGAACGGTTGAATTTCGTTCAGAAGAATAACTTCTGTATAAACTGTTCGAAATCAGGACGGAAGCAAAAGACTTGCTCATCTAGGCCATGTTTAAAATGCCAGAGAAAACATAACACATTACTCCATTTAGAAAGTTCAGTTAAAGCAAGTGTTATGCAAAAAGGTGAATCCGACAAAAGGCTATCCGAAAATCAAATGTTGAATAGTAAACAGCTTACAAGTTCAGCTAGTTTGGCAGCGTCACAACTATCAACTGACAATGGATATGTTTTGCTTGGTACCGCCAGAATAATTTTAGCTGCACAAAATGTGAGAACAATTGAATGCAAGGCGTTATTAGATTCCGGATCACAAGTTAACCTTGTTACCGAACCCATGGTGAAACGACTAAAAATATCAACTACACATATACCATCATTTCTAAGCATCGAAGGGATATGTCGAGAAAGGAAGGACTCTACTCGTCGTATTAACGTAAACATGAAATCTACCAATGGCAATTTTGAAACATGTCTCGAGGCGTTCGTGCTACCATCCATTGTTTCCATGCAGCCTACTCAAACACTGGATATATCAACATGGAATATTCCCAACAACATTAACCTAGCTGATAAAAGATTTCATTGTCCTGAAAAGGTTGATGTGCTTCTTGGAGCCGAGTTTTTCCATCAAATGATTTTACCTGGACAAATATAGCTAGGGAATAGCTTACCAATTCTTCAAAATACGATATTTGGATGGGTAGTTTCCGGGAAGTTAAGCATGCACTCAACAAACGCGTCAACATGTGCCATCCTCATAGTTGAAGAAGAAGCAAGTGATGCGTTGCTTGAAAGGTTCTAGAAGTTAGAAGAAGTCAATGGGTCCAATCAAGCATTAACTTCAACAGAAAAGCGTTGCGAGACTCACCCAAAATACTCTCAGGACTACATCCGGACGGTTTATGGTTAAACTTCCTTTCTTAGAAAATCCATCAAGCCTGGGAAATTCCAGAATCACTGCAGAAAATCAAATTGAAGCCATAGAGGCACGTCTAGCCAATAAAACGGACATCAAGCAACAATATGTGGATTTTATGAGAGAGTATGAGGTATTTGGGTCACATGACTCGAGTTGATCCTGAATCGATAACAGGCGCACATTATTACATACCCTTTGATTATGTGTTGAAGCCTGAAAGTAGCAGCACTAAGCTTCGAGTTGTATTTGATGCATCAACCAAAACTTCATCAGGATATTCGTTGAACGATATTTTGCATAACGGCCCGATAATTCAAGATGATATATTTACAATTCTTTGTCGATTTAGGCTACACAGCTATGTCTTCACAACAGATATTGAGAAGATGTATCGGCAAATCTTGATACATCCTGATGATCGCAAGTTTCAAATAATTGTTTGAAAAGAAGATTCAAATCTCCCATTACAATACTACGTTCTGAACACTGTTACTTATGGCACAAGAGCGGCCCCTTACTTGGCGATTAAATGCTTGAAAAAACTAGCATTAGAATATGCCTCAATATATCCGCTGGGAGCTGATGCGTTACGAACTCAATTTTACGTGGATGATGGTTTGATTGGTGCCGATACACTATCAGCTGCATTTGACACTAAACAGCCGCTGACCAAGATTCTAGAAAAAGCAGGATTTAAGTTGCAAAACTGGTGTGCCAATAATAACAAAATACTTTCCGATGTACCAAGTGATGAAAGAGAGGTGAATTTGGACATCGGAGTGGAGGGCGACGAATCAATGAAAATTCCTGGAAGTAATGTGGTCGCCGAAAGCAGACAATTTCTTCATTCAAGTTACGGTGCGACAATCCACGCGTAAATCAAAAAGATCTATTTGTTCGGAGATAGCTCGGGTATTTGACCCTCTTGGAATACTGTCTCCGGTAGTAGTCACGGCAAAAATTATGATCCAAAAATTATGGGAATTAAAATTGTCTTGGGATCAAAATGTCCCACTAGACATCGAAAGGCAATGGGTCGCCTTCCAAAAGGAGCTTCCAATCTTAACGTATGTAAGGATATCTCGACACTGCTACTCACAGCAAACGCTCCGACTTGTGCAACTTCGTGCCTTTGCAGACGCATCTGAGCTAGCTTATGGTGCAGCAATTTATCTCAGGTCGGTCCTCAATGACGAGAAGATTGTTGTTAGACTGCTGTGTGCTGAATCAAAGGTGGCACCAATTAACAAACTACGCATTGCGAGACTTGAGCTCTGTGCTACAATGTTGAGTACACGGTTAGTGACCAGAGTCAAATCAGATCTGGGGTTCAAAGATATTCCAACTTATTTTTGGACAGATTCACAAATTGTATTAGCGTGGATCAATTCAGCAGCATGATCGTTTCAACCATTTGTTGTAAACCGAGTTTCTGACATACAGAAACATTCATTACCAGAACAATGGAACTACGTCAAATCAAAAGGAAACCCAGCAGATGTGTTATATCGTGGAATTTCTCCAAGACTTTTCAAATCATGTACCGTGTGGTTTTATGGATCAATTTTCCTACATTGACCTCAAACAACATGGCCGACAGTCAAAGTACATGAATTGGTTATCACAAGAGACATGGAACGGAAGCAAGTAAAGCCAAAAGTAGTAGCCAATCCAACCATATTATCAGATGGCCTGATATATTCAATTAACCATAGCAATAGCTTCAAAAAATTGCAACGTATAGTTGCTTATATGCTGCGATTTGTGAATAGCTGTAAGGCGCCGGAAACGGTTTGCAAGCCTACGAACATGATACTAAATATTGAAGAATTAGACAAGGCACTGATTGTCATAATTAAGCAAATACAATATTCAGATTTTCGAACAGAATTGAAAAATCTTCGAAGGGGTGAGCCACTACCAAACAAAAGCCCGATGAAGGATAAGGACCCAACCCTTGACGGAAACGGCATCATTAGAGTTGGAGGCCGCTTAGAACGTTCACTGTTAGAAGATGATCAGAAGCATCCGATTATTTTGCCCTATAATGATCCAGTCGTTAAATTGTTGTTGAAAAAGATTCATGACGAGAACTTCCATTGCGGCTCACAAACCCTACTAAATATGGTTCGAGAAAGATTCTGGATTATTAAAGGAAAAACAATGGCGAGATCAGTAGTCCAAAAGTGTATCACGTGCTGTCGCGCTAAACCAAAATTACTGAACCAAATAATGGGAAATCTACCAAGTGCCCGATTACGACCAGCTCGCCCGTTTTTGAACTCAGGTGTTGACTTATACGGTCCTGTTTGGGTACATTTCAAAATTCGAGGTAAGAAACCTCAAAAGGCATACATTGTCGTGTCTCGAACTAGCTACTGACCTAACCACAGAAGCATTCATTGGAGCCTTGAAAAGATTTATTGGGCGAAGAGGTCATTGCGAAAACATCGACTGCGACAACGCTACTAATTTTGTCGGAGCGAAAAATCAATTGGCAGAGCTGGAGCCAAGCAAATACTCTGAAAATGCAAAAGACAACATCATCACTGAATGTAACTCCAAGGGTATAAAATTTCATTTTATCCCACCAAGAGCACCACACTTCGGGGGATTGTGGGAAGCAGCTGTGAAATCTGCCAAACTTTTGTTAGTGAGAAGTACTTCCAAGGTGACATTAACATATGAGGAGCTGGAAACCGTGATAATAGGAATTGAGGCAGTGCTAAACTCAAGGCCTATTACTCCAATGTCATCTGATCCAAATGACTTAACCGCTCTGACACCAGGGTATTTCTTGATCGGGGAACCATTAGTTGCACAATTGGAACGAAGGAATCATGATGGTGGAAGGGGTAGTATTACCGAAAGATGGAAACAAGTCTCCGAACTTAAGCATGGTTTTCGAGTCAGGTGGTCTAAAGAATATTTAAATGAGCTACAAAGCCGTCAGCGCTGGCACGATCGGGCTCCTAACGTTGAACTCGACACTATGGTCATCCTTCAAAAAGACTATGTTCCACCTATGCAGTGGCCATTGGGTAGGATTGTTAAGCTATATCACAGTAATGATGAAGCAGTACGAGTGGTAGATGTGCGAACAGCGAACGGTATCAAGAGTAGGGCCATCCATAGACTAGCACCCCCACCAACCGAGGATTCTATTGGCTATAAAAAATCAATTGAAAGCGAAGAAGACTCTGATACGGAACTAAATAATGAAAGAAAACGAAAGTCAACACTGCAAAGCAATTCCAACCACAGTCATAAGCCTTTAAAAAAATTTGAGGCAATACATGAAGGCGGTTTGCATCAAAGCAGGAATTAATCCTGGATGCATTCACATTTCCAATCAATTCGAAAGGATGCAAGGAGAGTTGCGATTGGACAGTAGTATCTTCTCACTCAAGCGTAAACGTCGTGGCGCCTTTAACATCATCGGTAACATGGCTCATTCTCTCTTTGGAGTAGTGGATTCCGAATATGAAGACGAGATGGCTACAATTATTGATAACGTAAAGTCCAATGAACGGCATCTACTGAAGTTAATAAAAAACCAGAATTCCATAATAGATTCGACCATTAACATAATGAAATCCAATCATCGCAACATAAAGGATAAGTTCTCAGAAATTGATGAAAAACTGGAATATCTGATTAATCAAATCAACAAAAATAACTCCGATGGATTTGAAGCAAACTTAATGCAAGCACAAACGATTATTGCCTTCCAACTCTTGATTGCATATATAGAGCTGCAACAAATTCAAGCAGCAATTACTGACGTGCTCACTGACACTCATCATGGAAAAATTAGCCCACTGCTCTTGTCAGCTATACAGATTAATGAAAATTCGAGGGACGCTTGTTAAGAATTACCTCGTTGTTGTTATCAAGTTGCCATTGGTTGATCACAACAGCTTCGATCTCTTTAGAGTGACACCCATACCATTCAATGTCGGGGATGTGTTGATGAGACTTAAGGTCAGTACTTACTTTGCCGTAAACTCCCTACGAAGTTACTATTTCACAGTGACAGAAAATCAAATAAATTCATGCGAACTACCAACTGTTGGATCATTCGTTTGCAAGGACAAAGGCCTTATACACCATCAAGGATCATCGCCAGCATCATGTGAATTGAGCCCTTTACTAAACGAAGAGTATACACCATGCAAAGCAGAGAATATTACTACCGCATACAGTTTGACTCAGCTAAATGAGAAAAATAAATGGATTTATGGATTTGTTGCACCCGTTCGCCTACAAGCAGTTTGCGGAGATCACATTGAACAGATTCGCATGAATGGGTCTGGGATGTTATCGATCAATTCTAATTGCGTGATCAAACATGACCTGTTCACAATTACAGGGAATGATATGAGATCAAGCCATTTCAACACATCGTTCAATGGTACGGACATCGTAGTATCATTTCCAATGGACGTCAATCAATCAAGACCTTCTTATTTAAGTAGATACGGTTCGTATGAGCCCTCCATTAAACAGCTAGTAAGTCTACAAAAATTACTATCCAAAGAAGACAGCTTCAAAATCATCGAAGACAATCTCACGTATCAAAAGCATTTTGTCATTCCTGGATATGTCGCGCTTATTTTAATCGTGGCATTTCTCACCTACCTGGAATGGACCAGACGATTTAAAATCCTGAAGAGAAGATCCATCCCAGTGCCTGCACCAAGGTCAACACGGCAATCTGACTTCTCTGTAGAAGTTTCTTGAACGGCGTTCAACGGGGGGAGGATATGTACAATTTTTCTATTCAATAATTTCATCATTTCAATGTCAATAAATTTAATCTCTATAATTTCATAATTTCAACATGAACATGTACGATTCATCATTTCCTAATGTATCTTGGATATCATTAAAATGCATAGTTCTAAATTTAATGTGATTGTATAGTTCTGGTATTTTCCCCACGAGAAGTTATAATAATGTCTAACGACAAATTCCAGACGAAATATTAGAAGAAAGTTTCGTGTTTGTATTTGGTTTAGCTAAGCAGTAATCTTAAACACCTTGAATTTGTCGTGAGAAAGTTTGTTTTTGCGATGGTAATTCAAATTATAAAATAACTGTGTGGTTGAGAAATAAATTCAGTTCAGTTTTAACATTCGAGCACGCATTTTCTTTTTACGACGCGAACTAGAGGTTTATGTACCTCTTAGTTGTTTTTTAGGAGTTGGCCTTTTGGTTGTTACAATCAACAAAATGTCGGTGAAGTCTCGTCGGTGAATCCTTCTAATTGGGGTTCATACTGTCGTCAACCGAACCAGGTTTAAGTGCTTGGTTGTTCGGAAACATAATCAATTACCCGCGTAGCACCTAGTTCAAGTACTAGTGTTTTTTTGAATTTATAGAATCGACTTTTATAATCGCGCGAAACCCTAGTTCATGTACTAGTGGTTTAGATTTATTCAAGTGGATTTTTATACAGATATTATGTCCCTTCATAGTGAGGTTCTGTTCGTTACAATTTTGAATGTGTTGTATGTCGCAAGTTTTGAGTGATGAGTATATTTTCGGCAACTCTTTCTATCGTTCTAGTTTCATTTGATTTAAGAATACAATCAAATGGATCATTAAGTAAATTAGAGATACAATCATCTTTTATGGAAATTAGATCTTTTTCAATATTTTCTTTCGTGTACATATATACATTATTTCGAGAGGTTATGATTTTGACATGTTCAGTGAGTAGTTCTAAATTGCTTTTGTTCGGAATTGGTACAATTTGAGTGTGGTAATATGAAATGTTGGAAAAATTAGGGATCTGGATTACAATAAGTATTATTGCTTCTAATTGGCCAACTGCAATTCTAAGATTCTGTAACTTCAACGCATCAATTTTATGCTTTTGAATTTCTTCAAATGTTAGTATATTTCTACTCAAAATTTCCAATCGCGAAAGCAAAATGATATATTGATTTTCTAGAATGGCATTTAGTATAAATTATAAATTTTCTTTAATTTCTTGTTCGTATTGATAGTTCAGAAATGTTTTTTCTAATAATAAGTTAATTCATTGAGTTTGTCTAAGATAAGTTTTTGATTTTGATTTATATGTTCTGTAATATTTTCCAATTCTGAATTTAGATGGGTATTAATGGAAATTTGTTTGTTGGCGGTACTGGTTAGTACATTTAAATTGTTTTGAATAGTATCTTCAATGCCTCAATGTCCTGTCTGTCATCATCGTCGATGGTTCCGCCTATCCAATGTAAAAATTTGCCGTAAATGTTAACTAATCCTCTTTCGATCTACTGATACTATGAGGACGAAGTTCAAATAGTCTTGCCAAAATATTTTCTTTAATAAGGTAGTGCGAACGGTGTGTACTGTAAAAATTTTCCGAAACCGTGTCGTCTATAAGTTTTAACATTTGTTCGAACTCTCCCGAGTTAATAAGATGGACAACCTTATCAAAACTCTGAATCATGTTGATTGGTTTAATGTTTATTAGAGTAAACCCATTTCCAAAAAGAATCTCATTCACTTCTATGTTTTGTCCGCTGGTGCAGATGAACAATAAGGTAAATAGAACGAGTTTTCCTGAAATGATTTAGAAATACTTTGGTATTTTTTTAAACGTTTGTAGATTTTTTTATAAATCGATCTTTTGTAATTATTTTTGTTGAATTTAGGCTGTAATTTCGAAGTAACGTAATCAGGGATATTAAAAAAAATCTTGCTTGTTCTCATTATGGTATTTGAGACGTTTCTCTTGAATGTTCAAAATTCGTTGTCTAATTTCGGGATACTTGTCAGATGAAATTCCTCCATTTTTAAAATCAATTGGCCTTTCTCTTGTGGTAGTGTGAATTGATCAATTATAAAAGTTAATGGCTTCTTGAATGCATACAACTTGAGTTTTATCGCGTTTATTTTTCTCTATCATTATTCTTAAGTTTTCGCTTAGAGTATTATGAAATCTCTCAATGTCGCTATTTCCCATTTTGAGACCCGGTTTAGAAAAGCGGATTCTAGTGCCATCATTTTGTAAAAGGTACTGCAAATTATTTTGAAATGCTGATTCACTATCAAGTTTTGGTTTATCGTTAGCTGCAAAGTAGGTATTTAATGCTTTTCGGATTTCTGGATTGGATTGGGATTAGTTGAGCAAATTTCGAAAATTTATCGATAAATGAAGCATACATTGAGTTTTTGTTTCTGAACCAGATATCCATGTGAACTTTTTTATTGGAGCCTTCAGGAATAACAATTTTTTGAAATAGGGAATTAGGTTGTCTGCGATCGTACTTAGCGATGCTACAAATTTCACAATTATTGATAAGATTCCGAATTTCCTCTTTTAAATTTGGATAGTAGTATTTGGTTTTGACATTTTGGTAAACTTCTTCTATGCCACAGTGGTTATTTCTGAGATGCTCGCGGAGAATTTCCTAGTCTAGTCTAGTCTGTTCTTGATTGTCACAATCAAAAAGAAGATATGGTGACTTCAGTAATTTAACAGGATTATGGTGGCCAATTCAATTTAAACAAGCATTTTGAAACTTACTAAACAAATTTTCATTATCTATGGATAAACCAACCAGCCCTTTTGGAGGAAGGTGATTTTTAAGAACATAGTTAAAGAATTTAGTATCTGGTTCTTTAGATATAAACATTTTTCGAGTTCTACCAAAATGTTTTTCAATTTTTGTTTGATTTTCTTTGCCCTGTTTTATTATGATTTCTAAGAAGGTTTAAAGGTTTCTCAGTGATAGCTATGTAATTACTGTTATCTTCTGTAGTGAAAATAGGTATAAAAATGTCCGTAAAGGACTGCAGCGATGGTCTGCTGCCTCGGCGGAAGAGAATGTTAAGATCTGCCGAAATTGGCCTTGTCTGGGGACGCGTGAATGCGCTGGCAGGCTAGCGGTGCGGTTTCGTGGGGCGGGTTCTTTCCCTCTAGCACAAGGACCCACTACAAAAAAATTTCGCATTCACGAATTAAGGAGTGTAAAACATGCCGATCTACTGGTGTCGAGGCCGAAGTAACCTACTTAGGGTTGAAATTGCATGTTCAGAGAACAAGTTGGAACGAGCAAAAACGGACGGACTGGCGGAGACTTCCTCATTAACGACGATCCTTATGGCCCACAAATAAGAGTGGGGCGTCCAGATGGAGGCGGTGCTCCCTTGCACCCTCCCAACCGGATCAAGATCAAAACGTAGACGTATCCATGTATTTCACTTTTGAGTGGAAAACTCATACAAACATAATTTGCATGAACTTTCCCATCAAAAGAGAAATATAGACGTGACCGATTTATGTTATAAAATTATGTGATCGAATCACATAACCCTACACCATAAAAGGGCACGCGAGCGGAACGCCACTCTACCCGGCAAGAGCCCCTAGAAAGCAACAAAATGGTGGAGCGCACCCGATGGCTAGCCCATATTATGCGAAAAGCCGGCAATCGTGGCGGGTCCTATAGCCGGTCAGACTTGATGGAATGGAAAGACCGACGGTATAGTTTAATAATCCATTTTATTTTCTCTACTTTAATATAAAAGAAAAATATTGAATAAATCTTACTTTCCCGGTTTAATTACTGGCAAAAAGTGCACTACACAGATTGTAAAAATTAAACTTCACTCTATCAACAAAAAACTTT
The DNA here is from genome assembly GCA_963969285.1 of Odontomyia ornata. Lineage (NCBI taxonomy): Eukaryota > Metazoa > Arthropoda > Insecta > Diptera > Stratiomyidae > Odontomyia > Odontomyia ornata. The sequence continues at coordinate 202,859,726 of OZ017742.1, read as the reverse complement.
AAAACAACAGGTATTTCGTTGAAATTGGGGTATTTTCGTTAGACTTGGCCTGATATCAAGTTCCGATATTGCAATATCAAGATTATGTAACCGTTGTTTGTTTTCATTTGCTGTGTTACATTTACTGCTAATTACAAGAACTATAAAAGTTATAGCGCCATTTGTTTGTGATACTGATTCACGAAGGCAAAAAAACTATTAATACTACCTGAAGACCTTCAGGGACAAAACTATGAGTTATCTTCAAAGTAATTTTTAATAAAGAAGTTAAGGCAACGATCTTGGCAATAATACATAAGAGATGCAGAGAATAAAGATGCAGCTGCTGCACTGGAACGCACTCCGGCACCATGGAGCCCTACCTTTTGTAGTGGCCAAACCATTGAAAAATTTTTCGCTTCCCAGCTTGCTCATGTAGCCCTCCTTGTATTCGCATGATGGATGCGGATAATTAGCTGTGGTTCAATCAAAACAGCGTCCAACTTGCCGACACTACAACTCGTCCAACTCCCCTGCACTTTTCCAATGCAAATATTTTATGATATTAGAAGTGTAACAAGTTTCCCGCATGAAAACAGAAAGTTCGGAGAGAGATCGCTGTTAAATCGTCGAAATTCCTTCAAAACCTCTAAAAATGTTATTTCTCAGTTTATAATGCGTAAAGTTCTCAACACCCATTCAACCTCAACATACTTTAATAAACGATCTTGCAGTCACTTTCCAAGCTCAATTTTCTCTTTTGCGAGTCTAATAAGGTCAGTACAATCAGTCTCCATAAAAAAATCTAGTATATATATATATATATATATAAGAAACTGTTTCCAGCGACACACCTTGAGTTCAAAACCGTCGGAACAATTTACCACCCCAAATCAAAAAATTAAAGCTACAAGTTGAATGCATCGTCTTTTCTCCGATAAATTTATTTTTACTCACACTTTATGGAAAGCCTGTCCATTACTATTAGACATTAAAAGGCTATGTGCAATTCCACTATACATTGGCTGGCAAATTTAGCACCTAAATATTTTGTTGAAGTTTCGTTAGTGGGTATGTATTTGGAGGAAAAATTTAATCTTTCAAGAGAACACTATCACTGAACTGGTAGATACATGATCACAATCATTCGCGACTCCCGAGGAATTAAGCATTGCAGGGTTATATGCTTGCCAGTTAGATTTGCACTCCCTTTGTTTTCTTTAACCATATCACATTTCCCTTTAAAATTGTAACATACCCGCACAATATAGAGTTGAAGGCACACATATTGGCATCAAAATATTAACCTAGTAGCGTTCACTTGTCGAGTTGCAAATATGCTAGAGTAGCCAAGGAAATACAAACGCTATATTAACTTTGCTGACGACACTCGAAAGGCTAAGGGGCGACAGTCCACTCATTAATTATAAAAGGGATCGCGAAGTGCATAACTTGCACCAGCGAATAAACATACCACTTATTTTAATATTTGCGTTCCAACACTCCAAAGCACTCTTCAGAAATCCTAATTTTGCAATCACCCCAAACTTTTAAGCGGACACTCGAATCCAGCATTTAGCCGGTAATATCGAAAACGGAAAATTAATATCTTCAAGGCTTAGAATTTAATCCTCAATCGACACGATATACTATCAAGCATAGTATACTCAACTAGTACCCACACCTTTCATTTACCCTGTGTTGCACACTTTTTGAATTTTCCCAGGGGCACGTCAGCTGATCCGGGGCATTACAGCTGATCCCATGTTTGGCGCGCTCAAGAAACAAAGCAAAATGCAAATAAAATTTCCGACGCACGTGTTCTTTTACGCATTTCAGAACATAAGAGTGCTGCCAGATCCTAATAAAAAACTAAAAGATTGCATGGAACGAATTTGTTTTTCTGCAAAGTTATTGATTTTTTGAGATGCGGCAATCCTGAAATCTCTCATCGAAGCATATGTTTATATTCCCGCAAATCCTCGCGTCAGCATTTACCTACCTACCTGCTACCGAAGATTTATGGCTCGCTGTTCGGCTTGTGTTCGAATTTTTCCGGAGGGTTGATGGAGTGTGGTTACTAGTTGAGTATACTTTGCTATCAAGTTTTCCCGTCCGCCGTGCTTGCGGTTTTTCGCCTTTCCCGTCGACCTCGTTGCTTGGCGATTTGAAGCGGACCCACCCATCCGTTCCAAAACTCGTCTTTCTTTTATCCATCCCGTGCATGAGGTCAAATCGCCTCAGCTGATTGCATCAGCTCTGTTCCCTTCTCTTCCGTGATGTAATACATCGTTGAGGAGTATTACATCAACGTTCCTCAAACCCGGAATTTTACATGCAGATTGGAAATTTTTAAAACAAAATTTAATTAAAGTAGAAAAATTGAAATGAAATAAGGAAATTTGAAATGTAGTAAAATTTAATAAGGTACAGAAGATTTAAATGGGGTGAAGAAATTTAAACGAAGTTAAAAAATTTTAACTATATTAAAGAAATGAAAATTTTAAATTGTTACAAAAGTTAAATCTCATGACGAATAAAATTAAAGGGAGACATTTAAATTTTAATGTAAAGGAAAATTGATATAAAATAACATTTGGTAAGATTAATGAAACGAAAAAGTATTCTACAAAAATATGTTTGCTAATAAAATCAATTACATATTTTTTCCAAATCTGCCACAAAATTCCGAGTAGGAGATAGGAAGGTTTTCGAGCAGCTTGATTGTGTGACTGCTCGATTAATACACTTCTTCCGCACTATGGCAAATGCCACGAATTGAATCTTTATTGTTACAATCGTTATCTTCATAAGTGTTAACAAGTAAAACGATCTAGAAAAACAGTCAAAATTATATTCTTCCACCTGAATTTTTCAGCGTTAGAGCCTTAAATTTGGTTCTTTCAAATTTGTAAGCCAAGTAAGAGGTTTATGATCTGTTCTAACTATCAACTTTCTCCCATGGACGTATGGTCGGAAGTATTTAAGCGCCCAAACAATACTTAGAAGCTCATTCTCTGTCGTAGAATACTTAGTTTCATGCACATTCAAAGTTCTGCTCGCGAAACACACAGGGTGTCCTTCCTGGGATAGGACAGCACCAATGACATAATTGGAGGCATCGGTAGTCTCGGTGAAAGGCTTATCGAAGCTTGGGTATTTTAGTATAGGATCACCCATAACTAATAATTTCAGTTTTTCGAAACTTTGTTGATATTCTGGATCATTTATGTTAATACGGCAATTTTTTTTTCAGTTTGGAGGTTAATGATTTAGCGATTTTAGAGAAATCCTGAATAAATTTACGGTAGTATCCAACGATGCCCAGAAATTGTTTTATTTGTTTTTGAGTTTGAAGAATTTTCATTTTGCAAATAGCTTCAACCTTCCCCGAATTTGGCCTTATACCATCAGGACCGAAAACATGAGGCAAAAACTCTACCTGACGCTTCAAAAATTCGGATTTATCAATTTGGATTTTTAAATTCGTTTCTTTTAATCGGGTAAACATTTTGCGTAAAGAATCTAAATGTTCTTGAAATGAAGTGCTGAATATTATTATATCATCCATATACTCGTAGACATGGCAGATTTTACCAATATATTCCTTACGTACAGAATTCATTAAACGCTGAAAGGCCGCGGGGACGTTCTTAAGCCCGAACGGCATTCTTCTGAATTCGTAGTGTCCAAAACTCTTTGAGAATGGAACACTGGAGTGGATCATCAACTCAAATTTTGTCATCATTTTCCGATGCAGCACGAACGTTGCTCATTCGATTAAATTTTTGAAGGGTGTAGTCTAAAAAGGGAGCTACAATTTAGAAATATTTGAATATGTAAAAGTTAACTGCCATTGCATAATTGATTGATAATGTTCCTATTTCAGACTTGAATAGTTTGCAAAACTTTATTTAGATAAAAAGGAACTCACAGCGACATTTAATAAGCAAAAACTAAATCTGTTCCTCAGGTAATTACAAATTCAACTACTACTAAAATTATAATCGTTCATCCTTTAAAACCTTTTCATCTCCCTTTTTCTTTCATAACCAGGCTTTGGATCGTCTTCGGTGAAATGTATAAGCGTTGAACTTGACCTTCGCTATGTGGGAGAGAACTACATGCCTTTAAGGTGTACTAATTTGTTGAGATATCGCCTTACAGAAATTTACTCTTATTGTTATTTCGCAATAAAATAGTATTTTGTGTTAATATATTTTACTGCTATAAGCTTAATCAGCAAGCTGAAGTTTTGTTTGTTGTTCATGTGCTCACCATATGCAACAAAGAGTTGCTTTCCGATGCATGCCACTTGAATATTTTTAAGTATACTATTTAGAGTTATTTTAGATAGTATCGTTCTGTCAGTACAATGATGAAATGAAGCTGGCATCGAAATAAAAGTAAATTGCCTTACTTGATCTAATTGGTTAAAAAATAGCTGATTTAATTTATACGGAGGAACAAATTTAAGCATACTATTGGCTATAAATATCGTCTATTACTGTTGAATTTCCCAAACCAGCGATTAGTCCTAAAATCCAACGCTTTTCTTTGAATGAATTACACTGCGCCTCATTAAAAAATTTAACTCGTTGATATAGGCTATAAAATTGATCGAAAATTGTGATACAAAATTTAAATTATTTGTATTTGAGTTCATATATCCTTCTGCTTATAAATATAAAGACTAAGATTTCGAAATTATTTTTATTCATTTGAGAATTCAATAACAATATAATAAATGACATTTATAAAATATATGCCTGATTTACTAACAACTCCGGGATTCTGCCTTCCGCTTTCGTGGATGAAATAGCTTCCCCATTCAGAGAAGCGCTTGACATCAATACTGTCGCTAAGCTGGTTGCATTTGCCTGCAAAAATAAAAATATGTCTGAGATCAAGATGAGGTTCATAAAAGTAACAGTTTACCGATTGTTGTCCATTAATTATTTGGTAATTATTTAGTTTAGGTGCCATACTCCCGATTTTTTTGAAATTTCAGTATGTTACACAGTTTTTCATGCTGAAAGGGAATATATATATATATATATATATATATATATATATATATATATATATATATATATATATATATATGTTGGGCGCGGAAAAAATTCCTTAACATAGTTTTTAAGGTTTGAAAATTGGGAAATGTACACACATACACACACACACATACTCGATTTTGGAGATTGAGAGTGGGGTGTGGGGATTCTACGTCTAGCAGTCGTTGCGTGTAGACGTGTTTTTAATTCGCTCCTGTCAAGAATTTTTATAAATTAAAATAAATTTTAAAATAAACGTCAATTAGAAAGTAATTTTATAAAGAAACTTATTACATCGTCGAAATATTCGAACAATTTATCGAGTATCTGGATTTTACCTGCGAGAAAGTTTCAAGAAAGAAGAAAAGTTTTTTTCACCGGGGGGATGGAAGAGCCCGACGGCTTCCCACCGCTGGGAGCAGGGGCGTCGCGAAGGTCATGAAATTGGGGGGGTGACACTCATTTATTTGCCGACTTGCTGAAAAACATTGCATAGGTTTTGCATGTAAAATGAAATAACGAGAAAGGAAATTAACTTTCATTGCCTAGAAGAACGCTTTGAAAACAAAAAATAATGATGAAGACATCTAAATAGTTGATAGTAAAATCAATTTATTTGAAAATATACAAAAACGAAAAACAATACACTGAACAATTAAAAGTATTGTAGCTTTATATCGAATACTAAATAAAAGATTCATATTTTAACTCTGCGGTGTTTCAATAGAGACCATTTTTCAATAATTTCGCGAAGGTTCAGTTTATCTACTTTATCTTTCGAAGAAAAAAGCAACATCAAAGAATTCAAACGATCATCTCCCATTGTCGTCCGTAGATGATTGACAACTATCTTCAGTTTGCTAAATGAACGTTCACAAGAAGCTGATGTTACAGGAGCAGTTAAAACAAAACAAATCATTTTATAAGCAAGTGGTATTGCACTCCTCAATTTGAATGCAATTTTAGAAACATCGGCAAAATTTGTGCATTTCTCACACGAATCAAATAGAATTTGTGACTCAGCAAGCAAACATTCTGGCTCAGTTTTAAAAAATTCTGGTTCTAATAGTCGAATTGATTTTATCAATTCAAGAGTGACATTATTTCTATGAACGGGAATTTTAAAAATTTCCTGAATCGGTTTTAACGTTGATAAAGATTCATGCAAATGATCATGAATGGCAGATGTGAAAACATGAAGCACAATTTGAAATTCCTTCCTGTAAAATGTTTTGAACTCGAAATGACAAGCATTTTCTGAACTCTCATCAATTTTTTTTGAGACATAGCGAGTTCTATGATGCCTTGAAAAATCATTTTCTGGACAAATCTGCAATTTTCTAGCAAATAAAACTGAGCTCTCTATCAATGCATTGATTTGGTCGTCGTCAGCGCTCATTCGCTGTAGTGACGCTGAAGTACTTTGAATTAACAATAAAGCATCAATGACATTTAATTCATTAGCTTCCAAATTTTCTGTCAAATTTTTAACTTTAAACATTACATTCTTGCAAAAATATAATGAGCAAATGAAATCAAAATCTAGAATTTTTTTGAGTAAACCGGCAGCCATAGAACGTGATTTAGTATCAAAATTTTCCGAACCTTGTGTTATTTTTTCCAAAGCATGTACAATGCCTTCGAATGAAATCCATACAGCTTTTACCGTTTCAGCTCTAGCAGTCCAGCGTGTTTTCGATAAACATTTCAGTTGCAATGAATTTTCAATACTTTTCAACTCTTCCCGAAGATTTTGAAAACGTTTCGTACTTCCTGAGAAAAAAACATACAAAGCTTCTAAAACGTTAAAGAAATCATTAATTAGAGCACTTTGTTTGCAAGATGTTTCTACAAAAACGTTGATTCGATGAGCTTCACACGGAACGTAGGGAATATTTTTACAACATTTTTCAGATAATTTCTTCTGCGTGCTATTATATTTTCCACTCATGTTGGCCGCAAAATCGTAGGACTGAAAAACGATATTTTTCACTGAAATCCCCAATGACTGAAGAGCCACTACAATTTTTTCTGCCAGTTCTTCACCAGTTTTTTTCGTTAGAATAACATCCATCTTGAGAAGGCGTTCAACAGGTACAGGTCCATCGTTTGTTGGGAGCACATACCGAATGTTGATGGCTAATCGATCTTGGTGTGACAAATCAGGAGTTGTATCAGCCATGACAGAAAAGATACCAGCTTCATTAATTTCGGCAACGATGGCTTCTTGAGTTTTAGCTCCCAGTAAATCGATGAATTCGTTTTGGGTAGTGGGGCTCAAGTACGTTACATAATGTGGTCTTTTAGAGATTTCATTTAACCATTTGTTCATCAATGGGCAATGTCGCGAAATCAAAGAAACAATTTGTAAAAAATTTCCATTGTTATTTTCTGGCGATTCTTCGTGACCACGAAAAGCCAACCCTTGTCTCCCCAAAGTTCTTGTTACATCAAGCAAAACTTGTAGAACCTTAAAGTGATATTCTTTCTCCTGCTCTTCTTTAATTTTATTCTGCCGCAAAGATTTATCTAAGAATACATTGATATGGGTTCCTTCGTTGATGAAATTACAGTAGTCACTTAAAGATGCACGATGAGATTCTGAAGTGAAGTGCTGAACTAGTTTTCCATCTTTATTCTGACCTCTACTTTTCATTTTATGCCACTGGCGAACACCTACTGACGTCCACTCTTTACTACCGTGAGCCCTTCTAGCTCCCTCGGCAAACAAAAAACAAGCGAAGCAATACGCTGCATCTTTGTAAGGACTATATTCCAAAAATGGGAACTCATTATACCATGCTGGATTAAAACGGCATTGTTTATTGGTAGGAATATCTGGATTCGCTGGATAAATGGCAAGTTTCGGCTGGTATGGTCCTAGCGAACTTAAAAATCTTCGCTGATTGGTGGTTGATATTTTTCCCCTTTTTCCAGGATCATGGTTTATGAAACTTTCACTCACAATATGCAGATCAAAAGTCTTTGATGACAGTTTTTCTTCTTCTTTTTTTGCTAATTGCAGCAACTCCTCACTTTCTTCGTGGATGTGGGTCAAACTATCGATCATATCGATAAAAAACGCTTTTACATTCGGAGCTGCATCACTTGTCACATTCTTCAAAAGTTCACCTACTCTTTCAAAGTTACTTAGAAATTCTGCTACCTTACCGGAAAAATTGATCCAAGTCGGATCAGCCTCAGCTTCTTTAGGTAATGGTACTTCATTGATTGTTGCGGTGAATTGTTGAAGGTACAATTTTTCTTTTAGAGGCTTCGAATGGATTTGATGGAGCTCCGACATGTTTGACTCTAACATATTTTCCATTATGTTTAGAAATTTCATGTCGAGACTTGTAGTCATCGTCAAACTGACTCCCACAATCTTCACATTCTACTTTCATCCTTTTCCTTAGTGGTTTTGACATTATTATAAAACCTATGAAGAAATGTTTCCATTGCATTAAGTGAAAAGATTTCTACTAGATGCGTAGGTATTACATTTATCACGAAAATGAAATTTACAGAATTGTAACATTAAAGTTACTTTCAAAGTAGCTGCGTTTGAATATCGTAAAAGTAAATATCTATCAAGTTTATTCAAAACGAAGAAAAATTTAGTATTTTTTCACTAAAATCAAATTTTAATCTCAGCAAAATAAAAAAGCAGCATTTATATTGAAACAATAATTTACTGATTTGGTGTTTTACTTCTACTAAAATGATTCGATATAATAGTGAGTTGTGATTTCATTTTAAATTAAAGTTACGACTTACCTTGAAAATAGTCTCAAAAATGATTAACCTTGTTGATCTATTCTTTTCCCTCTCTATTCTTCTACCAAGCCACTTAATCGAATCTATTGTCTAATAAGGCACTATTTTTTATACCTAGAACTAATTTGCACATGTTTATCGAGTTTACAAAAGAAAAATACTAAAAATGTGTGATTTGCAAAATGATTATACTCAAGGCATTTCACTTTCAGTTGTTTTCAGTTGCAAACCTTCGAAGCACTCAAAAATTATATGTCTTTCTATGGACGCCACGCCACAAACATCCCTACGGACTAGCGGTAGTCTCTAAATAGCGAAGAGTAAATGATATATTATTCGTTCAATGCATATGACATGGCCCATCAGATGAGTTGTTACCATAGAGGTATAAGACTGTAGAGGAGCTATGTTCATGTATATAATTGAAATTACTTACAAAAATTGCTTATTTTGAGTTTTGGTAGGCTATACAAATGAAAATTAAGTTAGGTGAAGTTCAAAGTTGAAAAATTTCCTGAAAAGAAATATTTCATGGCTGAATTGTGAAAATGCCGACTTCCAAAATATTTGGGGGGGTGTAACACCCCCCCACACCCCCCCATCGCTACGCCCCTGGCTGGGAGACCTAGAGCCAGGCATTTCGAAAATTACAAATGATAAAATAAACAAGCGGAAAAATGAACAAGACAATTGTGAGCATGGAAAGCGTATTATAGCCCAGTCATATTAGGTAAAAAAAAGGGGTCAACCTCGGAATGAAAGATAATAAGCTGCAAATTGGTATGAACCTTTGTTTTGTCATTCTAAATGTTGTCTCAAAAGTCACAATCGTTATCGTGTTCGCGTCTCAAGATATTCAAGGTCAAAGGTCACAAAAATCGGTTTTTCGCGAATATCTGGCTTCCTATCGGTTAAATGAGATTTGCATTTATTATAAAAGTTGTAGGCTATAAAATTCCCTTCAACTTTTGTTTAAACTTTTTTTTCATACGACCAACCGTTTTGAAGGTAGAGCGCGAAGAGTGCACATCGTACAGTCATATACGGCCTAATGCAAGGTCAAGCGTGAGTTATGGTTATCAGTACGTTATAAAGTCAATTATTTACTTGGAAATTATAATTATTAAACAATGCCTATTATTTATGTACTAACTATTAATTATTTATATTTAATTAAAGTAAGTAACTTGATTATTTGTATATAATTATTCATATTTAACTTTTTAAGTATAAAATATTATTAATTCTGGATTATATATTTTAGTTTTATTTTAAGTTAACACGACATTATATATCTTTTCTTTAAAACGCGTAAATTTCTCAATACTTATATACCTGGAAATACTTGTCCCTACCCTATGCCCTTTTCTATTCATTGCCGGGACAGATGTTCTATAGTATTCAAGGCCACTCTCTCCACTTTGTATGAGTCAAGATTATTCGTTAGTTTGAAATTGTACCGTTGCAAATCAAGTTACTTACTTTAATTAAATATAAATAATTAATAGTTAGTACATAAATAATAGGCATTGTTTAATAATTATAATTTCCAAGTAAATAATTGACTTTATAACGTACTGATAACCATAACTCACGCTTGACCTTGCATTAGGCCGTATATGACTGTACGATGTGCACTCTTCGCGCTCTACCTTCAAAACGGTTGGTCGTATGAAAAAAAAGTTTAAGCAAAAGTTGTAGGGAATTTTATAGCCTACAACTTTTATAATAAATGCAAATCTCATTTAACCGATAGGAAGCCAGATATTCGCGAAAAACCGATTTTTGTGACCTTTGACCTTGAATATCTTGAGACGCGAACACGATAACGATTGTGACTTTTGAGACAACATTTAGAATGACAAAACAAAGGTTCATACCAATTTGCAGCTTATTATCTTTCATTCCGAGGTGAAAGCCCTAATATGACTGGGCTATTACGCTTTCAAGCAGGATTATGAAAAAGTAACCAGGGGGAATGCAAGGGTTACGAAACAAAATGACGAATTAAAACTCCGTATACAGAGTTTGGAAGATATGGTACGGACGTTGTCAAATGGGAGCAAACCAAAAATGAAGCCACAGAATACGTCCGGCAAAGAAGAGCCGATATTAACTAAGAAGAATGAAAAACAGGAAACAACAACAACAAGCAAGACCAACGGGAAAGCAGTACCAACATATAAAACGAAATCGCAAGATATGAGCAAGACAATCCATGATGCTGAAAATATCCTGAGCGCAGGAGGAGCGAACGACAGCACCAATTATTAAGCGGTGCTGTCTGCAATGAACGAAGAAATTGACATCGAGATAGAGAGCAACGATAACATAGGTAATATTGATAGTAGCAATAATTTCATTAAATATTTAAAATTAAAAAATAAGCAAAAGGAGAAGAAGCCAACCGGTGTGTCTGCTAGTTCTCCTAATAAAATTAATAAGGTAAATGAGAAAGTTCCTCCAATTAACGTTTTTGGGCAGCGTGGAGGAGATATGGTTCGGTTATTGGCAGCCGAACATAAAATCGAAAACTTTGAAGTTAAGAGAGTGACCGCTGATAAGCTCTCGATCAAGACAAAGACACTGGCTGATTTCAAACTGGCGAAAGATGCTCTTAATAGTGTCCAAGCTCCCCATTTCACATATACGCCAAAGGCGGAAAAAAATCAGACCTTCCTGTTGAAGGGCGTGGACTGTGGGGAGAATACAGTTGATCTCCTTGAAATGTTGCAGGAAGCAGCACCAGCTGTTAAGTTCATCTGTGTGAAAAATTTTGCTACAAGGAGATCAACTGTAGAAGGTAAAATATTACCATTTTATTTGGTCCAAATTTCCAACGACAGCAGTCCGAGTGCCCTCCAACAGGTAAGGTACTTAAACTTTAGAGTTGTGAGGTGGGAACGCCTCCAAAAAACTGAGGTCAACCAGTGTTACAGGTGTCAAAGATTCGGTCATTCGGCTGCCAATTGTGCAATGCACTATCGCTGTGCTAAGTGCAAAGATATCCACGCCCCCGGTGAATGCAAATTGGCTCAGATGGAGCCAAAAGAAAAATTGTATTGTGTTAATTGCGGTATATTTGGTCATCCAGCATCATACCGAGGATGCCCTCGGTATCAAGATGCAAGAGCTAAATTTTCCCCAAAGCAAACCAAAGTAAATCACAATCTGTTACCTCCCAAATTCATCAAACCCAGGGTATCATTTGCACTTGCTGCCAGAGAACCAGCAGACAACAATATAAATAAAATAAATAATGTAAGTGGCAATAATGAGCTGCTTCTTAAAATCTACCAGCTACTTGAATCGCTTTCAGATAGAATTAATAAGCAAGACCAAAAAATCAATTTCGTTTTTCAACGTTTAGGCCAACATGCACCAAAAAAGTTTGTCATCCAGTCACATTCCCATGGATAGGATTCGTCTCATCTCGATCAACGTCAACTCCATTGTTACTATACATCGGCGTGATTATCTCCTTGAATTCATTGTTAACCAAAAGCCTGACATCATGCTTCTCACCGAAACCCACCTCAATTCATGGCACTCCATGACATTCAAGGATTTTGAATTCGTAAGAAACGATAGGGTAACAGGTGATGGGGGAGGTGGCACCGGGATATTGGTTCGAGAACCCTATTGTTTCCAAAATATTCAAAATGTCGAATTCAAAAGCTTTGAATCTCTTGAAGTGTCCGTTATCAAAATTTCACTGCCAGGTGGGGATAACCTCTTCGTTATCTCTGCCTATGCAACTGGTGGAACTGTTCTCAGGCTTCAAAATTATTATATTCTTGCTGGTGACATGAACGCCAAGCATACATCATGGCTGAACGCCACCAATAATCCAAGAGGTGTATTCCAGAATTCGTTGATAACAGAGAACCAGATTGAATACAGGTGCAATCTATATGTATATGGGTCGGAGTTCCCAACATACCCTAGGGCAAATTCATATTTGGACCTCTGCATTGCTGACACAAGACTCGAATTCAACTTTAATAGTCCTCAACGGAAACTGCAGGTGCTTCCTTATGATAGCGACCATAACGCAATCGTAATGGAAATCAATCATCAAAGGGATAATTTCTTCCTCATGCCAGTTCAACACGAAAATCATCGGTTGAACTTCAAAAAAACAGACTGGGGAAAGTTTCAAAAGAAGTTTAATCGGGAGTACCAGAAGTAATGTCCCCGTTCTGATGGTGGCAACTCTTGCTCAATGGTTCCTAATGACAGGAATCTAGCTCACGATGAAATAGATGCCTATTTGTCGAAGTTAGAGAAGCTGACGTTGGAAACGATTGAGAAAGTAGTTCCCAAGATTAAACTTCGAAACAATATGGAAGGATATGAAACACCAACCATCGCAAGGTTGAAAAGATTGAAAAGCCTTCTTCTCACACGCGTCAACAATATTTATCGACGATTTTTGGACTATAACCATCCCTCGTTGTGTTTGTTGAAATTACATCTGAAGAATGTCCGGAACTTAATCCGGTCATACTTCAGGAGTGAGTTCAGCAATCAATGGGCGGGAAAATTGAGGGGTATTAGCCCACAGGACCCAGACGGCGTGTTCGCGAAAGTGAATAGCATATTCCGTAAGAAGTCTCGAGTGAAGGCATCGAATCTTGAAGTCACTGGTGATGAGATAAATCTTCTCGATAGGGCTGGTATCGAAATTGATAGTACGACTCCGGATAGAAATGGAAACAGGATTATTTGTGAAAGATTGCATAAACTTGCCCTGATTGGAACACATTTTGAATCGGTTCATCTACATAACCCTGAAAGAGGGAATGAAATAGTTTCAGAGATCGTTGAAGCAAAAGTTTCCGACTTTAAATCAAGCCTGAACGGCCAATCAATTCTTCATTTCAATGAAGCATTAACATCTGACCTCATACCGAGCTTGAATCTTATTGATTATTTTGTCAGCTATGAAGACTTGTGTTTCATATTTCGCAGGATAAACAACAAGAAATCATGTGGTACTGATGGTATTCCAAATGTAGTTCTCCGACATTTGCCGGAGGTTGCTACTAGGAATTATTGCATATTGTTCAACAACATGTTGAGCAACTCATATTTCCCAAATGAGTGGAAAAAGGCCAAGGTATTTCCGATCTTGAAGAAAGGAAAAGCATCTTCATGCCCGAAAAGCTATCGCCCAATCAGCTTGCTGCCTAACATCAGCAAGGTGTTTGAAGTGATAATCAACAGAGCAATAAACGCCCACATTTAGGAAAATGAGTTGATGCCGAATTGCCAATTTGGTTTTCGTGCCAGGCATTCAACCACACATGCAATAACGAAAGTAACCTCAGACATCTGTTGGAAACGAAATGATAGACAATGTGTTGGAGCATGTCTCATTGATATGGAGAAAGCCTTCGATACGGTGTGGTTAGATGAACTAGTTTTTAAACTCTTTCAGGACAAGTTCCCCAGACACCTTGTCGCCATGATGTGTAATATGTTATACGGGAAATCGTTTGTCGTAACTGATGGAAATCTGACAACAATGCGCGAGTTCAAGGTCTTGAATGGTCTACAACAGGGAACAGTTACTGCGCCTCTGCTCTTTTCAATCTTCATTCGCAAGCTATTGAACGGCTTTGATTTTAACGTCTCGCCAACGCGATCATTGGTAGCGTTTGCTGATGATCTGATCATCTATACGGCAGACCGAAAAGCTACAATAGTTCAGAGCAATCTCCAATAAATGTTCAATGATGTACAGCTGTACACTGACTATTGGCGAATGAAAATCAATGCGTAAAAGTGTGAAACAATCTTGTTTCGAACAACTCTGCAGGGGGTCAGTCAAGACCTGAAACGATATTGGAAAGATTTCCACATCATGGCTGGCGAGGGTAGTCTTGAACGGGTTCCACATAAATCCTGTGTTCGATACCTTGGTGTTCATCTCGATCAGTATCTGTACTATACTGAACATGTGAAAATCATGCTCAGTAAGGCACTTAAAGCAGTCATGGCCCTACGAAGACTCTTTCATTCCAAATACATTGATCAAAAGGTCAAAACTATCTGTTACAAGACCCTGGTTAGACCAGTTTTGACATATGGATGTCAGATCTGGTACAACCAGAGTGCTAGTACTATGGAAAAATTAAGAGTTTTTGAAAGGAAATGTCTTCGTGCATGTACTGGTTTGTACAGAAAGCCTGAGACGAATTGGAAACATCATATATCGAATAGAAGAATCTATCAAACTGCTCAAGTGACGAGGGTCGATATCTTGTAGTGAATAAAAGAGTTTCAATAAAGTCCGTGAAGGACTGCAGCGATGTTCTGCTGCCTCGGCAGAGGAGGGTGTCGGTTTCTGCCGAGAATGCCCTCGTCCGGAGACGCGTGAATGCGCTGGCAGGCTAGCATTGCGGTGTCGTGGGGCGGGTTCGTTTCCCCGGCACGAGGACCCACTACAAAAAAATTTCGCATTCACGAATTGCTTTCAGATCAACAAGGCGACCGAAGTCGCAAAATAGTAGATAACCTCACCGAAGGAGATGTACTTGTTACAAGAACAAGTGAAACCTGAGAAGAAAGGCGAACTTGGGGTGACCTCGTCGTTACCCAACGAAGTTCATGGCCCACAAATGAAAGAGGGGCAACCGGGTGGTGGTGGAGCCCCTTCATACCCACCCAACCGGAATAAATCCATTGATAACTTGTTGAAGTGGCCAGGTATTCCTCTTCTGAGTGGAAAACTCATACAACTTGAATTGTATGAACCTTCCCATCAGAAGGGGAGTACCCCGGTGACCAATTTATGTCATAGAATTATACAATTGGATTGCATAAATCTATGCCATAAAAAGGCACTCTGTTTGGGCCACTCAACCCATTAGTTTGCCGTCGTAAAATTAAACCGTGGAAATCGTGAAATTTTAATAAATTTTAGCCACTTGCACTGCGCGGTTGTCATGCGGTTTCCTGATAAGTCGCAAATGGCGGAGACGAACCATCAAGCAACGAAACAGTAGTGGAAAATCGGCGAAAAGTTTCGTTCAATAGTGACATCTATGTGTGGATCCGCGATGGTGATAATGCACACTCGTTTCGGTTGTTTTTTGAAATTTACGTCGTCTTTTGTAGATTCGCTTAAGTTATCAAATGAATGCAATTTTCGTTTATAATGATTAGGCGTAATTAAGGGAAAAAGAAAAATCGGAAGAATTAGACAGGCACACTTGAATTACCGACAAACAAAACAATTTTTAATTAAGATTATGGTTGAAATGGGTAAAATTTGACAATTTTTGAGGGGTTTAAATGATACAATGATTTTATCGTTCCTACTTGTTAAATTGAGTTTGTGCTGCGTGCCTGTGGCAGCGCTGGCTTTTAGCGCCCTACTCCTCGATTACTACAGGGCAGCTAATTTTCTCGTGATCCCAAGGCAATGAGGATTGCGGAAAAGGAGCTGAAGGATCTTTCTATGTATCATGGGTTGGCTTCGCGTCGGGACTAGAGATGACGGACACTAAAAGAAAAACACAATTGACAGACGGACAGACCGACTTAGGCTTTGTTTGCCGGAAGTATACACCCTTTGCGCGTTTTTTGAAAATATATGCGGACGGACAAACAGACGTGCCCAATTATCTATCGGCGCAGGTCTTTCGCGTGGTATATCCCCACTTCTTTTCCCGTTGGATCCGTTATCAGGTAACGGTTAGGTCCCATTACCTTCTTTATGCGGCTTTTCAAGAATCGCCTGTCCAGCTTGGCGTTGTAATGCCCCGCGGCGTCACTTTGGCGGAAATTTCGCCGGTAAACTTCATCTCCTTCTTTGAAATTAGCAGAGCGTGACCGGAGATTGTACTGCGCTTCATTCGCACTTCCTGCGGCCTTAATCTTCCGTCCAATTTGTTGGCGGAGGTCTCCTAAACGTTCGTGGGGCTCCAGCGCAACGACGGGGTCTCCCAAACACTTTAATTGCCGTAACAGCCGGTATGATTTACCGTGGCAAATCATGTGCTGTCCAAAGGCGGCAAAGTAAAGGGCGATACCGGTGACGGAATGATACGAGGATCGCAGGGCGCATGTGATGGCAGACAATCGCCGATCCCAATCCTTTTGAGATGGGTGGACGTAAGAACGGATCGCGGCCAATAGGGTGCGGTTCAACCGTTCGGAGGCGTTGGACTGAGGAGAGTATATGGGCGTCATTTGGTGTTCAACGCCATACTGCTCAAGTAGGCTCTTAAACTGCCGAGACCGGAACTGTACTCCATTATCTGAGTACACACTCTCTGGAACACCGAACACATGGAATACCCGGTTCGCTAAGAATTTCACGATCGATGGAGTTGTGAATTTACGGATAGGTTCCACCATTGGGAACTTTGAAAGCTGGTCTAGAACGACTATAGCTCCGATGTGTCCCATGGAAGACCGAGGATATGGACCGAGTAGATCGATGTATAGACGTTGGAATACGCGTTCTGGGACGTTGAGTTGACCCATAGGAGGTCGAAGAGGCTGGTTGGGCGCTTTGGTGCCTTTACAGGTCTCACAGGCGCTCACGTAGTCTTTGACCTGGGATGCCATTTTAGGCCAAAAGAAGTATTTCTTGAGTCGCCGTAATGTTCGACCGTAACCTCCGTGTGCACTTAAAGGATGGTCATGTGCGCGGAAGATCAGATGTTGTGTCATTTCCACCGGTACCCAGAGTTTCCAAGACTCTTCTTCCTGCCATGGATCACCAGTGGCGTATTCATTTCGTCTATACACGTAGCCGTCTATTACCTTCAAATCAGGCAGCTGTGTTTGTTGGGTCGCTATGGTTTGCCTCAACTCTTTGTAGCTGTCTGATTCGAAATGTGGGCTGTCCAAATCTATTTCAATGGGGTCCTCGTCATTTATTGTTATTTCGGCTCCCTCTGGGGAAAGCATCCGTGAGAGAGTGTCGGGTACGATGTTCTGGGTCCCTTTCCGATGTTTGATGGAGAATTTGAACCCTTGCAGTTTAAGAGCCCATCTGGCTAGGCGTCCACTCAAATCTGCCTGGTTCATCAACCATTGTAGTGACGCGTGGTCCGTGATGATCTCGAATTGGTGGCCCTCGATATAAGCTCGGAATTTCTTCACAGCCATTACCGCTGCCAAACATTCTTGCTCGGAAACAGTATAGTTTGTTTTGGGCCGAATTCAGCTTATTGGACATGAAGGCGATGGGGGCTTCCTCTCAAGTATGGACACCAATGGCACAATCCTTCTAGAGCGTTTCAGGGACACTCTCTTGTGGCACCATGAAAATCAGGGTTCAGAAGTGATCCCTCATTAGCAAATTTCTCAAGTTACAACTTGTTAGCCCAGGGTTGGATTCTAATCCACAAGCAGCGCGTGTCTTGTCATGGATAGTCATGGATTAGCTAATCAGCCAATCACATGAAATCAAA
Organism: Odontomyia ornata; assembly: GCA_963969285.1. Lineage (NCBI taxonomy): Eukaryota > Metazoa > Arthropoda > Insecta > Diptera > Stratiomyidae > Odontomyia > Odontomyia ornata. Next base: position 202,841,482 of record OZ017742.1, on the reverse strand, counting down.
ATCCATGTAATTTAAGACACCTAGGCACCGCTGGTTTGGGAAGCGAATCAGAATCCTCCGCATAAAGTTGTTGGGATAATAACCTCCGAACACAAAAAGGGACTCTAATATCATTTGACCTTACTAGTTATACAATGGTGGTAAACCACCAAAGTATAATTCAAAAGCAGGACCAAACGATATTGATGTCCAAAGACAACACACGTTCGAAAGTTATTAGGCTGCTGGAGCACGATCAGTGCAATTACCCTCGGGAGTTATCTACCCGCCAATAATCTAACACCTAGTGGGGACACCTAGAGACGATGGACTGTCTCGTGCTCACGACTGATGATACAGCCGGGCTTTTCGGGCCCCACGTTGGGCGCCATTTGTAGTGAATAAAAGAGTTTCAATAAAGTCCGTGAAGGACTGCAGCGATGTTCTGCTGCCTCGGCAGAGGAGGGTGTCGGTTTCTGCCGAGAATGCCCTCGTCCGGAGACGCGTGAATGCGCTGGCAGGCTAGCATTGCGGTGTCGTGGGGCGGGTTCGTTTCCCCGGCACGAGGACCCACTACAAAAAAATTTCGCATTCACGAATTGCTTTCAGATCAACAAGGCGACCGAAGTCGCAAAATAGTAGATAACCTCACCGAAGGAGATGTACTTGTTACAAGAACAAGTGAAACCTGAGAAGAAAGGCGAACTTGGGGTGACCTCGTCGTTACCCAACGAAGTTCATGGCCCACAAATGAAAGAGGGGCAACCGGGTGGTGGTGGAGCCCCTTCATACCCACCCAACCGGAATAAATCCATTGATAACTTGTTGAAGTGGCCAGGTATTCCTCTTCTGAGTGGAAAACTCATACAACTTGAATTGTATGAACCTTCCCATCAGAAGGGGAGTACCCCGGTGACCAATTTATATCATAGAATTATACAATTGGATTGCATAAATCTATGCCATAAAAAGGCACTCTGTTTGGGCCACTCAACCCATTAGTTTGCCGTCGTAAAATTAAACCGTGGAAATCGTGAAATTTTAATAAATTTTAGCCACTTGCACTGCGCGGTTGTCATGCGGTTTCCTGATAAGTCGCAAATGGCGGAGACGAACCATCAAGCAACGAAACAGTAGTGGAAAATCGGCGAAAAGTTTCGTTCAATAGTGACATCTATGTGTGGATCCGCGATGGTGATAATGCACACTCGTTTCGGTTGTTTTTTGAAATTTACGTCGTCTTTTGTAGATTCGCTTAAGTTATCAAATGAATGCAATTTTCGTTTATAATGATTAGGCGTAATTAAGGGAAAAAGAAAAATCGGAAGAATTAGACAGGCACACTTGAATTACCGACAAACAAAACAATTTTTAATTAAGATTATGGTTGAAATGGGTAAAATTTGACAATTTTTGAGGGGTTTAAATGATACAATGATTTTATCGTTCCTACTTGTTAAATTGAGTTTGTGCTGTGTGCTTGTGGCAGCGCTGGCTTTTCGCGCCCTACTCCTCGATTACTACAATCTTCATATTGAAACTTCTTCGGAATCATATCGCAAGATCTGTTAGTGTGAGTGAAAACCCTTGGATTTCACAGCCGTTCCACCCTACAGACGGGTATATAGCGACTTGCCTCGCTACTGGCTTTATTCCTCCAGAAGCATTCGTGTATTTGGACATGAATCGATATGTTTTTGATTCTGACGGCGTCCCAGTCATATTTCACATATATCGACGGGCCACCGATAAGAAGATAAAATATCCTACGAATTTGAGTTCACGAGACCAACAATTCCAATGGAGATACTCATTTGCTAGATTCGTTGAAGCTGATCGAATTGAGACGGCGCAATCCAGGTATTGGTGGCTGAATGACAATGTCTAAATTATTCGTGTTTATTTCCAATTTTGTGGTTTTTTTTTGTTATTTAGTTTTTGAGTTTCAGCTCATTATTGCTGCATTTAATGTTGTTGTTTATTTGTGTTAAGAATAAGGTATAGATTAGGTATATGTTATGTTTACTGTATTACGTTAGAGATAAGATTAAACGCTTATATATTATAGAATTTTTTTTAGTATAAGATAAAGTTTTTGATTGCATTTTATTAGAATTAAGTTACAACATATTAGAAGTAGGATCAAAGTTTCACTGTTGTGTTTTAATTATAAATAATTTTAGGATAGTGTTGGTTGGTTTTTTCTCCTTTTTCCAATTGAATTTTAAAAATATGTAATAATCTTAATTGATTGAATTTGCTATAGTTTTTTTTTGATGAAATGTGTTAATGATAACGTATAAATTTAGAGAGCCATTTGGGCCATTAAATTTTTTATTGTTATTATTTGGAATTTGCTTTGTATTCTTTTAAAATTTATAACGATTAGTTTTAAATAAAGCGCTTTTGACTTTGAGTGGGGTGTGGGGGTGGGGGGTGTTAAAAATTTAGAACATTTAACAGACTCCTGAAAAAAGAAATAAAATTGATTTCATCAATAAAATTATTCAAGCAATGTGCTAACAAAAAAATTGCCCCAAAATTCAGGCGGTACTGCGCGAAAACTAACCGAATAAAATGGTCCCCCCCGAAATGTAAACATAATCATGCATGGATTGGAAGCAGTGATTTTGAGTGAAAAAACACTTCTAAATATTGTATTTTCTTTTCTACGTTTTATAATGATACTAGCCTATGAAATGATACTCCTGTGGGCTGACGGTATGTTCTATTATTGCATATTTTCACAATGCACATGATTTTAGAAACTTCTTTGCATTTTCCGACTTTTCCGTCGAAATATAAAGTTTTCTCACTTGCAATCTAACCGATAGATTGTCTCTTATTGTCTTGTCAATGAACAACGCACAAATCGCAAATTTTCACTGATTTTCAAACAAAAATCACACGCAATCGAGTTTGTTTACGCGTTTTCACAGCCGAATTCAACAGCGAATGCAAAAAAAATCATATGATAATATGAAGATTTCTCCTTATCGACAGCGAGAATTGATGACAAGAAAAATCAGTGTTCCATTAGCATCGGGCCGTTCCTGTTAGCTACGTGTTCCAAGCCAAAACTGGTTAAAAAGGCGGTTTAGGGATGTTTTCATCTCTTATGTCAATCTGATGAAAACCTTTAGCTAAGTCTAATGTTGCGAAATAAAGTGATCTACCGAGCTTCTCCAATGTTTCATCTATATTTGGGACTGGGAATCTGTCGTCAACCGTAGCGTCATTCAACTTACGATAACCGACAACGATTCTCTCCAAATGGGAGCCGGATAAGGAGAAAAACTGTGCCTAATCACGCCCTGATTAAGCATTTCTTGAATCTGAGCTTTGAGAATGGAACACTGGAGTGGAACATCAACTCAAATTGTGTCATCATTTCCCGATGCGCCACGAACGTTGCTCTTCGGATTTAATTTTGGAAGGGTGTAGTCTAAAAAGGGAGCTACAGTTTAGAAATATTTGAAAATGTAAAAGTTAACTGCCATTGCATAATTGATTGATAATGTTCCTATTTCAGACTTGAATAGTTTGTAAATCTTTATTTAGATAAAAAAAAACTCACAGCGACATTTAATAAGCAAAAACTAAATCTGTTCCTTAGGTAATTACAAATTCAACTACTACTAAAATTATAATCGTTCATTCTTTTATACTTTTCCTCCCTTTTCCTTTCATAATCGTCTTCAGTGGAATTAAGGTGAAATGTATAATCGTTGAGCTTGACCTTCGCTATGTGTGAGAGAACTACATGCCTTTAAGGTATACTAATTTGTTAAGATATCGCCTAACAGAAATTTATTCTGATTTTAATTTCGCAATAAAATAGTATTTTGTGTTGATGTATTTTACTGCTATAAGCTTAAATAACGAGCTGAAGTTTCGTTTGTTGTTCACTCACTCACCATATGCAACAAAGAGTTGCTTTCCGATGCATGCCACTTTAACATTTTTAAGTATACTATTTAGAGTAAATAAAAGTTTCTCGTAGCTGGCAGTAAATTGGCTTACAGTCAGTATATTGCTATAGGCGAGACGATCGAATGGATCAAAAGTAGCTTAATGGTATATTGATTCAATGTATATGAGGGAACAAATTTGAGCATATATTGGTTATAAATACGTCATCTATTAAACTGTTACTGTTAAATTTCTCAAACCAGTGATTAGTCCCAAAATGAATTATCCTGTGCCCCGATAATAAATTTATCTCTTTGATATAGGCTATAAAATTGATCAAAATTTGAATACAAAATTCGAATTATTTGTCCAAAGCATCTTTTTGAAAAGTTCATATATCCTTCTGCTTGTTAATATAAAGATCAATTATTTCGAAATTACTTTTATTCATTTGAAAATTCAATAATATAATAAATGGAATTCATTCTATATATGCCTACAGTTAAAAAAATAATTCTAACAACTCCGGGATTCTGCTTTCCGCTTTCGTCGAGGATCAAAAAGCTTCCACATCCAGAGAGGCGCTTGAAATCAATACTGTCGCTAAGCTCGTTGCATTTGCCTGCAAAAAACAAAAATATGTCTGAGATCAAGATGAGATTTATAAAAGTAAAAAGTTTACCGATAGTTGCCCATTAATAATTTTTTCATCTCCATATATTCGTATGTCCAGTATCATTTAACAGACTCCTGAAAAAAGAAATAAAATTGATTTCATCAATAAAATTATTCAAGCAATACGCTAGCAAAACTTGCCCCCAAAATGCAGGCGCTACTACGCGAAAACTAATCGAATAAAATGGTCGCCACCGAAATGTAAACATAATCATGCATGAATTGGAAGCAGTGATTTTGAGTGAAAAAACACTTCTAAATATTGTATTGTGCTTTCTACATTTTATGTTGTTACTTACCTATGAAATTATACTCCTGTGGGCTGACGGTGCGTTCTATTATTGCATATTTTCACAATGCACATGATTTTAGAAACTTCATTTGCATTTTCCTTCTTTTCCGTCGAAATATATAGTTTTCTCACTTGCAATCTAACCGATAGATTGTCTCTTATTGTCTTGTTCATGAATAGCGCACAAATCACAAATTTTCACTGATTTTAACTAAAAATCCTTATCGACAGCGAGAATTGATGACAAGAAAAATCAGTGTTCCATTAGCATCGGGCCGTTCCTGTTAGCTACCTGTTACAAGCCAAAACTGGTTAAAAAGGCGGTTTTAGGGATGTTTTCATCTCTTATGTCAATCTGATGAAAACCTTTAGCTAAGTCTAATGTTGTGAAAGAAAGCGATGTACCGAGCTTCTCCAATGTTTCATCGATATTAGGGACTGGGAATCTGTCGTCAACCGTAGCGTCATTCAACTTACGATAATCGACAACGATTCTCCACTTCATCTCTCCAAATGGGAGCGGAATAAGGAGAAAAACTGTGCCTAATCACGCCCTGATTAAGGATTTCTTGAATTTGAGTTTCAACTGTTGATTTCTGGATTTCCGAATATCTATAAGTCTTGGCGTAAATTGGTTCATTTTTAGTTTAATTTCGTGTTTTATTACATTAGTAAAACTTAAATCCTGACCTTCCTGATAGAAAAAATTTAGAAATTTTTTTTACTAAATTTAATTTTTTTTCTTTTTCTTCGAAATTCAAATGATTTCTTCGAATCTCTTTGACAATGTCCTGGGTCGGCTTTCTTTCATCAGAAAACGCCAAAACTTTGTCAAGACATTTGCCAATCGTCACATTCACCATGATGGACTTTTCTATTGGGTTTTCTTCGTGTTCATCGAAGAAGAGTGGAATATTTCGGTCATCGACTTGAATCGTCTTTTTGTACAAATCTATTTTGGTTTTAAACATAGAAAGCACATAATTTCCGATAATTCCATCAAATTTATCGCTAACCGCAACTCTATAAAGTTGAATCTTCGCTTTAAATTTTCATGAGGATCACAAAACTCTCTAAAAGGCTTCAATGAATCCAAATGATCATAGTATAAGACTGAATTTAAAGTGTGAATCTTTGATTTGTGCACAGGAATTCGCAATTTTGAGCTACATAGATTGGGACGGATAGCACTTAAACTCGCGCCAGTATCCACAAGAAATCGAAGGGGCATTCCATAAGAATCTATTCTAATATAGGGTAGTTTTGGTTTTTTTCCGAGGCCGGTGCCGAAAAATTTTCACAACCATTTGAACCTGTTCGCACTAAATAAAAAGAATCGTCCACGTCCATAGGCTGTGGTTGTTCAAAATGTCTGATTCTGGATTGAGTTGAGTTATTATGCTTGAAATTCGTACTTCGATTTTGAAGATTATTATTTAAATTTTGCGGATTATTGCTATTAGAAAATTTATTTTGATTTGGAGAGCAATTGTTTCGATTTCGAAAACTACTACTCTGGAAGTTACTGTTGTATTGAACATTTTTATTTTGACTATTGTTGCTTGGTGAATTTTAAAAAGTTTTTGAACTACTATTCCGGTTTTTGGAATAATGCAAGCAATTTCCTTCGATCAAAATTGCCAAGGCCTGTTCCAGTGAATTGGGGTTTCTACTAAAAATGACACTTCTGACGGGCTCGATCAATTTATTTTTAAAAATATCCAGAGCGATTCGTTTATGACTCTCCATATCTCCCGTTCGGTTCTCAAGTTCAGCCTTTATGTTGATTCGTTGCAACTTACCAACAACGCAGTTGTAAAAGTCGATAACATTGGTTTTAAATTCTGTTGATCGAAGATCATCAAGGAAATGAACATGAGAAGTGCTCTAATCTCGGGCCAGGTCTGTAAATGATTATTTGTATTTATCATTTGTTGCGCTTTACCTGTAATATTCGCCTTAAGTAGGTTTATGGTCACCAACTAGGATAGCAGGTTGAAATTTGTGGGGGCAGCAATCAGAATCTCCACACTGTTGATAAAGCCCTTCAAAGACTCGCGTCCTCCATCGTATGTTGGCAATTTGAAAACATATTTGAATGGATCGATATCCAAAGATTGCAGATTACTTGCTCCGGGTATTTTCCATGCATTTCCAAGCATTGGTGGTCGCAAAATTCCCTATTGTGCCTTTTGCGCTGATTACCACAATTAAAATTTTCTTTGATTTTGTCAGTTTTTTGAAGTTAAAACAAATTATTTAGCGTCGAAAGAAGAATCGAAGTTTAAAAACGAATTAAAAGAACTTTTTATTTTATTAATTATTGTTGTATTTCACAGTTAGCACTTTTAGGAACCTTTTATTTTTATTTGGAAACTAGGATTCAAAAATCTGATTCGACTGCGCCATTTATTTTCATACACCAAAACTCAACAATTACTTATATATTTCTTTAGTTTTATAACTTTATTTCACTTAATAATTGATAGTAATTATAAGACTACAAAATTATTATGTTTTCTTTCGGTTAAAGGAGGAACTTATTCTTTTTTAATTGATTTCGCCCACGTTGGGTCGCGAATAAAACTCAAGTAAGTACACACTTCTTTTCAAATCTTATGTTCATGCTGACATGAACAAAATTCTGAATGTATGATGAAGATCAAGTTTATGTTGCGGCCGAAGGCAAATGCTTTCTACATTCGTCTAGAAGTTTCTAATGATTTTTGAATTTGCATCGTTCGCTCAACGAGTCGACCTTTTAACGACCCTAAGGCGTACAATATTGAGGAGTGGTAACGAGCAGTACCAACACGGTCAACAGCTCGGCTACACGACCGTCTGCACCAATTTGGTAGGTGCTAGCAGGCTAGCTAGGTTGGCGAAGACACGGTCATGAATCGGACGATGAGTAGGCCTGCCGCTCAATTACAGATTTCTGCCACCGTAAATGCCTGAGTTTTGAGGCGCGTTTCAATTTTCACCTTTTCAACCTACGGCTACGCAGACGATATAGCACCGTTAGACGCGAAACAGACTAGGTACGCTGATACAGCGAGTGAGGGACTGGTTAACTGCTTACGCCTACAGTCTAGCACTGGAGAAAACCGAAGTGGTTATACTAACTAAGAAAAGGATCCCTAGAGTAAGGACGATTAGTATCGCAGAAACACTGGTAGAGTCGAAACCAGTAGCGAAATACCTGGGAGTACCGAAAGACTTAAATATACGTTTCTCTGCACAAATTGAGCAACAGCCGAAAAGGTGGTAGTATATGTAGCGGCACTTACTTGTCTGATGGCCAACATATGGAGACCTGCTTCATCAAGGTGATGACTGCTATTGAGCGCTACACTCTGTCCTACTATTCGGCTTTTTTTATTTTTGCTGCCATTTACGCCCTCAGTAAGAGCTCCCATGCTCGCGAGCAACTGGAGTACCCACTGAACCCTTCCTCAGCCTGAAACCGTTTAGCCCATTACTTCGGTCCAGGTCCCATTTTGCAATGCTGTGGGCGCCTTCAAGCTGGAGGATCTTGCCTCCAGCGGGAGGGGAGAGAGGAAAGGGATCTGCTAGACGAGTCGTCTCCCAGTCCCGATATCGCCGGCTGCTGTGAGTGTCCACTGCAGCATCGCGCCGTAAAGTGGGCTATAGCTGATACGAAAAGCATCAATAATATTAAAACAAATTGTATAATTCTGAATTGCCTAAAAACTGGCAGCAACACAGTTGAAAAAGTCAGCAAAACCAATTATCCGATATAGACGCCTAAATCATTAAAACTGTAGCGGTTAGTTCGAGACAAGTTCAAATATAATCAGATATGATTCGACTCATAGATGGTACTGACATCATCACGGAAAAATAAAAATCACTTCTACTTGTCATCTGTTTCTGGACGCGTTAAGCTCTCTCTCTCTCTCTCGTCATTCGGCATCGCGCGCACACGCATTTGTCCCAATTGTTTCTTAAATTTGGAATTAAATGTTGTATCTTCTTGTTAATAAAATACAAATAGAGTTTAACTAGCGTATTCTTGATATTACCCTACATCCTAATCTGTATGTTGGTGACCTAATAGTTTTACGCGCAGACAATTGACTCAACGTGTACAATCTTGTCGTGCTGTTAAGTGAGCCCCAAAATGGCGGACGAAGAGGATACTAACGTACCGGGGACGCCGACCCTTCAGCTACCTGAAACCCTTCAGCGGCCGACATCGTACAGTAATCCTACCACACTGGCGCAAAATGCAGCGTGGACATTAGATTTGGTCTTGAATTTTAAACTGTCACCATTTTCGCAACACATACCCACATTATGGTTTGCTCAAGTAGAGGCACAATTAATTAATCCTGTATTTACCGATGGTGTAAAATTTAATGCGATAGTCGGATCCATAGATTTTGCCGTTTTAGAGCAAGTTTGGGATATAATGGAACGACCATCAGCTACAGAAAAATACACAGAGCTGATAATACGACTGCTAGCTCGTTTCGGCGACACCAGCGAAACCCTACGCATAAAATTATTGACTGAGATGGAACTAGGTCACACGTATACTGTGAAATGAAACCGATGGCAGCTGATAATTATACCAAAGAACCACCAGTGATGGAAAAACCACGCCACCTCAGCGATATAGCGTTGTGAAAGCTGAATTTGATTACATGTTTAAGAAAGGAGTATGTAGGCCATCAAGAAGTGCCTCGGCGAATCCGCTTCATGTCGTACCAAAGAAGTCTGAAGAAATCATTGACGTCTTAATGCGATGACTTGTCCTGACCGATACCCTGTTGCACATGTGCAGCACTTTACATATGGACTCAAGGGGAAAACAGTTTTCACTAAATCAGACCTCACGCCCGCCTACTATCACATACCTATAAGTGACGAAGATATTGAAAAGACAGCGGTCACAACAATTTTTGGGTTATTTGAGTTTGTCGTCATGCCTTTTATTCTGCGAAATGCTGCCAAAACTTTTCAGCGATTTTCAGATAACGTTTTGCGTGAACTTCATTTTGTATACGTATAGACGGCATTTTGATTGTATCTTCTACCATGGAGGAACACATAGAACCTTTGCGTCAAGTTTACGATCGATTGAGTAGGTACGCCATTAAAATAAACCCATCAAAATGTATACTGGGAGCGGATAAAGTGAAATATCTTGGTTTCAGGTATCTAGTGAAGGAATTCGACCAATTACCAACAAGTGTGAAGCTATTACTACCCTTTCACTTCCATCGAATATTTTGGAACTACGAAGTTATTTAAGATTGCTGAATTTTTATCGACGTTTTTTTTTGAAAAATGACGCAACAGTTTTAGCCCCATTTAAAGCATATCTCACGACTCATTTCGTGGAACCAAGTAACTTTGAACGCTTTTGAAAAAAGCAAAGAGTTACTAACAGCAGCAACCCTACTAGCACATCCCAAGGATAGTGCGATTTTGGCGATAACAACCGACGCCTCGGACACTGTAATAGAAGCAGCCCTTGAACAATATGAAATACAGCGCATACGGTCGGGAATTGCTGTCCATATATGAAACAGTCATCATTTCAGGTACATGGTAGAAGCGCGAGAACCCGCACAGACCACAAACCACTCACCTTCGAATTTAAACAAAAGTCATATAGAGCCGCAACTCGAGAAGCTAGGTAGTTAGAATTTATAGCACAATTTTCTACAAATAACGTGCATCTCAAAGGTAGTGATAATCCAGTGGCTGACGCTCTTTCACGTTTATAATTAATAGACAGCATATCGCTATCTGACACTGGAAACTTCTTTTATAGCGGCAGAGCAAAGTCACGATGACGAGTTAAAAACACTACCAAGCTCGGATACATGATTAAAACTACAGCGCCTTTTACTATCAGATGGTAAAGCATTGCATTGCGATACTTCAACGGGCGATATCCGTCCATACGTACCAACATCTCTAGACAACGCGTTTTTAATTTGGTACATGGACTATCACACCCTGGTAGACGTTGTACGATCAAACTCATAAAGAAAAGGTATGTATGTCAAAGGACGTAGCCAGCTTTGTTAAAACTTGTGCAAATTGTCAATGGTCTAAAATTCATCGACACGTATCGAATAGTCCCCTACAATTTGTTGTTCCCAGCGTTTTTATACATGCACTCATGCTTTTCTACGAAACGGCTCGGTAAAGAGGCCACTTGCTCCACCCTACACAGGACCGCATAAAATCATCGAAAGAATTTCTGACGTTGTCTTCAGGATTCAAGTAAGGAAAAAGCAAACGACAGTATCAACCGAACGATTCAAGCCAGCGTTCATCATCAATCCAGAGCAGAATATGGGAGACACATTACCAGAGAGTGAACAGCATTTATCAAATCTACGACCAATAAAAACATACGGTACGAAACAAACGTAACTACTCCTCATCAACTAGCACTTACTCAGATGGAAGTTGTTCCGGATATAAACACCTTTCGAATGCAAAAAACTATTATTTTATTTCACTATTTATTATTTCTAGTTTAAATTCGATTACAAACTTATTGACTTTTACTTTAAATTTATCTTCAAATTTACGTTTCGACCGTTCACATTCACCTTCAGAAAACTAATGAGAGAATATATACAGATTTTTCGCTGTACCGCAATTTTCAAAAACAAAGGAATTCGGTACTTTCTAATTCGCTATCAGTGAATTTCAAACTGACAATATCGAAACTTTAAATTCTCAATACATCATTTCTGATAAAATCATAACCGTGATCTTCAGTAATTGTTGGCAATCAGATGTCATAAACGTCTGTCAATATTAATTAGGAGCCCAATGTAAACAAGGAACGTCAAATTCAGATAAGTTTTCTAATTTAAATATAAAAAGAAAAACGATTCTTTGTGCTTTTTTTGTTTCAGGTTTCAGCGCTGGATCCGGAGATGACTTTGAACAGAAGTAATTGTAGCGGTTAGTTGGAGACATGTTCAAATATAATCAGACACCACTCGACATCATCACGGAGAAATAATAATCACATTTACTTGTCATCTGTTTCTGGACGCGTTTAGCTCTCTCGTCGTTCGGCACGACGCGCACGAGCATTCGTCCCAATTGCTTCTTAAATTTGGAATTAAATGTTATATCTTCTTGTTAATAAAAAACGGGTTGATGTCAGGGCTCTTTTGCCCTGGCAGTTTAATTTTGAATTTATAAATTCAGTTTTCCTTTTTACAAGCAATATTTGAACTTTTATTTTACAAATGAATACAACTTGTTCATTGCGATGCAACTGATTGACTGCGACTAAAATTAAAATGTCCACCACGCCAAAAACTCCCCAAAACGCAATGTTTAATTTGTGTGCTCATGAAATGCATCCGAATCCATACATTCGAATACATTTTATGTGCACACGGTGCAAAATTTCCAACTTTCTGTCATTCATCAAAACAACACACTGCGGGAACGTTCATGTGCCCACAAAATAGATCCGAACCCAAACATTCGGATACATCTCACGTGCACACGATGCAAAGATTAATATTCATGTGCTCAGGAAATGAATCTGAATCCAAAACATTCGGATACACCTCATGCGCACATGACTACTTATGATGCAAAATTAAGACCTCCCGCAAACAATGACGCGTGCGCGAAATGGATCAGCATCCAAAACATTGGATACATCTCACGCGCATATAATGCTAGAATGAGCAAAATCCTAATATAAACGAGTAGCTTGCCCTCCCAACAAAATGCTGATCGTGCATTTGTCTGGGAAAACAAGCTCTCGAGTTTGAAAATATTTGACATGCTGAAAAATGAAACTAGTTGACATGTATACAATTTGCGCTTAACATCTACCGCCCCGTTGAACGCTCCGGTCAACCTCTTCTAGGGTGTGCGGCAGGCTATGTCGTCTCGGTAATGGTACTGGTGGTCTGGAGCGGGCGTAGTACTGCCGCTTGTAGGATCTGCGAACGAGGCAGCCGATGAGTAGACCCAATACGGGGATGCTCAGGTAGCCGATGGCATATTGATGGATGTTGTGTATGCTTATCTGATTGGTCCAGGTAAGGTCTTGTGCCTGCACTTGCTTTCGTAACTCATCAATTTCAGATGTGTTGAACTGACTGGAGATGTTGAGCCCATGGATGGCTTGTGGTCCTCTAAGTTCTAGACCAGAGTGGGTTCCAGTATGTGACACGCCTACCTGGCTTTCGTATACGCGATGACCCTGGATGGTTACACCATCGGACTTGAGAATGCAGTCCGGTTCTAACTTGAGTGTGCCGGACCCCTGCAGCGTCAGCGTGGAGGTGTTGCCACCACACACTATGTGAGCAACGGTCTGGCTGGTGAGCGCATAGATCCACTCATTTGAATGTGGGATGTTGGACTAGGCGAATGAAGTGGGCAGATGAACTACGCTACACCCAGCTGCGGGTAGAATCCCCTTCAGCAATAGAACTTCGCATCTGCTTACGTTGGATCCTTTGCTACACAAAGGATGAGACTGCCGGCAGATGTGAATGTTCGGTTCAATCGGTATGCAGGAAGCGTATTCCAATTCGGATAGCGGATAGTAGAGGTCAGGATGCGGAGTAACGATCAAATATGTGCTTCACCATTGGTATCGGAAGAAGCCTGTAGAGTTCGAACGTTACTGCAGTTACCAGCGGGAGTTTCAGCTCAAAGACGACGAAATCTGCGGTCACCTTGGCCCGGATTGAAGTTATTTGGAATAGTTGTAAAAAGTTTTCCCAATCGATGAGCAGGCGCTGGTTCTCGAGCAAGTGTTCCCTGATGTTGGTCAACCCCGCGCTTAATTGTTGTTGTTATAAAAGCAACGCGCTGAATTGCCCGTGCTGATATCTGCTACAACATTTGTGAGAGAAGATTGAATTCTCTGCAGGTTGATGGTGATGAGTGTCATTTGAAATGCCAATATTGTGATCAGATCCAGGACCTGTTTCTGACTTTCTTCCATTGGATAATCGAGCCAGCTCCTGCTCTATTGCCATAAACCTTTTGTGCATCATCTTCTCGCTTTTACCAAGAATGTTCAACGTTGAATCTATGATTGAGGCCTGATTCTTCAGTAGTGAATGCAACTTGTCTTGCCTTTTTTGCATTGGTTTGATGATCCGGGCCATCTGATTTGCGTAATCATCATCCAAAATATCAAACAACGATCGGGCGAGACCACCTACTGTATTTATAGTGAGCTCTGACTCACAGGATTTGGTTGATGTTGGAGAACTCTTGATCGGAATATCGGAAATGATCCATGAGATGCATGCAATTTGTTGACGAAGTTCCCTTCTCACACAACTGCTGTAACAGGCGCGTCCCATTCTGTAGCTCGGCCAATTCCGTCCAATACGGTCCCAAATCGTAATAGATCATCAGCCTCCGTTCGCTCGAAGATAGGTACGCCTTGCCCAGTGATTGAAAATGCAGACCAGGATGTGGGCCAGTCTGTGAAACCTGTGCTGGAGCCGTGTTCACCGTAGGAACTAGCAGGCACGCCAAGAGAAGGGTCACAATTGATGTTCCCATTCGCCGATCTCTGCCTCATCGCTGGATTACCGTCGATGCTCCCTTGACCTTTCTATCCTGCCAATGGTTGATTACTCGCTTGTGGTGTCGCTTCATCAGACGGTATGTCGTTGTGCACTGGTAGTTGGGCAAGTTTGTGGATCGGTCTCTTCAGTATTCCAGACGTGGTCTTTACGTCTGCGACCCTTACGCAATGTTTGGTGAATGGGTGTTTGAACGGCAGCAGCATCGGGTGCTTGGCTTCAAAAGAAAGCCTGGACAATCCCAGCCTCCCACCAACGCGCAAGATTCCTTCCGAGTCCAGAAAGAGAGGCAGCCCCACCAATGGACTGTTTTTGTTGATCAGCTTCTCTAAACTAATGTCCCATATTTCTTCGCGGAAGTCGTCTTGCTGGATGTACTTGATAATGACTCGTGAAGGCCCCGCTCCGTGGGTATGGGTTCTGAGAAGCTGGTTTATAATATCCGATAAACCGTAACACGTTGACGACTATTCGTTGCAACCTTCTGAAGGAGTTCCCATGTGGAATTCCATGAATAAAATGCATGTCCGCCTTTGCTGTCGCCACCATTGTCACTTTGGTTCACCTCTCCTCTAAATCGCAGGATCCCTCACTCTTGTATTCGGAAGGCCAGATTGAATCAGCTTCATTCAAAAACGGTGGTCCTTGTAACCACATGTCACAGCTACTCAGTTCGATTGGCGATATGCCCCGTGATAGAATGTCGACTAGATTGTTTCCGGAACTAACGTGGCGCCATTGTTTGGTCTTGAGAGCGTTTGAATGGCTGAAACTCGATTCGCAATGAATGTGCTGTAAGACGATGCGGTTGAATTGACCCAAGCAAGGACGATTTTAGCATCAGTCCAAAAGATCTGGAAAATATTTTGCAGATTTAGTGCAGTTTTTACTCGCTTGGTTGGCTCAGCTCCTAGTTTGGCAGCACACCACTCCAGGCGTGGGATAGCCATTGTTTCGACCGCTCCTTGGTCTCTGGTGTGTACCAATGGCGCCATGATTCGTCGAAGGTCTCGAAACGATGCAAAAATTCCTTCGAATTGCGCTTAAACAGCGTCAAACACTGCTCTGAAGTGGTCTCATGGTTGCGTTTGTTATCCGGAATGAGCAAACGTGGCACCCATCGCGCAGACAACTTTTTAACCTTTAGAAAATCATTTTCAAAACGAAGCTAAACTTCCTACTGGACACTTCTATAATGCCTCACTGTTGTTTTTTTTTTTTTTTTTTTTTTTTTTTGACAATAACAATCCACGTGGACAAATGAAAGGAAAGAGCCAAAATAATCAGATATCGTGATTATGATAAAAAAATTAAGTACTGATTATTTTGTCATATCAGATGCATCCCAGATTTTTAAATTTGTCAGATTAATTCTGGAACGTTTTCTGCATTTGTCTATATACTATACAACTTTTAAACCTTGGTATAATCAATTGCAAAACGAAGCTAAACTTTCCATCGGACATTCCCAGGGTGCCTCACTGTTGTTTTTCTAAAACCCGCGGATAGGCCTGCTTCCACACACGGTCAAAACAAAACTTCGAGCCCGATTTGGCTGAAATTTTGACCTTAGCTGTCTACGAGAATTTACTACGACTACGAGAACGTCTTGCGGTAGTGGTGCCATCGGGCGGTGAGGCTAAGTACTTATCGGACCGCCATCACTCAGATCTAAAAAAACGTATTATTCCACTTAAGCGGCTGTTATTTTATTTCGGTATTGCTGATATTATTGACTGAAAAGATTTCATATTCTTCTTTAATATGATTGGGTGTAAATATAAATTTCTGATTTCTTTTGCAGGTACTGGAATAAGCTCGTGGAAATTGGATTGCATGATGATACTACAATATTTTAATCAAACTTAGGTAAGTCCTGAAAATAATTACAAAACGCCAAAATTTTTAATTATGTAAGCGAGCCTCTACATGAATATTTTTTTTCCTTATGGTTGCTTTCAAATATGTTAAGAGTATTATCCTGAACTTAATATCAACGTCCACAAAAGGATTGTGGGCTTTAAATTATCGCATTTCAGCATTTACAGGAACCTAAAATACCAAATAATACTGCATTTTGACAAAGCAGGGTATACGCGTACAATGCCAGAAATAAATTAAAAGCTGGACATAGTAAAAATGTTCCTACTAGTAAGTTACTAGAATTGGCCCCTGGAAAGTGTATATACACCATCACAATCATCTCTTCTATTCATTTTCAAAGCGTTACATTTTCATTCCATTTTGCAATTAACATCAACTTTTCTCATTATTTCCGGGTAAACCTTTTACCTTTTTTATTTTTCCAGTCAACTTATTTCGATTTTTTATTCATACATGCTCTGTGAATAAACTACAGTTAATAACTAAGAAATTATAGCCAAAATAGCGCCCTATAAAAAGATTCGCAAACTTATTCTTTCCACTAAAAGTTCAGCATAGCTCGTAAGCTTAGTGCAACTTGTAACCTCCATACACCCAGAATCAAGAATTTATTCTTTTGTGGTAGGGAGGTGAAGCCCTTACTGTGTGGCGTTTGAAAATCTCAGCAGTGAAGACTTTCTGGACGAACAGTGGATACCTTCTGGATAAACTTCAAAAACTAGCCTGGAATCCTTTACCACATTACTTTTTTTTGGAGCAGATAGACTAGCCTCATAAACCTCTGAGGTCACGATTTGGCCTCGATCTTAGATTCGGGATGAACCGCGCAGTCCACCTTCCCTTTGTGAAATTAACCCAAGACTGCTGCCAATCTGTGAGTGAGTGTTGTCTGTTCTCGCGGGCAACCATCTTCCTCACGTCCTCGCTTCAATGCAAGGACGGTGACAGATATCACGCCTAATATAACTCTTACCACCGAATCAGAGATTGTCGGATATGAAGATACAACCCTCAGTGCTGCTGTCCCCTGTACCTGTGCCAAGCGTTTTCAGTATACCTCCTTACTGAAAGCATCGCTCCATATTTCTGCTCCATACAATAGTACTGACTCTACGGCACTCATCAAGAGGCATCTTCTTGATGGGGTGTGTCCCCCCTACGTTCGCCATAATTCAACTCAGAGCCGATATACCTGAAGCAGTTTTCTCATCTGTTGCCCTGGTACGAGTATGCTCAGAAAAACCCCAGGTACTTCGCCGCTGGCTTTGATTCGACTTTCGTGTTTCCAATGCTGATCATCCTTACTCTGGGGGCTGTGTTCTTTGTCAAAATGATCACTTCCGTTTTCCGTAGTGCTAGACTGAACCCACGAGCAGTCGTCCAGTCTCTCACTCGGCAGAATAGCATACCTAGCCTAAGTTGTCCTTGTTCAACGATGCGTCCAGTGCCCACAGCCGTAATATCATCCGCATAGCCGATCAAGTGTAACTCAACTGGCATCTCAGGTCTCAGTAGCCCATCATAAGACACGTTCCACAGGTCTGGACCAAGAATAGATCCCTGGGCAACACCCGATGTAAATCCACCCTTCATTGGCAATGTATCGTGTCATAAAGTAGGCTTCTGTCTTTCAAGTAGTTCTTCAGAAGTCGCATAAGATATTCTGGAATTTGAAAAGGGGGTTTCAACGTATCCATAATACCCGCCCATCTAGCAGGAGGGGATTTCAACTTCGAGTGGCGCCGACAGGATGATCCGTCGCTTGGTGTTGCGATAAACCTCTGCCTTTTGGACTGCTCTCACCATCCCTGCATCCGCATCACTGGTGCAGCGGCGTGCTGTAAAGCCGTACTGCCGAGCAGATTGGTCCCCAGAAGCACGAATCGCGTCAGCAAGTATTCCTTTGATGAGTTTCTCTAGCGCTTTCGCGGCAGTGTCTAGTACGCATATTGGGTGATATGCAGACGGTGATCCGAAATTTCCCTTCAACTTGCTGATCAGCACAAGTGTCGCCGCATTCCATCATACCGAGAAAACCCCCTTCCATAGACAAGCGTTGAATGTGGTGAGCAGCAAGTCAGGACAGTGGTGATAGTGGAACACCATCTGGATCCGCAACCTTCCTTGTTTTCAGTTATAGGACTGCCGCTTCTAGTTCCGCCTGGACATCGTCAACACAGGTGAAATGGGTGGAGAAAAGTGCCCGCACTATCTCGTCCATCTTTTCCGCTTCATGTACGCGAAGCGTTTATAGGGCACCAAGGTTCCGCATAACTAGCTTGTAGCCAAGGCGTCATGGATCCTTGCCTTGCTATTGTTAATCGCTTTGCGAAAACACTTGCTGGCCGATTTATATACTGCTACCCAGTTGCATGTCTCGTCACGATTCCGTGCCCGTTGTGCCTTACGCCGCAGCTTACGACACTCCACGATTCAGTCGACCATCAGTACACTAGTGGCTTGCCGTGCCGGAGTTTGCAACGGCGCATGGAAGCGCTGCAAACACTCGTTATGATGCTCATAGTCGAGTTCACCACGGCTTGAGCTGCCAGTACTTTCTTCTGCGTATCACTTTGCAGTGGACCACCTGCCGTGAGCACCCCGTTGAACCTCTCGACGTCTATCCTTCCAATGTTCAACTCAATTGTAGAAGGTCGAGAACGCCGACATCGGGAGACAACATCACGAATCTCAAGCAGAATGTACTGATGATCACTGGCTGAATAGTCCTCTAATATTCTCCAATTGTGTATCCTCGGTACTAAAGACTCCTAGATGAATGTCACATCCGGCATGGTTCCTCCACAGCCAATACGACGGAATATTGGCGTATTTCCGGTGTTTAGTACGACGAGCGCTATCCTGGCCACCATTTCTAGTCGTTTCCCCCGGAGATCTGTTGAAGACATGCCCTATTCAATCGCTTTAGCGTTGAAGTCTCCCCTAACTAATACGTTGCGATTTGCGTTAGAGGCAGCGCCCTCCAAAGCATTAAACTTGGCTTGGAAAGATGACATCAGCTCCTTCGGCATAATGTACACACTAAAAAAGTGGTTCCTGAGCACCGAACCCAGATGAAACCGTCCCTCCGTCTACAGCTCTCTTCCTGGAAATCACTGTTCCGAACCCAGATGGTGGCAGTTACAGTTTCATCATATCGTGTTGCTCGCTCAGCAGCAAAAAGCTAGTGTTTTCCTTTCTTAATTCGAATGATCTTATTCGCTACTCTTCCTAGATTTTCATATTGCTCTCTCTTTGTCCTGGTTTTCTTACCTACATTTTCTTTGTACGTCTGATTCTTTTTGTCTAACGCATTCTGGCACTCATCATCGAACCAATCATTTCTTTTGCGCCGAGCTTGATGCCCGATCGTCTGTTCTCCCGCGGTCTTGATTGCCGCTTTCACTTCCACCCATAGCTCGTTGCTTGTTTTCAGCGATGTATCTGATAGGATGGAATTGTCGAGGGTCTCCATGAAATTTTTGGCCAGAGACGCCGTTTGCAGCCTTTCCATGACGAATTTTCGTAGAAGGCTGGTCTTCGTTGAATACGCCTTTGTCATACGATATCGATAGGTTAATTTGATAAAATAATGATCCGAGTTACAAGTGGCTCATCGGTAGGTACGGACGTCAAGTAAGCTCGTGGCCCAACGTTTTTGAGACAGAAAAAAAAAATACCCAGGTCATTTTATGTATGCGTCTATGTGGGAAGCAAGTCGGACGTATGGCTAGATTTCTGCTACATGCAAAGTCAATCAGGCGCTGGACGTTGTCATACGTTTTATTGTGGAGTCTAAATTCTCCTCGTTCCCCGGTGGGATAGCTCATAGCCAACCTTACGCAGAAATTACCCAGAACTATTTTTGTGTCGTTTGTCGGCAATGAGTCGACTAGTTTTTCCAGATGATTGTAGAACGTGTCCTTGTTTCTTCGTTCTTTTGTTCGGTCGAGGCGTGTACGTTAATCAACCAAATTTCGAAGAATTTCGCTTTTATACGGATTACACACAACCGTTCATTATTTGCCTTAAAATCAATAACGCGCGATTTGAACTCCCTATCCACAATGAAGGCCAATCTGAATTCTTGTTTTCCAGCTGACTTCCCACTTTTAAATATTGTGTGCGATCTCATATCTTGAATATCATTTCCAGCTCAGTTCGTTTCCTGGATTGCCAATATGTTTAATTGATATTGACTGGCCTGTTGTAAAAGGTCCTTAATAACTCGAGGATAGTACAGTGATCTGACATTTCAGGATTCGAGTCCGTTTTTCGTTTGTGAGGTCGTTACTGGTGATCCAATGCACTCCAAGGCTCTGCTGCCGGTTTCAAAACAATGTAGGCTTTCACAGGGACGGGGAGTTAGACCGTCGCCCAATCTGTATTCCGGCAGCATTGTTATTACTTCTATTCCGTTAGCAGGCGTGGAAGCCTATCCTTCACACTCTTACGTCACGACAAAAGAGGTGAGTAGAAGTAGGATTTAGTAGCAGAGCTGCAGGTGTATTTGCAGTTATTGGCATTTCTCGGCATTTAGTGTCCTATCATTGGGGAACCAGTAAACCCAATGTGCGACCGAACATTCACTACCATTTGCTCGTGGGGTGTAGGATGAGGAATCATGGATGCTAGGGGTGGGGAAAACACGGGGATCCCTCCTCCTTTCTCAAACGGGCTTGGGACCCTCTACGGTGGAGTTTTTAGCTAACCAATAACCCTGAAGAATAGTTTAAATATCAGTCTCAATTTAATGAGACAAACACAAATTACTATCACTTAATCCAAAAACAACAATCTTGATAAAATGCGAAGAAAGTCCCGTTGTAGTCGGGCCAAATATCGAATCCACTGTCCAGTGTCGTTGACTTTGGCCAGGCCAATTTATCGAATGGAATTTTTTATCCGATCAACCACGCAAATTTAAAAAAAAAATCTGCTCAAATATGAGACACAAGTCTTCATAGCTGACAAAGTAATCAATAAGATTTCCGCAATATATGAGATTGGAGGTCGGTGCTTCATTGAATAGTAGAATGGGTTCCTCGTTCAGGCTTGATTTGAAATCGGAAACTTTTGCTTCAACGAATTCTGAGAATATTTGTGTGCCCTCTCAGAGGCTCCGTAGGTGAACCAATTCAAAATAAGTTCAAATCAAAACAAGCTTCCGTAATCCATCACATATACCACCTGCATCCGGAACCATATTATTAATTTCGATACCAACCCTATGTATGTTAGAAGATTAATCTCATCACTAGCGGCTTTGAGATTCGACACCTTCACTTAAGACTCCTTACGAAACGTGCTATTCACTTTCGTGAAAACGCCATCATGGTCCTGTGAACTAATACCCCTCAGATTCTGCGCCCATTGGTTGTTGACTTGACGGCTTCATAAGTAACAGAAACTTAAAGCCGTAATAGAGGAGCCGTTATTCTCATCTCTAGTATACCCTGTGTATACTGGTATGAACCGGGAGCTTGGGTTGATGTGTATCCTATATACATACATAGCAACACTCCCGGAGCGAGAGTGAATCCACCGTATATATTTTACCTGCTGCCATCCACTTTCCTTGACTAGATCAGTTGAGAGATGTGTTTAATTAATCAATTTAGTTTGTTACATTCCTGTTGATTTATACATTTTATACTATTGGCTCATAAATTTTATGCTTGTTTATATTGTTATGTTTTATGATGCCGTTTCATATCAACGAATTCCTCTTCTATTCATGTTGAATATACTCAGCAGCGGAGTTGCTGCTCTAGATATCCTGCTTTTGGCATCCTTGTGTTATTTCACTTTCTAACCCCTTGGCCGATTTGTCTGTTGATTCGTTTATGGTCGCCTTCAGTGGTGACATTACTATATGTTAATTTAAGCCATTTCCAAGTAGTATAATGTAGTGAAGTGGAGTGGATAAAGTTATCCGTAAAGGACTGTAGCAATGGTCTGCTCCCTCGGCGAAAGAGGATGGTGGGATCCGCCGAGATTGGCCTTATCTGAGGTGTTGTAATGCGCTGGCAGGCTAGCATTGCGGTGTGGTGGGGCGGGTTCTTTTCGCCAGGACAAACCCACTAAAACAAATTTCGCATACACGAATTGAAGTATATAGTACGGATCGACAGGTGTCGAGGCCGAGGTAACCTACTAAGGGTGGAAATGACATAAAGCCAGTAACAAACTGGGCCAAGCGAAAACAGAAGAATTTGAGTGGACTTCGTATTTCTGACGATACTAATGGCCCCCGAATAATGGTGGGACATCCAGGTGGTACCAACCAGATCAAGATCCAAATGTAAGCGCTCCATTTAAGTGAAAAACTCATACAAACATAATTTGAATGAATTTTTCCTTTAAATGAAAAATATAAACGTGGCAAATTTATGTCATAGTATTATCTGAATGAATCACATAACCCTATGTTATAAATAGGCACGCGAGAGGAAGGCCACCTTACCCTGCAAGAGCACCTGTAAACACATAGAAAGGGGTTAGCTCGCCCGATGGCTAGCTCATTATAACGGAAGGCCAGCCAACATGGCGGGTCCCGTACCCGATCAAGTTCTAGATAAAGGGAAAGACTTAGTTTAGATTCTAACTCATCATTGTTTTTATTTTCTTGTAATCCAATAAGGCACGCGAGAGCAAGGCCACCTTACCCTGCAAGAGCATCTGTAAACACATAGAAAAGGGTTAGCTCGCCCGATGGCTAGCTCATTATAACGGAGGGCCAGCCAACATGGCGGGTCCCGTACCCGATCAAGTTCTAGATAAAGGGAAAGACAGTTTAGATTTTAACTCATCATTGTTTTTATTTTCTTGTAATCCAATGTTTATCAAAATACATATCAATCATTTAATTTACCACGAAAAATTATCAATTTCGGACTTGTAACTGTTGAGTAACAACTAAAACTACCTGTGAATCCCATTATGATTCATCGCAATGTTGAAATACATTTACATAACACTGTACAAATGCAATACTAGTTCTAAAACTCCTTTGCTCTTTCTCTCTCACTTCTACTAAATGCATACCAGATTACTGCATTATCATTACTTTGTGTTCTTTTGTAAAAGGTATCAGTCGCACTGAATATACCGCTTGAGCAAGACACGCTGGTTTTTACTGCTGTAAATCTAACTTACCTCAACAGGTTATGGGCCCAGACCCAGCAATAGCAGTTAAAAGTTAAAAATTTCAAGTAATCTCGTGAAAACATAAAAAGTAGTGATCGCGAAAGATGAGTGCGACGGCTGTTTTCAATAATTGAAAAACTGCACGATAAAAATTATTGCAGCTGGAAGCTCCAGATGAAAAGTGCTCTAATTTGTCAAGATCTGTGAAAATATGTAAATGGCCCGAAACCGGAGGAAACGACACAGCTACCGTCAGAGCGGAAAGACGAAAAAGCTTTAGCCACCATTATCCTGAGTGTAAGTGTATCATAGCTTATTCACATTAAAAACGCTAAAAGTACAAAAGACGCCTGGAAAATTCTAGAGGGAACTCATCAACCTGCTGGGCCTGGTAGAAAAGTTACGCTTTTCAAGCAACTTTTGTCATTCAAAATGGTTGAGAGTTCATCTATCTCCACACATCTACACTATTTTGTCGACATTTCGGAAAAATTAAAAGAGATAGACATATCAGTCGGAGAAGACCTACTATCTATTATTCTATTAGCGAGCCTGCCAAAATCATGATGAGTTGCCGACTTTCAAAAAGTTAAAAACACAGTTGATCGACGAAGGCCGCAGGAGAGGTGCCGAAAAAGACGAAAGTAGAGAGTTCGAACATGTTTTAATGTCAAAAGCGAAATCGGAGCAACGGAATACCCGAGCAAAAGACAGTGACAAATTTAGAAAGAAAATAGAGTGCTTTGTGTGTCACAAAACAGGCAACTACGCGGCCGAATGTAGGAGTAAGCGAAAAAGAAAACTGGTATCCGTATCATTAGCCGAAATGAACACTTCGCTTGCTGCGAATTCATCGAATGAATCGATCACCAATAATACTTGGATTATTGACAGCGGGGCCACAGCTCATATGTGCAACGACAAAAAATTGTTTGTTGAGTTCGAATTATACCAGGAAACTATTTTTCACGCGAATAATAAAGCAATTGCAAAAGGCAGAGGTACAGTGAGATTAACATCCGAGTGTTGTATGTACCTGATCTAACTCCGCCATAGACGGTCTCAAGCCCGTTCGAGAAATCGTAATCTACTTTTGATTTCGTCTAGGTAGGGTTTCATTAGACTCAAGCGGTTTTCTTTAGGCCAAATTGGTGTCTTTTTCAGCAGCTTTAGTTCATTACTGAAAGTGGATGCTTGAATACTTTGAAATAAAGTAGATAATGAACTTAAATGAATTTCTATGGTTTATTGATTCCAAAGTCGGTGCTGAAACTTGTGCTACGAGTGCGGTTTTGATCTTTCGAATCTCGCAATCGTCGTATGGTTGTTTGATCGACATTTCCGGCCACTGAGCACATGAACCCCTAAGAAAGTCCGGTCCGTTAAACCACATTGTTGATGAAAGAAGTTCGTTTGGAGTTGCACCTCTAGATAGAATATCTTCTGGGTTGATTTCTGTGGGAACGTATTTCCACTGGAGACTTTGAGTATGTTCCTGGATGTACGATATTCTATTCGCTACGAAAGCTTTGAAATTAAAAGAAGAAGCGTTAAATCTGGATAGAGTTATGGTAGAATCTGTCCAATAGTGAATCTGATCTACTTGGATACACATTGATTTTTTGACCTTCTCCCTTAAGGTGACCAGCAATTGGGCCGCACACGGTTCAAGTCGAGGTGTGCTCAATTTCTTTAATGGGGCCACTCGTGATTTAGCGCACAAAATATGACAGACGTAGAAGTTCTTGTGGATAGATTGTATGCATACCACAGCTACATAGGCCTTGTCACTTGCATCCGAAAATCCATGCAAGTGTACTTTTGAAGTTGGGTAGTCTGATAATACGAATCGTGGAATTGTGAAAGAATTGGATTGTTGGAGTTGTTGCCTGAATTTCATCCATTTCGATTCGATCTCCGGGGTCACTTCTGAATCCCAATCTACCTTCATCTGCCATAACTCTTGCAAAAAAATCTTCCCTAAGACTACAATTGAGTTGATTAGTCCTAATGGGTCGTAGATAAGAGCCACGTATTTAAGGATGGTTTTGTTACTTCATCTTGTGGGGATAAACTTACCCGAATTGAATAGACGTCTGCCTCGGGGTAGCAAATAAGTCCAAGTGACTTAGTGTCGAGTTCGTCCTCTACGCCAAAAGATGCCATAGTCTCTCGTTGGTTTTTGGGGATTGGTTGAAGCAATGCCGGATGGTTCGAGCACAATCTATGCAACTGAAATCCACCTTTGAGGAGCATACTTCTGAGTTGAGATTGTTTTTGTAAAGCCTCTTCTGATTTATCAGAACCTGTGATGACATCATCCACGTAAAAGTCGCGGAGTGCTGTTTTGGCGCCCAGTGGATAGTTTTTTATCTGTTCAGTTGCTAGGTGTTGCAATACCTTAGTTGCAAGGTGAGGAGCACAGGATGTACCATATGTTACTGTGCGTAACCGGTAAACTTTCAATTCCTTGGTAGGATCGTCTCTCCAGAGGATGAGTTGAAAGTTACGATCATCTGGTGAGACTAGTATTTGACGGTACATCTTCATTATATCTGCGGTAAAAACGTATTTATGGAGCCGAAATGTGTAAATTTAGGGAGCCATTTGGGCCATTAAGTTTTTGTATAGTTATTGTTTGGGATTTGCTTTATATTCTTTTAAAATTTATAACGATTAGTATTGAATAAAGCGCTTTTGACTTTCACTTGACCATCCACCTAATGTCGGAAACGTTACTTTTGACAGCACCAACTTTCGCGCCACCGGAAATATACGTAGTGCTGCCAACATTCAATTTATGTGAAACTGCATACGCCAAAGGAGAAATTTATGTGGCGCTAAATAAATTTCAAATTTGAAACGTATTTTGCGTGACATAAATTATTTGAGCCCTACATTTCCGCATAAATCGCATTTTTGCCTACCACAATGTTGTAAAAATCCCTCAAAAAGTTAAAATATTAAATAATTTAAAATTTTAAAATACGTACAAATTGTTTCTGTTGAATTAACAATTCTCTCGTTTTTGTTTCAGCTAATAAAAAAACCTTTTTGATGGTCCAGAAGAAACGCTAACAAGGAACGAACGCTTTCAAAATGCAGTGGTTTAATGCCATTATAATGTTTTTATGCTTGGCTGAGAATATTGATAGCCTCCCCGTTACCTCGAAGCCTCTCGATAACACTCCAGAGCACTTGGCTTGGGAAGCTTGGATCATGGTTCCGCAAGCACATAACAAAACTCGCAAAATTACGCCAAAATCGATTTTTATACTTCCCAATAAAGCTACCAGTCCGCAAGTTAGCTGTCCACCAGGATACCTAATAGAAAATTCAAAATGCATCCAGACTGTTCAAATTGACTCAAATGCAATATTACTGAATCATTTGGCGAATGTTTTAAACAATACTAATTACGATTTCGACTACGATTATGACGAATTTGAAGAGCCGCATTCACAAATGGGCGAAGCAGACGAGGGTACTAACGATGGACCTCTGAAAATAGATTTGCTTAGCCCAAGTTCAGCAGAATATAGTACTCGTAATGAAGACGATTATTTCAATAAATCCGATGAAAATCGAGGCTCACTAACAAGTCCGTTATATAAAGAAAGTACAGTTTCTGCCACGGTCTCAACTTGGAGTACCAGTATCAAAACACTTACATCAGAACGTGATGTGGCTGGTACAACAGTATCGACAACGACCTCAGTTGATCAGGAGACTTCGACACATGACAATCTAATGCCTGATTTGCCATTCGAATCTCTACCAGACTCTACGCCGACTAGTTCAACAACTCCTTTATTCAATGTTCCACCAAAATCTAATCAATCTTCTTTGATTGAAGAAAGGATTACTACAACACCCCCATTTGCTGCAGTTCCTACGGCCTTTGCCCTTAAAGATGCTGCTGAACTCTCTAGCGTTGACGTAGAAGATGTTGGGAAAACATCTGCTATTAAAAATGATAGGGAAATAGGTTTTACTCAGGAAGACATCGCTACTGAAGTAAATGATTTCACTGCGGAACTTCAGCCATCATCTGATACTCCAAGCACACCTAAAGGAGAAATGATAACCCATGAAGTAGACAAATTGAATGGAACAAATGAGCCTAAAAGTGGAGTAGAGCAAACAGTACTACCTATTTACTCTATTACTACTGAAGCGTCTGTGACTTCGTTGGATCAAACATCATCAACTACATTAACAACATCCGCTGAGCCTTCGACTGTTGAACATAAATCTGAAAATGTAACTTCGATACACAAAACATTGGCTCCAGACATGGCTGAAGAGACTGAAGAAATTATTGACGAACAGAAAAATAACGAATATGGGTCAAATATCCAAAACCGCTTTGTTTATCAGCATTTTAATAAAAATTTCTCCAAAGAGCAAGGCAGTTCAGTCATCAATACCGAAGAGCCATTGTACACAATCAAGAAAATAGTTGAAGAAAGCAAGAAACAAAGCGAACAGACTCCTGTTCGTAGCGTAGGTAACTTGGTTCAACAAAGTGAAGTGGAAAAGGCTACGCACCATTTTTCGGTACCGTCAGTAGTTAACGGCATAACGCCAACTAGGCCAGCTGGTTTATTTTCCAGCGTACCGACATTGCCAGCTATGCGAGACTCAACATTTCTCACACCAACGTTGCCATGGAATATAATGCGATATCCTCCAGCAGCAGTCACGCCAGTTAGACAAAACGCTAACCCGTTCTCGTGGCTCCCATCAAGTTGGGAGGTTGAAAGCAGCGCGGAAAGGCCGCTTTTGCTACGATTTTGGTCTAGAGCTATACCAACTGCGAATAGTGCCAACCAAACCCCAACAATGCACCGAGAGAATTCTCGAAGCCCCACTGAGAATCTTTATCGGGAAATTTCATCGCAGGAGTTCTACAAGGTCTTAGGTGCCAGAAATAGCCGCCTCCAAAGCCCCAGCCGTTTTCCTTAAATAATTTAATTTGAAAAATGGCATAAAATATAACAACGGATAACAATAAACACACCAGATTAGTCAATGTAAATATAATCTAGCATAAGTGTAATTTTTGATGTAGAATAATTTACTGTATAATGTAACTTAAAATCTTGTTATTTAAATTTTAAACTTCGTAATTGTTTCAAAACTTCATGATTTATAATGAGCACAATTTTCGATTGTACATAGACTGGGAAGTTGGAATTGAGCATATCAGTCTCAATTTCCACGGACCAGTCGATTATACAGGTGATTTTATTTGCTTGCTGATCAGTTTTATGGCAAACAACCTGTTTAATAAATTTATTCTACTCGTATCAGTTGCTAGAAGTCACTTGCTCAAATTTATTATGAAATTATGTTTACATTTTTAAACCGTTTGGAATTGTGTGTTGTATTTATTTTAAAGAGAAGGAACGAATATTTAGTAGCATTAAATAAATTTTTGTACAATGCTAATATTTATGTAGAAAATAATTAAATGCTCTTAACTAAATTAATCAACTAGTTCTTGACATCAAAATTATGCATCCCAATATTTGCAAAAAAGCTTATGTGAAACTTCACACTATATCCAAAAGTATGAAAGATGGCATATATGCTGTAGTCACAACTCCCACATACACTTGAATACAGCAATCCCTTAAAGCTGATTTACGTATCCTTCCTACTGTTCTTATCAAAATTTAGATATTTATATGCTCTCGAAAATTTATGTAGTAAACATTTCCCCAATTTCTTTCTTCAACATCAGATTACGTTACTCAAAATTCGTAAAGAAAATTAGAATGAATTAAGACGTTTCCCGATGCTAAGCATAAAGATCAAACATCAGAACTAAAAATGTTGCTAATTCCTCCTAGAAAGAGTTGTGACTCTCGTATGTGCACTTCATAGTTCACTTTTTAAACATTCGGACTTTCCTTCTTGCCCTTCTTTGTTTGAATAAGTTTTCTAGATGAACAAATAAATGAAGTTGTAAGTGTTTATATTTCTGTTATGTTTAATGAATATGTTCCCTGTTGAATGTTTTGCATATACTTGTAAATGTAGAAAGTTGAAACATGAAGAAACATGCAAAATAAAGTGTAGTGCTGTCACAAAAAACAGCAAGGCCTATATTAGGACTGGAGATGAGCATTATCAATTAATTGCATTTAAATCTTATGATTTTGTTTCATTTTCTCAAAAGATTTTTCAGGTTTATTTGGTCGAAGACTGACGATTTAAATATTTACTTTGATATGTATGCGTTTTTGAGAAATAAAGAAAAAGTGCATTTCACATCAAGTGCTGTTGAAAATATATATTTTTACCTCCTTTTAATTCGTTTACACTGATAATTGCAGAAAAATTGATTCAATTCTTGTCGCTATCCTTTTTCTAGTGCAGTCAATACTAACATCACCTAATTTGAAAAAGATCTTTCAACGTTTCCAGGATACCTGCCCACATTTAGAATCTTTAGATGGGCAGATATCTTGGAAACTTTGTAAGGGGAGGGACTAACTAAATGACTGAAAACGACGCAATGTTGGCGAAGTATAGAACTTATATCGGTGTTGCTCAATCCTTGGCGAAGAGCTGTAGACCATAGTATACTCAAATAGTAACCACACTCCATCAACCCTCCGGAAAAATCCGAACAGCAAGCCATAAATCTTCGGTAGCAGGTAGATGGTAAACGCTGATGCGAGGAATGGCGCGAATATAAACATATGCTTCGATGAGAGATTTCAGGGCTACCAGAGCTAAAAAATCAATAACATTGCAGAAAAACAAATTCGTTCCATGCAATCTTCTAGTTTTTTATTAGGATCTGGCAGCACTCCTATGTTCTGAAATGCGTAAAAGAACACGTGCGTCGGAAATTTTATCTGCATTTTGCTTTGTTTCTTGAGCGCGCCAAAAATGGATCAGCTGTAATGCCCCGGATCAGCTGACGTGCCCCTGGGAAAATTCAAAAAGTGTGCAACACAGGGTAAATGAAAGGTGTGGCTACTATTTGAGTATACTATGCTGTAGACTATCCCCGTAGAATGGGCTACTTAGAATTGAGCTGCTGGATGAGTCGTGCTTGATTAGCTTTCCGGTTGATTGTAGTGTTTACGGAATGTTATAATGTCCGTTTAGGACTGCAGCGGTGGACTGGTGCCTCAGCGAGCGCAAGATTGGCGCTCAACTGAATTGGCTTTGCCTGGCGACGCGTAAGCGTGCTGGCAGCTAGCGTTGCGGTGTCGTGGAGCGGGTTCTTTCCGCCAGCACAAGGACCCACTACAAAAAAATTTACCCGTACGATTTCTTTTGTGACGTGGCAATGGGACACATTCGACAGGTGTCGAAGGCCAAGGTAACCAGCCGATGGACATTAAATTGAGACGCGACAAATTTCCCAAATTACCCCCGCGAGTAACATGGGAATATTAATTCACCCGACATCAGTAATGTGCGTTCAACCGGCAGTATAATTAGGTCAGAACCAAATATTACGCCATATGCTAAAAATGCTGTTAGCAGTGAATTGCTCTTTCACCATAATTGCAACTCAATTGAGTCAGTTAAAACTGATGACACTAAAGATAAATACGAATCAATAAAAGAGCAATTGACTGATCGATCATCAGTTGTTGTTACGATAGCATAAGGTATACTTCGGAAATAAAGTTGAACTACATAAAGAAAACTGCTTCGTTTTTTTTTAATATGATACTTTGGACAATAGGTTATTCGAGCGAGGCTGAACACGAATCTGTCATTGACGCGGATATCCGCAGCCCACAAAAAGAGTGGGGCATTCTCGCATCCCTCCCAATCAGATCAATGAGCAAAACGATGACTTTGCCATGTGAGAAGTGGACGCCCAATCATCCCAGGCGAGAGCCCCCTGAAACGACCAAAGTTGAGGAAGCGTCCCCCTATGGCTAGCTCATTTTTACGGAAGATCCCGCCAACGTTGCGGGTCCACTACCCATTGGAAGAAAAAGAGAATACCAATTGTTATCTTGGAAACTCTTTTTTTTTATTTATAATCGATTCAAACAAGCATTTTTTTAAATCGTTTATACGTTTAAAAGATGAAAAAGTTACATTCGCATTCGGTGAATTTCGACGGCTTAAATTAATCCTTCTCTTTTCCTTCTCTTTTGGCTTCTTTTTTTAGAATAACGCAATTTTTATGTTTCCCAAAAATTAAAATCATAATGGTACAGTCTTTTAATAAAATTATATGCTTCGAAAAATATATTGCCTCTTAAGAATTTGACCACCTACTATTCATATTACATTTTTTTAGGCCTCTTTTTGCCTAAACTAGATGAAAAAAAAATAAAATTGAGACTAATTTCGTTTTTGGTACGAGATCTGGTTACAAAATGATGAGGGCTCAAGTAAGTTCGTACGTTTCATGTTATGCAATGAATGAAAGATTTAAAAAGATATTTCTCATTCGACAGTTCCTTATTATGGTTACCATATGCAGTTATATGCAATTATTGTATTATTATTCTAAACTCTCTAACATGCAAATCCTGTATAGTGCAGTAATTGTCAATAATTTTCAGATATTTTGAAACGGCATACTATTTTTAAATGAGGGCCCAATTTATAAAATTTCACTCCCATTACTCTCAACGAGCGCTCGCTGCAGGGCGAAGGCGGCTGAAACACAAATCTCGATTGCAACTTCTATAGTAGCAGCAGTAGTCATAAAAAAATGTTTTTAAATATAATTCATCAAAATTCATATTCGATTCTTTAACATTTTTTTACTATTTATGGTAACGTTCGGGTTATTTGGGCGCCATATTTTATCTATTATAATTTAATTTAACTTTTAATCTTGCTTCAGAGCTAGTTTATGATGATGATGCACAATAAGATGCTCACTGTTAAGGGATGGTCCAATTAGAGATTGATCAGAAAGAAAAATGCGCAATCTATGCAAGATTCCAATTAAAGAGCACGTCAAATGTCAAAGGATCTTCTCGTTGGACTGGGCGGACAGGAAGGGACACTTTTCATCGCCTAATGGGCTATTACCCCCTAGTTACCCTCGGCCTGAGAGCTCCTTCGGCTAAGGACCTTGGACCCGGCTTGCCGTCGAAGACGGTCGTAGCAGGCGCCACTCGCTTATCCCCTGGTCCTAAATAACCGCCAAGCGAGAAAGCGGCCGCCGAACACCCCTCACACAGCTCGAAACACCACACACTATTTTCCTCTAACAGGGGAGGATTAGTCTTACCGGGCGACCACTTGCAGAACTTTGCCAGGCTCAGATTACCCGGAGTAACTCGCACCGAGCGAAAATCTGAAAACGCCCGCGCTAAAAATCACGGATCAATTCGCACTGAAAATTTATTCCCGAACACACCCGAGCCAGGTGTACAATTTATCTTCGTGGCAAATTTTAAAAATAAAATTTTAATTAATCAATATGCAAAACTTGACTTACGTCTACCTAGTTGGGGGGCGCCCGAAGTAATTTGCGTTGCGAAGCTCTACTGCCAGCGCGCTTCTTGTTGAGTTGATGTCCCTAATCTCCCTTAATTATATCGTGGTCGCTGTTGTAACTTTCTCTGTTGTAAATTTTTTCCCTCGATGAATTCCAGGAAATATTTCATGTCGCTCGTCACACTTGGTCCTCTGTAGTTGATCCGTGTCCGCCAGAAAAGAGAAGGGACCCGTTCTTTGTTTCCTAGTTTTTCATCGGCTCGGTTTCAAACGGCGAGCCATTAACTTTTTCTTTGGGCGATTCAACGTTCAATTGCGATCCCTCAACTGGTGTGCATCGGGCAATTGAAATCTAAATTTCCCTTCTTTTAGTACATTCGCCCATCAGATGCAAATGTCAAAGCGACTGACTCTGTCAGTGTTGTGTTTTTGTTTGCTTCCAGTGAAATGTCGGAAAGTTATTTTCTTGATTGGTGCCGGGTATTCTCTAGATGCAAGGCTTACGAAAGAAGAAAACATTTTAAAAATCATGGCATATAAACCAGTAGCTTCATTAGCAATATTTCGAATGTATTCATCATCTACACATAAAAGTACATTCTCAAGTTTGATATCAGTATGAATTATTTTATAGCATGTATGAAGAAAATCAAGCCCTTCCAATACTTGCCGTATAACTGATTTTACATTGGTTATTGGAATTCTTCGATAGTTAGATGGTCGAATTATCTTTAGCAAATTATCTCCCAAAACTTCATACAGATATGAGTTCAATTTTTTCCAGTTATGTGAAAATCATTTTAAAGCTGAACTGTTTTATTTCTCCAAGGACACTATCTCGAACAGATTTTAAAATCTTTATTTCGTCTTTAGCCGTTTCTGCAAAGTGTGGGGTTGACTTAAATATTTTAACAGCAACATATCAACAGCCACTTTTGCCTCTGAATCGCAGCCTTTCAAACCCATTACCATTATCGGGTTCATATGCTAATGTGGATTTCGCCGAGACTAGAGACTTTTGTAACTCTCCAACTGCCGCATGTGTCCAATCTTCTTCGACAACACGTACAACGAGAAGCAAATCGAACTCGCAAGTCAAAAATGGAAATAATCAATCCATGCCAGTCACTAATCGTCTTGTTCAAAGCGGAATGAACCAAACATCAATTCAACACCATTTGCTTAGCGCCACTTACAATTCAAAGGAGAACCTTCTGCAAGCTCCCAATATTCCGCTAGCAAATGCAGAACAAACGTTTCCTTGCTCATCGAACTCTACACCAATCTTACGTTCTGATCTCTCGTCAAGAGTGGTGTCACATCCGCTTCAAATACTTATATCGCGTCTTGCTTTTGATACTCCCGTATCTGAAATTACAGAGTATATTGTGACGCAACTAGGTTGCTCTCCGCAGTATTTGCATTGCAAAAAGTTGACGCGAGATAGCCAAACAAATAGTATCGTGGCTTCATTTAAAATTACGCTTTCATCTGATATGCAGATTTTGCTTAGCTCTGACTTTTGGCCTCCGGGAATTCTTGTGAAACGTTTCGAACGCCAGTTGCGGAAAAATTTTCGGTCGTCCAGCAGACCTCAAGCGAGAACCTAAATAACCATACTTGCAAGGATGCTGATCTAAAATCTGATTTTGGACACGTCTTGGGATCAGGAAAATGCCGGGTGTTCCAGGAAGCCCTAGCCAAGGCAAAATCAGAGCTTCGATGACCCGCATCCTGCAGCTGAACCTACACGGCGGTTCAACCGCCCAAAATCTGCTTGAGCAGTTTGCGAGGGACAGGAAAGCCGACTTCTTGCTGCTGAGTGAGCAACACCATAATAAAAGTCCTGCATTATGGTACTCTGATGAAACTGGTACTGCCGCTATCTGGGTTCGGAACAGTGATTTTCAAGCGGAGAGTTGTGGACGGGGGGATGGTTTCGTGTGGGTTCGGTGCTCAGGGATCACCTTCTTTAGTGTGTACCTAACGCCTAACGAGCCGATATCATCTTTCCAAGCCAAGCTTAATGCTCTGGAGGGCGCTGTCTCGAACGCAGAAGGTAAAGTGCTCGTTGGGGGCGACTTCAATGCTAAAGCAATCGAATGGGGCATGCCTCGGACGGATCCGCGGGGAAAACGAATCCTGGAAATGGCGGCCAGGACGGCCCTCGTCGTACTAAACTCCGGAAATACGCCGACTTTCCGCCGTATTGGCTGTGAGGGAACCATACCGGACGTGACATTCGCCTCGGAGTCCTTAGTACGGAGGATACACAACTGGAAAGTATTAGAGGACTACTCAGCCAGTGGTCACCAGTGCATTCTGCTTGAGATAAGTGATGCTATCTCCCGACGTCCGTGCTCTCGGCCTTCTACAACTGGATGGAACATTGGAAGGATGGACGTCGAGAGGTTCTCACAGCAGGTGAGCCGCTGCAGGGAGCTCCGGAGGGGACGGAAGAACTGGCAGCTCAAGACGTGGTGAACTCTACCATGAGCATAATCACGACTGCTTGCTGCGCTTCTATGCCCCGTCGAAGACCCCGGCACGGCAAGCCCCCAGTGTACTGGTGGTCTACTGAAATCGCTGAAAAGCGGAGGGAGTGTCACAAGCTTCGGCGTGAGGCTCAACGGGTGCGGAACCGTGACGAGGCATGCAACCAGCTGGCAGCATATAAGTCAGCCAGGAAATGCCTTCGCAAACTGATCAACAGTAGCAAGGCTCGCTGCTGGCAAGACCTAGTGGACAATGTGAACAAGGATCCGTGGGGCCTTGGCTACAAGCTGGTCATGGGGAAACTTGGTGCCCTACGGAAGCCTTGTATACATGACGCGGAAAAGATGGACGCGATAGTGCGGGGACTCTTCCCCGCCCATCCCGTCCGTGTTGACGCTGTCCATGGTGAAATAGCCGTAGAGTGCCCACTCTTCACACTGCTGGAACTGGAGGAGGCAGTCCTCTCCTTGAAAGCGAGGAAGGCTCCAGGTCCAGATGGTGTTCCAGCTGAGGTGTTGCGGCTCGTCTATCACCATTGTCCTGACTTGCTGCTCAGCCATTCAACGCTTGCCTACGAGACAGGGTTTTCCCGGTACGATGGAAGGTGGCGAGGCTCGTACTGATCAGCAAGGGAAAGGGAAATCCCGAATCGCTGTCTGCATACCGCCCGTTATGCATGCTAGACACGGCTGGGTAAGTGCTAGAGAAACTCATCAAGGGAAGACTCATTGACACGATTCGTGCTGCTGGGGACCTATCTCCGCGGCAGTACGGCTTTAGAGCAGGACGTTCTACCATTGATGCGATTGCAGAGGTGGTGAACGCGGTCCAAAAGGCAGAGGCATATAGTCGCACCAAGCGACGGATCGTCCTGTTGGTGACACTCGACGTCAGGAATGCCTTCACCTCCGCTAGATGGGTGGATATTCTGGATACGCTGGAAAACTCTTTTCAAGTTCCAGAATATCTAATGCGGCTTTTGAGGAACTACCTAAAGGACCGAAGCCTGCTCTACGACACGACACAGGGCCAATGAACGATGGAAATTACATCGGGTGTTGCCCAGGGATCTATCCTTGGTCCGGACCTGTGGAACGTGTCTTACAACGGGCTACTGAGACTTGAGATGCCAGATGAGTCGCGCTTGGTCAGCTATGCGGATGATGTTGCGGCTCTGGTCACTGGTAGCACCGTTGAACAAGCGCAACTTAGGCTAGGTATGCTAATGCGCCGAGTGAGGGACTGGATGACTGCTCGCGGGCTCAGTTTAGCACTGGAGAAAACCGAAGTGGTCATCTTGCCAAAAAAGAGAATCCCTAGAGTAAGGATGATCAGTATTAGAGGTATACAAATCGAATCGAAGCCAGCGGTGAAGTACCTGGGGCTACTGATCGACTCGAAGATGAATTTTGCAACCTACGTACTAATGCAAAAAAAGTGTGTAAATCCACAAAGTTATCTTATTTGAGAACAATTGAAGCATAATTTGCTAATAACCCTAAATCCTTCTAGTCTTATGTCAACTCTTTAAAATACTCGCGTCGGCATATCAATGCATTGTCATACCAGAACCACTTAGTCTACAATGACCAGGCCATATGCGACATGTTTGCTGACTATTTCTCCGCCGTCTATAGCTCCCCGACCTCTACTTCTAAGGGAAACCCTCAATCCACTCGAAGATGAGTTTCTCTGAGCAAATCAGGGCAACGGCTGAGAAGGCTGCTTCGGGAATATCGGCCCTGAGTCGACTTATGGCCAACGTAGGGGGACCCAGCCCATCAAGAAGACGCCTCTTGATGAGTGCTGTAGGGTCAGTGCTACTGTACGGAGCAGAGGTATGGGGCGACGCTCTTAGCAAGGAGGTATACCGAAAACGATTGGCACAGGTACAGAGAAGAGGAGCACTGAGAATTGCATCTTCGTATCCAACAGTCTCCGACTCGGCGGTGAGAGTAATTGCAGGCGTGATACCTGTCGCCCTCCTTGCTAGAGAGCGCCACGCTATCTACCTGCGCCGAAACGAGGATGCGAGGGAGATAGTTGTCCACGAGGAGAGACAACGCTCGCTCAACGATTGGCAGCAGTCTTGGGGGAATCGCACGAAGGGAAGGTGGACTGCGCGCCTCATCCCGGACGTGAGATCGTGGCTGAATCGAAGGCATGGTGAGACTGACTTCTATCTGACCCAGCTTTTGAGCGGGTACGGGTGTTTTCAGTCTTACCTGCACAAGATCGGTAAGTCACGGTCTCCCGATTGTCGGTTTTGCCCAGGAGAGGAGGACAATGCCTGTCACACATTTTTTGCGTGTACCAAATGGGCCAGGCTGTGAAGGGAACTCTACAGGGAGACGGGAGAGCTCACCCCGGATGATATAGTTGTGGTGATGCTCGAATCGGTTGACAAATGGAACCAGGTGGCACATTATGCTCGGGCAGTCCTGAAATATAAAAGGGACTCGCAGCAGCCGGAGGCGCTGGGGCTGGGGGATCGCTCTTCTGGCATTTCCTCTTCCCCTCTCCCCTCCCGCTAGGAAAGGGACTCCCCAGCTTGAAGGTGCCCCATGGCGTAACAAAACGAGACCTGGCCCGAAGTAATGTGTCAAACGGTTCCAGGCTAGGTTCTCAGATTGACAGGGGAGGTGTTTAGTGGGTAGTCCAAGGGTATCCTCCATGGGAGTCCCACACTGCCAGACTTCTGGTAAACGGGATGGTGGAGGTGTGCTAATAGCTGTGAACAACCAGTTGCTTTGTAGACTCGTCAGTACTTTTGCTCCATCACCACCAATCGAAGGCGTAGCAGTTCAAATTTCTCTTCACAACTGTTCACTATTTGTCTTCTGTATTTAGATTCACTGTAGAACTCACTTAAGATCGTATGAAATCCTTTTTAGTGAACTATCGAGCTTTATAATTAATGCCAGCTCCTCCTCGCAGTTTTTAATCTGTGGGGACTTCAATATGCCTCTCGTTAACTGAGATGCAGAAGCTAAATCCATTGCTTCTTCTGATGACCTTTCTTTAGCCTTATCCTCGTTTTTATCCCTCTGTAGCCTAAAACAATTAAACTATGTAATGAATGCTTCCAAACGCATTCTTGACCTAATTTTCTCTGACAACCTTGCGACAGATCCTGTTTTCCCTGCTGCTTCTCCTTATGTTAAGCCGGACCCTCACTATCCTCCTTAAGAGATCCGATTATCATTGGATCCAATACGTGGCAAGCCTAAAGAGAAACCAAGTCGATTTAACTTCTTCAAGGCTAACTACGAAGGCTTAGCTGCTGATTTTGATGTCATTTATTTGCAAGGCATCCTCAATCTAGACAACCCCAACCTCGCAACACAGTAATTCTATGCAGTGCTTAACAGCATTATCCCACTGCATACACCGACCACACGACCACGCAAAAATCTTCCTTTGTGGTTCACGAGAGAAGTTGAATCTGCTTTGTCCTTGAAGGACTCAGCCAGGAAACGCTACTTACGTTCGAGATCAGAACTGGACCTCTCCGAATTTTGCAACCTACGTACTAATGCAAAAAAAGTGTGTAAATCCACAAAGTTATCTTATTTGAGAACAATTGAAGCATAATTTGCTAATAACCCTAAATCCTTCTGGTCTTATGTCAACTCTTTAAAAGACTCGCGTCGGCATATCAATGCATTGTCATATGCGACATGTTTGCTGACTATTTCTCCGCCGTCTATAGCTCCCCGACCTCTACTTCTGAGGAAAACCCTCAATCCACTCCAGACTTAATTGTTGATTTATACACTAACCCCTTAGAGGTCGCTGAGGTAATTCAGTCCCTGAATTCTAGCAGCGCAGTCGGCCCTGATGGAATCCCTAACATTTTTATCAAATACCTCTCTTCATCTTTATGTATTCCCCTTGCCCATATCTTTAATTCAAGTCTCGAAAAGGGTATTTTCCAGACGTTTGGAAATGTGCAAATATCCTCCCCATCCATAAGGCGGGTGACCACTCCCAGGCCTCTAATTACAGACCCATTTCACTCCTATCGTGCTTTGGAAAAATCCTGGAACGCATTGTTCACTGTAAACTTTATAATGTTTTGCACCCCAACTTATCCGAAAATCAACATGGATTTGTAAAAGGACGTTCTACCGTAACCAACCTAGGGGAATTTATCAACACCGTTGCAATCACCCTTGACTTAGGAGGTCAAGTTGATGTGATCTACACTGATTTTGCGAAAGCATTCGATAGTGTGGATCACAACATCCTGATCAACAAGCTCCGCCGTTTCGGCATTCAGGGATCTCTTCTTTCCTGGATTCACTCCTTTCTCTTTCATCGTTCTTGCACGGTTATCTGTAATGGATCTTTGTCACACTCTTTCGTCCCAACTTCTGGTGTTCCACAGGGATCAATTTTAAGTCCACTTCTTTTCAACCTCTTTATTAATGATCTCCCAGCTATCTTCACATCCAACCCCCTTCTATATGCTGATGACCTGAAGATATTTCGAGTCATTAATTCAATTCAGGATTGCCAAGCTCTTCAGGATGACTTAAACTTTTTGTCCTCTTGGTGTAATAGAAATCGACTTCAACTTAACATCTAAGTGCCTTTCCATGACCTTTACCAATAAAACTTACCCCACTCAATTTTCATACTCTATCGAAAGTTCAGTTCTCGTTTCGGTTGAGAGTTTCAAGGATTTAGTATTGACATTTGATTCTCAGTTGAAATTCAATGTTCACGTTTTGGAAATAACTAAGAAAGCTTCTCGGATCGCGGGCTTTGTCCTACGTTGCTCTCATAGATGTTTCAGCTTTCAAACCTGTGTTCGGTTATTCGTCATGTTGGCTCGCCCAATCCTTGAATATGCATGCCAGATATGGTTTCCACATCTTAATTATCTCATGGTGGCAGTTGAATCTGTGCAGCGTAGGTTCTCCCGCACACTTTTCTACAAATACAACATCCCGTATCGCCCTTATGACGATCGCCTGAATTTCCTTGGTCTACCTTCACTGCAGGTAA
This sequence comes from Odontomyia ornata, assembly GCA_963969285.1. Taxonomy (NCBI): domain Eukaryota; kingdom Metazoa; phylum Arthropoda; class Insecta; order Diptera; family Stratiomyidae; genus Odontomyia; species Odontomyia ornata. The sequence goes on along the minus strand of OZ017742.1, from coordinate 202,801,060 downwards.
GGAGGCAATTTCTGGATCAATGCTTCTTATTTAAACTATCGAGAGGCATGTTATCGTCGAAATTATACAACGCCATTAGCATACGTCCCCCTTCTCGCACTAGGTCGTCGCAATACTACGCTATACCGTTTGCCAGAACCGTAACTTACTGTCACTCACCGATGGTTCGTATAGTAAGAGACCATCTTAATCTCCAGCTTGGTCCTCCTTCTGGCTCATTTGAATCATTTAAAAACATGCTGCGGAGAGTACTCTAAGAGCAATAAATTCTTTTGTCGTTAATTTCAGTCACTACTTAATTGTTAACTTTCGATTAATTCTTACATAATCGTAATCTATTAGTTCTATTTTATAATTGGGATTATTAATGCTGTAAAATAGTGATGAAATAAATAAATAAATAAATAAATTTATCTTGAAAATCCCAACAAAGCCGAACAGTGGAAAAATGCCCCCATCGTAATTTTCGTATAACATGATATAGTCTTAATTTAATAACCATGAATGGTTTAGACAGTCGGCAGCTGTAGCTCATTTCTTAGGATCAAATTCCAGCATGGGTTTTAAAAACTCGGCAAACGATTGTGCTTCCTGCTGATTCCATTAACATTATTCCACAAGAACATCCTCAAGGCCTCACGGCTTCAGACCTGTAATGTTTCTCAACTCCTCCTTTTTATTAAAGGAAAACTATGTATAAGCATCCCGGAAAATTAAAGCTTTGGGTATAGGCCCAAGTAATTCAATAATATGTGCAATATGATCTTCGTCACGCGAATAATTTTCACCTCTAACGGCCTGTATTGTCTCATTTGAATATCCTCTGTAAAGTCAGAGCAATTATACTAACTAGCACCTGCAATCAAGGAGCTGTCAAAATGAGTAGAGAGGCAAATAAACGTGTTAAAGATGGATTAAAGTGTACCTTGTGTTGGTAAAATTGCGAGCAAATTCAAGTTTTTGTTTACCATACATACGCACTTTTAGTCCAATTCTCTCTACTCCATAAGTACCGTAAGAAATAAAATTTGTTATAATTGCAGCTGCTATTTAGTAGATATGCTCTGGTAAAGTGTTTATAAGTCCAACAGGCATTTCCTAAATCAGCTATTTTGACATTAACATCACAAACTTCCAAAGCAGACATTAACATCACAAACTTCGATGCAAGACTCTTTTTCGGTTTTATTATATCCAGTAGCAAGGTGCTGTGTTTTGCTTGGATCATCGACTAATTTTTAACATCTTTCTACTGGTTGCGCAATTCGATGTTCAGTTCCAGCAGTAGCAGTTTCGTCCTCCTTCGATAAAATAACATTTTCAATGGATGATTTACCATGCGGTAGGCATTCTTTTGAAAAAGCACTGCATATTTTTTTATGATTGATAGACGATCGTTTTTTCAGTTTCAAGACTACTGGCACTCAAGTGAAGTAGATTCTGATAACTATCATCATGCCCATTGCCAGGGACTGAGCATTTGTTATCGTATATTCCAATGTCGAGCAGGCTTTGTGAACATGTTCCCTTGGTGTTCATATCGTTGCATTGAATTTCTTTCGGCACTACTCTGCTCTAGATAATCCCATTGCTTACTAAAAAGTTCCAACCGCCACTTTGCTTTTTCTCTCAAATTTTTTTTTTTTTTATTTTTGCTCATATTACTTGCGATTGTTGGTTCCCGGTGGTAATATTACTGTGTACATGTCACAATCATCTTCATTCTGTTTTTTGTAGCATTGTACACATCGTTTAGAGCGTGGCCAATTTAAATAAGTACATCTCGGCCATGGCCATTTTGCTTTGGATGTATCTTGATTTGATGGACCACGTGATGCATTTAAATTGCTTTGCGAGAAACTTAAGCTTGATGCCTCGATCAGCGGATGTCAACTGTTAGACTAGGCTGTGGTGGGCCTAATCGAAAAATGTCCTCGTTAAGAAGCCGTTTTAATCCTTTACCCATAGTGAGATGATGATTGAAAAGAAGAGGAAGTGCCAGAAGAGCGATCCCCCAGCCCCAGCGCCCCCGGCTGCTGTGAGTCCCTTTTATATTTAAGGACTGCCCGTGCATAATGCGCCACCTGGTTTCATTTGTCAACCGATTCGAGCATTACCGCAACTATATTATCCGGGGTGAGCTCTTCCGTCTCCCTGTAGAGTTCCCTTCGCAGTCTGACCCATTTTGTACACGCAAAAAATGTGTGGCATGCATTGTCCTCCTCTCCTGGGCAAAACCGACAATCGGGAGACTGAAAACACCCATGCCAGCTCAAAAGCTGGGTCAGATAGAAGTCAGTCTCACCATGCATTCGATTTAGCCACGGTCTCACATCCGGGATGAGGCGCGCAGTCCACCTTCCCTTCGTGCAATTCACCCAAGATTGCTGTCTCTCGTCGCGGACAACCATCTCCCTCGCATCCTCGTTTCGGCGCAGGTAAATAGCGTGGCGCTCTCTAGCAAGGAGGGTGACAGGTATCACGCCTGCAATCACTCTCACCGCCGAGTCAGAGACTGTTGGATACGAAGATGCAATTCTCAGTGCTCCTCTTCTCTGTACCTGTACCAAACGTTTTCGGTATACCTCCTTGCTGAGAGCGTCACTCCATACTTCTGCTCCGTACAGTAGCACAGATCCTACAGCACTCATCAAGAGGCGTCTTCTTGACGGGCTGGGTCCCCCTACGTTGGCCATAAGTCGACTCAGAGCCAATACTCCTGAAGCAGGCTTCTCAGCCGTTACCCTGATTTGCTCAGAGAAACTCATCTTCGAGTCGATCAGTAGCCCCAGGTACTTCACCGATGGCTTCGATTCGATCTGTATGTCTCCAATACTGATCATTCTTACTCTAGGGATTCTCTTTTTTGTCAAGATGACCACTTCGGTTTTCTCCAGTGCTAAACTGAGCCCGCGAGCAGTCATCCTGCCCCTCACTCGGCGCATTAGCATACCTAGCCTAAGTTGCCCCTGTTCAACGGTGCGTCCAGCTACCAGAGCCGCAACATCATCCGCATAGCCGACCAAGCGTGGCTCACCTGGCATCTCAAGTCTCAATAGCATGTCGTAAGACACGTTCCACAGGTCCGAACCAAGGATAGGTCCCTGGGCAGCACCCGTTGTAATTTCCCTCCTTTGTTGGGCCTGTGTCGTGTCGTAGAGCAGACTTCGGTCCTTCAGGTAGTTCCTCAAAAGCCGCATTAGATATTCTGGGACATGAAAAGAGTTTTCCTGCGTATCCACAATTTCCACCCATCTAGCGGAGTTGAAGGCGTTCCTGACGTCGAGTGTCACTAACAGGAGGATCCGTCGGTTGGTGCAACTATATGCCTCTGCCTTTTGGACCACGTTCACCACCTCTGCAATCGCATTAACGGTAGAACGTCCTGCTCTAAAGCCGTACTGCCGAGGAGATAGGTCCCCAGCAGCACGCATCGCGTCAGTGATTCCCTTGATGAGTTTCTCTAGCACTTTCCCAGCCGTGTCTAGCATGCATAACGGGCGGTATGCAGACGGTGATTCGGGATTTCCCTTCCCCTTGCTGATCAGCACGAGCCTTCCACCGTACCGGGAAAACCCCTTCCCGTAGGCAAGCGTTGGATGTGCTGAGCAGCAAGTCAGGACAATGGTGATAGACGAGCCGCAACACCTCAGCCGGAACACCATCTGGACCTGGAGCCTTCCTCGCTTTCAATGAGAGGACTGCCTCCTCCAGTTCCGGCTGTGTGAAGAGTGGACACTCGACTGCTGTTTCACCATGGACAACGTCAACACGGACGAGATGGGCGGGGAAGAGTCCCCGCACTATCGCGTCATGTATACAAGGCTTCCGTAGGGCACCAAGCTTCCGCATAACTAGCTTGTAGCCAAGGCCCCACGGATCCTTGTTCACATTGTCCACTAGGTCTTGCCAGCAGCGAGCCTTGCTTCTGTTGATTAGTTTGCGAAGGCATTTCCTGGCCGACTTATATGCTGCCAGCTGGTTACATGCCTCGTCACGGTTCCGCACCCGTTGAGTCTCACGTCGAAGCTTGTGACGCTCCCTTCGCTTTTCAGCGATTTCAGTTGACCGCCAGTAACTGGAGGCTTGCGGTGCCGGTTTCTTCGACGGGGCATAGAAGCGCAGCAAGCAGTCGTAATGATGCTCATGGTAGAGTTCACCACGTCTTGAGCTGCCAGTTCTTCCGTCCCCCCCGAAGCTCCCTGCAGCGACTCACCTGCTGTGAGCACCTCGACGAACCTCTCGACGTCCACCCTTGCAATGTTCCATCCAGTTGTAGAAAGCCGAGGGAACGGACGTCGGGAGACATCACTTATCTCAAGCAGAATGTACTGCTGATCACTGACTGAGTAGTCCTCTAATACTTTCCAATTTTGTATCTTCCGTACTAAGGACTCCGAGGCGAATGTCACGTCCGGTATGGTTCCCTCACAGCCAATACGGCGGAATGTCGGCGTATTTCTGGAGTTTAGTATGACGAGGGCCGTCCTGGCCGCCACTTCCAGGAATCGTTTTCCCCGCGGATCCGTTTGAGGCATGCCCCATTCGATTCCTTTTGCGTTGAAGTCGCCCCCAACGAGCACTTTGCCCTCTGCGTTCGAGACAGCGCCCTCCAGAGCATTAAGCTTGGCTTGGAAAGATTATATCGATTCGTTCGGCGTTAGGTACACACTAAAGAACCGAACTCACTCGAAATCATCCCCCCGTCCACAACTCTCCGCTTGAAAATCACTGTTCCCAACCCAGATGGCGGCAGTACCAGTTTCGTCAGAATACCATAATGCAGGACTGTTATCATGGTGTTGCTCACTCAGCAGCAAGAAGTCGGCTTTCATGTCCCTCGCGAACTGCCCAAGCAGATTGTGTGCGGTTGAACCGCGGTGTAGGTTTAGCTGCAGGATGCGGGTCATCGGAGCTCTGATTTTGTGCCTTGGCTAGGGCTTCCTGGAACACCCGGCATTTTCCTGATCCCAAGACGTGTCCAAAAACAAGTTTTAGATCAGCATCCTTGCAAAGAATACAGTGTGCCTCCTTCGTACACTCTTTCACCGCATTTGTAACGTAGGGAACTCCTATCGGATCCTTTGCATGCTTGTGAGGTGTGACCATAGCCAAGGCAGTTGAAATATTGAAGAGGCGTTGCTCTTCGCCGTATCCTACAGACAACCCACCCTATTCGTACTTTGCCCTTGTTCAGGAATTGTTCGGCGTCCTTTTCGGTCAAGTCAACTATGGCCATGCGTTGTCCCCTGTTGTTTTCTGGTGTCAGGCTCGCTTTGATCCTTCCTATGCAAGGGAACTTTTGATGGCCTTTTCTACCTCGGCTAGATCCGTGACGCATTCAATGTCTCGTATTTCGATCGTTGCCATCGGCTCGAGCGAGGCTGTAGTTGCGCTTTGCCGAAGACTTTCTTTACTGCGTCGCAGAATGCTTCCTTATTGCCGGCCTCTGCTCCGAATTCGACCAGTATGTGGCCCGACGGCGTTGGTCGTACTACTTTAATGGTAGTGTTGGTGTCTTCGGGCCTTCCCCCCCGCAGTACCTCCGCGTAGGATCGGCCATCTTGGGGTTTTACGAGCGGTGCCTGCTACCGGGGTCTTCGTCGGGGCTTCAGTCCCTCCTGTTTTGCATCAGGTCCTTTTTCTTGTTGGGCGTCCATGCGAACTTTACTGTCTGGCACTTTTTGAAGGAGTTTCTTTGCGGCTTTCTTCGCTCCTTTTGTAAGCACTGTCTGGAACCCATGATCTGGTGCTCCACGCCCATCAAGTGCCTCTTCCTTCCTTCTCTTATCCCGATCTCCTTCGATTGGGCTAGACGCCAATCTTTTATCGACTTTTAATGGTGGAGCTATCTGCATGTCGCCTCTAGATTTCGTCCCAAGAGCCTCTTTAGCCTTCTGTTCGTCTTCGGCCCTTAACCAGCTCCTCCGATAGTACCCTATGCGATCTAGGAGCTCCTCTAGTTGAAGGAGCCCAACCTTTACTGCTTTGCTGATTTTTGGGGAGTCGCATGCAGATTGTATTCTTTTCAGAACATCTCCCGCTTTTCGGAATAGCCTATCTTCTTCGTGTCGCTGGGCGGCAATTTTACTTTGCAACCATCCTTTGGTGAGGTTATCGCTTTCCGTTTCCGAATGCAGTACTTCCGCCACATTTTCGTCGTTGGCGGTGCAATCACACAACGTCGCTTTATTTGTCTGGTCACTCGTTGCTTTTCGTGCCGTAATCTCCTCGTTGGCTTCAAGATGTTTCTTTACTATGTCGGAATTTGCGACCCTCGCATCGGTCGCTTCGCTAACGATCGCAGCAGTGTCCATCGAGTTCTCGATGCTCTTTATATTTTTTTCCACCACTCGAACACCTGAAGCGTCCAGCAGAGTTTCCCGCTTTTCCTTAATAGGACGCTTTGGCGTTCGTATCATTTTTTTGCTGCGCCGTAGGAATCTCAGTCTGAACCAGACTGTCTGCTAATCTCCACTGTTCGTCCGTCTTCACTGTCATTGTATTATTCGTCGTTTTTGTCATGGCTAGCTCGCTCTCGATGTACTTTTAACGTCGTGGCTGCAACCGCCGGTTGCGTCGACGTTATTATTTTTTATTTCATTTTTTGAATTTTTTTTATCTTTTGATTTTGGTCGCTCCAGTTTTATTGGGTCCCCCCTCGGAGCCGCTATATCCGTTCGTGTGTGTAGTCGCCTTTTTGGTCCCAAGGTTATCTTTGCAGAGCAAGGAGGCCATGCGAGGGTTGGCACAAGCCCTTATGGGGACACGTGCTCAGAGCCAGACCAGCGCTAATCGCGAGTCCGTCTCAACCGAACCTACACCACCAACCCAATAGTGCGAAATTCGAACGTACTCCGAGGCCTGCCAAGGTTTTACCGGGACAGAGATGGTATGATAGTTGAATTGGAGCCGTTCACACACGATTGTCACCTCGGCGCTACCGTGCAAAGCAACTAGGTCCAAACCATCATATCCGCCAGCCCAAAGCATGAATTCCAGTTCGTTGTCCAAAGCGTAGTCCAGATGTTATTATACCTTGACGTAATTCGTGAGCCGTTTCCTACTCCGAATATTCGTTTAATTCAATGTTTCGCTTAAGAGGCTTTACAGTTGCGCCTTTTTGAGATATTTCTTAGACCGCACCGACAATCCAAGTTGACTCGTGTCTGTCAACATTTGATCTCTTTGTAGAGTTGTTAAATGGAATGCAATGCAGTTTTATTGTCAAGCCTTGAAAGGATGCAAAACGCATTTTCAGTTTATTATTTTCAATTAGATCAAACAGAAATAGTTAGGATTCAACAGATTTTTCGAAACAATATCACTACCAAAATCTATAACTTACTGAAATAACAAGTAGTTAGTTTTGTAAGCACTTGGAAGCAACGTTTCTATAAAAAATACTTTAAAACTACCGATAGGAAGCACAGCCGTGGTGAATATGTATTTTTATTTTGACCAATTCTATTGGAGTCATACATTTCATTGTGTACTTATATGATTAACTTACAAAAAACAAAATTCCAAGGAAAAAATTGTTTAAGTTTGAAAATTGAATGTTTTTTATCTTCAATAACAATATTTATAAACTAACTTTCGATCGCAAATTTCGCAAATCAAACCCAGCAGGAATGATGTTCGGTGGCGGCATTCGCTGTGCCTTGATTGATTGCAACAATCGTCTTTTCAAATTAAACCGATGCGTTAATAATTTCATTGCATTTGAAGTTGTATCTACATTTTGAACACCTTTGGTATGGTTATTAGGGAATAATTGGCTTACAGGTATTGAATTCTGATTGGTCACTGAATTCGCAAGGATTACACCAATGCTCAAATCGTTCTCGTTGGCGTTTAGCTCATCCGATGGTGACCTGGAAGATTTTCGTTTTTCCTGATGATTATCAAGATAATTTTCTTGCTTTTCCTGATGATTCTCAAGGTCATTTCCGAATTTCAGCTTTGGAGGCTTATCTTTAGTTTCACATTCATCATTTTCAACCATTAAACCTCTCGTGGCAATTTGTCGACTAATTTTCATGCTTACTGTCGTCTCGCAAATAGATGCATGATCATCGATAACACTTCTTCTATCATCATATTGACTTTGTATATTTCGCTTAGCCCAGTCCGAAACCTTGCGGGAAACTTCTTCGTCAATTTGATGCCCTTCAATTCCTCCCGGTCGCTCGGTAACTGATATTTTGTTCAAATTGTATCTAGAAACAAATGAAGCTCCATCATTTGTTTTCCATAAAGGTATTTGATTAGTCTTGATTTGGCGAATTATTCGAAGAAATTCATTTGTTCTTATTGCATGATTTATATCAACGAGACTAGAATCTGCTTTGATGATTTGATTCGTGTATGTTAGGAACTCTAAGTTACCAAAAAACTGACCCTCCTTGCTTATCAACTGCCGAATGAACCGAATATGAGCGGCTTCATTGATGAGATTTTCTATTGTTCTCACAGCCAGTGTTGACCATGTTAAAGACGCTTTGATTTCGGAAGTATAAGTTTCAAAATTGAATTCCTGTATGAAAAAGAAGTGAATAGAATTAATTTTCAGATTTTAAACGCATAGATATACACTTTAGCTATTACGTTTTCACAGTGCATACGGTTGTTTAAATAATCATACAGACTCACCTTTTCAGCTGGCACAATGTTAGCAATTCCTCCAAAAAATACTGTCTGTTCAGGTTGTGCCCCAATAGTACTAGGAATTTTATTAATCCATTTCGCCTCTGTTTGAAATGGTATCCTATGGAAAACTTAGATATCTAAACAGTTCTTGAAACTTTTTCAATCTTGAACTTTACCCGTAATCGATTGCCCACATTACATACTTGGTATTTGCAATCATAAACTGTACTATTTCAATGCATTTAGCTCTGATCCAACGGTTTAGTGAAAAATTAAATACAGCAACAATCTGAAAAAAATGGAATATTTATTGCATATATCATATTATGAAAATTATTTGTAGTTCCAAGCTTTAGAAGTATAAGATATATAGGGAGGCCCAAATTGTATAAATAGTTATCCGTGTGAGTCCCAACTTTTTTCTTAGTATTTGTACATTGCAAGAGCTATCTGTTTTGATACCGCACGAAATTCGTAACGTAGATTATTGTATTGATTATTGTATTAGAGATTATAAAACAAGGAGCCTTCAGTCGAGCCTACGCCTTTTTATTTTTGCTTTGCGTCTCATGTTCCTTCACCCTGCAAATCGTGTAGCGATAATTTCTAGTGAAAATTGGTGCTAGGGGAAACAATCCGCCCCACGACCCCGCAGACGCTAGCCTGCAGGCGCATACACGCGCCCCTGGCTCAAGTAACACTTAGTGAAAACGAAAACTGTTTCACTGAGACAGCCCAATATCGCGGCAAGTCTCTCACGGACAATAATCCTCTTATAACTCTACAAGAAATGCTGTTTCGGTCAACGGGGAGCGCTACAGAGGCATGATAATCGACTTTTTGTGGTCGGAGATCGAGGATTTGGACTTGACTGACCTTTGGTTTCAACAGGATGGTGCGCCATGCCATACAGCTCATCAAACAATCGATCTTTAGAGCACAAAATTCGGAAATCGTGTAATCAGCCGCCTTGGCGATGTCAATTAGCCGCCTCGAAGCTGCGATTTGATGCCGTTGGACTTCTTTTTATGGGGCGCTGTGAAAGATCGATGTTATGCAGAAAATCCACAAACAATTCAAGCACGGAAATTGAATATTCAACAAACTATTGCTCAGATAGGGCCCGAAACCATCAATAATGCCTTGGAAAATTGGGCTGAGATGATGGCTGACTGTCACGCCAGCCGTGGCAGCCATATGAATGAAACTGTATTTCACAACTAACGGAAAGATTTGTTCTTTCGAATAAAGCCAAAATATAAGAAAAACATTTGATTTTTTTCATTTTATTGCATTTTTCAAAAGAAACTTGTATTTGGCCCACTCTATATATTTAGCATAAATTTTATTCCAGATTCGACATTCTTTTCATCGTTATTCTTTTATTTCAGACGATATTCTTTTCGTCGTTGTTTGGGTAGTATTTAATTTTTTTCAACATGAAATAAGTATAGCGATTGAAAGCAGAGGAGATGACTTCTCCTCAAATGTACATAGCAGGACTATTTGATAAAAACAATATTTGCTCCACGGGATATTCTTTGATCGGTGACTCCAGAGAGGTTACCTCTTTTCATGGACGTATTCAATATAGTTCCCCTTTTCTATATATATCTCAATATTGTATTTTTTACTTTGGGTTTTCTATTAATCTGAATTTAAAAGTGAAAATTCTCCAAATAATGTAAATTTAGTGTTGAACTGAAATACCAATAACCTCCTGAGATCTCTCTATGGTTGTCACTTCGTCTTATGGTACTGGTGGTACTTCGTTTTAGAAGCACGATGAAACGTTTTATAAACCGCATATCATAACACATTAATATACAAACAAGTTGGATAGACAGAACTATGCTAATGTCAGAAGGGTTTTGTACTTACCCTACGATATGCAGACATAGGTAGAATTATTTAATATAAGAAAAACTTTAATGACATGCACAACAAATATATTTTTTCCTTAAAAGAAAAAACTTTAATTCAATTATATTTACTTTTCGCTTATTTATCCCGGAATCGTATTCATACAGTTATTTCGTAGTCTGTAAATAATATTGGTATAATCTTATTCATAATACTTTTGGGGAAGTTCTTTCTTTTATAATGTTCTTCTTCGTAGCACTACAGCCCCTCTCGGGCCTTCGCTTTCTGCAACAAGCGCCTCCACCTGTTTCGGTCCATTGACCGCGGCTTCCGATTTCGAAATCCGAAAAGCAATGAACTGTCTTCGTCGACCGAGTCTGACCAGCGTTTTCTCGGTTTCCCCATTGGTCTCCGTCCTTCAGTTCTCCCAACGAATACCTTTTTGGGTATCCGTTGTTCATCCATACGATTCATGTGTCCAGGCCATTGCAGCTTTCACAGTCTTACAATCGTTGACACCTCCGGTTCGTCAAAAATTTCATACAGCTCATGGTTGTATCGAATTCGCCATCGGTCCCCGTCTAGCTTCGCTCCGATTCACCTCAGAACACGTCTCTCGAAGGCGTTCAATATGTTTGCGGATGCTTGGGTTAGGGTCCATGTTCACACCCATAGCATAGCACAGGTCTTATCACAGATTTGTATACTTGGAGCTTTGTTTTTCTGTGTATGCAGCTAATTTTCAAGATCGTCGAAATTGAATAAAATATTTTATTTGCGAGCTGTATTCTTCGGCGTATTTCGTCTCTTTCAGTAGCTGTTTTCGTTATTTTGGCGCCTAAATTTACAAATTTGCCCACATTTTCGATATTGTATTCGTCAAGTGTGATATTTTGGGCATTTGAGATATTTTTCCTTGAGTGCGTCCTGAGCTTTGTTTTTGTTCTCATTGATTTTTTGCCGTACCATTTCTACATCGCTGTCGAGTTGCAGGAAGAGTTCTTTGGCAGTTGTTAACGATCGTGGCAAAATATTGATCTTGTCAACATAGGCTACTACTTGGCTCGACTTGTATAATAACGTACGTCTTGTATCGACAGGTAGCTTTCTTATGACGTATTCCAGAGCCAAATTGACTAGCAATGGGACCAGTTCATCCCCATGCTTTATGTCAAAAGGCGTCGGTGAGTTGGTTATTGGTGCGGACTTGGGAGGTTGTCGAGGTCATTGTCATCTTGGTAAGACGGACTAATTTGCTTGGGGTGCCAAAGCAAAGCATTATTTGGTAATGTACGTTACAATGAATACTGTCATATGCTTGCTTAAAGTCAACGAAAATTCGATGTACGACTATGTTGATCTACCAGCATTTTTCAAGTATCTGCCTTACTGTAAACAATTCGTCTACCGTCCATCTCCCTGCTCTAAAGCCACTTGATACTCCCAAATATGCTGTTAGTGTATGACCAGATTTTAATTTTCAAAGATCTTTGAAACATTTTTTTACGCCGTACAAAGCAGTGATACGCCTCCATAGTTTTCGCACTGTAGCTTGTTGCCAAATGTGATGTATGATTTTATGAATGGCTTTCGGAACACCGCTGCCACCATATTTAACGAGCTCCACTGGAATTTTATCGATGTCCGGCGCTTTATTATTCTTTTGGGCTTCGATGGTGGAACAAACTTCATCCCCAGTTGGTGCGGCCAATGGAAGCTCTCCGGGAATATCTGTAGGCTCCGATGTTCTGGAGCTTTGCGGAGGATATACAGGGTTCTTGAAATATGATGCGTATCTTTCCTGAATCCTGTTTTCATCAGTGATGATGTTGCGATGTCATCACGGCAGAGCGTGATCTTGGGCTGATAATCACGCTTCAGGCTTTTCACTACTATGTACGAGGATCATTCAACAAGTACTTAGCCTACAGAAGAAAAACAAAAATTTTGAAAAGGTGGCAATTTATTTTCCCACATAATCTCCTTCAAGCTCGATACACTTGGCCTAGCGATGCTCTAACTTTTTCAACCCGTGCAAAAAATACATTACTCGAGGGCTGCAAAATACGCCTCCGTGGCGGCGATGACCTCCTCAGTGATTTTTCCAGGTTTGGAAACAAAAAGTAGTCACAGGGGGCCAAATCTGGAGAGTACGATGGATGGGGCAGCAATTCGTAGCGCAATTCGGCCATGGCGGCGGCGGAGGTGTGAGCCGGCGCGTTATCATGGTGGAATAGCACTTTTTTCTTCGCCAAGCGGGCCGCTTTTTCTTCAATTCGACGTCTAATTTGCCCAATAAGTCTGCATAGTAGCGCCCCGTGATTGTTTTACCCTTCTCGAGGTAATCAATGTGGATCACACCTTGTGAATCCCAGAAAACGGTGGCCATCACCTTTCCGGCCGATCGAACAGTCTTCGCCTTCTTCGGAGCACGTTCCACTGTTTCGACTGTTCCTTGGTCTCTGGTGTGTACCAGTGAATCCATGTTTCGTCGACGGTCAGCAAACGACGCAAGAACTCCGCCGGATTGCGCTAAAACAGCGCAAAACACGTCGCCGATGTGGTCTCACGGTTGCGTTTGTTTTCCGGTGTGAGCAAACGCGGCACCCATCGCGCCAAACGCTCTCATGCCCAGTTCTTTGTGTAGAATATAATGCACCGTTCCTTCTGCGATGCTCACAGTCTCAGCTATCTCGCGAACCTTGAATCGACTATCTGCCAACACGAGATCGTGGATTTTTTTAACGTTTTCCTCCGTAGCAGCCGTTTTCGGGGCACCTGGACAAAAACCGACGTGCGGCCACGAACAAACTTGTTGAACCAATTCTTCACGGTCGCCATCGAAGTAGAAGAGTCACCGTACACAGCATCCAAGCGATCTTTGATTTCGCTGCGCGTTTCCCTTCCAAAAACAAGAATCTAATCACTGAACGATATTTTTCTTTTTCCATTTTTGTACAACCGACCGACACGCTCGCTTCCAAAGGCTATCAAAACAAAACTAATGAAGGGAATTAACTGAAATTTGACAGTAGGCTACTAAAAGAATGTACTGCACGATGGTAAAACTCTTTTGTAATAGCAGCGCCATCGGGCGGTGAGGCTAAGTACTTGTTGAATGACCCTCGTATGCTTGTCTTGTGTTGTTGCTCGCTAGATTTACATCGATACTTCTCAATTGGTCGTCATATTGTAGTATTTTCTTTTCTTAATTGTAGTTATCTTATTCGCTACTCTTCTGAGATTTTCATAATTTTCTCTCATCCTCCTGCTTTTCCTACCTACGTGCTCCTTGTAAGCCTGGTTCTTTTTATCTAACGCATTCTGGCACTCATCATCGAACCAATCATTTCTTTTGCGATTGATGTCCGACCGTCTGTTCTGCTACGGTCTTAATTGTCGCTTCCACTTCCACCCATAGCTCGTTGCTTGTTTTCAGCGATGTATCTGATAGGATGGGAGCTAGCTAGTTGTCGAATTTCTGTAGCGGGCTTATCTTTGCCGAATACGCCTTTGACATTCGATATCGATAAGTTGATTTGGTCAAGTAATGATCCGAGTTGCAATTGGCCCCTCGGTATGCACGGACGTCAAGTATGCTCGAAGCCCAACGTTGTTGGATCAGAACATGGTCGATTTGCTTTTGTGTTGCCATCCGATGATAGCCAGGTCATTTTATGAATACGTCGATGTGGGAAGCAAGTTGAACGTATGACTTGATTTCTGCTACACGCAAAGTCAATCAGGCGCTGGCCGTTGTCATTTGTTTCGTCGTGGAGGCTATATCCTTCCGCCGTTCCCCGAAGAGATAGTTCATTGCCAACCTTAACGTTGAAATTACTCAGAATTATTTTGGTGTCGTTTGGGCGATGAGTCAACTAGTCTTTCCAGGTGATACTAGAACGCTTCCTTCGTTTCTTCATCCTTTTCATCGATCGGAGCATGTTCATTTATCAGCTAGATTTTGAAGAATTTCGCTTTTATCCGGATCGCACACCTGCGTTCGTTGACTGCCTTAAAATCAATAATGTGTGATTTGAACTCTCTAACCACACTAAATGCCACTCCGAATTCTCGCTTTCCAGCAGGCTTTTCACTTTTGAATATTGTGTGCGATCTCATATCTTGAATATCACTTCCAGTCCAGTTCGATTACTGGATTGGCAGTAGGTTTAATTTATATTGACTGGCCCGTTGTAAAAGGTCTTTAATAGCGCCAGGGTAGTTCAGTGATCTGACATTCCAGGATCCAATGTCATAATCCTTTTTCGGTTGCGAGGTCGTTGCCGTATATTCAATCCAGTCCATGGCTCTGTTGCTGGTTTCGAAACAATGTAAGGTTTCCCAGGGACGGGGAGTTAGCCCATCGCCCAACCTCCATTCCGGCGGCATGGTTATTACTTTCGATTCCGTTATCAGACGCGGAAGAGTCGTCTTCGCCCTCTTACGTCACAAGAAAGGATTTGTAAGTAGGATTTAGTAGAAGAGCTGATATTAGATATTAGGACATATTTTTAAATCGTTTTAATTTCCGCGAACAACTTATGTACATATAATGTTTCCATGTCCGGATAAATCCAAAAAAAACCCTGTTTTTGCATTCAGCTGTCTTCTTCATAAAGGAAAAAAGTAGCATACTTACATAATATTGCCGTATTTTAAATAAAAATTGTTAGCCAAGTTTCTTAATTTTTATAGAATTTTTAAAATTTATTTAATGAGGATGAAAACCAAAAACAAAATGGCGAACGAAAGGATCAAAAAATTATGAACGAGGATATCATCTACAATAAGATAAGTAGAGAGAAGGCAATTCTTTTGATATCATCATTTCGCAATTTATACAATATTTTCCTTTCTGTGTTTGTTCTTTTAAAGTACCTATATCCCCATATAGTAATTACATTTTGAAATTAAGTAAAAAGCAAAATAAAATATTATATAAAGATAAATATGTAGTCCGCTTGGTTTAGTGGCTAGAGCACTCACCCCGTAAGCCCTGGTTCAAGTCTCATTGGAAACAACGAGATTTAGTTCGAATGATTCTTCGGACGGACTATAAGCCCGTTCAGTTATGATACGTGCTGGTTTAAAATCAGAACGTACCGCAGCTGGGGTGATGGATACATGGCCAAAGCGTAGTAGTGACCATATTACCTTGATACTCTATCTCTAAGCGAAGGCCCGAAAGGGGCTGTAGTGCTAAAGCAAAAAAAAATAAGGATAAATATCATGATTTACTTTTGGTCAACTCTTATACTCCCTCTTAAGGCTTCTCTACACAGAACGCGTAATAATGTGGCGCTCAGGGAACGCACACTCTCCTCGGCGTTTGGCGATATGGCTACATCACATACGGAGCGTTATCTCGGCTGGCGATACAGTATTGTTCGTGTGTTTCAATGGTAAGCTCACCGAAATGAAAGCAACGAATAGTTCTGATGAGGAGGAAGTTATGTTTCTCTTGGCTTTTGAGAGTAGTAAAAATAAAAAACGGTGTTGGGTGCACTCAATCAATAAAAGGAGAGCATAACTTGGTGAATATCATCGTCTCTGTCGGGAGCTGCACTCACATGAAGGGCTTTTTTTGTATAAAGCTGCATGTCGAGACTGTAGTAATCGAGCAGTCGCCTAGGCAATCTGCTCGAAAAAACCAACAAAATGCTGCTCCAATTTTAATTGTAAATTTAAAAAAATATTTAAATTTACAATTAAAATTTGTACCTGGCAACCCCTTTCTAACGCAACTTACCAACGAATTGCATTTTCCCGCAATAAAAACTACTGTTGACGGATGATAGTGGTCGTTGTTATGGTGAAGGATTCGAAGTGCAAGCGGAGGGGAGTCGAAATGTTGATATTTGTCGGTGCGGAAGCGAAAATCACATATCGTACGTGGATAAGAAGATTGTACTGGTGGGTCGCAAGCGATTTACGAAAGGAACTTGCGCAAGTCGATACGTTCGAGGGAATTTTGTGATTTTTGCATCCAAGTGTTGTGGAAAATTGGAATTCTTATTGTGCGATATTTAGTGACTGTATTTCAATATTGACCCGTTAAAAGCTAACAAATATTCAATGAAAATTATTCTGTGTACTAAATAATTGATTTTATTAAAAGTAGACCCCTGCACTTTCATAAACAAGAAAGATAATTTTATTCAATTTTCTTGAACGTTCTTACAGTCAGTGGAAATGTGGAAAAATCACGGAAATTTGTCTCATTCATCGCAACACCCGTCGATATTCGCTAGTTGACGTGCTTAGGAAATTGCTGCTCGTCATTTTGGTTCCTTGTTCCGTTACTACATTGCTGATTTGTTAAGTGAAATTTTCCTTAATTCAAGAAATTTGCCCTTGATGTTTATTACTATACAAACAAAAAAACAAGCATTAAAGTTAACGAATTGAACTAAATTCTCAGTTATAATAATCTCCTTCGAATTATTGTAATGTTAAAGGATATTGCATTGATTGTTGCATTTTATTTTTCACGAAAGTTATGAGTGCCATTTTGTGGAAATTTCTTGTACTTGAAACTGATTTCGATTTGATACTGAAGTCAGCAGAAAACACGCTCGCGAGGGTGAAATAGGGTTCGGAAAGATTCGTTTCGCAAACAAAATCATTGTAATGGTAGTTTGCAAGCGTCAAGAGGCGAAACAGATTTTTCAAATGCTACAATCATGGCATGTGGTGCATAGAGTCGGGGGCATCAGAGAGGAGTATAACGAGAATCGCAAAATACGTGTGGCAAAAGAGGCTTACTCACGGGATCTGATAATCAGACGTTCTAGTGCCAACTGATTGAAGATTATACTGCTCGAAACTACGTCCATTTCCAAAGGCTGGTAATACTTCGCAAGCGCTTTATGAAAAAAGAATTTTCACAAAACAAAAGTCCAATTTGTTCCCTAGAAAAGACTAAGGCAGCATATAGTAGTATAAATATACAGCAACCACCACCATCCTCGAGAGGAACATGGGGTAAGTGTGGCTTTGTTTTTCTATTAGCTTCCTACTGTTTGTATTAACTAAAGATTTTTATAAGGACTGATTAACACATACAGGGACATTAAAATTTTCAAAAAAAAAAATATGCGCATATCCCTCCAAACATTACTTTAAAGAATAAAAGTTTAACGTTTTACATTTAGATACTTTTTTATAAAATTTTGAAGTTTGTTTCTTACGCATTAATATTAACATTTCAAATGAGTTAAAAAAAAAAAGAAGAAATGACATACACAATTGAACATTAAGATCATCTCATCCTTATACTCATGTTATATCATTTGAAATATATTTAATTGGATCATTTTTAATAAATTCTATTTTTTGATTAAATTTACATTTTAGATATTTATATGTATGACCCGTATTTTTAAGTCATTTTTATCATGACTGTTAAACACATTTAGTATTTGCAAATAATAGAAGAAACTGATTTATCGAGTCGGTAAAGTAGCCGAGAAAACATTTGAAAAGATTTATTTTTTGCAAATTTTTTGCTTTTTACGTAGTTTTCATATAATTTATCGAGTCATCGCTAAAAATTAAATCATTGAATGTCCTTTATTAAAAAGCCTGGGCTGCTATCTTAGTGTCACGCCAAAGTAATGCAAAAACATTTATGCAAGCACGAAAGAACTTTTCATATAGCACAGGTTTACGCGAGGCTTGCTAAAAATGTAAAACTGTATAAAAGAGAATGAATAGATAAAAGAAAAGAAAAACTCGGTCTTTCCATTTCATTTCGAAACCTGGCCGGGTATGGGCGCCGCCACGTTGGCTGGCCCCTCTACTCATGAGCTAGCCATCGGGTGAGCTCATCCCTTATTCTGACGTTACAGGTGCTCTCGCAGGGTAGAGTGATATAGTATTATGTGATTCCATCACTTAAGTCTATAACATAAGTTTGCAACGTTGATGGTTTCCATTTGAGGGAAAAGTTCATGCGAACTATTTTTGCATGAGTTTTGCATTCAAATGAAAAACATCTGGCCATGTCTATGATGGACCTTGATCCCTTGACACCGCTTCCACCTGGGTGCCCCGCTTTTATTTGGAGCCATAAGAATCGTCGGTAAAGACGAAATACTCCCACGTCTCGTCTTTCTTCGCCAGACCCAGTTTGTTGTTTGCTTTGGCAACTTCCACCCTTAGTAGGTTACCTCGGCCTCAACACCATTGGAGCGAGTCGTGTCACCCACAATTCGTGAATGCGAAATTTTTTAGTAATGGGCCCTTGTGATGGGGAAAACGACCAGCCCCACGACACCGCAATGTTAGCCTGCCAGCGCTTTCACGCGTCCTCACACAAGGCCAATCTCGGCGAACACCACCATCCTCTCTCGCCGAGGTAGCCGAAGATCGCTGCAGTCCTTCACGGACATTTTTATCCACATTTTTCACTACAAGACAAAATGTTGAGCATTTACATGATCTACAGCAGCTGAATATTGAGAAGATCACCATGAACTGGAGGAGACCTGCTGAAACTAGAGAAAGACTAGCCGTTTGTTTGAGGTAATTTGATAAAAAATTCCTAGTTGCGTTTTTACAAAATTATTTTATATCACAGAAAATATAATAAGAAGCATATAAAGTTATGATACATCGAAATTCGTAATTACTTCTAATTCCCATATTTTCAGCAATTACTTTCCATGCCTACGCCTTTTTCACTATATTTTTGTACAAGCTATTTGATGTATCATACAAATAAACAAATTTTTTCACAAGTTGTATCAGTTTTTCCGTTTCTTTATCCAGCTTTCATGCAGTAGCGCGCGTTAGTTTAGTAATTTTTCACAACTAAAATAGCTGACCCGACATTCCGGAAAGTAGCGCGTTATAACGCGTTCTGTGTGAAAAAGGTTTTATTGTCATTATTCTTATATATCTTGGGATATATAAAAATATATGTAGCAATTGAAAAAAATTAAAGTATCAGTCATTAATTGGAATCCCGGTCTTCTCCTTTCACTGTCGGAAGATACGGGTCATGAGACCCGCGACGGTGGCGAGGTACCTCCTCTAACCCTGCCATCGGGCTGTGTTTTTTCTTTGTTTTAGGGGCTTTCGCCTGAATGGAGAGTCATTGCATGTAGACTCGTACCATCGGGACCTTAGGCCGGCAGGGAGGGTAGCGAGGGACACCAATCGCATCAGGATGTCCCACACGAGCCCCTGCATAGATGCACAAGACACAATATTAGGCAGCCCTATCGTATTAAAAACAGGTGGAAGCAATATTTCCAAAACTTCCCATAGCACCCATATCTACCAAAACTGTGAGCATTCCAGGGGCTGAAGAATGTATCCTGGCAACTCTACTAACAGCAGAAGAAGTACAGGCAGACATTCGTGGTCTCAAAAAGAACAATGTTCCTGGGATTCACGGAATGCCAACAGAACCGCTCCAAGCCAAAGGAACATACCTACACAACCTCCTTCATCGATTTATATGTAGAATATTGGCAGAGGAGCAGCTACCAGATAACTGGTGGAAAAGCATAATATGCCCCTTACATAAAAAGGAGACAGGCTATGCTGGGAAAACTACAGAGGGATTGCTCTGTTGAGCACTTCATATAAAGTGCTGTCTAAAGTCATTAAGCAAAGATTGAAGTCCCAATATGAAAATGTCATTGGAGAGTACCAAGGTGGTTTTCGAAATGGACGGTCTACGATTGACCAGATATTTTCAATAAAACAGGTGTTTGAAAAGTGCTGAGAATATAATATCGATATACACCAGCTTTTCGTAAACTTCAAGCAAGCATATGACAGTGTTGACAGAAATGCCCTGTACAAAATAATGCTTAACTTTGGCGTCCTAACTAAACTCGTTCGCATGACCATGGTTATGACGCTAAAGTCTCAGGTCAAAGTTAACGAGGATTTGACTGAAAGCTTCCCAACGTATTCAGGCCTAAAACAGGGGAAGAGACTTCCCCAATATTTTTCAATATTTCTCTGGAACCTGTGGTCAGGAAAACGCCAGCAGAAACCAATGGCGCGCTACCCTAGAAGTCCACGCAAAGTAGCGTATACCGACGACATTAACATTATGTCCAGATCAATTCCAGATGCGATGGAAGCGTCGATATGGCTTGAGTCAGAAGTCGGCCTCCTGGTCAATGAAACTAGAATGAATTAATTACCCAAAGAAAGAAAGGACTTGCCTGTACGACAAAACTTAACCTTAGGAGACTGCAACCTGGAAAGTGTGGACCGCTTCTCATACTAAAGGAATCCTTCTTGGTAGAAAGGGCACAGAAAAGAATTCAATAAGGAAAATGATAAACGCAGCAAACAAAGCCTACTTCTCAGTACTTGCTATGCTAGATGTTCAGTGAGAAAATAGAATTCGCATAAACAAGTCAATTATAAGATCTTTACTGCTGGAAGTAATACCTGGACTCTTACAAATGTTTCCGAAAAGGTGCTGGAAGTATTCGAACGCAAAGTGCTTACGAGGATATATAACCCTGTAAAGCATGGAGCAGAATGGAGCATTCGTTACAACAACGATTTGTATAATCTTTATGACGACCCGCCTGTATACGCATGCGTAAACATACGCGACTGCAATAGGCAAGGCAGAGCAAGGGAAACGTCCATGGAAACGATGGGAAGATTCAATCGATTCTGACAGCAGAACCCTGCTTGGGATTTCCAATTGGCATACAAGGTCGGAGAACCGCGCCTATTGGAGGCGACTTACTGCTGGAGGCGAAGGACCGAATTGGAGGTACACCATAGATGATGATGTCAAATTGAACAAGTGTAGCGCTGTCAAATAGAATTAATGAGATGTGATTTGAAAAATCAAAGTTTTGCATCTCAACTTTACATTTAAATGAGAAAACCAATAGATTACTAAGTTATTAAAGTTATGAAAAATATAAAATTAAGAAATAAATCATTAGAACGGAGTGTCATTTACATATAACTGCATAGAAAATATTTGATTTAGAGATTACGGTTTTCTGTGCAATCGTTAATTTTTCAATGTTGAGGTTTGCAATTCAAAACAACGATCTTAATTACTTATGAGACATTGCTCGTTACACACAGGGAACGCAAAATAAACAATTCGGTTCCCGAGAAAGCACTCATAATCACTTTGTTTTTTAATTTTTCATGGCGCAATTTATAGCTTATAAAATATTTATAAGTAGTTCGCGTGGTATAATGATTAGAATACTCGCGGTGTAAGCCGAAGGTGCCTGGTTAGAGTCCTGTTGGTGTCAACGAGATTTGTGTCGAGTGATTCTTCGGACGAACTTTAAGCCCGTTAGTTACGATACGTACCGGAGAACGAATTGCAGCTGGTTGAAGGGATCAACGATCAAAGTATGGTATTGGCCATATCACCTTCTCGAGTGCCGATACAATCGATCAAGATAATGAGATACTCTATCTCTAAGCGAACGCCCGAAAGGAGCTGTAGTGCTATAGCAAGCAAAAATATTTATAACAAGAACAGTATTAACATAAAAATTAATTTTATTAAATTTATACAGATTGTTATTTCGTTCAAATTTAATTTAGTAATATAGCTGATTCGCGGCATTTATTTATAAAAATATTAAATCTTGCAGCTTCCACTTATCACTAAAAATTATGTACCGGTGAAAAAATTAATGTATTGGCAAATATTCTACAGTATGCGTATATTTTGGCCACGGTTGTAGCTTATGGGCCACTCCATAATTTCTTATATCTCTATGTTCCAACCAACCAGGAGAAAACAGTCGATTAGCAAAAAAAATCGAGAATAAATAGATTCTCGGTACTTTTTTTAGATTTATGTAGAGGGAAGTATAGATGATCTCCAGTTATTTATGGCATGATAAACAAATGTATGGGCTCAACATTAACCGAAGTAGTCATCTTGATAAAAAAGAGAATCCCTAGAGTAAGGATGATCAGTATTGGAGATATACAAATCGAATCGAAGCCAGCGGTGAAGTACCTGGGGCTACTGATCGACTC
This sequence comes from Odontomyia ornata, assembly GCA_963969285.1. Lineage (NCBI taxonomy): Eukaryota > Metazoa > Arthropoda > Insecta > Diptera > Stratiomyidae > Odontomyia > Odontomyia ornata. The sequence continues at coordinate 202,778,539 of OZ017742.1, read as the reverse complement.
GAAGATGAGTTTCTCTGAGCAAATCAGGGCAACGGCTGAGGCTGCTTCGGGAATATCGGCCCTGAGTCGACTTATGGCCAACGTAGGGGGACCCAGCCCATCAAGAAGACGCCTCTTGATGAGTGCTGTAGGGTCAGTGCTACTGTACGGAGCAGAGGTATGGGGCGACGCTCTTAGCAAGGAGGTATAGCGAAAACGATTGGCACAGGTACAGAGAAGAGGAGCACTGAGAATTGCATCTTCGTATCCAACAGTCTCCGACTCGGCGGTGAGAGTGATTGCAGGCGTGATACCTGTCGCCCTCCTTGCTAGAGAGCGCCGCGCTATTTACCTGCGCCGAAACGAGGATGCGAGGGAGATGGTTGTCCGCGAGGAGAGACAACGCTCGCTCAACGATTGGCAGCAGTCTTGGAGGAATTGCACGAAGGGAAGGTGGACTGCGCGCCTCATCCCGGATGTGAGACCGTGGCTAAATCGAAGGCATGGTGAGACTGACTTCTATCTGACCCAGCTTTTGAGCGGGCACGGGTGTTTTCAGTCTTACCTGCACAAGATCGGTAAGTCACGGTCTCCCGATTTTCGGTTTTGCCCAGGAGAGGAGGACAATGCCTGTCACACATTTTTTGCGTGTACCAAATGGGCCAGGCTGCGAAGGGAACTCTACAGGGAGACGGGAGAGCTCACCCCGGATAATATAGTTGCGGTGATGCTCGAATCTGTTGACAAATGGAACCAGGTGGCACATTATGCTCGGGCAGTCCTAAAAGATAAAAGGGACTCGCAGCAGCCGGAGGTGCTGGGGCTGGGGGATCGCTCTTCTGGCATTTCCTCTTCCCCTCTCCCAAAGTCAAAGTCAAAGTCAAAAGCGCTTTATTTAATACTCATCGTTATAAATTTTAAAAGAATATAAAGCAAATTCCAAATAATAACAATCAAAAAACTTAATGGCCCAAATGGCTCTCTAAATTTGTACGTTATCATAAACTCATTTCATCAAAAAAAAAAACTATAGCAAATGCAATTAATTACGATTATTACATATTTTTACAATTCAATTGGAAAAAGGAGAAAAAACCAACCAACACTATCCAAAAATTATTTATAATTAATACACAACAGTGAAACTTTGATCCTACACCTAATATGTTGTAACTTATTTCTAATAAAATACAATCAAAAAAACTTTATCTTATACTAAAAATACTATAACAATGTTCCTAACCTAAGTGTTTAATCTTATCTCTAACGGAATATAGCAAACATTACATATACCTAACCTATACCTGATTTTAACAAAAATATATAACAATACTAAATGTAGCAAGAATGAGCTGAAACTCAAAAACTAAATAACGAAAAACACCAAAACTGAAAACAAACACGAAAAATTTAGACATTGTCATTCAGCCACCAATACCTGGATTGCGCCGTCTCAACTCGATCAGCTTCAACGAATCTAGCAAATGAGTATCTCCATTGAAATCGTTGGTCTCGTGAACTCAAATTCGGAGGATATTTTATCTTCTTATCGGTGGCCCGTCGATATATGTGATATATGACTGGGACGCCGTCAGAATCAAAAACATATCCATTCATGTCCAAATACACGAATGCTTCTGGAGGAATGAAGCCAGTAGCGAGGCAAGTCGCTATATACCCGTCTGTAGGGTGGAACGGCTGTGAAATCCAAGGGTTTTCACTCACAGTCACAGATCTTGCGATATGATTCCGAAGAAGCTTCAATATGAAGATATCGACTCTAGTCACTTCAGCAGTTTGATAAATTCTTCTATTCGATATATAATGTTTCCAATCCGTCTCAGGCTTTCTGTACAAACCAGTACATGCACGAAGACATTTCCTTTCGAAAACTCTTAATTTTTCCATAGTACTAGCACTCTGGTTGTACCAGATCTGACATCCATAGGTCAAAACTGGTCTAACCAGTGTCTTGTAACAGATAATTTTGACCTTTTGATCAATGTATCTGGAATGAAAGAGCTTTCGAAGGGCCATGACTACTTTAAGTGCTTTACTGAGCATGATTTTCACATGTTCAGTATAGTACAGATACTGATCGAGATAAACACCGAGGTATCGAACACAGGATTTATGTGGAATTCGTTCTGAACTACCCTCGCCAGCCATGATGTGGAAATCTTTCCAATTACGTTTCAGGTCTTGACTGACCCCCTGCAGCGTTGTCCGAAACAAGATTGTTTCACACTTCTGCGCATTGATTTTCATTCGCCAATTGTCAGTGTACAGCTGTACATCATTGAACATTTTTTGGAGATTGCTCTGAACTATTGTAGCTTTTCGGTCAGCCGTGTAGATGATCAGATCATCAGCAAACGCTACCAATGATCGCTTTGGCGAGACGTTAAAATCAAAGCCGTTCAATAGCTTGCGAATAAAGATTGAGAAGAGCAGAGGCGCAGTAACTGTTCCCTGCTGTAGACCATTCAAGACCTTGAACTCGCGCATTGTTGTCAGATTTCCATCGGTTACAACAAACGATTTCCCGTATAACATATTACACATCATGGCGACAAGGTGTCTGGGGAACTTGTCCTGAAGAAGTTTAAAAATAAGTCCATCTAACCATACCGTATCAAAGGCTTTCTCCATATCAATGAGACATGCTCCAACACATTGTCTATCATTTAGTTTCCAACAGATGTCTGAGGTTACTTTCGTTATTGCATGTGTGGTCGAATGCCTGGCACGAAAACCAAATTGGCAATTCGGCATCAACTCATTTTCCTCAATGTGGGCGTTTAATGCTCTGTTGAGTATCACTTCAAACACCTTGCTGATGTTAGGCAGCAAGCTGATTGGGCGATAGCTTTTCGGGCATGAAGATTCTTTTCCTTTCTTCAAGATCGGAAATACCTTAGCCTTTTTCCACTCATTTGGGAAATATGAATTGCTCAACATGTTGTTGAACAATATGCAATAGTTCCTAATAGCAACCTCAGGCAAATGTCGGAGAACTACATTTGGAATACCATCATTACCACATGATTTCTTGTTGTTTATCTTGCGAAATATGAAACACAAGTCTTCATAGCTTACAAAATAATCAATTAGATTCAAGCTCGGTATGAGGTCAGATGTTAATGTTTCATTGAAATGAAGGATTGATTGGCCGTTCAGGCTTGATTTGAAGTCGGAAACTTTTGCTTCAACGACCTCTGAAAAAATTTCGTTCCCTCTCTCAGGGTTTGGTAGATGAACCAATTCAAAATGTGTTCCAATCAGGGCAAGTTTATCCAATCCTTCACAAATAATCCTGTTTCCATTTCTATCCGGAGTCGTACTATCAATTTCGATACCAGCCCTATCGAGAAGATTTATCTCATCACTAGTGACTTCAAGATTCGATACCTTCACTCGAGACTTCTTCCGGAAAATGCTATTCACTTTCGCGAACACGCCGTCTGGGTCCTGTGGGCTAATACCCCTCAATTTTTCCGCCCATTGATTGCTGACCTCACTCCTGAAGTATGACCGGATTAAGTTCCGGACATTCTTCAGATGTAATTTCAACAAAGACAACGAGGGATGGTTGTAGTCCAAAAATCGTCGATAAATATTGTTGACGCGTGTGAGAAGGAGGCTTTTCAATCTTTTCAACCTTGCGATGGTTGGTGTTTCATATCCTTCCATATTGTTTCGATGTTTAATCTTTGGAACTACTTTCTCAATCGTTTCCAACGTCAGCTTCTCTAACTTCGACAAATAGTCATCTATTTCATCGTTAGTTAGATTCCTGTCATTCGGAACCATTGAACAAGAGTTGCCACCATCAGAAGGGGGACATTGCTTCTGGTACTCCCGATTAAACTTCTTTTGAAACTTTCCCCAGTCTGTTTTTTTGAAATTCAATTTTCATATTGAACTGGAATGAGGAAGAAATCATCCCTGTGATGATTGATTTCCATTACGATTGCGTTATGGTCGCTATCATAAGGAAGCACCTGCAGTTTCCGCTGAGGACAATTAAAGTTGAATTCGAGTCTTGCGTCAGCAATGCAAAGGTCCAAATATGAATTTGTCCTAGGGTATGTTGGGAACTCCGACCCATATAGATTGCACCTGTATTCAATTTGGTTCTCTGTTATCCACGATTTCAGGAATACACCTCTTGGATTATTGGTGGCGTTCAGCCATGATGTATGCTTGGCGTTCAGGTCACCAGCAAGAATATAATAGTTATGCAGCCTGTTCAATTCGAGTATTTCGAACAAGGAATTGAGCTCCTCCTTGAGCTTGAGAACAGTTCCACCAGTTGCATAGGCAGAGATAACGAAAAGGTTATCCCCACCTGGCAGTGAGATTTTGATAACGGACACTTCAAGAGATTCAAAGCTTTTGAATTCGACTTTTTCAATATTTTGGAAACGATAGGGTCTTCGAACCAATATCCCGGTGCCACCTCCCCCATCACCTGTTACCCTATCGTTTCTTACGAACTCAAAATCCTTGAATCTCATGGAGTGCCATGAATTGAGGTGGGTTCCGGTTAGAAGCAGGATGTCAGGCTTTTGTCTGGCAATGAATTCAAGGAGATAATCACGCCGATGTAAAGTAACAATGGAGTTGACGTTGATCGAGATGAGACGAATCCTATCCGTGGGAATGTGGCTGGATGACAACTTATTTGGAGGCATTTGAAAGTCCTAAACGCTGAAAAACAATGTTAATTTTCGAATCTTGTTTATCGATTCGCTCTGATAAGGAATTTAATTGCTGATAAATTTTGAGAAGCAGCTCATTATTGCCACTTACATTATTTACACTATTTTCCGCATTTTCTGCTGGTCCTCTAGCGGCGAGTGCAAATGATACTCCGGGCCCGAAGTAATGTGTCAAACGGTTCCAGGCTAGGTTCTCAGATTGACAGGGGAGGTGTTTAGTGGGTAGTCCAAGGGTATCCTCCATGGGAGTCCCACACTGCCAGACTCGGCGGGCGTAAATACCTTCATCTCCCTACCACAAAAAAAAATGGGCTTAACATTAGAACAACTTGTATAAAGAATTTATCTTAAGATAATAAGCGATTGCTTCATGTCTAAGGTACAACCTAAGGCTTTAAAAACATTAAGCACCTCATTTCATGATCCACGATCAAGTCAATATCATGAGATATACCTGGGGTGATGGGTATCTGTTGTAAATATACTTTAAATAGTACCCACTGAAGCTGCGTGTGTTCACAGTTCCCCCGAAGACTGACTCGAAACAAATTTCATTACCACAAACGTAACTCAAAGCAGAGACCTTCGGCAGTCACTTTTCCATTGGCTACTTTGGGCAAGTCCCAAATACCCCCGATCGATGGGCCCCTCCTTCCTGCCAGACCAACAATGAGTAGCTGGTTTTACCGATAAATACGTACATGTATTTATTTTGCGAAAATTAAATGATTTAATTATTGACACAATAATTAAACTGACCAGATGGCTAGATTGAAAAAGAGCGGACAATTATACACTCTTTGACTATAGCGTCGCTGTTAAATTGTTTCTTTTTATCATGTAAAACTTATATTGAATAACGTGAATAAAAACGTCTATCTTTTGATGAAATTCTAATACATATAATAATCCAAAAAAGCAACTATCTAGCTAAAGCGACATGCATGAAACGGTCAGGTATCTGAGTTTTTCGTACTCCCCTTGATATTTTCGAATGATTAACTCAATCTTACCGATCACACGAATACAATTAGCAAGGATAAATTTCAGTTTTTCATTGTATTTAAAAGTAAAACGCTTTGTTAATGCGACGACATATCGCACCTTCCGCTCTATTAGTCCACAACTCAAATTAAATCATTTTTATGTTTCCATTAGTTTCAGGATTCATCAGAGACAGATAGTATCAGGGCCTATATACTCTGATAAAATTATGTGATTCAATTTTTTGTTCCTAGAAAGTTTTTTTTTTTTTTTTTTCCTTCTACCTAACCTTCGTTAGGTGTGTATTGGCTATGGCTAATTAGCACATCCTAGAAAGTTGAGGATAAATTTGAAACTTTTTTTTGCGTTAGTTTGACATGATGCTATTCCAGCGAACGTATAATATGCAGAGATATAACCACAAATTTACCAGAAAAAAATAAATACCTCGTTTAATTTCGCTGCGCTATGGATCGCCGTAGTTGAGTGACGATTTGAAAAGGATTCGTTTAATTTAGATTCCCATTCTGTTAGTTCTACGTTGCTGAGTAAAGTGTCCTCGTATTTGTACCAGAACATATGAGGGTTAATATAGTGCGTTATTTTAATTAAATCCTGCTCGTCATTACGAGTCATCTTGGTACCATACATATGTTTTTTGATCCAATTTCAAAAGTTTCAGACACCAGCTCCCGAAGAGCTATCGACTAGCTTTTACCAAAACAAACTACCTTCATCAAAATACCAAAATACCTTACGACAAAAACAGTTAAGACCATGGAATATAGAATTATGAGGATACGACTTGCATCACTAGCCACAAAATCAACTGGGATCAAAACTTACGATAGATACAAGCCATATGGCAGCAGCGCTTACTACCGCACACATGACCATTAGTAGGCCGACTTTGCTGGCTAACTTACATGGCGTTATATGAAGAATTGTGGAGGTGCCAACAAAAAATCGAGGTTTTGTACGGTTTAGAGACGGATTTCTATAGTGAAATCCAGATGGTCCGCGGAGAACACAATAGCACTCCTAGTGAAGTGAAAATTATTTCAGTTCTTATACCCGTTTAGTTTTTATCGCTTTCCAAAGTGAATTTATAGGAGTTTGTTTACATCTCAACGCTGAGCTATCAGTCGAAGGTGCAAAACGTGTGCTTCATTTGCTCGTCTTGGAAAGTTTAGGAGCACAATGGGCTGTACATGGTGAATTTATAGCATGCACAGAATGCGTTCGGCATGTTTTTTATTCGGATAATAGTATATATGACGAAATATAAGCATTTGCTAATGTCGCAGTTGGGTGACAGCTACCGGAAGCTTGTCCATAGTAGGCCGACTAATACATATGCAAATTGCTACCATATGGCTTGTATCTAACGTCAGTTTTGAGCAGCGCTAATCACTCCTCGCATGACCACTAGTAAGCCGACTTTACTCGCCAGCTTACATGGCGTATTTGTAAAATTGTGGAGGTGCAAACAAAAATTCGAGGTTTTGTACGGTTTCGAGACAGATTTCTACAGTTAAATCTTCGTGGTCCGTGGAGGACACAATAGCACTCCTAGTGAAGAGAAAATTATTTCAGTTCTTATACCCGTTCAATTTTTATCGCCTTCCAAAGTGAGGGAATAGGAATTTCCTTCTCAAAGCTTAGCTTTCAGTGAAAGGCGCAAAATTTGTGCTTCATTCACTCGTTTTGAAAAATGTAGGAGAACAGAGGACAGTGCAAGGTGAATTTTAAGCATGCACGAAATGAGTTTCGTATGTTTTCATTCCGAAAATAGTAGATGTTGAGCGATATAAGCACTTCCTTCTACCGCAGTTGGCTTGTCCAATAGTAAACCGACTAATTTATGCAATTTGCTACCATATGGCTTCCTATCATACGTGAGCTGTGCCTCGTCGACTAGCCTTAGCATATTACAAGTACTACCAAGTACAGTCACTCTAAGATGTAGTCGTATATAAAAACAACAACAAAACTGTTCGGAAAATATGAAATGCAGGGACGAAAGCACTGAAAATGAGAACAGAGGACAGTGCTAGGTGAATTTTAAGCATGCACGGAATGAGTTTCGTACGTTTTCATTCCGAAAATAGTATATGTTACGCGATATAAGCACTTCCTTTAGCCGCAGCTGGCTAACAGCTCACGAAAGCTTGTCCAATAGTAGACCGACTAATTTATGCAATTTGCTACCATATGGCTTCCTATCATACGTGAGCTTTGCCTCGTCGACTAGCCTTAACATATTACAAGTACTACACCACGTACAGTCACTCTAAGATGTAGTCGTATATAATATCAACAAAAGAACTGTTCGGAAAATATTAAATGCAAGGAAGAAAGAACTGAAAATAAGAGGAATTCATCTTTTGGCGAAATATAGTCGGACACAGCTGCAGCCAAAGGCTTACTGCTGCTTAACAAGCCATGTACCTGAATACCTTACTACTGAAAACCAAGTGAGATAGGAAGCCATATCGCAGCAATTTGCATATGTGTAATCGTCTTACCTTGGACACGCCCCCGTGAGCTGGCAGCAAACTGCGGCGTATTAGAGGGTGTTTTTTAGAGGTACAGAACTTGACGTTGGCTACACTTTTTAATGCTAAGTACGGTGACACATCTATCATGCGTTGATAGGTAGTTTGCTTTGCCATTTTACCACGAATATGTTTTATTTATTATGAATATGATGGATTGGAAGACAACATTCATCACGTAATTGGCGAGTTGCGGCCCTAATTATACGTTAGATTAGTTGAAAATTGAACTTCCTCCGCGCCAGTCGTAGCGCTCACATACCCAAAATTATTTATATATAAAAATGGCAGAGAATGGTCTTTCACATAGAACCAATTTAATGGCAATCATAACAATTCATCCATATTTTATTATATTTCTAAGTTCACAGCCACTAAAAATCATCATTTAAATACGAGTGTAATTTTAACATGAAAACAGTACAAAACGCTCTCCATATATTCTTGAAATTCAATTTAATACTGTCCACTGCACTCCTACGTTTGTCACGACAAGTAAATCAAGCATATGTTTTTCACCTTCCCTAATAGCTAACCTTTGAGAAGTAAACAATCTTCTATTCATTCAGTTTTGAGAGCAATAAAAATTAAAAATAATTTCCACTTCACATGTAGCGCTATTGTCTTCTCCGTGAACCTTCTGGACTTTCTCGTGAAATCCATATCGGAATCATACAAAACCTCAAATTTTCGTTAGCACCTCTACAATTCTTCATATACCTCCATAGAAACTAGCGAGACAATTCGGCCTACATGTGGTCATGTGTTATGTATACTGCTTCCATATGGCTTCAAAACTCACATCGGTTTTGGGACTACCTCATACATGCCCACATCTGGACTGACATTTCCAAAACTGACGTTAGATAGGAAGCTATATGGTAGCAGGTTGCATATGTATTAGTCGGCCTACCATGGACAAGCTTCCGGTAGCTGTCACCCAACTGCGGCATTAGCAAATGCTTCTATTTTATCATATATACTATTTTCCGAATAAAAAAAGTGCCGCACGCATTCCGTGCATGCTAAATTCACCTTGTATAGCACATTGTACTCCTGAACTTTCAAAGACGAGCAAATGAAGCACACGTTTTGCTCCTCCGACTGAACCCCTATAAATTCACAACTGAAATAATTTTCACTTCACTAGGAGCGTTATTGTGTTCTCCGCGGATCATCTGGATTTCACTGTAGAAATCCGTCTCGAAACCGTACAAAACCTCGAATTTTCGTTGGCACCTCCACAATTCTTCATATAACGCCATGTAAGTTAGCCAGCAAAGTCGGCCTACTAGTGGTCATGTGTGGGGTAGTAAGCGCTGCTGCCATATGGCTTGTATTTATCGTCAGTTTTGAACTTTTCTCAACCTATTCGGCGGCGGTCAGAGCAATGAGAAACGGAGGGGCCACACCAAAGACATATAAACAAATGGACGAGCAACGAGAATCTGTGTGCTCGTCCATGTGAGAAGCAAATTTGCCACATAAATAAGTTATAAAAGCCTTACGCTCTCGAAATTATATGATTCCCCCTGCTTCTCCTTCCCCTTTTTTCCAGACAGGTTTTTCTTTTCTCTCTTCAGAAGAATCGCTTCCCCCACTGACACCCGCGCACACCAACGAAATTTCATTTCCCGTGCACACGATCGCGCCTTCATTATCATTCGGAAAACTGTTTGAGTGCAAAAAACAAACGACTCTCACGGAAAACTCAAACGTCAAAGCAAAAGAAAATCGAAAAGAACGCGCAACATGCGGGAAAAATCAAGTGTCAAAGCGGATGGAAATTTCGTAAATTTTTAATTAAAACAGTGAATTAAGGTTCCGATTACGTACGCGCGATCTTCAAAATTAAAAACTTTTTGAATGTGGACGTGTTTCGCCGTGAATAGAGTGCTAAAACAAAAGCATATCACCTCAAACCTCAACTTCACACAACTTTAGCGAAGGTTGCCAATTGTTTCGGCTCTCACGACCGGTTGCGGATCCAGTACTCTCTATATCTATGGGCCACACCCAAGCAGAGCATATCTACTAAATAGCAGCTACAACTAGAACAAATTTTATTTCCAAGACTATTCAAAAATTAAATACAATACAGAGGTCACAGCAAAATTTTGACTATTTAAAAGTGTATGAACATAATTCTAATGAAATTTCATCAAAAAAATGCTGCCTTATTCTAATATTATCCTATGGGAATATATGTAAGCTAGACTTTCAAACTTAACTCATGTTCTAATAGAATTCCCTAGAAGCTATGGGATCCATCTGATTGTATTCATAATATTACAAATAAGAGTCATCATCATTAAATAAAACTGCATTTCGAAATTAAAATTTATTCAGTTAACTGGGTAGAATAAGCTACCTATTATCGAATTTAAAACGGAAAGAAGTAACAAAGTTAATTTAAAGTCGTTCAAAATGAAACTATTAGAATCCTGAATTCAATATTCAAACATAAAATTTTGGCGCCAAATGCGCCTACAACGTTTAAACATTTCCACAACGCCCTTATTCTTGGTATAAAATATTGTTTACTGGCTTGCAGCAATTTTATACTCTTTGATGGGTGCAGAACTCTCACCGTCGGTGGGTTTGAGGAAGTTATCTTGCGTCTGAGCCAAAACTGACGTTAAAAAGGAAGCCATACGGCAGCAGCGCTTACTACCCCACACATGACCATTAGTAGGCCGACTTTGCTGGCTAACTTACATGGCGTTATATGAAGAATTGTGGAGGTGCCAAAGAAAATTCGAGGTTTTGCACGGTTTAGGGACGGTCCGCGGAGAATACAGTAGTGCTCCTAGTAAAGTGAAAATCATTTCAGTTCTTATGCCCGTTTAGTTTTTATCGCCTTCCAAACTGAATTTATAGGAATTTGTTTACATCTCAACGCTGAGCTATCAGTCGAAGGAGCAAAACGTGTGCCTCATTTGCTCGTCTTGGAAAGTTCAGGAGTACAATGTGCTATACAAGGTGAATTTATAGCATGCAAGGAATGCGTTCCGCACGTTTTTTATTCGGAAAATAGTATGTATGGCGAAATATAAGCATTTGCTAATGCCGCAGTTGGGTGACAGCTACCGGAAGCTTGTCTATAGTAGGCCGACTAAGTATTTGCAAATTGCTAATAAATGGCTTCCTATCTAACGTCAGTTTTGGTCAGAGCATATTTACTAAGGGTTCGGCCACATTGCGATTTTTCTGCCGTAACCAGCGATTTTTAGACGCAAATACGAACACACTGCGAAAAGATTTGCAAAGGAACTTCAGGCATGCGCAGAACTAATATGCTCATTTGAAGGTGTGTCTTTGCCAGGAACACATGCGCTAACTCAATTGTGCGCTATGCAAGAAACTTCCGTGCACGTCAGCGTCAAATGTCCAAATGATGTGCGCCTGCACGAGTATCACAAAAACTACCTACTAAACTGGTTTTAGAAAAAATTGCGAATTCCTGCGACTGCCGACCTGCCGACCGAATTGTCGAAAATCGCAGTGTGCGGGCTTCCATTTAACCATGTGTAATTTGCGACAGAAGTACGGCCAAATAGTCGTAGTCTGATGCATCCCTAACTAGTACCTGCAATCAAGGAGCCGTCAAAATGAAAAGAGAGGCAAATAAACGTGTAAAAGAGGGACTAAAGTTTAGTATGTGTTAGAAATTCAAGTTTTTGTTCACGATACATATGCACTTTAGTCTAATTCTCTCTACTTTATAAGTACCGTACAGTACATACGGTCAATTTTAACAGGAAAATTAAGACGAACCCAGTCTTTGTGAAGCAAATTAGGTTTGAGTTCATACATCTGTTCATGTTTTATTGAGATTGAAAATTCAAATTTAAATAATTTATTTACCTCTTCAAACTGGCTGTCAGTGAAAAAAGTTGATCGTGTGTTTCATTTTGCTGCTTTGAAAAATAAAGGTGTGCAGTGGACAGTATAAGGTGACTTTCACCCATGGAAGGAATGTAGTTTGTACCTTTTTCATATCAAACACAGAATATGTTACTCCATACAAGCACTTGATTTTACAACGGAATGCTGACGGTTCACGGGAGCTTACCGCATGTAGGCCGACTACTAAAATAGAAATTTCACGTGGACGGCTTGTTAGACTTAAGTTCGTATTGGCTGTGGCCTATATGTGAAAATGTACTAGTAAGTTTGTACGCACTTGCGTTTATACGTGAAGCAAGAAATCATAGTTGGCTGCGTTGAAATTTAGCCATAAGTTTGACTGTTTCTTTCTAATCAGTTGACACAAATGAGCTCTTTGGAGTGTGGGCGTTCCGCTGATTCCATCAAAAGTCATAAAAAATTAGTAAATTCCTATTGAAAGATGAGAAACGCGAAAATTCAATCATCCGAGACGCGGAAAGCGGCCACTGTGCCAGCGGGAGCAAATCGTCGTGTAATAGATTGAATTTCAAAATCATTCACAAAAACATCAATCTTTATAACATTCATACGTACTTATCATAAACAAACATACCTACACATGTTCAATTGTAAATCATTCACTTCATTTGCTTACTAACAAAAGTCCAACCTAAACAAACAAAACAAAAGACATTCATGAAATATCAATCCTATCGGATGCCTACCTGTAAACATACCAATTGCATAATCATTCAACGCAATTTCTTTTAATTGCTTCTACACTCATTCTAAACATCGAGTGTACCCATATCACGTTGCATTTTATTCGTAACTCATCACGTGTGCAAGTATTCCCTGACTACACTCAATACACGACAATTATCTTACTCGTCAAGGGGTTAGCGACGATACCCAAGTAATGCGTACGAACATGATATGTATGGAATATGGACATCAGTCCATCGAGCGGAATATATGCATTTGAAAGTAATAAGAGCGCTTGAATTATAGGATTGAGATATTTGGACTTTGGGAATATTGAAACCCGTGAGTTTTTGTCTATGAGGCAATAAATCAATTTATTGAAAAGCATAAGTGGACATTTTTCAAATAATAAATTTTCGCTTACACTTAAAAAGAAGGAAAACAAATTAGCTGCATAAGACATAGATGAAGCGAAAGAAAATTATATATATATATATATATATATATATATATATATATATATATATATATATATATATATATATATATATATTTACATATATATATATATATATATATATATATATATATATATATATATATATATATATATATATATATTTATATATATATATATATATATATATATATTGAAATTATATAAATATATTGAAATTATATATATGTATATATTGAGAATTTTAATCAAATCGTCTTGGAGTTTCATTGCAAATCTTCCTTCCGCGAAGCTTTATTTGCGGACTTAGAAATTGCGGCGTCGTGGACAATATCCTCGCTATGGACCTCTGCGGGGCAATTCTCCGCTTGCGTAGGTAAAGATAAATAATACTAACAATTTATTAACCGTTTTTGACGAAATTCGAAGTAGTAATAACTTAAAATTTCAGTAGAAATTGTCGCGAGTTCCCTTCATTCATGTGTGGAGAAAGGTGCTCGGTGGCTAATTGAACACTCAAAAATTGGCAAAACAGTGTGTTATCCAATTTCAGAACCTTGGCACGAATAATTTAATAATAATTTCAAAGTCTGAGTTATCTGCTTAAACAACCCAAACGGAACGTCAACTTTGCATTGACTAGCTCTCCAATCTCTGTCGATTGCTGTTGCAACGCCTCACAGGTAAAAACATTGGAACATTCTGAAGTCTCGCAAGATCTGGATCTCTTTTTGGTTCTTTTGCTGGTGCTTTAACTACAACAATATTTTGAGCAGACGACACTGGACGTTGATCTAACTCTACGTGCGCTAGATTGAATTTTACTGCGTATTTTTGGTGAAACTCCTATTGATCTATTCAGGTAGGATACATATGGCAAATCTGAGTCGAAACAAACAAGTTGATGAAGCTATCGTATGGTCACGCTGTAATCGTGCTGTATTTGCACTTCGTGATTAATTAGAAACTGATAGATTACCATATATCTGCTTGAGGACGAGATTTTTCTGATCGCATAGTTTACTTAGAGTAATCTTTAAGCACTGAGAGAATAATGATATTAATAATAAACTGCAAGCGAGCTAACTTTTTAGCTTTATTTGTAAAAAAATTTTCTTCACTCAGCACTTGCACGTAAGATTTTCGAGAAATCACTTTTTGAAAGCGTACATAAACTCAAATGCCGATTTTCTCATTTTTCGCCGCAGTTTTTCCCAATAAAGGCAACAAAATTTATCGATTTTCTGCTGATTCTCCACGGATACGTGACTTGAACTTCCCGCTAGCATTCACCTTCTCTTTTTTTTCCCGGTTCAGCGCTCTGTCACTTTACGATTCGTTCCCCCGTCAACTGTGTTTGTTTGCAATTTGTGGAATATTTTTCAGCATCTAACGTTTTATGAGGATTGTTAGTTATAGGCTTGCTGGGGACTACGCAGCTTTGCGCTGTTGGAAAAGCATTTTGTGTCGTTTTCTTGCTTCTAATATTCTCCCGAGGGGCCATCACTTAAGCATATGTGTGTTTCATTAAAACTTTTCTGGAATCTCCTTCCGGTTTTCATTTATTTATAGATTTGTCCGTCTCCATATGAGGAAAATTCATTTTAGGTATGTTTTCAAGGTCAAGCTCTTTTTATCTGCTTTAATTTATAATTGAACGTGCTTCTCTATTGGATACATTTGACACGGAGCTGACTTTTACTTCATGTTTGTATTTAATCCATTTGGGACTTGTTTTGTTTTTAGCTACATTTTCCTTTTTTTGTGGTAGGGAGAGGAATGCCATTCATGCACAGAGTGTGGGACTCCCACGCGCGACTGGACTACCCACTGAACACCTCCCCATTCAACCTGAGAACCTAGCCTGGAACCGTTTGACACATTACTTCGGGCCAGGTCTCGTTTTGTTACGCCGTGGGGCGCCTTCATGCTGGGGAGTCCCTTTCCTAGCGGGAGGGGAGAGGGGAAGAGGAAGTGCCAGAAAAGTGATCCCCAGCCCCAGTGCCCCCGGCTGCTGTGAGTCCCTTTTATATTTTAGGACTGCCCGAGCATAATGTGCCACCTGGTTCCATTTGTCAACCGATTCGAGCTTTCCTGTCTCCTTGTAGAGTTCCCTTCGCAGCCTGGCCCATTTTGTGCACGCAAAAAATGTGTGACAGGCATTGTCAATCGGGGGACCGTGACTTATCGATCTTGTGCAGGTAAGACTGAAAGCATCCGTGCCCGCTCAAAAGCTGGTTCAGATAGAAGTCAGTCTCACCATGCCTTCGATTCAGCCACGGTCTCACATCCGGGATGAGGCGCGCAGTCCACCTTCCCTTCGTGCGATTCCCCCAAGACTGCTGCCAATCGTTGAGCGAGCGTTGTCTCTCCTCGCGGACAACCATCTCCCTCGCATCCTCGTTTCGGCGCAGGTAAATAGCGCGGCGCTCTCTAGCAAGGAGGGCGACAGGTATCACGCCTGCAATCACTCTCACCGCCAAGTCGGAGACTGTTGGATACGAAGATGCAATTCTCAGTGCTCCTCTTCTCTGTACCTGTGCCAAACGTTTTCGGTATACCTCCTTGCTGAGAGCGTCGCCCCATACTTCTGCTCCGTACAGTAGCACTGACCCTACAGCACTCATCAAGAGGCGTCTTCTTGACGGGCTGGGCCCCCCTACGTGGGCCATAAGTCAACTCAGGGCCGATATTCCCGAAGCAGCCTTCTCAGCCGTTGCCCTGATTTGCTCAGAGAAACTCATCTTCGAGTCGATCAGTAGCCCCAGGTACTTCACCGCTGGTTTCGATTCGACCTGTATATCTCCAATACTGATCAACCTTACTCTAGGGATTCTCTTTTTTGTCAAAATGACCACTTCGGTTTTCTTCAGGGGTAAACTGAGCCCGCAAGCATTCATCCAGTTCCTCACTCGGCGCATTAGCATACCTAGCCTAAGTTGCCAAAGTGTAGTCCCGATACAATCAGAGTCGTTACCTGGCATCTCAGGAGGGAACCTCACGGCGCAACCCATATCCTCGGGTCCGTGGGGGCGGCGCTCTCCAAAGAATGCTAGCCTCCAAGAGTGCTCTTGTCGACCGGCATTCCCCCTGCGGGAATTTTCTCGGGCACTTCGGGGCGGAATTCCCCAAAGAATGCTAGCCTCCAAAAGTGCTTTTGTCGACTGGCATTCCCCCTGTGGGAAGCTACGTTTTCCTTACCGCTGCATAGCAGCCATTTTCTGTTGTTGCGATTTCCATTGGATTCAGTTGAACTGCATTTCAGGTATCTTGATGTCTTGCCTTTACAGATGGTCGTGAAATGTCCCAAGCTGCCGTAGTTTCTACACTATTTGGGTTTAAATTCAATATATTCGACTTTAGCATTGAAATGTGCGATTTTTAGAATATCAGGGAGGGTATTGCTCGAGACCGTTATCTTGATTGATTTTGACGGAATGAAGTGTTCAGCTTTTTCGGAATATCTGCTGTTAATTTTTTCGGAGTTGATTAGCTTAACGCATGAAGTAGCATTCTCATCTTGTTGCCGGGCCTAGCTTTTTCAACTACTCTTTCAGGTCAAAATCTAATTCTACATCCCGAAGTATACCATACCAGCGAGTGAAGCTACCTGGAATGAAGAGACTTATGTTTTTTTCCCTTGAGGACTTTATGTTCTGTCGGGTCGTTGGCTTCCTTAGGTATATCGAAGAAAACTTTAAGTCTTAGTCCATTTAGTTTTACATGAGTAACATTGCTTTTGAATTTTTTCTGAGCATAAAGAAACTCAGTGGCGTTGATTTGACGGGTTTAATGTTGAAGTTTTTGTTTGGAATCTACGTCGGATCTGTTTGATTTGCCCTGGCCAGGCGGGACTGACTCTCCATTGGGCAGATTTGTCAGTATATTGCTGAACACGTTAATATTTGTAACCATTGGCGCAGGTGGTGTGAATTCAAAGGTTAGGTCAGTCGGTGTGGTGCTTCTCCTTTGCTTGGAACTCGTTGGTGTACAGCATTTATCTTTTTTTTTATTTTCGTTGATTTTGCTGTCACTGACCTTAAATTAATTTCTTATTCCCAGGTCAGGAGGGTGGTCCTCCGTGCCATGTTCCATTTTGGAACATGTGTTAGTTTTCACCAAGTTATAACTCGCCAAATTGCAGCAAAATGAATGAGGGTATTCACCTGTCTCTCTTCGCACTTGAAGGTAAGCACTTCACGAGCAGTGATACCATTCTGATAGACTCGATGTCTTCGGACTTAACTTTATCGAAATCTACGTATTATGCAAGGTGAAAATAGTGGCAAAACGCCTCATAGAAAACCACGATTTTTTAAGAAGGGATGTGACCTCCTGAGCGTCTAAAATAGGAATGACGGATAAATGAAGCACTAAGGGTTCGGCCACATTGCGATTTTCCTGTCGTAACCAGCGATTTTGAGACGCAAATACGACCACACTGCGACAAGATTTGCAAAGGAACTTCAGGCATGCGCAGAACTAATATGCTCATTTGAAGGTACGTCTTTGCCAGGAACTGTAGTAATCGAGCAGGTAAGGTTCAAAAAGCCAGCGTGCAAGAGTTCTATGGAAATCAAACCGAATTTGGCAACATCATTCCTTCGATATGCTTCCATCCGATACATGATTTTGTTGCTTATTCTATTAGAAAAGACGTGAAAATATGGGACTGGCCAAATAATCGACTGTTATACAATTTAGAGGGGAATTCAAGAACAGGTGCATGAAATTCAATCCTCTGAACAATATGCTCATCACTATACAATCCTATGAACAGTATAGTACAATAAATTGCGAGAGTTTTGAATAAAAATAGAATAATCTGTACCTCTCCCTAACATAATGAAATCGTCTTTCATTCTGTGTAGTTCACTGTTTTGTATTCCAGTGTTTTAATTGTTTAGAATTAGAAAAAATGACTATCGTTGCCGATTGTAGCCTTAGGTCAGAGAACTCTGCAAATAATTTATCAGACGATCAAATTACGTTTGATGCAATTATTCGCAGTATTATCACTGCGCGAGCTAAGGATGGAGCGACAATAGAGGATATCCGTAATGATTATTACGAACATACCGGTGAAAAATTTCCTTACATCGAAGACGTATGCGACACGTTGCTGAAAATAGCATATCCTCAATATAGTACGAAATCAAAAACCTAGTCAAAAGGGAGAACACCAAAAAAAACATGATTTCATATTCCAAAAATGATATGTGTTTCTTCAAAGATAACTATCATTATTTGAATAAAAACAATAAAAAAAGAGAGAAACAAATTATTACTACAATTAATGGAGAAAAAGAGGAAAGAGATATAATAAATGCATTAAAAACAACATTTTGTCTCATAGCAAAACAAACTGCATTCAGCATTCATTCAATACGTACGAACATTTACCCTCACATAAATACAGCAATCAAGCAACACAAAATCCCATTCAAATGGTAAAGCTTCGAAACGCATCCAACACACCAAAACTGACGATAGATACAAGCCATATGGTAGCAATTTGCATATGTATTAGTCGGCCTACTATGGACAAGCTTCCGGTAGCTGTCATCCAACTGCGGCATTAGCAAATGCTTATATTTCGTCATATATACTACTTTCCGAATAAAAAACGTGCCGAACGCATTCCGTGCATGCTATAAATTCAACTTGTATAGCCCATTGTGCTCCGAAACTTTCCAAGACGAGCGAATGAAGCACACGTTTTGCACCTTCGACTGATAGCTCAGCGTTGAGATGTAAACAAACTCCTATAAATTCACTTTGGAAGGCGATGAAAACTAAACGGGTATAAGAACTGAAATAATTTTCACTTCACTAGGAGCGCTATTGTGTTCTCCGCGGATCATCTGGATTTCACTGTGAAAATCCGTCTCGAAACCGTACAAAATCTCGAATTTTCGTTGGCACCTCCACAATTCTTCATATAACGCCATGTAAGTTAGCCAGCAAAGTCGGCCTACTAATGGTCATGAGTGTGGTAGTAAGCGCTGCTGCCATATGGCTTGTATCTATCGTCAGTTTTGCACTTAACCCATACTACACATACTGCGCAGCCTACGCATCCGACTCATGCAACGCATCCGACTCATACAACACCTTCGACTCATGCAACACTTGTACGAGACTGTGTAATAGTCCATCCAAACATTCTCGCAAAAACTGCATCAGATACTTCAGGGCAACCGATGCATACAACTTTCACTTCCCGCACCCACGCATAGTAATCAATTTTAGCATTCTTGAACATCCTCTTCATTTCGTTGTAACGAGTTGCAAGCGAGATGAAAACAAGCGAGAAAGGATGGTGAAGAAGAGACTGCCATCGTGAACGGTACGAGCAATAGCAGTGGCGGTAGCGAGAGTGAGAACGGTTTGTGTTGCTGGTGCTGTCGCCAAGAGGTTTTGGGGAGTCCGGCGGCAAGCTTTCAGTGAGGTGGTCGTATCCGCGGAGAATTATCATTTGGCCCGTCTTAAACCAATCTTGTGAAATGTTATAAGTGCGGGTTTCCCATGTATTATTTTGTGCAAACGTTTCAAACCTTTGTGGACAAGAGTATCTCTTTGAATAAAACCCGTTGTGTGGTCGGAAAGCCGTCGGAATATATGGGATCAAAAAGTCTGATTGACGTCCCGTGTGTGCCTGTGTGTCGTCGCATTAAAAAAGCATCAACCCGTAATCGCCATTGAATATATTTTAGGATTTGTAATTATTTCCTATGCCAATTAATTTGTCGAATAATCAGAGATAGTCGAAACTCGTGTGAAAACTAAGAAGTCGCGACCTAAGCAGTGCACGCCATTCACATATTCTCTCGGTGAATCTTCAGAAGTTTTAGCGGAAAGTATCTGTAAGATCTGCAGCAGTAAAACATAATCCCAACGTTCAGTGCCACAGAATTCGCAATTGTAACGGGAATAACAGTGAATTTGGTGCATAAATCTAGTTGCTCCGGTCATTTCTCGATAAATTTTCTCTCGTTCCCATTAAATTTCCCATCGATGAAAATCACTTTTCCATGTGGGCAGCAAAGTGCGAGATATCGAGTTTGGAAGCGCGAATCTATTCTCCTATGTATCTTTCGTATCATCCTCTGGTCCTCGCCAATCGGAAAAAGCATTGAGGCAAATTCATGCCAGTGTCGGAAGCAGCTCAAGTATCAGAAACCAAATCGTTGCAAAGCGGAGTTCGGAACAGCAACCAGTTACATTTCAATTAACCTAAATTTTAGTTAATTAATTTAACTAATTTGTTGTCTTAATCATACGTAAAACGTGTCGGAGAAGATTTGTTGACCGCAGCAAGAGATCAGTAGAGATCGGAAAAATCGCGGAGTTTTAATTTACATAGATTAAATCTTAAATTTAAAAAAAAGGAATAAAATAATGATCCAGTTTCAGGCTTTCCCGCCCCGAACACGAGCGTCCGTAGGAGGAGGTTTGGGGTAAGTAACCTTTCTTATCAAATTTTTCTTTGCATGTTTTTCCATTTTTATCAAATCATTTTTGCATGTTTTCCCATCTTAAAAAAAATAAGGAATTTATTTAAAAATATCGCAAACCGATGAAAAAAAAAATTTAAGACAAAAAAATCGCAAAAACGAATAAAAACAAAGACAAAACAAAATGTCTTCGTGCATGTACTGGTTTGTACAGAAAGCCTGAGACGGATTGGAAACATTATATATCGAATAGAAGAATTTATCAAACTGCTGAAGTGACTAGAGTCGATATCTTCATATTGAAGCTTCTTCGGAATCATATCGCAAGATCTGTGACTGTGAGTGAAAACCCTTGGATTTCACAGCCGTTCCACCCTACAGACGGGTATATAGCGACTTGCCTCGCTACTGGCTTCATTCCTCCAGAAGCATTGGTGTATTTGGACATGAATCAATATGTTTTTGATTCTGACGGGGTCCCAGTCATATATCACATATATCGACGGGCCACCGATAAGAAGATAAAATATCCTCCGAACTTGAGTTCACGAGACCAACAATTCCAATGGAGATACTCATTTGCTAGATTCGTTGAGGCTGATCGAGTTGAGACGGGGCAATCTAGGTATTGGTGGCTGAATGATAATGTCTAAATTATTCGTGTTTATTTTCAGTTTTGGTGTTTTTCGTTATTTCCTTTTTTGAGTTTCTGCTCATTATTGCTACATTTAGTGTTGTTGTTTATTTTTGTTAAAAATTAGATATGGGTTAGGTTTATATTATGTTTATTATATTAGGTTAGAGATAAGGTAAAGCGCTTAGGTTAGGAACATAGTTATAGATTTTTTTAGTATAAGATAATGTTTTTGATTGCATTTTATTAGAATTAAGTTAAAACATATTAGGTGTAGAATCAAAGTTCACTGTAGTGTTAAGACGATAAATAATTTCAGAATAGTGTTGGTTGGTTTTTTCTCCTTTTTCCAATTGAATTTTAAAAATATGTAACAATCTTCATTGATTTGAATTTGCTATAGTTTTTTTTTTTTTTTAATGTGTTTAATGATAACGTACAAATTTAGAGAGCCATTTGGGCCATTAAGTTTTTTATTGTTATTGTTTGGAATTTGCTTTATATTCTTTAAAAATTTATAACGATGAGTATTAAATAAAGCGCTTTTGACTTTGACTTTGATGTATTTAGTAGATGACTTGGATCGAACACAATAACAATTAATTGACAACAAATATGTTATCCATGAAGCTTTAGTCATATAAGAAATATCAAATATTGTCATATTGTTCCTATAATGCTGTTAAACACTTAATTTGAAAACATAATTGTGTTGTTCGGGAAGAAAAAAATTAAAAAAATGAATTAATACCATACCCTTCGGTCTTTCCTTTCTTCCAATTCTAACCGGGTATAGGACCCGGTATGGTGGCAGCCTTCCCCCTCAAGACATGAGCCAGCCGCCGGGTACTCTTTAATCCTTCTTTTGTTTCAGGTGACGTCGCGGGTTGAGTGGCCCAAGCAGCGTGCCTCTTTATGACATAGAGTTATGCAATCGAATTGCATAATTCTATGGCATAAATTGGTCACCGGGGTACTTTTCTTCTGATGGGAAAGCTTATACAAGTCAAGTTGTATGAGTTTTCCACTCAGAAGAGGAATTTCTGGCCACTGCAACAAATATAGATTTAAATCCGGTTGGGTGGGTGCGAAGGGGCTCCATCACCACCCGGTTGCCCTTCTCTCATTTGTGGGCCATGAGCTTCGTCGGGTAACGACGAAGTTACCCTAAGTCCGCCCCTTTTTACATGTTCCACTTGTTCTCGCAACAAGTCCCATTTCTCTCGGTGTAGTTACCTACACTTTTTACGACTTCGGTCGCCTCGTTTTAGTTTGACCACAAGAAATTCATGAGTGCGAAATCTTTTGTAGTGGGTCCTTGTGCTGGGGGAATGAACCCGCCCCCCGACACCGCAATGCTAGCCAGCCAGCGCATTCACGCGTCCCCAGACGAGGGCATTCTCGGCAGATATCTCCATCTTCTTCTGCCCAGGCAGAAGAACATCGCTGCAGTCCTTTACGGACTTTTGAAACTTGTAATTCACTACAGAACACATGCGCTAACTCATTTGTGCGCTATGCAAGAAACTTCCGTGCACGTCAGTGTCAAATTTCCAAATGATGTGCGCCTGCGCGAGTATCACAAAAACTACCTACTAAACTGGTTTCAGGAAAAATCGCAAATTCCTGCGACTGCGGACCTGGACAAAATTGTCGAAAATCGCAGTGTGCGGGCTTCCATTTAACCATGTGTAACTTGCGACAGAAGTTCGACTATATAGTCGTAGTCTGATGCATCCCTAATTTCACACCTTCTAGTGACATCTGAGGCAAAGCATATATACCAACAAGCACTTGCAATCGAGGAACTGTCAAAATGAAAAGAGAGGCAAATAAACGTGTAAAAAATAGATTAAAGTTTCACATTGGTTGGTGCAATTGCTTGCAAATTCTAGTTTTTTTACCATACATACGCACTTTTATTCCAATTCTCTCTACTACATACGTACCGTAAGAAATAATATTTGCTCTAATTGCAGCTGCTGTTCAGAGGATATGCTCTGACGGAGCGTTTAATGTGAACAGCCTACATAAGAAGCTGTGGGGTGACGGCAGTTTTCTGGTATAAAGCCTAGGCGTCGCGGGCGCGGACGCAGTGTGCAAATCTGCTCGAATTAATCGTTAGTAACTTATTAGCACCGAAAATTGACGCGAAGAAACGGAGAAGGTAGTTAATTTAAAGCTTGAAACCTGCTTCATATGGAATTTGAACCGGATTGATTGGCGGCGAAGTGGTTTACCAAATGGAATGTGAGAACAGCTGATTGTCAGATTTAAAATTGGGGAAATAGTGTTAAAATTTTTGCGCCGAGCGCCTTGCATTGGCCCGCACGAGCCCGGGTGCTCTGTACACCAGTGAGTCCTACGCAAACGTGGCCGCGGGAGGCCCGCGGCGCAAAAATTTTACCCCTTATTTCAAATTTTTTATCTGAAAATCTGCTGCTCTCACATTCCTTCTGGTACAACACTTCGCCGCCATACAATCTTGTTCAAATTTCGTATGAAGCAGATTTCAAGCTCAAAATTAACTATCTTCTGCGTATTTTCGCGTCGATTTTTGGGGCAAATAAATTACTAACGATTAATTCGAACAGATTTACACACTGAGTCTGCGCTCTCGACGCGTAGGGCCCGGGCCAGGAAAGTGCCGTCACCCCGAAGCTGTTACCCCATATGAAGGCCGTATTTTCGCACGCTACTGACTTTCGGTCATGGATCCATTAGCATGGCTGCTTTTGGCGGCTTTACTTTTAGTTCGGAACGTCGTCTTCTCCAGTGTTATAAATCTATGGCCTTTTGTATTGTCAACGCGGTTTGTTAAGCCGGCGCTAACCTCAGTTGTTTGATTAACCTTGAGTTTTGGAGGAAACTCCTATTCGTACTGATTATTTGGTTCTGTGGAGAATTCCGGTAAAACTTTGAAGTCACAGATGTTCTCTGGTTTTGTGAAAATTTATGGAAGCTAAAACCACTATTCTTTTGGACAAAGATTGTGATAGCTTAATAAGATGTCGAACCTGGAAAATGAACGTGACCGTGTCAAAATCACTCATTACATTAACCCACATATGTTTTGGTTTAAATATGAAATTGACTGTCTTACCAATGAATTATTTGTATGGGAAAATCAACTACAGACTCATTTTTTCAAATTGTTAAAGTCGCCACCTACTGCATATCAACCCCAACGAGACGAGGTAAATCGTAGTAATCAGAGTTTTTGTTATTTTGTGACCGTGTTTCATTTCAGATAGTGGCCGTATTTATTTTCAACTTTAATCGTTGGATCAGGGCTGTGTGTGATTTTGCATCCACCCAGAACAATGTGAAGAAATACTACGTCTGGGCTGTTGATTACGGGTAAGTGCTATTTGTATTCGAGGGTGGTAGAAGATTTATACTCCCGTATAGGCGATGACAGTAATCATATTCTATGAGTATTGTTATCCATAAGTTCCGGATCATTAGCCCTCGATTGCCTAAAAAACGTTTAGCAGAAAATTAATTCTGCTTGCGGCCGTCCTGGGATGCATATTTAGCTAGCGTATTGTATCTATAGGGTTTATTTTAGTGGAGAGAGGAATACTTAAACTTCTAGTGGGCATACGCGGTCTTTGAGACCGCAGTAAACATAGTTCAGTGGTTATACAAATTATTAACAACAGGCAGTTGCCTTTCCGTTATATTCTTGAGAGGCTGAGGCATTACCTCTCGATTGCCCTATGCCTTCTTCAATTGTGTTTGCGGTGTGAGATTTCAGTGGTTATACAAATTATGAACGATGGGTGGTTACGCTTCCGTGATTTTCTTGAGAGGCTGTAGCATTACCTCTCGGTTCCCCTATGCCTTCTTCAATTGTGTCTGCGGTCTGATATTCCATGAATTTTCCTAGTCCACAACTGATCGCATACGAACAAAATTCAATAGAATCGAATTGAAACCTTTTTGTATTAAGTACAAATGAAAAAAATTATTAATAAATGATGCTTTTTATAATTTTTTATGCATAGCAGACTTACTACACAAAAGGCAAGCACCTATTGTGCAAGCTTTAGCAAAATATTCGTTTATTTTCTCATTCCTGACACGGAAAGTTACGAAATCATAGGCCGCGCCCGACTGCTCATGTTTGGCCTAAGGGTACGACTACTACGTTAAATTAATAAGTGATTAAACTACAAATTTTGCTACAGATCAATTCCTATGCAGGCAAGATGTGTCTATGCGGTTTATTTATTGGGAGGAGTTTCCGCAGCATTAGAGAAATCAAAAAGTACCAAAATCTTCTTATTCAAATCAAATTCCTACCCTTTCTCTTTCTTAAAAACATCCTTAGTTTAGATTTTCGATACTTTCGGAGTTGAGAAAAGTTAATGCGCGTACCTATTCCCATTTTTTATTTTTCGCTTTTCTTGGATAATTAAAAATAAGACTTTCGGAAGAAAACGGCTACGCAACTGAAAATTTTGTCAGAAAAGTAAAGAAAAGTACTTCGATAGATGCACAGGTACACATTGAACAAGCCGCAGTATAACATTAAGGTTATATAATCAAGCTTTATGCACGCTCTGTTACATCGTATGCAAAAGCAACTCTTTACTTGTTTGTAGACATTTCATATTGAGAAATTTAAATCCTTTTGTATGCTGTTTGCATTCATTTTACGGATCTTAAGAATTCAGTTTCTAACTTCAAGGTAAAATTATGTAAAAGCGGACGCCTGAACCTCGCTTCTGGTGTAAAATTTTACTTGCTAACCGGGTAGGTGGTGTCATTTTAATTCATGTTAAGCTTAACGAATTGAAACCGCTTGTTTTCATCATGTAGCAAAGTTTTTGAAATATTCTGTGGTCCTCGATTTTAAAATTCACTGTGTTTCCACAAAATTTTATTGCATACAATGGAGGGACACCAAGCTAGTCAGCGAAGGCCGAATGCTTTTTAGTTACACTTCTCGAACGTTTTCATCAATTTTTCGCTTACAGTCTACGTCGAGAATTATTCCTGGCCAGAATAAATAGATTGGAAAGCAAATCTTTAAAGACGGAAAAATAAATTTCTACCTAATTTTTAACCCATACAGAAAAGCACAAAGTGCTAAAGCTAGAACGGTATTGCATGTTACTACTGTCAAATTACGTGAAACTACAGCAAAAAAGCTACATCATAGATGTCACACTGTTAAATCGTACCAGCCATTTTTAGGCTTAAAACTTTTGACCTTTGAAAGTTTTAAACTTGTGCACTCCATTTAAGGCACACTAAGTTTTATAATAGCACAGATAACCGATTTAATAGAAAACATTTATTTTTAGAATGCCGTTTCAAGTTGAGGATCGGTGGATAAGACAAATGCCCAGAGAACTAGAGGAAGGCCCCAAAGAAACAGTTTGCTTCGCAGGAATAATGAATGTGATACCCGCCCAAAAGGTATATATTGTACTGTTCAGAGGTTGAGATAGTATTTTAAGACGGTTACAGTTAGAATTCATGTCTAATTTTTAACAGTTAGAATACTTCTAAATTTATGTAGTTCTTTTCCTACCAAAATTTACATCTAATATCTAACTTAAGCTTATTTTTAAGTTCTTTCTTTATTCAAGATAATCATGATTTAAAATAGGGCACAGAAAATTTTTACAAGTCCACGATACAGAGAAATAAATCACGTCCTTGCATCAGGGGCTGTAGAACAAAGAGAACAAACTTCGTGACGTTATTAAAAATAAATTTTTTATCAACAACCGAAAATAGGGAATATGTAGTCGCTGTAATAAATTGCTAATACTGTAGTGTAAGTTTATCTCGCCTTATTAAGCTTCAGAAAAAATGTTTGGGGTTGTACCGTAAACAAGTCGTTATCCCGAAAACTAGTCATTTCGAAGCGGTCACTCAAAATTCAACGTAAAATATTTTAGTTTTTTCTTATATCCTTGGAAATACTTAAATAATTATTATCTATGTACAATATTTAATTTCATTTCGAATTTTAAAATCAAAATTAGTCATTTTCCAGTTATGGGTGCGAAACTATGAAATTAGTAGGTAAATTGATAGAGTGTTTAATTCCGTGCAGCAAATCGGTGCCGATGTTGGCACAAGGGTCAACAAGCTGTAAAGAAGACCGAGGTCAGCTGAATAGCCCCATACATGTTTTTGTCGGGTAGCTATTTGCAGCATCATATCGAGCGGGTACTTGTCGCGCCCCGAAGCTACACTACAAAATATTGATCACGCGAACTCTACTCTACAAGACATTCCGATCAAGGTTTATTATCTTTAGAAATGTTCTGTTATGTGTCAATTAAGCTACTCTAACGTCATTCAAAATTTTTGTCTTTTGGCTTGAGACGAACGTAAACATTGTACAAAAAGCAACCGTTACTTTCCCTGAAGAAGGTCGTTGTATCACAAAGGGGATGTCAAACCTAAATTGGTTGAAGTGGAGCACTTATCCCTGCCTAAATGATGAAAACTTGACGGGTGTAGTTGACTTTAATCTAGTATAACAACAAACTAAGCAGTTTTGACGGGGTAACCAGCTTCTCTCGTCAGGAGCAGCCACTTCTATCACCATGGGGCTCCTCGACTGCTTATGTCTACTACACACTAGACGTGGTGTTAATTACCCTCTTCGCTATGTCTCATTCTGTGGCTGTAACGTTACTCTTAATAGTGATGATTACTGTTCAATTTTGAAGTCTGGTAAACTATACATGCTTCCGAAAAATCGTATAAAACAAATCTTTGCCACGCCCGGGCTCGGATCAGTATGTGGCTTACGCGACGAGAGCTCTAAAATAAACGAAAGTATAGACATTTTACTT
The DNA here is from genome assembly GCA_963969285.1 of Odontomyia ornata. Taxonomy (NCBI): domain Eukaryota; kingdom Metazoa; phylum Arthropoda; class Insecta; order Diptera; family Stratiomyidae; genus Odontomyia; species Odontomyia ornata. The sequence goes on along the minus strand of OZ017742.1, from coordinate 202,750,323 downwards.
GAAAACGGATTATTGGACTTGGATCCACCCATCTTCTCATCATACTCGTCAAGTACAAATAATGTTATATTCTTTTCCTCCAGTACAACTGGTGTCATGATCGGATTTTTTTTATTAGCATCCTCAATAGCTGATTAAATAAAACATTTACATTCTTGGCTTGGATACGACGATTCTGCTTACGGTAAAGTTATAAAATGGAAGAACATTTATATAATAATTGTGTTCCAAGGGTCATCAGCGAAAACCACAAGAGCCCTGAAAGCGTGCAAGAACATGCCAGACAAATGTTGGGTTGTCAGTCCAACAATTCTGCGATGTACTCCATCATGATGAAACTAATCTTCGAAAGGGCTATTGTCTGGGAAGACAAGGGTCAGGAACGCACAACGAGGCAAGCACTTAACCTGTTCCCATGGAACAGTGCACCTTTTGATGGTATGGTGACTCGGTTTAGCTTTGACAAAAACTCTTGTACTAATTTGACTAACGAGATTGGAGCTCTGAATCCAATGTACTTATACAGCCATATGGAATCATGTTGTATAGAGATGGACCTAAGGCTGCAGAGCGAACAGGTATTAGAGTTTTTGGGTTCCAAACACTATGAAAAACAGGGAATAATGCCAAGCATATTTCCAGCGGAGCCAGCAATGTTGGATAAATAATGGATAAATGGGAAAAACATTAGCCATGTTGTCTGATAAGCAAGTAGCTATTAAAATCCTAGGATCAACGATAGTACGGAAGATGGTTCAAGAATGCTGTTTAAAATTCGATCAACTGGGTGAGAACAGCAATATTACCCTGTATTGAGTGCCAGGGCACGTAGTTTGTGAGGGTGAGCTGTGTTAGTCGGTTCTCAACCCTACACGGTCAAGATGCACGATGATCAGAGATGCCTGATAGAAATAAAAAGTAGGGAACGTACTGAACTCTGTAGAAGTTGTCAAATGCTGAAAACATCCCAAACATACATTAAGGCCTTTAATGTGAAACGATTTAAATCGTACATCAATCTAGGCAAAAATCATCTCTGCAAGATTGGAGATAAAGCACCTGACATGTTACGGAGCTCTGTTCAGGAGGAGGAAAGACATTCTAGGAACTCGTTTCAAAGAGATGTTCTGTGCATGGAGTCTAGGTTGCTAATGATAATGAAGCCACAATAAATCTGTAAATGTTGAACTATACTTCACCCATTTCATACAATCTAATCTAATTCCAAGAGGGGCAGAGTATCATAAAAAAAAATACGTCTCCTGTTTGCCTTCAGCATAAAAGTCAATTTTTTAGGATTTAAAAAAAATTACAAAATCCTATTAAATTGCTATCTTTCCATGCATCCCTCCGACCGTCCGTCTACTCTTCAATTCGTCACAGCCAGTTTTCTCACTAACTAGAGAAGATAGAGTCATAAGAAGTTGTTGGTTAATGAAAGTTTCATAGTGGGAAAAAATTTTCAAGGATTTAAGGGGGTCTCTCAATATAAGGATGTGACGCCTTCAATTTTTTCACCGTAGATAGTCGAGAAGGGATTTGAATGAAAGTTCTTGATGAGATAGGCCTTTTAATATTAGTTGTTAAAAATGCAATATCGATGACGTTGTAGTTAGGGGAAGCGGAAAAACCGAAAAAATTGTGTCCCCTCTAATATCGCTAATTGGCTTACTTAGGATACCTAGAATATCAAATGTCAGGAATGTAGCCGATAGAGTTCTGGAGTTAAAAAGATTTTAAAAGTGTCATTTTTATCATTGACTCACTCATAAAAAACCTATCCCACTTCTAAGTGACAGATAAACTCAAAATTTAGCACCAGGATAGATCATTTAGGCATAAGCAAAGGGAAAATCTAAACCTTCAAAAATCCCGTTATGGTCGAAGTTAAGGTAAATAATACCTATATTGATATTTCAACTAAAGTATTTTTTTGATGTTTTACTATTCAAAGTATTATTTGAATGCTCTAAATATATATACACACATAATATATATATATATATATATATATATATATATATATATATATATATATATATATATATATATATATATATATACATATACATATACATATACATATACATATATATATATATATATATATATATATATATATATATATATATATATATATGTGTATATATATATGTATATATATATATATATATATATATATATATATATATATATATATGAGTATATATATATATATATATATATATATATATATATATATATATATATATATATATATATATATGAGTATATATATATATATATATATATATATATATATATATATATATATATATATATATATATATATGAGTATATATATATATATATATATATATATATATATATATATATATATATATGAGTATATATATATATATATATATATATATATATATATATATATATATATATATATATATATATATATATATATATATATATATATGAGTATATATATATATATATGTATATATATATATATATATATATATATATATATATATATATATATATATATATATATATATATATATGAGTATATATATACATATATATATATATATATGAGTATATATATATATATATATATATATATATATATATATATGAGTATATATATACACGTATATATATATATATATATATATATATATATATATATATATATGTACACGTATATATATATATATATATATATATATATATATATATATATATATATATATATATATATATATATATATATATATGTATGTGTGTGTGTGTGTGTGTGTGTGTGTGTGTGTGTGTGTGTTTGTTTGTTTGTTTGTTTGTTTGCGCATACATGCATATACATGAATACATTGATGTACATATTCCAGCAAACGATTAAGTAGTGAATGCTCCCGTGAATGCACTACTTGCATTCATTATGAAATTCATTAAAACTCTAATAGGTCTTTGGGAAAAAGTTCATCTATTTACCTATGGTCAGTGATAGTGCGTGTGCATTGACCCTATCGAAAACTTTGCGTTTCTTGCCCCCCACCCTTTTATCTGGGGTGGTATGTGTGCATTGTATATATTTCTATTTATCTTTTCGTCGATTAATTCAATCGGCTTACGATTCGATTTAATGCATAATACTTACCAATTTGCCTAAAATGTAAATCATAGTCAATTTTTAAAGTTGCAAGATCAATTTCCAACAACTATGAGCATATTTAAATATTGCACGTGCTGCCTTCTGCAGTGTCGTTTATCGGATGAAGTGAAAAATGTTCGCCATGCGTAGGAGAACAGATAGAAAATTGGAAATAAATAAGATCATTCTCCGTGGTTTTAGAGTGGGATGAACGAATTTTTAATTACATAGGACAAGTTTGAAAGATTTGTGGCGTGGGGTAGAAAAATATAATAAACCATGTGAAATATCGTGCGAGTGTGTGCAAACTGGTGAGTGATGGTTTGCTGGAATATATGTACATATATTTATACGAGCAAGGGAATATATGTACTTGTAATTTTTATGGTGTTGTAAAAAAATTTACAATACCCTATTAAAATCGTAACTTGTTTGTGCGTCATAGCATGTTTTCTCAGGTACTAGAGGAACAAGAGTCATCACATCTTGTGAACAGCTCGGAAGTTTTTTTTTCTTGAAAAGCTATCAGCCCTGGCTTTGCTGTGTGAGCAGACGCGTTTCGACTCTTGAGTCATCTGTGTCTCATGATCGCAACATTTTTGCCTGGCTGGCAGTGTTGTAGTCAATTATTTTGTTGATACTTAAGGTGACTCAAAGGAGTCGAAACGCGTCTGCTCATCCAATAAAGCATGGCCAGGCTTTTCAAGAAAAAAGAGAATTGATTTGCGGATATCAAATAAAATTATCGACTATAGCTCAGAAGTTGTTGGTTACTGAAATTTCATAGTCGAAAACATTTTACAGGATTTTAAGGAGATTTTGTGACCCCTAAACAATTCTTTTCATTTGAGATAGTCGAGTAGTGTATTAGATGAAAGACCCTGAAGATTTTTTGAGAACAATTGTTAAAATTGCAAAATCGTGAGGCGGAAGTGAAGACATACCCCTGTCTAACCCTTCCGCCCCACGATTGGACAAATTTGGCCCGAATAATCTGCAAAAAATCATGAAAGTAGGTCTCTCTGAGTAAAACAACCTCATAAGTCAAACTTCACTCAACTTTGTTAATACTGGTAGGATTTATGAGTCTCACAGTTTCGCCAAAAATACAAAATAAACACATTCACACATTCCTTGTTTTAACAAGGAATGTGCAATATTCTTCAGTTTACTTTTAAATAAACACCGATGTCGAATTTCTAATTTGGCACGTTTTCTAAAAAATTGCTATTTACAATTCGAATTTTGAATCAGCAAACTGTAAGATCACATAGCGTGATGCATAATTCAGAATCAACATCCTCGCAATGCACGAAACCAGATGGCACGTCAAAGACACATTCAAAATGCGAAGGCATACCATGTTTAAAAGCGGAAAATCGCAAGGAAGCCGTGAGTTCGGAGTAGCTTTCATTGTTGACAGCGCAATTAACTAAATGATCACCGACTTCAAGCCCGTTAACGAAAGTATCTGTGCTATTCGTATCAAGACCAAATTCTTCAATGTATAGCTGATCAACTGTCACGCGCCCACAGTAGATAAGAAGGAAGCAATCAAGGATGAATTTTACAGCACACTGGAACGCACTGTCGATGCATTGCAGTTAAACGACATTAAAATTATTCTGGGTGACTTCAACGCAGAGCGTATAGAGCAACAACCGGAAGGCACAGCCTTCATGCAGAGAACAGCGACAATGAATAACGCCTGATAGACTTAGCTACTAGCTGAGGCTTCACAGTAAGCTTCACACACTTTCCGCATGAAGACATCCACAAGAGAACGTGGGCATCCGCAGACGGTCGCACTTTCAACCAGATCGACCAGGTTCTCATACAAAAATGAGCGGCCACCAGCATTCTCTACACGCGCTCGTTTCGCGGCGCTGTCTGTGATTCAGACCACCACCTTGTACGGGTCAAGTTCCGGTACCACATCTACAAAAGCTGTAAACAAAAAAGATTAGTTACCTCAAGGTACCAGATACACAAGCTAAATGATATCTCAGTAATGTCAACATATATGTCGGCGCTGGAAAATCGCTTCAACCTTTTCCCATAGACGGGAAAAATTAATGATGACATCAAAACCATGTGGAAAACAGTAAGAGATGCGGTAACAAAAGCGGACGAAGATGCCTTAGGGCACCGGCCAGAAAAAAGTAGGAACGACTGGTATGACGAAGAGTGCAAGGAAGCGGTTAGAAAAAGGGACAAGGCATACGAAGAATATATCCAGTGACTAATTCAGGCAAAAGAACAACAATCTAAAACCCTCTGACGACAAACTTAGAAAATGTGCCGAAGAAAGAAAAGACTGATCGTCAACACCAAGATCCAACAGATAAACAAAAACATGCCCCTACATGAAGTCAGATCGGCGTTTGCCTCTATGAAACAACTAAGACACGGCTTCAGTCCACAAACAAGTCTTTGCAAAAGTACACAAGGATCAATCATAGGTAACCCATTCGAAATCAAAAACAGATGGCTGCAATATTTCCAGAAGCTATTCACAGCGTCCGCAACAGCTACTGAAGCTATGGACATTCCAGAAACAGAGCAAGAGGTTCCAGTTTCAGCACCAACCAGAGAAGAAGTAAAGGCAGCAGCACGGGACCTCAGAAAAAATAAGGCTCCTGGAATAAATGGAATACCAGCAAAATTGCTCAAGAGAAAAAATTCCACAACTGTTAACTTCTGCATCGACTCATTTGCAGAATATGGTCAGAGGAGCAGTTATCAGAGGACTGGCGAAAAAGTATAATATGCCCTGTACACAAAAATGGGGACAAGTTAAAGTGTGAAACGTTCTACTCTGTACGTCTTATAAAGCGCTCTCCAAAATTAAAAAAGAAAATTAAAGCCGTACTATGATATTATTATAAGAGAGTATCAGGGAGGCTTTCGAAGTAAACAGTCTATAATAGACCAAACAGTCTCAGTTAAGCAGGTGCTCCAAAAGTGCTGGGAATATAACATCGAAGTGCACCAACTCTCCGCATATCAAGCAAGCATATGACAGTGTCGACATAAATGCACTGTATTATATAAAATAATGCTTGATTTTGCCGCCCCAACAATACTAATCCATATGGTCAAAGTCACGACGCTAAACACAGAGTCCCAAGTAAACGGTGAGCTAACGGACAGGTTTATTACGGAATCAGCCCTAAAACAAGGGGATGGACTTGTCCCAATGCTCTTTAATATTGCGCTAGAACACGTCATCAGGAAGACATCAGCTGAAACCTCAAGTACACTAATGTTCCAGTCCACACAATAGGTAGCATATGCTGATGACGTGAATATTATGGCAAGTTCAATCTCAGATGCCAAAGGAGCATTTCTGAGCCTAGAATCTAAAGCAAACTGAATTGCTTCACCCAGGGATATCTTTTATAATTCGCACAGACTTATGTAACTAAACTGCTGCATCCAGTAATATCTCTTAATCCAACATCGAGGTCGCAATCTTATTTATATAATATATAAAGTATAAAATAAGATTGCTATAATTTTAATAAAATTCTAGCTTTTTAACTAAAAAATAGCCTTTTAATTACTAAATTGAGATAGTTAACATCTCATCCAACCATTTATTCAAGCCTTCAATTAAAAGACTAATGATTATACTACGTTTGTAATGAATTATTTAACGATTCACCTGTATCCGATTGCGTAAAGTTACGCAAATTATAATGGCCGGCCCATGTAGAAAGAATGGAAGAACACTGGCTACCCAAAAGAACATTAAAAGGTAGAGCACAAGGTAGATCTAGCGGGAAGACCGAGGACTCGATGGGAAGATACGATAAAAGCTGACAGCAGATCCTTGCAGGGAGTTATCAACTGGCGGATGTGGTCGCAGAACCGTGATGTTTGGAGGAGATTAATCCTGGAGGCCAAGGCCCGGTTTGGGCTACCGCGCCATCGATGATGATGATGATTATTCAAGTTCTAATTGGAGGATTCAAAACGTAATGTATTAACAACTAAAACGGCACAAATTAGAATTCGGATATAGGTGTGAGTAACAATTAATTTTTAAATAAACTGAAGGATGTAGCATATTCTTTGTATTACGTTTAAAGGGACTGCTATAGAACTTGGTACTCTTAGTTCTCAAGTTAATGATAACGTATAAATTTAGAGAGCCATTTAGGCCATTAAGTTTTTTTATTGCTATTGTTTGGAATTTGCTTTATATTCTTTTAAAATTTATAACGATTAGTATTAAATAAAGCGCTTTTGACTTTGACTTTGACTTCGTTAGTTTTCAATTCTTTTTTCGGTAACACTGACACTACCCCGAGGGTCCTTTTAACTGAACTTGGCCCCTTTTTTGCATTAATGTATTTTTGGGTTTAAATTTCTAGACTGTAGTGTACAATATGGTAATGTTGATAACTGCAGAATCCATCATTGAAGTAGCTTGCTGTCCCGATATATTCTAGTCCAATACGTTGCATTCTATATCCAACCTTAATAAAATCAACACACACATCTATCAGTTATCTTAAGATCTTAAATAAAATCTCAAAATTATCGTCTCATTGGCCCTTTACTGGTTTTCATATAGGAACCTAATGGTAAGTAGGGCTGTTGATATTTACAAAAATATTAGATTTTTGAAAAATAAATTTTTTTAAAATTATTATTACCCGTCTCGCATATATCAAAGAAAAACATCGCTATATCTATATATCGGGTTATTTTTAAGGCTTTGTAAATTGACCTACTAGCTTCGCGTCCTACCTGTCCGTCTGTCACAGCAAGTTTTCTTCATCTTCTTAGCACTGCAGCCCCTCTCGGGACTTCGCTTCCTGCAAATAGCGCCTCCACCTGTCTAGCGTCCTCCAACTTCGAAATCTGAGCAGCGAAGAACTGTCTTCGTCGACCGAGTCAGACCAACCAGCGTTTTCTCGGTTTCCCCACTGGCCTCCGGCCTTCAGTTCTCCCAACGAATACCTTTTTGGATATCGATTCTTGTGTCCAGCCCATTGCAGCTTCCACAATCTTACAATCGTCAAAAATTTCATACAGCTCATGGTTGTATCGAATTCGCTTCGCTCCGATTATTCACCTCAAGACCCGTCGCTCAAAGGCATTCAATATATTTGCGGATGCTTGGGTTAGGGTCCATGTTTCACACCCATAGCATAACACAGGTCTTATCACAGATTTGAATACTTGGAGCTTTGTTTTCCTGTGTATGCAGCTGGTCTTCAAGATTGTCAATACTGAATAAAATATTTTATTTGCGAGTTGTATTCTTCGGCGTATTTCATCTCTTTCATTACCCGTTTTCGTTATTTTGGCGCCTAAATTCACAAATTCGCTAACATTTTCGATACTATATGAAGTGTGATGTTTTGTGTACTTGAGGTATTTTTCCTCGACTGCATCATGAGCTTTGTTTTATTTTCATTGATTTTTAGCCCTACTAGTTTTGCTTCGCTGTTGAGTTTCAGGAAGAGTTCTTTGGCAGATGTTAATGACCGTAAAAAAATGTTGATGTCGTCCGCATAGGCTACTACTTGGCTCGACTTATATAGTAATGTACCTCGCGTATCGACAGGTAGCTTCCTTATGACGTACTCCAGAGCCAATTGAATAGCAATGGGGCCAGCCCATCTCCCTGCTTTAGTCCGATATTTGTGTTAAAAGCATCGGTGAGTTGGTTATTGATGCGGACTTGGGAGGTCATCGACGTCATTGTCATTTTGGTAAGACGGACTAATTTGGCTGGGATGCCAAAGCAAAGCATTATTTGGTACAGTACGTTACGATCAATACTGTCGTATGCTTGCTTAAAGTCAACGAAAATTTGGTGTACGTCTATGTTGAACTCCCAGCACTTTTCAAGTACCTGCTTGACTGTAAACAATTGGTTGGGTTAGTTTTCTCAGATATTATAATATACAAGCTACAACGCTCAAACTGTGGGGAAAGCTCCAAAGTGGTCGTCTCGGAGGGTGCCCCCTTATACCGAAGTGACTCTTAAATAATTTTTTTCAGCAAAGTTGGTCAAGTGGGTTATCAAACGCTTGGCTGAAACTCTTAGAATATGAAACAAAAAGTCGATTTTTGCATCAGAGGTCCAGGGGAAGGCAAAATGTATGAAAAATGTTTATCCCCCCCTCGCTTTGAGCTGAAAAATTTGAAAAAATCACGGAGATAGGTCTTTCGAATACAAGGGCAAAGGCTAGAACAAAATGGCGGCTGTTATGTGCTTATGAAAGAAACGCTGCAACTTTTGGATAAATTTCAACAATTTCTAATATAAGTATTGGAAGAATAATTCATCATTAATTCATGCCCCCCGAAAAATTGTTTCGAACCCTTCTGGTAGGCCACTTTCCTGCCCCCTATTAATTTTGATATTTGAGCAAAACGAAACATTGAATGCAAAAATTCATTAGTAAGGCACTTTAATGACTGGTGATGCATTTTTTTTTTTTTTTTTTTTGAGAAAATTTATAATATCGAGGCAGATCCTGAGAACACAAGAATAACAGTTGTTTAAATATTTGGCTTGTCCAAATACGCATCACAAGGATACTTATACCAGCTAGATATAGACCCTTTTTGAACGCTCGTGTCGATCAGAAAATCGTTTCGAGGTTCATTTAATTTGTTTTTGGATTTAGTTTGTTTAAGAAAAAAGAAAAAGATGCTGGATAAGACTTATTTGATGATATCATTATTATTTGTTGCGCCGGGCCTTGGCCTCCAGGATTGACTCCTCCAATCATCATGGTTCTGAGATCTCATTCACAAGTTAAACACTTCCAGCAAGGATCTGCTGTCACCTACTATCTTGTCTTCCCATCGAGTCCTCGGTCTTGCCACTGGACGTCTACGTTGTGCTGTAACCTTTAGTGTTCTGTTGGGTTGGCCGGTTTTCTCCCATTCTTTCTACATGACCCGCCTACTGCAAATTGCGTAACTTTACGACCATATAAGCTGGTTCGTGAAATAATACATACAACTTATTGTTGTGACGTAGTATCTACTCTATTCCTTGTTTCACTGGGCTGCAGATTTTCCGGATCACTTTGCGTTGAAATATGTCCACTGTTTTTTCGGATTCGCTCATCAGGGGTCATGTTTCACTTTCATATAAAAGTACAGGTTTGAATAGTGATTTGTAAATACGCAGCTTATTTTATCTGTGCACAAACCTGCACCTTAGAATGGGAAGTACGGAGTAATAAGCTTTATTTCCGGCGTTTATACGGTGTTCAATCTCGTACTTTTCGGTGCTTCTTGTATTCATGTTAGCTCCTAGATGCACGAAGTTATCAACACACAACGGTTAGGTTTTGTGGGACTGGAGCCTTCTTCTTCGTTTGAGTCATGAATTTAGTTTTAGTTTCTTTAACTCGTATGCCGATTCGGTTTACTTCATATTCTAGGCTCAGAAATACTTTTTTGGCATCTGAGATTGCACGTGCCATAATATTGAGGTCATCAGCCTACGCTACCAATTGTGTGGAAATTGGTGTACCCGAGGTTTCAGCTGATGTCTTCCTGATGAATGTTCCAGCGCGTGATGACCTAGACTTGAAATAAAACGTACAACTCAATTACAGAATGTAACCGACTCCGATCTCTGGAATCAGTTGAAAAAAAAGGCAATATAAAGTAATCCTATTTATTTTTAGTATAATCATTCTCTTGAATCCATTGTCGTTTACATTCAGCAATTTATCCATATCGGTATAAGCTTTTCAAGAGGAATCCTACATAAGATGCCGAAATTTATTGGTTTATGAAAACAGATCAAATTACAATATGAATCAAATTAATACTATAAATGGTTAATTTAAAGAATTCCACGCAAAATGGGCTATAGTCAAATTGTTTCGATTGCGTTGTAATTGCCCTGCAGCCCATCTGTCGGCACTGGAACTATCGACTACGAGGACGAAAACTGAACTACAACAGCGGTATATGAACACGAATTCGCAACTGGAGCTGCTAGACCGAGTCAACAAACAGCAAATACTTAATTTTTTTTTTTTTTTTTAAGAAAAAAGGATAAGGCCTCGAAAAAAAGGCTGCTAGAAAATTCTAGACATCAAGAAAAAAACCTCATTTAGACAAGAAAAAAATCCTACAGATTAGTAGTTACAGATTGCAGATAATTCCAAAAATCTCAAGGTGAGTGAGTTCAATCGAGAAAAAGTTGGTGGTATTTTGTAGACATGTTCAAGACAGCATAAGTGAAAGCCCAAGGCGGTTGTATTGTTCAAAGTCCATTATTTTCGATAGCGTACGAGCAGCTTTGAAATAGAAAATGGAGAGTTTTAATGTAAAAAGGCCGAAAATGGACCAAGTTTCAGAAATAATGGTGTATGACGTAATGTTTAAAAGGAAAAAAGCGATTGAGAAATTTCAAATGAAAGGTATAGTGAATAGGGTTAAAATGCTCGCTGAGAAAAAAAGAAGGAACGGAACTGGCGACAAGTAAAAACAACGAGCATCTTCGAAAGGACTAAAAGAGCGAAAACTGAATTACCCGTTGCCTTCCGCGCACCTTCTGACTGCAACATAGTTTTCACGGTAGAGGCAGTGTTAAGCTGGTCTACCGTCGAGGCAAGTGCTCTTCTTTCAAAAGAAAAACGCTTACAACAGAAGAATGTGTCCAATGCGTTGTTAATTTCAAAGTGGGTTAAAAGCCCCAAAACGGTATTCTAACCTTTCCCTTTTGTTGAGATTTTCATGAATATCTCTATCTGTGTTAGAAGCTGAGAAAGTTAGAAGTCCATATTTCCGTGCGACCCATGATTCAAAAAGTCAAATTAATCTAGCCGTCTAATGGCCAGAAGGACTTACAGTCCAGTGTCATTGCTATCTTTGTATTGTTTCGGCGCATGTCGGCGCTGAAGATTGATCGTGGCTTATTTACAAGTACGTTTTCCTCACGTTCAACAGCCAAAATATCGATTGGGATGCGGTCGTCTTGTTTCCCAAGGACTTTCCACATTTGCCGTCGGCCTACTTCAGATCTAGAAAGGATAATGAGTCGCTGGGGTCCTCTTTCCTTTATCTGTGAGTACCACTTTACACTCTTACGAAAATTCCTTGCAACTAAAAAATCATACAAATTTTATGATAGTTACAGTTGATAATCCTACCAAGACTTTAAGCGCCTCGACAGGATCTGATGGAGTGATTAGGTCCCGGAGCCTTCCGGTTCTTCTTTTAGACACTTTTGAAGCTCAGCTCCTTGCTTGGAATTAAACGTATTTTTTCCTTGCCATGGGATGGGTCAGCTCCTTCTTTGCCTTATTGAGGATAGCATAGAATTCGGACGCAAATGGTATATTCCTGGCTCAATGTGCCCTGCAACTGCTGGTTGATACGACGCTCTGCTATTCAACGATTTCATCGCACTTTCAGTACACATGTTGCCTCTTGCAAAACGGTTTCGGTTTCGGTGTTGACACCTTGGGGGCAAATCCGAACCATTTTGTTACCAGCAATGACTTCTGGATTCGACTCGCTAGTGTAGGGCGCTCTCACACTAAGTGCAGTTAGATTTTCGCTCTATTGTGTTTAGCAGCAAACTAGCCTTCTTCTGCTCTTTCGTAGTGCTGCAGCCCCTCTCGGGCCTTCGCTTCCTGCAACAACCACCTCCAACTGTCTCGGTCTATTGCGATGAACAATCTTCGTCGACCGAGTCAGAACAGTATTTCCTCGGTTTCCCAACTGGTCACCGCCCTTCAGTCAACGAATAACTTTTTGAGTATCCGTTGTTGTCCATACGATTCATGTGGCCAGCCCATTGCCGCTTCCACAGTCTTACAATCGTTGAGACCTCCGGCTCCGGTTGTTTCGCCAAGTGTGATATTTTGGGTATTCGAGGTATTTTTGCTCGACTGCGTCATGAGCTTTGTTCTATTCTCATTGATTTGTAGTCCCACTAGTTTTGCTTGGCTGTCGAGTTTCAGGAACTGTTTCACTTCTCTTGACTTGTATAATAACGTACCTCTTGTATCGACAATTAGCTTTCTGATGGTATATTCCAGAGCCAAATTAAATAGCATTGGGGCCAGCCTATCTTCATGCTATAGTCCGATATTTTTGTCAAAGGCGTCGATGAGTTGGTTATTGATGCAGACTTGGAAGGTTGTCAACGTCATTGCCTTTTTGGTAAGACGGACTAATTTGGCTGGGATAGCAAAGCAAAGCATTATTTGGTACAGTACGTTAGATCAATACTGTCATATGCTTGCTTAAGGTCAACGAAAATTTGGTGTACGTTGTGTGACAATTAAGTAATGAGACTGATTCCATGAATACTGTATATTTAAAAATTATTCTACAACTCTGCCATCCCCTTCAAAGTAGTCCCCTTGAGCCTACAACGATTCCAGCGCGTTTTCCATGCTTCGTAACATTTCTGGAACGCTTCGACTGGGATGTTCGAGAGTACCCTCGTCACGGCCGCCTGGATGTCCGTAATCGACTCAAAATGGGTTCCTTTTACCACCGATTTTGTTCTAAGGAACAAAAAAGAAGTCACAGGGTGACATATCAGGCGACAAAAGCGGGTGTTGCAACACGGCGATCCCTTTTAGAGGTCAAATACTGGGACACGCTGAGGGCGGTGTGGCGCGGCGCGTTGTCGTGATGAAGGATCCCGTTACGAGCGATGTCTGGGCGCACCCTGTTTTCACAATTTTTCGAGTACTTGGCGATAGTAGACTTGATTTATGGTTTGCCCCGATGGATCAAATGCTTTGTGGACGATTCCACGACTATCAAAAAAGGCAATAATCATCGTTTTCACCTTCGACTTGCTCATTCGATTTTTTTCGGGCGGGGGGCGTACGGAGACAACCATTGTGAGCTTTGGCGTTTGGTTTCCGGTCGTATTGGAAAAACCAGCTCTCATCGCCTTTAATAACTCGATCAAGCACCGTGGGATCGTTTTCCACTTGTTCCAAACAGTCTTCTGCGACGGTCATTCGATGCTGCTTTTGCTCCTCAGAAAGTTTCTTTGGAACCATCTTCGCGCACAACTTTTTCATCCCAAAATCGTCGGTTAAAATTTGTTTGACTGTTTCACGGCTCATACCCAGTTCCGAGGCCAACATTCGAACTGTTAAACGCCGATCTTCACAGATTAGGGCGCACACACGCTGCCCATTCGCGTCAGTCCGCACCTCGGCTGGTCTCCCGCTCCGCGCCTCGTCTTCCACGCTTTCACGCCCCTCCTTAAACTCTTTATGGCATCGAAACACCTGGGCACGCCTAAGAGCACTTTCATCATGCACTTTTACAATTTTAGCCTACGTTTCCGAAACTGTTTCGCCCAATCTGGCGCAAAATTTTGTCGTGACGCGTTGCTCTTGATTTCGTTTCTCCATTTTCGTGACGAGCACCACCAACACACGTCTACTCAACACAGCACAGCAGGCGAACTAAACAAGTTAGAGCGATTGTAAATATATCAATGGAGAGGGGAAGGATGCCGGGGAAGGGGAAGGGAATTTCAAGGTCGCAGGTTTACCACTAGCGCGGCAATAAAATCAGTCTCATTACTTATGTTAAATGAGTCTCATTACGTATGTTAAACTCCCAACATTTCTCAAGTATCTGCTTGACTGTAAACAATTGGTCTGTCGTTGATCTGCCTGCTCTAAAGCCACCTTGATACTCCCCAATAATGCTGTTGGTGTATGATCTGATTTTATTTTCTAAGCTTTTTGAAAATATTTTGTACGCCGTACAAAGCAGTGATATACCTCTGTAGTTTTCGCACTGTTGGTTGCCACCTTTATTGTGGATCAAGGAATATAATTGGTCGTTCGGCATATGTTCTTGTTGCCAAATGTGCTGGATGACTTTATGAATGGCCTTCTGAACACCGCTGCCACCATATTTAATGAGCACCACTGGCATCTCATTGATGCCCGGTGCTTTATTATTCTTTTGGGCCTTGGTGGTAGAACAAATCATCCAGAGTAGGTGGGGCGAATGGAAGCTCTCCGGGAATATCTATAAGTTTCAATGCTCTAGAGCTTAAGGAGGTTCTTAAAATATGATGCCCATCTTTCCTTGGGCCGGTTTTCATTAAAGATGATGGTGTCGATGTCATCACGGCAATATCGAAAATGTAGACGAATTTGTGTATTTAGGCGCCAAAATAACGATAACCGCCAATAAAAGAGACAAAATACACCGAAGAATACTGCTCGCAAATAAATTTTTTTGTTCGATTTTGACGATTTTGAAGACCAGCTGTATACATAGGAAAGCAAAGCTTCAAGTATACAAAACTGCGATAAGACATGTGTTATGCTACGGAAGTGAAACATGGACTCCAACCCAAGCATCCGCATACATATTGAACGCCTTTCAGCGACAGGATAATTGGAGCGAAACTAGACGGGGATCAATGGCGAATTCGATACAACCATGAGCTGTATGAAATTTTTGATGAACCGGCGGTCGACACAACTGTAAGACTGCGGAAGCTGCAATGGGCTGGCTATGTGAATCGTATGGACGATCATCGGATACCCAAAAAGGTAATCGTTGGGAGAAAACGAGGAAACGCTGGTCTGACTCGGTCGACGAAGATAGTTCATCGCTGCTCGGATTTCAAAATTGAAGAACGCAGTCAATGGACCAAGACAGTTGGAGGCGTCCGAAGGCCCGAAAGAGGCTGTAGTGTTACGGCAGAGCGTGGTTTTGGGCTGATAACCTCGTTTTAGGCTTATCACTACTTTGTATGCTAGTCTTGTGTTGTTGCTCGCTAGGCTTACATCGATGCTTCTCATTGGTCGTCGGTATTTTCTCTTCTAAATTTTAATTATTTTATACGCTACTCTTCTGAAATTTTCATAATGTTCTCTCTTCGTCCTGGTTTTACTACCTAAGTCATAAATTTCCTACATGAGGATCCGTCGACTGATTGTAGATACAAGTGCCAACTTTTCATCTACCTATGTTAAAATTTTGCATGTCGTATTAGTTTGTGGTCCTTGTCTTGGCCTTCGATTTCTTATCGTATCCTCTAAATAGTGAACCTTGCGAGAATCTAGAAAGTGATTTGACCGATGTCACGTATAAAGTTGTAATTTTTACCTGATTTAAATCTGTGCCAAAAACAGCTGGCTCAAATCATAAAAAGTCGAAAGTGCTTTATTCAATATTAATCGTTATAAATTTTCAAAGAATATAAAGCAAATTCCAAACAATAAAAATACTAAAACTTAATGGCCCAAATGGATCTATAAATTTATACATTATTAATGAAAAACATTTAATCAAAAAACAATATCATATTCAAATTAATATTATATATTTTATGTATATTTTATGATTCAATTGGAAATAGGAAAAAAACCAACCAACACTATTCAAATTGGGTTAACTCATAAGTCGTGTAACAAGCCTCTCGGAAAAGGACTCTTTATGAACTTTGGCATAATCGGTAGCGCTCTAACTCCTACACTACAAGTACTTCACCCCTAACCGAAGCATTATTTTAACTTCCCTCCCTTATTATTTTATTATATCTAGTATTATTAACTTCTAACCATAAGGCAAAACAGATTGAGCCATAATAATAGAAATGCCGATCTCATGAAATATTCTCTTTTATTTTAATTTTATACCATTTATGTATTTATATACTTTAAAAATTGCATGAACTTTTTGGAACCCATGTACTCGTACTTATCCATATTTAAAAAAAATAAATTATCTGAATCAAAATATCTTATTATTGTATTGCTTTTTCATTTCAGACTTATAATTTAGGCAAGTTAGAAGCGGAAATGATACCATGTGAAAAATGGTCTCAAGGAGCGATAGCAACCATCGAGAAATTGATCAAAGAAGCAAGCGAAATTAGATTTATCCGCAAACAAAAATCGAAAGATGGACAGTTTTTTGGGAATCTCATATTCACGTCAGCAAATAAAAAAATGGTAAAGGCCGACATGATTTTACAGGAAATAGATCAAGCAAAAACTGTACAACCAACGGAATTCTTCAAAACCTTAGAGACGATTGGATCAAATCGGTTAGCAAGGTGGTTGTCGAGTAGCGACGATACTCCACAAGCTCTTAAAACTGGCAGTGGTGGAAGCTACGGCCAAAAGTGTGTTGAGAGTGTTGGAATAGCTGATATTGTTCCTGAAAGTAGTTATTCTGAAATTGATGTTGCTCGAAAATTTAAAGATTGGGAGAAAAGAAATGAGATCTATCGATTGCAAGATGATATCAGTATCGATGATGTTTCATTCAATGATTCAGTAAGCGTTCGCCATCTCCAGAAAAATGCAGGGCCTCATAAAACTGGCCAGAAAGTAGAAAGTGATGAAGATGATGACGATCCACCTGTAATTATGAAAGCAGGGGTGCTTCGTCGGCTATGTTTGAGCAAATATCAACACAGCATTCCTTCGCCACCGGGAGAAAATAGATCGACGACGGATAAAGAACATTGCTCTTCAAGCATACAGGAGAAGGATGAAGCTAGTGAGTCTGCTGGTTCGGTGGTCACATCTAAAAGTAAAATCGAAAATAATACCATGGTTCAAGGCGCCAAGGAGCCCGATAAAAGTGTTTCAACTGCTGTGCAGCTTTTAATAAATCGCCGCGCAAATATCAGGAGAAGTCTCATGTCAAAAGCCCAATCGGCAGCAAGTGACAACGTCGATGCCAAGACTACTGCGATAATGTCGAACGATGAAGAAAGTAAATCCTCAAAGGAAATAATGGGCGAAAATAGTGAACAGCAAGACCAATATAGGCAAACGACTTCGAGTTCGTCTCAAAATTCTGATACGAATAGAAAATCTGGTTCGACTGCTTCAGGAGAAAGAAAATTCACGTCATTATCACCGACGTCGCCTGAAATTTCAGTTGAAGATGGAACCCGAAATCGGTATAAAAATAAACATCAAGACAAAAACATAATCCCTGCTGGCTTCGATTTAAGGAATTTATCACAAAAGCCTAAGGTTTTTAAAAATTCATCTGGAATAGATACAGAGAGCTCTGATCAAAAATCAGAAAATACTTACAGCAACAAAGGTATACATCAAAAGATCGATCGACCATCATCAACATGGATTCCAAAAAACGATGTGAAATTGTCCGATTCAGAAAATTTCGAGCGAATCGGTCGTAAATTGAAATTCAGGGGCGACGCCAACAAAGTATGTTTAAACAATCTTGATGAAATGTGGTAGGTTTTCCTTATTTAAGTTTTAATAAAATTTCAGCATGGAAATTAGTATATGCGGGTCATTTCATTTAAAAAAACGTATGAGAAAAATGGTTTGAAAAAGCGTATATGCCTAAAAACTGAGATTTACAAAGTCATTAACTCGATTTTATATATACGCGTATATATATATATCCAAACTACATACTGTAAATGAACAACGTAGGCAGTTTTACGTTCCGTGCAAAATAAATTGTATATAAGAATATTTGTTGTTATTTTTAGAGTTTTGTAAAAAATAATTTTACAATACCCTATTAAAATCGGTACCTGTCCGTCTGTCCGTCAGTGGGTAGCAGCAAGTTGTCTCAGGAACTAGAGAAGTTAGAGTCATCAAACCGTGTGAACAGCTCAGAAGTTTCTGGTGAATGAAAGTTTGATACAGTCGAAAAAATATCAAAGGATTTTAAGGGGGTCTCCCGATATAAGAATGTGAACCCTTAAACATTCTTTTTACCAAAGAGAGTCTCGTAGGGTGTCGAATCAAAGGTCTTCCTGAGATCTTTTAATATCAGTTGTGCACATTGCCATATTTACAACGAGGTAGGCAGAAGAAGAAGAACAACGCGAAAAATGTTGGTACCCTGTACACTGAATTATATTATATTTGCTGTACAAGAACGAAAGTGGCAGCCAGCTAAATCAGATTAAAAGATGGTTGGATTTAAACCTATGATTCAACACACCTTTCAAAAAAGTGTTTCTTGTTACGTAGTGTAAATGTCTACATTTCATAGGTTCAGTATAAAAGCCTTCTGACAGGAGAGTACTGCTGTCTACTCGACTTGTTTTTATGTACTTTTCTGATCAAATACTATTGCAGTAGTAAACTAAACGTTGGATTTACATCCGCTCATGGATAGAAAAATTCTGAGGACTTCGTATTGTTGCTAATTACAATTTTAAATTTTTACCTTTGAAAAACGCTCACTGAGTTGGGATTTTAATTTTTTGTACAGTACATTATCTTTTTGCAGTAAAATTGACGGCAAGAATTCGAGTTTTTGGTCTCTTAAGTTTTAATTATGCCCCCGTCCACCTGCAATGCATAAATGGAGAAAATTCCTCTTCCCCTTTCCCCTCCCGCTAGAAGAGGGATCCGCCAGCTTCAAGGCACCTCACAGCCTAGCAAAACGAGACCTGTCCCGAAGTAATGTGTCAAACAGTTCCTGGCTGGGTTCTCAGGATGACAGGGGAGGTGTTTAGTGGGTAGTCCACTCGCCTTCTTGCGAGCATGGGAGTCCCACACGCTGACATTCACCTCCCAACCACAAAAAAAAAACCACGAATAATTATAGCACCGCCGCTAGGGACAAAGAACAGGGAAAAGAGAAGAGTTATTTACGTAGGGGTCATCCATCATGTCGCTTTTCATAGTTAGTTTAAAAAACATACCAATTTAATTATTTATTTATAAAATGTTGTATTCAGGCTCTAATAATTCAAATGCGCTTTATTGATTCACTCGTTATAAAATTTATAAAAACATAAAGCAAGTTTTAAAACGTTATTTTTCTAAATTTAATTAACTATTTATCTAAATTTAAATAATATTCAATCAAACAATTAGTCAAAAAATCAATATCAAATGAAAATCCCTAAACACTTGCATTATCGATGATTTGGAAATAGAAGAAAAAACCAACCATCCCTATTACAAATTAGCTATTGTACAAAGAACACTACAAAATATTGAGCATTTAGGTTGTATCCAAAAATAGTCTAACATTCTACTAAAATTCAGTTAAAAAACTTTAGCTTATCCTAATATAATCCTATCAAAATACTCGTATATCTAACCCAAACGTTAAAACGTATCTCTGATCCTAATATAATACATACTTATCCTTGATTTTTTGAAAAACTGCTAACATAAACAAAAAACAACACCAAATGTTGCAATAATGAGCTGATAATCAAAACAAAGTAACGAAAAACACAAACCATGAATAATTTAGCCAGCAATACTTGCATGCCAGCCCGATCAGCCTCAACGAACCTGCCAAATGAGTATCACCATTAGAATTGTTGGTCTTTGGAACTCAAATTCGGAGGATATTTTATCTTCTAGAAGAAACGGCGGCTGTTACCCAAGTAAACTTCCAATTGAGCGAATGTACATATAATTAGATTAACGAACTTATTTAATCAGTAGACCTATTAATTTTATTATTCAGTTGAACGTTTTTCGACAAACAAACAACTCGAAAAAGTCATAGGATTTCCGTTTTCAAAATTTCCAACAGCTTGATTCTGATATAGGATTGTTTTGATATCTGCGCCAGCATTGTATCATCTTTAAGATGCTATGATCATTGATCTTTAGTTTCAACAGAGAAGATAGCGTTAGTAAAACCTAACTCGAATCAAGATTATCTCATAATGACTCTTTAAGAGCTAGGTTATTAACTGAATTGCCGTTACCATATTTTAACGCATAACAATATCGGCATGGTCAAAAAAGGTAAATAGGTAGGCCTTAGAAATATTGAATTTTTTTTTTGCATTCGAATCGTTAAAGCATCATCGGCATCATTTTACAAACAGAAACCTATTGAAATATCGATGTATCTCTCCGTTCTTCAAAGTCAAAAGCGCTTTTTCAATATTAATCGTTATAAATGTTCAAAGAATATAAGGCAAATTCCAAACAATAAAAAAATTCTAACAACCTAATGTAGAGATGGCGGTTTTTGGTAAAAAACCGGTTCTTCGGTTTTTCCATTTTTTGTCATCTTCGGTTTAATCGGGCGGTTTTTTACAGTCAAAAAAACCGGTTTTTGGAAGAACCGGGTTTTCGGTTTTTTTCTTAGCAAATATTATTAAATAAACAAGTTTGGTAAACAGACCTACGCTCATGTCAGAAGGGTTTTGTATTCAATTTACAAAATGCAGTCACCAGATCGAATCAAATCAAGAAACATGTCAAAGACGATTTTATTGGAGAAAATATGAAATACGAAGATCATACTATTATTAACAAAGTTGAACGAATTTCGACTTCTGAGGTTTTTGGTATTGTTATACTCATAAATATCGCCCTTGATAATTATTTCAGATGTCCATCCGCGACGGAGGAAATACATTTTTCATGTATCTCTCCCCTGTGCCCCCACTGAAGCAAAAACTGACAGTTTAACAACTGTTTTGAAAAGCTCCCATGAAAACTTTTATTTATACTCATATCGGCTACGTTCGATGAATTTTTTTTTCAGGGGTCACTCTCCTGTACTGTTATCATCGATTAATGGCCAATTTTTTCGAATCCTAGAATGGTTACAAAACCCTTTTGCTAGGAGCTCTCTCCCGCCTCCTTGACTTGTTTCACTTATGAGCATTAATTGTAGGTACTCATCTTCAGTCATTCATTAAATTGAATCAAGTGTTCAAAGCATGCACCTTAAACGTTGAAGTTGGGAAAAATAACTCAAATTTGTTCAATCCTCGCATTTAAAACAGCCACTATTTTGTTTTACGATTACTGATACCACTAGCTGAACCGATTCTCAAAGATATACATGACACCTATCATTCCTGAAATTTTCATGCAAATCCTAGCAAAACTGCAGTGTCTGAGTCGGTAAAAAGCGCATGTTGTTCCATAGCCATATGTTGCCATAATAATAAATGCAGCGCATATTGTTCCATAGTAATACAGGAAAATTCAAACCGCTATTACATATGTTGCCATAATAATAAATGCAGCGCATATTGTTCCATAGTAATACAGGAAAATTCAAACCGCTATTACATCGCTAAATATGATTCAATCTTTATGAAACTTTCAGGATAGTTCAATCTTATAAATAGACATCTACGTACTGAATTTCATTGAATTTAAGGGTACCGTTAAGATTTTATTCAAGAAAATATAAAATCGATAAATCATACTATTACTAACAAAGTTGAGTGAATTTCGACTTCTAACGTATTTGTTGTTGTTGTACTCAGCAAAGCCTACATTCCTGATTTTTTTCAGATTTTTCGGATCACAGGTGTCCAATCGCGAGGGGGGGGGGACACAAATTTTTCGTGTATTTCCCCTCTCTGTGCGCCCCTCGAAGCAAATTTTGCCAAATTAAATGAATTTTTTTTTTCGGGGGGTCACTCTCCTATATGGGGAGACCAATCTTAAATACATTATCAAATTTTTTTGTAGTTGAACTTTGAAGAGATCACTACTTTACACCTACACACAAAATTTGATGTTTCTAGCTTAAGTAGTTTCCGAGAAAAACTGCTGAGACACACGGACGGACAGACGGACAGACTGGTCGCGAAACTAGTAGGGTTTTGTAAAATTATTTTACAAAACCCTAAAAAAACGAATCAAAATTAGATGCATATTTTTATGTCCATTGATTGACTTTAGGTGTAAATAGTTTTTCGATTTTTTACTCACTAAATTATTTCAATCAAAATAAACTGAAGGATAAGAATGAGAGACTAACATATTGAAAACCAAGCCGATAGCTTACTGTTGAGCTAAATCATTCATTTAAAGTATGAGGGAGAAAGAAAGAACCTGCAACTCAGTCCCCAAGCATTTTGCATTTATTGTGTATCGTGTGCTAGGTTCACTTCGCACCCTACGTAGAGTCCTCCACATTAAAACTAAATATAAGCAGCTGATACCGAGAACCAATCAAACATAGAAATTTACTTTGCTCTGGTGACTATTATTATTATTATAAATGCTGCCTAGGTAGGAAAGGCAAAAAAAATGTTTCCCGGTTTTTTGTCTTCCGTGTTTTTCTATTTCATTGTATCCGGGTTTTTATCCGGTTCTTCAATTTGAAAGGAAAAACCGGTAGGAAAAAAATGGTTTTTCGAACCAAAAACACCAGTTTTTAGTTAACCCGATGCGTTGTTTCCCATCTCTAACCTAATGGCCCAAATAGCTCTCTAAATTTATACATTATTTTAAAAAAAATTAAATTGAATTAAAATTATTATATAAAAAAGTTAAAATTATTATATGAAAAAAGTCAACTAAATCGGTTCAAAAATTAATGATAATATTAACACAATGGAACAGTGAAGTTTTATACTACATCTAATATTTTATAACCTAATTTTAATAAAATTCAATCAAAAACTTTATCTTACCCTAATATAATGCTATCACAATATTCCTAACCTAAACGTTAAACCTTATCTTTAAACCTAATATAATAAACATAACATATACCTATCCTAAATATTGAAGCCTATCCCTCATTTTTAACATAAACAAACGACAAAACTAAATGTAATATGAGATGAAAATTAAAACTAAGTAATGAAAAACACAACAGCAAAAAAGCACGAATAATTTAGACATTGTCATTCAGCCACCAACACCTAGATTGCTTTTATCTTCTTATCGGTGGCCTGTCTTTACATATGATATCTAATTGTGACAGCGTCAGAATGAAAATCATATCGATTCACGTCCAAATACACGAATGCTTCTGGAGGAACGAAGCCAGTAGTGAAATAAATCTCTCTGTAAGGTGGAACGGCTGTGAAATCCAGGAGTTTTCGCTCACAGTTACAGATCCTCCGATATGATTCGAAAGAAATTACAATATTAAGGTATCGACTCTCGTCACTTTAGCAGTTCGATAAATTCTTTTATTCGATATATAGTATTTCCAATCCGTCTCAGGCGTCCTGTACAAACCAGTACATACACGAAGAAAACACAACATTTCCATGGTACTAGCACCCTGGTTTTACCATATCTTCTTGTTCTTCTTAGCACTACAGCATCTTTCGGGCCTTCGGTTCCTGCAAACAGCGCCTCCAACTGTCTCGGTCCGTTGACCGCGTCTTCCAATTCCGAAATCCGAGCAGCGATGAACTGTCTTCGTCGACCGAGTCAGACCAGCGTTTAATCAGTTTCCCCACTGGTCTCCGGCCTTCAGTTTTCCCAAAGAATACGTTCTTGGGTATCCGTTGTTCGTCCATACGATTCACGTGGCCAGCCCATTGCAGCTTCCGCAGTCTTACAACCGTTGAGACCTCCGGCTCGTCAAAAATTTCATACAGCTCATGGTTGTATCGAATTCGCCATTGATACTCTTCTAGCTACGCTTTGATTACTCACCTCAGGACCCGCCTTTCGAAGGCGTTCAATATGTTAGTGGATGCTTGGGTTAGGGTAAATGTTTCACACTCATAGCATAGCACAGGTATTATCACAGATTTTTATACTGAGGTTTATTTTCGCCGGGCTTGGTGTGTTATCGTCTGTTCTGCTACGGTCTTAATTGCCACTTTCACTGCCACCCATAGCTCGTTGCTTGTTTTCAGCGATGTATCGTCCATACGATTCATGTGTCCAGCCCATTGCAGCTTCCGCAGTCTTACAATCCTTGAGTCCTCCGGTTCGTCAAAAATTTCATTCAGCTCATGGTTGAATCGAATTCGCCATTGGTCCCCGTCAAGCTTCGCTCCGATTATTTGCCTAAGGACCCGTCGCTCAAAGGCGTTCAATATATTTGCGGATGCTTGGGTTAGGGTCCATGTTTCACACTCATAGCATAACACAGGTCTTATCGCAGAGTTGTATACTTGGAGCTTTGTTCTCCTGTGTATGCTGCTGGTCTTCAAGATCGTCAATAATGAATTAAATATTTTATTTGCGAGCTGTATTCTTCGGCGTATTTCGTCTCTTTCACTGCCCGTTTTCGTTATTTTGGCCATTCATATATCAAAACTACCATTCATATAACAAAACTGGTCCAACCAGGGTCTTGTAACAGATAACTTTGACCTTTTGATCAATGTATCTCTCCGTCCTTCTGTCGCAGTAGGTTTTCTTCGAAACTATTGTAGCAAATACCATCACACATAACTCTTTGCGATCGGCATTTGTTACTGATGGGAGTACCAGCAAGCCGGAGAAAATTTAAGATTTTCGATTATTTTGTTGTTTCGAAAATTTACTCGATGTTGGACTTGAGCAGAATTTGGGCAAAGCTTTGGATACGTTTAAAGTTAAAGGTAGACCCAAACAATCATTCTCGCTTATCTCGTTTCTCTCCCTCGTCCTAAGGGGAGCAACTGCTAAGATTTGCAAATGGCACTGTGCCGAAAACTACCGCAAAAGGTTTTTTGTTACTCTTTTAGGGCCCTACTGTTGGATATAGCATAGGCCAGCGTTGGCAATTAGCTCCTCGCAGATGGTCATAATTTTTATAGATAGTCCATTCGGTTATCTAACAGAACCCAAGGAACGCTCCTAGTTCTGTGGTCACCAGGTATTCCAACTCTGATGAGTGATCCCAACCAAGTCACTTGAGGCACTTTTGAATAAGGCTTGGAAAATCCAGAAGGAAGTGATCTAAGTTTAACTCTGCCTCGCAGCGAGCCCAGCAGGTGTCATCCGGTTAAATGCACATTCGTTTAGCGTATTGAACCAGATGTTTGTGGCCCGTTAATAATGCTACTAGAGTTTTTACGTCATTCCTATTCTACCTAGGAGTGGTTTGGTCCCTGTTCTATTAGGATGAGGCAAAATAACTCGGCTTATCCTGCAGTCATTAATGTTATTCCAAGCCGCGTTTATTTCTTCTTCCAGAGTGTTTTATAAATTTCAGATATAAATCTTTAAAATGTAAAGATAATATTAGTTAATATTTTTGTTTATTTGATATCTGCAGGCGAAATCTCTTTTTTCTTTCTTGAAAAGCCGTCGGGCGTTGTTTGATTTACTAATTTATTTACAAAATCCTTCTAACAAAAGCACTCTCCTGCTACATCGGCTTGTTTTTTTATCAAAGGTAGTCATGAAGGGCATCATATGGGTTAATTTCCATAACTGGTATTATTTGCATCGAGGGTTACAGGGGAAGGGGAAATGTACGAAAAATGTGTACCCCTCCCAATCGGACACTTCATCCAAAAAATCTGAAAATATGAGCACAGCAAAGAATACCTTATAAGTTGAAATTCGCTCAACTTTGTTAGCATGATTTATGTTTTATTTTTTGCGCCAATAAAATTGCATAGGTACCCTTAAATACAATATTTTGAATTTCTTCTTCGTAGCGCTACAGCCCATATCGGGATTTCGCTTCCTACAACAAGTGCCTCCAACTGTCCCGGTCCATTGATCGCGTCCTCCAATTTCGAAATCCGAGCAGCGATGAACTGTCTTCGTCGACCGAATCAGACCAGCCTTTCCTCGATTTCCTCACTGGTCTCCGGCCTTCAGTTTTCCCAACGAATACCCGTTTGGATATCTGTTGTTCGTCCATACGATTCATGTGGCCAGCCCATTGCAGCTTCCACAGTCTTACAACCGTTGAGACCTCCGGCTCGTCAAAAATTTCATACAGCTCATGGTTGTATCGAATTCGCCATTGATCCCCTTCTAGCTTCGCTTCGATTATTCACCTCAGGACCCGCCTTTCGAAGGCGTTCAATATGTTAGTGGATGCTTGGGTTAGGGTCCATGTTTCACACTCATAACATAGCACAGGTATTATCACTGAGGTTTGTTTACTGAGGTTTGTTTTCGCCGGGCTTGGTGTGTTATCGTCTGTTCTGCTACGGTCTTAATTGCCACTTTCACTGCCACCCATAGCTCGTTGCTTGTTTTCAGCGATGTATCTGATAGGATGGGAGCTAGCTGGTTGTCGAGGGTCTCCATGAAATTTTTGGTACCAACGC
Source organism: Odontomyia ornata (assembly GCA_963969285.1). NCBI lineage: Eukaryota > Metazoa > Arthropoda > Insecta > Diptera > Stratiomyidae > Odontomyia > Odontomyia ornata. The sequence continues at coordinate 202,723,255 of OZ017742.1, read as the reverse complement.
CGTTTGGAGCCTTTCGATGTCGATTTTTTGTAGAGGGCCGGTCTTCACCCAATACGCCTTTGACATACGACATCAATAGGTTAATTTCATCATGTAATGATCTGAGTTACAATTGGCTGTTCGGTATGTACGGACGTCAATTATCCTCGAGGCCCAATGTTGTTGGATCAGAACATGGTCGATCTGGTTTTGTGTGCTGCCATCCGATGATACCCAGGTTATTTTATGTATGCGTCGATGTGGGAAGCAAGTCGAACGTATAACTAGATTTCTGCTACACGTAAAGTCAATCAGGCGCTGGCCGTCGTGGAGGTTATATGATCCAATCGTTCCCCGATGAGAAAGCTCATAGCTAACCTTAGCGTTGAAATCACCCAGAATTATTTCTGTGTCGTTTGTAGGCAATAAGTCGACTGATCTTTCCAGATGATTGTAGAACGTTTCTTTCGTTTTTTTGTCCTTTTTTTCGTTCGGGGCGTGTACATTTATCAGCCAAATTTTGAAGAATTTCCCTTTTATATGAATCGCACATAACCGTTCATTATGTTATAATCAATAATGTGGGATTTGAACTCTATCCACAATGAAGTGCACTCTGAATTATCGCTTTCCAGCAGGCTTCCCACTTTTGTGTGCGATCTCATATCTTGAATATTACTTCCAGTCCACTTCGTTTATTGGGTTGCCCGTAATGTTTAATTTATATTGATTGGCCTGTTGTAAAAGGTCTTTAACAGTGTCAGGGTAGTTCAGTGATCTGACATTCCAGGATCCAATGCCATAGTCCTTTTTTCGGTTGCGAGGTCGTTGCCTTAGATCGAATCTACACCGAAGCTCAGTTGCAGGTCTCGAAACAATGAAGGTTCCTACAGGGACGGGAATATTTGGAATTTAGGTAGTCCTATTCATTCTTCTTTATGTTATATTGGCTTTCAATCGAACCAGACAGACATTTTCAGCTAAAATGAATAATATCTTTAAGAATTCAGGACGTCAATATTTCTAATATTCCAACAACAATAGCTTTTTTTTAAATATGTACATATTATTGAAGTTTTCGGACAGGAGCTTGCTTCTGTCTACCCAAGTTGGTTGGCTGTAATTTATGTCCCCTATCCATTTGTTTCTATAGTTTTCTAGGAATTTACTTGAAAAGTTCAGCAAGGATATTTCATGAATATGTAGTAAGTAATTAAACTGATACATAACAAAAGCACTAAATGTAAAACCATGGAATGATATAATTTGCGAAGATTCTAGCCTTCATGGATTGAAGATTTATAACTAAATTTTCTCTTTCAACCACCTACTTAACTTGTTTGAAACCGTCGAAGCAAAATAAGAAGTTTGTAAGATTCTTGTTGTTCTTAAAAGGTTTTCACGTTTGTACCACACGACAAACGGACCAAAGAGCACATCCCGAAATTAAAGGCAACAAGTTGGGTAAACAGACCTACGCTCATGTCAGAAGGGTTTTGTACCCAACTTCTCAGAAATGCAGTCACCAGCAATGAAATATGTCAGAGATGTGCACGTTTATAAGAAAATCGGAAGTTTTTCTTTTTTCAATGGTCGCCATTTTGTTGCAAACCAAAAAAAATCACTCAAATCATGAATTCTCAAAAATATTAATGTTATTGATCTTATTGAAAAATTTCAAGAACATCAAGTGAAAACTGCAGTGACCGATTGGATGGAAAGTCCATAAAATACCAAAATCATGTGTTATTGTTGTTGTAATTGGAGAAATTTCAAACGGCTATAACTTTCGTGCATATCATTCGATTTTCATCAAACTAACAAAGCTTAAGAATCTTTAGCAGGACTACGTAAATATCCAATTTCGTTCAATTTAAGGGTACCGACGCGATTTTATTGGGGAAAACGTGAAATTCGAATATCATACTATTATTAACAAAGTTGAGTGAATTTCGACTTCTAAGGTATTTGTTGTTGTTGTACTCATAAACACCTACCACCATAATTTTTTTCAGAATTTTCGGATCACAGGTGTCCAATCGCGAGGGGGGAGGACACAAATTTTTCGTGTATTTCCCCGCCCTGCGCGTCCCTCGAAGCAAAAAGTAACAAACTTAGACCTGTTTTGAAAAGTTCTCATCAAGACCTTTCATTTGATACCCATATCGGCTACATTTGATGAATTTTTTTTTTTCAGGGGCCACTCCCCTATATGGGGAGACCCTCCTTAAATACCTTCTAAAATTTTTTGTAGTTGAACTTTAAAGAGAGCATCACTTTACACTTGTATACAAAATTTGATGTTTCTAGCTTAAATAACTTGCGAGAAAAAGTGCTGTGACACACGGACGGACGGACGGACAGACAGGTCGCGAAACTAGTAGGGTTTTGTAAAATTATTTTACAAAACCCTAAAAAAGATCAAATGTAGAGAACGTTTTGGATAAAATCAAAATATTCTCATTTGTTGAAAGAAAAGGTAAGTTTTAAAAAATTGTAAAGTTTTACAAAGCATTGTAAAGCATTCTTATTATTAATTCAAGACTGCAGCGTTGCTTCCAAACTCAAATGCAGTATTGTTCATTCAAAAATTGATGAATCGAAAAAGTGATATTGAACGGAGACTATCGAAAATCTTATGGAATCAAGATGATTGAAAATAAAATATCCCATTGTTGGAGACTCGTGGAAAATCAACGTACCATGAAGTCTCGCAATTAGAACAATTTCAATATATTTTTCTTGAAAACCTGCCGGGCCTTGCTTTGTTGAGTTAGCAGATGCGTATCTGCTACTTTGAGTCATATCCATTGACACTGAAGATGACTCAAAGCGTTGACTGAAGATGACTCGAAGTAGTGAAACGCGACTGCTACAAGGCCCGACGGCTTTTCAAGAGAGACGAGAATTGGCTTCCGTATATCAAATAAACAAAATAATTAACTACGATTTCAATATTTTAATTCAGTAGAAAAACAACATAGTTAACATACAACCTGATCGCAGTGTCTCTCAAATAGAAGGGTTGAACCAAATAAAATTTATTTGTTGCATTGTTTACAACCATTTCTCAGATTTTAAGATGTTTATTTTCCAATGATATATGGAACCACAGCATCGCCATCATTCCCTAAGAAATTTCAACATGCTTGCTGAACTTTCTACATAACTTCAACATTATGCCAAAATGTATTTTAATCAGGACAGTACTATCTTTACGGTGCCCATGTGGTAGGCGGTAGATACATGAGTAATTTGTATACCTAACAAACAAATGTATGAAAAGCTTTGTGGTTAAACATCTTCAAAGGAAGAAATCAACGAAAAAATATGTCAAATAGGTCCATAGAACACATCAAAGAAACTCGTAAATTTCTCGATTGCTCATCTGAATAAGAGAATTTATTCAATATTTCTTCGAAGGAATAGGTCTTCTCCTATGATTATGATATAAGGTTGTAGCACTTAAACATTTTCTGAATCAGAACTAATTGAGTATGGATATTATACTCGCTTTTTTAGGGTTTTGTAAAATAATTTTACAAAACCCTACTAGTTTTGCGACCTGTCAGTGTGTCCGTCCGTCCGTCCGTGTGTCACAGCTCTTTTTCTCGCAAACTACTTAAGCTAGAAACATCAAATTTCGTATGTAGGTGTTAAGTGGTCCTCTCTTCAAATTTCAACTAAAAAAAATTTTATGAGGTATTTAAGGAGGGGTCTCCCCATATAGGGGAGTGGCCCCCGAAAAAAATTTCATCAAAGGTAGCCGATATGGGTATCAAATTAAAGGTTTTGATGAGAACTTTTCAAAACAGGTCTTAATTTGATACTTTTTGCTTCAAGAGACGCGCAGGGAGAGGTGTCATTTGTGACATTGGATTCCTTTTTCATATAATTTTCAATTTTTAAAAGTTAGATAGACAGTTTGTTCGAGATCGATTCAGCCTTTCCTCATGTTCTCCGTAATAAAGTGCAAACGATTCTACTGTTTGCTAGGTGATCCGGAGTAGAATGCAAATATTTAATTACAACTATTAATAAAAAGAAATGATCAAACGAAAATCGAAAAGGATTAAATAATTGAGAAAATAAATGACCTTTTTTGAAATGAGCTCGAACACGATGTTTTGTTGTCGAAATGCATGTTACAATTAAAGTCATTTGAAGTCAATTCGAAAATTTAAGCAAAAGGAATACCGTCTTATATGAAGGTTCCTTTCATTTATGTGTCCATACCATGACATTTTTTTAATCGTACTAAAATTAAAATATTTTCTAGTTTCAAGGTTTGTACACAAAAACTGAGCGCAGTAAAAACGTTTATTTATTCACACAACAATTTTTATGGAAACACTTGAGAAGTTGTCTTTCTCCTGATTTGTTTGAAAGAAGTATATGTATACTTGGACATTATTAACATAACTATATTTTATTGAAAAACTTTCATAAAATCCAAAACATAAAAATTCGTTATAAATTCGGAATAATCTGTATTCAGATAATGTCTTGAGTTTTACCTCAAATTGTGGAGAAAATATGGAACATTTTTATTTGTATAGCTCTGATGAAATGACCTGAACACATATTAATTAATGCTACTAAATAGTGAATTAAATTATGTTGTGTAGCTAAACTGTTTAGGCTGATCTCATATACATAGCTTTTTACTTTTTTAGCCTCCAGACACATTTTTCCAAACATCTTGTTCTTGTACATGGTAAACATATAGCCAAACCTATAGATAATCTAAAAAGCGCCAATTTCTGCGATGAAGTACATCAGGAACTTGAACTTATGCGGTAATTTTTATAATTTCAATTTAGTAATCTAATTTTTTCCTGTACTTTAAAAGGAATAACCGAAAAGGAAAAGGCCGTTTTTTGCAAACGCTATTATGAACATTTAGAAATCTATTATAATCATAGAAATTTGAATCCTATGCTAAGATTTAAAGTCCAAGAAGAAAAAGAATACCTAATGCCAGAAGAAATTTTAGTTGCAAATCCCATGACTATTTCTTGCATTATCAAAGGCAAAAATTATCAAGCAAGCATTACCAAAAGCCAAAAATACTGATGTAACATTCTAAGTCAATAATCATATTTTGACATATTAAATATTAGTTGTTTATTCAAAATGAATATTTCCAAATTATCGATTTTGCACATCAAAACGAATACTACCCAAAGCAAAACAATCGATTTCTACGCAAAGTAAAAGCTTTTATAAAATTTATTTTTGAAGCATACTATACATATGTGTTTACCTCAAATCAAAAGAATGAAAAACTAACTTACTTTGTAGAATTAGAAATTTAATGGTGAAAAAGATAAACAATTTAAAAACGTTCTCAAACTACAGCGGTGGGACCGGCGTATTCTTGAAAAATAAAAGCAATCTGCTTTCGAAACAATTCTTTTATGGATTTGTAAACAAAAATTCATTGTCCATTTTATCATTATTTGTATTTATTCCATGAAAATTTTGTAATTTTTTCATTCTTTGAATCATGAATGATATGAATTTTATATAAAAGCCATATTTTCTAGGAATTATCACATTTTACACTGGTTGTCTTAATGCATTCATTTTGACAGTTTTGCTTTAGATAGGGTTCACTCTACATTTCGAAAATTACCATTTTGAATTGGAAATTGTTTTATATTGGAAATTCTTTTTCTTGATATGGATAAACTTACCTTTGATTTGCAAACGATACTTTCAGCTGGTATATGTGAATATTCAGACGAAAAGTCCTATTTGGTCTGAAAATGGTATAGGTATTATATATATTTAAATGTGAAAATTTACTTATTTTTGGGAGTTTATATACACTGACTGCTACCAAAATTCGAAAAAAGGGTTGTAATTGTTTAAAATCCATTTAATATCCACATATTCCTAACAATTTGATTCGCGTAATACAGTACACAAAATTTATTTTATTGCATGCATTAATCCTCGAAAGTTAATTTGAGTCAATTATGTTTATTCCAAATAAATACGTTCGAATAAATTTTAGACTCAATCAAATTTATCGGCTACAATCGTTTACTTGGCCCCATATAATGCGCGGAAATTCCTCAGTCGTTGTTAGCAGCTCCAGAACAGGAAGAACACTTTCTTATCTTCCAGCGATATGCAGTCTCATTAAAGTAAACAAATGGGTTGAAGTTGGGCATCATTATAAATCATTTCATTTCAGGTAGAATCAGATGAAGGTTTGGTTCCTGATACTGTAGGCCCAATAGGAATAATTGTAGCACCCTCCTCTGTAGAAGTGGAACGTATAAGTAAAATGTGTCGTAGATTCTTGCAAGGTGCTCCAAACAAAATTGGCATTGTTGAATCTTTTGGGGTGCGAAATATGCAAAAAACAACTGTAAGTTGAAATGGAAGTAAGGTTTGAATGTCTCATCAGCTTTTTAATTTCAGAGATACCTCTTGAATGGCTGTGAAGTTTTGGTTTCTACTCCGCCGAGTCTATCCCGCTTGATAAAAAACAAGTTGAAGCTGTTTGATACCAAACGAATAAAACATCTTATTTTTGATGATATCGATTTCATGCATGAGGAAACGAAGAGCGAATTGCATGAAATTTTAAGATTCTGCTGTGGGTCAAAGTCAACAACATCAGTGCAAGTATTAATTTCGATATTGACAATTGTCACAAAACTTACTCCTTTCCTTTCAAGATGGTGGTAATAGCGAAATATTGGAGCCCAATACTATCTGGATTTCTTAAGATGGCCCACAACACTCAACTTTGCATTGGTGCTTACATAGAAGCGGCTGTTTACGCGCGATCCTTATTCAAATTAAAGATTATTAAAAAAACCTCGAAAACACATGAGCTGCTAGGTGAGTAGCATAAAACAGTAAATTTCGAAATCAATTAGCAGTCCCAAACTTATTTGTATGGTGTAAATATAAAATGTAATCAATTAATAATAGGGTTTATCAAGGCTCATCCGTATTCAACCGAGCGTACTATTGTTGTGTGCAATAAAAGCGAAGAATTGTTAGAAGTAGTGGAAGCATTAAAAAGCAACTCCTACTTCTATGTTGCATGCTCAAGTGATTCTACAGCTGATGAGATAGGTATTCATTTTTTTTTGTACTAAGCCACTTGCAGATTAGAGATATTTTTTTCATTTTAAGACTTGACTAAGATATGGCATCAACAATCGAAAGGTGAAATGAGTGTTCTTGTATGTACAGACGATATATTGCCTGAAATAAAAGTCAGTCAAGCTCAAAATATAATACATTATTCTCTGCCTCAGTCATGGACCCGATTTTCGTTTCGATTTTCTACATTATTTGGCTACTTCCATGACTTTGTTAAGTCAAGCGTGAGTGGTAATGTGAAATAATCGATGGTAGAGAATTTATGAAAATTTTTTTCAGGTTCCAGTGAAAACTCCACCTTCTTGTCTTATTTTACTGGATGAAAATAATAATACCCAACTTCCGAAGCTAATTCATTTCCTCAAAAATCATCAAGTTGAAGACATAGCCGAAGAAATATACACAGTTTGTAATGTAAGTTTTGCCTCTAGTTGAATTCAATTATTGTAAAAACTCTTGTTTGCAGAGAATAAAGGTTCAACGAGAAGAGGAGCGAATCACAGAAAATCGGCAATTTTGCCCATATGTAATGGAGTTCGGCAAATGTTTCGATGTTGAAGATTGTTCATTTAGGCATGAGCTCACCAAATATGACAAACCTCTTGACAATTTAGTTGTGCAAGGCAATGTGAGTTGATGTTTTTTTTTAAGAAAAATTACTAGGTTCTAAACATTCGTTCTCAGATTCTTTTCAAAGTACTTGAAGTAATTTCACCTACACACTATACAGTACGCCTTTTGGAACATCAAAGTGGACAGGAAAAACCATGGAAGAAAATTTCTGGTTCAAAGGAGTACTTGAAGTTCAATCTGAATTTCGCTCAGTATTTCTCCAATACTAATAATCATCAACTCCATTGGCCTGTTGAATTAGGAGATTTATGTGTCGTATCAGAAGGCCAAACTTATCACAGAGCGAAAGTTGTACATGTTGGTAAAAGGTAAAGTATAAATAAATTATAAACAAAATGAATCAGTTTTGATTCTACTTGTGTAAAGCAGGAGTCTGAAGCTTAGTACTGACACAACTTGCCGAGTGAAGTTAGTTGACACCGGCAGAGTGATCGCATGTAAATCATCGCATCTTCTATTTTTGCCAGAAGAATTTCGCGTGTTACCGCATCAAGTAAATTAAAAGTGCATTCTCGGATTATTACTGTTCTTCTATATCGAATATTTTACAGGCTATTGATTTACGGCTTTCAGGAATCATACCTTATGACCACGAACAAGATTGGAGTTCAAATGCAACTGAAATAGTGGAATATTGGTTTAAGAAATATATAACAGACAAAGTAAACGTTATAGCAAAAATAAAATTTGTGCTGATGGATACGATTTGGGTCGAGAACATAAAGATTATCGAAAATTTAAAATCAATTCAGACGTATGTGACGGTCGTTAACATAAAAAATTCGTTATTAGAAAAACAATTTGGAACTGTATGTCATGATGTGGAACAATTGTTGAGGGAAAAGGCAGCAGCATGTGGTAACATATTGAAAATTTTTTCTTACAAACTTTTTCTAAAATATCAGTAGGCATTTTAAAGAATGGAAGCATGGAAATCTCTGAAGACCATACTGAGGATACTGAAAGTTGCAGTGAGAATTCAAACCTAACGCCCAACCATAGAAATAAAATGCCGCGGAGCAATACAGCGCGTAGCGACGATTCGAGGCAGAATATTTCTAAAAATCAAACTGAAATAGTTCAGAAGGATAATAGTTCAGTTAGTCATATAAAAGAATCTTGGGAAAAACTCTTAGAAAAAAAATTTAATCGCGTGTCTGTTGGTGCATTTTACAATCCAAATCTTTTTTACATCCAACATTTAAATGATTTGAAGAGGTAAATTGAATTCGTTTAATAAATTAATCTTTCCTCTTACTTTCCCGTTTACAATAGCAATGAAGAATTATACAAAGCCATTGATGATCACATGCTAAATGAACCTGCGATAGTTACAGAGCCTATTATTGGTTTAAACTGTCTTGCCAAGTACGAAGAGAAATACAATCGAGCTAAAATAACTAAAGTTTTGTGCGATGGAAGCAGTCAAGGGCTGATAGTATCTTTATTCTTTTGTGACATTGGCATGAGCTCTACTGTGAAATTGTCAGAAGTGTATCATTCTACGAAAAAACTTGTGGAAATGCTTCCATTCCAAGTAACTTTATGTGAATATTTGAGTTATGTATGGTATAAGCCATTGTTAATTTTAGGCAATACGATGCAAGATGGTTGGCATCGTTCCCAATAAATATGGAGTCTGGACGGACGATGTTTGTGATAGTATATATGATAATATTTTGGACCATGCCCAGTTCTTGTACGCGCGTGCAGTGAAATCTGAAAGTCCTAATATTGAAGTAGTGTTAAAATATTGGCGTTATGAAGTTATCCTCTTAGACTGCACAACAGAAATTGATGTCAATATTAATAGGCACATTGTTGAAACAGGTAAATTATGCCTTGGTACTTAAATCGACTTACTTTACTGTGTATAGCTTCTATCTACAAGTAAGTCGTATATAAAAGTCAATTATTTTGTTTATTTGATATCCACAGGCCAATTCTCTTTTTTCTGGAAAAGCTATCGGGCCTTGCTTCTTTCAGTGAGCAGACGCATTTCGACTCCTTTGAGTCATCTTCAGTGACTAAAGGATGTGTGGAAGGAAAATCACATCCTAAAGATATTGAAGATGACTTAAATGAGTCGTAACGCGACTGCTCACTCAAAGAAGCAAGGCCCGATGGCTTTTCAAGAAAAAAATCGTATATAAAAGTTTAAATCCACGTTCATTTGAAGAATGTATATTAAATAACTAAACAATTTTCATCTGAAATTACATAATAACGTAATTTCAGCTTAATTGGCCTGTATGTACAAAACTTTTTGTTGATTGCTCGACCCTTTTTATATAAACTCAATATGTATATGTTCTGTGCTCTACACTGAGGTTTAATTGTAAGCACGGGTAGCATGGATCATGTTTCGGATAGCTCAGATAGCGGCAAATTACTTTTATGAAAATGTTTGTCTGTCGCTATATTAATTTGCGGTCCTTGAATGTTGTTGCTCACTAACTTTTCTCACCGAATCGCATTTCTTCTCAACAAAAAGAAACTAGAAAATATTTCGATCAGATCTCCAATTTACGTTAAGATTAATTAACTGATTCTACCGAGACTCAAGGGATTTATAATGGAAATATCCACTGACTAACTTTAATATAAATTGAACAATAAATATTCACTTTAATATAAAAAATAAGTTATTGAGTTTAGATTAAACATACGATGTTAATGAAATATATCGAAGATAAATAGAACGCCGTTGAAGGAAGCTATTAATTTCAACTGGTCTATTTAATTTTAAATCTTATCAACCTTTTGCTTAAAATTATTTATTCTTAATGGAGATATTCAGGTGAATTGGTATGAATATATCGCTTTCATTCACTTTTCAGAATTACTTATAATAACAAGACAGCAAGCAATAAAAAGTTCAATTTTCTGAGCTATGATTGTTGGTTTTGGTTTTTGTGTCACTATAATCATAAGAGAAATCATGGCAAATACTCATTAATGTCTCACTTGCATAGAATTTACCCTACTTCTATTTGTTCTTTATCGAAATAATTGTGGTATCGTGCTTTACTACTGTACTATTGTCATTGTTGTTTAAGAATAATTTAATTTTAAAATCGATTTATGATTTTATTCATATTATTTACAATTCATGTTGTTCAAGGCCTTGGAAAGTATGATTCTGAAACAAATGGTCTTTTGAGGCTGGAAAATACGTCGGATTCCTCCGATGAGAGTTCTTTGGAGTCTAACTGGGATAATTGCAATTATGTAAGCCCGAAAATGATGGATTTCAACCCAAATTTTGGCCTGGAAGGGTTAGATGTAGACGTTGACATTCAGTTTACTCAAGATGATATCCTACAACTGGTGAAATTGAAAAAAATGTTGTTTGATTTCTTTTTAAATTTCCTTTCTTTAGCTAAATCTCCCACCAACTGCGAAGATACTGCCACCGGAACCACCAACGCGGGAGTTGAATTCAATGGCTACAATAAAAGAAGATGAAGGTCAAATTAATTCGGTTGAACATTTTGAACAAGATAAAACAACGAAACATCTCAAGACAACAAAACATAAAATCTCAAATTTAGCAAAAAGTGGAAACTTTAAGTTACTTAATTCTCATTACATTCAGCATGAATCGCTCCCGCCTCTAAAGCCGTTATTCAAAATTCCGCAAGTTATTTGGCAGCAGTCGGAATCCATCGTGTCAATACAGATAACAGCACCAGATATTGAAGATTACTACTTAAGAGTTTCCAGCACAGCTTTGCTTTTTATGTAAGTTTGCCTTGATTTTGTGGTCGTGATAAAAATAAAGCCTCTTCTAGAGCTAAAATACAAAATGAGCTTCGTCATCTTCTACTAAACTTTTACGGATGCATTGATCCATCACTTGTTTCACACGGACTTCGCGGCTTGAAAGCAGTTATAAGATTACCTAAAGCATTAAAAGGATTTACTTGGCCTAGATTATTGTATGAAGGAGATAAAATCGGATGGCTGAAATATAACTATGATTCTATAATTATAGAGCAGGAAGCCTTAGTTAATACAGGTAAGAATACTTTGCTCTTTTTTTTTAATTTAATACTACAATAATTATTTTTTAATAGGTCGGACAAGACGACAATCGGCCTGTGTCGATAGTTCTTCTGATGGCACTAATACCGATGATGACGAAAATGATAATTATGAAAACGATTTGTTTGATCCATTTGACGACTGATTTAAGAACTTTTTTGAATGTCAGTCTAAATAAAGCATATGAACAGAAATACTTTATGCTCAAGGTAAAATAAGCTTGTTTTCAAAGCCATCATTGTGATATAAGTTAAAAGAATGTTCCCGTTTCATGTGTAAGTTTCTAGCTAAGTTGTTTAATTGGATAAAGAGAGTAAGATTTAAATTAAAGACACATTTGCTTTTTTTTATACAGAGAGAGAGAGAAAATGTAGGTGTAACGCTGGCATAAATCATGAACATATGCTTGCAAGTGTAAGATAATAACTCTTGAAACCAAAAAAAAATATATTTGAAATACTGAAAAGATAAGGATAAGTTTCAAATTTGTTTTATTTCGTTAAAAATATTTCTTTCATTTTGTAATTCCTCCTATAGTTGAGGATGATATTAAGTACTGGGTCCCTCAATAACTCAAGCGAAAAATCGATAACAAAAGAACGGTGTTTTTTTTTAAAAGCCGTCGGGCCTTGCTTTATTGGGTGATCAGATGCGTTTCGACTCCCATGATTCATCTTCAGTGTCAACAAAATAATTAGGCCCGACGGCTTTTCAAGAAAAAAGAGGATTGGCTTGCGGGTATCAAATAAACAAAATTATTGACTAAAAAACCGGTGTATTTTTAAGAAAATGAAAGTTATACTACTTCTTCATACAGTGCCTACGAAAATTAATAACTTGTTAGGATAAATGAACTAGCTTGCTTATACCGAATACAAAAATGTTCTTATCTTACTATCTGAGCCTTTTTGTAACAAATTGCACCCACCCAACCGGAATAAATCCATATATATCTTGTTGAAGTGGCCAGGTATTCCTCTTCTGAGTGGAAAACTCATACAACTTGAATTGCATGAACTTTCCCATCAGAAGGGAAGTACCCCGGTGACCAATTTATGTCATAGAATTATACGATTTGATTGCATAACTCTGTGCCATAAATAGGCACTCTGCTTGGGCCACTCAACCCACGACGTCACCTGAAACAGAAAGATTACATGGGATTAACCTGTACCCGGCGGCTGGCTCATATTTTATGAGGGGAGCCTACCACCGTACCGGGTCCTATACCCGGTCAAAGGGGAAGGAAGGAAAAGACCGATTTAGCGTTGACTTTAGCACTCCATTATATTTACTAAACAAAATTTAAATCATATTAGTCCGAAAAATTTGAAATATACGTACAAAAAATATTAACGCAATATGATTTAAATTACAAAAAAAATTAACGTAATAAGATTTAAATTACAAAAAAATTTAACGTAATAAGATTGAAATTATAAAAAAAATTAACGTAATAAGATTTAAATTACATACGTACTCAAAATTTGAAATAGAAATACATAAAAAAATTAAATTAATAAAAGGGTACTTACCCCACATGGTCCTTCGAGCGCTCGATGACAAATGCGGGGAGGTCCACTGAAACGTTCCTTAATACTTTCTAATTCAAAATTTATTTAGGTTGTTTTCAAAAACTACGCAAAAAAAGGAAAAAAAAATATCCTCCTTTCACGCCGGGTTAGTATCAAATCCAATAAGGTGCACTTGCTCTATCCTTGCACCCACACGAAACATGAACACTTCGAAATTCGAGTGTAGGAAAGTCGGAAAATCTTTTGGCGCCGATCAAAATGCACAACCGCGTGTGAAATAGGAAACGTGCTGCACAATACACGAATAAGTGAAAAAAATTTGTTACAAAATTGCGTTTAACTAGTTTAGGTTCACGGGAAAATTAATTAGCCGAAATGCTAGGAAAGTCACAAATTTTCAATCAGTTAAAATTTAGGGCTGTGTAAATTATTGCACTGTGTCGCTGATTGATGTTTAAACACTTAAAAATGGCCATTTCCCACGCGTAAAATCCACTTCAAAACACCGTAACTCAACTCTCAGCCCCTTATGGTTTATTCTGATCAAATGAACAAAGCCGATGTCAATCGAATAAATAGTTCAACTATTAATTACCGCTGTTGTAGCGGAAGGATGTAGTTTTGACAGTTCCGTTCTATAGAACCTGGCGGTTAGCGTTTGACGATCGCACTGCGATTCGTATAAGCATTACTGAAATTGGGGAATAAATTCCGTATACCAGCCATGGGATTCGGTTCCCCGCGGTGTCATCAATTTTCAAAACTTCCCAAAGGTATTGCGAATTTCCCACAAACATTGAACAGGCGAGGAAGGGAAACGTTTAATTTTTGGGTTAAGGTAAATATCAACCGCAGTGGCACACTGTTATATTAAACCGTCACAAGAAATCTCGATGACAACGGTCAACACTTGTTTTATTTAGAAACATTCAAAATTGAACTCAAATAACTTTTTATTATTCGAATCACTATCTTTGCTCTCGGGCTATTCATCAAAGTAATTTCCACGTCGCTTGCCAATATCTCGTTCCGTAAAAACATTTACAACAAACATTAAAGCACTTCTTTTTTATTTCATTTACTTTTTATATTATTTCCCGACGAAGCGTGACATATGGTCACGTTATATAACGTTTTTTCAGCACCGAAATTTACTTTTCAGAACATTGGCCACTCGGAAACAACCATCGGAAGATGCTTTTCACATTTTTTATGTACTGAACCATTTTTATCTCTCTCAAGATAAGATGCAACCACCCATACGGTTTAAATTCAGATTTTTCACCCTCGATTCACGTTAGTATTCCCGTTACTTATAGGTTGGTAGTGCACTCACGAAGCACGGAAAAAGAGAAATATGATCGAGTTTTACTCGAGCCTCGACTCAATCATGATTTTTTATTACTCCTTTTCGGACGCGTCGATTCGAACCAAATTTAAGCGAAATAAAATTGAATCTCCTCGTATCGCGTGGACATCGTGTAACAAGCTCTCCTTGAAAAGACTTTTTCTTCCTTCGCGTCGCGACGTGACCGCCGTCAAGGTGAATCGCAGACCCCTCTTCATGATCGTGCACATGGACGGTCAAGCCCATCAAGAAATTCCATTTCTTCTACTCTTCCGTGCACATTTCAGATTCTAAACCTGATCCATAATCTTGATTTGCTAGTATTGCGGGAACCGGTTCCTGTTCGTATCAAGTTATTCTCATTCCAAATATTATCAGGGTTAGTGTAAGGCGACTGCATGCTAGTGTTATCGTCATACAATCAACGACTAATTTAGATGAATTGGTATTCATGTTCATACTACCTTTTCTGATTGCATATCTAGGTGATGGTATTGGGCTTTCATTTCGAAAACTTCCAGTGACATTTTCAGACATAGACATCAATCGAACACTTGATTTATTCATAAATTGTGTAGCATTTCGAGTAATCGCCGTTATAAAATCGTCACGATCAATTGAATCGTCCAAGGAGCGTTGCAACGGTGTAATAGTCGTTTGATTAGGTGTTGGTAGGTTGGATTTAGTGGTGTTTGGAATAGAATTCGGTGAAGATACTGTTGTTGCTTCGAGATTTATCCGAACGCTTTTTGATGAGGCATTAGTTGTTCTTTTTGTTGTATCTATAGAAGTGCTGACACGGTCAACAGGATTTACAGTCGTTTCGACAATTCTAGCGGCATTCGATGTTTTTCGAGGTGTGGCGTCATTATTTGCTAATTCAAGAGATTCATTTTCGTTTCTAGACTTATCTCGACGTGAAAGAATCTTTATCCTCTTTAATTTTATTCTAAGGTTCTTTAATTCTAGATTTTTATCAATATACTGTAATTTTTGTGCCTTATTCATAGTCTCTTCGTCAGTTTTCTTCGCTAGTAGTCTTGATTTTCGTTTTCTGCTAACATCCTCCGTTTCCGATTGATCTTTATTTAGATTAGTTGAAATGGTTTCTAATGCTATCAAATTCGATTGTGGATCTCTCGAGGTTTTACTGGGCACAGGTGATTGTTCAAGTCTTGATGCATTGACTAGAATGCTGTAAGCGTTAAAATCCAACAAAGAGTCAATACTGCTATCAGAATCACTGTCTTCGCCCGCTTTCATTCTGGGATAGATTAACAACTGGATTGCTAGAAAAATCATTTTGCGGAACTACCTCCGTTATATTATTTACTTGTATAATTTCTGCATCCTCTTCGATTACTACAGTACACACATTGAGTTTGGTTTCCATGTTTGGTTGCGTAGTCTTTCAGGAACCACCCACTCTTTCAGTTGCCTTAGCTCTTTCCTGTACTTGCACTTGTTACTGGTAACGTTATTCACTATACAATTGTAATTGATTTTACTACATATCAAACTGTAAGGAGTCGTTTTTTAGGGTATTGTAAAATCATTTTACAATACCCTACTAAAATCGCGTCCTGTCTGTCCGTCCGTGTGTCACACTACTTTTTCTTGCAAACTACATAAGCTAGAAACACAAGATTTTGTAAGTAGGTGTAGTGATGCCCTCTTTAAAGTATCATCACAATTGAAATTTATAAGGTGTTTAAGAGGGGTCTCCCCATATAGGGAAGTGGACCCTGAAAAAAAATTTCATCGCATGTAGGCAATATAGGTATCAAATGAAAGGTCTTAAAATGACAAGTTTGGCTTTGAGGGGTGCAGGGGAAGGGGAAATGTAGAAAATTTATATAATAACGATAATAATTTTTCGAACTCAAATTATGGAATCTGTATATTGGTCATGTTTTTATATGCAGAATATATTGATTGATTTACTATTTGTTTTACAATACCCTTCTGGCAGAAGCGCTCTCCTGCTACTTCAACTTGTTTCAAAATGTGGTCAGTACAGGTCTCAAGCAAAGGAGTTACCACGTTAAATGGCCATCCAAAATGTTCAACAGAAACTGAAGTTCGATCGTCATCATCATAATCTATGGCGCGCCGCCCAAGCTCGGCCTTTGCATTCAGGATTAATCTGCAATCATCACGGTTCTGCAAACTCGTCCGCCAGTTGATAACTCCCAGCAAGGATCTGCTGTTAGCTTCTATCGTGTCTTCCCATCGAGTCCTCGGTCTTTCCACTGGACGTCTACCTTGTGCTCTACACTTAAATGTCCTTTTGGGTAGCCGGTTTTCTTCCATTCTTTCTACATGGCCCAAACATTGCAATTTGTAGGTACAGGTGGTTCGTCAAATAATTCATGCAACTCGTCATTGTAGCGTAGTCTCCACTCCGCTCCTTGTTTCACTGGGCCGTAGATTTCTCGGAGCACTCTGCATTCAAATACTTCCACTACCTTTTCGGATTCGTTCGTCAGGGCCCATCTTTCACTTTAACAGCACAAGTTTTATTCAATATTTGTAAATACGAAACTTATTTTGCCTGAGCACAACTCTGGACCTTAGAAGGGAAAATACAGACTATTAAGCTTTATTTGCGGCATTTATGCGGTGTCCAATCTCGTCCTTTTTGCGCCTCTTTGATTTAGGTTGGCTCCTAGATACACAAAGTTATACGACCAGGTTTTGTTTGTGGAGTGTGTTTTCCTCGTTTGAGTCATGAATTTAGTTTTAGCTTAATTAACTCGTAGACCAATTCGGTTTGCTTCATATTCTAGGCTCAGAAATCCTTTGGCATCTGAGATAGCATGTTCCAGCGCAATATTAAAGAGCGTTGGAGCACGTCCATCCCTATGTTTTGAGCCTAATTCCATTTTGAAACTATCCGTTAGTTCGCCGTTTACTTTGACGTGGGAAGCTGGCATTTAGTATCGTGGCTTTGACCATGCGGACTAGTTTTGTTGGGACGCCGAAGTCAAGCATTATTATGTATAAAATGTACAGCGCATTTCCGTCGACATTGTCATATGTTTGCTTGAAGTCTACAAAGAGTTGGTGCACGTTGATCCTATATTCCCAGCACTTTACGAGCACCTGCAACTGAAAATATTTGGTCTATTATAGACCGATCACTTCGAAAACTTCTCTGATACTCTCCTAGAATACTTTCATAGTACTGCCTTAATTTCCTTTCTATGTTTTTGGAGAGCACTTTATATGACGTACACAGTAAAGCGATGCATCTTATAACTTTAATACCTTACTTATCACCTTTTTTGTATACGGACATCTACTTTGCGCCAGTCCTCTGGTAACTGCCCCTCTGACCATATTCTGCATATTAGTCGAAGCAGAAGGTTATTTTTAGGTGGGGATACCCGCTCTGGAGCAGCTCTGCTGGTATTCCATCTCTTCCAGGAGCCTTAATTTTTCTGCAGTCCCGTACTACTGCCTGTACTTGGTCCATCTATACTAGGAGCCTTTTTTTCTGTGATCACGTACTGCTATCTATATTTCATCTCCGGTTGGTGATGAAACTGAGATCTCTTCTACTTCTGAAATGTTCACAGCTTGAGTAGTTGCTGGAAGTGCTGTGAATAGCTTCTGGACTATCTTTTTTTGATTTCGATGGCTTACCTATGATTGCCCCTTGTGTGTAATTTTGCAGAGATTTATTTGTGGATTGAAGTCGTCTCTTAGTTGTTTAATAGATAAATACGCCGATCTGACTTCATGTAAGGTCATGTTTTCGTTTATCCGTTGGATCTTGGTGTTAATGGTCAGCCGTTTCCTTCTTTAACACTTTTTTAGTTTATCGTCGGAGAGTTTTTATTGTTCTTCCGAGGTGGTCTGGATGTATTCTTTTTACGCCTGGTTGCTTTTTTCAACCAATTCTTTGTATTCTTCGTCGTACCAGTCGTTCCTACTTTTATTTCTCGGCCGCTTCTATTACCACATCTCTTACTGTTTTCCGCATGGTTTTGATGTCATCAATGTTACACCTGTGGGGATTTGTTGATGCGATTTCCCAGCGCTCCCATCTACTTTGACGTTACTGAGCTTGTGTATCTAGTACTTTGAGGTAATTAATCCTTGTTTACAGCTCTTAGAGATGTAGTGGTCCGAATCGCAGGCAGCGCGTGACTAGAAGGCTGGTGGCCGCTCTTTTTTGCTTTAGAACGTGGTCGATTTTGTTGAATCTGTGACCATTTGGGGATGCCCACGCTCTCTTGTGGATGCCTCGATGCGGAAAGTGTGTAAAGCTTACTGTGAAGCTTCTGCAAGTAGCCAAGTCTATCAGGTATTGTCGGTTGTCGCTGGTTTCTGCATGAAAGCTGTGCCCTCCGTTGTTCCTTCATGTGCCGTTTCTCGGCCGATTTTTGTGTTAAAGTCTCCAACACAATTTTAATGTTGTTTGACGATAGTTCGTTCCAGAGTGCTGTAAAATTTGCCCTTGATTACCTCCTCCTTGGCTTCTGTGGGGCGTGAAAGTTGGCCAGCCAGACCAAAAAGAATTTGGTCTTGATACGAATTGCACACATCCTTTCGAAAACAGCCTTGCAGTCAGTGATATTTTGTATAAATGTGCTATCCACAATAAAAGCCACACAAAAGTCACGCAGATGTCCCTAATGGCAACGTTTAACTCGAAACTAGTGTATAGCGCCGAAATCTGGACTGATGCCATGAAGACCTAGAATTTGTGGTAGCAGGCAACAATCCAACAGGTTTGCTAGCACTTGAGCGAAAGAAACTGAAATATTGTACAGCAATAGGTGGCGTGTAGGTTATAGCTCAGACTCGATCCAGAAAAATTATCACGTAACAGCAATGCTCGCCTGCAAATCCTTTCGGGCGCTGTTGGATAGATAATTGCACGGGCTTACGGTGACAATATATTTAAATGCGCTGTCCACAATGAAAGCCATTCCAAACTTACGGCCTCCTTGCAACAAATATAGTTTAAAAAAAAATATAAACTAAAGTCCCCGTTTTTGCCGCGAAAAAAGTATTCACACAGTTTGTTTTAAACGAATAAAATTAAAATCAACAAACATTGAACTCAGTTTTTAAGGATGTTGGAGCACCTTTTCTTTTAATAACTTCTTCAAGTCTTCTTGGCATCGACGACACAAGGTTACGCGTCACTTCCGGGGTGACTTTTCGCCATTCTTCTAGGATGACTTCCTTCAATTGAACCTTATTGTTGACACTGTGTTATCTGATCTTCCTATCCAGATGTTCCCACAAATGCTCGATCAGATTCAAGTCAGGCGATTGGGGTGGTGTCGAGAGTATGTGGGGTTTTGTATAAAATAAATCTCTGAACGACATCCGCGGTATGTTTGGAGTCGTTATCTTGTTGGAAATAGTAATCGTTTCCAAGATCCAGTTTTTCGGCACTTTTCATTCAAGTTATATTATAAAATAATTAAATAACCCAATTTATTCATTATTCCATCAATAAACACAAGTTTGCTGACACCGGATGCAGCCATGCAACCCCACATCATTACTCCACCACCTTCACAGTAGGCAACATATTTTTGATATCCATTTCAGTATTGGGCCTTCGCCACACTAATTTTCATCCATTTCACTGAAAAATATTAAATTTGCATTCATCTGAGAACAAAATTTTACTCCAAGTCTATATTTTTTTCTTTGAATTCTTTTGCGAACGATAGCCTCTTCTGCTTGTTAATGTTATTGATAAAGGGTTTTTTCCGAGGCCGTCTCGCCTTGTAACTAGCACGTCGTATGACATTTTGCACTGTTCTAGATGTTACCGTTTTTTTTTTTAAATTAGTCTGCAACTCCGATGCTATCTCTGACAAAGTTGTTTTTGGGTCCTTGTTAATAGTTTTTAGAACGAACCTTTCCTCTTTGTCCGATAGTTTTTTTGGGTCGGCCACTTCTTGCTTTATTTTCAACATTGTTTTTGTCTTTCCACCGCTTCACAACACTAGCAACAGTATAATGGCTTTTATTCATTAATTCCCCAATTTCACAAATGGACTTTCCTTGTGCACGAAAACTTAAAATAATTTTGTCTTACCACTTACCATATGCACAGTTTTCTCAGACCCTCCATACAAACAGCAAATAATTTGCTGGGGACTCCCCTAAACATAATGTTACCATTAGTGTTGAGTAATACGTTGGAACGAAGCGAACAGGAAATTCCTTTTCAAATAAACATCATTTTCGCGGTAAAAATGGAGTTAAATTTAGTTTATATTTTCTTTCTTTCTTTTTTTGTACTCTTATATGAAAAAACACGAAGTTATAAAATAGTTTTGGATTCAAAATTTTGAACTACATCGTTTTATTCACAAAATTGACAATTTTCGGGCACTGTATCTATCCGGAAGTTGTCGCAGTGCACCTGATCTGTTCAATTATCTAACATTCCACGTTCCCAAAGGACAGTCCTTTATTGTTGCCGCTTATCCAATCCAATCTGAGGCTTTTGTTCTGGTTCGACTTAGTCGGTTTTTGATCCGCGAATGGTACTTTATTTCCTACCCACTCGCCAGATAGCATGTTTTGGCACCCCTCTAACCGCCACATGAGAACGTGTCCAATAGGGAACCGAATGCCCCGCACGGAACTGAAGTTTGATCACTGTGCTCGAAAATAATTAAAAAAAAAATTCGGCTATTTTTCATCTTCAGAAAGTGAAAAACGGATGGTTGAACAGTGCACAACAAATGTGGTATCAACTTAACCCTCCGAGTACACATGGGGTCAATTTGACCCCAGACGCTACTTTGACCGATTGCAGCGCCTAGGCCTGCGGAAGAGTGGGGGTATTATGGGCTTCTAAGTATATTTTAGTGTCTTGACTATAAGTTTACATTGTTTGTTTACCTTTTGAAGACGTTAGTTATTGTA
This sequence comes from Odontomyia ornata, assembly GCA_963969285.1. NCBI lineage: Eukaryota > Metazoa > Arthropoda > Insecta > Diptera > Stratiomyidae > Odontomyia > Odontomyia ornata. The sequence goes on along the minus strand of OZ017742.1, from coordinate 202,701,673 downwards.
GAGAAACCTTTGAAATCAGCCCATTTGACCCCATTGTGTACTCAACGTCAATTTTGAGGTAAAAATTGAATTTTTTTTACTTTATAAATGGATAGATTAATTCAAAAAGACAAAAAATAAGTCTAAAAGTATTTTTATTTTTTTTTTTAAAGCAATATGAAATATAATCTGCGATCTAGTGTGCCTAATCGTTTGTTGGATGAAGACAGCGGTGATGATTTTGGCGGCAGTGGTTCCTACGAAGACGGCCACGTTTCTGAGCAATCAGTATCTGATTATGAACTTTCTGAATGTTCAGAAAATGATGACTTGGAGAATGCAATTCTCAGTGAACGCCTTTTACAACAGCGTGAAAATTCAGCCGCACGAGGGAGACCAACATCAACATTGATCAGTAAAAATAAGACAAAGTGGAAAATGGGAGCTCGTGAAAGATTATCAGGTTGGAATACATAAATATGCAAAATAAATACTTTCTTTTTAAGGGACACTATAGGGCTCATTTTTCCCTTATTCTGTTATGTCGAGAGTTTCCACGTAACTTTTTAGCCAAAAATATTATAAATTGAAAAAGTTACGATGTTTTATGTAAAAATGCTAATTTTCGCTTTTTCAGGTTGTTCGCGAATTTTTTTAGGTAGGCTAAGGACATTTAAGGCCTCTCTAATATATGAGAATTACTAAAAGAGCTTTCAAACTATTTCTGAAAATTTTTTCAAACTAATATTTATAGTGGGGGCGATACTGTATACGTTCAAAAAAGCTTAGGGTCAAATTGATCCCATACATACTCGATGATCGAAAAAATAGGTGTGTACTCGGAGGGTTAAAACGGGTACGTCATCATTAAAATTAAAAGCTTGGCTAAAACCAAAACTATTTTTGTCCAGTGATGCCAGCCTAAAGCCATGCAAGTACAAAAATCCTCCTAGAAGCTTTCATTTCTAAATCAAATTTACTTTGATTATAGCATGCCCCTCGTATACAAACAAATCAATTTACTGACAGTTGTCCGCGTGTTGTAGTGGTTAGACTGCTCATCATGTAAGCCGAAGGTATCTGATTCAATCTCGTTGGTGACGACAAAACTTGTTTCGAGTGATTCGTGGGACGAACTACAAGCCCGTTAAGTTATGAATGCGTACTGATTTAAAATCAAAATGTATCGCAGCTGAGTGGACGGCGTGGTACTGAGTCGATCAAGATAATCAGATATTCTTAACGATCTCTATGCGAAGGCCCAAAAGAGGCTGTAGTGCGAACGTGAAAAAAAAACAAATAGAATTGATTCTCTGAAATCGTTCGTCATACGCATCGTAATTGATGTTTTATAAATATAGGGTTTTCTATTAGGGATATAACAATTTCGTATCTTCATATGAACGCACCCTTAAACTTTGTTAATGAACTGTAAATGTCAAACGTTAGTTAAAGTCAACATTTTCATTATGGTAAAGTTACGAACCAGCAACGTTTGGAAATTATTAAAAATTGCTACCGAAATCCTGAGTCGGTTTCATCGAAAAATCATCTTCAGCGATGAAGCTCATTTCTGGCTCAATGGCTTTGTTAGTTAGCAAAATATGTGTTATTGGTCAGCAACAAACCTGCATGTGCTTCTTGAAACACCGTTGCATCCGCTAAAAATTACTGATTGGTGCGGTTTTTATGTCGGAGGTGTGATTGGGCCGTACTTTTTCGTGGGTGAAAACGGCCGTCATGTTACCGTCAATGGAGAGCGCTATCGTGTTACGTTGGAAGGTTATTTGTTGACAGAATTGGATGAACTTGACATCAACGATATATGGTTTCAACAAGACGGTGCCACTAGCCACACAGCATGCCTCACAATTGATTTGTTATGTCCTTAATGGAAAACCTAATCTTTGATAAATTAAATAGTTGATTTAGTTAGAAGAAAATAAAATTATTTACCGTCAAAAATATTCTTGCCTCATTGGGCTATAAACATCACAAACTCTTATCCATTGCCATTATTTTTATATATCATTTTAATCAAAAGGAGGCAAACTAACAATGTAAAATTATAGAGACTTGTCACTACCATGCCCTACACATTAAATATTTAAAAGAATGTTAAAAACAAGATTGAAATTTAAACAGAAAAACTCTCCAAGGAATCTTGAGATAGGTTTAGACTTTGAGGTGCCACAATGGACCAACTGTTTACGGTCATGTAGATAGTTGAGGAATGCTAAAATTATACAATCGATGTTAACCTATTTTCATGGATTTCCAACTACCATCTGGTGTTATTGATTGGAATGTACCACGTAAAAAAATGGTGGAATTTTGTATACCATCTATATTAGACCGTCTAACTAAAATGCTGGCAACGTATATTATAAAACAGGAATTAAAGATGCTTTAGAATATATCGAAAAGCATCAACATCCTCCCAGAAATGACTCATTTACCTCTTATTTCGAATCTATTTTCTTTACCTTTTCGAAACGAAATTAACATTTCAGATATTGGATACCGCATTTCTATGCTAAGCTCCTAGTAAACTTAAGGTCGCTACATACTAATTAGTTGGAGATGGCACTAACAACGCACTTCCTTCAAATTTTCATGTTTCGTAGATATAAACTAGTAATTGAATTGGCAAAATGACGACACTCGCAACGAAAAATTGATTCATTTAAAATAAACTATCATTTTACAATTCAGGTACACTACCGCAATACCTGGATAAGGTGAAATATACAAAATCAACAATCTTAGTGTACTCGAAACAATCATATTTATTTTATTTTCTTGGGTTAAAGGAAGTCAGATTTGATGTGGGTTTTGCGTTCGTTTTCGAGTATTCTTATTTTAAAAATGGTTTTGTAGACTTAAAAATTATACCATGACTGAATGGAAGGACGAATAACTTTTGAATGAATGTTGAATGTCGTTCTCGGAATACATGTATAATTCTTTAGTATTTAAGTATTTTGCAGGATAATTCTCTTCCTTATTTCTTTTCCTTAGGTGTCCCGACATAGGCATTGTTTACCTCAACTGAATGCCAAATTGAGAGAAGGCTAGTCGTTCTTGCATACCACGAGGAGTATTATGTCCTCAGGCAGAATTAAATATCAGGGAATTGGTGAGCATCATGGATTATAACAAACTCCCTAATTCAAGGAAATAAATATAATTTACAAAGCCGCATGTAAATTTAGTAAAATGTATTCAAAGCATGAGGTATGATAAGGTTCCTGAAAATGATGTGTGATATGGAAGTTACACGAAGGAAAGTGTCTAAGATTACCCTTGCTTTGAAACCAATTTATTAAGAATTACAATATTTGTAATAATCTAAATCTAAATGTACTAGGCTCACATAATGCTCTATTTTTTACGGCTTTCTAAAAAGGAGATGTCTGTCTGAACTTGCATCAAGGAAAACATAATTTTCTATCAAAATACGTAGAAACATGGAAACTGCTGGCCCTTGAAAGTCTTTGTCGGAAAAAATTGAAGGGCTTTAAGATAGGTACTCCGATAGTAAGATGTCCCTTATAATTTATTTAGTCGTAGAAAATCTTGCATTATGTGCAGTAAAAATTTATGGCCAGTAAACTACGAATAAGATGTCTAACGAGGGTTGCACAAAAAAGCTACGATTTACCTCTAAGCATATGATATTCTTCATAATCAATATTGATTTCATTAAATGCAGTTGTACAGAGTTCTTTTTCGCAAAAATTTCATATAAATCGAAATTTAAATATTTTAAAATTACTTCAACCCACGTCACCTTGACAAAGTATGATTTTGATCGATCTAATAATGGGTTTCTTCAAGAAAAATCTTTGGAGAGGCGTGTAATTCCACTTTATCGAAATCACCAATGCATAAATCTAGTGGTTGAGAGGTTGGCGCGTCAGCTTTTTAAGCCCGAATTCGCTAGTTTAATTCAATTTAAATATATTCGAAGATTATTGCTTAACCTATAAAAATTAAGCTACCATCATGTTATACGTATAAAACTCGAATTTGTATTTCATCTTTTAGATGAATGAAACTCATTGGCCGATGGATTTATGCATTAAAGGATTGACTATTATTTTCATTTTATGCTATGAAGCTAGGATACAATACAATAAAGAGAAAGTTTCCAGCACTTTTATTTAATTTCATCCTACTCTACCGAATTAATTTGTTCCAATAGTTGTTCTAATTTTGTTTTACGAGTCGATTGAAAGAGGTACTTTTCATGTATGTCAATTTTTCATCTAATAAACGCAAATAAATAAACTCAATTCACTTTGTTGAATTTTTTACACCATAGAACCTACTTGGCTTCAAAAGGTGTGTTCACAAAAATTTTTTTAAGTTATCGTTAAGGGTTACTTCGCTGTGATATTATGAGGCTGAAGGTCTTTGTAGTCGGTACGACTTCGATTTCGATTGTTTTCATATTCCAAATTAATCATATGTTGCTAGTGAAAAAACTGGATGTTAAAAGCTAGTACTTTAATCAAATAAGTTGAAGACCAAAAGTTAGGAATGAAAATGTTCAAAATAAAATTTATTTCATGAGTTTTATCAAAAAATCAAACATTGATTTAAGATGACCAAATTCAAGATCAAATTGCATATGGTTGTTAGTTTTTCACGTCATCTGCTTTCTTTTCGATTTTAGTGATAAGATCGGTTCCAGCAGCCTTCACTTTATCTCCGAATTCCTTGAATTCATTTGCCAATTTCTGTAATAAAAACATTTATTAATGTCGTTCAATTTCAAGGTTTGTATTAAGAACTAAACATTATTGTAATTTTACTCTTAACGTCGTGGCTCAATCGAAGACACACACGGACTTTTACTTGACCCAATTCTTCTTGAACGGGCATGGATGTCGTTGGTTTTACCTACAAAGATTGGTAAGTCACAGTCTCACGACTGCGTGTCTTACGTAGCAGAGGTTGATGCCAGCTGACACGCATTTTTTGCCTACAAAAGATGAAATAGACAGCGTGGTGACTTCTTCAATGAAATTGGAGACCTCTTCTCGGAGACTATAATTGGAGAGATGCTTTTTTCGTTTGAGAAATGGAACCGTGTAGCACATTATGTTCGGGATGTCCTCGAAGATAAAAAGAAGCACTTGAGCGTCAGGAGTCGTCGAGGTCGAAGCGGTCTCTTTTCTAACAATTCCTTCCTCTCCCTTCCTTCCAGCTAGAGAAGAAATTTATGTAACCCAAAGAAAGTGCTTCTAGGCATAGGTAAACTATACCTAGAATTAAGTAATGTGTTGAACGGTTCTCAGGTTATTAGTGGGTAGTCCAGAAGCCTTGGCGCTTTTGAGCCCCACACTCAGGACGTAAATAGCCTTCACCTCCCTACCACATGGTTTATTTTGTATTTCACTTACTGTAGAAAATGTACACACTTGAATACGAGTATATTAAACCGAATCTTATGGAGATTTCATTCGCACCAAATAGAAAGTATGCAAACAAAGCGCCTCAATTTTTTTAGTTTGGGTAAAATAATTAACAAATAAAACAAAAAAGTTGTGATCGCCTTTAAAGAAACTAGATTTTTTGGGATACTGTACACCATTTTATTTTCTACAGACAATCACAACTATATAATCATATAAGAGAACAGCACACACACATAATTGAATACTCACTCTTCGGCTTTATTTACCGAAGCAAAGCATTTAGAAAAATTGCAAAAATTTCAAATCTAAATCCGTTTTGAAAAAATAAATAAATAAGATACTGAAAGTCTATTCATGCAGTAAAATATTTGTTGAAAATAATTTAACATTAATTAAAGCATCTAAGTTGTTTGGATCTCTTTGCTATGGTTGATTTAAATTAACTAAAAACACTGTTTTTCCTTGAAACCATAGAATTTTGTTTATTTTGCATACGAGGTGTGTTCAAAAAATATCGCGAATTTTGTTTTTTTTCAAAAATTATTTATTTATTCATGAAGATCTATTTTGTCCCCTTCAAAGTAATCCCCATGAGATATTATACACTTGTGCCAACGGTTTTTTCAATCTTCGAAGCACTTCAAAAAATCATTTTTTTTAATCTTGTTCAGCTCCTCCTTCGATGCCGTCTTTATCTCGTCAAGCGTAGCGTAACGTCGTCCTTTCATGGGCCTCTTCAGTTTAGGAAACAAGAAAAAGTCACAGGGGGCCAGATCTGGGGAATACGGTGGCTGCGGCATCATTAGTGTGTTGTTTTTGGCCAAAAAGTGAGCAGGGGCGTTATCGTGGTGCAAAAGCCAATTTTTGTTCTCCAACAAATCCGGGCGTTTCTGGCGGATTGCTTCGCGCAAATTGCGCATAACTTGCAGGTAATATTACTTATTGACCGTTCTTCCCTGTGGCAAGAACTCATGATGCACCACGCCCGTGCAATCGAAGAAAACTGTCAGCAAAACTTTCACATTCGACCGAACTTGGCGCGCTTTTTTCGGTCTTGGTTCATGCGGCAGCTTCCATTGAGATGATTGAGCTTTGGTTTCCACGTCATAACCATAAACCCACGATTCGTCATCAGTTATGACCCTCTGGAGCAAATTTGGTACGTCGCGGACAGAGTTTAACATCTCATCAGCAATGTTCATGCGTTGCTGTTTTTGGTCGCAATTGAGCAATTTTGGTACGAATTTCGCGGCGACCCGTCTCATGCCCAAATCGTTGATAAAAATCGAATGGCACGAGCCAATCGATATGTTTAAGTCCTCAGCAACGTCTCTAACGGTGATTCGACGATTGGCCAATACCATTTTCTCCACTTCATTAATTTTTTCGTCTGTTGTTGAAGTGCTCGGGCGTCCGGCACGCTCTTCGTCGTTCACATCTTCTCGGCCTTCTAAAAACATTTTGTACCACCGATAAACGTTGCTTCGGTCCAAGGTAGCTTCTCCGTATGCCACAGTCAACATTCGGAATGCATCCGCGTACTTAATTTCGTTTTTCACACAAAATTTGATACACGTTCTTTGATCCATTTTTTTGAATAAGTAAAAATCGACGATTGACGACGATTGAAAACACGTGCAAGTAAAGCAGCTATCACCAATTAAGTGAACATTCAAAATGGCCGAGCTTGTCGGCATAGGTGGCAGACATGAGTACCAACATAACGCCACAAAAAAATCGAAATTCGAATATAGGTAACCCGCGAAAATTCAAAATTCGTGATACTTTTTGAACACACCTCGTATACCAGTGCTAAGCACTGAAGAAGGAAGCAACTGACTTCCGAAATATCGGTATATGCAAAATAAACAAAATTCTATGGTTTCAAGGAAAAACAGTGTTTTTAGTTAATTAATTAAAGCGTTAGGAAACTAAATTTAAATGTTTTACAGGATGCAAGGACTTTATTTTGTGAACATTAACCTATCTGTAACTTGCATCTAAATTGAGTACTGAGTATAGCTTAGATAAGTCTCAGTTTAGAATATTCGTAACAAAAATCAGTTTGTGCTTTTCTAGTAATTAAGTAGTCGTTCATTTATCTATGCGTCTCAGAAAATTGTCAGAAATTGTAGGCTGGAGAGTTATTAAATTTCTTTCAGAGGTCAGAAATAGAAGTCTGATGTGAATTTTGTGGTTGGTCTCCTTGTGTAAAAATGCAACCCTCGCATTTGTTTCATTGAATATAAAATCTAGCAGGATAATACTTGAAAAGTATTTAGGACATATTTTCAAATCAAGTCTTACTTTCGATATTCAGGAATGTAAGAAATCAAACGGAGCATCGATATATGGTGACTTGAAAAGGTTAAAACTGGGAGTTTCATACTTTTAAGTCATTAACAAAAAAGTGGATAGTAAAAACGTCAGAAGCCCAAATTCGCTCACAAGGTATGATTTATCCGTTATCAGATTTTCTATTCAAAACCAGAATTGTGGCCCCATTTATTAGTCTTAAAACATAACTTTGCGCAAAAGTAAGAAAGTTGATATGAACAATATTCGCGTTATCGGAGCAGTTTTAAGTGAAAAAAATACAGATTATCCAGATGCAATAGTGTTCTTGAGCGCTATGCTATTCAGGAACATTTCCTGGATGAAAAACTTGGTCCTCCATTAGCTAATATGAGTTAGCTGAATAAACTGGTTTGTGGATAAAATCAGAAAATTAAACGACAGAAGTGGACAGTTAATTATAAATACAGGATCGATATTTCCACCATTACCAAAAGTCCAAAAACAAATTCACAGTTAAAATAAATATTCTAGTTCAATTGCATGGAATCGTGTTTGAACGATAAAGAAACCACTTTAAGAATTACCATCTCACAATGCGAATGACATTTGATTTCTACTCCAGAAACCGTTTGCGATTGTAGTTGATTAAATTAACATTATTGACCTTTAGTATGATATCCAGAAATTATTCTAGATATTCATATAATGTTGCAACTCCAAATAAATATAAGAAAAACGTGTCTTCACATCTACATTTTAGCTTCTCGAATCGAATTTCAAATTAATCCGTTTTCCCCGGAAAACATTTAATCTGAATATTTACATAATTATGTGGATTTTAAATAAAAATAATCATAACTCAATAATTATTTGGGCTAAACGTATAGATATTATTTAAAAATGGGACCAGTAATAAGGGATTTGTCTCACTTTTTTGCCATAATTAAGTGCTTGTTTTTTAAACTCTCGAAAAATAAGATGGTTATCGAGGCATTAAAAAAGCACTTACAAAACAATGTAATTAATTAATTCAAATAAATTAATTTATAGCCACGAAGGTATTATAATTTCTAAGAATTTAATAAGTCTTTAACGAGCGTTTAACGATGTTTTCAAAATATACTTACGTCTAGATTTTCTTGGGTGAAAGTTTGTTCCATTTGCTTTTGGAAATTTGCCCATGCGTTCTCAATCGCCTTGCCTAAATCTGGAGCATTTCCCTCTACTGGAACATCACGGGGAGGTCTACCGGCATCCGAACACTTTGAAAATTATAAAATGTATTTTTTAAAAGTTCAAAGAATTCACTCTAATACTTACTGCGATAATGAAGACCGCAAGGCCCAAGACAAAGCAAGCGCGAACCATTTTCCAAGTTGATCACTGCGAAGAGACTATCGAACTACTGAAAGCAAGCAATCATATCGTCTCATGACATCCTCACTTTTCTTGTTGCCTTGCTCTCTGACCCCATAATCATTTAAAGTAACAAATTGATAAGAACATTGCTTGATAGTTCAAGTCATCTAGAGAATAACGTTGCAACTCACATGTGGTTAGAAATGAAGCTTATCTGCAAATTTTCGCTTATGATTTTCTTATCGATAAAAGAATGTGATTGGATGAAAAACTGTTTGCAAATGAGACAGAAATTTTAATATAGGGGTATACATGTATACATTGATCCTTATCGATAACGAGGTCAGTAAAAAAGAATTTGAATGTAAAAAAGATATTGTTTTGGCGCGGAGTGACCGTTTTTACTTCGAAGAACCAAGCCATCAAATGTATTTGTTCGATAATCAGGAAAATATTGATAAACTAAATAAAAGCAATGATATCTCCTATAATGTATCATGGGTCTTGTAAGGACACTGGCAATGATTATTCTTTATTAAATTAGAGGAAACCATTCGACAAAGATAAGATAAATGTGTTATGTATTAACATAAATAACCTTATCAGGTAAAAAATTTAGTTTAATTTAATTCATCGTCTGCGTAAAGTTGGTGCATGGTTTTCTTCTACTACAATAGTTTTCGTCATAATATCATAGCCCGTTCTATTATTTTTGAAAAAAAGCATAATGAAACACATAGGGAAAAACAACGCCATTAGAATATTTTTAGCAACAGAACGAAAGAATGCTCGGCGAAAGCCCAGATTTTCCGCTGGATATAGCAACGCACGTAAAGGTCGGCTATTGTTGATATTCACTCCAGGGGGGAACGGTTCCAACGGCACAACCGCTTCTACATAAACTATACGAATTCCTAATAAAATTTTTCCTGGAGTGGCGCCTCCAACATAAACATGGCCCGTCATAGTCCATATTGCTTCATAAAAGCAAACTCCTATCCTCGTTATAAGCTCTAGAAGCAGAAAATCAGACGTCATGAAAATAAACTCGACATAGTTGCTTTCGATGGCTTTCTTAAGTTTTTCCATATTCAAGTTACTTGTTCTGTAACGAAAAAAATGGTTAGTTTACCTAATGCTGAAATATCGTACAGTAATTTAAAATTCTCAATAGTTAGAATGAAAAATAACGTTTGATTATGAAGAGGAATGTAAATGCCTTCTCATTAATTGGGAATTTTATTGCTACAATTTTAAGTAGAAGACAAAGCTGCGTTTAATACAATTGAGTATAAAGGTTGCGTGTCTTGGTCTATAATTTCGGAAGCATCTCCCTGAAATCCGTACATGTATATATATATATATATATATATATATATATATATATATATATATATATATATATATATATATATATATATATATATATATATATATATATATATATGTTAATATATACACATATATACACACATATATATATATATATATATATATATATATATATATATATATATATATATATATATATTTTTTTTTTTTTTTAGCACTACAGCCCCTTTCGGGCCTTCGCTTAGAGATAGTTAGAGTATCTCATTTTCATGACCGTATTGATTTTTTCGGAAGTTGGTTTGGTCAGTACCATGCTCCCGTGTGTCTACTCAGCTATGATAATGATCTGATTAAATCAGTACATATCACCACTGAGTGAACATTGGTAGTTGTTCATCAACGAGATTTGAGCCTGGGACCTTCGGCTTATGCGTCTCATGCTCTAAGCACTAGACCACATAGACATTATGTATATAAATATATTATATATATAAATATATTATATATATAAATATATTATATATATAAATATATTATATATATAAATATATTATATATATATATATATATATATATATATATATATATGTATATATATATATATATATATATATATATATAAATATATATATATATATATATATATATATATAAATATATATATATATATATAAATATATATATATATATATATATATATATATATATATATACATATATATATATATATATATATATATATATATATATATATATATATATATATATTTATATATATATATATATATATATATATATATATATATATTTATATATATATATATATATATATATATATATATTATATATATATATATATATATATATATATATATATATATATATTTATATATATATATATATATATATATATATATATGTATATATATATATATATATATATATATATATATATATATGTATATATATATATATATATATATATATATATGTATATATATATATATATATATATATATATATATATATATATATATATATATATAGATATATGTATATATATATATATATATATATATATATATATATATATATATATATATATATATATATATATATATATATATATATATATGGGTCTAAATGAGAGAGGTGAACATTTTAAGGTTATAGTTGTTATGCGAGTTTCAATGTGATACAAAATTTGCGGTATAATTCTGCATTTCATTATTTATTTTTTTAAATGGCCAAGCAGAAAATTATTCATTTTACAATTATAGGGTAAAACAACAAAACTAGGATCAAATCAATCATTCTGGGGGCCTTTTGGAAATATAGAAAAATGTGATTTGATTTACATTTAAAACCACCATTTTTCATACTAAGCTAAATGAAAATTGTTAATAAGATAATTACTAATAACGTTGATTGACATTTATGGTAAAATATTCGTTGTTAACTACGAATTTTAAAACAAAACTTTATTATATATTTTGTAATACAAAGCTAAATTGATATTCTTATTATCATATAGTGAGGCAATAATTTCTTCATTGATTTAAATGCAAAGTAATGGGTCATCTTAAATAATAGCCATTTATTTGAATTTTTCTGACGTTCTCAGAGTTTCCAAAATGATAGCAGAGTTCTCTGAATGAAGATTGCGCTCAGGGATAAAGGTTGCTTTATTAAATGCTTTACAAATGATAAAAATGTGAGTAGTCAAACTTTATTAAACTTCAGAAAATATGAACACAAGTTTGACAACGCTAGTTTCCTAAGAAAAAGCTGAAATGAAATAAATTAAGCAAGAAAAAAACTTAGAACTTACAAGTAGTCTTTAAAACTTAAGCGGTCTTTCGGAAAAATAATAGAACTGAATAACAAGCTTTTAAAATCAAGAAAATACAAACATAAAAATCAAAAATTAAGGAACACACTTCATAACTTCATTAGTATCTACTTCTCATATGGATATATTCTTCAAAATAATCGTCGGCAAAACTTTAATTATTTGTGCATAAGCAATGTGGGAAACGTCTTTTTCACGGGCGCTCGACAAGAATACTCTTGGGAGGCTAGCATTCTTTGGGGAGCGCCGCCCCCCACTGACTCGAGGATATGGAGGTCGCCGTGAGGTTCCTCCTGGAATGACAGGTGACGACTGTGACTGAATCTAGACTACGTTTTGGACAATGAACTGGAATTGATGCTTTGGGTTGGCGGACATGATGGTCTGGACCTAGTTGCCTCCCCAGGGTAGCGCCGAGGTGACCCTCGTGCGTGAACGGCTCCAATTCAACTATCATACCGTCTCCGTCCCGGTAAAACCTTGGCAGGCCTCGGAGTACGTTCGAAGTTTGCAAGACTGAGTTGGTGGTGTAGGTTTGGTTGAGACGGGCTCCCGATTAGCGCTGGTTTGGCTCTGAGCACTTGCCCCCATAAGGGCTTATGCCGACCACGCATGGGCTTCCTGATCGCAAAGATAACCATGGGACCAAAAACGCGCTACACACATGAACGGAGATAGCGGCTTCGAGGACGGACCCAATCAAACTAAAAAACTTAAAAAGCTATCAAAAAACCCAACAAATAATTAAACAACCACGACTGAGCTAACATTTACAAAGACCGAAGAAGAGCAGAAGACTCAAAAAGCGCTGAGTGCTATGTATTAATCGAGCAGTCACAATCAAACTGCTCGAAAACCTTCCTATCTCCTACTCGGGATTTTTTGGCAGATTTGAAAAAATATGTAATTGATTTTATTTGCAAACATATTTTTGTAGAATAATTTTTCGTTTTATTAATCTTATCAAATGTTATTTTTATCAATTTTTCTTTATATTAAAATTTAAATGTCTCCCTTTAATTAAATTTTCTGTACATCATGGAAGAGGAGTGAACAGGGCGGATGGAGTCAGCTGAGGTTTCACCGTGTGCACGGCATGAGAAGAAAAGACAAGTTTTGGAACGGATCGAGGAGTTGAATTATAACCGCGATACGGGGAGGACGTAAGAACGACGGTGGTCGGGACTAGAATGTCGTAGCATGAGAGCTGAGTGGAAGATAAAAAAAATCTTAACTCTACTTGGATGCGCAGAAATGTAGATAACAATTTTTTTCGGAAAACAGGCTATTTGTCGCGGATCGCGAAAGTAAATACCCTAATTTTAAAAGTGAAGACGCAAGTGTGAATTCGCCATTTCGTTTCGCATACTGATTTGCTTTGCGCTCTTGTATTTGTGTAGGTGCTTTCCCTGCCAGCTGGCCTTATTTTACTGCAATGTTTTCCTCGATTGTCCGAGTTTAGAATCTTGTTCGGTGAAGCCTTAGGACGTGTACGGTTTGGGCAATTTCACACCGTTGTGAACTAGAGCAAGAAGCTTCGAATTGGGGAGTGGTGTAGTTGTAGGCTGAACCAGAAAAGTGGAAAGGTAGAAATTTTTTTTAGAAGCCAATCGTGCGAACATCAGGACTACGTGAAGTGAAGAAATGAAAATTGTTTCCGGGAATTAGTTAGAAATCTGATTTCTACCGCTGGTAGTCGATTTCAAAATAATTTTAAGTGTTATAAGAATGTTGGCTAGTACTAGACAAGTGTGAGCGAGAGAACGGTTTGCAGAGTGTGTGGGTTCGACAGTTTGCCGCTGTTTCATTCGTTTGCCTATTGATGAGCTTGCTCGCGCTCGTATTCGATGTAACTTGTGAGAATCCCGAAGTGATGTGATACGACAGAGATCGGTGCGCTCGCGCATACTGCAGTACAACAGATACTGCCACATCTACGTGCTCATCCAAAGGCAATATAAACAAAATCGGAAGTTAAACATTGTGTCGGACGCCGAAGAAGGCGATCAAGTCATTTCAGCAGTTATTGTATATTAACCCAGATTTCACACGTGCCAATGAGGCACATCTACGCCTTGGATTCATTTTAAGAGTAAATGGTGACTCGAGGCATCGTTGGAGCACTGGCAGCTTGCATTGCTTGACTCAGCACCCTGTGCATTCAGCAAACTTCAAATCCGTTTTCACATCGCTCATCTATGTGAAGCTCCAAATAAACATAAAACTGCCAAAGAAGGGTACGAACAGCTACTTGCTGAAGGGCAGATAACACCTTCACTGAAAGCCGATATTTACGAGAGCTAGGATGGATGTATCAGTGTGTAGAATTATTAGGTTAAAAAAAAGACAACGTGAATCATTTGCAATACATTGCCTAAAAAAGTCAATTGAAGCCGATTCAAAATCAGGACAATCATTATACTTGCTTGGAAGATGTTTTGCTGTTATTAAAAAAGTCCATGACGCCTTTATAGCTTATAGAAATTCAGTAGAGGAAAGGGATTGTAAATTTTTAAAATTACTGGAAATTCGTTTATCAGCAATCTACTCACATCATCAGCGGGCGCCTACCGAGGATATAGGGTAAGTACCCTTTTGGTTTGTTTGTTGCATGTAAATTTTTCTTTCATATATAATTTTTAGACAGTTTAAATATAAATATTCTTTTGGACTATAAAGCTCAATATTTTAATTCAATTTGATATTTTTCCAATTGTTAGTTGAAGAGGGTGTAAAAATAGTCGCAACCAAAAAATCTCATGAAATGATTATATTATTTTTGAAGCAATTTATCATATGTTAAGCTTTACAGAAATTTTCATGAATGCCTTTTTGTTTATTTTACACTATTTGTTTTTCTTTGGGCAATAAACAATGTATTTCTTAAAAAAAGGGGACGGAAAAATAAACATTAAGAGATGAATTGCTAAAACTTTACAAATTCGGTCTTTCCGTTTTCCCTCATACCTGACCGGGTATAGGACCCGCAACGATGGCAGGCTTTTCGGATAATATGGGCTAGCCATCGGGCGCGCTCCACCATTTTGTTGTTTCCAGCGGCTCTTGCGAGGTAGAGTGGCCTTGCGCTCACGTGCCTTTTTAATGGTGTAGGGTTATGTGATTCGATCACATAATTCTATAACATAAATCGGTCACGTCTATATTTCTCTTCTGATGAGAAAGTTCATGCAAATTATGTTTGTATGAGTTTTCCACTCGAAAGTGAAATATATAGCCACGTCTACGTTTGGATCTTGGTCCGGTTGGGAGGGTGCGAGGGGACACCACCTCCATCTGGATGCCCCATTCTTATTTGTGGGCCATAAGGATCGTCGTAATGACGAGGTCTCCGCCAGTCCGTCCGTTTTTGCTCATCCTAACTTATTCTCTGAACAAGCAATTCCAACCCTTAGCTGGTTACCTCCTTTTTTGTTCGACTTCGGTCGACTTTTTCTGTGACCCAAGAATTCGTGAATGCGAAATATTTTTTAGTGGGTCCTGTGCTATGGGAAAAGAACCCACCCCACGACACCGCAACGCTAGCCTGCCAGCGCATTCTCGCGTCCCCAGACAAGGCCAATCTCGGCGAATCTAACATCCTCTTTCGCCGAGGCAGCCGATCATCACTGCAGTCCTTCACGGACACTTAATACCTATTTTAACTACAGCTAAGCCTAAAGGGAACGCGGGATAAAAGAAGGAAGGGAGAGGCACTTGATGGGCGTGAATCACCAGATTAGCGGTTCCAGACAATGTTGACAAAAGGAGCGGGGAAAGCCGCGAAGGAAATCCATCAAAAAGTGCCAGAAAAGTCCGGGGAGAAAAAACACCTAACGTGCAGGAGAGAAAAAAGCCACGATGAAGACACCGGCAGCAGGCACTGCTCGTAAAATCCCAAGATGGCCGATTCTACATAGAAGTATTGCGGGATATTAGTGGAATTGAAAGCTCCGAAGACACTAACACTGGTATTAAAGCAGTATGACCAACGCTTCCGTACTACATACTGGTCGAGTTCGGAGCAGAGGCCGACAATAAAGAAGCATTCTGCGACGCAGTAAAGAAAGTGCTCGGCAAAAGCGCAACTGTAGCCTCGCTCGAGCCGATAGTAACGATCGAAATAAGAGACATTGACTGCTTCGCGGACCTGGATGAGGTAGAAGAGGTCATCAAAAGGGAGCTCCCTAGCGTGGGTAGGACTAAAGCGAGGCTGACACAAGAAAACAATAGGGGATAATACATGGCTACCATTGACTTGTTCGAAAAGGACACCGAACAATTTCTGAATAAGGGCAACGTAAGAATAGGGTAGTCCACATAGTGTAGTGGTTAGAGCACTCACTTACTTAACGTTTCACCGTTAACGATTCTACTTTCGTGTTAATTTTGTAAATTTTCTTATCTTCAGTAAAGAATATCGTCATACTATCTGTTTGTGTCCGGAATCCTTTGTCCCGGCAAATTGAAATTAAATTTGACCATGTTTTAATTAGGAACTGATATTATCCAAATAGAAATATATACACTGATCGAACTTTAAAGTTGGCAATTATCCAAATGATGCGTGTTATAATAACCGCCGATCTCGTGGATCGATATTCCGCAGAGATCTGTTACCCCTATATAATTTCCCAACCAGCTGATAAGGTTGGATGACAGATCTCTGCAGCTGAACCGCCAGTGACGTTAATAAATTACGAACGAAAGGTAAGGATTTTGCTTCGTAGGTTACGTTCGGTCTGGCGCCGAAAATATGATTTAAAGATAAGCGCTAAACGAAGTTTCAAATTTCGCGTTTTGTACGTGGCAAAACAGGTTGTGGAGTACTTGTAGCAGCGTCCGAAAGATCAGGAAAATCGGGCGGGTACATTGACCAAAAGAAAGTTATCGCCGTTTTCGAGAACCAGATTTTCTGACCGTTCTCGAAACAACAAAACTACAATTCTCGCCTGGTTGGTGGTGTCAAGTCGGATTCAGGGTGATCTGTTCGCGATTTATTGCACAGTACGAAATCAAGATAATTGGGGCGGTTCACTCGTAGGTGGCGTTGACACTTGACAAGAATTTAGGAAAAGTGTAAATAATGTCTTTGTCTTTAAGTACAAAATGGAAAAAAAAGTCATAAAAGCACCGTCACTTAATCAATGAAGCACACCACTTTAAAGTACGAGTACAGCGACTAAGCATTGAACCGTTCAAGCAAGTATGAAAATAATCGCGAGTAGATACTAGGAAAGAAAGTTGAAAGCACAGCGAGTGTGAACACGTCAGATATGTCGAAACGCACTTTTGAATCAAGCATCGCAATGAGCATCGCTTCTGGCAGGAGTGATCAACAATCATCGGTGAGTTCATGTTCGCGAAATATATTAGCTTAACAACAGAAGAAGAGATAAACAAGAAAACAGTGAAAGGTCGAAATGTAGGGCAGCGTAAATATATATCTGACATCAATATAAAGGGCGACCACATGATATAAATCTACTGGCGAACAAATTCTAGCACTGAGAGATGCTGTGAAGCTATTACCTACAGCACGTCACAAATGCTTGAAATTCATGATTGAGCATTTAAACAGGGTAGCATCGCATTATGCCGTTAAGAAAATGACTGAACATAATTTAGCTACAGTATTTGCACCGACATTAATAGCGACCCCCAACATCTGACTGATTTATCACAGGAAATATTCATGTTATCATCACTTATAACGAATTGTCAACAAATTTTCATGTGAGACAAGTTGATTCCGTTTTGCCATTCAATATCAAATCAATTAAATCAGTGCAAAAATAACTACCTATAATACAGTACAATCAGATGAAAAGGTTCGTACTATTCCCACATAGTTTCTTATATGTACAAAGCGATAACGACCATTTGATAGAAATTGAAGTTGTGAACATCCATTAACACTTAATTTCCTGCGCATGATATGTTAATAAATGAGGACATCATGATTAGGTCCTTTCTTGTCACTCATTTTCAGTATAATTTATATTGAACTTACTTCTAGTACTGCATATATTTCTCTCAAGACGCTTTTGCATCGTTATCTGATGTTTGCCCGTTAGGGTTTTTTCGCAACTGCATACACACAATATACAATATAGTATATAACATTACTGAATCAGAAATAAATTCAGTTGAAATAAAAGTGTTAAGCCCATCCATGAAATCATGTGGGGGTAAATACAATGGAAGACGGAAATTAGCTTCACTGCAGAGTAAATTTAAATTAGAATTTACTCTTCATATTGGTATATTTGTACATCATTTCCTGAAAACAAGAGTATCAAGATATCTAGAAAAAAAGTTAGGATAATTATATTGTGTCGAAAATTTTGATTATTTGCGGGGAAATATGCAATAAAGTATTTATGAGCTTATTTTGATTAATAAAATGTAGCATTCCATCAAAGAACAGTTCAATGAACGTTTTATAAAATATATGCAAAAGAAATTTTTTGTATCCACTACAGACTTTAATTAATATAGAAGCATGAGTTGCACATAATATATTGTTTAAAGCAATCTATTAAATAATCACAATTTTATGTCGAATTTAGTTTCATTTCATTAAATTATTCTAAAAGAAATTTGAAAAATGTTAACTCAAACAAAATTTTTAAGCAGTAGTAAACGCATTTTACGGATTAAATTGAATTTACTTAACCATAAATGATGAAGCATAACATTTCAACATAGCCAGCTATTATTAAGTATTAGCACAACACCAGTACAATATACCATATTTTCTGTAACGATACAAACACTTACAAAACCTCATTGGAAAAATTTCTTACAATTATATGATAATAATATTTAACAAAATTTTTAGAATCTCTTTTATGATCTCCTAATGATATTTCAGTAAACTCAAAATTTATCAATATTTGTTTATTGACGGCCTTGCATGAGGAAACCTGGGCAAAAGATATTGCTATATCTTCGTCCAGGAGCTCTGAGATATGTTATAAATGTAAATCGACGCGACATGATAATTTTGACTACTAACATTACTTCTCTTTCCCATTGCAATTGTATTGTTTTTTGTTTATCATTGTTTCATATTTTCTGATTAACTCAGATTTTTTTTAATAAACGAAATATGTTTATTTTTGATCCAAAAAAAAAAAGAAATTTTAGCGCGATATAAAAAAATATTAAAACGAATTGCTGAATTAATCACCGTCTTTCCTTTCCAGCAAACCCGTTCCCTTTCAGGTTAATGCAGGCGAAAGGTGAGTATGCCGCCGAGAGGGTAGGGTTTCGAGGTGCGATCGGTACGCGGTGACATATTTTGAGTTTTGCGTTTTTTTTTGTTAGAGCAGATTTCTTCGATTTTGGATTCGAGTAGGTTATTTCGGGTCGTAATATTCGGGAGCGCGTACTTTGTTTGTTTAGCATTTTTTGTGGTCCTTTTTCTCGGAACGAAAGTAACGTAAATTGAAGTAGAGTCGGTGGAAGTTGTTCGACGCGTTTTAAACCGGGCGTTTGAACCGATGGCTGATTTTTTTGTACTTCGGACTTAGTCTGCTCGCGTAAGACCTGCGACCGAAATTCCTCTCCAAACTAGCTAGCCAGTCAGCAGCCACCTCGGAGTAGACTAAGTGTAGCCGGACTTGTCGACCTGATGGGTACAGTCCGTTGTCACATTCCAAGACTTCACGTCTAGAACCGATGAGAGGTCGGTTCAGATTTCCTTCGGGAAATCTCTCGAACGAACGAAAGAGTCATAATCATTACAGTGTATTTATACTGTATTTCAGAGACTTGGCCATCACAATTTCTTTAATTTTTAATGAAAAAATATATGATCGCTAAATGCTACAAACTAGGACAATTAAAAGATTTGGATGCTTCACAATTAAGATAATTCTTCCTAACCACGACCCAATGAATCCACAACACACCCTATATCTAACTCCGCTAAAAAATCTTGTATCTCCAACTCATGCCAAAAGTGCAAACGCACGCACGGACGGTCCCAAAATTCGAGCTGGCCGTGCGCACATGTGCAGTGATCACACGTAGACCATATCATGATAGGATCATATTATCATTTGCAATGTGCATGCATGATACATCATGAGCGCTCGGAGTGTAAACGTTTCCGCTTTTTCGTTACATTTGAAAATGTTTAGTCGTCAGTAAAGAAATTTCACTAAAAAAAAGAGAATGAATATTAAACTTGAATGAACATTAGTAAATTTGGAGAAAATTAGATGCGATAAGGAGTGCTGCTAATGGCACGGGAGAAAAAAGTGTCTCATTGATATGGAGAAAGCGTGCAATACGGTTTGGTTGGATGAACTAATATTGAAACTCCTCCAGGATAGGTTCCCTAAACACCTGTCGCCATGTTTTCCAAAATGTTGTATGGGAAATTATTTCTTGTTACTGATAGAAATCTGACGATAATGTGCGATTTAATGGAAGTAAGGCTTGATTAATTGAAGAAAACGATCCAGAGTCGGTCGAGTTTCCCATAGTAGAGGCTTGTGCAGGAGGTGAAGAAGAAACAGAAGTGTCCAGCAAAACATTGAGGATAATATTCACGTTTATTCAATTGTGTTCAGCGAAAATGGAACAACAAACGAGTGGAATACTGGAGGCTGAACGAACATTCATACAGTTTAAACAGTTTAAATTTTGCATATGCCGCTGTTCTCGTATATTGATTTGTCATTCAGTTTTGGTTTTAGTTTGTTTCCAATGTTGTTGTTAGTTTTGAATGCAGTTTGCAGTTTGTATGTCCCATTTCTTCTACTTTAATTCACTTTCCTCTCTTTCAGGCCGTTAGTCCAGTCCAAAAAAAAGAAAAAAACTGAAACAGACAACAACAATCAAAAATCACGCGTTCGCGATTATTCACCGATGTAGTGCCAGAAACAAATTGCTCAAATCCAAAGCCGAATCAATCTACTCTAACTAAACTAAACTACGGCACGGCGTACCGAACTGATCAGTCGCGGATTTTTAAAACTCTACCCCATTGGCGGCATATTCACCTCCCGCCTCCCTTTCCGGCTGAAAAATAACGACTACTGGAAAGAAAAGAGTTTAGTTTTGTTTAGTAATTCATTAAAATACAAAATCCTTTTGAAAGCAGTACCTGTGTTCGTCTGTCTGTTCGTCCGTCCGTCTGTATGCCACTGCAGTTTTTTTCCGAAATTATAGAAACAGCCATGAAACTTTGTGGAAAGGTTGGAAGTTATGATTTCTAGAATGTTTTGAGGTGAAGCAAATTTTCGAAGAGTTGTAAATTTTTTTTCATCAAACGTGGTACAGTGGGGTATCAAAATATTTTTAAAACAGGTGTTAAAATTATATTATCAGTATCGAGGGAGGCAGTAGAAGGGGAAGTGCACGAAATTTAGGCGTACTACCCCCGTGATTTGAAACCTTAAGTCCGAAAAATTTGAAAAAAATCATGAGTGGAGACCTTTATGAGCACTATAACAACAACAAAGACGTCAGAAGTCGAAATTCACTCAATTTTGTAAGTAATAGTATGATTTACCAGTTTTACACTTTCTTGAATAAAATCGTAAGGGCGCCCTCAAGTTCAATAAAATTCAATAAGTAAATGTCAATTTACAAGTTTAATTATATCTGAAAATTTTAGAAAGATCTAATCGTATTTAACAGGGGTTTAAATTTTCCTATATTACAACAGCTATGGCTGGCTATGGGACAATATATACATACTTCAAAATCAACTCAGACAGTACGGGTTTGCTAGGATTTGCATGAAACTTTCAGGAATTATATTCATGATGAATATCTTTGAGAATTTATTCAACGGGTGACATTCGTAATTGTAAAACTAAATGGTGGCCGTTTTAAATGAGACGACTAGATCCCAAAACAATACAAATCATGATTATGTACGACTTAAGAATAAATGTCTATTTGTAGCACCAAAATTATTAATTAAGATTGTTTTTGTACTAAAAACAGTTAGCTTTTAAATAGAATTCTCTCTTTAAAAAAAACTAAATTACAAGCAGTGGAGAGAAAATCTAGGATCTGATGATTATTGTGTAACAGCTTAAACTTGATTGGATTTTTAAATGTGTTGTAAAATATTCTTATGAAAACATAAATATAGAGTCGTGATAATATTGTTAGTCAGTAAACAACAAGTACAACGGACATTGAGGAAAATACACAAATTACTCGTAGAAGATAAACTAATTAAGAATTTCTTAGATCATGCAATTTCACGCAAAAAAAAATTTTTTTTTTTGACAATTACAATAAAATCCAGTTCAAATCCCTTCTCTTCTAATCTAGCGAAAATGCTGATCGGATTCTGCTTAGATTTTTTTTTGGGTTTTACTATATATCCACATATTTAAGTTGCATAATTGGTGATGGCCTGCTTTGTTCCACTGATATTTGAATAATTGTTAAAGCGAACTTTTCTTTTCTTTTGAACTATATAGCAATTATGTATAGTATGAGGGTACCGAATGCATCGAAGAGTAGGAAGTATGGTTAAAATTAGTGTATTTCTTGCTGGTATTTATAATTCTGTTAGTTAGGTTTCTTGTTTCATACGTCGTTCACTTTTTTTTTGTATGTCACGCCAACTGTCGTATTTCTCCATTTCTTAATTATTTGGGATCTTATTGAACATTGAATTTATTTTCGTTGATTATTATATTTACTTCGGGTTATGAAGATATAAAAACACGATAAAATTTAACAAGTCGTCTAAAGATTAAAGAAATATATTTCGCTTGAATTCTTATTTGTAAACAAAGAAAAGATATATAAATATTATATTGATTGTATTATTTAAAAGGAAAAGTATATCGGTTTAGATATACAATATTATATAAATAAGTATAGAAATTTTTCCAGTAGTTAGTTTTTCAGGAGGAAGGGAAAACGGAAGGTAAGTATGCGGTAAAGAGGGGAGTTTTATTATAAGTCCGCGAATGATCGATTGTTCGATTCGGTTACGCGGTACTTGGTGCGGCGAGGTTTTTTTAAGGTAGGGTATTTCACTTAGAATTCGAGTATCGATACTGAAATCGCCCATCAAGTGTCTCTTCCTTCTTTTATCGATTGGGCTAGACGCTATTTTTTTTATTGATGTTTGATGGTGGAGCTATCTATGCGTGTCCTTTAGGCTTAGCCCTCAGCGCTTCTTTAGCCTTCTTCTCTTCTTCGGTCTTGAGGTCCATTTCGACTTATAACCAGCTCCTCCGGTAACACCCTATGCGGTCTAGGAGCTCTTTTAGTCCAAGGAGCCCATTCTTTACACCTTTGGAGATTTTTTGATTTTTGGCGAGGCGCATACAGATTATATTCTTTTTAGAACAGCTCCCGCTTTTCGGATTAGCCTTTCTTCGTGATGTCGCTGGGCGGCAATTGAACTTTGCGGCCTCCTTTCTTGGGAGAGATTATCGGCTTCCGGTTCCGAGTATAGTACTTCAACCACATTTTCCACGGTTACGGTGAAATTACACAACGGCGCTTTATTTTTCTGGCCACTCTTTTATTTTCCTGCCGTGATCACTTCGTGAACTTTAGGATGGATCGTTATTTTGGGATGTAAGAACCTTGCATCAGTCGCTTCGGTAGCAATTGTAGCTGTTACGATCGAATTCTCGATGTTCTTTATATTTTCCCCCACCGCTTGAACATCTGGCGCATCCTGCAGAATTTTCCGCTCTGCTTTTTAAGGACATTCTAGCGTTCGTATCATTTTTTTGCTGCACCCGGACGTGGCAGGAATCGCAGTCTGGACGAGACTGCCTGTTAATCTCCGTTTTCCATCCGTCTTTACAGTTATTGTATTCATCGTAGTTTTTGTCATCGTTAGTACCGCTCTCGATGTGCTGTGAACATCATGGCTGCTGCCGCTGGTTGCGTCGCCGTTGTTGTTATTTTCACTTACTTTGTTGGATTTTGTTGCTAGGGCGGATGACTTTGTGAGCTGTTTCTGAACACCGCTGTAACCATATTTAATAAACTCCACTGGAATCTCATCGATGTCCAAGCTGCATACCGAGTTGGTAGGACCAATGGAAGCTCGCCGGAAACATCTATAGGCTCCGATGTTCTGGAGCTGTGTGGAGTGTTAATGTATGCGTTCTCTACTCTCTCTGATCTATTTTCTTTGTTTGAATTCTATAACGTAGTCATCTCATGTTCTTCAGTTTGGTGCACAATAAACCAGTCTGTTTTTGACCGTCAACGAGTAGACACGTTTTTTTATTTTATTCTTTGTCGTAACGCTGTTTCGTTTCCTTTGTTTTCTTGATCATTCCTGCGCAACAGATTATGGGCCCAGTTCTAGTGCAAAAATCGAAAGTTTAATAAGTGTAAAATCGGGATCGTATTTTACGGACATAGTGACATTTGAATTTCATTGTGGTTTCTTTTGTGTTAGACTTTTTTTTTGAAATTTGATAATGGCTGGACAAGAAGAAAAGATTTCTGTTCCGAAACTCAGCAAGGTGACATACGAAGAGTGGCTTTTCGAAGTCAACGCGTCTTTGGAAATGTGTGGTGTTGACGAGGTTGCTAATGGCGTCGTAATTAAGCCTCAAGTAGCTGCTGATCTCCGAGTATGGAAGATGTGGGATGCAAAAGCAAGACGCATATTATCAGCAGGCCTGAACGCGAATGATCACGCGGTTATTCGTGAGTGTACGACATCAAGAGAAATGTTCGTAAAAATCAAATCGCTGTACGAAGCGAAAACCGAAACAAATAAATATTTGTTGGCTCAGGCATTTATGGGCAAGAAATTCGGAGAAGGCCAAAGTGTCGGTGCCTTTTGCCCTGAATTGTCCGTTTTGAAACAAAGGCTACATACAGCTGGCGATGAAATAACCGACGGACACATGGTAGCCAAAGTTATCAACGAATTACCTGCAAATTCACCACTTTCAAGCAGACGTACATGATTTCGGCCGCATCAGGAGTTTCGTTATCCTTTGACAAGTTGCGTGAACAATTAGAGATAATCGAAAACCAACTGCAACCAGGTGCAGGTACCAACAACGTCGAACCAAACGAAGCATTGTATGCAAGTAAGCCTAAACGTAAAGCAATAAAATGCTTTGAATGTGGCAAACTTGGCCACATGGCTAAAAATTGTTATCGCCGAAAGAACAAGAAGAATACTAACGGCGCGGATGCGAAATGTGCAATCACTGAAGATGTTGTATTCAATGCATCTAACACACACAACAACAACTTTAAATGGCTATTAGACAGCGGAGCGTCAGACAACATGACAAACGATTGCTCGAACATGTTCAACTATGTGCCGCTATGCAGAGACGAGAAACCTATCGCAGTAGCAAACGATCATATAATTTATGCAGTTGGCAAGGGATCGCTACAATTCGTATCTAAGTCGGCTGGTCTCATAACGATCAGAGAGGTATATCATGTACCGCACTTAAAACGAAAACTTCTGTCGTTAGGTTCGTTCATTTCGAAGAAGGGTGCTAGACACGAAGCCGAAGGATCTAAAGCCGTATTGAAATTACATGGTAAAATAGTCGGCTGTGCCTGGAAAGTAAACAACAACCTATTTGAAATGAACTATGAAGAAGTTCAACCGTCGAATGCATGTGTCGCGTCTGTAAGTGTTCGACAACTTCATGAAAGATTGGGTCATCCGAATTATCGCGCGGTTCGTGAAATGTTGAAACGAAATTTGTTCGGAAACATTAAAGTTGAAGGGCAAGAAGACAGTAAAAATGATAATTCTACCTGCGACGCGAACGAAAACACATTTTGTGAGTCATGCATATTAGGTAAAATGCATCGCCTACCATATGTAAAAAATGAGAAGCGAGCAACAAAGTGCGCAGAACTTATCCATTTCGATATTATCGGTCCGATGAAAGTGCCGTCTTGGGGAGGAAATCGTTTCGCGGTCTTATTTACTGATGATTATAGTGGAAGTGTTTTTGCCGAACCTTTAAAAACAAAAGACAGAGTAGTCGACGCGCTTGAACGACTGATCATAAATTCTAAATCTGTCGGACATGATATTCGCCGGGTCAGATGCGACAACGCGAGTGAATTTACGGGGAAACCAATGCGTGATTTACTTTTACGGCATTCGATCAAAATGGAAAACTCAGTGCCATATTGTCCACAGATGAATGGTCGTGCAGAACGGCAAAATCGAACTTGTTTAGAATCGACACGCACAATGTTGTGTAATGGCTTGCCATACGAAGCTTGGGCTGAAGTTTTATCAACTGCAGCTAACTTACGCTGCGTGATACCGCTCAATCGTCTTCGCGGTCTTACACCATTTGAAGTATGGTACGGACGAAAACCAGAGCTTACAAAATTACGAACAGTTGGTTGCAAGGCATACGCTCTGATTGATGAATCGAAGCGGTCGAAACTAGAACCAAAAGCGGAAATTTTGCGTTTAGTTGGGTATGCGCCTGCAGGCTATCGATTGTGGCGTCCTGGTACTAACAAAGTAGTTACCTGTCGTGACGTCGTATTTGTAGAAGAAGATACTCATTTACGGAAAACTCAATATGTGACGAGCGAAAATGCGGAAACTGTTGCGAAGCGAACTATGCCAGAAACCGTTGATATTATCAACGAACCAATCAGAGTCAGTGATGGCTCAAACATTGATGATATTGACGATGCGATTGACGATGACAATAATCTACTGAATATTTCACCGATTCGAACGAGAAGTCGATCTATTGAGGAAGCTCCGATTTCGAAAAGGACAAGATCCCATGTTCGTTACGTAAATATGGCAGAACTGCTAACTGCCGGTTGTGCTTTCATTGCAGATACTGTCATTCCTAACAGCGTATCAGAAGCTCGGTCTTGTGCCGATGCTAACAAGTGGGAGCTTTGTATGAAAGACGAGATGAAATCATTAAGCGATCATGGTGTTCTTGGGCAATTGGTCGAATTGCCTAGTGGTAAGAAAGCTATCTCAACACGGTGGGTGTATCGTATCAAAACACACCCTGATGGAACTGTTGATCGCTTCAAAGCACGCTTAGTTGTGCGTGGTTGCGGTCAGCGTAAGGGAATCGACTACGATGATACGTTTTCACCGGTGGCACGGTTTGAATCAGTTCGTACTTTGTTAGCAGTTGCTGCAGCCAAAAAGTATCGAGTATTCCAAATCGATGTCAAAACAGCGTTCTTGTATGGCGAACTAGCAGAAGAAATATATGTGAAGCAGATTGATGGTTTTGACGATGGAACAGGCAAAGTTCATCTTTTACGGAAGGCCTTGTATGGCTTAAAGCAAGCTCCTCGACAATGGCATATCAAATTCGATCATTTTATGAAGCAATCTGGGTTGATGCAGTCATCTGCTGACCCATGTGTATACATTGGCAAAGGTGGCGATTTGTTGGTGGTGCTGTATGTCGACGACGGACTTGTATGTGGTCGACTCGAGTCTGACGTTGAAGATCTACTGCTAAAAATGAGCAATACATTCGAAATTAAAAGCAATATTGCAAGCTGCTATCTGGGTATTGAGATAATCCAAAAGGAGACCGATTCTATTATTCGAATATCTCAGTCAGCATATGCCAAACTTATCTTGGAACGATTTGGCATGTCCGACTGCAAGACGATCTCAACACTATTCGAAAGCAATGCGAAACTTGTGGCAAATACCGGAGAAGTCGCAAATGTACCCTATCGACAACTAATTGGTGCATTGATGTACTTATCTGTTGGTACACGCCCCGATATTACATTCGCTGTTTCCACGTTATCAAAATTCTTGGAACGACCATCAATGGAGCATTGGCAAGCAGCAAAACGTGTCCTACGGTATTTACGAGGTACTTTGGACATCGGACTGTCATTTAGGGGCAACGATGTATGCAGACTAGATGCATATGGTGATGCTGATTATGCAGCATGCCTAGACACTAGGAAAAGTGTCAGTGGTGTAGTTTTAACGGTTAATGGCAGCCCCGTGATATGGTCTTCACGGAAGCAAACAATAGTAGCGACATCGACAACTGAAGCCGAGTACGTAGCTATTCACGATGCGGCAAAGGAAGTAATTTGGGCTAGATTACTTCTAGAATCTATAGGCTGTAAGCAACAACAGCCAACTATCTTGTATACTGACAACGTAGCAGCGAAGAAATTAATAGAGAATCCAGTATTTCACCGTCGCACGAAACACATAGAAGTCAAATTTCACTATTCGATGCAATTGGTTGTTGACAACAAAATCAAGATTAAGCAGATTGGTAGTTCAGACCAATTTGCAGATCTATTCACCAAAGGACTTAATCGTGAAACCTTTATGAAGCTACGTAATACTTTAAATATAAAATAATTTGTATTCTTTTGAGAGATAAGGAACGAGTGGGAGTGTTAATGTATGCGTTCTCTACTCTCTCTGATCTATTTTCTTTGTTTGAATTCTATAACGTAGTCATCTCATGTTCTTCAGTTTGGTACACAATAAACCAGTCTGTTTTTGACCGTCAACGAGTAGACACGTTTTTTTATTTTATTCTTTGTCGTAACGCTGTTTCGTTTCCTTTGTTTTCTTGATCATTCCTGCGCAACACGGAGGATTAAGGAGCTTGAAATATGATGCCCATTGTAGTAATCGAGCAGGTAAGGCGGGATCCTTGGAAGTCAATATGCTCCGAAATAATCAATCGAATTATACAGATGACTACTCAACGATAACGGCGAAAAATATTGCCAAAGAAAACCATGCAGATAAAGAAATGCCCAGTGGTCGTAGTTCTTTTCGAATAAAACACGATAAATTAAGTTTACAGGCCCTTCTACATGCCATGACACGAGTGCAAAGTCAGAAGAACATAAATACGTACGCTTTCTTGTTAAGAATGATATGCATAATCCCGAAAATATGAAGTCGAAATATACTACTTCCCCGCACAGTGATAACTCAAACATAGACTGCATAGTTCAAGACCACAAAGAAATTCAATGCAAAAAATTTATTGAACACAACAAACTCCCTGTACAAACGAAAATGGCAGACGACGCTTTGGAAGCCATAGAATCAAATATAAAATATCTACCTCATCAAAAGAATAAACTGGGTGTGTGCGACTTTCACAGCAATAACCGTAATTCAGCGGATATCGCTAAAGATATCACTTCAAATGAATTTCCTAAAGCATCGACTTCTATCTCCATAAATAACGATCATTTAAATGAAATTCGTGACGAACGATTATCGCTTCCATATGAAAATCCCAAATCTGAACAATTCGATGCAACCCATGAGCACAAACGCTTCTATACCTTGCAATACCCAGCAGATTTGCGATACGCGAATCATGAAATAACCGTAACTTCTCAAATAGAAGCTCATCACACCGATGAATACAATGATCGCTTTCATATGCATCGATATCTCCGTTATCAACTAACTCCAAATATATGACCAATGCAACTACAACACATTCAGGTTCGTCACTGAGTCGTGTTAGTAGTAGTAGCCCCAGTAGTACAACAACCGATTCTGAATCGCATACTGGCCCACAAGTGATTCCTTTGAGTCAATCACACTCGCATAATTTAATCCCATCATCGCATAGTTCAGCTAATGAAGACGATATTGCGCCGCCACCACCCATTGCCAGTCGTCCCGAGAGAACAGAATCGATCTATACTCGGCCTATTGAAGAGATCCAATCACCGCAACACCAACCATAACCACCACAGCCTCCACCATCGGTACCGGCGGCTCATATAAGTCCAACACTCAAGAGTCCAACAATTGATAAAAACAAGAATCATGCCAATAATCTTACGGCTAATGCCAATTCCACTTTGCAACAGGCAAGCAACAATGTGTCAACGAAGAATTATGGTTCGTTATGGAATATTTGCCAGGCGATACATTGACTGATGTTGTAACTGATGAAGGCCAAATAGCGCCGTATGCGGGAAGTATTACAAGCTCTAGAATTTTTACATAGTAACCAAGTGATACATAGAGATATAAAGGGTGACAATATATTGGTGGGATTGGGTGGTGTGACTGGTGCGGTTGCCGGGAGATGGTCGCGAGTGGGGGAGTCTGGGTTGGAATCGCAAGCGAGCACGTCGGGAGGAACACGCGCGGTCGTGTGTGATATTGCAAGCGTGAACAATAAAGAGTGTTTATTTAGTTTTTTACCAATCTTCACCCCATTCCCAAGAGAAGTGTATCAATTCACATAAGAAAAAGGAAAATTGTGTGTATACGTGCACTAACTGCAACTTGAACCCAGATTCATTGAGCTCTAAAGCACCGTTTCTCAAGTTGGAGAAGGAAACCTAGTTGACGGGATAGCAAACTAGATTCGAAGTGGATATACATTCCAAAGATCGAAAAGAATGATGTGAAAGCATTCGGTGTGTTGGTGGATTTTTTTTTTGAAGTTTGCCGATTGCAATCGTGTGTTCCGTTTGATAAATTAGCGCTTTCTGATGATTCTATTTTGTGAGCTAAACCAAAGGGAAGTGAACTGTGAATAATAAAATTAATTAAAACTGTGGAGATTGTCGTGCTGGTGGTTTTATGGATGGTGATAGTTTCGACTTGGTAACAGCAAATAATTCGTGATAATATTTATCCTACTATACCCTCCAAGTTAATAGGGTTGTGATTGTTGTCTACAAAGGTACTGAAATATTATACAGTTTCCGTGAATGAATACTAGATACTGTTATGTTGATATGTTTGTGGATGACGTAGCGAGAGTTCTTGTCATTTTGACTTGTGGTAAACAAAATTAGATCCGCGTTAATTTCAACGAAATATAGCTAATTTAATAGACTTGTTTTTCAACATAGTAAAGGGTGGAAGATACGCTAATTAGAAGCTTACTCATCTCGGATGTTTCCCTGTCATAATATTCTAAATGTGTATGCGCTATCAAAAGGATAAAGATAATCGCTGTATTTGGCCATTTGATTATTTTAAAGAGACGGGAGAAGGAAAAGAAGCAAAGCAAGAAGATTCAAGCGTCAACATATTTCTTAAATATTAAGTCAGTAATAATAACGTCATCTCAGGAACAACTAAGTTATTACAGATGCAGGCCTTACCCGCCCCGAACACGAGCGCTCGTAGGAGGAGGTTTGGGTAAGTACCCTTTTGGTTTCAAATTTTTCTGCATGTTTTTCCATTTTAAAAGAAAAAAATTTATAAAAATATTTATACTTAAATTATTTAAATAAATAAAAAAATATTTATGTAAATTCTACTCTTTCGCTTAAAAACGCTCTACGAAACTTTGAAATAAATTAAGAAATATCTAAATTATAAAAAAAGGCATATTACAAGAGTAAAAATTACGGATTTAGGTAGTTCTTGTAATCAATTAAATAAAAAAAAAGGTGTTCATAATGATAAATATTTCTAGTTAAAAGTCAAGAATATTATAAAAAAAAACATTGAAGTCCTCTGACATTAAATAGCGATCAGATTTTTATGCATCCAATATTTAATGTACAACAATAACATCCGAAACGCTAGAGCAAGATCGCATACGCATTGAGCAAGCTGATATTGGCATATAACATTTGCACTTGATGTGAATAGAAATCAATATTTAACATACGAGTATAATCGTTTTACATCCAAGAGAGAAGAGACTTGGGTTTTAATACATACGAGTACATTCAGAACAAGAAATGCGAGAGAAGTTGATCTTTAATCTCTAATCGTTGTATTTAAGCAATTACTTAAACAAGAAAAAGAACTAGAGAAAGGCAAATTTAATGAGAACAACCCGTAAAAATAATTATATATATATATATATGAAGGAAAAAATAAAAAATGAATTAATACCCCATACCCTTCGGTCTTTCCATAGGTATAGGACCCGGTACGGTGGCAGGCTCACCCCATAAAACATGAGCCAGCCGCCGGGTACTTAATAATCTTTCTTTGTTTCAGGTGACTTCGTGGGTTGAGTGGCCCAAGCAGAGTGCCTCTTTATGGCATAGAGTTATGTAATCGAATTGCACAATTCTATGGCATAAATTGGTCACCGGGGTGCTTCTCTTCTGATGGGAAAGCTTATGCAAGTTAAGTTGTATGAGTTTTCCACTCAGAAGAGGAATACCTGGCCACTGCAACAAATATAGATTTTGATCCGGTTGGGTGGATGCGCAGGGGCTCCACCACCACCCGGTTGCCCCTCTCTCATTCGTGGGCCATGAGCCTCTCCAGGTAACGACGAGGTCACCCTGGTTCCACTTCTTTTTACTTGTTACTCTTGTTCCATGAACAAGTCAGTTGTCCCTTGTGTAGTTACCTACACTTTTTGCAACTTCGGTCGCCTTGTTTTTGTTCGACCCCAGAAATTCGTGAGTGCGAAATTCTTTGTAGTGGGTCCTTGTGCTGGGGGAATGAACCCGCCCCACGACACCGCAATG
The DNA here is from genome assembly GCA_963969285.1 of Odontomyia ornata. NCBI lineage: Eukaryota > Metazoa > Arthropoda > Insecta > Diptera > Stratiomyidae > Odontomyia > Odontomyia ornata. The sequence continues at coordinate 202,669,009 of OZ017742.1, read as the reverse complement.
CTAGCCTGCCAGCGCATTCACGCGTCCCCAGACAAGGGCATTCTCGGCAGATACCGACACCTTCTTCTGCCGAGGCAGCAGACCATCGCTGCAGTCCTTTACGGACATTTGAATTACTCTTTCACTACACCATCTTTCCTTTATCCTGTTTCATCAGCGATTACGTTGCCGATGTCATCACGGCAAAGCGTGGTCTTGGGCTGCTAACTTCGCTTCAGGCTTTTCACTACTTTGTATGGTTGTCTTGTGTTGTTGCTCGCCAGACGTACATCGATATTTCTCAACTGGTCTTCCTTAATTCTAATTATCTTTTTCGCTCCTCTTCTGAGATTTTCATTGTGTTCCCTCTTCGTCCTGCTTTTCTTGCATAAGTATTCTTTTTACGCCCGATTCTTTTTATCTAACGCATTCTGGCACTTATCGCCGAACCAATCATTTCTCTTGCGCCGGACTTGATGTCCGATTATCTGTTCTGACACGGTCAGAATAACCGCTTCCACTTCCACCCATAGCTCCATGCTGGTTTTCAGCACTATGATAAGATGGGGGCCAGCTAGTTGTCGAAGGTCTTCGCGAAATTTTCAGCCACAGACACCGTTTGGAGCCTATCGATGTCGAATTTCTGTAGAGAGCTGGCCTGCGCCGAATAATGATCCGAGTTACAATTGGCTCCTCGGTATGTACGGACGTCAAGTATGCTCTAGGCCCATCTTTGTTAGATCAGAACATGGTGGATTTGGTTTTGTTGGTTTTGCCATCCGGTGATACCAAGGTTATTTTATATATGCGTCGATGTGGGAAGCATGACGAACGTTTGACTACATTTCTTCTGCACGCAAAGTGGCCGTTACCATTTGTTTCATCGTGGAAGCCATATCCTCCTGTCGTTCCTCGATGAGAAAGCTCATTGTCAACCTTAGCGTTAAAATCACTCAGAATTATTTTTATGTCGTTTGTAGACAATGCGTCGACTAGTCTTTCCAGGTGATTGTAGAACGTTTCTTTCGGTTCGTCATCATTTTCTTGGCTCGGGGCGTGCACATTTATCAGCTAAATTTTGAAGAATTCGTCTTAAAATCAATAAAGTGCGATTTGAACTCTCTATCCAAAATAAAGGCCACTCCGAATTCTTGTTTTCCAGTAGACTTGTCACTTTTGAATATTGTGTACGATCTCATGTCTTGAATATCATTTCCAGTCCAGTTCATTTCCTGGATTGTCAGAATATTGCATTTACATTGACTGGCCTGTTGTGAAAGGTCCTTAACGGCGCCATGATTGTTCAGTGATCAGACATTCCTGAATCCAATGTCATGGTCCTTTTACCGAGGCACTTTTGCCGGTTTCGAAACATTGTAGGGTTTTTCAGTGACGGGGAGTTAGCCCGTCGCCCAACCTCCATTCCGGCGGTATGGTTATTACTTCGATTCCGTTATCAGCCGCGGAAGTCTCGCCTTCACACTGTAGATCTATTTACAGTTATTAGCTTTTCTCGGCATTTAATGTCGCTTTATTGGGGAACCAGTAATCGCAATGTGCGACGCCGAGAGTATTTACTACCATGATTCGTGGAGTTTAGGATGATGAATCATAGAAGCTGTGGGTTGGGGAAAGGAAAGGTTCCCTCCTTTCTCAAACGGGCTTGGGACCATCTACGGCGGAGTTGCTATCATACTTTGTGTTCAATTTTACCAGCACATTGAATTAGTTACGGCCGAATTTTGTATAATTGTTGTTTGACTTTGGTGTCGTTGTAAACTATACCTTCTTATCATGTTAAAAGTGTATTTACGTAAAAAACTTTATAAAATATATATCTATAAAATTGCAAATGACATCAAAATATTCCAAAACCTTTTCAATGTAGATATTGAAGTGGTGACCCCACACTTTAATTAGAAATAAGTGAAATACAAAATAAGTAGGGTTTTTTTAAATATGCCAGATCATCCTTGCTGGACTTTTACCAAGAGATTTCTTCTTCTTCAAAAATTTGCATCCGATTTCTTCTCAGTTCTCTCACAAAGAATGCATAGAAGCCAACATTCAGCAATATCGCTATGAAATCTCCGCTTTTAATTTCCACAACTAAATTCAATATTCAACTTAAAAAACTTATCTGCGGAAACAATTAAATAAATCATATTAATCTTTCTGAATTATAACTTCAGCACAATTGTATATTATATTTATGATTCAAATATAAAACTTCTTATCATTCACAATAATGATGACTTTAAATTTAAGAAGCATTGAAGAACAATGAATAGTTATAAGGTTAAAATATCCGGCACTCATAAGAAGATACGTAAGATAGACTAAAATGAAGTTTCATCTATCTGGCGAATGTAATTCGTACTGGATAAAGGCCAGGCCATTTTCCGATCGCTAACTTTCAGGTCTTATGCGGGCCAGATTAAAGATGCTTGCGGGCCGAATTTACCCCGCGGGCCGTAGTTTGCAGATCCCTTGACTAGAGCATCAAGCTCTCCCTGAATCCTTTCGCGGATGAACTTAATACGTTTACTGATTCACGTAAGTAGATACATCGTTGCATGGCGTTCATGTCTGACGGTGATCAGGATGACCAAAAGTGAGTCAGTTATCGGGGAACCCATTGCAGGCAGCTGAAATTGCATGTGATAAAGTATTGGTGGTGGGTCAATGGACTGTATAAACAAAGAGGGAGGAACGGGAAGTCAGGGCAGTTTGTGATAAAGTGAAAAGTCTTGGTGATATCGGGAAAGAGTGTTTTGGAAGTCAGGATGCTATCTTTTAGTGATCAACTCCAAATTGGAGATGATTCATCAATAGTGTCCTTTGCTGCTAGTTACAATTACAAAAAGAAGTCCAAAAATCAAAAAGGGATATTTTCGTTCGAATGAGGCTAATACCGTGAACAAGATTTTTATTTTAGCGAATTCGCATTGACTGGTATCGTTATGCATGAAAATTTGAAATTTGTATTTCAAACTTCTCCCGGCAAAGGGCAAAGCGGGAGGTGCAGGAGAGAGAGAGAGAGAGAGAGAAACAGAGAGAGAGAGACGTTCAAGTAATACACGAGCGGCCCAAGAGAGATTAAGCTATGGAGGAAATTTTAGTGGTTGCGAGCCTTACGTGACGACTGGTATGAGACGCGTTAGGCGTTTTGGCACCCATTACCGCATAAAACAAGAAGATAAACAGCGGGTATTTTCAATCGTCTGCGGTCGTTAAAGACGGAGAGATCCTTTTCTAGGAATTCTTGTACCCTGACTATGCCTTACGGCAAAGCCTGAAGTATGTATCAAACGGGGAACGGTTAGTGATGGCCGTGCATTGCTGGGTGTCCCACATTCAGAGTGTAAATAGACCATATGATTTGATATCCTTGTGTTAATGTTTAGCTTATTTTACATTCAAACTTTAATCATAGTGGGAGCCTATTTGTATGAGGAAAATGCTGAATTCAATACATTGTCTAGAAAACTTTTTGCATATTATACAAATAGCTGAATCAAAGCACGACTTCTTAGGGCAAGCCCATCAAAGGCAATTCATACCCTAGTATGTTAATTCGTGCAAAGAATCATATTTAAAGACTGCTAGGGGATATAGCATTGTACTTACACATTAATGTCTAGCATGTCTACCACGGTAAATGTAACCATGACTTTCAATAATAGCAATATCATGACGTCAACCAATTCAGCAAGGAATCGCTTCCAAAGTGGTGCTATTCTGAATTCGTACCCTCCATTTTGATTGATAACTGAAAAGAACCATTAAGTTGAAATTCACCAACAAATAATATTCTCACTTTCTTCCTGACGCAAGTTGTCGAAGTAATCAGCTAAACGTCTCTCCCCACGAAGTCCGTTGGGAAGGTTTTGACCAACGTTCCTAGTGTTCAATGGGACGAAGTCGTTGCCCTCACCGGTAGCCCTTTGATACCCTAAAAACTGCGAGTAATTCGACGCCAGATAATAAGGAAAATAGACGAATGATGAGCGAGACATGTTCGTTTGGTTCACCCAACTGCGAAGCACATTGAAATACGCTTCTTTGGTCGACATTTTAAATTATTGATATGTTGTGAATAAGTTTCCAACAAATACGAAGCGAGTGAAACAAGAACGTTCATCCGATTGTATTACATGACAGTTACCAAGTCTGTCAAAACATTACCATTGAGGAGCAAGGAATGGACTGGCTGTACGCAACAAAAACCTTGGAATAGGTAGCTAATAGGAAAGGCTCGATGTTAATGACTGATTTTTATTGTCATCATTTCTGTCTGTAAGAAAGAGCAATATTCATATTATCATATGATTTCATTGCATTTTAACTTAATTCGGTTGCAGTGTAATTTCTATGTTAAAATCAGTGAAAACTTATGATTTGTGCGTTGTTCATTATCAAGACAATAAGAGACAATTTATCGGTTAGATTGCAAGTGAGAAAACTTTATATTTCGACGGAAAAGTAGGGAAGCGCAAAGAAGTTTATAAAATCATACGCATGTGTTGCTCGAAATTTGTAAGGATTTTATCGGCTCGAACGTTTGAGATTTCCCAAAGGAAATCCAAACCGACCTCTCATCAGTTCTAGACGTGAAGTCTTGGAATGTGACAACGGACTGTATCCATCAGGTCGAAAAGTCCGGACACTTAGTCTACTCCAAGGTGGCTGCTGGCTAGCTAGCTAGTTTGGAGAAGAGTTTCGGTCACAGGTCTAACGAGAGCAAACTAAGTCCGAATACAAAAACTCAGCCACCGGTTCACATGTCCGATTTAAAACGCGTCGAACAACTTCCATCAACTCTATTCTAAGCTACATATCTTCATCCCGGAGAAAAGGAACGAAAACAATCACTTTTTTAGTTCGCCTGCTGTGTCGTGTTGAGTAGACGTATGTTGGTAGTGTTCGTCACGAAAATAGAGAAACGAAATCAAGAGCAACGCATCGCGATAAAACTTTGCGCCAGATTGGGCAAAACAGCTTCGGAAACATACGCTAAAATTGTAAAAGTGCATGGTGATAGTGCTCTTCGTCGTGCCCAGGCATAAAGAGTTTAAGGGGGGGCGTGAAAGCGTGGAAGACGAGGCGTGGAGTTGGAGACCAGTCGAGGTGTGGACTGATGCGAATGCGCAGCATGTGCGCCCCTAATCCGTAAAGATCGGCGTTTAACAGTTCGAATGTTGGCCTCGGAACTGGGTATGAGCCGTGAAACAGTCAGACAAATTTTAACCGACGATTTTGGGATGAAAACGTTATGCGTGAAGATGGTCCCAACGATCCTTTCTGAGGGGCAAAAGCAGCATCGAATATTTGGCCTCTAAGAGGATTGCCGTGTTGCAACAGCCACCTTATTTGCCCGATATGTCGACCTGTGACTTTTTTTGTTCCCTAAAATAAAATCGGGGGTCGAAGGAACCCATTTTGAGTTACGAGGGTACTTGCGGACATCCAAGTCATGGAAAACGCGCTGCAATCGTTGTATAGCAGCCCAAGAGGACTACTTTGAAGGCGATGGCAGAGTTGTAGAATAATTTTGAAATATACGGTTCTCATGGAATCAGTCTCATTACTTAATTAGCACACCTAGTACGTTCATCCGAAATTTATACGACTATTATGTACGCTGTCTACTGTTAATGTGCATACAGGTGTAAAATTTACGTCCATGTGCAATTTCTATACCAGGACCAATAATTATAATATGATGGCGGCAAAGGCATGACATAACGCTCAAGTACATATCTGGTGAAGCATCTAATGTTCGTCAAGAGGACGTTGAATAGTTTAGGGTCTTTCAATTTTATGTTAGTGTACGCCAGAACATATTTATAACGTTAATGAAAGTTAGTGCTTTTTTTTGTGCTGTCGCCGGGAATCGCTGATCTTGATATTTGATTTACATGCTCAAACTGTTTCACAAGATATGATTATATACTCGTAGAGTTTCAACACTTGAAAAACTTTCAGGAAAAAAAGTGTTGATCATAAGATTCACTTTTCTGTTGCTTGATGTGAACGCTCATGATCGGAGCCGACTTATGTAAAATAGCAGCAATATGGCAGCTGCACCTACTAACGCATGCATAACTAGTTGTAAGCCGACATTTATCAAATTTATATGGCGATATATGACGAACTGTGGATGTGTCAACAAAAACTCGAGGTTTTGTATGGTTTTCAGATGGATTGTAACGGAGAAATCCAGATGGTCCACGGAGAACATAATAGCGGTACTTGTGAAGTGCAAATTAATTTAGTTCTACACCCATTTAACTTTTGTTGTGTTCCAAAGTGAATGTATGGAAGTTTATTTACTCCTCAAAGCTTAGTTAGCAGTGGGAGGCGCCGAACATATTCCCCATATACCCGCCTTAGTATATATTACGCCATGCAAGCGTTTGGCTATGCCGAAGTAGGGTGACAACTCAAGGGAGCTTCTTCGAAGTAGACCAACTACTATATATGCTGATCGCTGCCATATGGCTTTAATCTAACGTGGGTTCCACCGTCGTAATATAATGGCTGTATTCACAGCTAATCAAAATCTCAGCTGCTTACACTCAATAATGGCGTCGTACCGTTTTTTGCTTTCTTTTGATCAGCTGAGCGCAGTGACTAGACTAACTAAATAAAATAAATAGTTTGGCAGTGAAAGCTGCATACATATGTATTTTATACATGAAAACGTCGAGGGGAAAAGTTCTAAGTGTTTTCTAGTGATAGAAATTGATTCAACAAACCTATATTTCGCGGCACTACATTTTTCAACTTTTTAGGTACTTATACCTCCTGCAAAACCTTCGAGTTTGATCGGATTACGCCGGAGGATTTGATTTCACGGATTAACGAACGGCTATTCCCTGGATCATTGATATGTTTATTGTTCAAAACACATTTTTAACGACATTCTGGTTTGATTTTTGCCCTCCACGTTAAGGACCGTTCGGCTTGGGACTTCGGACCCGGTTTGCCCGTCGGAGACGGTCGTAGGATGCACCCCTTGCTAGTTCCTCGGTCTCAAGTAGCCGCCAAGCGAGAAACACGGCCGCCGAACAGCCCTCACACAGCTTGAATCAAGATCTATAATCCTAACCACGCGGAAAATGCGAACACGACTAAAGATGGATGGTTGCACACTACCAGCCGAAATACATGTTGTCGAGAATGAATCAATTAACTCGCCGATATTATTGGGAAGCAAAGTGCCCATTCACGGTTTGAGGAGAGTCATCTTGCGATCTGGAATGTCCTTGATCGAGGATATACGTAAGCTGATCGTTACCGTAAAGTCCGAGCTCATTTTTCCGAGTCATTCGAATTTGGACAGCTATTGTCCAAATTTCGATCGTGTTTTGCGACAAAACATCCGAGATGGGCCGAAGTAAGTCATCGGTGATGACTGTTCAGCTCACGTCCGAGAAGCCGATTCAAAGCCGCTCGTACCGGATTCCATTTGCCAAACGAACTGCCGTAGATTCAATCATCGACGAACTACTGATACACAATATCATCCTCCCCAGCGAATCTACATATTCGTCTCCGATCGTGCTTGTGCAGAAGCAAAGCGGAGAGGACCAACTATGCGTAGACTTCCGAGCCGCCAACGCAGTCAAGCAAAAGACTCCGTTCCCGATGCCGATAATCGACGAGATACTCTCGCAAATAGCTGGGAAGAAGTTTTATACGACGCTGAAATTGTTCTCAGGCTATTACCAAATACTGTTGGATGAAAACTAGATGGGATACACAACCTTTGTGACACACAGTGGTGTGATCATTGCGAGTGATAGCATTGCCCAAGGAATCGAGCTATTAACGGAATTCCTCCCAGTACTTGAAGAGGAAGGATTGACTTTGCGAACATCAAAGTGATTTTTTTTTTGCAATCGAGGTGTTGTTCTTGGGACACACCATTTTGTGCTCCGGAATTAAACTAGGAACCGACACCGACTAACGCAAGAGAAGTTAAAGGATTCTTGGGATTATCTGGCTTCTTTCTAAAGTTCGTGCAGGAGTATGCCATCATCGTCCGGCCTTTAACTGCGTTGTTAATAACGGAAAATCAACCGAAATTCGACTGCACACGGGATTGCGATAGAGCCTTTGAAAAATTGAAGACTCTGCTTAGCACCGAACCGATTTTAACACTATATGATCCATCGAAATTTCACCAAGTTCACACTGACTTCAGCACTATTGAGGTTGCCACCGTGCTGTTTCAATCACCAGACCGAGTGATGTGGAAACCCGTCTTTTACTACAGTCACCAATGCAACGAAGCAGAACAACGAAAAAATACAGTAGTCACGAATAGGAAGTGTTGGCAATTGTCGAGGTGCTTGAACGGTTTGTTTTATTTGCTGGGTAAACATATTTAAGTAGTGACAGATTGCCAAGCCGTACCGACAACCAAGCTGTCGACTCCGTTGAACAACCGTACTGCACGCTGGTGGCTTAAACTTCAGGAGTTTGACTTTGAACTTACACACCGAGCAGGCAATCTTATGTCACACGTAGATGCTTTAAGCCGACGCCCGACCGACGAACCTGTAGAGCCGAAATCCGTTGCCGAGAATATGTTGGTGATTGGTACGAACGAAGAGGATTAGTTGCTATCAATGCAAAAACGTGATAACCAATTAAACGATACTATCAACATCTTACGTGACCAGAAAGCTAGTCTGCAAGCGATATAAATAAAAAAGGACTAGGTAATAAAAGGAGGACGACTCATGCGAAATTGTGAGGACGGTCCGAAGCTCGTTGTACCTGCTGCTATACGATGAATAGTACGAAGTTTTCACGATGAATCGGGACATCCAGGTTGCGAGGGTACAATCCAACAGATCCAGAAACTTTTCTAGCTCTTACGTCAGCGCAGTTTTTTTTTCATTCTCGTCGACAACTTGTTGCGACATGGAGCCGAACAATATGCTACATTCGATAGAAGCTACATATGATACTCTTTATTGTGACAATAATGATATGCAATTTACACAGAGACATGGGTAAGAAGCACACTGGTCGATACTTACTACTCAACCGACTAAACGAGGCAGTTTTTTATTATAGTCTAGATCGAAAACGTTTGTACTCTATACAATGATACAGTCTAGGTTGAATATACTCGCACGCTTCACTATAGTAGTCAAACACAACTTGCATACACCATGTAACGATAAGCACTTTTCAAACCCTGTGTTATCACAGAAAGGCGAAACTGAAATGTTTTTAGTGATTCAAATAATACCTCTTCTGAAATAAAGCCTTTAATAAAGTTCAATTGTTAAATTTTCTATAAGAAGTTGTTGCACTTCTAGATTGAATTACTCTACAAGTCCTTACTCTTAATTTACTCCACTTAATTGAAGGGAAATAAGTAAAATTACGAAATTGAATTCTATATAATGTTTTCATTGTACCACTAATAAATTTATTTACACTGTTTTTCGTCTCGGTGGGTCAAGTTTAATACTTGAATCCATTATGTGAAGGGATGCAGGAAGAAGTTCAAGTTTAATTGTGTAGTCTTAACTATATTTCCAACTAGCTTTAATGATTTCATTTAAGTTTCTTTTTAAGTAGTACTGTCTCTCTCGGGTCTTCGCTTCTCGAAAAAGCACCTCCAACTCACTCGGCCCATTGACCACGCCCACCAATTCCGAAATCTGAGCAGCGATGAACTGTCTTCGTCGGCCGAATTAGACCAGCGTCTCCGCACTTCAGTCCTCCCAACGAATACCTTTTTGCGTATCCGTTGTTCATCTATACGATTCATGCGGGCACTCTATTGCAGCTTCCGCATTCTTGCGATCGTTGAGACCTCCGGCTCGTAAAAATTTCATACAGATCATCATCATTATCTATGGCGCGACAGTCCAAGTCGGGCCTTGGCTTCCAGGGTTAATCTCCTATAGTCACCACGGTTCCGCGACCTGGTCCGCCAGTTGATTACTCCCAACAATGATCTGCTGTCAGTTTCTATCGAGTCCTCGGTCTTCGCGCTGGACTTCTACCTTGTGCTCTACCCTTTAATATTCTTTTGGGTAGCCAATTTTCTTATTTTTCCTGGGCACAATTCAGGACCTTAGAATGGGAAGTATGGAGTAATATGCTGTAAGATCGATAAAGTCATATTCACTTTCAAGGTTGTTGTCTCCTATATTCAGATTTTTGGAACTGGGGTGTTCTTCCTCATTTGAGTCATGAATTTAGTTTTAGTTTCATTAACACGTACGCCAATTCGGTTTGCTCCTGATTCTGGGCTTAGAAATGCTCTTTTGGTATCTAAGATTGACGTCTCATTATATTGAAATCATCAGCATATGGTACCTGTTGTGTGGACTTGGACATCAGTGTACCCGAGGTTTCAGCTGAAGTCTTCTTGATGACGTGTTCCAGCGCAATATCAAAGAAATTTGGGGCAAGTATATCCCCTCGTTTTAAGCCTGATGCCATTCTTAAGCTATCACCGTTTACCTTGACAGGAACCATGTGTTTAGCATCGTAACCTTGACCATGCGGACTAGTTTTGTTGGGACGCCAAAGTCAGCATTATTTTGCATAGCGCGTTTCTATCGAGACTGTCGTCTGCTTGCTTGAAATCTACAGAGAGGGTGCAGATCGATGTTATATTCCCGTCACTTTTTGAGCACCTGCTTTACTGAGAATATTTTGTCTATTGTAAACCATCCACTCTGAAGGCCTCTCTGATACTTTCCTATAATACTTTCATAGTACGGCTTAATTTTCTATCTATGATTTTGGAGAGCACTTTATAAGACTTGCACAGTAGAGCGATGCCTCTATTATTTTCACACCGTAATTTGTCCCCCTTTTGGTCTATAGGACATATTTTACTTTTTCGCCAGTTCTCTGGTAACTGCCCCTGCATATTTTCCGATGCAGAAGGTTATAATGTTCTGTTACTGTAGGGGATAGATTCTCTGTAAGATGTTTTTAGTTTAATTGTTTAATTCTTCTGATTATTGTAAGGGAAAAGGGAACCTACTTAAGCGGCTTGGCCGCAGATATTGTTGGCACCATAATTTAGGCTAATCCTAAATATTTGCCGTGCTGTAGTAGTTGGTAATATTAACGCAAGGAAAATCTCGCGAATATTCGTTCTGTAAAAATGAAACAAGTTGTTATCTCTTCAGCTTGCCCAAACAGAATTGGCTTTATTCTTCATACAACTTTTTCTTATATACTTTTCATTACAATAAATCAACATAAGTTAGTATTTTGCTTCACAGCATGTTAATTCTATTTCCCACATTTCCCTGACCTCACACAATGTTCATTCATACCGCACACACAGCATTGCACCATTCATTGACCATTCAATGTTTACATTTCCACTTGACCCAATTTGTCGGCATTGAGTCAAGTGCAATTTCTTCACTTTCTTTCCCATGGTCATGGATCCGGGTTACACATATGCATATGCATATGAGTAAAGACCCAAATCGTGAAGAATGGTGTCATGCTGTGCTACGGTCGTATTTGCTTTTTTGGGTCGTAGCAATATTTATTATTGCATGGTTCAATGTTAGGTAATTAGGAACACATGCGATTGCAATTGTAAAAATGCAATTGAGAATATGCAAACAACATATCGTGGGAAATATGTTGGTTTGTTGTAGTTCTATATCTATGCAGGGAAATGCGATTAGTATGCGTAACGTTAATTAACGTGTTATAGGAACATGTTAATTAGCGTGTGCGAAATAAAAGGTAAGTTTTACAGTATACATAACACTTTTACCCTTTTTTGATTCGGGTGCATTTTTATGATAAAGGAAAATGTAAACGAATCATTAATCATGTCCTAAATCTATAGATTACAACAAATTTCTTTAATTTCAGATAAGATTTCAGCAATTATTTTTAGGTAAATTATATTTGGAGTACTATCTTAAGTTAGATAATATTCATACAATAGTTCATTTATATATTTGAATCGCAACGTATGTTATGCGAATCGTAAGTTTTAATCGGTTTTTGTATTAATCCATAGTAAAAGTCTAAAAATTTACAATATCGAATTATATTATGAACTAATAGTAGTTTATTTATACAACTAAATTATTGTTCGTGTTATGCGATTTGTAAGATTTTAGTCTGTTTTTGTGCACTAATTTATGATGTCCTGTTATTTCCAAAGTGACGTTACATTGGTCTGTGTCCAGTACCCTGTATGGACCTTTATAAGGTGGTTGATGTTTTTTTCTATTTTCATGCTTTAGTAGTACTAAATCTCCTATTTTGGGATTCAATGGATTTGTATTAGCCTGATCTATGGTTCTTTTTGTTTTGATTTTTTCTATAATTCTTCGCGCTTTATTTATGGACATCCTCAATCTTGCCTTTAATTCTTTAGCATAGTCATCTACATTGTATGCTTTATCGTGGTTGTCTACTATGTCATTTGGGAGGTATGGTAGTTTACCAAAAACTAATTCGTAGGGAGTATAGTTTGTATCTATATGTGGAGTCGTATTATAAGCAAATGCGTAATACGGAACCCACGTGTCCCATTGTTGATCATCAGCAAAGGAATGCATGTATTCGTTCAAAACCCGATGATTCCTTTCAACTACACCTAGTGTCTGGTGGTGATATGGTGTTGAGAATACTTGTTTTATTTTCAAAAGACTACAAATATCTCCCATAAGCTTATTCGCAAATTCAGTACCTAAATCAGATTTGAGTATTTTGAAATGACCATATTTCAATATGAATTCGTTAACTAAACCTAAAGCTATGGTATTTGCTTCCTTATTTTCTATAGGGAACGCTATAACAAATTTGGTTAGTTCACATTGTAGGGTTAGAATGTATCTATAACCGTTTGAGATCCTGAGTGGACCTACAGTATCAATCTGTATGGTCTCAAAACTGGTTGATGGTGTGTCAGTTTTGATCATTTCTTCTTTGGTGTGCCTTACTTGTTTGTTCATCTGGCACGGTGTACAATTATTTATGTGGGATTTAACCATACTGCTCATGTTTTTCCAGCAGTATCGCTGTTTTAACTTTAACAAAGTTTTGCGGATCCCTAAATGTCCTCCATGTGGTGAGTTGTGATACTCTTCTATTAGCTTTAATTGGTCGTTCTTTCTAATTACTTTGGCGGGTGGCTTGTATATCATTATTTTCAATTTCGCATGCTCATTGTTATTTCTTTGTTGCAACAGGTTAAATATTCTCTTAAATGTCTCTTTGTCTATAGACCTAAATATGATATCATCATTAGATAGTGAGAGTTCTTGGATTTTGTTATGGTTGGCAAAATCTAATAGCTTCTCCATTATCAGAACATATTCTGAGAATGGATTATCACTTTTGCTCTCATCACGTTTGTTCTTCTTGGTACCCTTATTTATTGTGAGCTTTTCGTTGACGGAAACGGATTTCACATCAGATATATCGCTACAATACACTTGTATAATATTGTTTGTACGTACAATTTTTATACATTTATGATTTTCACTGCGCAGGATAAATTTCAATTTTGTAACACCGGTGATATCTGATAAACTCGTGCAATCCCAACAATAGAATTGATCAGGTTCTATGTTGTTGTGGGTGCCCTCATCACAGACTTTTTGTTCTTTATCCTTAGTTCTATCCGCCATGCCCCTTGTTATAGCTAATAGTTTGCGCTTTGCGCTTTCGTCTATTTCTGGAGGTATCATTGCCTTTAAAGAGTCTGAATCCAATTCGATTCTTGACAAGGCATCAGCATTCGTATTCATGCTGCCCTTTTTGTACACTATTGAGAAGTCATAATCAGATAAGTCAACACGAATTCTGGTGAGTTTTGATGAAGGATTCTTGTGCGAAAACAAAGATACTAGTGGTCTATGGTCTGTAACGACCACAAACTTCCTTCCATAGAGATAAGGTCTGAAAAAGTTTATGCCCCAATGTATAGCCAATAGTTCTTTTTCTATGACAGGTTTGTTAATGTCATGTTTGGCTAGTGACTTGCTTGCATACGAAATGGGTAAATCACGTCCAATTTCGCCTTGAGATAATACAGCACCTAAAGCGTAATTGGATGCGTCAGTAGTTAGAATAAATGGCTTTTCGAAATTCGGATACTGGAGAATTGGTGGTTCTATCAATTTAGTCTTGAGTGTGTCATATGCTTTTTGACATTCTTCGGTTCAGACAAAAATTGTGTTTTTCTTTAGCAAGGAATTTAAACTTTTGGCGGTAGCAGCAAAATTTGGAATAAAACGCCTATAGTAATTGCAGAACGCAACAAACCTGCGTACTTCATCTGCATTCTTTGGAATCGGATAGTTCTTGATCGTATCAAATTTAGATGGATCGGTCTTAATACCTTCACTAGTTATTAAATGACCCAAGTAAACTACTTCCGATTTCAAAAATTGACATTTACCAGGGTTTAATTTCAAATTGTGCCGTCGCAGTCTGTGTAGTACCTTACGAAGATTGTCATTATGATGCTTAATGCTGCATCCAAAAACTATGATATCATCCACGTATAGGAATGCTTCGTGGCTCAAACCACTCAGAGCTATTGTCAACATCCGTTGGAAACTGTTGGATGATATCTTCAACCCAAATGGTAGTCTCTTAAATTGATAATGGCCATCGCTAGTAGAGAACGCGGTTACTGGCCTAGACTCTTTCTCAAGTTCGATTTGATGGAAAGAGCTAGTCATATCCAAAGTTGAAAAATATTTCGCTCTACCTAGCCTATCTAAAACGTCTTCCAACCTAGTCAATGGGAACTTATCATTGACGATCTTGTCGTTCAGTCTCCGAAAATCTACTACAAGTCGCCACTTGGCTTTACCATCAGTACTCTTTTTTGGTACAACTAAAAGTGGTGAATTGTATGGGCTTGTTGACGGTTCGATAATATCACTGTCTTCCAAGTCTCTGACTTGTTGCAGGATTTCCTCATTCTGTGCTTGAGGTAGCCTGTAGTTCTTAATGTAGACTGGGTTGTTATCCACCATCTGTAGCCTTTGTCTGTAGAAATTGTTTGTTGCCAATTTCTCTTCTTCTAAATGAAAGACATCCTGATATTCTTTGATTAAATCAAGCAAGCTATTCATAGACCTTTTGTCCAAATTGTCTTTATCTATTACTTCCAGTAATCTCTTGAATCTAATCTGGTCGTATCTTTGTTGTTCTCCTCTGTAAATATTATAATTTTTCAACGGTTCCACCTCAACGTTGAAATGGTTTAAAACAATGTCTTCATCAGTGGTGTTAAGAATCTTTACGTGCCGTACCCCTTTAACAGGTATTATTGTGTTTCCGACAAAAACACCCTTCTCAACTTCCGAGTTTAGCACGATGCTATCTTCATCAATATCTACATTAACCGGGACTATTGCTTCGGTTCTAGCAGATATGTTGACTTTCGCATGGTTCTGTCGTTTCGTGTCCATAGGCAACACAAACTCTTCGTCAGATACATTAAAAGAAATGGTAAATGTTTCATAATCTATTTTACACATGAAACTAACCATTAGATCCCTTCCGATAATACCATCAGTACTTATCGGGAAATTACCGTCCACAATGTGAAATGACTCTGTTATTCGTTGATTCCCAATTAATAAATTTAAACTAGAGGTACCTAAAGATGTGGTTACTTCGTTCGTAATCCCAGTAAGCTTAATTCTATTTTCGTCCTCTATATTGTGCTCTAAATTTCTAAATACATCTATTTTACAAATTGACACGTCTGCACCTGTGTCGATTAAGAATGACAATTGTCTATCAGCCTCATAATTATATATCCTAACAAAATTTGTGCAGCCATTAGATACTCTAAAAATTCTATTTTCTATTACCGTAGTTTTTATACCGGGAGGTTCTCTATGTCCTCTCCGGAACTCAGGACGTTTCCCTGGTCCGATACAACATGGACGTTTCTTCTATAACTTCCCGTGTTGCCATTGTGGCTGTTATTATAATTACTATTCCTTCTATTATTACGTCTATTTCCTGTATCGCCATTGTTACTCCTACGATAGTTAGATCTACCTCCTGTGTCCCTATCGTTATCGTAATCTCTACGGTTGTTATTATTCCTACGGTCCCTATTATCAGTTTGATGATCTCCGTTACTATTATTCCTGTTATTTCTATTATCTCTATTACGCCTATTATTCCTATTTCTGTTACCATCATTGTTCCTCCTATTGTGCTCCCTATTTGTCCTATTTGGATGATCACTGATGCGCATTACACTGCTCGCGGTCTGTGTCTCCGCAGTTTCAATTTCTTGAGCCAGTGACACAGCATCTGCAAAAGTTTTGGGCCTCGCCGAAAATACAGTATTCTTCAGCTGATCATTTAGCCCACTTTTGAAAATCGTTAGAGCATAGGTATCATTCATTTGAGTGATGACCTTTCTCTCACCTTCCGTAGCTCGATTACCTAGCTCTTGGATCTGTAGCTGGTTCAACTCGTCTACCAGGGATAAAATTTTATCTTTATAGGATGTAACAGATGACTTCTTCTGACAAGTACTACTAAGGATAGCGTGAATTTGCGGGACTGTCTTATTGTTCTTAAACCTACTAGACAATGCTGTTTTTAAAGAATCAAAAGTCGAGATTGAGGTATCGTTCAGGGTTAAACGCACGTTTGCGGTAAGCTTGACTTTGGTGACGAAATCTATGAGTTGGGTTTTTCCCGTTTCGGATAGCGTGGCGTTCAATAATTCTACAATTTTTAGAAATGATTCCAACTCCTTATATTTTCCCTCAAAGGTGGGAATTATCTTTATAGCGGTCTCTACGTTAAATTCCGACATCGTGAATCTCTCTTCTAAATAAGGTAAACTTGTCTCTAACTCTTGAGTTAAATCGTCTTGCTTAATGTCCTCTGTGTTGTAACCTTGTGTTCCCAATTGTAACCAAATTTCACCTTCAAGAATAGATGATTCTGCTCTAAACTTCAATTTCAAATCAAGTAATTTCGAACTTTCGTCACTAAAGTTACCTATGACAGACCTAAAACGTTCTTTTCGAATTTTCAAATCGTTCAATTTTTCCAATAAAGTCTCAAATGTATATAAATTTTTACCGCTCTTTTTTAAATTCCTGAGAACCCTTTCATTCTCTAAAATCAGTTCTTCTAAAGCATCCATAAAACCTAGGAGTTTCTAAATCAAAGAATTCTTTAAGAAACACAACCCCATGGAATGTCCACACACGGAAAATAGGAACAAGCAGTTAATTGGAAACAGAGCAGGGAACCATAAAATCAGATAATTAATTAGATAGCACATATATTGTGGAATAGAAGAAGAAAATTGTCCTACATTTATACTGTATTATTATCTTATACATTAATATTTCTGTTGAGACGCTTAACCACGTACTTTTTGGTGTAGCTGTGATAAATATAGAAAACAACTATCAGAACAATAAAGACTGCTGCTGTTGTAAACGACTGCTGGTACTCCTGAAGCACCGTTGTCTCCACGGTGGAACATGAGTTTCCCATGTTACTTCAGCTTTTGAAGTTCCTTTCTAAAATACCGCTGCTGTTCACCCACAGATATCCTGACTAGTCTATGCAGCTCTGCCCGTTGGCGCTTGATTCTCGTTTTTCTGCCTCCTCGTGGCCGTCTTTTTGCCGGTATTTGCGTTAGTCGCCCCTCAATCGCACTAATATCACGCCTTTTGCGATATTTTTCGATACTGATGGGTTTGGGACCTCTGAGGTCGGTAGCTCCAACCGATGACGGTGTATAAACTGGTGGTTCAGCTTCGACGGGCTCCACAGGTTGCGGCACGTATTCCTCCGCTGTGTTGAAACAGTTAAAAAAAATGCCTGCTCCAACTGTCTTCTATCGTCCTCCGTTAACTCAAAATTGATTTCGGACTCATTTTCGTCGCCAGAGATTCCACAGTCCGTAGTTGCAGGATCGCCATATAATGTTCTGTTACTGTAGGGGATAGATTCTCTGTAAGATGTTTTTAGTTTAATTGTTTAATTCTTCTGATTATTGTAAGGGAAAAGGGAACCTACTTAAGCGGCTTGGCCGCAGATATTGTTGGCACCATAATTTAGGCTAATCCTAAATATTTGCCGTGCTGTAGTAGTTGGTAATATTAACGCAAGGAAAATCTCGCGAATATTCGTTCTGTAAAAATGAAACAAGTTGTTATCTCTTCAGCTTGCCCAAACAGAATTGGCTTTATTCTTCATACAACTTTTTCTTATATACTTTTCATTACAATAAATCAACATAAGTTAGTATTTTGCTTCACAGCATGTTAATTCTATTTCCCACATTTCCCTGACCTCACACAATGTTCATTCATACCGCACACACAGCATTGCACCATTCATTGACCATTCAATGTTTACATTTCCACTTGACCCAATTTGTCGGCATTGAGTCAAGTGCAATTTCTTCACTTTCTTTCCCATGGTCATGGATCCGGGTTACACATATGCATATGCATATGAGTAAAGACCCAAATCGTGAAGAATGGTGTCATGCTGTGCTACGGTCGTATTTGCTTTTTTGGGTCGTAGCAATATTTATTATTGCATGGTTCAATGTTAGGTAATCAGGAACACATGCGATTGCAATTGTAAAAATGCAATTGAGAATATGCAAACAACATATCGTGGGAAATATGTTGGTTTGTTGTAGTTCTATATCTATGCAGGGAAATGCGATTAGTATGCGTAACGTTAATTAACGTGTTATAGGAACATGTTAATTAGCGTGTGCGAAATAAAAGGTAAGTTTTACAGTATACATAACAAGGTTATTAAGATGGGGACGCCCGCTTTCTGGGGCAGTTATGCTGGTATTCCATCTATTCCAGGAGTTTTCTTTTTTCTGAGGTTCCTCGCTGCTGCTTGTACTTCTTCTCTGGTTGGTGGAGACTAGGACCTCTAGCTCTGCTTCTGGAATGTTCACAGCTTCAGTAGTTGTTGGGGACGCGGTGAATAACTTCTTCTAAATTGTAAAGAATTGTTTGTGGATTGAAGCTGTCTCTTAGTTGTTGAATAGAGGCATACGCCGCTCTGACTTTATTTAGGGTCATGTTTTCGTTTATTTGTTAGATCATGGTTGTATCGAATTTATCATTGATTCCCGTCTAGTTTCGCTACGATTATTCACTTCAGGATGCGTCTTTTGGTGTTCAATATGTTTGCGGATAGTTCAATATGTTTGCAGATAGTTTCATTATCGGTTCTCGTACCTCTTGTATCGACAGATCGTTTTTTTATGACGTATTCCAGAGCCAAATCGAAAAGCATAGGGGCCAGCCCACCCCCCTGCTTTACTCCAATATTTGTGTCAAATGCGTCGGTGCGTTAGATATTGGTGCGGACTAGGGAGGTTATCGACGTCATTTTCATTTTGGTAAGACGGACCAATTTGGCTGGGATACCGACCCAAAGCATTATTGGTACAGTACGCAACGATCAATACTGCCGTATGCGTGCTTACAGTCAACGAAAATCTGGTGTAGGTCTATTCTGAACTCCTAGCATTTATCAAATACCTGCCTGACTGTAAACAGTTGGTCTATCGTCAACCTACCTGCTGTAAAGCCGCCTTGAACTCCCCAATAAAACTGTTGGCGTATGATCTGATTTTGTTTTCAAAGTTCTTTGAAAATATTTTGGACGGCGTAGGCACTGTAGCTTGTCACATTTTTTGTGGATAGGGAATATAATTGATTAGTTCCACTCATTTGACATCTATTCTTGTTGCAAAATGTGCTGGATGACTTTATGAATGGCTTTTCGAACACCACTGTCACCATATTTAATGAGCTCTACTGTAAATCTCATAGATGCCCGGCGCTTTATTCTTCGTTTGGGCCTTGATGGTGGAAAAACTTCATCCAGGGTTGGTGGAGCCAATGGAGGCTCTCCGGGAATATCAGTAGGCTTCGATGTTCTGGAGCTGTGCGAGGGATTAACGGGGTTCTTGAAACATGAGCTTTCCTTAATCCTGTTTTCATCAGCAATGATGTTGCCGATATCATAACGGCAGAACGTGGTCTTGGGCTGGTAACCTCGTTTCAAGGGTTTTACTATTTTGAATGCTTGGCTTGTGTCGTTGCTCGCTAGACTTACATTGATACTTCCAAATTGGCATTCATAGTATTTTCTTTCCTTAATTCTAATGATCTTATTCGTTACTCTTCTGAGATTTTCAAAATGTTCATCAGGAGTATGATGAACATTTTTCATATTTATTATAAATTAGTTTAAGGGGATTCAAGCACGCATAATAATTCGCTCCAGCTACTTTCATATCATTTATTTTAGTTCATAAGGAGATTTTTCTAATCTCCACGCTAAAAAATAACATCTTGAAAATCAACATCTAACAACAATCAAGCTTCGGCTGGCACTCATTCATTCGACACTTGTATTTAAAAATCATAATCAACTTACTACCAATTTAAACAAATTAACTTAATAGCATTTATTTCTCAAAACTTAATAGAGCACTAATCCTTAATCGTTTTGTTTCCAATGCTCAAACACATAAGGAAGACGGTTTGAGGGATCTGTACTCCAATGATGAATGCAGCATTTTACGTCGACTTCTTCCCTATTATTAATCTTTATGCGTGCCAGAAACTTTTTATTCTCAATGTCGAGATTTGGTCCTTTGATAGGTGAATCAATTAATTTAATACATTCGTCCTTGCAGTGAATCCCAATTTTGCGAAGTGATACGCGAATATGCCAAGGTTCAATAACCCAAGGCATATCTTTATTCATCACTACTGCAAATGTCATACTTTTGAGAATGTTGATTGTCTGGAAGGAGATAAAGTCAAAGTAAACTGTTATGCTCATAAAATTAAATATTAAATCAAATACTATTAAATTGTTAATATTGTTGACTCATCGCAATAGAAGAACAACGGCAAGCAGTTTGGATGTTTTGTGCATTATTCAGCTTATATTGATTACTAATATTTTCCCAAAGACAATAAAATGTTACATTTTCGGCTACGAAATCCTTTTAGGTTATTTTCTAGGTATTAGGATTCATATGTAACTATTCCTATAGATAAAAATTTATGCCGAACATACTTATATGTGATATTATTGCATGAAAGGGGTAATGGGGCAAAATAAATTACATACGTCCAAATTCTTCCTATCAACTTTAGATGCAAGCCAGAACAATTTTCAATTTTATTATTTTTGTAACGTATTGCCCATAGTTCAATATTCTTAATTGATGTAAATGCCATCTTGCAATTCTTTAGAGTCAACATTCTTAACTTAAATACTACGTTGCATAATTATGCGATCAATTAAAATTTCATATTTTCGATTATTGCTGGCTTGCACATTTTGGGTTAACGAACTTGATTGCAATTAAAATAATTTAATGATGATTGTAGAAAAAATTATTATAAATACCTTTGATTAATGAATAAAGAATCCCTTGCAAAGTATTGTTCACATCAAACAAAGCGTTTCTACTTTTCCCAGTTTCCCAGTTTACCCTAATTCGATTATATTCTACAACAATTGAATATATCGAATAATCCCAAATTCCTCAATAACAGCTGGTATGGCTGGTTTTTTTAGGAACCATCCTATCCTTATTTCGGTCTGCAGAACTCAGTTTCCGCGCCGAAACATCCGTCGAGCCGGATTTTGGTTGCACTTAAGTTCCTACAATTGTCCTTAACTGCAACGAAATCCTTGCCCTATTGGCTGCTGCGTGTAATCCTGGACATCGCTTTCTGCAAGAGGTCATCTAGGACTCGTCACTCAGGTTCCAACTTTATTGTTCCTGACTGCGATCCTTCGACATCGTCATCGCAGTGCACCTAGGACTCGTCACTCAGGTTCCAGATTCATTGTTCCTGACTGCGATCCTTCGACATCGTCATCGCAGTGCACCTAGGACTCGTCACTCAGGTTCCAGATTCATTGTTCCTGACTGCGCTCCTTCGACATCGTCATCGCAGTGCACCTAGGATTTGATACTCAGGTTCTGGTTTGTTCCTGACTGTGATCCTTGGAAATCATCATCATACACGCCTAGGACTTAGCAGCACTCAGGTTCTGATTTTATTGTTCCTGACTGCAGCGCACGAGCATCTGTGGGGATTACCATCGTACAAATTTACACTCGCCTGCCATCAAAATCATTAAGATGAATATAAATTCACTGTTAGAAGACCAACAGCGTTTAGCTGGCTCCCTAGAAAATCTGGAGAGGAATTTGAGAAAGGACAGTGCTTCTCGAAAGGATGCACAATACTTCGACACGAAACTGGGAATTATTCAAGATCTTTGGAATAAATTTGAATTAAACCACGCTGATTTAAAATCTACACTTGATCCCTCGCATCAATACTTTACTGAACATTTGTACGAAGCTACAAGAGAAAAGTACGAAAAAGCAAATCTGCTTACACTGAAGCTCAAACGCATTATGTTCCACCTTCGAAACCTACCGAAGTGCTATCTAAAGCTACAATGCAAGCACCAACATTTACTGGAACTAACGCACCTTCGATGATAGCTCCTGACAGCAACGTCCCGACGATTGCCTTGAACAATCGAGCCGAACCCATTTCGGCGACTACCTACCAATATAATTGGCCACCGAGCAACATGCCAAGACTGCCAGCAATAGCCATTCCAACGTTTAATGGTGATTTTAAGGAATGGGGGAGGTTTTATGACTTGTTCAAGACAGTCATACATGATAATTACAACCTAGCACCAATACAAAAAATGCAATATCTCCTGAGTTACCTAGAAGGAGAAGCCAAAGATTCCGTTTCGCATCTGCAACTAGATGCATTAAACTACGATACAGCGATCATGATATTACGGCAGCGATTTT
Organism: Odontomyia ornata; assembly: GCA_963969285.1. Classification (NCBI taxonomy): domain Eukaryota; kingdom Metazoa; phylum Arthropoda; class Insecta; order Diptera; family Stratiomyidae; genus Odontomyia; species Odontomyia ornata. Next base: position 202,646,139 of record OZ017742.1, on the reverse strand, counting down.
CAAACAACAAAAGGATGGCTATGGCATATCTTGATACCATATTCGACATCAAGAAAGTAGAGCATAGGAATGCAGCGAGAATAATCAACATGTTCAACGTTTTGCGGAGTTGTCTCGCGGCACTGAAAAGTATGCCTTTTAACACGGATCAGTGGGATCCGATCATAATTCATACTGCGATGCGAAAACTTGACTCTGAAAGCATCCGCATGTTCGAAGACACTTTAAGCAACCACAAGGAAGTGCCATCAGTTCAACAGCTCTACGATTTCCTTCTGAAAAGGCATGAAGTCTTAACAACAATCAAACCACAGCCCCACGAACAGCACACCAAGAAACGAGCTTTCACTACAATGACAAAACCAACCTGTACATTTTGCAAGGAGCAGCATTTCATATATCGCTGCGGCAAGTTTAAGGAACTCTCCACTGAAGATCGCCATAAATTCATATCGTCGAATGAATTATGCAAGAATTGCCTCACTCACGCCAAAAGCAACAAATGCAAAAGTTCACGTAGATGCTTTGAGTGCAATAAACCACACCACACGCTTCTATTACCTCCAATATTGCCACAAATGAATCTTGCCAGCCATCGGCTCCTGCAGTGAATACTAAGGAAGTGAATGTGAATATTCTGCTCCCAACAGCTTTAATAAATGTACAAACGAGTACTGGACAGCAAATCTTGCTACGAGCCCTCATTGATCAAGGCTCCCAATCATCCTTCATTACTTCAAAGGCAGCGAAGAGGCTAGGACTAAAAAAGCAAAGTATTTTTGCAACGATCTCCGGTATTGGTGAAACAGAAACATCGACTGTACGAAATCAAGTCTACATGTCTATAGCACCACTCTTTCAATCGACATTTACCCTCCTAGTCGAAGCATTAATCATGCCAAAACTTACAACGTTATTACCAGAAGACCGAGTGATTTTACCTAAGTCTAGTAAGATCCCAGAACTAAGGCTAGCAGATCCTAATTTTGCCTCCCCGGAACGAATTGATGTCATACTTGGAGCAGAGGTTGTAGAAGAAATAATTGAAAAAGGTTTACGGAAAGCAGATCCATTATTAGCACAAAAAACAAAGCTTGGCTGGATTTTATCAGGTAAAACCATGTCCAAGGCTAAAAGAAGTGCAAAAGAAGTAACAGCTTGCATCTCAATGACTGAATTCCATAAATCTGTGGAAAAGTTCTTTGAGATGGACAATGAAGATCACGAAAGAGAGCCTTCAATCGCTGAAGTTCGATGCGAAGAACATTTTCAAGCAACATTTGATAGAGATAATCACGGAAGGTATACAGTTCAGCTCCCATTCAAAGATGATATTAACATAAAACCACTTGGAGAATCTCGTATTAAAGCCTTATTAAGATACAAGCAAGTCGAGAAAAGACTTGAAAGAGATCCAAAATTGAAAAAAGAATATCCAAAGTTTCTTGAGGAATATGTTGAGCTCGGACACATGGAAAAAGTTGTTCCTTACAGCGGACACGAGCAAAAATACTTATGCAAGACGTCTGGAAAACTGGACTGGATTGGGACAACCAGCCTTCCGAAGAGATTGTGAAGCGCTGGAATAGCTTCGAATCGGATTTAGCAAACCTGGAAAATATAAAGATACCACGATGGGTTCACTACACTTCTAAAGCCAACATAGAGCTTCATGGCTTCTGCGATGCTTCGGAAGCTGCCTATGCCGCAGTTGTGTACAGCAAGTCAACCGATAACTTTGGAGCTATCAGAACAACTTTACTTTGCGCAAAAACTAAAGTTACGCCACTGAAATCAAAAATATCACTTACAAAACTTGAGCTTAACGCAGCTGCTCTTCTCTCAAATCTTCTGCATCAAACAGCTAATACTATGGGCTTGACTAACGTACCAATTTTCGCTTGGAGTGATTCGACGATAACACTGGCATGGCTGAAGAAGGAACCATCTTCATTAGATACCTATGTCGCGAACAGAGTTTCCAAGGTACAGACTTTCGATGGTGGGAAGTGGCAATGGAATCATGTGAGATCAGACGAAAATCCCGCTGATTGTGCTTCTAGAGGAATAAGTCCGAAAGAATTACACAACCATGAGTTATGGTGGAGTGGTCCCAGTTGGTTGTTACAAACGGCTAACATCGAAGCCCCTATTAAAATAGCATCAACATGCACAACAAAACAAGAATTCGAGCTTCTGGAACGCTACTCCAGTATACAAAAATTGACAAGAATCTTTAGTCTCTGCCTCAGGTTCGCCGACAATTGTAGAAAGCCAAGTCATGAGAAGAGGATCGGCATCTTACAACCCATTGAGCTCCAAAGCTCTCAAAATCATCTCCATCATTCAACGACAAGAATTCTTTTAAGACATAGCTGATTTAAAGGCAAATAAAGGAGCCAGCGCCAAAATACGATCACTCAATCCTTTCATAGACGAAATGAGAATCCTTCGAGTTGGAGGAAGACTCCGAAATGCAAATATTTCGCAGGACGCGAAACTCCCCATTCTACTATCGCAACGCAACCATATAACTTACCTGATTATTAGGGAGGCACACATAAAAACCAATCACGGAGGCCCACGGCTCGTTCAGAATTATCTTCGGATGAGATATTGGGTAGTAAACGATCAACAGGTTATCCGATATGAGATCCAACGTTGCATAACCTGCTGTAAATTCGCAAACAGAGCTAATGAGCAACTAATGGGTAACATACCCACCGTACGCATCACTCCATCAAGTGCATTCTCACACTGTGGTGTGGACTATGCAGGACCCTTTAGTACAAGAATGTCTAAAGGACGAGGATCAACGATCCTCAAAGGATACATCGCCCTGTTTACCTGTATGGTGACAAAAGCTATCCACCTGGAGCTTGTAAGTGATCTGTCGACAGAAGCTTTTCTGGCGGCGTTTAAGCGTTTCATCAGTCGAAGAGGGCTCTGTCAGGAAATATTTAGCGACAATGGAACGAACTTTGTCGGAGCGAGCAATCAAATGGCTAAAGACGTCCAAGAAGCCATTGAAAGATCCACAAGTGATTTAGCACGAATAACAGCCAAAGATGGAGTCTCCTGGAATTTTATACCTGTTGCTACGCCCCATTTGGGAGGTTTATGGGAAGCTGGAGTGAAGTCCATCAAAGGGCATATCAAACGAGTATTTGACGAGGCCAAGATAGTTCCAACCTTTGAAAAATTCTCCACGATACTTTGTCAAATAGAAGCCTGTCTCAATTCAAGGCCAATTACACCCCTATCGAGTGATCCAAATGATCTGGAAGCTCTGACACCTGGTCATCTTTTGATTGGACGCCCATTGCTAGCTCTACCAGAACCAGATAGATCACAGAAAACTCTACATGAACGTTGGCAGATGCTCACTGCAATGCATCAAACATTCTGGAACAGATGGACAAATGAATATTTGCACACTCTTCAACGACGCACGAAATGGACTAAGCACGAAGAAAACATCAAAATTGGGGAATTAGTCCTTATAAAAGAAAGAGACATGCCACCGACCAAATGGCCCCTTGCCCGAGTTCATGAAGTGCAACCAGGAACAGATGGTAAAGTACGAACAGCTACGGTCAAATACAGCGGAAACAAATTCAAGAAGGTCGCGATCATCAATCTCTGTCGTCTTCCTGTCGAGATCTCCGAGGAAAGTGCACCGAAGCAAACACAAAGGTCTGAAGAATCCCAAGCGCACACAGCATTACATGATGAGGAACGAGTCGACCCTCCAACTAAGCCAGTTCAAGTTAGACTTCAAACTACGCCTGTTCGAACCAAATCTAGAGCTACGCCTCTTCAAACCAGACCTCAGTCTATACCTCTTCAAGCCAATCCTCAGAAACGAAAATGTGACGCATTCCACCAAATTAAAATAAACAAGCAGCCTAAAAAGAAAATGAGAATTGCTCCTTGCACCTGGGCAACAAAGCTTATGAATCTAGCCCTTCTCATGTTTTCCCTATTAACTCTGGGTCTGGCTAATTCTACGAATGCCAAACGTACCTTCTACGAATAAGGAAATCTACAGGACAAACCGAAGACCATCCTGGAACTGCTACCTCACTTAGGGACAAATTCACCACCATCATCACTCGCGCCCGCCCAACATGTTGAGTTCCTGAACAAAGTACAGCAAAATAAATTACATACGTCCAAATTCTTCCTATCAACTTTAGATGCAAGCCAGCACAATTTTTAATTTTATTATTTTTGTAACGTATTGCCCATAGTTCAATATTCTTAATTGATGTAAATGCCATCTTGCAATTCTTTAGTCAACATTCTTAACTTAAATACTACGTTGCAAAATTATGCGATCAATTAAAATTTCATAGTTTCGATTATTGCTGGCTTGCACGTTTTGGGTTAACGAACTTGATTGCAATTAAAATAATTTAATGATGATTGTAGAAAAAATTATTATAAATACCTTTGATTAATGAATAAAGAATCCCTTGCAAAGTATTGTTCACATCAAACAAAGCGTTTCTATTTTTCCCAGTTTCCCAGTTTACCCTAATTCGATTATATTCTACAACAATTGAATATATCGAATAATCCCAAATTCCTCAATAACAGCTGGTGTGGCTGGTTTTTTGAGGAATCATCCTATCCTTATTTCGGTCTGCAGAACTCAGTTTCCGCGCCGAAACAGGGGTGTTCAATCGAAGCTTAAACATGAACAGGGCGCATGAAAGGTTTATTAATTGAAATGCTTTCGCTTCATTTTTTTTTTTGAGGGAAATTTATGTAAGCAATTTCTAGTCGAACTCTTCAGTAGATGGTTTCAAGCCCTTTTGAGAAAGGAGGAGGGAACCCCTTGTTTCCCTAACCCACTGCTTCCATGATTCCTCATCCTGAACCCCACGATTAAATGGTAGTAAATGGTTCTCGGGGTCGCACATTGGGTTTACTGGTTCCCCAATAATGCGACATTAAATGTCGAGAAATGCTACTAACTGTAAATATGAGGACATCTATAGCTCTGCTACTAAATCCTACTTACACCTTTACGGGGACGTAAGAAGGGTGAATGCGAGTCTTCCACGCCGGATAACGGAATCGAAGTAATAGCCATGCCGCTGGAATGGAGGTTGGGACGGGCTAACTCCCCGTCCCTGGAAATGTTTCGAAACCTGCAGAAGGGCATCGGAATAGATTGGACTCCCGGCAACGACCTCGCAAACGAAAAAAGGACTATGACGTTGGATCCTAGAATGTCATATCACTCAATTACCCTGGCGCTGTTAAGGACCTTTTACAAACAGCCAGTCAATATAAATTAAATATACTGGCTTTCCATGAAACGAACTGGACTGGAAACGACATTTAAGACATGAGATCGCACACAATATTCAAAAGTGGGAAGCCTACTGGAAAAAAGAGAATTCGGAGTGGCCTTCATTGCGGATAGGGAGTTCAAATCGCATGTTTTTTACAGTCAATGAACGGTTGTGTGCGATCCGTATAAAAGCGAAATTCTTCAAAATTTGGCTGATTAATGTTCACGCCCCGACCGAAAAAAAAAGGACGAAGAGACGAAGGAAACGTTCTGTAATCACCTGGAAAGACTAGTCGACTCATTGCCTACAAACGACACAAAAATAATTTTGGGTGATTTCAACGCTAAGGTTGACAATGAGACTTCTCATCAGGGAACGAATGGAGGATATAACCTACACGATGAAACAAATGACAACGGCCACCGCCTGATTGACTTTGCATGTAGCAGAAATCTAAACTTACGTTCGACTTGCTTCCCACATCGACGCATGCATAAAATTACCTGGATATCATCGGATGGCAACGCAGAAAACCAGATCGACCATATTCTGATCCAACAATGTTGGGCTTCGAGCATATTTGACGTCCGTACATACCGAGGAGCCAATTGTAATTCGGATCATTAGTTGATCAAATTAAACTATCGATGTCGTATGTCAAAGGCATATTCGGCGAAGACTAGCCCGCTACAAAAATTTGACATTGAAAGGCTCCAAATGGCGTCTGTGGCTGAAAATTTCATGGAGACCCGCGATAACCAGCTGGCTCCCATCTTATCAGACGCATCGCTGAAAACAAGCAACGAGCTCTGGAAAGTGAAAGTGGCTATTAAGACCGTGGCAGAACACACAATCGGATATCAAGCCCGGCGCAAAAGAAATGATGAGTGCTAGAATGCTTTAGACAAAAAAAATCAGGCGTACAAAGAATACGTAGGCAGGAAAACCAGGACAAAGAGAGAACACTATGAAAATCAAAGAAGAGTAGCGAATAGGACAATTAGAATTAAGAAAAGAAAAGGCTTAGAAGACCAATTGAGAAATATCGATGTAAGTTGGCGTAAAACAACACAAGACAAGCATACAAAGTAGTGAAAAGCCTGAAGCCCAAGACCACGCTCTGTCGTGATGATATCGGCAATATCATCGTTGATGAAAGAAACAAAGACTAAGGAAAGATGGGCATCATATTTCAAGAACCTCTTTAATACTCTGCACAGCTCCAAAACATCGAAGCCTATAGACGTTTCGGGAGAGCTTACATTGAGCCTACCAACTCTAGATGAGATTCGCTCCAGCATCAAAGCCAAAAAGAATAATAAAGCGCCGGGCATCGATGAGATTCCAGTGGAGCTATCAAATATGGTGGCAGCAGTGGTCATAAAGCTATTCACAAAGTCATCCAGTACATTTGGCAACAAGAACATATGCCGAAAGAGTGGAGCCAATCAATTATATTCCCTATCCACAACAAAGGTGACAAGCTACACTGCGAAAATTGCAGAAGCATATCACTACTTTGTACGGCGTACAAAATATTTTTAAAGGTCTTGAAAAATAAAATCGGATTATATACCAACAGTATTATTGGGGAGTATCAAGGAGGTTTTAGAGCAGGTAGATCAACGGTAGATCAATTGTTCACAGTCAAGCAGGTGCTTGAAAAATACTTGTAGTTCCAACATAGACGTACACCAAATTTTTGTTGAACGCCCTATTAGAGAAGAGCGCATAACGAACCATCCCGGGTCGAAAACTAATTCGCGGCAGAAAAAGAAAAGAACTAAGAGTCCAATTATGTGCCCTTGCGCAATGTCGCTGACATCGTCGAAAATGTGACTGAAGCATTGTATCTAGAAACTAAAGCAGAGAACATCTCTCCAGACAGAAGGTTGGAAAATACAATAGCCGTTGCGCGCTATCAGAAAGAAAGGCTAATCCGAAAAGCGGAAAACATTCTGAAGAGAATTAAATCTGCATGTGACTCGCAATAAAAATATTGGCAAAGTGTAAGGAACGGGCTCCGGGCACTAGAGGAGCTTTTAGACCACATCGGGCATTACCGGCGGAGCTGGTTGAAGGCTGAAGAAGAGCAGGAGGCTAAAGAAGAGCTGAGGGCTAAGTCTACTGAGGAAGCACAAACAAGCACCATCAAAAGAATGGCTTCTAGTCCAATGGAAGGATACCAGGATAAAAGGAGCAAAGAGGAGGCATTTAATGGGCATGAAACGTTAGATCAGGAGTTCTAGATAGTGCTGACCAAGACAGCCAAGAAAGTCTCAGAAAAATGCCTCTAAAATGTTCCAGAAAATAAAGTTCTCATAGACGACCAACAATTAGAAGGACCTGATGCGAAGTGGAAGGGGAAAAAAGCCACAACGAAGACCCCGGCGGCAGGTATTGTTCGTGAAACCCAAGGATGGTCGATTCTACGCAGACGTGTTGCGGGAGATCAGAGGAGGTGTAAAGCCTGAAGAAACAAAAACCGCCATTAAAGCAGTATAACCATCCCGGTCTGGCTACATACTGGTCGAATTAGGAACAGAGGCCAATAATGAAGGAGCATTCTGCGAAGCAGTCAAGAAGGTTCCTGGCGAAAGAACAAGTGTAGCCTGGTCGAGTCGATGGCAATATTTGAAATCAGGGACATTGACTGCGTCACGGACCTGGCCGAAATAGAGCCCATCACAAGGGAAGCTCCCTAGCGTAAGCAGGGTTAAAGTGGGGCTGTAACTGGAAAACAATAGAGAACAAAGTGTGGCCATCATCGACCTAACCGAGAAAGACGCCGAACGACTTCTGACTAAGGGCAAAGTAAGAATAGGGTAGGTCACCTGCAGGATGCAGCGAAGAGCAGTACCTCTGTTATGAACGGACAAACGAAAGTAATAACCATGCCGCTGGAATGGAGGTTGGGCGAGAGGCTAACTTATACTTAACTATACAAATTAAATATACTGGCAATCCAAGAAACGAACTGGACTGGAAGTGATATTCAAGATATGAGTTCGCACACATTATTCAAAATTGGGAAGCCTACTGGAAAGCGTGAATTCGGAGTGGCTTTTATTGTGTATAGGGAGTTCCAATCGCACGTTATTGATTTTAAGGCAGTCAATGAACGGTTGTGTGCGATCCTTATACAAGCGAAATTCTTCAAATATGGCTGATAAATGTACGTACTCGCCTCGACCGAAGAAAAGGATGAAGGACAAAGGAAATGTTCTTCAATCACCTGGAAAGACTAGTCGACTCATTGCCTACAGACGACTCAAAAATAATTCGGGATGATTTCAACGCTAAGGTTAACAATGAGCTATCTCATCAGGGAACGATTGGAGGATATAGTCTCCGCAATGAAACAAATGACAGCGGCCAACGCCTGATTGACTTAGCGTGTAGCAGAAATATAGTTAGACGTTCGACTTGCTTGCTATATCGACGCATACATAAAATGACCTGGGTATCACCGGATGGTAACACACAAAACCAGGTCGACCATGTTCTGATCCAACAACGTTGGGCCTGTCACACATTTTTTGCGTGTACCAAATGGGTCAAGCTGCGAAGGGAACTCTACAGAGAGACGGGAGAGCTCACCCCGGCTAATATAGTTGCGGTGTTGCTCGAATCGGTTAACAAATGGAGCCAGGTGGCACATTATGCTCAGGCAGTCCTAAAATATAAAAGGGACTCACAGCAGCCGGGGGCGCTGGGGCTGGGGGATCGCTCTTCTGACATTTCCTCTTCCCCTCTCCCCTCCCGCTAGAAGAGGGACTCCCCAGCTTGAAGGCGCCCCACGGCGTAACAAAACGAAACCTGGCCCGAAGTAATGTGTCCAACGGTTCCAGGCTGGGTTCTCAGGTTGACAGGGCAGGTGTTTAGTGGGTAGTCCCTTGCGAGCATGGGAGTACCACACTCTGTGCATAAATAGCATTCGCCTCCCTACCACAAAAAAAAAAAAAAAAAAAAAAACGTTGGGCCTCGAGCATACTTGACGTCCGTATATACTGAGGAGCTAATTGTAACTCGGATCTTTACTTGATCAAACTAAACTGTCTATGTCGTATGTCAAAGGCGTATTCGGCGAAGACCACCCCTGTAGGAAAATTCGGCACCGACAGGCTCCAAACGGCGTCTGTGGCGAAAAATTTCGCGGAGACCCTCAACGTTAGATAAGAAGAATCAGGTGTACAAGCAATATTTAGGTAGAAAACCCAGGACGAAGAGTGGAGAGTATGGTAATCTCAGAAGAGTAACGAATAACATAATTACTCGTAAAATTAAAAAAGAAAATACTGTGATGATATCGGCAACATCATCGCTGATGAAAACAGGATTAAGGAGAGATGGGCATCATATTTCAAGAACCTCCTAAATAGTCCGGACAGCTCCAGAACATCGGAGCCTATAGATATTCCCGGAAAGGTTCCATTGACCCCACAAACTCTGGATGAAGTTTGTTCCACCATCAAACCCCAAAATAATAATAAAGCACAGGGCATCGATAAGATTCCAGTGGAGCTTATAAAATATGGCGGCGCGGTGTTCAGAAAGTCATTCACAAAGTCAATTTGGCAAAAAGAACAAATGCCGAACAAGTGGAGCTAATCAATTATATTCCCTATAATGCCTTCGAGCGACGGGTCTTGAGGCGAATAATCGGAGCGAAGTTAGACGGGGACCAATGACGAATTCGATACAACCATGAACTTGACGAGCCGGAGGTCTCAACGATTGCAAGACTGCGAAAGCTGCAATTGGCTGGCCACGTGAATCGTATGGACAAACAGCGGATACCCAAAAAGGTAGTCGTTGGGAGAACTGAAGGACGGAGACCAGTGGGGAGCCGAGGAAACGCTGGTCTGACTCGGTCGACGAAAGACAGTTCATTGCTGCTCAGATTTCGAAATTGGAGAACGTGGTCAATGGAACGAGACAGTTGTAGGCGCTATTCATAGGAAGCGAAGGCCCGAGAGGGGCTGTAGTGGACGTTTCCTCTTTTTTTTTAAATATTTTATGAACATTTTACATCCCACACATAAGAATTGGACCACATAATGCAGAATCTCTTACACTATAAACTAAGAAAAGTAGGTTGATTTCTGTATTAAAATACCTTATAGCGGTTCGGTATTTTTGGTTGCCATGCTAAATCTTATGGCTACCAACACGAAAATAAACATTGAAACTACATATTTGTGCATACATATACAAATATTTAAGGGGCTATATATTTTATTCTGCAAAGATTTTCTATTCGTTTTTGTTAAAAATGTATCTAGAAATTCTGAGGGTTATGTATCCTAGGCAACTGATGAATTAACAAATACACAAGCTATGTTTGGAGATCCTTAATGCTTGTAGCTTGTGTATTTGTGAATTCGTCAGTTGCCTAGGATATATAGCCCTCAGAATTTCTAGAGCGCATTTTTAACAAAAACGAATAGAAAATCTTTGCAGAAAAATATATAGCCCGTAGATGAATTCGTCTAAGTTATTTGTCTATTTTCCTTACAGCGACACACATATCACCGATCAATGAAATAATTATTTGAGCATATTTAAGCTTTTGAGGCATTGGATTTCAGAAAATAAGTCTTGCACAGAAATTTTGCTTCTTTTTAAATTAACCAGATTTTATTTATTTTTATTTAAAAAGAAATAAAATAGTTGAAAATATAATTGATTTTTTATGGGACTAAAAAAAGTCCCACCGTGTCACCTGGGTTAAAGAATTATAATTTTTCCGTGGACACAGAGGCACTTTTTTGGCACTGCAAAGTCCACAGCGTCTGCGCGTTGAATTGTCCGATTGACTTTTTGAATTTTCTTTAATTCTAGTGCAACGCTATGTAGATTCCCTTATTTCTATAGATGGTTGGTAAGCTAATCTTGCTATTTTTTTACTTATCAATGTTTACGCAACAAATTTTTTAGAACATTGATTCATGAATGTTTTTAATGCCACATTTTTATTCAGTTGCGTATATAAAACATATGCGTTAGCAGATATGTCAAGAAAATAAAATAGTATGCGGCACCACCATTTCCTACTTCGACGATCAAGGCTATAAGTAGACATCAATTATCCACTGCATTCACACTTTGATTATAATTCTTGATTAAAGGACAAGTAACTGGTAATCTTTCTCTTAACGATGTTTTCTCTGTACTATGGAGTTTCGATTAGAGTTATGAAACTTTGAAATAATCAGGCCCTCATTATTTTCCATCCACTTATCACTTATAAATGATTCAATATCTCCTGTTTATATATCGAATTTGAAGCAATAACTCGATTTACCCCCGAGAACCCATGCTTTGTAGCCTGGATGGATGTTTTTCACTCATCTTAAAAAATTTTTTTATGACTAGCATATTGTTTGTAGTAGAAACGTGAAGGCCGTTTATCGCCTAAGTGTGGAGCTCCCAGACGCGGATGACTTCTGAACTAGCCACTCAAAAACTCCCCTATCAACCTGAGAATCAGACTGCATCCGTTTGACACATTACTTCGCTCTAAGCCTCAAGTCGTCGTCGGGTTGCAGGGATCTGTCTTCCAGCAGGGGGACAGGAATGGCAAAACTAGAGATCTTTTCACCCTTGACACCTTCATGTAGTAAAACATGCCCGAGCATAATATGCAACATGGTTCTATTTGTCAACTGATCTAAGCTTCTCTCCCATTTCTTCGATGAGATCACCGCGTAGACTGTCTCACCTTTTGCATGCAGAAAACGTGTGGCAGGCGTCGTCTTCCTCTCCTGCGCACAATATACAAAATATGATCGTGATTCTTGCCAATCTTATGCGAGTTCGATCTAAAAGATATAAGCTGCTCAAGAGCTGGGCCAGATAGAAGACAGTCTCACCGCGCTTTCGATTACGCCACAGACTCAGGTCGTTACTGAAGCGTACGATCCATCTCCCCTTCGTGTCAGCCATCCAGGAGTTGTTTCTCATCGTGGGTAAATGGCTTTCTGTCACCTTCGTGTCAACGCAGGTAGTTTTTTAAAATTTCAGATAAGTAGAAGATCCAATCTGAAGATAATCGTGTCTTTGCCGAACACTAAGTAATAGAGAGCGAAAATATATTTCTCTAAGGCAAACTGAACACCAAAGACATCCTGGTAAGACGCACAGCATGCCTGATAGGGATCTGGCTTACTAAGCGAGTATTAAGACAATTAATGTAAAGGCGAATGACAAAACACTTGTCAATATAGATGTGTAGATGCAATCGTCAAGACTTCTCGCCTCTGCACCTGTGCCAGCCATTTTAGTAAAGATACTTGCTGAGAGCGACGCCCTATATATCTGACCCATACAATGCCCATTAGAAATCACCTTCTTGACGAGGTGCGACCCCAACGTTGACTATTAGTTGACTAAGAGGTGATATACCTACCGCAGCCTTATTAGCAATTGCCCAGATTTGCTCGGATAAAGAATAATGTATACAGTCTATTCCAGGCAGCAAAATGTGATCTTTTTTATGACTCCCTAAGTCGCATGGTGGTATAAGAAAAATACCAACATATTTTATCATTTACTTAAAATTTAAATTTAAGGTGGGCGAAAGTCCTCATAATTCTCGTAGTGGCTGTTCGCCGGAAACAGAATCTCACTTGACTGTTGACTATGTTGCATCGCGTTTCCATTAGATACTGATGCAACATTTTATGGACTAACATCACCCTAAGACAAATGCTGATTTTGAAGATGGAAAATGATTTGACCCCCTATGTGATGCTTTGATGATACTAGAGGAGGGACAGCGCTGCTTTGTTTTGTCACTCCTCTACCATCACCGAGCGTATCACCTGGCACGACATACTAATTCGTCTATTGCTAATTTTCAGATTCTCGATTATGATCCACGTCTGGACTGGTTAATTTGATTTCTGGACCTAGTCGTCTTCTGATGCGGTAGCAGAATGAAATCTGGACTGTGAACGACTCCAAGTCAACTAATCATCTCCGCCCGATAAAACCTCGGCGGGGTCTCAGATAACGCTCTTAGCTTCGTTGCCATTAAGTTGGCTGTGCAGGTTTAGTTGAAGTGGACTCCTGGTTAGCACTGATCTGGCTCTGATGCCTACTTTCATGAGGATTGGTGACAACCCTCGCATGGCCTCCCTGCTTTGCATAGATAACCATGGGGTCATAAAGATGACTGCACATACAAGCTAAGATTACGGATCCAAATTTTAACACAACAGCCTTTGTTTGTTACAAAAAAAAACATTAAAACTTGTTAGACAGAAGTCTGATTTCAAGCTCGCATGACTTCAATGGGAACAAATTCAAGACCAAGGGTGATAGTTATGGAGAAATGGATAGAAAACCTGTTCCACCGTTAACCGGAGAAATAGTTAAAAAATTCTCCACCACAGTCTGCCTGTAACTATACCTAGTGATGCGGGAGAAGGAGCTTCAAAGTATGCTCCACGTACATTTGGAAGTATTCTCTTCCCCTGGTTCGATCCCTTACAGTGCCAAAGCAACCAAGAAGAAAACTTCAGAGGAAAATGCCCGAACGTACTCCAAATGATAAACGAATAACGGCGATTAAGCTGGCTCAGGCATCCTCGGCAAGTACCCCAAATGTCGTCAACTTCGGACATCCAATCCTGAAAAGCTAACTCTGTTCCAGCTTATAGGATTCGGAAGAATGTTTTATGATGTTTATCTACCATCGCTTCTAAGATGAAGCTTTGGATTTTGATGATTCTTGTTTTTTTATTTATTTGTTCTTTTTTTGATTAATCTTGAAAAAAATCGTCTGCTCTTCATTTAAAATAATTCTTCGTTGACTCTTTCCTGTTACTATTTAGTACATTACATTTCTGAGCTTGACTTGGAATGCGGCTGTCCGGGAGGCGGAGTGCAATTTCTTTCCTTCAGTTCAAAGAGTCTAATAATAAAACACTTTACACGTCGAATTAGAAAAAAGAATGTTCAGCCTCTTTTACACAGTCGAAACACTACACCCTGAGAATAATTTAAAACAAGTTGGGTAGACAGACCTACGCTCCTGTCAGAAGTGTTTTGTACTCAACTTGCGATATGCAGCACCAGCAACGAATAAAGTCAAGAAATACGTCAGAGACGATCGCCATTTTATTGCAAAATTACAAAAATCACTCATATAATGAATTCCCAAAAATATTTATGTTATTGTTCTTATCTGAAATGTTAACACGATCAAATCAAAACTGCAGTGTCTGATTCGATGTAAAGTCCATATAGTACCCAAAATGTGTGTTATTGTTGCTGTACTTAGGGAAACTTCAAATGGCTATAACTTCCGTGAATATGATTCGCTTTTTGTCAAACTTACATAGTATTAGGTCCTTTTGCAAGACTACTTAAATATCGAATTTTATTGAGTTTAAGGGTATCCCTCCGATTTTATTGGAAAAATGTAAAATTCGAAGATCATACTATTATTAACAAAGTTAAGCGAATTTCGACTTATAAGGTATTTGTTCCAGGGATCTATCCTTGGTCCGGACCTGTGGAACGTGTCTTACGACGGGCTACTGAGACTTGAGATACCAGATGAGTCGCGCTTGGTCGGCTATGCGGATGATGTTGCGGCTCTGGTCGCTGGACGCACCGTTGAACATGCGCAACTTAGGCTAGGTATGCTAATGTGCCGAGTGAGGGACTGGATGACTGCTCGCGGGCTCAGTTTAGCACTGGAGAAAACTGAAGTGGTCATCTTGACAAAAAAGAGAATCTCTAGAGTAAGGATGATCAGTATTGGAGATATACAAATCGAATCGAAGCCAGCGGTGAAGTACCTGGGGCTACTGATCGACTCGAAGATGAGTTTCTCTGAGCAAATAAGGGCAACAGCTGAGAAGGCTGCTTCGGGAATATCGGCCCTCAGTCGACTTATGGCCAACGTAGGGGGACCCAGCCCATCAAGAAGACGCCTCTTGATGAGTGCTGTAGGGTCAGTGCTACTGTACGGAGCAGTCGTATTGGGCGACGCTCTCAGCAAGGAGGTATACCGAAAACGTTTGGCACAGGTACAGAGAAGAGGAGCACTGAGAATTGCATCTTCGTATCCAACAGTCTCCGACTCGGCGGTGAGAGTGATTGCAGGCGTGATACCTGTCGCCCTTCTTGCTAGAGAGCGCCACGCTATTTACCTGCGCCGAAACGAGGATGCGAGGGAGATAGTTGTCCGCGAGGAGAGACAGCGCTCGCTCCACGATTGGCAGCAGTCTTGGGTGAATTGCACGAAGGGAAGGTGGACTGCGCGCCTCATCCCGGATGTGAGACCGTGGCTAAATCGAAGGCATGGTGAGACTGACTTCTATCTGACCCAGCTTTTGAGCGGACACGGGTGTTTTCAGTCTTACCTGCACAGGATCGGTAAGTCACGGTCTCCCGATTTTCGGTTTTGCCCGGGAGAGGAGGACATCGCCTGTCACACATTTTTTGCGTGCACAAAATGGGTCAGGCTGCGAAGGGAACTCTACAGGGAGACGGGAGAGCTCACCCCGGATAATATAGTTGCGGTGACGCTCGAATCGGTTGACAAATGGAACCAGGTGGCATATTATGCTTGGGCAGTCCTAAAATATAAAAGGGACTCACAGCAGCCGGGGGCGCTGGGGCTGGGGGATTGCTCTTCTGGCATTTCCTCTTCCCCTCTCCCCTCCCGCTAGGAAAGGGACTCCCCAGCTTGAAGGCGCCCCACGGCGTAACAAAACGAGACCTGGCCCGAAGTAATGTGTCAAACGGTTCCAGGCTGGGTTCTCAGGTTGACAGGAAAGGTGTTTAGTGGGGCTTTTCCCCTTAAAAAAATCTCTTCTTGATGCCATTTCCTCTATCCTTCTCATTCCATTTTTTCACTTCTTTTCTTTTGAATATTACTGTATATTCACGAATGGAATTCTCAATTCTTCTTTAGTTTTTTATAATCTTTTCAAGCATTCAATTTCAAACACTTCATTCGTTGATATCTTATGTTATTATAATGCAACTGATTCGATAAACTTCAATCAATTAACCATATCCTTTTTTTTAATTTTTTCTTCAACAATTTCAAGATAATATCTACTATCCAATTTGTTTCTTCAAATAAAATAATATCCTACTAATCTTAATTAATAAAATTCCTATTCTGTCCTCTTTTCAAATTCCCGACTGACCATCGCATATTTTAGTTTTTACCTCTCCTCTCGAACAAAATTGTCTACTTTTTGTGTAAGCGTCAATTGTATTATATCAAAGTGAATGCATGTCAGGAATGGGAGACACTGTTTTGTGATACTTATAATAGTACGATGAATCATTAATTTTAAAAATAAGTAAATTTACAACTTACATAAAATCAACGTATTACAAATGTTTATCGACAACATTCACAAGGACAAAAATACCCTTAATTAGGCTAAGCAAACATATGGACTCGTCCCACAACTCATCTCCAGCAAAACAGCAAAAGATCGACTGAGTAGCCAAGCCTAACCTAAAAACTGGAGCCGAAAAACTTAAAATTGTCCCTGGATCAACTCGGCCTTCACTGAAATGGCCAAAGGCTGTCGTAGTTAAAAGCATCATCTCACCGGAAAACTGGAAATTGGTGTAAAGAGCGCTTCTGGGTGACTCCAGCGATTTGGTAAAACCAAATAGTGCATTGATGCCCTTTTGGCAGGGCCGAGTTAAGCTGACAGATTGTCAGGATCAACGCTCTGCGGATCTTTACAAACCAGCAGTAGCCAAACTGGAAGAAGTACGGCCAGGCGCTAAGCTGGAGGTCGTGAAAAAGCACGAAATTCCAAGCAAGCCGAGATCCAGAGTCTGAATTCTAGAGGAGCCTTTACCAGCTGAAAAATTCTGGGGCACATTAGGCTTAGTAACGACGATTTACAGTGAATGTAAGCTGGCAAAGGTTAGCAAGGTATGGCGTGACCGACGCCAAGCCCTCATAAAAGTTTACAAAAATTCGTTTCAATTGGCGGTGGTCGGGCTACACTTGTGGTTAATTTAATATGGAATGACGCAGATGCTTATTTCATTGTCTGATCTCTTTTTTGCTTTAGCACTGCTGCCTCTTTCGGGCCTTTGCTTAGAGATAGTTATAGTATCTCATTATCTTGATCTAATGATTTGGCACTCGAGGTGATATGGTCAGTACCACGGTTGATCGGTCCACCCAGATCCGAAACGTTCTGATTACCAGTACGTATCATAACTGAACGGCATTACAGTCCGTCCGAAGTATCACCCGAAACAAATCTCGTTGTCTCCAATGGAGTAGACCAATTCTTAGAAATATACAATTTATAAAAAATCCAAATATCACAACATTGAATATACATTTCACAAAATAAAATCAATGATTTGTCACTCGATTGTCAGTAATTCTAAGTAATTTTTTTTAAAAACACCTCCTCTATAGAAAACAAATACTTGTGAATGATGTGTGAAGCTTGTTTCTGTTATTTTATCTTGTTAATATTGTTCAAAATCACTAATCTTAATTTTTTTAGACAGCCTTTAAAGTCTAGAAAATAAGGTACTGCTAGCAAAAAAAAATTAAGTTGGAAAGAATGGATAGGATAGAACTAGGGAAGAAGAAATTGGAGGATTAAAGTTATATTTTCAACTTACTCTTTGTGCGTAAGGTGAGCTGTATTCATCAGCAGCCTTAGACTCAACAACAGTATTGGTGGCATTTTCAGCATATTCACCATAACAAGGTAAAAGCAACTTTTTGTATGCAGTGTTCTTATTTATAGATACTATGTCACCCTTTCTTCCAATATTTTCGATGTATCGCGTCAACACAGCATCAATTTTGCTTTCCTTTCGCAGCAACGTATTTTCTTCTAGCTTGTATATAAAATTCTTAGCCTTAAGATTATTTTTGAGATAGGTTCCAGTCTTCTTAAGAGAACATTCATATTGACGACTCAGTATGAATACATTCTAAAATAAAACAAAATATGTCGATTAATAATTTTAGGAATTATGTTGTTGGTTATAAAGCATTTAAAACACAAAACTAAAAAAATTTTATTTGGGCTATCAGAGAGAAAAATCTACTGGAACCTGTTCAACGAGTGATATTAGTAACCGTAAAACAAAATGGCGGCCGTTTTAAATGAGAATATTGACTAAATTTGTGTTATGTTTCCCCATATCCAGCATAGAAAGGACAGATTATTAGCTCTTGATAAAAACGCACAATTTAAAGGTAACACAATCATGGTTGTAGGTTCTCATGAGTACAACTATAACATTATAAGTTGAAATTCACTCAACTTTGTTCATACTAGTGGAATTTATAAGTATAACATTTTTTCCAGTGAATTTATATGGGTACCTTTGAATTTAAATAGTCCAAGAAAAGGTCCTTATACACTGGAATTTTCAATAAAGTTAAATTGCTTTTACCGAAGCAATGGCCATTTGAAAATTCTCTGAATACAACAAAAATAATGTATGGTTTTTTACCATCCGGGCTTTCAATCGAACCAGGCACTAGACTTTTAATTGGATCTTCTCCTAATTTCCAGATAAAATGAATAATAAAAACATCTTTAAGATTTCATTCAGCGAATGGTTATTAAAAGTCCTGCGAAAAAAATGGCGGAAGGTTAAAAAGAAGTAATCATAGTTCTTCCTGTAAAACGAGTTTATATGTACTTGTTGTAGATTTCGTTACAGTTTTTCATGAGTTTATTCATTATTGATGTCCGTATATCGTAGGTTCAGTACAAAACCCTTCTGACATGAGCGTAGTTCTGTCTTTCCAACTTGTTAATATTTGAAACGAATTATGTAAGTCGCGTGCTCCTGAACGGCTACGACTGCCTCGCGGCGATAAAATTCTCGCAATTTGTTTAATTCTCTCTCAGGTAAAAAATTTTAAATGTCAATGTGCTCTTCGTGCAATAGTGATTTTGGGAATTTCACAGCCGTGATAATATATAGGCAAAATGCAATCTTTATCCTTCAATATCTCGAAAACTAAGGACTTTTCGTACAAACACGATTCCTTACACTAAGCCTAATCAAATGGCGTCAAAACTTTGCGAAATGCCGGTATTAATGTTGGTTCCAGGCTGGGTTTTAGCGTTGACAAGAGAGGTGTTTATTGGGTAGTCCAGTCACTTGCGAGCATGGGAGTCCCACATTCTGTGCGTAGACATTCACCGCCCAACCACAAAAAAAAAGTTGATACAAATATGTTAACTTGGCTTTTCTGTCATATACAGCAATAAGAAATATAACGAACCCCAAAAATAATCTGCGAATAAATTCATGCTGCGCCCGTTCCGTTAGTAACTGCATCCAAGCAGTTTGTTAGGAATTACTGGTTACGTTCATGCCTTGCTGGGGTCGCTCGAAACTTCTTATGCGTTTATATGAGTGCAGGTGAGATACTTATCCGACAGACCTCGTATGCATTACGACCCACCTATATTATTCTACGTCTAGCATTCCTTGTCAACAGACGTGTTTTTAATCGCTCCTGTCAATAAATCTTAAAAATTAAATAATTTTTTACACAACTCATTTGGAAATTAATTTTTTTAATTGAAAATCATCACCGTCGAATTATTCGACTACCTGAAGTTTTACTTCTGAAGAAGTTTTGAGAAGTGAAAACGAGACACTCAAGGCCCACCCCCCTTTGATGAATATTGCTTCGAATCTCGCTGCAAAAGCAACGAAATTGAGGAGCCCGATGGCTTCAGCCATCAAATAGAACGAACATGTTCATCGCCAACAATGACGGGCGAGATTAAGTTACAACGAAGATTCGAAAGAGAGAACAATGAAGAAAAAGACAAATTAAAAATTTTATCAGTTGACGAAATCGAACAACTAGTTAAAGCTAATGACAAAGTGGAGAAGCACGAAAAAGAAAATGGAGAAGGATCCATTCGCTAGAGGAACAAGTTGGCAAATTTACTTTCAACAAATAAAAACAAACGACCAAGAAAGAAAAAGAAATAAAATCAAAAGCAACCGATGAGATAAACCAAAGAAATCACAAGAGGAACCTAATGAAGATGTCCTCAGCGCAGGCGGAACAAGCGTCAGTAAAAATTATTATGCAGCGCAATCTGGGCTAAATGATTCAATGAACATCGAAGAGGACGAAGGTAAAAAAATTTTGAAAATTGCAATACTACACCTGAATGTGTTCATTGAATATTTAAAAATTACAAATAGGGAGAAAAAACCAAAATTTTTGTCTGCTGGTCCATCTGTCAATATTAATAAAAAGAAGGAAAAATTCCCACCAATAAATCTATTTGGGCAAGTTGGCAAAGATATGGTTCGGTTTTTGCCAGCCGAAAATAAATTAAATGATTTTGAAATCAAAAGAGTAAATGCCGACAAACTGACGATTAAAATTAAGTCACTGGTTGACTTTCAAACAGCAAAAAGTGCGTTAAATTCTGGAGAGGTTCCGCACTTTACGTACACCCTGAAGAGCGAGAAAACCCAGGCCATTTTGTTGAAGGGCGGCCTGGACTGCGGAGAGAACACAGTCGATATGCTTCAGGTGATTCAAGAAGCTGCACCGGAAATAGAATTTATTGCAGTTAAAAACTACGCAACACGAAGACCTATCGTCGAACATAAAAATTTGCCTTTTTACCTAGACCAAATTTCGAGCAAAATTAGTCCAAGTGCCTTTAAAAAAATAAGGTACTTGAGCTTCCGACTGGTGAATTGGGAACGCCTCCAGAAGAGCTAGCACTTGCCAATTGTGCCATGAAATACAGATGTATATCTTTGATCATCCAGCATCATATCGAGGATGCCCCCGATATAAAGATGCAAAAATTAAATTTATTTCAAAATAAACAGAAGTACACCGTAGAGTTATACCTTCCAACTTCGTCAAGCCCGAGGTATCGTTTGCACTCGTTGCTAGAGGACCAGCAGACAAGAATGTAAATAATATAAGCGGCAATGGTGAGCTGTTTGTCAAAATCTATCAACAGTTTAATTCACTTTCTGCAAGAATTAACAAACAAGATCAACGTTTAGGTCAACATGTCCCCAAATAACCTGTCATCCAGTGAAATCGCCACGAATTTATTTATTTGTTCTATTTAACAGAAAAAATCCAATTACAAAATAGATAAAATAATAGTACAGTAAAATAAATTAAGTAATAGCACAGCATGCAAATAGCAAGCAATTACTAAGCGTTGAGAAGCAGACAGTTAACAAATCTTTTATACCTGTAAACTTAATTCGAGAGGGGGAAGGGCCCAACCTGAAGGTCATCATGGTTACGAGGTAATCTGAGCATGGGTGAGTGAAAATACACCAAACTACGTGCGAATGGAACATCAAAGATATTCGAAGATCTTGTAGAACGCATAACGCGCGTCACTGGTACCTGGTTGACTAGCCGAGTATTGAGCAAACCACGGCAAAGCCTGTAAAGGAAACAGTCATCAGGGTAGAGTCGATGCTGTTCCAGCAAAGGGATATTGAGGATAGATAAGCGTGATTCACGGAAAATGTAGGGAATCTAGAATTCCAAGAAGACGATCCTGGTAAATCTTCTTTGTACAGATTCTAGCGTGAACTTCAAACACTTCAAATGAGGATAGGCTTCGTCTCATCTCGATCAAATCAACTCTATTATGAGCCTACATCGACATGACTGTCTCCTGGAATTCCTCGTCAAGCAGAAATCCTGACATCATGCATCTCACTGAAACCCACCCACGAAATTCGATAGGGGAGGTGGCACCGGGATATTGGAGAGAAGATCATATTCTTTCCAAACTATTAATTAAGTCAAATTCAAAAACGTTGCGCGTTGTCCGTGTTCAAAATTTCACAGCCAGGTGGGGATAATCTCTTCGTTATCTCTGCCTATACAACTGGTCGAAATGTTCTAAAGTTTGAGGAGGAGCTCAATTCCTTGTTTGAAATACTCGAATTGAAAAGGCTGCATTGTTATTATATTCTTGCCGGTGACCTGAATGCCCGGCATACATCATACCTGAACGCCACTAATAATCGTGGATAACAGAGAACCAAATTGAATACAGGTACACTTTATATGGGTCAGACTTTACAACATTCCCCAGGACAAATTCATATTTGGACCTCTGTATTGTTGATGCAAGACTTGAATTCAGCTTTAATAGTTCTCAAAGGAAACTGCCGGTGCTTCCTTACGATAGCGACCATAAAGCAATCGTAATGGAAATCAATCATCAAAGGGATGATGTTTTCCTCATTACAGTTCAACATGAAAATCATCGGTTGAATTTCCATAAAAAACGGATAGGGGAAAGTTTTAAAAGAAGTTTAATCGGGATTACCAGAAGGAATGTCCTACTTCTGATGATGGCAACGCTTGCTCAATAGTTCCTAATGACTAACTAATCTAACGATGAAATAGATCTCTATTTCTCGAAGTTAGAGAAACTGACGTTGGAAACAATTGAAAAATTAGTTCCCAAGATTAAACATCGAAACAATATAGAAGGATATGAAAAACCACCCATCGCAAGGTTAAAAATATTGAAAAGCCTTGTTCTCACACGTGTCAACAATATTTGTCGGTGATTTTCGGACTACAACCATCCCTCGTTGGCTTTGTTGAAATTACACCTGAAGAATTACCGGAACTTAATCCGTTAATACTTCAGAAGTGAGGTCAGCAATCAATGGGCGGAAAAACTGAGGTGAGCTCACAGGACCTACATGGCGTTTTCACAAAAGTGAATAGCATATTTCGTAAGAAGTAAGAAGTCTCGAATGAAGGTGTCAAATGTTAAAGTTGCTAGTGATGAGATAAAATCTTCTGGTGTCGAAGTTAATAGGACAACTTCGGATGCAGATGGAAATAGAATTATATATGTTGGATTACAGAAGCTGGCCCTGATTGGAACTCATTTTGAATTGGTGCATTTACCAAATCCTGAAAGAGGGAATCACATATTTTCAGAGGTAGTTGAAACGAATGTTTCCGACTTCAAATCAAGCCTGAACGGCCAATCAATTCTTCATATCAATGAAACACAGACCTCCTACCTCATACCGAGCAGAAATTTTGCTTATTTTGTCAGCTATGAAGATTAGTGTTTAATATTTGGCAGAATAAACAACAAGAGATTATGTGGTATTGATGGTATATCTAATATACAGGGCAGTATAATAAGTAACCGGACTGAGCCTCTGCGTCTGCGCGTCTGCTAACCGGTGTCTGGTGCTGTAGTCGTCGTGGGGGTCTAGGTAAAGGGAATCGGGCTGCAGCAGTTGCCTCCAAGCGCTTGGAGATAGCATCGAGCGAGAGCGGTGTGCGTGTTCAGTTACGTCGTTGGAGTGAAAATGGAGCGTACGATCGAGCAACCGAACCAGAGTTTTTTAACCACGTTATTACAGGAGACGAGACGTGGGTTTTCGAATACGATCCTGAAACGAAGCGGCAAAGTTCGGAGTGGCACACCCCGGCGTCACCACGACCGAAAAAAGCGCGCATGAGTAAATCGAAGGTGAAGTCGATGCTCATTGCTTTTTTTGACGTGAAAGGCATTGTTCAAAAAGAGTTTGTGCCACCCGGCCGAACTGTAAACGACCAGTACTACAGAGAGGGGCTCCGTCGACTAACCGCCTGGGTTCGCCGAGTCCGTCCGGAGATTGCCGATTCGTGGATCCTCCACCATGACAATGCTCCGTCGCACATCTGCCTGCTCGTCACCGAGCAGTTGGCCAAACAGTCGAGGACAACGTTGCCACAGCCTCCTTACAGCCCGGATATGGCACCAGCGGACTTCTTTCTGTTCCCCAAGATCAAGAGACACCTTAAGGGGGCGCGGTTCGGGACTCTGGAAAACGTTCAACGTGCTACGACGAGGGCTCTAGACAGCATCGACATTGCCGACTTCCAGGGAGCGTTCGGGGATTGGAAAATCCGGTATCAGCGTGTTATCGACTCCAATGGGGACTACTTTGAAGATTTCTAAAGAAAAATTGTACATATTTTGCCAATAAAAAATTTCCTGAGGTCAGCCCGGTTACTTATTATTCAGACGCTGTAGTACTACGACATCTGCTTGAGGTTGCTATTAGAAATTATTGCATATTCTTCAAAAATATGTTGAACAATTTATATTTCCCGAATGAGTGGAAAAAGGCCAAGGTATTTCTGATCTTGAAGAAACTAGAGTCCAGTCAGTTTGCTGCCTGATATCAGCAAGGTGTTTGAGGTGATACTGAATGAAGCATTAAGCGCCCATATTGAGCAATATGATTTGATGCCGAATTGCCAGTTTGGTTCTAGTACCAGGCATTTGACCATACATGCGGCAGTGAAAGTAACTTCAGATATCTGCTGGAAACGAAACCATAGAGAATATTTTGGGGGGTCTGATTAATATGGAGAAAGCCTTCTATGCGGTATGGTTAGATCGAATAATTTTATAAATTCTTTCAGGACAAGTTTCCTAGACAACTTGTGGTAATGATGCCCACCTTATGGAAATCTGCCAATGCGTGATTTCAAAATCTTGAATGGTTAACAGCAAGGAACAGTTACTGCACCTCTGCGCTTCTCAGTATTCATGTAGAAACTATGAATGACTTTGATTTTAACGTGTCGCCAACGCGATTTAGTAGCGTTTGCTGATAATCCAATAATTTATTCGGCCAACCGAAAAGCTACATTAGTTCGGAGCAACGTACAATAAATGTTCAATGATATCCAGCTCTACACGAAAAAATGGCGAATGAAAATCAATGAGCAAAAGGACGAAAAAATTGTGTTTCAGACAACACTGCGGTTGGCCAGTCAACACCTGGAACGAAATTGAAAGATTTTTAGATTTATGGCTGGTGAGGGTAGTTCAGAAAGAGTTCCGCATAAATCCTGTGTTCGCTACCTCGCTGTTCATCTCGATCAGTATCTGTACTACACTGAACATGTCAAAATCATGCTCAGTAAAGCACAAAAAGTAGTCATGTCCATTTGACAACTCTTTCATTCCAGTTAACTTGTGAAAAGGTCAAAGTTATCTCTAACAAGACTCTAGTTAAACCAGTCTTGACATATGGATGTCAGATCTAGTATAATGAGAGTGCTAGTACAATGGAAAGATTAAGAGTTTTCGAAAGGAAATGTCTTCGTGCATGTACTAGTCTGTACAGAAAGCCTGAGACAGATTGGAAACACTAT
Source organism: Odontomyia ornata (assembly GCA_963969285.1). Classification (NCBI taxonomy): domain Eukaryota; kingdom Metazoa; phylum Arthropoda; class Insecta; order Diptera; family Stratiomyidae; genus Odontomyia; species Odontomyia ornata. The sequence goes on along the minus strand of OZ017742.1, from coordinate 202,620,639 downwards.
ATATCGATTCGAAGAATTAACAAATTGCCAAAGTGACATGAGTCGACATCAAATCATATCGCAAAATCTGTAGCTGTGAGCGAGATTTCGCAGCCGTTCCACCCTACCGACGGGTACATTGAGACTTGTCTCACATCTGGCTTTATTCCTCCAGAAGCATTAGTTTATTTAGACATGAATCGATGTTTTTGATTCCGACGGTGCTCCGGTTATATATCATTTATACGTAGATGGACCACCGATGATGAATCCGAATTTGAGCTCCAGAGATCAATAATTCCAATGGGGGAAATCATTTGCTAGGTTCATTGATGATCGTCGAGCTGAGATGGAGCGCTCTAGGTAGTGGTCTGAATGACAATGGCTAAATTATTCCTGGCTTGGGCTTATCGTTTCCCTTTTTTTGGTTTTCATTTCATTATTCCTACATTTTTTGCTAATGTTTTTTCTTGAGTTTAATCTTTACAAAAAATTAGAGGTTTTTGGCATGTAGGTTAGGTGTGATTTGGTTATATTAGGCTAAGATAACGTAATTAGAATCTCTTAGAATTAAGTTAACATATTAGGTTTAAAATAAAAGTTCATTATTCTTTTGTTTTTCGTATATGTAATTTTTAATGGAGTTTTTGCTTTTTCTCATTCTGGGGTGACGGCACTTTCCTGGCATAGGCCCTACGCATTGCGGGCGCTGACTCAGTGTACAAATCGGTTCGTATTACTCCTTAGTAATTTATTAGCCCCGAAAATCGACGCGAAAACACGCAGAAGATAGTTAATTTCAAGCTTGAAATTAACTATCTTCTGCGTGTTTTCGCGTTGATTTTCGGGGCTAATTAATTAATAAGAATTAATGCGAACCGATTTGCACACTGAGTCTGCGTCCGCGATGCGTAGGGCCTATTCATTTAATATATGTCATATTGATTTTAGAAAACTGTATCGTTTTCTAACTGGTTTTCTTTTTGATTGATATATTGTTTAAATTTAGAAAGCCAAGTGGTCCATCAAGTTTGATTGGTTTAATATTTGGTATCTTGCTTTATGTTTGTTATGATTGATGAAATAAAGCACATTTGACTTTGAACCACCTATTATGTATGCAGAAAACTGCACATCATAGTAAGCTTACAATCCAGAATGGATGGGAGAGAACCAAACATCCACACGAACGTAAAAGGGGCATCTAGTTAGCGATCGCTCTTGGGACTACCCGACAGGGTTTCCTGAGAATAAGCGGGTTGGTATGAAAACATAAGCATAAAGCCATCCATTATTTTTCCAACCAATTTGCTTATGGCGAGGATTATGGAATGTTTCCTTTTCAATATTGTGCGGGTAAGTTGTCGAAGACTGTTGGTTAAGGAAATATGCTTACTTTCATTCTTGATTTTCTCGATGACCAAAAGCATTCTTTTTTTTCCGAATTATCTACTCGATTGGTATACAAATCTTTTCAATTCACGGAAATATAGCTCGTACCAGTGCTATGGTTAGGTTCCTACTACTAATGATTTATAACCTGACTCATCTTAGTGGACGGATTCACGTCTTGTGAAGGACATCAATTTAGATACACAAGTTATATTGTGGTTCGATTTTCCGTGATCAAATTTTGGGAATGTAATATAAAATTAAGGACAGGTAATAAACATAGCACTTTCTTAAACGGAATGAATAATTCAAGATTCGCAAGAGATTTTACAAGATACCATTTCTATCAGTCCACATTTAATACTCAATTAGGTTGTTTTGTAAACATGACTTAATCAATGAATAACAATGATCACTCGCACTAAAATGTTCGTTCAAAAGCACAGCTTCAATTGAATTAAAGATACCAAACGGCTCGTTCAGTGTGAATGAAACAAGACATTGGCACCATCAGTTAAAATAAAATCGCAATGTCTATTTGTTAAAGGCCATGAGAGCACATATTTTACGGTCCCAGCATTGCATATGCTTTTTGTTTCCATAATTACGTTACTCTCCAGGGTTTGGCTATAAATATAAGCATTCATTAACAACTAATAAGAACATACACGTTTTTGAAACCAGCAGATGGAAATTCTTTGAAGGTTCGACATTTCAGTGAAGATGCCGGAATCCAAATCCTATAACTCGACTTAACCTTAAATGTCACTTTTTTCCTCCCTAGAAAAAAACTGCAGGATATACATACATGTTTTAGATCATAGAGATCACAGATGAATAAGAACTGGATGAGCTAAGCTCATATAAAACGCATCGGACCAAAACTGACGATAGATACAAGCCATATGGGAGCAGCGCTTACTACCACACTCATGACCATTAGTAGGCCGACTTTGCTGGCAAACTTACATGGCGTTATATGAAGAATTGTGGAGGTGCGAACAAAAATTCGAGGTTTTGTACGGTTTAGAGACGGATTTCTACAGTGAAATCCAGATGATCCGTGGAGAACACAATAGCGCTCCTAGTGAAGTGAAAATTATTTCAGTTCTAATACCCGTTTAGTTTTTATCGCCTTCGAAAGTGAATTTACAGGAGTTTGCTTACATCTCAACGCTGAGCTATCAGTCGAAGGTGCAAAACGTGTGCTTCATTTGCTCGTCTTGGAAAGTTTAGGAGCACAATGGGCTCTACAAGTTGAATTTATAGCATGCACGGAATGCGTTCGGCACGTTTTTTATTCGGAAAATAGTATATATGACGAAATATAAGCATTTGCTAATGCCGCAGTTGGGTGACAGCTACCGGAAGCTTGTCCATAGTAGGCCGACTAATATATATCCAAATTGCTACCATATGGCTTGTATCTATCGTCAGTTTTGCATAGGACACAAAAATGACGTAAGAATGGAAGCCATATGGGTGCAGCGCTTACTACCGCACACATGACCATTAGTAGGCCGACTTTGCTGGCTAACTTACATGGCGTTTTATGAAGAATGGTGGAGCTGCCAACGAAAATTCGAGGTTTTGGACGGTTTTGAGACGGATTTTTACAGTGAAATCCAGATAGCCCGCGGAGAACACCGTTTAAATGAATTTATAGGAGTTTGCTTACATCTCAACACTGAGCTATCAGTGGAAGGTGCAAAACATGTCCTTAAATTGCTCATCTTGAAAAGTTTAGGGGTACAGTGGACAGTGCGAGGTGAATTTATAGCATGCACGGAATGGGTTTTGTACGTTTTCATTTGGAAAATAGTATATATTACGCAATATAAGCTTTTGCTAATACCGCAGTTGGCCGACAGCTAACGGAAGCTTGTCCATTAGTAGGCCTACTAATGCATATGCAAATTGACATAAGTTTGAAAGGTGACATTCCAGTCCACGGTCTACTACTTTATCAAAAGCCACATTCCAGTCTACGGTCAAGATACTTTATCAAAAGCCACAGCCAAGAAACGGTTCGCTCGCTTTCGTTCTAGTAATTTTGGTGTCAAAGATGCACCTCGCTTAGGTCGACCAATCATTGAAAAAGTCTATGAAATCTTACAAAACATTGAAAAACACCGACACGTAAGCAGCCATGACAATGATAAGGAACTGAATATCCATCTACAAACAGTGTTGAACCATTTGCATTAGGCTGGATACACAAAGAAGCTCGACGTTTGGTGCCGAATGAATTAACTCAAAAAATTTGATCGACCGAATTTCCATTTACGAAATGCTAATAAAACGCAACAAAATCGAGCCATTTTTGAAGCAAATCATTACGGGCGATTTAAAATGGGTAAGATACGAGAATGTGGTTCAAAACAGATCATGGTCAAAAAAAGGTGAATCATCACAAAAGACTTCAAAGCCCGGATTGACAACAAATAAGGTTATGCTGTATGTTTGGTGGGATAGGAAGGGAATTTTTTATCATGGCCAAATACTGAATTAGGCTCTGTACTGTCAGAAATTAACCAGATTGCAACAAGCAATTCAAAAAAACTGGCCAGAATTGATCAACAGAAAGGGCGTTGTCTTCCATCATGACAACACCAGACCACACACATTTTTGATGACTCGGCGAAAATTGACAGAGTTTGGCTGGGAGGTTTTGATGCATCCACCGTATCCATTTTAAATAAAAGAAATATTCAATCGAAAAATGACAAAAAAAGGATCCATGCTTTTTTATATTTATCAATATAGATATATATATATATATATATATATATATATATATATATATATATATATATATATATATATATATATATATATATATATATATGGTTACATGCACGAATAATTTTGCGAGTCACTGACGCAATTATTTTCACAATCGTTAAGAAGATCATGATCAGCAAAACGAACGTACTTGAAAACCCATTAATCATGATCAACAAAACGAACGTACTCGAAAACCCACCAAACATCAACATCTGAAAGTGAGTCACTGCTCGAATGTTCCCGCTAGTTCGGCAATGTACGAGAAATGGATTGAGTAACTAGAGACCCTATATGAAAGCGAGCTGAATGAATGGGGGAATAATTTCAATAGAACCGCGATAGTAAAAACTGCGATAGTGTGGAGCGAACAGAAAAGCGATATTGATCGAGTAGTAGTAAAGTGATTTTCGTTGATTGTGAAGTGATTTTAGTGGACAGTTGAAGTAAAAACTGAGAGGCGACTTTTAAAATAGTGAAAATTAAAATTATGAAATAGTTTAATAAATGATGGTGCATTTTTAAGTAATTAAATAAACTCTTTTAATTTAATTTAATAGACGTTGCGTTTTCACTTTCCCGGAACATTAAAATTATTGGCCGCGAACCATAACACGCGGCAGTGGTGTCAAGAAGTGAGAAATAAAGTTTTGAAAGTGAAAATTTGAACCTTGTTATAGTGCACAATAGTAAAATTTATCGTGAAAACTAGTGGAAAATTAGTCGAAACAATAAAAATACCACGAAGCTAACATTAATGAATTTACCATGGCAGGTGAGCCCTCAGATGCAAAAATGGTGCAGAAGGCGGTGAAGCAAAAACACCAAAACCAAAGGAACCAGAAAATACGCTGATGCAAATGTTAATGCTGATGCAGCAAGAGCAGCGACAACAGTCATCCAATTTAACTGCGTAGCTAAATGAACAGTCATCCAGTTTAACCACGAAGCTAAATGAACAATCAGCGAAGCTAGACCAACAATCGTTCGAAACCAAGGCAGACATTGCACAGAAGCTGGAGAAAGAGTTAACTGATTTGAAGGCAGATTTGGAAAAACAGTCTACCGAAATAAAAGCAGAGCTCAGTAGTCTCAACAACCAAATTAAATGCGTCGAGGAAAAGGTGTACCAGGTCGAGGAGGGAATCAACTATCAGATCAGCCATTAATTCTTGCTCTAAGAGTCCCAGCTGCCGAGCTTTTGCAGACTACCCCCGTTGAGTTGCATTCAAACCCGGCTGCTATAATGAATGCGCTGGACATGCGTTATGGAGATGATCATCTGAAGCAGATTTACCGGGCACAGCAACGGCATCGGATGCAGAGGTCTGGCGAAACCTTACAGCAGCTAGCCCAAGACATTGAGCGACTGGCACTTTTGGCTTACCCAGCGTATGACACAGAATATCGAGATGACGTAGTGACAGAAGCATTCATCAGCACCTTAAAGGACCAAGAATTGCAACAAGCCGTGCGATTAGCTCAAAAGCAAACGGTTAAGGACGCATTGGTTTATAGTCTGAACTTCGAGGCAGAGAAAAATGTGACTCGTACCACTACCCGGTTCCGTGAGGTAGTGGCAGACGAGTGCAGGTGTGAGCGCGTGGAAAATGAGCGAGAGCCGCAGATAAATGGTACACTTAGATGCTGGGATTGCGGTGAGAAGGGCCACCTCCAAAGAGACTGCAAGAAGCGAAGAAAACGGAGCTATTATCCAGGATGGTGGAGATCCAAACCGTGTCAGGAGCTTAGAATGGAAGCCCATCAAACTGGAGGGGACAACTTCGTGGGGCGAACGTTGGCCAGGAGGACCGACATCCCCATCACCGTGTCAAGGCAACATCGTGGAGAAGCAGACTTATGCCTTCCGGGTTAAGTTAATGAAGAACATTGCATCATAACAAGCGACACTGGTGCAAACCGATCGACTATCCGACCAGACCTAGTGGGGCCCCAACTACTTCACAAGGGCAGAGTTCATGGTAATGCTGACGCCCTATCTCGTCATCCATGTCCAGCTAACTTCAAACATTGCCGACGGATTGAAAAAAAGGAGCCTACCGTTGATCTGCAAGTGATAACGGCCGAAGTTGATGAAGGTTGGTCATCGGAGGAGATTCGCAACGCCCAGCTAGCCGATGAAGACATTTGACCATTGCTCATATGGAAGGAGACAACGAGGCGACCTGAGTGGAAAGACGTTTCAATGCATGGCGCAACTCTGAAAAGCTATGGGGCACAATGGAACTCCCTTCAGGTGGAGGGTGGCGTACTCAAGCGGAAATGGGAAACGGCGGATGGCAGCTCCTACAGGATGCAAACTATACTGCCCAAAAGCCGAATCCACGATGTGGTTAAAGAGATGCATGAAGGATCCCCGAGAGGCCACCTTGGTGTTAACAAGACCTTAGCGAAATTGCGGGAAGGGTTTCACTGGCTCCACGCTCAAGAAGACGTTGAGGACTGGTGCCGTAGGTGAACGATTTGCGCTTCCGTCAAAGGTCCAAAGCGACGACTGAGAGGACAAATGCAAACCTATAACGTGGGGGTACCGTTTGAAAGGATTGTTGTTGACATCGCAGGACCCTTCCCTGAATCCGAATGGGGAAATCGATACACGCTGGTTGTGGCCGATTATTTCAGCAAGTGGCCCGAGGTCTACCCCATTCCCAACCAGGAAGCAACTACTGTAGCCGAATAGCTCGTATTAAAACCTTGCGAACTACATTCGGATCAAGGCCGAAACTTTGAGTCATTAGTTTTCGGCAAAATGTGCGAGCTGCTGGAAATAAGGAAAATTAGGACCACACCGCTGCATCCCCAATCCGATGGAATGGTCCAACGTTTCAACGGCACACTCAATAAACATCTGGCCAAAATGGTTGACGAGAACCAAAGGGACTGGGACCGACATATCCCACTATTTTTGATGGCGTACAGAGCTGCCGAACATGCATCGACGGGTCAAGCCCCAGCCAAAGTCATTTTTGGAAAGACTATTCGTCTGCCAGCCGATATAAAGTTCGGAACACCCCCTGAGAAACCCCAAAAGATCTCGGAGTACACAAGTGAGCGTGGGCAATGGTTGAACCAGATACATCGGACAGTGCGAAAACACCTCGAATCGGCTACTGACTGCATGAAAACCAGGTGTGATCTAAAGGCTAATTCTACTGGCTTCCAGCAAGATGACTTGGTGTGGCTATATAGCCCCCAACGGCAAAAGGGTTGGTCTCCAAAGTTGCAACGAAATTGGGAGGGACCATACTGAGTTACAAAGCGAATCAACGACGTCGTATGTCGCATACAGGAACACCGTAAGCCGAGAGCCAAAATGAAAATCGTGCATCTGGACCGTCTTGCCCCATATTACACCCAGGGAGAATTGACTGCAAATAGCGACACATCTTTTCGGGGCGAAAAGAACTGAGGTGGGGGCAGTGTTACATGCACGAATAATTTGCGGGTTACTGTCGCAATTATTTTCACAATCGTTAAGAAGATTATGATCAACAAAATGAACGTACTCGAAAACCCATTAATCATGATCAACAAAACGAACGTACTCGAAAACCCACCAAGCATCAACATCTGAAAGTGAGTCACTGCTCCATTCATTACGCTGCTCGAATGTTCCCGCTAGTTCGGCAATGTAAGAGAAATGGATTGAGTAACTAGAGACCCTATATGAAAGCGAGCTGAATGAATGGGGGAATAATTTCATTAGAACCGCGATAGTAAAAACTGCGATAGTGTGGTGCGAATAGAAAAATGGTTTTGATCGAGTAGTAGTAAAGTAATTTTCGTTGATTGTGAAGTGATTTTAGTGGACAGTTGAAGTAAATATTGAGAGACGACTTGTAAAATAATGAAAATTAAAATTATGAAATGGTTTAATAAATGATTGTGCATTTTTAAGTAATTAAATAAACTCTTTTAATTTAATTTAATAGACGTTGCGTTTTCACTTTCCCGGAACATTAAAATAATTGGCCGCGAACCATAACACGCGACAATATAATATATATGTATATATATATACGTATATATATACATATATATATATATATATATATATATATATATATATATATATATATATATATATATATATATATATCTATATATATATTGTAATAAATAAAATGTGTTTATTTTGCATAGCCCTGAAATGGATAATTTAATGGAATTGCTTCCCATTTTCGATGATTTTACATTAACCAAATGATTACATACAAACTCTTTACGAAGAATATTACTCAAATTCGGAAGCTCTGACCATGTACTACTACAATCTTCATATATTACTAAGTTAGTTTTATGAAATGATGATACATAAAAATTATTGAATGGTACGTGAAAATTGTGTACATGGGAATGGCTTCCACATTCTAGTGACAATCTTCGCAAGGAGTCTTTATTCCTATTGTGTTGGCTCTTTAATAATCACGGAATTGACCTCACCGGACAACAAAATTGTAAACTGAGTTCGACAGTCCTCGACTTCAGATCAAGTTGTAGGGATCCAAATTTGTTTTTCTTCTGTGCGTTTTGGGCTCAGTATGTGAATCAGTCCCACTGCAAACGAAGCAGAATATCGAATCTCTTGGCCACTGCCTTTAATTTTGCCCTGACAAATTCAACGATTGAAATTTGTATCCGGTTAAACAAGTAACTTAAAAAAATTAAAAACCCTAACAAAGCAATGACGATCCTAAGTGAAATTTCAACTATTAACAGATAACGCCTCTTCACTAAGCGAATGAAGGAATTCGTTTTTTGTTGTTGTATCACTACACCCCACTTCGTGCCATCGCTTTTAAACAGTGAAAGTATCTCATTATCTTGATCGTATGTATTGTCACTCGAGAAGGGGATATGGTCAGTTCCACGCTTTGGCCGTGTGCCCATGTTAAACCACTATGTATCATAACTGAACGGACTTATAGCCCGTTCAAAGAAACACTAGAAATAAATCTCTTTGACACCAATGGGATTTGAACCAGGAATAATTGGCTAACGAAGTGAGCATTATAACCGCTACACCACGCAGAAAACCACGAATTGGATTAGATTACTTAATAAATTTCATCCTCATAGCTCTGAACATTCACTAAAAAAATTAAAATGTTCAATTATAATTACTCGACGTATTTATATTAATTTTTATACCTAAAAAGCAAAATTTAAAGAAAAATGTTAAGATAATCAGTTCAACTTAATTTGAAGTATGTAGCTGCCTCAATTAAAGGTAATTTATCAACGGGACTGTAATCTTGTTGAAAGTTCAAAGATCAAATATGACTGAAGATGTTCGTGATAAAAAATAGTGAGTAGTAGTTCAAATCTACATTTCATCCATAAAATATAATAGTTTTTAATTTCCAGTTTTAGTTTCACAGAAAACACACATGCAAAATCAAAGAAGTTTATTTCTGTCAATTATAAAGATCAGCTTAAAAGGTTTATAACTACAATCTCCATCCTAAAAAAGCATCGTTCCAGACAATATTGCGTAAATTTTGAAAGGATTTCGAAACTCTTTCCATATTAAAAAATAATTTTAGCTCGAAGTTATTTATTTTAAATAAATGGAACCAGGTGGCATATTACGTTTGGGGTGTTCTACTTGCAAAAAAGGAGCGCTAAGGGTGAAAGCGTCTCTTTTTTAGCACTCCCTCTTTGTTCTATCCCGCTAGGAGGGGGATTCCTGCAGCGAGATGGCACCTTGTGTCATAAAAAACTGGGCCTATCCCGAATTAATGTGTCAAAAGGTTCCAGACTAAGTTACCAGGTTGACAAAGGACGCATTATGGGAATTCGACGTCTAGCATTTGTTGTGTATAAGCGTGTTTTTAAAAGCACTGTCAATAATTTTTAACATTCAAAATAATTCTTAAAAAGTCATTCCGAAACTTATTTTAAAAAACTTTTTACATCGTCGAATTATTTGAACAATTTATCGAATATATGGATTTCACTTGCAAAGAAGTCTCAAGAAGTTCAAAAAAGGAGTAATGTTTTTTTTTACCGGAGAAGAAATATCAAACTTTCCTGTTAATGGGCTCGAACTGTGAGGAGAATATAGTTGATCTCCTTGAGATGCTAGAGAAAGCAGCATTAGTGTGAATATTTTCGCTACCGAGAAATCAACTGTTGAAGGCAAAATATTACTATTTTGTTTGGTACAAATTTCGAACGATAGCAGTCCAAGTGCCCTCTAAAAGGTAAGATAAGGTGAGGTGGGAGGGCCTCCAAAAAACTGAGGTCAATCAGTGTTGCAGGCACCAAATATTCGGTCATTCGGCTGCCAATTGCGTCATACAATATCGCTGCGTTAAATAAAAAGATATTCATGCCCCGATGAATGCAAAATGAGAAAAATGATACTGTGTTAACTGCGGTATATTGTCATCCAGCATCATATCGAGGATGCCCTCGATATCAAGATGCAAAAGTTAAATTTTCGTCAAAACAAACCCAAGTACATCGCAGTGTCTTACCTTTCAACTTCGTCAAGCCCGGAGTATCATTTGGTTTTGCTGCTAGAAGCAGGGGCGAAGATCGCTTTTTGCGATAGGAGGGGTTGAGTATATTACGAAAATTCATTTTCATGCGGTACAAAAGTTATAGGTACTATGCATTATTGAAAATTTGGCAATAATCATAGAAGAAAATCTAGTTTCCGGAGTTTTTTTGATAATTCATCGATGACTTCTTCAGCTGTGATTCCAATGTCACGATAAATTGCCAAAGTAGGAAATGCATTCAAGCGGTCCTACAATAACAAAAACATGAAACCAACATTAGTTACAAATTCCGTGCTGAAAGTCAGAAAATCATAGTAAACATAAAAAACTCACTTTTTTGTCGTGTTTCTTTGAATCGTTTTTATTTGCTTCAAACAAGAGAATGTTCTTTCTGCAGTTGACGTTGATACAGGCAATGCAGCTAAGATCTTGAGCAACACATTGATATTTCGGATATAATCTCTGTAGAAAAAGCATCTTGTTTTGCTCGAATCCTCTTCAGTTCCTCACGTAAGTCTTTAGAAAGGTCCACAGCATGAAATAAATTCAAATCAACCAAACGACAACAATGTAAATAAAATAAATAATGTAACTGGCAATAATTGGCTGCTTCTCAAAATTTACCAACAGCTTGAATTACTTTCAGAAAGAATAAATAAGCAAGACTTCATTTTTCAACGTTTAGGCCATGGATAAGCTTCTTCTCATCTCGATCAACGTCAAATCCATTGTTACTCTACATCAACATGACTATCTCCTTGAATTCGTTGCTAAGCAAAAGACCTGACACCCTGGTTCTCATTGTCATGGCACTCCATGACATTCAAGGATTTTAAATTCGTAAGAAATGATAGGGTAAACGGTGATGGGGGAGGTGTTGGTAAGAAGGCCCTATTGTTTCCAAAATATTGAAAAAATCGAATTAAAAAACTTTGAATCTCTTGGTATCCGTTGTCAAAATTTCACTGCCAGGTGGAGATAACCTCTTCGTTATCTCTGCCTATGCAACTGGTCGACATGCTGTAAAGCTCAAGGAGCTCAATTCAGGGTTTGAAATGCTCGAATTGAACAGGCTGCATAGTTATTATATTTTTGCCGGTGACCTGAACGCCAAGCATACATCATGGCTGATCGCCAACAATAATCCAAGAAGTGTATTGCTGAAATTGTGGATAACAGAGAACCAAATTGAATACAGGTTCTCAAGTTCAAGGAGGAGCTCAATTCCTTGTTTGAAATACTCGAATTGAACAGGCTGCATAATTATATTTTTGCCGGTGACCTGAATGTCAAACATACATCATGGCTGAACGCCAACAACAATCCAAGACGTGTATTCCTGAAATTGTGGATACCAGAGAACCAAATTGAATACAGGTGCAATCTATATGGGTCGGAGTTCCCAACATACCTTAGGACAAATTCATATTTGGACCTCTGCATTTCTGACGCAAGACTTGAATTTAGCTTTAACGGAAACTGCAGGTGCTTCCTTACGATAGCGACCATAACGCAATCGCAATGGAAATCAATCGTCAAAGGGCTGATGTTTTCCTCATTCCAGTTCAACATGAAAATCATCGGATGAATTCAAAAAACGGATTGGAGGAAGTTCCAAAAGAAGTTTAATCGAGAGTACCAGAAGCAATGTCTTCTTTCTGATGATGGCAACACTTGCTGAATGGTTTCTAATGACAGAAATCGAACTAACGATGAAATAGATCACTATTTGTCGAAGTTAGAGAAGCTGACGTTAGAAACGATTGAGAAGGTAGTTCCCAAGATTAAACATCGAAACAATATGGAAGGATATGAAACACTAACTATTGCTAGGTTAAAAACATTGAATAGCCTTTTCATCCGCGTCAATAATATTTGTTGACGATATTTGGACTACAACTATCCCTCGGTGGCTTTGGTGAAATTACACCTGAAGAATATTCGGAACTTAATCCGTTCATACTTCGGGAGTGAGGTCAGCAATCAATGGGCGGAAAAACTGAGAGGTATTAGCCCGCGATGGCGTTTTCACGAAAGTGAATAGATTATTCCGTAAGAAGTATCGAGTGAAGGTATCGAATCTTGAAATCGCTAGTGATGAGATAAATCCCGATAGGGCTGGTATTGAAATTGATAGTACGACTCCGGATAGAAATGGAAACAGGATTATATGTGAAGGATTGCAGAAACTTGCACATTTTGAATTGGTTTAATTACCAAACTCTGAGAGAAGGAATCAAATACTTCTTTTAAAGTAAAAGTTTCCGACTTCAAATCAAGCCTGAACGGCGAATCTTTTCTCCATTTCAATGAAACAATAACATCTGAACTCATACCGAGCTTGAATTTAAATGATTATTTTGTTAGCTATGAAGACTTGTGTTTCATATTTGGCAAGATAAACAACAAGAAATCATGTGGTATTGATATTTGCCTGAGGTTGCTATAAGGAATTACTTATTGCATATTTTTTAACATGTTGAGCAATTCATATTTCCCAAATGAGTCGAAAAAGGCTAAGGTATTTCCTATCTTGAAGAAAGGAAAAGAATCTTCGTGCCCCAAAAGCTATCGCCCAATCAGCTTGCTGCCTGACATCAGCAAGGTGCTTGAAATGATACTCAACAAAGCATTAAACGCCCACAATGAGAAATATGAGGATGCCGAATTGCCAATTTGGTTTTCGTGCTAGGCATTCGACCATACATGCGATAACGAAAGCGGCCTATGGCATCTGTTGGAAACTAAACAACAGAGAACGTGCCTCCTTGATATGGAGAAAGCCTTCTAATTTTTAAACTGCTTCAGGACAGTTTCCCCAGACACCTTATCACCATGAGGTGTAATATGTTATACAGGAGATCATTTGTTGTACCTGATGGAATTCTGACGACAATGCGCGACTGCAAGGACTTGAATGGTCTAGAATAGGAAACAGTTACTGCACCACTGCTCTTCTCAATATTCATTCGCAAGCTAGTGAACGGCTTTGATTTGAACGTCTCACCAACGAGACTATTGGTAGCTTTTGCTGATGATCTGATCATTTATACGGCAGACCGGAAGGCTACAATAGTTTAGAGCAATCTTCCAAAAATGTTCAATGATGTGCAGCTGCACACAGACAATTGGCGAATGAAAATGAATGCGCAGAAGTGCGAAACAATCTTGTTTCCGACAACGCTGCAAGGGGGCAGTCAAGACCTGAAACGTAATTCGAAGGATTTCCACATTATCGCTGGTGAGGGTAGTTCAGAATGGGTTCCACAGAAATCTTCTGTTTGATTCCTCGGTGTTCATCTCCATCAGTATCTGTACTATACTGAACATGTCAAAATCATGCTCAGTAAAGTACAAGATTAAGGAAAGGTGGGCATCATATTTCAAGAACCTCCTTAATCTTCCGCACAGCTCCAGAACATCGGAGCCTATAGATGTATGCGGAGAGCTTCCATTGGCCCCACCAACTCTGGATGAAGTTTGTTCTTTCGTCAAAGCCCAAAAGAATAATAAAGCGCCGGGCATCGATGAGATTCCGGTGGAGCTCATCAAATATGGTGGCAGTAGTGTTCATCAAGCCATTCGCAAAGTCATCCAGTACATTTGGCAACAAGAACATATGCCGAAAGAGTGGAGCCAAACAATTATATTTCCTATCCACAAGAAAAGTGACAAGCTACAATGCGAAAACTATAAAGGCATATCACTACCATGTACGGCGTACAAAATGTTTTCTAAAATCTTAGAAAATAAAATCGGATCATGCACCAACAGTATTATTGGGGAGTATCAAGGTGGTTTTAGGTAGGTAGATCAACAACAGACCAATTCTTCACAGTCAAGCAGGTACTTGAAAATGCTGGGAGTTCAACATAGACGTACACCAAATTTTCGTTGACTTCAAGCAAGCATACGACAGTATTGATCGTAACATATTGTACCAAATAATGCTTGGTTTTGGCATTCCTGCCAAATTAGTCCGTCTTAACAAAATGACAATGACGTCGACAACCTCCCAAGTCCGCATCAATAACTAACTCACCGATGCTTTTGACACAAATACCGAACTAAAGCAGGTAGGTGGGCTGGCCCCATTGCTATTCAATTTGACTCTGGAGTACGTCATACGATAGCTACCTGCCGATACGCGAGGCACATTACTATACAAGTCGAGCCAAGTAGTAGCCTATGCAGACGACATAAACATTCTGTCACGGTCATTAACAACTGCCAAAGAACTTTTCCTGAAACTCGACAGAAAAGCAAAGCTAGTAGGGCTACAAATCAACGAAAATAAAACAAAGCTCATGACGCAGTCGAGGAAAAATACCTCAAATACACAAAATATCACACTTGGCGAATATAGTATCGAGAATGTGGGCAAATTTGTGTATTTAGGCACCAAAATAACGAAAACGGGCAATGAAAGAGACGAAATACGCCGAAGAATACAGCTCGCAAATAAAATATTTTATTCAGTATTGAAGATCTTGAAGACCAACTGCATACACAGGAAAACAAAGCTCCTAGTATACAAATCTATGATAAGACCTGTGCTATGGTATGGGTGTGAAACATGGACCCTAACCCAAGCATCCGCAAATATATTGAACGTATTTGAGTGAAGGGTCCTGAGGCGAATAATCGGAGCGAAGCTAGACGGTGACCAATCGCGAATTCGATACAACCATAAGCTGCATGAAATTTTTGACAAACCGGATGTCTCAAGAATTCTAAGACTGCGGGAGCTGCAATGGGCTGGACATATGAATCGTATAGACGAACAACGGATACCCAAGAAGGTATTCGCTGGAAGAATTGAAGACCGGAGGCCAGTGGGGTAACCAAGAAAACGCTGGTCTGACTCGGTCGACGAAGACAGTTCATCACTGCTCGGATTTCGGAATTGGAAGACGCGGTCAACGGAACGAGACAGTTGGAGGCGCTGTTTGCAGGAAGCGAAGGTCCGAAAGGGGCTGTAGTGCTAAGAAGAAGAAGAAAGAACAAAAAGTAGTCATGGCCCTTCGACGACTTTTTCGTTCCAGATATATTGATCAAAAGGTCAAAGTTATCTGTTACAAGACCCTGGTTAGACCAGTTTTGACATATGGCTGTCAAATCTGGTACAACCAGGGTGCTAGTACTATGAAAAGATTAAGAGTTTGCTAAAGGAAATGTCTTCGTGCATGTACTGATTACTACAGAAAACTTAAGACGGATTGGAATTGAATTGTATGAGTATAAGGTAAGGTTTTTTTTTTGTTGAATTAGATTAGAAGTAGGTTATAACATATTAGGTGAAGGATAAAAGTTCACTGTTGTGTTGCAATGATAAATAATTTTTGAATAGTGTTGGTTGAATTTTTTCTCCGTTTTCCAACTGAATCAGAAAATGCGTAATAACTTCAATTAATTTGAATTTTTTTGATTCAGTGTGTTTCATTGATAACGTATAAATTTAGAGAGCCATTTGGGCCATTAAGTTTTAGTATTTTGATCGTTTGGAATTTGCTTTATATTCTTCGAAAATTTATAACGGCTAGTATTGAATAAAGTGCTTCGACTTTGAGGCAGTTTAGGAGCCCCACATTCAAGGCATAAACTGATTTCGCCTCGCAAAAAAAAAAAAAACAATGCATTGCGAAGTACGAGAGAGAACGACGATTTATGTCAGATGTATATTGGTGCACGGTTTTTCGAGCCATAACTGTGTAGTGTAAATAAATTTTATTTCACATATTGCCCCTAAGATTTTTTTTAAAACTTTAAAATGAAAATATCATCGACAAAATAATTTCAAACTTTTAATTCCCAAATCATATGAATAATTATTTAATTTGCTAGCAGTTAGCTAAGGTACCCATTGGGTCCCAAGCCGGTAAAACAATAGGTTCTCCTTCAAAAGCCTTCATAACATTTTCAGGAACAACACTTTTATCTACAACAATTTCGTATAAGAATTCTTTGCACCATTCTCGGGTCATCATTATATATCCCTTTTCTCCACGATCTTCGCCCCATGAATTTTCTACGCGGAATTTAGTTGGGATTCCAGCATCCTAAAAGCGATAAATTCAAATTATGTTTCTGTAATCAAAAAGCATAACATATTACATCCAGGGACACAGCAGTGAAAACCATTGCATGAGTCATCGAAGATTCGCCATAAATTAGTCGATCCGGCTTCGGTAAATTGATTTGTATGTCTGTATCAAACATTGAACGAAAATCATATCTGTAAATAAATACTTCTATTAAATGAATTTTCTATTATGTTTTTGTGGAACTACATCTCCAAATCTTGAATGCCAAGTTTTCCAAGAAACCGCTTATTCACTTCACATCCAAACCAAACGGGTTCACCTTTCTCTAAGCTTTTGACAATTAAGTTCATTAAATCATCTATAGGTTGATTATTGTATACAACATTTCTTCCACCAATCACATTTCCCAGTCCAAAAACGGTGTAAGTTTGTCCATAAAGACTAGTTGGGCGAGGGTCATTCACCAAACAAACCTTAAAAATCAATGTTTATTCTTTTTGATTTTTATCATTCGATGAATGATATAGATATATGCAGAAAATATATGAAAATAAAATATGTGAAAACTTCTCACCTTATGTTCAACATTAAAATAGGGTTTCACATAGTTATCGTAAAAGTTAAGTGGCGAAATAGGTCCAACTTTTTTATAAGTTTTGGATTTATCATAATATTCCCATATAAAAGAACTTCTAGGAATTCCTAAGCAAATACCGATGATTTGATATATCTGGTGCATTTGTTGATTTATTTTATCTACGATGATGTCAGATGTGAGCCCAGAAGAAACCATGTCACTAATAGATTTTGTATATTCTCTAAGCTTTTAAATAATTTGAAAGAAATTGAGCATATCAAACTTCAAAGATGGAAAATATGTATTAACCTTGCTATTCAGTATTGAGTTTAACTTCTGACTTGCCTCGCAACTAAAGCTTTCAGGGAAACATTTTTTTGGCATGAGTCCATATTTTTTAACTAAATTGACTATCATATCCCATTGACCCCCATCACTGATCGGGCTCTGAAAGAAAAGGTTTGAAATTTTATATATATTAAATATTGGGCGAATATATTACTGCAAGAAATAGAATATAATTATTATGAATTAAAAGTAAAAGAAGTAATAGATATGTTCTTTTTAACAGGCTGCAACTAGTTAATGTTGATAAAGTATCAAACTATATATAAAAGTGAATGGTACGCAATAGACTAGGCACATATAATTTTAGTTTAACAGGTGCTAGATACGTGTTGAGATTACAAAATTTGTGTATACTTTCAAGCAAGTTTACGGTACTATAAATACTAACCAAAACATAAATGTCAAAAAGGGGCCAAGTTCTGTAGAAAATACCCTCAGAGTAGTCAATGCTACCGATAAAAGAATTGAGATCTAACGAGTACCAAGTTTCAAAGCAGTTCCTTTAAATATTAAAGGAAATTATTACTCACACCGATATCGAATTAGTTTGTCTATAGATTATGTTCCAAAAATTTGACTCCTTCAATTCGA
This sequence comes from Odontomyia ornata, assembly GCA_963969285.1. NCBI lineage: Eukaryota > Metazoa > Arthropoda > Insecta > Diptera > Stratiomyidae > Odontomyia > Odontomyia ornata. The sequence continues at coordinate 202,602,394 of OZ017742.1, read as the reverse complement.
ACTTGACTACTGCATTTTGCCAAATGATTTTACTGATTGCTGATTAAAGACTCCAATTTTAGATAATAATATTTTAGAACCTTATGTATTTATAATCTAAACGTGCCAAGTTAGAAATCCGATATTGGTATGAGTAACAAGTTTTTTAAAATAAATAATAATTTTTTTTCTTGAAAAACAGTCGGGCCTTGGTTTTTTCGAATGAGCAGGCGCGTTTCAACTTCTTTGAGTCATTTTAGTGTCTAAAGGATGTACGGAAGGAAATTACTTTATATACGAGCAGGTGTAGGATGGGTAAGGTAGATATGCCTTAGGTTAGGCCAGGTAGAGGGATATTAGGTTGTTTGTCTTTTGGCTTGTTGATATCCGTTCGTTCTGAAGAAAAAGTCGAAACGCGTCCGTTCACTCAAAAAAGTAAGGCTCGACGGTTTTCCAAAAAAAGAGAATTGGCTTGCGGATATCAAATAAACAAAATAATTGAAAATAATAACAATACATAATCATTCCTTCTCGTGATTAAAGGAACTACTATGGAACTTGGCACCGGTTAGATCTCAATTCTTTTATCGGTAACACTGATTATTCCGAAGGACTTTTCTTCCGAACTTGGCCCTTTCTTCACATTTGTTTTGTTTTTTGATATTATTAATTTTTGAAATTAAAGCCTATATCTTCATGTAGGTACTTTAATGGGAACGCGTTTAAATAAGTTCATATATGGGCTTTAATTTTTCTTTGCGTTTCCGCTATCCGTTTCTTTTCATTGGCAATTTCTACATTTTCTATGTAGTTGACAGATTGTTTTGCATGTTTAATTTGAAGGGGGAAGGTTCGCTTCCAACCGCCCCTGACCTGTGAATCACCTAGTTTGCTGTACTAGGGCTCACCCCTCATATTTCCACTAGCTGCGCTATAGGTAAAGTATGCGATACAAACTAGACATTAAATAAAAATGGGCTATTAGTATAGGTATTCCCATACTCCTTTATGTATAAACATATGTTTGTACACATATATTTATGTATATATATTATATATATTATATATATATATATATATATATATATATATATATATATACACTACCGGTCAAAAGTTTGAGACCACTATGAAAAAATATGAGAAAACAAATAAAAGTCAAGATATTTAAATCTTTATGGAAAACTGGATTTATTATCATTTTACACACAAGATTTAAAACTAAAAAAAAGAAGAAGTCTTGACGAATACAGTGTTCTTAACAAAATACACACAAGAGAGTTTAAACAGATTTTTCGTCGAAATATCCTCCTTTGCACTTTATGACTTCTTTTACTAATCTAGGCATGCGAGCAATTAATTTAACTATAGTCTCTTGCGAGATATTATTCCAGCTTTCCTCCAATGCATTCCACATGGCCTGCTGTGAAGATGGACACTGTTCCCAAACGTTTCGATCGAGCTCTTCCCACAAAAGTTCAATGGGATTAAGATCGGGGCATTGAGGTGGCCAGGTCATGTTTTCTAATACTTTTTCCGACTGTTTTTTGTCTAAATAGCTTCTACATAATTTCGAACTATGTTTTGGATCATTGTCCTGTTGGAAAATAAATCCACGGCCGATTAACTTTATTCCGGAGGGAATGGCGTTTTTCTCCAAAATTTCTTTATATTGCTCCTTTTTCATTATGCCTTTGATTTAGACTAGATTTCCAATCCCATAGCCAGAGAAACAACCCCAGACCATAACAGATCCGCCACCATGCTTGACAGTCGGCACTACACACTGCGGCATCATCTTTTCTTCGGCGGAGCGTCGGACGAAAATTCTTCTTTTTGACCCGAACACTTCAAATTTTGATTCGTCACTCCAAAGAACTTTTCTGAAGTCTTCTTCGGTCCAGTCTCGATGGGTTAGGGCCCATTGCATCCGTTTCTTTTTATTCTGCGGTTTTAACAGAGGTTTACGCACAGCAACGCGGCCAAACAACTTGGCGTCTCGCAATCGTCTTTGCACTGTAGACACTGACACAGGTTTTTCCCGAGATTTGTTGACATCTACACGAATTTCTGGGGCTGTCAGACGTCTATTCCGCTTGCTGGTCACCACAATAAAATTGTCTTCACTAGAAGTTGTAGCTCTTGGTCTTCCAGAGCGCGGACGATCTTGATTACTGCCGGTTTGTTTGTAGCGCACAATAGTGCGATGAACACAAGTCTTCGATAAATTGAGTTGACTCGCTATCTGACGTTCAGATTTGCCTTCGTTGTGGAGAACAACGATGGCAGATCGCGTTTCAACACTAATTTCCGGAACTTTTCCCATTTTAGAGATGTCTTGACTGTAGGAACCACAAGATCAGACTAACTGTGGATAACTGTAAATAACCAGACAAATGCAAGGTTAAAATAATAATTAAAAATATTTTGAGAATTTAGAACAATTGTATTGTAAGTTGATGCAAAAAAAAAAGAAGCGCCAGCTGCGGTAATGAGGTAATAAATTTTTAACAATTGATCTGTCGGCCTACCTCTTCCGCGGCTAACATTGATGTTTGGATACAATGCTTGTTTATTGCCCTTTCCTTGGCTTCTATACAAAAGAATTAGCTTTTAGGCAATCTTTATGAACAATAGAATATGCAGGTGTGCAGATTACTATTTATCACCAATATTTTCTAAAATATTTACTAATAACAAAAGTTTTTATTAGTGGTCTCAAATTTTTGACCGGTAGTGTATATATATATATATATACATATATATATATACATATATATATATATATATATATATATATATATATATATATATATATATATATATATATATTATATAAATATAAAATCGCGACCTGTTTGTCCGCCTGGCCGTCCGATTGTGCTTCCCAGCAACTTTTATCGCAAATCACATAGGCAAGATCCATGAAGTTCGGTGAGTAGGGCAAAAGTAGTGCCATCTTCAAAATTACACTACAGTTACAATTTTATAAAGTGTTTAAGGGGGTCTACCTATATAGGAGGTGACCCTTAAAAAGATTATTCACCAAAGGTAGCCAATATGGGTATCATATATTAGATGTTTATGAGGGCTTTTCAAACCAGGTATTAAACTGAGACTGATGCAGTGGGGAGGGAAATATACGAAAAATTGGTGTTCCCCCTAGCGATTGAACACCTTTGATCCAAAATGTATGAAAAATATTCGTGGAAGTGCAAGGCCAAACAATACCTCAGAGGACGAAATTCGATAAACTTTGTTAATAATTGTATATTTTATGAATTTTAGATTTTAGGTTCGTATGCGTGTAGATAGATGATGGATTTTTGTGTCTGAAAATTGAATGCCTATTGTATTGGTAGAAATTATTTTTTATTATTAGTTTATTTACTTCGTGTTTGGTCAAAATCTATTTGCATATGATATTGGTAGATTTTCTTCAATTTTGTGATAGGATGACGCCAAGGGCGTAATCCAAAGCGTCTATTGTAACGATATATGGTTCGTCAAAATTTCGATTCTATAGTATAGGGGCGTTTATGAATTTTTCCTTTAATCATTGGAATGCTTCTTGGCATTGCTCATTCCAATTGAATTTCATGCTTTTCTTCAGAAGATAAATAAAATTATCCACGCTTTCAAGATTAGGGTCTACTACGGTCAGGTTTTTGGCGAACTGGAGTTTTCGTCCTCGTTTGAGTCATGAATTCAGTTTCAGTTTCATTAACTTGTAGGCCAATTCCGTTGCTTCAGATCGTAGGCTCAAAAATACTCCTTTGGCATCTGAGATTGGACCTGTTATAATATTGACGTCATCAGCATATGCTACCAATTGTGTGGACTTGAACATTAGTGTACTCGAGGTTCCAGCTGATATTTTTTCCTGATGATGTGTTCCAGCGAAATATTAAAGAGCATTGGGGCAAGTCTATCCCCTTGTTTTAGGCCTGACTCCATTATGAAGCTGTCCGTTAGTTCACCGTTTACGTTGACCTAAAACTCTGGGTTTTGCATCGTAACCTTGACCATGCGGACTAGTTTTGTTGGGACGCCAAAGTCAGCATTATTTTGTACAGCGCATTTCTGTCGACACTGTCTAAAAAGAGTTGGTGCACATCGATGTTATATTCCCAACACTTTTTGAGCACCTGCTTTACTGAGAATATTTGGTCTATTGTAGACCGTCCACTTCGAAAGCCTCCCTGATACTCTCCAATAATACTTTCAAAGTACGGCTTTAATTTTCTTTCTTTGATTTTGGAGAGCACTTTATTAGACTTGCACAGAAGAGCAATGCCTCTATAATTTTCATAACTTAATTTGTCCCTCTTTTTGTTTTCAGTACATATTATACTTTTTCGCCAGTCCTCTGGTAACTGGTCCTTGGACCATGCGAGTATTCTGCATATTTGTCAATACAGAAGGATATTTAGATGGAGCCATCGCACTGGAGAAATTCTGCTGGTATTCCATTTATTCCAGTAGCCTTATTTTTTTTGAGGTCTCATATTGCTGCCTGTACTTCGTCTCTGGTTGGCGGTGAGACCGGCACCTCTTGCTCTGCTTCTGGAATATTCACAGCTTCAGTCGTTATTGGGGTCGCTATGAATAGCTTCTGGAAATATTGCAGTAATCTGTTTTAGGTAAATTTCTCGAGAGAAATTTACCTATTGCGGAGAGCATCATATATATATATATATATATAAATATATATATATATATATATATATATATATATATATATATATATATATATATATATATATATATATATATATATATATATATATATATATATATATATATATATACATAGTCCTGCCATAAGTTCTGTCACATAATTTCTCACATTGGCAACACCTTTATTTTATGAGTGACATTTCAATATCGGCCAGTTTTATAAACGTCATAATGTTGTTGACAGTTGATGGTCATTTAAAGTTTGTTCGTTAACGTGTGAAAATGGAATGGGGTGTAAATGAAAACCGAATTGCAGTGATTGCACTTCATAAGTGTGGAAAATCCGCGAGTGAAATTTTCAAGTTGTTATGCCCGTTAAAAATAACGCAAAGATTTGTGTATCGTGCGATCCAGAGATATAACGAGATCCAGACTACTGAAGATCGACCTCGTTCTGGACGTCCGCGTGATGTACGTTCTTCTGCTGCCATCAAAGCAGTCGAGAGTCGAATTCGTCGAAATCCGCTTCGTAAACAACGAATCATGGCTCGAGAGATAAACATCACCCGAAGTATGTCTCGCATCATAAAATCGGACCTCGGGATTAGTGCCTTTCGACGATCAACGGGACATTTGCTGACTGAGCAGTTGGCAAATTAGGAGCACCAGATCGAAAGAGCTCCTTGGGCGGTATGGCAACAACAAACATCGAGAAATTTTATTTACCGATGAAAAAATTTTTACGGTGGAGGAACATTTCAACCGCCAAAATGATAAGGTGTATGCCCACAGCTCCAGAGGGTACAGCGAGGACATCATCCAGCATCAGTCATGGTATGGTGGGGTGTCAGCTACGAAGGGGTCACCGAGCTTCATTTTTGCGAAAAAGGCGTAAAAACTGCAGCGAAAAATTATCAAACATCCTGGAGGGATGTGTGAAGCCGCTGAACTCTACGCTATTCAACAACCGACATTGGGTTTCCCAGCAAGATTCTGCGCCAGCCCACAAAGCTCGAACCACACAAGCGTGGTTGGAAACCAATATTCCAGAGTTTATAAGGGCTACGGAATGGCCTTCTGGGAGCCCAGATTTGAACCCCCTGGACTGCAAATTGTGGGCGGAGTTAGAGTCCATGGTGTGCACGAGACGACACCCAAATATCGAGAGCCTTAAGCGATCTTTGACAGAAGCAGTAGCTAATTTTCCGCTAGAAACAGTGCGTACTGCTATCGATGACTGGCCCAACAGATTAAAGAGCTGTGTAAAGGCTAAAGGCGGCCACTTTGAATAATTTGTTGCTTATTTTACTTCCATTGGTATGCCAAAATAAAATATATTTTCCTTTGTCAAAAACTCTTTTTCATTTATACAAAAATTGCCCATATACGTGTGACAGAACTTATGGCACGACTAAGTATATATATATATATATATATATATATATATATATATATATATATATATATATATATATATATAATATATATATATATATATATATATATATATATAATATATATATATATATATATATATATATATATATATATATATATATATATATATATATATATATATATATATATATATATATATATTTGATGTCATCATTACTTTCTCCCGCCTGCGGGGATATGCTGATGTGATTTTCCAGCGCTGACATGTATATGGACGTTACTGAGCTTTCATTTAGCTTGTGTATCTGATACTTTGGGAGTAACTGATGTTCCTTGTTTACAGCTCTTGGATATGTGACATCGGAACTTGACGCTTATAAGGTAGTGGTCCGAATCAACGACAGCGCCGCGGAACGAGCGCGTGTCGAGAATGCTGGTGACGGTTTGTTTTTGTTAGAGAATATGGTCGATCTGGTTGAATGTGCAACCGTTTGAGTATGCCTACGTTCTCTTATGGATGTCTCGATGCGGAAAGCGTGTGAAGCCTCTACTAGTAGCGCAGTCTATCAGGCGTTGTCCGTTGTCGCTGGTCTCTGCATGGAGGCAGTGTCCTCCGGTGGTTCTTCGATGTGCCGTTTCTCGGCCAATTTTGGCATTGAAGTCACCCAGAAATAGTTTAATGTCGTTTGGCGGCAATACATCCACAGGGCTTTCGACAAACACGGCTTCGACTTAGTCGGTTTTTGGTCCATGCGTCCCATGAGGGGCCGAAGCCCCACACGGAATTCATTTAGTTAATTAAAATTCGTTTTAAATTTTATTTCTTGTTATTTTCGATTATTGTTTCTTCGTTCGTTTACTTCTCTCTTAGTAGTTCACATATTTTGTTGACAATTATGGCATTGGTCTCCCAGTTTGGTGGATAATTGCTTCGAATAATTGCCTCCAACTGCCGAATCCTTCTCCTCTAAAATTGATGTTTCCTTATTTTAGGTAAAAGTCATCTTGGAGATGGCTGTATACATTTCGGCCAACAGTTTTTGCTTGCGCTTCAAACGTTGTTCCACAATGATTGGTAATGGTTCTTGATGTGGCAGATTATAGGTTATTTCGCTCTTGTTCGGTTCGGCAGGGTCGCGATATGGTGAAGACGAATCGATCGAACTCCTTTTAGTAGCGGTAAAATTCTCCTGGAGGCATATCATAGTGTAAGCTTTATTTGAGAAGCAAATTCAGTTGACCATGGGATGCTATTGCTGCGTGATATATTTCCTTTTTTTCGTGCATGTTGCCTCTCCCTGAACCCCTGATACATAAAATGACTAATGTGCTAATCAAGACCTTTCATTTCATACCCTACTCGACTATATTTGATGAAAAAAAATTAGTTATAAGGGTTACCCCCTTAAAAAAATTTTGAAATATTTGATAAGACCTAAACTTTTGAGAGACCAACACTTCTGATCTTTTCACACGGTTTGAGCTTTGTAGCTTCTATATTTTCTGAAGAAACTTGCTGTGATGCACGGACAGACGGAAAGAGTATAGACAGACAGGATGCGAAAGTAGTAGGTTTTTGTAAAGTTGCTTTTAGAAAGCCCTAAAAATAATGGAGGTAGATCCAATAAAAAATTGTTTAGAGAATGAAATTCGTTGAACTTTGCTAATAACAGTAGGATTTAACATTTTCGTCGGTAAAACTGTATCAGTATCATTAAATTGCATAAAATTTAAGTAGTTTTTCAAAAGATCTTTATATTCTATAAGTTTCAATTAAATTTACTAAGTTATGGCCGTTTGAATTTTTTCTGATCATAACAATCAGACTCGTATACGAGTATGGTTTTTCTACTACATGGGCGTTCTATCGAACCAGACACTACACTTTTGATTGGATCTTCTTCAAATGTTCATATAAGATCAAGAGTAAAAACATATTTAAGATTCCGGTCAGTTAATGATTTTAGCAATATTGCAACAACATATTGGCCGGTTGAAATGAAGTTTATTTAAAGCAACAATATACATATATGTTGTGCATGTCATGAAAGTTTTTCTAGAATAAATCAGTCTACATATCTGCATATTGTAGGTTATGTACAATGCCCTTCTGACATGAGCGTAGTTCTGTCTACCCAACTTGTTTCCGTTAGTTTTAATTAGAAGAAAAAGGGCGTAAGTTAATGGAACATGAACGCCAGCACTAAACACCTGTGCAGTTCAGTCTATACGGAGGATTTCTTTGTTTACTTATTTCTTTTACTATATATATTTTTTAATATTAATTTTTCTCTCTTTTTACTTTATTTTTTTCTATGCTTATTCTACCACGCCTCAGTGTCTGAGGTTTTTGCAGTGGCGAATTTCAACACGTAGTTCTACCTGTGAAGGCCAGGCAAGCACCAGGACCAGATGGCGTTTAAGCTGGTATATTTTGGCTGGTCTACCATCTTTGCCCCGATTTGCTGCTCAGGGCGTTCAACGCTTGTCTACGTGAAGGGGTTTTCCAGAACGCTGGAAGGTGGCGAGGCTCGTGCTGATCAGCAAGGGGAAGGGAAACCCGTAACCGGCGTCTGCATATCGCCCGTTATGAATACTAGATACGGCCGGGAAAGTGCTCGACATGCTCATTAAGGGAAGACTCACTCACGCGGTTCTTTCTGCCGTAACCTATCTCCACGACAGTATGACTTTAGAGTAGGGCGCTCCACCATTGACGCGATCTCGAAAGTGGTGAGCGCGATCCAAAAAGCGGAGGCTTATATCCACTCTAACAGGCGGGTTGTGCTGCTCATTATGCTTGATGTCAGAAACGCCTTCGATTCCGCTAGATTGGCGGATATTCTGGAAATCCCTTTCCAGGTTCCGGAATAGATTATGCGGATCCTGAGGGACTCATTGAACGACTGGGGCTTGCTCCATAGTACGAAGAATGTCGGTGAAGTATGGAGGTCACATCGGGTGTCGCTTAGGGTTTCAGGCTACTGAGACTGGAGCTGCCAGATGTGTCGCGCTTGATTGGATATGCGGATGACCTAGCGGCACTAGCCGCTAGACGCACAGTTGTACATGCGCAAGTTAGACTAGGTACGCTAATGCGCAGGATGAGGGGCCGGATGGCCGCTCGCAGTTTTAGCTTTATGCTAGAGAAAAGTGGTTTTGTAGGCACGTCACGTAGTTGGAGTCTGCCTGTTGTGTAAAAAAGTTCGTAAGTGCTCTTTGCATCTTGTCGTTAGTTTCCGTATTGTCTTTGCTATCTATCCCATGTCGCAGTCCTTGCATGTCAGCTTGTAAATATATGCCGCTGTTCTCGTATATTGATCTGTCACTCAGTTTTGGTTTCAGTTTATTTCCAATGTTGTAGTTAGTTTTGAATGCACTTTGCGGTTGGTATTTCTTAAGCAACTTTGATAGTTTGTGTTTTTTTGCCTACGTATATTAACGAAATCCACTTTTGATGGTTCTAACGTGTTTCAGTCAGTTGATACTGTCAGAAATATTCTTACAATCTCTGGAAGAAGTCTTTCAATGTAATATTTTACATTTTCATATTAGTATTTAATTCCATACTAAAAAATAATTATTGATCTTCAAAAAACAAGTTCAAGGGCTAAAGTGCATTCTTGAACTGTTTATATTAATGTTCATGTTCATCTATAATCGTATAATCATTATTACATCACAATCAATATTACTCAAATATATGCAAATGTACGATAATTGTATTGAAGTATTTCATTGCATTTAAGTCTAAAAATTGATAATTGCGTCGCATTCGACATTAAACATCCTGAACAGTAATACTAGATTCATTTCCAAGGCACGCCGATGGTCGCGAATATCGGAATCATTTACAACAAACCACAAGTAATTTCAAGTGCCGAATATTGTGACGGTTTCAGTTTCTGGAGTTGAAAAACCGCCTTATGGTTTGAAGTACCAGTGCTGGTATCGAGTTTTTAATAGCGATACTAGAACAGGTTTTTTTTCAGTATCGGTAATGGTAACGATGTTTTCGGTACCGGTACTGGTACCAGTATTTTAATGCCGGCACCGGTGTCGGGTTTATAGTTACCGGTGCTGCTACTGGCTTTTTGAGTTGGTACCTATAACGATTTTTTTTAGTTTTTAAACCAGGTTTTGGTAACGGTTGTGAATTCCGGTACTCATAATACATTGTTTAAGGGCTACTTCGAAGCATGCTACGCTCTCCCTGAAGTGATTTTTATTTATCATAAATTTTGTAAGGAATTACCACATCCGACCTTTTCACAAAGTTTCATTATCGCTGCTTCTATAGTTTCTGAGAAAATGTTCTATTACACAGTAATGGACAGATAGACACATTACTTTTCATGGAATTGTTTGCAGCTACATAAATGAGTTGCATATTTTGAATAATAATTTTTCTGAAAAATTATCAGAGAAGAAAAATGTTAGAAGAAGGTGGTTTCGACATGTGCACTAATTCTCCTCAGGCCATCACTCTTAGATACACCGGTGATGGCGACCACCATGCTCAGAGGTGAGGGAGTTGATTTTAATTTGTCTACTTATGCAAACTCAATATGTATATATATGAAAAATTAAAATCAACTCCTTCACCTCTGAGCATGGTGGTCGCCATCACCAGTGTGTATCTAAGAATGATGGCCTGAGGAGAATTAGTGCACACGTCGAAGCCTCCTTCTTCTAACATTTTTCTCCTCTAACAATTTTTCAGAAAAATTATTATTCAAAATATGCAACTCATTTATGTAGCTGCAAACAATTCCATAAAAAGTAATTTAAAATGCTATCGGAGCCATCCGAAAGAGTGATCGATATCCGCACGACGTTAGAAAAGCTTCAAATGTAGAGCAAATTTGTCGTATAGATTTACATTAAATTGATGTGAAAAGGGTGAAATGATCCAATTAAAAAGTTCAGATAGACACATGTCAATATTTCAACAAAACTAACTTATAACTGTACGTTCGAACTTAAAAATTATTAGAATTATGTTACCTGTAGCCAGAAAGACATGAGACGTCCATCTATCTTCTCCCCTTGAGTAATTGCACGATGTACATTATTTAGGTAAAAATTGCTGCGTTCAATTTTATCCCAAAAATATAGGTAGCCTTGTGAAAATTCGAAATCGTCTAAATTGTGCTGTTTCATAAATGGAATTCTTATACAATTCAATGCAGCGAATATCCAACATCTTCCAGAGCTTTTTTGATTTGTGACCGGTTTACCTTCAGATTCAATCTGTAAAAATCCACAAAAATTAATTATGAACCATAATTAAAGCAATAATTCAAACTGACCTTTATTGAGTAAACATGGTTCACTTCACTCAGCTTTCGTCGAGATATGCACAACTCAAAAGGATCAAATCGTGTGGCTGAATTTTGGGCCAACAAATTCTTAGGATTATTGAAAAATTCATTCTGCCACACTTCTAATGTTTCAAGTGATAGTTTTGCTGTTGGTTAGAATAAAAGAAACATTGAAGACTCATATATCTATTGGACTACAATTCTTCTTATTCTGATCATGATTTTATGTATGAATTTAGAAGAAAGTATATTTTTAAATTACTGTTTGATCAACTTAGGCAAGCATATTTATTGTATGCTTCCAATGTTTTTCTACCGGGCTTTTTAAACCCAAAGCATTATATTATCTACAATCTAATTGGGATTTGCTGATTTGTTTAAAACTTTGTCATTTCACCTTCTTAACTAATTACATACATGAGTCATACTAGATGTGGAATTCCTTCCAATTACGTTACAGATCTTGGCTGGCCTCCTGCAACATTGTCCGGAACAAAATTGTTTCGCACTTCTGCGCATTGATTTTCATTCGCCAATTATCGGTGTAGAGCTGCACATCATTAATCATTTTTTGAAGAGTGCTCTGAACTATTGTAGCTTTTCGGAAGATCATCAGCAAACGCTACCAATGTTCGCGTTGGCGAGACATTAAAATCAAAGCCGTTCAATAGCTTGCGAATGAATATTGAGAAAAGCAGCGGCGCAGTAACTTTCCCTGCTGTAGACCATTCAAGAATTTGGAGTCGTGCATTGTCAAATGTCATATGATTTCCCATATAACATATTGCACATCATAGCGACAAGGTGCCTGGGGAACATGTCCTGAAGTAGTTTAAAAATTAGTCCATCTAACCACACTGTATCGAAGGCTTTCTCCATATCAATGAGACACGCTCCCACACCGTCTTTGTTGTTTAATTTCCAACAGATGTCTGAGGTTACTTTCGTTATCGCATGTATAGTGGAATGCCTGGCACGAAAAACAAATTGGCAATTCGGCATCAACTCATATTTCTCAATTTGGGCGCTTAATGTCTTGTTTAGCATCATTTCAAACACTTAGGCAGCAAGCTGATTGGGCGACAGCTTCAAGAGCTCGAAGATTATTTTCCTTGCTTCAAAATTGGAAATGCCTTAGCCTTTTTTCACTCATTTGGGAAATATGAATTACTCAAGATTTTGTTGAACAATATGCAATAATTCCTAATAGCAACCTCAGGCAAATGCTGGAGAGTTGTGTTTGGAATACCGTCAGTATCACATGATTTCTTGTTGTTTATCCTGCCAAATATGAAACACAAGTCTTCATAGCTGACAAAATAATCAATAAGATTCAAGCTCGTATGAGGTCAGATGTTAATGTTTTGTTGAAATGAAGAGTTGATTCGCCGTCAGGGCAAGTTACTGCAATCCACCACATATCCTGTTTCCATTTCTATCTGGAGTCGTACTATCAATTTCGGTACCAGCCCTATCGACAAGATTTATCTCATCGATACCTTCACTTCTTACGGAATAAGCTATTCACTTTCATGAAAACGCTAATACCTCTCAGTTTTTTCGCCCATGAAATATGAACGGATTAAGTTCTGGACATTCTTTACGTGTAATTTCAACAAAGCCAACGAGGGATGGTTGTAGTCCAAAAATCGTCAACAAATATTGTTGGCGCGTGTGAGAAGAAGGCTTTTCAATGTTTTTAACCTTGCAATAGTTGGTGTTTCATATCCTTCCATATTGTTTCGATGTTTAATCTTGGAACCTACTTCCTTAATCGTTTCTAACGTCGGCTTCTTTAGCTTCGACAAATATAGATCTATTTCATCGTTAGTTAGATTTCTGTCATTAGGAACCATTCAGCAAGCGTTGCCATCATCAGAAAGAGGTCATTGCTTCTGGTACTCTCGATTAAATTCATTTTGATACTTTCTCCAATCCGTTTTTTTTAAATTTAACCGATTATTTTCATGTGGAACTGGAATGAGGAAAACATCATCCCTTTGATGATTGATTTCCATTACGATTGTGTTATGGTCGCTATCGTAAGGAAATACCTGCAGTTTCAGTTGAGGACTATTAAAGCTGAATTCAAGTCTTGCGTCAGAAATGCAGAGGTCCAAATATGAATTTGTTCTAGGGTATGTTGGGAACTCCGACCCATAAAGATTGCACCTGTATTCATTTTGGTTCTCTGTTATCCACAATCTCAGGAATACACCTCTTGGATTGTTGTTGGCGTTCAGCCATGATGTATGTTTGACCAATAGCTATCCGCATTGGATAAGTCAAATAGGAAAATTGTGAAGGACAATTTCTTGATCGTTTCTCGGTCGAAATTAAATGTTAAATAAATTAGTCAGGCCACACTGTCGCAACTTTTTCACTGGTGGTACGATATTAGTGAAGAGTTTATCAGGTGAGAATTGTGGTAAATCATAAGCGAAAGCCGTTAGTGGAAAATTTCGGTGATCAGATGTTGAATGCATGTGCGCATTTATTAATTTGTGTGTAGAAAACGTCAACGTAGTGTTCGCTAATCGTAAATGTATAAATATGAAGTAAATAAATTAAATTTTAAATTATTGTGGTGTGCGAACGGTACATTGTGTGATTGCAGGTTTAATTTAAAAAATTTTTCGTGAAGTTTTGTGTATCCGACATAATTCAATAAACAATAACTTTTCGCGCGAACGCTTCACAACAACAATGATGGTTTCCGTCACACAAGCAATCTCAATACTCAATCGAGTATTTTACTTGCTTATGCGGAAATAAGTAAAGTGTGATTCAAACAAAACAGTTACAAATAATATAATTCTTGTTGGAACAAAATATACTCCTTATGGTTGCTTTTAACAATATTTATAAAATAAAAAAATAAATAATCAAACGTTGTTGTGAACAAATATGATTATGAAAAGTTAGACAGTGTCAAGTTCGAAATCTAATCAGAAGGTTCCTTCGGTTGACCTTAATTTTGTTATTTATTTATAAACAAATTAACATTGTAAAATACATCTAACAGGACAGAAAGTGACATAATTTCCAGGAACACATAGCCCTCGAGCGCTCGCGGATATAGTTAAGTACCTGTTTTGTTTATTTCTTTTATTTTTATTGCATATCTCTCTCAATTAAAGAATTTTAAACTAAACTTAACTTTCACAACACTACAGTACTGAAAACTGATCTAAACATGTACATTTTCAACTATACCAGTTTTAAAACCGAAAAATACCAATATTTGCATTTTTTATTTTTGGCCGTAAGTGAAGGAAACGATTTGATAGGCCCAGCTGTTAAAAAAAATTTACTCAAACATTTTCATTTGCGTTACTTCTAAAGAATGGAATGTTTTCGTATTTCTTTTAATTTTTATTTCCATTTTCAACACGCATGGTGCATTTAATCATTTTCTTAAATATTGTGTTAGCCTAAAATGTTCTGTTCGTCCACAGTAATGATTAATCGATTTAAAACATAACATTAGCGGCGTGTTTTCTCTAGTTGACTGTGATTGTCCAAGTGAAACAGAATGAACAAAACTGGATCTTCTCTATCGCTGAAATGAGTAAGGAACCGCTACGTGTGGGGATACACCTTCGGATGTAAACCTCATAGAGTTGTCCAAATTCTTCGTTGGTGTTAGGGTTTCATAATAGATATAATAGATCGCTGGAGATGGACCTAGTCGTCAGGATTTCGATCCAGTTGGGAGGGTGCGAGGGGGCAACAAATCCAACCGGTTGCCTAATTCTCAGGTATTAGTTAGCTTCTCCGTTGAAAACGGAAGAATGACTTGTGTCATCAGTAGGGTAGGTAGCCTTAATAACAGTTGGTTTTCGTCAGGCCGAAATAGATCTGGAATTCGTACGCACGAATAAATTCTTTGTAGCGTGCTTTGCGCTGTCGAAGAGAACCCGCCCCAGACACCGCAGAAGCTAGCTGCCAGCGTGCGTACACGTCCTCAGGCAAGTCATTTCAGCAAGCCCAAATCTTAGCTTGCTGAGGCAATAAATATGGCTGCTGCTCTTAACGGACTATAAACACACTTTAAACACTACAAGCTGTAGAGACGAGGAGCGCTGCAAATTGTTCCCCATGTCGGACAGTCTCTTAGTCGGCGGTGTTGCATATTGCAGAGGTGCTACCCATCGCCCTTCTAGCAGAGCGCACAAATATATATTTTTGTAGAAATGAAAGCTACAGAGAGTCTGCAGCTTACGAGGGTTGACGATGACTCCACGATTGGCTGCAATCCTGGGTGAACGACACAGAGGCAAGGGATCCCTTTTCTAGCATTCCCTCTCTCTCCCTTCCCGCTACAAAAGTATATCGGTAAGTTGAGAACACTTTAAGAGGCCTAGCCTGAAGTTATGAGTCCAATAGTTTCAGAATTAATATTTAGTGATTATTCCGGAAGAGTTGCCCATTGGGCAGTTTCACACTCAAGGCGTAAATAGTATTCACATCCCTTCTACAAAAAAGCCATTAATTTTGTTTGCGACTGAAAAAATGTTTCTTCAAATAGCTGTAAATGTACTCTGTCCAGGTCGTTTTTGAAGTGAGTTAGTGTAGACTTATTTGATGAAATAAATGTGCTTTGAACTTCTATACCGCCCATTTCCCATCTAGAACAACCACGAATTTCCTAAATAATTGACGAGCAAAAAGAAAAGCCGATTGCTCTCCCGGCTTCCAGATTGGCTTTCAAGAGAGGTGCTAAACAAACCTATAAAATCGTAAGTGCTGCCGACAGGGATAATGCAACGTTTACAGCAAAGAAGACAAGCCGATAGCGATTTCGGCTTATAAGTGCAATATGATCGTGAATGAGCTTTCATATATTTTGGGTCAATGATGGGGTAATCGCCGGAAGAAAATGAGGCCAACAGAAGAATCGAAAAACAGTTCATATCACAGTATATTGTTACAGAAGAAATTGTACCAAAATTTACAGAATAAAGAAAATAAGATTTAAGAGTACATGCTGACACGTAGGGGAACGCATACTGATAGTGATGAATGCAAGTAATTCTATATTTCATTAAAAAATTTAGCTATTAGGAATTTTATAAGGGAAGCCGATTGAAATCAGCTTATATGGGCGCATGTCACTGCAGTGGATGCTTTGGAATTACAAACTGGTGAACGAAGTCGTAGAACCACGACCATTGAATGATAAGCGCTGAGCCATGCTACGCAGTTAGGTGTACAGATGTAAGGAAGTATGAATGTCGAAAAAACAATCATGGTTTTAGCATTGATATACTGAAGTACAGACAATCGGACATCAAGCCCGGCGCAAAAGAAATGATTGGTTCGATGACGAGTATCAGAATGCGTTCGACAAAAAGATTCCGGGCATGATAAAGCGCCGGGCATCGATGAGATTCCAGTGGAGCTCATTACTTTGTATGGCGTACAAAATATTTGTAAAGATCTACGAAAATAAAATCAGATCATACGCCAACTGTATTGTTGGGGAGTATCAAGGTGACTTTACAGCAAGTAGATCCACAATAGACCTATTGTTTACAGTCAAGCAGGTACTTGAGAAATGCTGGGGGTTCAACATAGACGTACACCAAATATTCGTTGACTTTAACCAAGCATACGACAGTATTGATCGTAATGTACTGTACCAAATAATGCTTTGCTTTGGTATAACAGCCATATTAGTCCGTCTTACCAAAATGACAATGGCGCGAACAACCTCCAATTGCCATTCAATTTGGCTCTGGAATATTTCTTAAGAAAGCTTCCTGTTGATACAAGAGGTACGTTATTATTCAAGTGGAGCAAAGTGGTAGACCTTGCGGATGACATCAACATTTTTTCACAGTTGCTTACAAGCGCCAAAAAATTTTTCCTGAAACTCGACAGCGAAGCAAAACTAGTAGAGCTACAAATCAATGAGAACAAAACAAAGTTTATGACACCGTCGAGGAAAAATACTTTAAATACACAAAATGCCACACTTGGCGAATACAATATCGTAAATGTGGGCCATTTGTTTATTTAGGCGCCAAAATAACGAGAACCGCTAGTGCAAGAGATGAAATACGCCGAAGAATACAGCTCGCAAATAAAATATTTTTTTTTCAGTTTTGACGAAATTGAAGACCAGTTGTATACACAGAAAAATAAAGCTTCAAGTATACAAATCTGCAATAAGACCTGTGCTATGCTATGGGTGTGAAACATTGACCCTAACCCAAGCATTCACAAATATATCGAACGCTATTGAAAGACGGGTCCTGAAGCGAATTATCGGAGCGAAGCTAGTGGGGGACCAACGGCAAATTCGATACAACCATGAGCCATATGACATTTTCGACAAGCCAGAGGTATCAACGATCGTAAGACTGCGGAAGTTACAATGGGCTGGCCACGTAAATCGTATGGATGAACAACGGATACTCAAAAAGGTTTTCTATGGGAGAACTGAAGGGCGGAGACCAGTGAGGAAACCGAGGAAACGCTAGACTGACTCGGTCGACGAGGATTGTTCATCGCTGCTCGAATTTCAAAATTGGAGGACACGGCCAATGGACCGAAACAGTTGGAGGTGCTTGTTGCAAGAAGCGATGGTCCGAAAGTGGCTGTAGTGCTACGAAAAAGAAGATACAGAAGGACAATTATGTGTCAGACTGTTAAATTTTATGTTGAGTTCTAACAAAAAGTTTAGGAATACACTCGGTTTATACAAAAGGGTGCCGCACATTTTCTAACGTACACATGTACTATTTCATTTCCTCACATGAAGTTCAATTCGGTGTGAAATCCCTAAATTTCCAAGCCGTTCTATCCTCAGGGTGAATTTATTTTTTTTAAGCTTCTTCCTCACTGAGGAAGAGGCTAGATACATCCCGAAATAGCGGTCTGATTTATGGGTAAAATAAAATCACCCTGAGAAAGGAAGTAATTGAATTTCTATTCCTTATTGCTATTTTGAAATGTAGCAAACATCTGAAACATAAAATTTAAAACGTTCCATCTTATTCGTTAAGTTTTTTACACAATCGTTTCTTTCTTCGCCAAGCGTTAGTGTATTTTGATTGTAATTTTTATATTTTTTATTTTAGCAGTGTGGAGGAACATCAATAGAATGTATACATCATATATATTACAAAGACACCTATAAGTAGAGAACTTAAAAAAAATTAAAAATTTGCATGGTTTGTCGACACGAATTGACCAGAAAGCTCGTATTGGCTGCGAAATCATGATAGTAACCGGCATACCATTACATTACAAAGCTTGACTAAAATCTTCTATCAGTTCGCCCGTGTAGCGTAAACAAAAAAATTACAGAAGAAAGATGAAAAGAAGTTCCCTGTGAAGTTTTGAGTAGGGTCCCTGCATACATGGATGTGTTATACCCATCAGCGAGTGTCGTCGGAGGTAAAAAGTACACCGCCTCTTAATTGGACATCTTCGTGAAGAAAAATATAAGCCACTTAGAAGGACAAAATCTATTGATTTTTCTAGTAATAGCATATTTCTCAATTTTACGTTTTGCTGCATTTATCGTAAAAGTAAAATCTGGTAACTTGTATTTAGAAAAACTATAATTGAAAGAAAACAATCGATATAGGCGCAGCCGGTATTCAGTGTTGAAAGAAAATTTTTTGTAAGTTTATTGTAAAAATGTTGAATCGACTACTCAGCAAAATTATCGAGCCAAAAAAACACGAGTTTGTATTGATGATTGATCGTTAGATCTTTTTGTAAAAGGAGGTATAAACCGAGTCGTCAACATTTTTGGTCAGAAGCATTGCTTTAAAACATAGGTTTGTATATAAGCTCTTTTGGTGGTGCCACTCCACAGTAACCCCAGCTTGCTTCTAGATTATATGCTTTTGTAATAAAACTGGTTTAGCTTCACCTACTTTTCTAATAAAAGTGAAGCAATTCAAATCGATTATTTGCATACCCAGATACTACCAATATTTTTGGCAACCTCATTCCGATGTGACTCGAACCGTCACTTAAAGTTTTAGGTGGCACCTCAAGTAATTCAAGGCAAACAAAATGGCTTGAGTTACACAAACTAAACAGCAGTTCGATTAAGTTCACAGTGTCGTGCATAGAGAATAACTTTAAAAACAACAACAGCAAGAATGTGGCGGCGGTATCCAAACGATGTGGAAAGTTACGACAGATGTAACCACGATTAATGTCGAATAAGATCTTTGCATATTGCTTGAAGAAGGAGCTTAATAACGGATTTTATGTGTGAAAGGATGCGGTTAATATAAAAATAGGTCTCGATACGATTACTTCTAGCGCCATTTCCGGTCAAAGTAGAGTGTTGTGTTGTTGGCTTCCGGGCAAAATCGAAATTATACCGTCCGAAAACGGACACTCGGCCATAAACCGAAAGATTCGGAATATATGTAAAGTTAGGACGATGATGTATGCCTTGATTTAATAAACATTTTCCCATGCAATTTGGCTGCTGCTATAGTACCGAAAACATTACCAGATAACAGAGCAGTGTCGATTTGACATTTGCAGTTAATTTACCTGGGGTTACCGACAGACGTACAAACATACATACGAACAACAGCTACGTGGGTTGCGGGATCTCGGTTCCAGAAGCTATAAAATTTTATGAAGAATTTATGGTCTGACCGTGGGCAAACCAATAATCGTCAGCTATGGCCATAATATTCACTGAGCTTTCTTTAGAATTTAAACAAAACCCGAAATTTAGAGCATTATTACAAAATAAATTTCACTGCTACTAATCACAATTTTGCTGAGTTAACACAACATATCATTAGTGTAAGTGTGCAAGGTACTTCATGTGAACACTTAAATTTTCATTTTCAAATTTTAATATAGATCCGAAGTAACTGAAACATTTTTATGTACGTACCATCCAACATCGTACAACGAATTCGAAAATCCTATATTGGTTACAGCAGTCTTTCAAACAGGGATCCCTGAATTTACTTAGATAACCTATTTAATAATACTTCACGGGTTAATTTCCGACCAGTAATTAATTATACACAAATACTGTCGTGACTTCATTCGTTCCAGAAATAAACATATGATAGACAGGTCGAGGTGGTTTATTTTTCAATTAATTTGTAGACATCTTTCTAGTCATGTCAAACTTTCAACAGCAAATGAAGCTACCATTGGGCGTAGTGAAATAAGAATACGTGGGGGTTATTTCATGCCGCAATAATTTGAATCTATATATATATATACTCGTATATATATATATATATATATATATATATATATATATATATATATATATATATATATACTCGTATATATATATACATATATATATATATATATATATATATATATATATATATATATATATATATATATATATATATATATATATATATATATATATATATATATACAGGGTTATCCATTTCGTAGTTGGGAAAGTATAACCCTGCCATTTAACATTTGTCAAAATTAAATGTCATTCAAAGCGTGTTTTTTTAGTTGGAAGTTTGTCATTTAGAAATATGGATCGTTTAGCAGTCAAATAACGCGTTAAAATTATTAAATTTTATTATAAAAATTGTGATTCTGCTGTATCAACATTTAGGGCTTTACGTGCCGATTACGGTCGAAATAATCGACCTACACAGCAAACAATTTCGAACACAGTGAGAAAATTTGAAGAGACTGGATCCTTTATTGATATTGCAAGGACTGTGCATCATTGCAACATACGTTCTGTTGAAAATATCGCTGTCGTTGCTCAAAGTGTGGAGGAATGCCCGAATTTGTCGATTCCTCGACGTGCTCAACATTTGGGCTTGTCTTACAGCTCATTGTGGCAGATCTTGCATTTGGATTTGCATCTCCATCCGTACAAAACCCAACTCACTCAAGAACTTAAGACTCAAGACCATACACAACGCAGAATGTATGCGAATTGGGTGACTGAACAACAAGCCATTGATAACGATTTTTCGAACAAAATTTTCTTTAGTGATGAGGCTCATTTTTCGCTCAGTGGCTACGTAAATAAACGGAATTGCTGCATATGGGGCTCTCAAAATCCTCAGAAGATCGCTGAAAGGCCTTTGCATCCGGAAAAAGTAACCGTTTGGTGTGCATTATGGTCTGGTGGTGTTATTGGCCCGTATTTTTTTGAAAACGATCAAGGAAGAGCCGTTACATTCGCTTCTGACCGCTATGGACGGATGTTAACCGATTATTTTTGGAGAGAAGTTGAAGACTATGATCTGGAGAACATGTGGTTCCAACAGGACAGAGCTACACAACACAGGCTAATCGAGCACTTTTGCAAGAGAAATTTCCAGGACGCGTAATTTCGAGATTGAGTGATGTCAATTGGCCCGTAAGATTCTGCGACCTAACACCTTTAGATTTCTTTTTATGGGGCTATGCGAAAGATCGTGTTTACGCAAACAATCCTCAAAATCTTGAGCAATTGAAAACCAATATTCGTGAAGTTATGGCCGAGATATTGCCGAAAATGTGCCGAAAAGTCATTGAAAATTACCTCAAAAGGAGTGACGCCTGTAAAAGGTCCCGCGGAAGACATTTGAATGATGTTGAGTTTCTTGTAAAATGGCAAGGTTCAATCTTTATACTGAATGAAAAGTTTTGTTTCCATCTGAATATTTTTTGTGTTTTCTAAGCTTTACTTTCCCAAGCGTAAAATGGATAACCCTATATATATTTATATAAATTTATATATATATATATATATATATATATATATATATATATACATATATATATATATATATATATATATATATATATATATATATATATATATATATATATATATATATATATATATATATATTTATTGTCACGTGTTATAGTTCGCGGCCGATAAAGTGAAAACGCACTTTCTTTGAAATTAAGTTAAAAGAGTTTATTTACTAAGAATGCACAATCATTAATTTGACTATTTTACATATAATTAAAATGTTATTAATTTTCGCTGTCTATTAATTTATATTCCAACTGTCTGGATCACTAAAATCACTTCACTATCAATCAATATCGCTTTTAATTCGCGCGTTTTACTATTCCTCCCCATGAATGCAGCTTGGCTCATTCAATCCATTTCTCATATATTGGCGTATGTTCTGACGAGAACTAGATGGAATATTCGAGCAATTCTGAATTCCCGCAGTGACGTCAGTTTCAGCTATTGATCATGGATTTACTTGGTCGATTCTTGTGCTTTCGAGTACGTTCGTTTATTGATCATGATGTTATTAATAGTTGAGACAACAATTGCGACAGTAGTGTCGCAGAATTGCTTGGACATGCAACACTGCCCCCACCTCAGTTCTTTTCCCATTAAAAGATGTGTCGCCAGTTATAGTTAAGTCTCGCTGGATGTAATATGGGGCAAGACGGCCCAGGTGCACGGTTTTCATTTTGGCTCTTGGCTTATGGTGTTCCTGTATGCGATATAAGACGTCGTTGATTCGCTTTGTAAATCGGTTTGGTCCCTCCCAATTATGCTGCAACTTCGGAGACCTACCCTTCCGCCGTTGTGGGTTGTATAGCCACACCAAGTCATCTTGCTGGAAGCCAGTAGAATTTGCCTTTAGATCATACCTGGTCTTCATATGGTCAGTAGCCGATTCGAGGTGTTTTTGCACTGTCCGATGTATCTTGTTCAACCGTTGTCTTAGCCCATATGCGTACTCCGAGAGCGTTTGGAATTTTTCAGAGGTGTTCCGAACTTTATATCTGCCGGCAGACGAAAAGTCTTTCCAAAAATGACTTTGGCTGGGGCTTGGCCTGTCGATGCATGTTAGGCAGCTCTATACGCCATCAAGAATAATGGGATGTGCCGGTCCCAGTCCCTATAGTTCTCGTCAACCATCTTAGCCAGGTGTTTACTGGGTGTGCCGTTGAAACATTCGACCATTCCATTGGATTGGGGATGCAGTGGTGTTATCCTCGTTTTCCGTATTCTCAGCAGATCGAAAATTTCACCAAAAACCAGTGACTCAAAGTTTCGGCCTTGATCCGAATGTAGTTCACAAGGTACGCCGCACCTACTTACCCAATTTAACACTAACTGTTCGGTTATAGTAGTTGCTTCCTGGTTGGGAATGGGGAAGACCTCGGGCCACTTGCTGAAATAATCGGCCACAACCAGCGTGTATCGATTTCCCCATTCGGATTCAGGGAAGGGTCCCGCGATGTCGACAGCAATCCTTTCAAACGGTACACCCACGTTGTAGGTTTGCATTTGTCCTCTCAGTCGTCGCTTTGGGCCTTTGACGGAAGTGCAATCGTGCATCTACGACACAAGCGTGGAGCCAGTAGAACCTTTCCTGCAATTTCGCTAAGGTCTTGCTAACACTAAGGTGGCCTCCCGAGGATCCTTCGTGCATCTCCTTTACCACATCGTTGAGTCGGCTTTTGGGAAGTATAGTTTGCATCCTATAGGAGCTGCCATCCATCGTTTCCCATTTCCTGCAGGAAGCTCCATTGGGCCCAATAGCTTTTCAGGGTGGCGCCATGCATTGAAATGTCCTTCCACTCAGGTCGCCCAGTTGTCTCCTTCCATATGAGCAATGGTCCAATATCTTCATCGGCTAACTGGGCATTTCGAATCTCCTCCGATGGCCAACCTTTATCGAATTCAGCAACAAATTTGTAATCGTATGACTGCAATCTTTCGATCCATCTTGCAACTTGTCCCTCGGGACTTTTGAAGTTAAGCAGCCATCTCAGCGATGCATGGTCTATTCGAAGAACAAATTTCTGGCCATATAGGTACTCGTGGAACTGCTTATAGTTCCAATAGTTCCTTCCAGGTCACGCAGTAGTTCCTCTCACTTCTTGAGAGAACTCGACTATAAAATAAGAGGACTCTTTCTTCGCCATCGATCTGCTGAAAGAGTACAGCTCCAATTTCGCCGTTGCTCGCATCGGTGCCAATTACAAACATTTTTCCGGGTTTTGGATATGCCAGCACGGGTGATTCACACAGCTTCTCCTTCAAGGTCTCAAAGG
This sequence comes from Odontomyia ornata, assembly GCA_963969285.1. Lineage (NCBI taxonomy): Eukaryota > Metazoa > Arthropoda > Insecta > Diptera > Stratiomyidae > Odontomyia > Odontomyia ornata. Next base: position 202,577,999 of record OZ017742.1, on the reverse strand, counting down.
CTGCCTGGCATTGTTCATTCCAGACATACGGACGATTTTTCTCGGTTAGCTGATGGAGACACTTAGCTATTTGGCAAAGTCTTTGACGAATCTTCAAAAGTAGGTCGCCAGACCCAGAAAACTTCGCATTTGGCGCTTGTTGTTTGGTGTTGGCCAGCTTTTCATGGCTTCAATTTTCTCAGGGTCTGTTTTGACCCCTTCTGCTGTGAGAATGTGTCGCAGGTATTTTACTTCAGCAGCAAAAAGGGTACACTTGTCAGGACTAAATTTCAGATTCGCCAGTCACAGTCGGGAGAACACCCCTTCTAAGTTCCGCATATGCTCTACGAACGTTCTCCCGATAACAATAATGTCATCTAGGTATGCTAAGCAGATCTTCCAGCTTAGGCCTCGTAGCACGTATTCCATCAGGCGTTCGAAAGTGACTGGAGCATTGCAAAGCCCAAATGGCATTATCACAAATTGCCACAATCCAGTCCCAACTGAAAAAGTGGTCTTCTCTCGGTCCTTCTTGTGGATTTCTACTTACCAGTAGCCACTCTTGAAATCGAGTGTAGAAAACCATTTTGTGTCGGCTAAAGTGTTCATGATGTCATCAATGCGTGGAAGCGGGCAACTATTGTTGTGAATTCCAGCGTACCGACATTCTCTCATTCGCAACTTCAAATTGCAGCCGTAACCTCTCCACCTTCCTTTGGGCATTTATACCTTTTGCCCTGTATATTTATTCAAATTTTTTTTAAATTTTACCAATTCCCCTATAATTTTAATTTCCACATCATCACGATCCTATCTTTTTCCCTTATTTTGAATTACAAAAAACTAGTAATGTAATAATAATTTTAATTTTTCCACTTACAACACTCCATACATTAATTCCCATTAACAAAATTTCATTCTATACATTTTTCCTCACAAAACCTAATTCCTTCCTTCATACTAACTAATTTTATTCACTAGTTCCCACTAACAAATTTTATTTTTCATAATAACAAAAAAATTATCCACGTTTCCCTATTAACAAATTTCAATTTCATGCCCATCAAGAAAGAGTTGAAGTTGCTAATTAGATGAATGGGAAATCAATAGAACGTGGCCCCGTTGGTAACGTCGTGGATTCTCGACTGGAGGTCTGCTGGGACCCTGGGCTCAAGTTCCCTGAGCGCAGGGAAGCACTCTTTTTGGAGTATCGGCAAAATCAATAGTTTCCGTATATATAGTATGTGACACTTTGCATCTAATTAAACGCTTCTTTGATTATGAAAATTGCCATATATACAAAAATGGAAATTATTGCGTTTGTCGATACGAAAAGAAAGATGTGTGTGTAGCGGAATCGATTACGTTTTCCAGATGCGGCAGCGGTAATTAGAAATGAAACGATTACGAGATTGGATTTTTGGGGTGTGAAACGCTGGATTGAAAAAGGCAGTCAGTATTTGGCTTGTGAAAGAGAGTGAAATTCTTTGGCGGTTTCGGAGAAAGTTTTATTTAAAAATTTGGGGAATAAAAGGTGTTTGAAGTATAACTGTGAAGTTTAATGTATAAATTAAATACATTGAAAAAAAGTTGAATTTTTGAAAGTTAAAAAACAGTTGATTTGGATAGAAGATGATGAGTGGATAAAAGACTTTTGGTAGCAGAAGTGGAAAGAAAAAAACCAAAAAAAAAGGAACGAGCATTAAATCGTGAGAATTGTGCCAAGTGATTGAGTTGATCACCTTCTGATCCTACAGTGAAGATTGGAATTGTAATTTTCACGTGGGGAATCAAACATTTGTATCAAAAAACGGTTTTCTTTTGCAATAAGTGAGAATTACTTGTGGGGGTGGTTTTCTTTTGCAATAAGTGAGAATTACTGGTGGGGGTTGAATTTCACAACAAACGGAAATATTGACTAACTTATGCGGGAGAATTACTAGATGAAGGTATCGAAATAAATTAAGACGGTAATCAACGAAAAATCAGGGGTGGATTGAATATTATGATGAAGTTGCCGCTTATCAGTAATTAATGTGTTTTAAATTAAAATCAATTAAATCTTTCAGTGACCCCACCTCTTTATTTTTGTGTCCTTCGCCGAGTGCTCGGAGATCCACGGAAAAAGAAGAGAGTAAGTAATAATTAATATTTTTCCTTCTTTTTTGACATTATTTTATCTATTATATATTTTTCCCAGTTTATTGTAATTTTCTGTTTTTCTTTTGATTAAAATCTCAATTAATTTATTTGCATAAAAAATTATTGAGGGGTCTGTTTGTTTTGATTAATATCTTTTGATTGTTGAATTTGCAAATTACTTTTTTGATAAAATATAACGGCCGTGATTTGCTGTTATTAATTTTTCACTTCTCAATATATGACCTCCCCTTTCCCGTCCTTATTCCCCCCGTTTTAGTGTTTTTATGTAAGGTGGCTCAGCACGAGCAGAGGGTGTCCCGGAAGTCCCACGACACGACTGAGCGCTAGCCGGCCTCAGTATGCCACCCCGGACTACACACCCCTCTGCTAATATTTAATGTCTGCAACTGCGGTGACTTCCGCGGTTGCAACAAATGGCGCCCAAACGGTTTTCCAATGGTTTTAGTTGATTTTATTAGTTTTTAATTATATTTTAAATTTTTCAATTTTAGATTTGTTGGGAGTGCCTGACTTGAATAGTGGTCTGAGCATTCCAAGGAAATTATTTTTTTATGTTTCGTTAGAAATTTTTGATGATTTGTTTGAATGATGATAATTATTTGAGTCATAGTTTGAAAAATTTTAGTTTAGATTTTGATAGTTAATTATGGAATCTTGATCACGGGGTTCACCACAGTTGCAGTGGCACCCACCGTGCTGAATTTGTGTTTGATAGTCTCCACCGGCTATGACAGTGGATAAGCTGTGACAATGTAGATGTTGGCTGGGTCCACCGAATTTCGAGCCGTTGGCTATATCTCCCTGCACGGGATAGTTGGACTTTTTTTGTGGTAGGGAGGTGAATGCTATTTATGCACAGAGTGTGGGACTCCCATGCGTGACTGGACTACCCACTAAATACCTCCCCTGTCAACCTGAGAACATAGTTGGACTTGGATCCAACACTTGGAATTAGCCAACGCGTTCGGCCCTGCCATCATCTATCTGGTGGTAGCTTTGGGATTTGTGTGGCTCTTGTCCGAGCCATTATGAAGTTCGTAGTGTTTCATATTGGTCTCGTAGTCAGCCCTTTGTGGTGACCATTAGAGCAGAGTCCGCCTACGAATTCCATGGCTATGCCAGGGATTGTTGGGGTTTGTCGGCTTTGTGTCTTGTGAAAATTTTTACCTTCATCCCATTTAATTACCTTTTCTTTTCCTCTTATGGGGGTTCATTTTGAGAAATGAATTGTAAAAACCTTTTCAACCATAATAATTTGCACTTTCTCTTCACTTCTTTGTTTTCCTTTGAATTTTAGATGAGTTTTTTGGTTAGTTTCCATTTTGGTAATGTTTTTTATGTAAAGTTTCGAATTTAGGTTTGTTGAATTATGTTATTGGTTTTATTAAGACTATTTATATTTAATTAGAGTTTTGATTTGTGATTTGGTATCTGGGATAGTTCATTTTATAATTGGTTTTAATTTTGATTAAGTTTTAGTAAGTTTGAGTTTTGGGTGATTGATATTAGATTAAGTTGAGTTAGGTCTTGGTTTGGTTTAGATTAAAGTGGATTTTAGGAAACTCTAATTAATTTTTACTTTAGCTTAGGTAATTATTTATTTCATTCAAATTGTCTGTGCTGTCCGTCTGATACTTATTGATTTCGCTGATTTCGTCGGCGTGTCTGTCCGTTAATTTTTAATTAATTATTGATTTTTAAGTTTTATTATTCAGTATTTATTATATTTATTTTTAATCATGGCATCATGTAACACCTCTTATTCCCCCTCCAGCTGTGATGACGAATTATATCCCTTCCCGCGAATGGATAAGTGGAGGGTTAATTTTGATGGTTCTTATGCCGGCCTAGACATCGATCAGTTCCTGTTTCGGGCCATCACCTTGGGAAGAAATTACAACATTCACTTGGAGGAACTGGCATCTAGTCTCCACATCCTTCAGAAGGGACCAGCAGAGGAATAGTATTGGTTATTCCGGCAGCTCAACCCCAACTTTACATGGTCGGATTTGGAAGCTGCGTTGAAGGAGCGTTATGGATCTCATTGGATGGACGTAGATGTGCGGCGAGCAATTGATGTGCGTTTCCAGAAGCCAGGTGAATCTTTCCGTGAGTTTCATGGCTCCATAATGGAGATGGCTTTGCGTCTTAAAAATCAGTTATCCGATTTTGACATGCAAACCATCCTATTGCGGAACATGGACGAACAAATGAATCATTTGGTAGGCTTGAAATTCACGTCAGTAACAGAGTTAGTTCGTCACTGCACTAGAGTTGAAGCTGTATGGTATTCCTCCGGCAGATCTGTGGCTGACCATAGCGGTAGGCATCCTCCCAACATTGACGCTGTTGATATGTTGGAGAAGGCCTGGTGTGATTCTCAAGCGAAATCTGCTCCAAGTAGGATCCATTCGCCCTTTCAGGAATACCATAACACAATGAATAACCAGATACCAGACCAGTGCCCAGCCACAAGTTTCTTCACTTCGCCTCATATGTCCGATTTACCCCTATTTTCTAGCAATGTGATTGCTCCAGGTAGATAACCGGACTACGTCGAATGTAACGGAAAGGCGGGCGATGATCGTGAATCACTCGCTAGTTTTAGAGCACGACCGTTTCGGGTTTGCGCTCGGAGATCCTGGAGATATTTCTTCGCCAGGCGTCTCTTGAAGCGTGCCTGCATGGAGTCAATTGTGGCAGCTCCTGGTGACAAAAGGCCCTACGCAGATCCTTTTGTCAAGGGTCACAAATGGATGGGCTTGCTTGATGGTGGAGCCAGTGTCAGTATCCTTGGAGCCGGAGCCTTGAACCTACTGTCGGACATGGGTTTGCATATGCATACCATGCATGCTCATGTTCAGGCTGCATCAGGGTACAAGGATTCAGTTGTGGGATATGTCACCACATTGGTGCAATTTAACAACAACACCAAATTGATGAGATTCCTAGTTGTTCCTTCCTTGACGCACGCAGTGTATCTTGGAATTGACCTGTGGGATCTCTTCAAAATAGCACCAATCCAGGTCAACGGCCTTCAAGTGGTCTGCATCCGCCAATAGTGCCTTCAACAAAGTGAAGCACTTGTTGATTTCTGCTCCAGTGCTGGCCAACCCCGACTTTACGAAGCACTTCTATATCCAGTGTGACGCAAGTACAGTGGGTATTGGAAGTGTTTTGTTCCAGAAGGACGATGAGGGTGGAAAGCATCCAATGGCATGTATGTCTATGAAGTCCAACGCTGCGCAACGTAACTATTGCATTACAGAATTGAAATGCTTAGCTACGGTGCAAAGCGTAAAGAGATTCAGGCCATATATCGAAGGATTGCCCTTCACCACCATAACCGACCATGCCAGTCTGAAAGGGCTGATGCAACAGTCGGACCTTTCTGCTCGACCTTGCTGGACCCTGAAACTGCAAGGTTTCAACTTTCAAATTGAACACCGGAAAGGTGCTCTTAACGTTGTATCGGATGCGTTATCGAGATCTTGCTCGCAGGACGAGCGGGTGGCCTCGCTTATTGCTTGCCTCCCAGAGTACAAACATATTGATGGTTTGATACCTCAGTCTGCGTTTTAGGAGCCCAAGGATGAACATCTCAAGGAGCAAATCCTGAAGCAACCTGATAAGTTTTAGACATCATCTCTTGTAAGGATGGCGGGATCACAATATAGGGTTATGTTATTTCATTGCATAACTCTATAGCATAAATTGGTTACGTTTGTGCTTCTCATTGGAGGGGAAGAGGCATACAAAGTGTTTTTTATGAGTTGTTCTCTCATATGGGAAACACATGGCCACGTCGACGTTTGAATCTTGATCCGGTCGGGAGGGTGCGAGGGGGCACCACCTCCATCTGGATTTCCCAATCTTATTTGTGGGCCATAAGAATTGTTGGGGAACGAAGAAGTCCCCTTAAGCCCGTCTGTCTTCCCCAGGTCCAGTTTGACCTTTTTCGTCTACAATCTCCAACCCTTAGTTGGTTACCTCCTTTTTTCGACTTCGGTTGAATTTTTTTTTGTGACGGAATTCGTGAATGCGAAATTTTTTTGTAGTGGTTCCTTGTGCTGGGGGAAAGAACCAGCCACACGACACCACAACGCTAGCTTGCCAGCGCATTCACGCGTGCCCAGGCAAGGCCAATCTCGGCGGATCTTACCATCCTCTTTTGCCGAGGCAGTAGACCATCGCTGTAGTCCTTTACGGACATTCACATACCTACTTTCACTAAATGCTTCTATCCTCCATTATCGACTCCCAAATCGAAATTTTGGGCTTTTCAAGTTCCCAAATCATTTCTTTTCACACTGGAAGAGATAAAATACAGGATGGGCATTTCAAGTTAATAATACGATTGACATTGACTAACACGAACATTTTATCCAAGGCATTGAACCAATCCTTAATCTTTTGGAAGTTAAACACTATTTTATCTCACCTCATCTATCCTTAGAGCTACAGCAGATTCAAATTCTAACGCAAAATATGTAAAGAGATCACTTAACTTTATCGGCACCACATTGAAATGTATTGCAGGTAATCCCGATCACGAAGACTTTGTTACAATTAAAGCAAAAACCAATAACATGTTAGAAAACAGCTATAAGCAGGTTATCATAAACAGAATGTTTAATGACAGAATTATTAATATAACCAAACTAGAAAACGAAATTCAATAGATGTTGAAGGAAAATAGCCAAACAAAAGAGTATTCGATCTTCAGTTATTAACAAATTTATATCTCGCTATACATTGGGCCAAATTAGGCGTTATCAATTCAATAATTTTATCCAAATCCGAAGACTGGCAACAAGTATTCTGATAAAGAACTCCTTCCATACCTGTATTCTACGATAGAAGAGGCCCTAGATTTTACCGATGTTAAAATCATAACGAACATGTCTTTTGTACTTTATGTAATTAACATTCCGCTGTCAACAAGTTTTATTTATGAGTCCTTGTTAATCAAAGTGATCAAGAAAAATCAAATTAATAACGACCTTCAATTTAATAGAATTTTAAAAAGTTATGATCAAGTTTGGCGTAATTAGAAATTATAAAAATGTTAATAGCTAAAGTATTTGTAAATCAACTGAGCTCATGGATATAACCAACACATCCTGCATACCAAATCTAATGAGAAGCCTGACCGCCACTTGCAACAGAACCAGCTACGCCCACGTACCATCAATTGAAGAAATATCCTCGGGTATGATACTGTTGAATCAATTCACGGGTACTATAGTAGCTGAGTAAATGGCCCATCATCTGAACGGGACTTGTTAAAATCTGCAACACGAGCATAACCGTAAATGCGCGAACCTTTGTGAATCACGAGACTACAACGATCCATGCCCTGCTTACCATCCTTCAGCCATCACCAGAAAGCAACGCATACTATGAAACCTTTTCACTTGAAGTAATGAAGGGTCTGCACCTTAATAACACTAGTGAAATCCAGTTGATGCGCAACAAGACCTACTACAATAAACATAGAGAAGGTATCAGGTCCCCCATCTACGCAAGAAAAGAATCAAATACCCGAATTACCACCACCGATCCAAACACTACCAGCATCCACAGCACCCGATCCACAACCTGCAAGAAAGAATATAAAGTTCAACGACATCCAGTTCTTCTAATCGATTGAGGATAATGGCATTCAAAGGTGGAAGAGTTACCACCTGAACCCACAACAAAATGCTGATGCTACGTCTTGACTGGTACACCTTAGTACATCGTTTTCAAATTTGCAAATTGATGTTAACGTAGTTAATTGTCTAAAAATTAAAAATTTGTTTTTTTTATAATCAATTTATCGAGTTAACGTAATTGGCGCAGTCGTGCTGATTTTTCGCAAAACTATAACATATTCTCGGGGGTATACACGAGAAGTTAAAGTGCGGAATATAGATCGATACGCGAAGTGGATCCAAAAGTGAATTGTTCATCAAAAATGCTACAAGGACTTGGTCAACGAATTATTGACCACGAAACTCAGCAACCCTCGAAGGATCATCGGGAAAATGCAGGACTCTACGCTAATAATCATAACGTAAGTCAAATTTATTGAACATTCCCTTTTATATTTTATACATTTTCCTATATAACCCTATTTTATATATATATATATATTTGTGTTATTGTATGCCAAATTTTTAAAATCAAACTATTAAAGTGAATCGTGAATAAGTATAAATTAAGTTATCACAGTGATCCCATATGCCATTTTTCTCCTTACCCGCGTACGCGAAATAACAGTAATTTAAGATTAATACCTCTAGACAACAGAATTTTAGAAAGCGAAATTAATTTAGACAATTTTTCCGAACCGAACCACCCCGGAAATAGCGAATTATCGGATCGTGCCATCTATTTACCGTTTTTATCGATTGATTTGACAATGGCGACAGTAGCCGATATTTTTAACTCTCTAAGAGTGCCTGACGCGGTCAAGGAACTACTAAAATTCAATGGGAATCCTAGACTGCTTCGACAGTTCCTCGATAATGTCGAAGAAATCCTCTCAATAATTTCCACAGCCTCACCTGCCTATAAAAAAGTTCTTCTGCAGGCCATTCGCAATAAAATTGAGGGTCCCGCCAATGAAGGCCTTAATATGTACGGGACACCTTTGGATTGGTTGGAAATAAAGAAAAATCTCACACTTCATTATAGCGATAAGCGTAATGAAACATTGTTGATTCGCGGTGTGCACAACACACGACAAAATGAAAAGTCAGTTGAAAGGTTTTATAGTGAGATAGTAGAACTCCTATCAACTATGATAAATCATGTGCTCATCCACGAAACGGCTGAAAATGTAATCCAAGCAAAACGAGACCTGTACTCGGAATTGTGTTTGAACACCTTCTTAGCAGGACTTCGTGAGCCTCTTGGAGTAAATAAAGGAGCCATGAAACCAGACACACTTGCAACTGCCTTCGCCTACTATATTCGGGAGCAAAATATATTCTATGCAAAGCATGATAGCCATAACTTACATAGAAAATTCTCTACAATTTTAGATATCCCACATAAAACTCCACCCCAACAGAATGTAAAATTACCAACAAATCCTTTCAATAATAGTCATGCGCAACCACAATTTAATTTGAATAAATCGTCTTTTCTCGAAATTATCCAGTGTTTCGTGCATTGCAATCATATTTTCGATCTAACCAACAAATGTTTAGGCTCCAATCATCAGGAAATAACACTTATTACCAGAGAAATTACTCAAACCCTAACTTTAATAATTACCAAACCAACCAACCATTCGGGCAACAATTTAATAGGCCGGCATTACCAAGACCCCAACCTATGGATACAAGCTCGGGCAACACACACCTACGCAACAACAAAGCCAGACAGACTCAGCAACCCAATTTCCCGAACAATAACTTCTTCCGACAAACAGGACCTTCTCGTTTTACCTTCAAGGAGCTCCATAACGTCGATATAGTTGAACCAAATAATGCAAACACAAACATTGCGACATATTTTGAACCGGGTGCTAATGAAACTTATAGACAAGAACTTGATGACTATTACTATTACGAAAACACTGATACAGTTGACTGTGGTAAACCTGAACTGCTTCAATCAACATCTCTTAAAGCTCGTATTATGTGCAATCTTTCTTTACTCTGACTGCTCGATCTAACCGCTTTTAAAGCTCGGAAGATTCCAATCTTTCTTCTACACGGACTGTCGAGCTAAGCTTGGGCGCGCGGGGTTGAACTGTCAAAAACCGGATCGGAGTTCATCGGGTTGGTTTCAGCAATCACGAATATTATATTTAGTTAAGTGTTATCAACAATTAATATTAAAAGACTGTAGTGAAAGCTTTTTGAAATAAAACAGAATTGTAAACCTCTTCTTTGAATACATCAACTTACGGTTTACAACATGGACAACACCCAGCCTAATGAAAACTACTATGGAAAAAATCAGCTCAATTCAACTTACGAACAAAAATTTAACGAAATTGATGATGAAAATTTTAGCTTAGATACCTCACCAAATCAACAGGGTACATAGACATTAACACACATGGATCTAATCTACCCTATATTAAAATATCATCCCCATTTCGCCGCGACCTCAAATTTTTAATTGATACAGGTGCCTCAACCTCATTTATTAACCCCGAATTCAGATTGAAAACGTTCAACCCGATTGAAATCGTTCAACCCGTTGTCATCAACACCGTTTTAAATGAACACGTATTAAACAAACAGGTAAAACTCCCAAATTTCATAGAATTCAACCAACTAGGCGAAATTAATTTCTTGACAGTCAAATTCCACAAATATTTCGATGGGTTATTCGGACTGGACATTCTATCTAAACTGCAAGCAAAAGTTGGCCTTGCAAACAAAATACTCTCCATCAATAATACTTCGATTCCTTTTAATTTCAAACCAAACATAATTTCGCAGAAATTCAGTGTACCTGCACTATCAAAATTTATAGTAAAACTCCCTGTTGGCGTTCACTATGGCGAAATTTACATTAAACTTATGGAAATGACATCCAATCTTTTTATTGAAGAAGGAATTTATTAGGCTAAAGACTGGTACAGTCTAGTTGCTATAACGAACACATCAAACGACGAAAAACTCCTATTCCTCGAACAACCGTTGAAGGTCTTGGAGCTTTCGAAATTTATTGAAATAAATAATTTTAATATTGACCGTACTGACAAAACTGATTACCTATCTTCCCAAGAAATTTCTAAATTGATCCGTATGTCTCACCTAAATAAAGAAGAGAGACAATTGACCACTAAATTGTGCCAAAATTATGATGACATATTCTTTCGTGAAGGGCAAACGTTGAGCTTCACGAACATAATCAAACACTGTATTACAACAACAGACGATGCTCCTATTTACACCAAATCTTATCGATACCCATATGTTCATAGGGAGGAAGTCAAAAGGAAAATTTCTAACATGCCCGACCAAACCAAGCTATTTGCCGTGGCGTTCACTGTTATGGATCGTTCCTAAAAAGAGGGGTGCTAGTGGCAAGCAAAAGTGGCGGTGACGATAACCGACCGTTATCTCGTTCCAAACATCAACGATATCTTGGATAAACTCGAAAAATTTGTCTACTTCTCTATTTCGGACCTCGCTAGCGGGTTCCATCAGATTGAGATGGATCCTAAGGACATCAAAAAGACTGCCTTCACTGTTGATGGTGGTCATTATGAGTATGTGCGTATGCTCTTTGGACTCAAGAACGCACCATCAAGGTTCCAGAGAGTCATGGACAATGTGCTTCAGGATCTCCAAGGTAAGATCTGTTTGGCTTAGCTTGACGACATCATTGTGTTCTTTACATTACTCCAAGAACATGGAGAAAAGTTTTTTGACAAACTTCGTGAAGCAAACCTAAAAATACAATTAGATAAATCGGAATCCCTTCACAAAGAAATAGCATTTTTAGGCCACATAGTGATACCCAATGGAGTAAAACCCAATCCCGAAAAGGTAGGAGATTAAAATGTTTTTGGGTTTGGTTGGTTACTACCGCAAGTTCATCAGGGACTTTGCGAAATTAACTAAACGCCTGACCGAATGTTTAAAAAGGAGTAGAACTATTCAGTAAACCAAAAGGTATACTAGAGCGTTCGACTTAAGTAAGGATCTTCTCATGTACGATCCAATTTTGCAATACCCCGCCTTCAGTAGACCATTATCCTGACCACCGATGCCAGCAATTACGCAATCGGCGCCATTTTATACCAAGGCTCTATCGGTAGCCACAAGCCTATCTGTAACGCTAGCAGAACTCTGACAGATTCTGAGATTTATTACTCAACGATCGAGAAAGATTTATTGGCGATCGTATGGGCAGTTAAATATTTCAGGCCGTACTGGTTTGGACGTAAATTCAGAATTGTTACTGATCACAAGCCCTTAACTTATTTGATGAGCCTCAAGGAACCAAACTCAAAACTGGTCAGATGGCATCGAAAACTTGAAGAGTTTGATTACGAAGTCGTCTACAAAAAGAGGTGCCCAAATTTCCAACGCAGATGCTTTGAGTAGAATCAAATTAAAGAACCTAGCCCTATTAAACCGATCGAAGCCAACGCTAACGAAGCGCTTGACAACGACAATAGCTCCTCATTACAAACTGAGCACGGTTCTACCATACATTCAGCTATTGAGAATTTGGATGACGGGATCCCTATCTCGGAACGCCCCTTGAATGAATTCAATCCACAAATTATTCTAGAAAGAACCAACAAAACACCCAAAACGACCCTAGCAATGCCATTTAAAAATAGACAATGTAATGAATCATGCGACGCCGCTGGCGACCACTACTAACACACTTTGCTGCTAGGTGGCTTGTCATTTCACGGTGGTTGCGACGAGCGCACATCCTACGTCAATTTTGTCGTGGGATGTCAAGAGTATTTGACAGCCACATGGGAGTAAAGTGTGGAGGTAGTGGCCGTCACCCATGAAGAAGTCCCGGAGTATACCGACGTCATACAGTATAATACACTTCCCATTTATTGCCTGAACCCAGTGTACAACTTGAATGTGGGTGAGAATATTCGTGGGCAGGCTAATCCAGACAGATCACCGAGCGCCGCTTCTAATACGGTATATGCAGCCAAAACGGTGCCAACAAGCATCAAAAAGGTTTAAAATTAACAGGAAGAAGAACTTTCCTACAAATTGGAATTGGTAAGTCGGCGAAGGCAAAGTTTGTTTTTCCGCTTCTAATTAAAATAACGTTTTAGTATTGGTTAAACTAACCGCGGATATCTTCAATCAATCCATGCAGAGAACGTGAAACTGATACGGCTGCGTGTTTTATTTGCGACAAAACTCCGGATGTATGGGAAGCGAATGACGATCCGTGGATGGAACATCAGAAACACGCTACACAATGCGCGTTTGTTAAATTGGGGCGCCCTGGAAAGGATATCACTTGGAAGAATTCCTCGGACTCGTGAGTACATCAGTGGAAAACATTCACATGAAGTGTCACGCCAAAAACGAGGAGAAAGTCACACAGTTGTGCGTGAAGAAGCATGTCTCAAAACCGCCCGTAGAATCTATCAGGTAACCAATTCCCTAAGTACGTATATAAAGACAAACGAAATCAACAAATGACATAAGTTCATCAATTGATGAAAGGGACACATTCAATCGTGTCATCTTAGGTTTTTTATAGACGGATGCATCTAGTTATTGCTTAAGGAATTATAACTTAAGAAAGTAGTCAATAAGATCAGACAATTACAAATTAATTAAATGGAAATCATCTCCCTTCCGTTTTGAGGTTAAGGAGGAAAAACGTACACTGTGTAATCCGTTTTTGGTGTTAGATTTAACTAATATTACCCTCCAAGCATAGAATCTCTTTAAAAATGGCACATTCTAACATAGACTCCAAATAGGTTTGCTAACAACTTTAAGAAAATTTAAGATCCCGTACATTACGCGATATCAAGCGAAAGTCGATTAATTACGTAAACTATGAGTGAAATTTCACTAAAGTTCACTTATATATAAAAACATGAACACGAAAGCAACTCCATTATTTCTCATCAAGCATTATCTGATTTCATAATAGCAACGAAAAAAAAAAAATAAATTAAATCGAATATGAACTCCATTGCTAATCTGTAGTATAAACAGTCGGAGTAATACAAAAGTTGAATAGATTGTAAAACAAAAATATTATTTAAATTAACCGAACATTACTTCTAAATTATATCACACCGTAAATAATTTATCAATTTGTAGAGGAAGTAAATTTTACCCATTGTGTAGATAAAAAAATGGGAAATTGCAAAGTTTTGCGAAAAAGTAGTTGCGAGAAAATGATTAGAAAAGAAACGATAAAGTATGATGTAATGTGTGTATGATGATGATTTTGTGATTTGAATGCAAAAGTAAGATTGAAAACTAGAACTGAAAATAGAGAAAAAGGTCTAGAAACGATTTTCCAATTCAGTTCCATAAAATTGATTTTGATTCGTTACGTACAAATATATCATGTAGTTTATTATATTACATTGATCGTATAAAATATAAATAAGCCATAACAAGGGGCGTAAAAGATTGTGTCGAAGGAAAACTAACTAGAATTAACATGATATGATAGATGAAATTGAGAAAATAGCGAAGAAAAATGAATATATCTCATTAAAAAAAAAAAAAAATAAAATTTATAATGTCATTTCCTTTATGCGAAATCAACTTGCTACTACTTCGTCATTATTAATAATCCTAATTGATCACAAAACTTTGTTTGTACTTATCGGAGGACGAAGGGAACCATATAAATTTATTTTTAAAGGCGTGGAAATTGATTTAAATGCGTGGAAATAATTGACTACTTTACTAATTTACATTTACTACGTGGAAAACAGATCAAAAATAGCAAAAATAAACGAAATTTTTGGAATCCGTAGCACTTTGACTTCCAGCAACAAAAAAAAACGACTTTTAATATAATTACGACCACTTTGAATATTCACGTATCATCGATAGACTAGGGATTCATATAATGAACATTCCTTATACAGTATGTGATATAATAAAACACTATAATATAAAGAGGTCCTATGCCATATATCTGTTATAAATTTCGTAATATAATATAAAGAAAAGTTGGAATATGTGTTCACAAACACAAGAAACTGAAACATATCTATAATAGTTTAGGCAGTTACAATATAAGCGCGAAAGTTCTTTCTGAATAATTCAAAACAGGGAGATCGAAGGAGAGAAAATATATTTTGTATTGTACTAATTTTCTAAGATCTAACAGTATTCATTCGAGGACATTGTGAAGTCTTCCAGATTTTAGATAGATCTAACAATAATTTATAAATACATTAATTCAGATTTTATAGAAAGTAATCCGAGCTGACCGTTGATTGTCTTAGAGTATTTTCTGAATTGTAGGTCAATTAATAATAAGAAGATACAAATAGTATTATTTTAGAAGTTTTGTTAGCTTGAATGAAATTAAATAACAAAATGAATTGCTAATTAAAAACACGACTTTCCTTTCCAGTGTTTCTTCCTTTCAGCGGGAAATGAAGTGCAGGGTAGGTATGCCGTCGCGAGGGTAGGGTTCGAGAAAATCCGCTGAGGTCGGTTTCGCGTCGCGCGCGGTACGCGGTACCTTAATTGATTTTGGTTTTTCTTTAGCGTAGCTTTTTTCGGAATTACGTCAACGTAGTATATTTTTCGGTACCGTGTCGGGAATTCGGGAACGCGAAGTAAAGATTAGATCTTTGCCTTTGACTGGTTATAGGAAGAAATACGGAGTAACGTAAAGTAGGTTTCCCCTCCGTATGGTATTGTTTTGTGACGCGTTTGAAAACGGGCATGTATTGGTGGCTGAAGATTGTAAATGAGCGTAATCCATTCGGAGACCCGCGATCGAAATCCTCTCCGATCTAGCTGGCCGAAAAGCAGCCACCACGTGCATGGATTACGGTGCACGGATTGGTTGACTGGTTGGTACCATCCGTTGGCACTACTCAGACTTAACGTCTAGAACCGATGAGAGGTCGGTTTCTCGTACGGATTTAGACATGTGAAATCATTACAATAACGCCGAATAATCCAGATACATTCATTCAATGAAAATAACGTGTTAGAGTTATTCAAAAAATGTTTAGCCCCAAACAAACTTAATGCTATCTTTACATCTGATGAAGTTTTCAAAACAGTACAGTCTGTCTATTCCAAATTTCTTTCACAATCTCGAACTTTCAAGTTAATAAGATGCACGGAATTGATCTCGGACATAACAGAAACGGACGAACAGGACAAATTGATTAATGATTATCATCTTAACAGCAATCACCGAGGCATTAATGAGACATTCCAACATCTATAATGATTTTAAGTCTAAATCCGAACGAGGAACTGACCTCTCATCGGTTCTAGACGTTAAGTCTGAGTAGTGCCAACAGATGGTACCGACCGGTCAACCAATCCGTGCACCGTAATCCATTTTCGCGGTGGCTGCTTGTCGGCCAGCTAGATCGGAGAGGGTTTCGGTCGCGGGTCTCCAAATGGATTACGCTCATCTACAGTTTTCAGCCACCAATAAATGCCCGTTTCCAAACGCGTCACTAAACACAATCATACGGAGAGGAAACCTACTTTACGTTACTTCGTATTTCTTCATACAACCGTTGTTTTAACATCCACGAGAGCTGCCAACGGAGCATAAACCCAGAAATAATGGATTAATATCGTCATAGTTTATGTCATTTTTATGTACAAATATATGAATGTTATTTAAAATGATTACAATGACTTTTTTTTTGAATTTTCTGGCAATTCCCAAATATAACAGTTGAGCCCTCACCAAAGCGGGCAGGAACATTATTAATGCTATTTTGAAAAAAATGTATAACACTGCTCTAGCACTTTGAGGTCTTTCAGTAAAATGATATGTATTATAGGAGTATGAACTGCTTGGATGACAAAAGCTAATGCATCATACAATCTATCTAATTTTGATGTGATGCTCAACAGTTTGGTGGCAGATTGTTCATTCAAAGTACAATCGAATATCTTCTACGTGCCCCTGATAGCCGATTCAATAAAACACCGGTAAATAATCTCAAGACGAGAGTATCAACCGTCTTTAAGCCTTCAGGTTTAGCAAGTGTTTCCAACGCTAAGTCCAAACGTTCATCATTTTCTTGATCATGAGATCTTCATGGCTCAATACACAACTGTAGTCCGTTATTGATGGATTGTGTCTCTGCAGCTCTGACGAAAGCGGCCAAGAATCCAGCAAAAAGTGGTCCATATTCGTCCATTTAGTGACGATCGGATGCCTTAGGAGGTGATTGGAATTGAAGGTATGCAGCTTGCGACGATGGCGACTGTGTTGGATGCATTTATTTAGATTTGATTATGACTTGGATCGAACTGAACATCATACCTTTGTATCCGCGCACACACTTCCTACTTCTGGTATACTGAGCTTAACTAAATATGCCGCTTAAATTAATTTCGTCGATTTTCTCAATTGTTCTAAGTATGGAATTATATTTTGTAACTACACCAAGAATCACTTTATTTTGCTTACGAGTAGATAGCAGCCGCGAAATCGCCGACCGCTCTTGCGTGTCGGCCACCACTCACACTCTCCACTGCCATGTGGCTGTCACTTCACCTTGACATCCCACGACAAAATTGACGTGGGATGTGCGCTCGTCACAACCAACGTGAAATGACAAGCCACCTAGCAGCAAGGTGTGTTAGTAGTGGTCGCCAGCGGCGTCGTATGATTCATTACACACCTCAAAAGAGATTATTATATAACAAAAATCATTAACAACTGCGAAACGTGCCAAATCCAGAAATACGACAGAAGCCCATTAAAAATCAAATACCACAACTCCGATAGTCCTCGCAAGCCTCTAGATAACATATATACAGAAGTCTACACCATTCACGGCAAATCAATTTTCAGTATTATAGATCGCTTCTCGAAATTTACAGCGGCTTATACCTTACCAAACAAAAATAGCCTAAGCATAGTTAAATTCCTCAGACATTTTATAAGCCTTCACGGCATCCCGAAAAACTAATAGCTCATCAGGGTACAGAAATGACAGCAACAATATTTAAAGATTTTTGCAAACAATACAACATAAAGGTCCGTTTTACATCTTTTCAACAAACAAGCAGTAGTGCTTACGTTGAAAGGTGGCATTTTACTCTAACAGAAACCTACCGCATAATATCTACTGGAAAACGGGAAAAAGGAAAACTTTTACGTAGAGCACAACGATATATTGAACGAAGCACTCATAACTTACAATAACTCTATACATTCGATGATCAAGCTTACCCCTTATGATTTTTTTTCTGGCAGAACCCATACATTCGACAAAAAATATAGTTTCAATAGTGAACACGAATATTTAAAAAAGTTCAATGAATTCCGATCCCAAATTTATCCAGACATCAAACGTAGAGTCGACGAGCTTGTTAATAAAAATTTAGAACAATCAAATAAAACCGAGTAGAAGCGCCTAGCTTAAAAGAAAATGAAACAGTGTTTCAAAAAGAGTGTAGGAGGAACAAAATAACACCTAGATTTAGTAAACATAGAATTAAAACTAACAGAAAGGTCACATTGATAACTACAAAAAATCAAAAATTACATAAATCTAAAGTTAAAGCAAGACGTAAATTTCAGGGTAATGCTGATGGTGAAGAGACAAAAGATCGAGATACACGAACTGAAGAAATACCACGGACTTCTGCCACTTCAGTTGGGAATGACTCGGAACGTAATGACTTACAGGAACTTAATTCACGTAATTAGGCTTGATAATTATGAAAGGACCATAAAAAACATTAGAAAATTCTATAACAAAATTTGACCAAAGCCACGAAATAGCAGACACTTTAGCTATCATCAAAATTAAAATTATAGAGCTCACACACAAACTTGAAACACTGAAATCTAAACTCCGAACAAAACGAGGACTCATCAACGGTCTTGGTTCCTTAATTAAGGGTTTCACTGGACACATGGACGCAGATGACGGAACTGAAATAAATAAAAACATCGAGACGCTAATGTGGAATCAATCCGTATTGAAATCCCAACCGACAATGGAACGATTCGATAATACTACCAACCACATTAATATTCAGACCGTTATAATAAACAAATACCAAAATTACTCACAAAACAAAATTTAAAAAGATCACGATTTCATGATTCATGTGCAATACTTGCACCAGATTAACTCTAACATTGACCTTTTAAATAATCATCTTTCAGACATCTTTGAAGCCATCGTACTTGCCAGACTAAATATCATTTCGAAACAAATTTTAAATCAAATCGAACTCTTCAAAATTTTAGAATGCTTATGGAACCAGTCAGTTGATGTCCAATCCGACGAACATATCTATGAACTTTTGAACCTTCTGGCACACTACAATAACACTAATATTATCAACATCCAAATACCCATCTTATCCAATACAACCTTTCCATTTTTCCACATCATTCCACTCCCGCAAAGCACATCACCAGAAAATCATCAGCAAGCCCTTTATTGCCCTGGAACCTAAAAGTTTTCAATTTTTAACGCAAAATGTCCTAAAATTGAGGGGACTTTTTATTGCAAACAAAGTCAAAATACTTACAAGTTTACAAGCAACTCTAGATGCATCGCCGATATTATGCACGGCGGAAAAGCATCATGTCAATCTGAAATCGATGTAAATATGCCGAACATATCGCAACCAGAGCAAAACTACATCCTTGTCACCAACATACCTGAAACAATAGATCGATTTCCGGAAGTGCAGTGATTCATTACGAAGGATGTGACATCAAAATAAATGGAATCACCTATAGCAGTACTGACAACGTGTTTTGGGACAATGTAAACATCTCCCCGATCACTTTTGGAAGGAGCAATAGTACCGAATCCTTAATCAACGTCGATCTTCACACACTTACCCGTTTTAAGTTCGCTGATACAAGCGAAATCATCCTCCTGGATATTTCGAGACAAAGCTAAATCATCCATTACATCATTTTTCCATCCTTGTATCAGCAATATTTTTCGTATACTTACGCTGCGGATGGACCAAAAATATCCTGAATCAAAAACAAGATCCTGCTCCAGCTACGCCACCAATGTTCCTCTAGCTGTCGCCTTTCTTGGGGGAGAGGAGTTACGCCACAATCCAACATTCATCATATTACATCCCTCAACATAAATCCATTCAACATAAAGTCATCATTTTCCAACACATCAGTTTCTAAATTCATGAATTTTCGTCTAGATACATTGTCATCATTTGTTCTCATATTGAATTTACTCGCACACGCTGCTTTTACTTGAACTTAAATCTTTCTAATTGATGTTAACGTAGTTTCAGTCCATAATTAAATCTTGTACTGTGAACATTAGAGTAACACAATAAATTGTCTAAAAATTAAAACTTTGTTTTTTTTTTATAATTAATTTATCGAGTTAACGTAATTCTCGCGTGGAATATTATCTTAAATTCGATTTATCCTGGACTGAAAATTGTATTTGATCTTACCTGTTATGAATTTGTTTAAAATACTAGACTGCATCAACTTCATTTTGTAATTGTGCATACCCAAAGCCGTCATCATCGCATATCTGCTGAACCCATAGAGATACAAGACTGTAGAGAGGACAATAAACATTTTTTTTGTCCAAATTTCCCCTTAATTTACTAATACTTATATAAATTTACAACTACCAAACAAATTTGTTCTGAGATGACGAAAAGTAGGTGCAATAATTCATTCATTTTCATTGCAGTAACACATAATAAATTTAATGTGGATTGTTTCATTAAAATCAATATTTTACAATTTATTTTGCTGAGGCAAAATAATTCAACAAGTTTTTAATGTTATAAAATTTCAGACTAAAATAATAGCATCCAATTTCTATACATTATTTTTTTTGCATTACTGATATTGATGATATTGATGATCAATCATTTCACAAAAAATTACTAGCAAAAGAACAAATCCAAGCGAAAAATTATTTGCTGCATCCGAAACTTAATAACGTACAGAAAAATTAAAATTAAAAATTACTTGCGGCGTCCAGAACTTCGAAAACTCGCAAGCAAAATATTTCATACAATACCAAATAACAAAATTTTAAAATTTCAATTACCCCCATTAATATTTCCATTTGACTATTTCACTGACTCTTGGGGAACAAACTAAACGGGAATGTAAGCGGAGCACGAAGAAAATACCACGAAGAATTAAGCCACGCCCACGTAAACAAACGGATGAAGTACTGACTGATTATCAAGAAAACGCACGTAATTAACACTAACTAAATCAAAATGTTCAAAAAATACACGCGCACTCAAAAAACAAAGCAGATATTGCCTACTTACCTGTGAAAAGATGGTCCTGAGCACCGGCATTTCGTATAATTTCCGCACGTAAACACTATGCACTTCATTATTAGTTTTCTATGTTTGTAACTAGTGTCACTCTCACTTAATCACTTCACTATGTTCTTTCAACCTCACCTCACGTATTACAAGATATTAAAATCAAATCAACACTTTCGATTTGAAATTATTTGATCAAATTCGACGGGAATCCCGACGCGTAAAATTTTTACTCACGTCTATCAGTCGATTTGACAGAAGTGCAACTTCGGGTTCAATTTAAGTGACACGAATTAGCTCAGTTGCTACGGATAGGGAAAACGAATTTTTAAGTAATGACTTGTTCACGCTAAGTGAGCGATCTCATACCATCAAAGATTGGTTAATGAGTTGCGTCCTAACTGGTTAAATATGAATTGAATGAATCAGAGTTAACGCTATCTATAATATGCGGCAATTTTCGTTTGCAGTTAATGTAGTTTTATCAGTTTTGTCGTAAAACTATAATGAAAGTCAATAAAACTGAGCAAAAGCGTGACCATACCTTAACACCATATACCTTCCTAACGGCAATGTAAGCTGAGAGACAGTTTCTAGCCCGAGTGTGCCCGAAAATGTGCACAAATGTAAATATTAATTTGAATTGATATTTATGAATTAAAAAATTGATTTTCATCCGAGAATATGAATTTGTAACTTGTAAAATATGTGTATCAAGCTGATGTAACGAATATTAATCCCTTACGATTTATTTAATAAAAACTTTATCAATGCGAATTTGAAAGTGAAATACAATAAATTTTTTAACGAATTTTTGAGTTTCCTGACGAAAATTAGAAAATTTCTTGCGCTAAAGATTTGCATTAGATTTCTAGGTAATGAGTCATTAGAATTTTGAACGCTATAAGTGCTGTCCACACTCATAAATCTACAAAAAGTCATAAATGACCAGCCTGGTTTAGTATATACCAATCTACAATACCCACGAAAAGAGCCGAAGGTGGTAACAGCTAATGAGGGGAAAAACTGGTCAAATCAAATGTTGGGACGCTCACGGACAGTAATTCATACGGTTACAGCCCCTCTAATATCTCGTTCCTCTAAGTCGACGGGCCACTGATAAGACGATAAAATATCCTTCGAATTTGAGTTCAAGAGACCAACAATTCCAATGGAGAAGCTGATCCAACTGAGACGGCACAATCCAGGTATTGGTGGCTGAATGAGAATGTCTAAATTATTCGTGTTTATTTTCAGTTTTTATGCCTTTGTGTTTTCATTTTTGTGTTTTTCGTTATTGTGTTTTTCGTTTTTGTGTTTTGTGTTTTCCATTTTTGTGTTTTTCGTTTTTGTGTTTTGTGTTTAGTGTTATTCGTTTTTTCGTTTTTCGTTTTTGTGTTTTTCGTTTTTGTGTTTTTCGTTTTTGTGTTTTTCGTTTTTGTGTTTTTCGTTTTTGTGTTTTGCGTTTTTGTGTTTTTCGTTTTTAGGTCTTTGTAAAAAAATTTTTTACAAAGACATACTAGTTTTGCGACCTGTCTGTCCGTCTGTCCGTCTGTCCGTGCGTCCCAGCTAATTTCCTCAGAAACTATAGAAGCTAGAATGCTCAAACTTTGTGAAAAGGTCAGAAGTGATGGTCTCTCAAAAGTTAAGGCCTTAACAAAAATTTAAAAATTTTTTAAGGGGGTCCCCCCTAAAAACGAATTGGTCCTTAAAATTTTTTTTTTAACCAAAGCTAGTCGAATGGGGTGTCAAATGAAAGGTCTTAATTAGAGCTTTTAGAATCTGAAATCAAAAAATCCTTTTTTTGGACCAGGGGAAGGCAAAATGTACCCAAAATTTGTGTCCCCCCCTCGCGATTGGATACCTTTCAGCCGAAAAATCTGAAAATTATCACGAACGTGGGCCTTTATGAGTACAAGGGCAACAAATACCTCAGAAATCGAAATTCTCTCAACTTTGTTAATAATAGTATGATTTGTAGATTTCACATTTTTGCCCATAAAATCAAAATGGTACCTTTAAACCTCTTAAAATTTTGCATTTATATAGACTGACATAAGATATATACGTTCACAAAATTTAATTGAGATCGAATCATAATCAAGTGAGTTATATCCATTTAAATTATATGGAATTACAACAAAAATAATACGTGTTTATGGTTGATATAGGGTTTTCCAACAAGAGATGTTATTTTGGTATTAAAAGAAAAATGCTATTTTTTAATGTAAATGATCGGATGTTTATTTCATTATAAAGAAGAGGATATCCCGTTAATAGCAAAAATTAACATCAGGCAAATAACCACTATGACACGCTTACAGGACCATATACTCTTCATGAAATTTTCCATAACCAAATCGCAAAGTGGCTGCCCTATGTCCTCGATAGCCTCACCAATTTCATCTTTGAGATCTTGAATCGACGCTGGGCTATTGGCGTAAGCCTTCTCTGTTGCGAGTGAACACATAAACATACTCGGATATATTCCCGCTTCATAACTGCAATAGTAGCGAGAAAACAACACCTATGTACTCGTACTTCGCCAATGAAAATTAGCCATGGAAACACATGCGCAAGTAAATAAGCGAGCAGTTAAGAGAACGAGAAAGTTCAACCCGCAACGATATTCACATCGTGAACGAACGGGGTGCTTCGAAGAGAGGTAAGCGGAAAGGAAAAGTTCCGGCATAAACACTCTTTCGCTCAATGTCCCCAGTTTCGCTATTTTACCTCAAGAGATCTTGGGAAAGCCGAAAGCTTAAACTGAAAGCACTCTTTCGAAGTCGAAAGCTTAAGCGAAAAACACTCTTTCGCTCAATTTCTCCAGTTTCGCATATTCACCGGCCGAGCAAGCGAGACGAAGCGGGGAGGAAAAATTTTCGTGGAACGAGAGCGCACGTGTTCGGCTACTTAGCACCTTTAAAGAGAATTGAGGTTGAAAGCTCACGAAAGAATGGTATTTAATGTTCTTGGGCAGTCTTATACCAGTGAGTCTTGTTCAAATCCAAAAGGGAGCGTGCTGCTACCCATTCTTTATCTACATCGTTGCAAGTATTCGCGTTTAAGTTTAAGTTGAAAGTGCTGTCCAGTCTCCGACAAAATGGTGAGGGGTGAGGTGTTGGCTTGCGCCGCGATCCTCAACCGGCCCTTTGGCGCTTCACGCCGTGTGGCCACCCCGAACCATTAATACGACAAGTTGGTTCCCTCTTCAGGCTGGCTGATAGGTAGAAGTTTAAAATAATTAATTAAGTGGAAATATAATTAACAAATTCAATTGTTACTAAATGTTTAAAAAATGGATAGTGTGATAAAATTCATTCTCTAAAGTTAACTCTCGTATTTTGTTGTTCTAGTTTAAATGGACAGAGTAGCAGGTAAGTGGTGTTACAGTGAGTTCTTTCCCCGGGAGCCTTGATGTTGTATATAGGATACGCATCAAGTTGAGCTCCCAGTTCTTACCAGTATACATAGGGTATACTGGTTTGTAACAAACTTGGCGCAGCCGGTAGGATATCGGTTTTGCAGAGACCACAGTGTTGTGCACTATGTAGCAAATTTAAATGGGCTGAAAAATCTATTCACCCAGCCGATATCTCAAACCATTAAACTCCTGTAAGACACCATTGCTACTCATACTGTCTATCAAACTAGATCAGCTTTCTTAAAAGAAAATCAAATAATAATTGTTATCATTTAAAAACCAAAAATATAATATCAGTATCTAAATACAATATTGTTACTACTCATACAGTACTTAAAACTAGATTAAACTTCTTAAACAAGAAAATAAAAATAATATTGATTGTTCAAATAACAAAAATATAATATCAATATTCAAATACAAAATTAAGGTTACTCATACTTTCCATCAAACTAGATCAGCTTTTCTAAAAAAATCAAATAATAATTTTGATCATTTAAAAAACAAAAAAATATAATATCAATATCCACACATCATAATGGTGCTACTTATACAGTTTATAAAACTAAATCAATCTTCTTAAAACAAAAAAAAAAAACAAATAATTATTTCAATCAATTAAATAACAAAAAGAAAATATGAATATCCAAACATAATATTAGTGATCAAACTAAATCAGTCTGCCTTTAAAATAAACTCAAATACTTATATTGATCATTCTAATAACCAAAATATGATAACAATATTCAAATGTAATATTAATCCTACTCATACTGTCCATCAAATAAGATCAGTCCTAAAATCAAATAGTCATATTGAACATCTAATTCTACATTCATTTACTCCTTCATTCATATATCTTAAATCTCATCTTTCTTATCTGAAGGTCATTCAAACTAACTACTAACTCGTTCAAACCCAACGTAGAATTTATAAAGATATAAAGTTTCAATCAACTAACATTCAAAACACAAAACATTACAGGTAAATATTAAACACAAATAAGCAAAACGAAAACTTAATAGCGAGCAAACAAACGCGTGCCCATTGTTATCGAAATATGATACCACTTATCACTCCAACTGCTTAGACAATACGCGTACCCACATGCATACTAAAGTCTTATCTCTTGAATTGAATGAGCATTCGAATTAAATGAAGCATAATTAAAAGAGCAAAAAAACAAACATTTAACTGCAAATTGAATAGATAGACATCTGGGCAATATTTCTAAATGCAATAACATTGAAGAGCAAACTAAATAAATTAACTGCGCTACATAAATACAAAAAATAATTTACATGAGAATGGCGATTTTCCAACGCAAATAAACATGAAACTAATTTAATTTCCAGTTACACTGAAACAATTTAAGTATGGGAAATTCGAAACAACAGAATTTCAGTTATAAGAACAATGCAAACGATTTTACCCAAAACTGACGATAGATACAAGCCATATGGCAGCAGCGCTTACTACCACACACATGACCATTAGTAGGCCGACTTTGCTGGCTAACTTACATGGCGTTATATGAAGAATTGTGGAGGTTACAACAAAAATTCGAGGTTTTGTACGGTTTAGAGACGGATTTCTACAGTGAAATCCAGATGGTCCGCGGAGAACACAATAGCGCTTCTAGTGAAGTGAAAATTATTTCAATTCTTATACCCGTTTAGTTTTTATCGCCTTTCAAAGTGAATGAATAGGAGTTTGTTTACATCTCACCGCTGAGCTATCAGTCGAAGGTGCAAAACGTGTGCTTCATTTGCTCGTCTTGGAAAGTTTAGGAGCACAATGGGCTATACAAGGTGAATTTATAGCATGCACGGAATGCGTTCGGCACGTTTTTTATTCGGAAAATAGTATATATGACGAAATATAAGCATTTGCTAATGCCGCAGTTAGGTGACAGCTACCGGAAGCTTGTCCATAGTAGGCCGACTAATACATATGCAAATTGCTACCATAAGGCTTGTATCTATCGTCAGTTTTGATTTTACCCCAAAACAAATTATCTCTTTCAAAATCCACTGCGATTCTATCATGTTAAGGAAACGAAAAAAGTGGCAGTCAAGTCGGTAAAACCCCGGCAAAACTCCAAACCATAACTATCAGCAGACACGCTTTTTCTATGTCTAATTGCACAATCACTGGAATGAAAACCAGTAAATTTAACAACAGCCTCTGAGCCGTTGACATTAGCTGTCGACGGACACGCTATTTTTAGTTATAAGTCCCTAAAGAAACACATAATAGCCTCTGAGCTGCCCGATTTCAACTTTCGACAGACACGCTACATATAGTATTAAGTCATATGCAAAAGAGACATCAATTTACCATCCAGTCGTAGCCTCTGAGCTGTTGATCCAAAATGGTTTGCAGATACGCTATTAATCAAGTATCCTTTAAACAAGCCACTACATTTCCATGCACAATAAATACATTATAACTGCTAACTATTAAAAAAGTCACAAGTAAAACTCCTGTGGAAAACGCAAGACAATTCAAAACCCCCCCATTTCCCACCCTTTTACTTTACATATGGCAAAGATATCAAATTGTGGCTTAGAATGCTATAATGTATACTTTAAGATTCTTTAAACAATCGTTTTCTCAAGATCGATACCAAAAATTTTATAAACGGCTTATGAAGTGACCTCGCACGGCATTGCGCTGTCTCCCAGCAAGGCCTAGGACAGCATCATGCCAAACTAAGCAGACGCGCACTAGGGGGGAACTAGACGGAACACATATAGGGTCTTTTATGAAGGCCGAAACTATATGTTCCCAAGCCCATATAGTGATAGTGTCGCTTCGACTATAATCTTTCTCGCAAGATATTTTCAACGCAGTATATCTGTTTAACAGTTCACTAAAATCAATAAAAGTATATACCAGAACTATTAAGCATACAATCTCTCCTTTTAATTTCAATTTAATGAAACAGATCATCATCATTCACAACTCATACAATATTTCTATACTTAACAAAAAACCTTCATAATAAATAGTTGATTCCAACTTATAAATAATCCACAACTATTTACACATACTGCTGAATACATTTCTAATAACCCTCCCTTTTCACAACTACAAATGAATAAAAAAGTATGTAATTTACAACTTAAGCCAATTAAACGACAATTAAATGCATATACCTCAAAAGCTCTTCCTCCTACCCAATCGTATAGTATAGATGAATTAAAAGCCCTGCCCACTACAAAATGCATTAAGCCGACTTAATTAAAAACAAATGCTCTTCAAGGCAATTAGCAGCCAACCACGAATTAGTACATACATATCATATACTTCACATACTTCCTAGCAATCAGCGCATATAAAAGCTACAATACATCGCTTCATTCAATTTTCTCATGCATCATTGCAGAAGCAATGCTAATCATATCTTCAAAGCTCGTTAGCGGCGAGCAAAAACAATCACATAAACCTTCAATCCATGACTCCCATTCCCATTAACAACATTAACCATGCATATTAAGGGGAAAGTTTATTTATCACACTCACTCGCACCCTATAAAGCCAAGATAGCTGATACTAAAGTCGTGGGAATACAACAACAACGACTCCCAAGCTACATCAATCGAAAGCTATTCTCTCGGCAAAACTTCTTCCGAAGCGAATCAATTCCCGAACGTAACGATCGTGTGAAATATTCATCCCCCGCTTACATATTGACTTATTCCCAATAAATAACTGCTAAAGCTTTAACGATATTTCCTATTGAAACTTCCCTACTAACGTATTCGCACAATACATAATCTAAGAAAATGCTAGATAAAGAGCTTTTGTAGTAAAGTAATTTAATAGAATATTAATAAACCATGAATGGAATAAAAAATGGATTTCTTTGCACATTTAAACTATTTTGAAAGCCGTCCACATTAAATCCTCACTAACGCTAACTGTTTATAATTTATTAAAACCTGCACTAATTGAACAGTAACACACTAATAATAACCACTAACCAAACAAAATGTAAAAATCGATCTTTGGCAATTACGGTTAATAATTACAATTACAGTATTCAAAAAGAAAATAAAAAAAAAGAGAAATGCAGAATATGTAACAATTAAATATCAAAATCTATTTTGAGATGAAAAATGCTAAAATAAAAGCAAATTATTAACTTCCAAATACAAAAAAAAAAAAAAAAAATCAGCATTGAATATGGATCTTTAAAGAAATTGTTACCATATTATTAAGTAAAACCAATTAAAAGAAGAAATTGTATTCCGCTATTTTTCAATTGTAAAAAAATATATAATAGTTTATTGTCAAGAAAAAACTATTTAAGAACGAAAAATATGTTCAGTATGTTTTTCAATATTATAGTAAAACGTAATAATTCATAATCCTGCCATTTACAACAGAATCAAACAAAACATTGTATGAAATCAAACTTCAAATTATTAATTCATATTTGTAGTAGTTTATGAAAGCAACATGGATATGTAATACAAATTAATTAACATTACTCAAGGTACCAAACAAAGTCGGAAAATATGATACATAATTGTATAAAATCAAATCTCAACTTAGTAATTTCTGATTGTAGTAATTTGCAAATACAACACTGACATGTAATACATATTAATTAGCATCAACTTATGGTACCAAACTAAATATTATTATATTAATTTATGATTGAATCAAACAAAACATTGTTTAGTATCAAACCAAATATTAACTCATTAATTCATAAATGTGGAAATTTACAATTCTAACGTTGACTTGTAACAACATATTGAGTAACGTCAATTGGATAGAATTATAACATTGGCGCGTTAGTATCTAGTAAATTACGCATAAATTGGCAGCAAAAGAACGGTTAATAATAAGTTGCGAGAAGTACAGTGGACAATACCAATGGCGATAACAGCGCGAGATATAAGTACGAATGATTTGCACAAAAGGGAATGTAGCGAGACTCAACCAACAACAAAAATTACAAAAAACCAAGAGTGAGCGTAATCTATTGGGGTACATTAAGTAATCCAGATCACCGGAGTAGAGCGACGATTTATTGTACTTTCCAAGTACACTAAATCCTTTTTTCAACTGCCGGAGGAATGTTGCGAGTGAACACATAAACATACTCGGATATATTCCCGCTTCATAACTGCAATAGTAGCGAGCAAACAACACCTATGTACTCGTACTTCGCCAATGAAAATTAGCCATGGAAACACATGCGCAAGTAACTAAGCAAGCAGTTAAGTGAACGAGAAAGTTCAACCCGCAACGATATTCACATCGTGAACGAACGGGGTGCTTCGAAGAGAGGTAAGCGGAAAGGAAAAGTTCCGGCATAAACACTCTTTCGCTCAATGTCCCCAGTTTCGCTATTTTACCTCAAGAGATCTTGGGAAAGCCGAAAGCTTAAACTGAAAGCACTCTTTCGAAGTCGAAAGCTTAAGTGAAAAACACTCTTTCGCTCAATTTCTCCAGTTTCGCATATTCACCGGCCGAGCAAGCGAGACGAAGCGGGGAGGAAAAACTTTCGTGGAACTAGAGCGCACGTGTTCGGCTACTCAGCACCTTTAAAGAGAATTGAGGTTGAAAGCTCACGAAAGAATGGTATTTAATGTTCTTGGGCAGTCTTATACCAGTGAGTCTTGTTCAAATCCAAGAGGGAGCGTGCTGCTACCCATTCTTTATCTACATCGTTGTAAGTATTCGCGTTTAAGTTTAAGTTGAAAGTGCTGTCCTGTCTCCGACAAAATGGTGAGGGGTGAGGTGTTAGCTTGCGCCGCGATCCTCAACCGGCCCTTTGGCACTTCACGCCGTGTGGCCACCCCGAACCATTAATACGACAAGTTGGTTCCCTCTTCAGGCTGGCTGATAGGTAGAAGTTTAAAATAATTAATTAAGTGGAAATATAATTAACAAATTCAATTGTTACTAAATGTTTAAAAAAATGGATAGTGTAATAAAATTCATTCTCTAAAGTTAACTCTCGTATTTTGTTGTTCTAGTTTAAATGGACAGAGTAGCAGGTAAGTGGTGTTACAGTGAGTTCTTTCCCCGGGAGCCTTGATGTTGTATATAGGATACGCATCAAGTTGAGCTCCCAGTTCTTACCAGTATACATAGGGTATACTGGTTTGTAACATCTCTATCACGTTGCTCCAAAGGAAGAAGTCGCAAGGTGTTAAATCACAAGATCTATTCTCTTATTGGAAAACCCTATATATATTTAAAATTGACTTAGGCACTTTTATTTTCTTTCAATTTTCATGAAAATTTAAGGAATAGTGTTGAACTTGAACATGTTCAATCGGCCGAGCATTCAGAAAAATCACTTAAGCTAGATCAAAATGGCGGCTGCACTGTGCTTATGAAAGAAACTGTGCATCTTTTGTATAAATTTTAACAATTTCATATCCAAGTATTCCCAATCCGCTAATACATGCCCTGGCGAATTGAAAATCAGAAGTTGCTACCACCTTTCCTTTAGCCGTAACCTAGCCTCATAGATTTTAGCTAGTATAAGTTCAATAGAGGTTTTTGCCTAAATTTTCCTCTAGCTAATTGTAATAATCACATAGAAATACGATAATATGCATAGTTTTAAGTATTGTTCAAACGATGGTGAAATGACTTTGTCAGAACACCTACTATATTATAAGGCCTCTGTACCACATACATTCTAATAAAGAAATTATATATATCGGATGAATAATTCAAGTTATCGATTCACGCCATTAGAAAACTTGTTTCTAACCCTAAGATGTTTCCAAAGACCTTCTGCTAGGAGCATTCTCCTGCTTACTCAACTTGTTTGTTTTTCGTTTTTGTGTTTTTCGTTTTTGTGTTTTTGTGTTTTTCGTTTTTGTGTTTTTCGTTTTTGTGTTTTTCGTTTTTGTGTTTGTGTTTCTGTGTTTTGGGTTTTGGGTTTTTCGTTTTTGTGTTTTGTGTGTTGTGTTTTGTGTTTTTCGTTTTTCGTTTTTGTGTTTTTCGTTTTTGTGTCTTTCGCTTTTGTGTTTTTCGATTTTCTGTTTTTGGTTTTTGGGTTTTGGTTTTTGGTTTTTGGTTTTTGGTTTTTTGATCTTTAATTTTTTTGGTTTTTGGTTTTTGGTTTCCGGTTTCTGGTTTTTGGTTTTTGGTTTTTGGTTTTTGGTTTTTGGTTTTTGGTTTTTGGTTTTTGGTTTTTGGTTGGAACGAAAAACACAATAAAAACAAACACAAAAACGAAAAACGAAAAACGAAAAACACGAAAAACACAAAAACGAAAAACACAAAAACGAAAAACACAAAACCGAAAAACGAAAAAACGAAAAACACTAAACACAAAACACAAAAACGAAAAACACTAAAACGAAAAACACAAAAACGAAAACACAAACCAAAAACAAAAAAACATAAACAAAAACCAAAACCCAAAACCCAAAAACCAAAAACCAAAAACCAAAAACAAAAAACCAAAAACCAGAAACCAAAAACCAAAAACCAAAAACCAAAACCAAAAACCCAAAACCCAAAACCCAAAACCCAAAACCCAATACCCAAAACCCAAACCCAAACCCAAAACCAAAAACCCAAAACCAAAAACCAAAAACCAAAAACCAAAAACCAAAAACCAAAAACCAAAAACCAAAAACCAAAAACCAAAAACCAAAAACCAAAAACCAAAAATCAAAAACCAAAAACCAAAAACCAAAAACCAAAAACCAAAAACCAAAAACCAAAAACCAAAAACCAAAAACCAAAAACCAAAAACCAAAAACCAAAAACCAAAAACCAAAAACCAAAAACCAAAAACCAAAAACCAAAAACCAAAAACCAAAAACCAAAAACCAAAAACCAAAAACCAAAAACCAAAAACCAAAAGCCAAAAACCAAAAACCAAAAACCAAAAAACCAAAAACCAAAAACCAAAAACCAAAAACCAAGAACCAAAAACCAAAAACCAAAAACCAAAAACCAAAAACCAAAAACCAAAAACCAAAAACCAAAAACCAAAAACCAAACACCAAAAACCAAAAACCAAAGCCCAAAAACCAAAAACCAAAAACCAAAGAACCAAAACCCAAAGAACCAAAACCCAAAACCCAAAACCCAAAACCCAAAACCCAAAAACCAAAACCGAAAACCCTAAACCAAAAACCAAAAACCAAAAACCAAAAACCAAAAACCAAAAACCAAAAACCAAAAACCAAAAACCAAAAACCTAAACCGAAAACCCTAAACCAAAAACCAAAAAACAAAAACCAAAAACCAAAAACCAAAAACTAAAAACCAAAAACCAAAAAACCAAAAACCAAAAACAAAAAACCTAAAACCAAAAACAAAAACCAAAAACAAAAAACCAAAAACCAAAAATCAAAAACCAAAAAACAAAAACCAAAAACCAAAAACCAAAAACCGAAACCAAAAACAACAACCAAAAACCAAAAACCAAAAACCAAAAACCAAAAACCAAAAACCAAAAACCAAAAACCAAAAACCAAAAACCAAAAACCAAAAACCAAAAACCAAAAACCAAAAACCAAAAACCAAAAACCAAAAACCAAAAACCAAAAACCAAAAACCAAAAACCAAAAACAAAAAACCAAAAACCAAAAACCAAAAACCAAAAACCAAATACCAAAAACCAAAAACCAAAAACTAAAAACCAAAAACGAAAACCAAAAACCAAAAACGAAAAACCAAAAACCAAAAAACCAAAAACCAAAAACAAAAAACCTAAAACCAAAGACCAAAAACCAAAAACAAAAAACCAAAAACCAAAAATCAAAAACCAAAAACCAAAAAACCAAATACCAAAAACCAAAAACAAAAAACCAAAAACCAAAAATCAAAAACCAAAAAACAAAAACCAAAAACCAGAAACCAAAAACCGAAAACCAAAAACAAAAACCAAAAACCAAAAACCAAAAACCAAAAACCAAAAACCAAAAACCAAAAACCAAAAACCAAACACCAAAAACCAAAAACCAAAGCCCAAAAACCAAAAACCAAAAACCAAAGAACCAAAACCCAAAGAACCAAAACCCCAAACCCAAAACACAAAACCCAAAACCCAAAACCCAAAAACCAAAACCGAAAACCCTAAACCAAAAACCAAAAACCAAAAACCAAAACCAAAAACAAAAAACCAAAAACCAAAAATCAAAAACCAAAAACCAAAAACCAAAAACCGAAAACCAAAAACAAAAACCAAAAATCAAAAACCAAAAACCAAAAAACCAAATACCAAAAACCAAAAACAAAAAACCAAAAACCAAAAATCAAAAACCAAAAAACAAAAACCAAAAACCAAAAACCAAAAACCGAAAACCAAAAACAAAAACCAAAAACCAAAAACCAAAAACCAAAAACCAAAAACCAAAAACCAAAAACCAAAAACCAAAAACCAAAAACCAAAAACCAAAAACCAAAAACCAAAAACCAAACACCAAAAACCAAACACCAAAAACCAAAAACCAAAAACCAAAAACCAAAGAACCAAAACCCAAAGAACCAAAACCCAAAACCCAAAACCCAAAACCCAAAACCCAAAACCCAAAACCCAAAACCCAAAACCCAAAAACCAAAACCGAAAACCCTAAACCAAAAACCAAAAACCAAAAACCAAAAACCAAAAACCAAAAACCAACAAACCAAAAACCAAAAACAGAAAACCTAAAACCAAAAACCAAAAACAAAAAACCAAAAACCAAAAATCAAAAACCAAAAAACAAAAACCAAAAACCAAAAACCAAAAACCGAAAACCAAAAACCAAAAACCAAAAACCAAAAACCAAAATCCAAAAACCAAAAACCAAAACCCAAATGCCAAAAATCAAAAACCAAAAGCCAAAAACGAAAAACCAAAAACCAAAAACCAAAAACCAAAAAACAAAAACCAAAAACCAAAAACCAAAACCCAAATGCCAAAAATCAAAAACCAAAAGCGAAAAACGAAAAACCAAAAACCAAGAACCAAAAACCAAAAACCAAAAACCAAAAACCAAAAACGAAAAACTAAAACCAAAAACCAAAACCAAAAACCAAAAACCAAAAACCAAAAACCAAAAACGAAAAACTAAAACCAAAAACCAAAACCAAAAACCAAAAACCAAAAACCAAAAACCAAAAACCAAAACCCAAATGCCAAAAATCAAAAACCAAAAGCGAAAAACGAAAAACCAAAAACCAAGAACCAAAAACCAAAAACCAAAAACCAAAAACCAAAAACGAAAAACTAAAACCAAAAACCAAAACCAAAAACCAAAAACCAAAAACCAAAAACCAAAAACGAAAAACTAAAACCAAAAACCAAAACCAAAAACCAAAAACCAAAAACCAAAAACCAAAAACCAAAAACCAAAAACCAAAAACCAAAAACTAAAAACCAAAAACCAAAAACCAAAAACCAAAAACCAAGAACCAAAAACCAAAAACCAAAAACCAAAAACCAAAAACCAAAAACCAAAAACCAAAAACCAAAAACCAAAACCCAAATGCCAAAAATCAAAAACCAAAAGCCAAAAACGAAAAACCAAAAACCAAAAACCAAAAACCAAAAACCAAGAACCAAAAACCAAAAACCAAAAACCAAAAACCAAAAACCAAAAACCAAAAACCAAAAACCAAAAACCAAAACCCAAATGCCAAAAATCAAAAACCAAAAGCCAAAAACGAAAAACCAAAAACCGAAAACCAAAAACCAAAAACCAAAAACCAAAAACCAAAATCCAAAAACCAAAAACCAAAACCCAAATGCCAAAAATCAAAAACCAAAAGCCAAAAACGAAAAACCAAAAACCAAAAACCAAAAACCAAAAAACAAAAACCAAAAACCAAAAACCAAAACCCAAATGCCAAAAATCAAAAACCAAAAGCGAAAAACGAAAAACCAAAAACCAAGAACCAAAAACCAAAAACCAAAAACCAAAAACCAAAAACGAAAAACTAAAACCAAAAACCAAAACCAAAAACCAAAAACCAAAAACCAAAAACCAAAAACGAAAAACTAAAACCAAAAACCAAAACCAAAAACCAAAAACCAAAAACCAAAAACCAAAAACCAAAACCCAAATGCCAAAAATCAAAAACCAAAAGCGAAAAACGAAAAACCAAAAACCAAGAACCAAAAACCAAAAACCAAAAACCAAAAACCAAAAACGAAAAACTAAAACCAAAAACCAAAACCAAAAACCAAAAACCAAAAACCAAAAACCAAAAACGAAAAACTAAAACCAAAAACCAAAACCAAAAACCAAAAACCAAAAACCAAAAACCAAAAACCAAAAACCAAAAACCAAAAACCAAAAACTAAAAACCAAAAACCAAAAACCAAAAACCAAAAACCAAGAACCAAAAACCAAAAACCAAAAACCAAAAACCAAAAACCAAAAACCAAAAACCAAAAACCAAAAACCAAAACCCAAATGCCAAAAATCAAAAACCAAAAGCCAAAAACGAAAAACCAAAAACCAAAAACCAAAAACCAAAAACCAAAAACCAAAAACCAAAAACCAAAAACCAAAAACCAAAAACGAAAAACTAAAACCAAAAACCAAAACCAAAAACCAAAAACCAAAAACCAAAAACCAAAAACCAAAAACGAAAAACCAAAACCAAAAACCAAAACCAAAAACCAAAAACCAAAAACCAAAAACCAAAAACCAAAAACCAAAAACCAAAAACCAAAAACCAAAAACCAAAAACCAAAAACCAAAAACCAAAAACCAAAAACCAAAAACCAAAAACCAAAAACCAAAAACTAAAAACCAAAAACGAAAACCAAAAACCAAAAACGAAAAACCACAAACCAAAAACCAAAAACCGAAAACCAAAAACCAAAAACCAAAAACCAAAAACCAAAATCCAAAAACCAAAAACCAAAACCCAAATGCCAAAAATCAAAAACCAAAAGCCAAAAACGAAAAACCAAAAACCAAAAACCAAAAACCAAAAACCAAAAACCAAAAACCAAAAACCAAAAACCAAAAACCAAAAACCAAAAACCAAAACCCAAATGCCAAAAATCAAAAACCAAAAGCGAAAAACGAAAAACCAAAAACCAAGAACCAAAAACCAAAAACCAAAAATCAAAAACCAAAAACGAAAAACTAAAACCAAAAACCAAAACCAAAAACCAAAAACCAAAAACCAAAAACCAAAAACGAAAAACTAAAACCATAAACCAAAACCAAAAACCAAAAACCAAAAACCAAAAACCAAAAACCAAAAACCAAAAACCAAAAACCAAAAACCAAAAACCAAAAACCAAAAACCAAAAACCAAAAACTAAAAACCAAAAACCAAAAACCAAAAACCAAAAACCAAAAACCAAAAACCAAAAACCAAAAACCAAAAACCAAAAACCAAAAACCAAAAACCAAAAACCAAAAACCAAAAACCAAAAACCAAAACCCAAATGCCAAAAATCAAAAACCAAAAGCCAAAAACGAAAAACCAAAAACCAAAAACCAAAAACCAAAAACCAAAAACCAAAAACCAAAAACCAAAAACCAAAAACCAAAAACCAAAACCCAAATGCCAAAAATCAAAAACCAAAAGCGAAAAACGAAAAACCAAAAACCAAGAACCAAAAACGGAAAACCAAAAACCAAAAACCAAAAACGAAAAACTAAAACCAAAAACCAAAACCAAAAACCAAAAACCAAAAACCAAAAACCAAAAACGAAAAACTAAAACCAAAAACCAAAACCAAAAACCAAAAACCAAAAACCAAAAACCAAAAACCAAAAACCAAAAACCAAAAACCAAAAACCAAAAACCAAAAACCAAAAACCAAAAACCAAAAACAAAAAACCAAAAACCAAAAACCAAAAACCAAAAACAAAAAACCAAAAACTAAAAACCAAAAACGAAAACCAAAAACCAAAAACGAAAAACCAAAAACCAAAAACCAAAAACCAAAAACCGAAAACCAAAAACCAAAAACCAAAACCCAAAAACCAAAATCCAAAAACCAAAAACCAAAACCCAAATGCCAAAAATCAAAAACCAAAAGCCAAAAACGAAAAACCAAAAACCAAAAACCAAAAACCAAATACCAAAAACCAAAAACTAAAAACCAAAAACCAAAAACCAAAAACCAAAACCCAAATGCCAAAAATCAAAAACCAAAAGCGAAAAACGAAAAACCAAAAACCAAGAACCAAAAACCAAAAACCAAAAACCAAAAACCAAAAACGAAAAACTAAAACCAAAAACCAAAACCAAAAACCAAAAACCAAAAACCAAAAACCAAAAACGAAAAACTAAAACCAAAAACCAAAACCAAAAACCAAAAACCAAAAACCAAAAACCAAAAACCAAAAACCAAAAACCAAAAACCAAAAACCAAAAACCAAAAACTAAAAACCAAAAACCAAAAACCAAAAACCAAAAACCAAAAACCAAAAACCAAAAACCAAAAACCAAAAACCAAAAACCAAAAACCAAAAACCAAAAACCAAAAACCAAAAACCAAAAACCAAAAACCAAAACCCAAATGCCAAAAATCAAAAACCAAAAGCCAAAAACGAAAAACCAAAAACCAAAAACCAAAAACCAAAAACCAAAAACCAAAAACCAAAAACCAAAAACCAAAAACCAAAAACCAAAAACCAAAACCCAAATGCCAAAAATCAAAAACCAAAAGCGAAAAACGAAAAACCAAAAACCAAGAACCAAAAACCAAAAACCAAAAACCAAAAACCAAAAACGAAGAACTAAAACCAAAAACCAAAACCAAAAACCAAAAACCAAAAACCAAAAACCAAAAACGAAAAACTAAAACCAAAAACCAAAACCAAAAACCAAAAACCAAAAACCAAAAACCAAAAACCAAAAACCAAAAACCAAAAACCAAAAACCAAAAACTAAAAACCAAAAACCAAAAACCAAAAACCAAAAACCAAAAACCAAAAACCAAAAACCAAAAACCAAAAACCAAAAACCAAAAACCAAAAACCAAAAACCAAAAACCAAAAACCAAAAACCAAAAACCAAAACCCAAATGCCAAAAATCAAAAACCAAAAACCCAAAACCCAAAACAAAAACCAAAAACCAAAAACCAAAAGCCAAAAACCAACCACCAAAAACCAAAAACCAAAACCAAAAACCAAAAACCAAAAACCAAAAACCAAAACCCAAATGCCAAAAATCAAAAACCAAAAGCGAAAAACGAAAAACCAAAAACCAAGAACCAAAAACCAAATACCAAAAACCAAAAACCAAAAACGAAAAACTAAAACCAAAAACCAAAACCAAAAACCAGAAACCAAAAACCAAAAACCAAAAACCAAAAACCAAAAACCAAAAACCAAAAACCAAAAACTAAAAACCAAAAACCAAAAACCAAAAACCAAAAACCAAAAACCAAAAACCAAAAACCAAAAACCAAAAACCAAAAACCAAAAACCAAAAACCAAAAACCAAAAACTAAAAACCAAAAACCAAAAACCAAAAACCAAAAACCAAAAACCAAAAACCAAAAACCAAAAACCAAAAACCAAAAACCAAAAACCAAAAACCAAAAACCAAAAACCAAAAACCAAAAACCAAAAACCAAAAATCAAAAACCAAAAACCAAAAACCAAAAACCAAAAACCAAAAACCAAAAACCAAAAACCAAAAACCAAAAACCAAAAACCAAAAACCAAAAACCAAAAACCAAAAACCAAAAACCAAAAACGAATAACCAAAAACCAAAAGCCAAAAGCCAAAAACCAAAAACCAGAAACCAAAAACCAAAAACCAAAAACCAAAAACCAAAAACCAAAAACCAAAAACCAAAAACCAAAAACCAAAAACCAAAAACCAAAAACCAAAAACCAAAAACCAAAAACCAAAAACCAAAAACCAAAAACCAAAAACCAAAAACCAAAAACCAAAAACCAAAAACCAAAAACCAAAAACCAAAAAACAAAAACCAAAAACCAAAAACCAAAAACCAAAAACCAAAAACCAAAAACCAAAAACCAAAAACCAAAAACCAAAAACCAAAAACCAAAAACCAAAAACCAAAAACCAAAAACCAAAAACCAAAAACCAAAAACCAAAACCAAAAACCAAAAACCAAAAACCAAAAACCAAAAACCAAAAACCAAAAACCAAAAACCAAAAACCAAAAACCAAAAACCAAAAACCAAAAACCAAAAACCAAAAACCCAAAACCGAAAACCAAAAACCAAAACCAAAAACCAAAAACCAAAAACCAAAAACCAAAAACCAAAAAACCAAAAACCAAAAACCAAAAACCAAAAACCAAAAACCAAAAACCAAAAACCAAAAACCAAAACCAAAAACCAAAAACCAAAAACCAAAAACCAAAAACAAAAACCAAAAACCAAAAACCAAAAACCAAAAACCAAAAACCAAAAACCAAATCCAAAACCAAAAACCAAAAACCAAAAACCAAAAATCAAAAATCAAAAACCAAAAACCAAAACAAAAACAAAAAACCAAAAACCAAAAACTAAAAACCAAAAACCAAAAACCAAAAACCAAAAACCAAAAACCAAAAACCAAAAACCAAAAACCAAAAACCAAAAACCAAAAACCAAAAACCAAAAACCAAAAACCAAAAAACAAAAAACCAAAAACCAAAAACCAACAACCAAAAACCAAAAACCAAAAACCAAAAACCAAAACCCTAAACCAAAAACCAAAAACCAAAAACCAAAAAACCAAATACCAAATACGAAAAACCAAAAACAAAAAACCAAAAACCAAAAATCAAAAACCAAAAAACAAAAACCAAAAACCAGAAACCAAAAACCGAAAACCAAAAACAAAAACCAAAAACCAAAAACCAAAAACCAAAAACCAAAAACCAAAAACCAAAAACCAAAAACCAAACACCAAAAACCAAAAACCAAAGCCCAAAAACCAAAAACCAAAAACCAAAGAACCAAAACCCAAAGAACCAAAACCCCAAACCCAAAACCCAAAACCCAAAACCCAAAACCCAAAAACCAAAACCGAAAACCCTAAACCAAAAACCAAAAACCAAAAACCAAAAACCAAAAACCAAAAACCAAAAAACAAAAAACCAAAAACCAAAAACCAACAACCAAAAACCAAAAACCAAAAACCAAAAACCAAAACCCTAAACCAAAAACCAAAAACCAAAAACCAAAAAACCAAATACCAAATACGAAAAACCAAAAACAAAAAACCAAAAACCAAAAATCAAAAACCAAAAAACAAAAACCAAAAACCAGAAACCAAAAACCGAAAACCAAAAACAAAAACCAAAAACCAAAAACCAAAAACCAAAAACCAAAAACCAAAAACCAAAAACCAAAACCCTAAACCAAAAACCAAAAACCAAAAACCAAAAAACCAAATACCAAATACGAAAAACCAAAAACAAAAAACCAAAAACCAAAAATCAAAAACCAAAAACCAAAAACCAAAAACCAAGAACCAAAAACAAAAAACCAAAACCAAAAATCAAAAACCAAAAACCAAAAAACCAAATACCAAAAACCAAGAACAAAAAACCAAAAACCAAAAATCAAAAACCAAAAAACAAAAACCAAAAACCAAAAACCAAAAACCAAAAACCAAACACCAAAAACCAAACACCAAAAACCAAAAACCAAAAACCAAAAACCAAAGAACCAAAACCCAAAGAACCAAAACCCAAAACCCAAAACCCAAAACCCAAAACCCAAAACCCAAAAACCAAAACCGAAAACCCTAAACCAAAAACCAAAAACCAAAAACCAAAAACCAAAACCCAAATGCCAAAAATCAAAGACCAAAAGCGAAAAACGAAAAACCAAAAACCAAGAACCAAAAACCAAAAACCAAAACCAAAAATCAAAAACCAAAAACCAAAAAACCAAATACCAAAAATCAAAAACCAAAAACCAAAACAAAAACCAAAAACCAAAAACCAAAAACCAAAAACCAAAAACCAAAAACCAAAAACCAAAAACCCAAAACCCAAAACCAAAAACCAAAAACCAAAAACCAAAAACCAAAAACCAAACACCAAAAACCAAAAACCAAAGCCCAAAAACCAAAAACCAAAAACCAAAGAACCAAAACCCAAAGAACCAAAACCCCAAACCCAAAACCCAAAACCCAAAACCCAAAAACCAAAACCGAAAACCCTAAACCAAAAACCAAAAACCAAAAACCAAGAACCAAAAACAAAAAACCAAAACCAAAAATCAAAAACCAAAAACCAAAAAACCAAATACCAAAAATCAAAAACCAAAAACCAAAACAAAAACCAAAAACCAAAAACCAAAAACCAAAAACCAAAAACCAAAAACCAAAAACCAAAAACCAAACACCAAAAACCAAACACCAAAAACCAAAAACCAAAAACCAAAAACCAAAGAACCAAAACCCAAAGAACCAAAACCCAAAACCCAAAACCCAAAACCCAAAACCCAAAACCCAAAAACCAAAACCGAAAACCCTAAACCAAAAACCAAAAACCAAAAACCAAAAACCAAAAAACCAAAAACCAAAAACAGAAAACCTAAAACCAAAAACCAAAAACAAAAAACCAAAAACCAAAAATCAAAAACCAAAAAACAAAAACCAAAAACCAAAAACCAAAAACCGAAAACCAAAAACAAAAACCAAAAACCAAAAACCAAAAACCAAAAACCAAAAACCAAAAACCAAAAACTAAAAACCAAAAACCAAAAACCAAAAACCAAAAACCAAAAACCAAAAACAAAAATCCAAAAACTAAAAACCAAAAACGAAAACCAAAAACCAAAAACGAAAAACCAAAAACCAAAAACCAAAAACCGAAAACCAAAAACCAAAAACCAAAAACCAAAAACCAAAATCCAAAAACCAAAAACCAAAACCCAAATGCCAAAAATCAAAAACCAAAAGCCAAAAACGAAAAACCAAAAACCAAAAACCAAAAACCAAAAACCAAAAACCAAAAACCAAAAACCAAAAACCAAAAACCAAAAACCAAAAACGTAAAACCAAAAACCAAAAACCAAAACCAAAAACCAAAAACCAAAAACCCAAAACAAAAACCAAAAACCAAAAACCAAAAGCCAAAAACCAAACACCACAAACCAAAAACCAAAACCAAAAACCAAAAACCATAAACCAAAAACCAAAACCCAAATGCCAAAAATCAAAGACCAAAAGCGAAAAACGAAAAACCAAAAACCAAGAACCAAAAACCAAAAACCAAAAACCAAAAACCAAAAACGAAAAACTAAAACCAAAAACCAAAACCAAAAACCAAAAACCAAAAACCAAAAACCAAAAGCCAAAAACCAAAAACCAAAAACCAAAAACCAAAAACCAAAAACCAAAAACCAAAAACCAAAAACCAAAAACCAAAAACCAAAAACCAAAAACCAAAAACCAAAAACCAAAAACCAAAAACGAAAAACTAAAACCAAAAACCAAAACCAAAAACCAAAAACCAAAAACCAAAAACCAAAAACCAAAAACCAAAAACCAAAAACCAAAAACCAAAAACCAAAAACCAAAAACCAAAAACCAAAAACCAAAAACCAAAAACCAAAAAACAAAAACCAAAAAACCAAAAACCAAAAACCAAAAACCAAAAACCAAAAACCAAAAACCAAAAACCAAAAACCAAAAACCAAAAACCAAAAACCAAAACCAAAAACCAAAAACCAAAAACCAAAAACCAAAAACAAAAACCAAAAACCAAAAACCAAAAACCAAAAACCAAAAACCAAAAACCAAATCCAAAACCAAAAACCAAAAACCAAAAACCAAAAATCAAAAATCAAAAACCAAAAACCAAAACAAAAACAAAAAACCAAAAACCAAAAACTAAAAACCAAAAACCAAAAACCAAAAACCAAAAACCAAAAACCAAAAACCACAAACCAAAAACCAAAAACCAAAAAACAAAAAACCAAAAACCAAAAACCAAAAACCAAAAACCAAAAACCAAAAACCAAAAACCAAAACCCAAAACCCTAAACCAAAAACCAAAAACCAAAAACCAAAAACCAAAAACCAAAAACCAAAAACCAAAAACCCAAAAA
Source organism: Odontomyia ornata (assembly GCA_963969285.1). NCBI lineage: Eukaryota > Metazoa > Arthropoda > Insecta > Diptera > Stratiomyidae > Odontomyia > Odontomyia ornata. The sequence continues at coordinate 202,534,499 of OZ017742.1, read as the reverse complement.
CCAAAAACCAAAAACCAAAAACCAAAACCAAAAACCAAAAACCAAAAACCAAAAACAAAAAACCAAAAACCAAAAACCAAAACCAAAAACCAAAAACCAAAAACCAAAAACCAAAAACCAAAAACCAAAAACCAAAAACCAAAAACCAAAAAACCAAAAACCAATGACCATAAACCAAAAACTAAAAGCCAAAAACCAAAAACCAATACCAAAAATCAAAAACCAAAAACCAAAAACCAAAAACCAAAAACGAAAAACCAAAAACCAAAAACCAAAACCCAAAAAACAAAAACCAAAAACCAAAAACCAAAAACCAAAAAACACAAACCCAAAAACAAAAAACCAAAAACCAAAAACAAAAAACCAAAAACCAAAAACAAAAAACCAAAAACCAAAAACCCAAAACCAAAAACAAAAAACCAAAAATCAAAAACCAAAAACCAAAAACCAAAAACCAAAAACTAAAAACCAAAAACCAAAAACCAAAACCAAAAATCAAAAACCAAAAACCAAAAACCAAAAACCAAAAATCAAAAACCAAAAACCAAAAACCAAAAACCAAAAACTAAAAACCAAAAACCAAAAACCAAAACCAAAAATCAAAAACCAAAAACCAAAAACCAAAAACCAAAAACCAAAAACCAAAAACCAAAAACCAAAAACCAAAAACCAAAAACCAAAAACCGAAAACCAAAAACCAAAAACCAAAAACCAAAAACCAAAAACCAAAAACTAAAAACCAAAAACCAAAAACCAAAACCAAAAATCAAAAACCAAAAACCAAAAACCAAAAACCTAAAACCAAAAACCAAAAACCAAAAACCAAAAACCAAAAACCAAAAACCAAAAAACCAAAAACCAAAAACCAAAAACCAAAAACCAAAAACTAAAAACCAAAACCAAAAACCAAAACCAAAAATCAAAAACCAAAAACCAAAAACCAAAAACCAAAAACCAAAAACCAAAACCAAAAACCAAAAACCAAAAACCAAAAACCAAAAACTAAAAACCAAAAACCAAACACCAAAACCAAAAATCAAAAACCAAAAACCAAAAACCAAAAACCAAAAACCAAAAACCAAAAACCAAAAACCAAAAACCAAAAACCAAAAACCAAAAACCAAAAACCAAAAACCAAAAAACAAAAACCAAAAAACAAAAACCAAAAACCAAAAACCAAAAACCAAAACCCAAAACCAAAAACCAAAAACCAAAAACTAAAATCCAAAAACCAAACACCAAAAACCAAAAACCAAAAACCAAAACCCAAAAACTAAAACCAAAAACCAAAAACCAAAAACCAAAAACCAAAAACCAAAAACCAAAAACCAAAAACCAAAAACCCAAAACCAAAATCCAAAAGTAAGCCAAAAACCAAAAACCAAACACCAAACACCAAACAACAAAAACCAAAAACCAAAAACCAGAAACCAAAAACAAAAAACCAAAAACCAAAAACCAAAAACCAAAAACCAAAAACCAAAAACCAAAAACCAAAAACCAAAAACCAAAAACCAAAAACCAAAAACCAAAAACCAAAAACCAAAACCAAAAACCAAAAACCAACAACCAAACACCAAAAACCAAAAACCAAAAACCAAAAACCAAAAACCAAAAACCAAAAGCAAATAACCAAAAACCAAAAACCAAAAACCAAAAACCAAAAACCAAAAACCAAAAACCAAAAACCAAAAACCAAAAACCAAAAACCAAAAACCAAAAACCAAAAACCAAAAACCAAAAACCAAAAACCAAAAACCAAAAACCAAAAACCAAAAACCAAAAACCAAAAACCAAAAACCAAAAACCAAAAACCAAAAACCAAAAACCAAAAACCAAAAACCAAAAACCAAAAACCAAAAACCAAAAACCAAAAACCAAAAACCAAAAACCAAAAACCAAAAACCAAAAACCAAAAACTAAAAACCAAAAACCAAAAACCAAAACCAAAAATCAAAACCCAAAAACCAAAAACCAAAAACCAAAAACCAAAAACCAAAAACCAAAAACCAAAAACCAAAAACCAAAAACCAAAAACCAAAAACCAAAAACCAAAAACCAAAAACCAAAAACCAAAAACCAAAAACCAAAAACCAAAAACCAAAAACCAAAAACCAAAAACCAAAAACCAAAAACCAAAAACCAAAAACCAAAAACCAAAAACCAAAAACCAAAAACCAAAAACTAAAAACCAAAAACCAAAAACCAAAATCAAAAATCAAAAACCCAAAAACCAAAAACCAAAAACCAAAAACCAAAAACCAAAAACCAAAAACCAAAAACCAAAAACCAAAAACCAAAAACCCAAAAACCCAAAAACAAACAACCAAAACCCAAAAACAAAAAACCAAAAACAAAAAACCAAAAACCAAAAACCAGAAGCCAAAAACCAAAAACCAAAAACCAAAAACCAAAAACCAAAAACCAAAAACCAAAAACCAAAAACCAAAAACCAAAAACCAAAAACCAAAAACCAAAAACCAAAAACCAAAAACCAAAAACCAAAAACCATAAACCAAAACCAAAAACCAAAAACCAAAAACCAAAACCGAAAACCAAAACAAAAAACCAAAAACCAAAAACCAAAAACGAAAAACCAATAACCAAAACCAAAAACCAAAAACCAAAAACCAAAAACCAAAAACCAAAAACCAAAAACCAAAAACCAAAATCCAAAAACCAAAAACCAAAAACCAAAAACCAAAAACCAAAACCAAAAACCAAAAACCAAAAACCAAAAAACAGAAACCAAAAACCAAAAACCAAAAAACAAAAAACCAAAAACCAAAAACCAAAAACCAAAAACCAAAAACAAAAAACCAAAAACCAAAAACCAAAACCAAAAACCAAAAACCAAAAACCAAAAACCAAAAACCAAAAACCAAAAACCAAAAACCAAAAACCAAAAACCAAAAACCAAAAACCAAAAACCATAAACCAAAAACAAAAAACCAAAAACCAAAAACCAAAAACCAAAACCCAAAATCAAAAACCAAAAACCAAAAACCAAAAACCAAAAAACAAAAAACCAAAAACCAAAAACCAAAAACAAAAAACCAAAAACCAAAAACCAAAACCATAAACCAAAAACCAAAAACCAAAAACCAAAAAGCAAAAACCAAAAAACAAAAACCAAAAACCAAAAACCAAAAACCAAAAACCAAAAACCAAAAACCAAAAACCAAAAACCAAAAACCAAAACCAAAAACCATAAATCAACAACCATAAACCAAAAACCAAAAACCAAAAACCAAAAACCAAAAACCAAAAACCAAAAACCAAAAACCAAAAACCAAAAACCAAAAACCAAAAACCAAAACCAAAAACCATAAACCAAAAACCAAAAACCAAAAACCAAAACCAAAAACCAAAAACCAAAAACCAACAGAAACCAAAAACCAAAACAAAAAACCAAAAACCAAAAACCAAAACCATAAACCAAAAACCAAAAACCAAAAACCAAAAAGCAAAAACCAAAAAACAAAAACCAAAAACCAAAAACCAAAAACCAAAAACCAAAACCCAAAAACCAAAACCAAAAACCTAAAACCAAAAACCAAAAACCAAAACCAAAAACCAAAAACCAAAAACCAAAAACCAAAACCAAAAACCAAAAACCAAAAACCAAAATCAAAAACAAAAAACCAAAAACCAAAAACCAAAAACCAAAAACCAAAAACCAAAAACCAAAAACCAAAAACCAAAAACCAAAAACCAAAAACCAAAAACCAAAAACCAAAAACCAAAAACCAAAAACCAAAAACCAAAAACCAAAAACCAAAACCAAAAACCATAAACCAAAAACCAAAAACCAAAAACCAAAACCAAAAACCAAAAACCAAAAACCAACAGAAACCAAAAACCAAAACCAAAAACCATAAACCAAAAACCAAAAACCAAAAACCAAAAACCAAAAACCAAAAACCAAAAACCAAAAACCAAAAACCAAAAACCATAAACCAAAAACCAAAAACCAAAAACCAAAAACCAAAAACCAAAAACCAAAAACCAAAAACCAAAAACCAAAAACCAAAAACCAAAAACCAAAATCAAAAACCAAAAACCAAAAACCAAAAACCAAAAACCAAAAACCAAAAACCAAAAACCAAAAACCAAAAACCAAAAACCAAAAACCAAAAACCAAAAACCAAAAACCAAAAACCAAAAACGAAAAACTAAAACCAAAAACCAAAAACCAAAAACCAAAAACCAAGAACCAAAAACCGAAAACCAAAAACCAAAATCAAAAACCAAACACCAAAAACCAAAAACCAAAAACCAAAATCAAAAACCAAAAACCAAAAACCAAAAACCAAAAACCAAAAACCAAAAACCAAAAACCAAAAACCAAAAACCAAAAACCAAAAACCAAAAACCAAAAACCAAAAACCAAAAACCAAAAACCAAAAACCAAAAACCAAAAACCCAAAAACCGAAAACGAAAAACTAAAACCAAAAACAAAAAACCTAAAACCAAAAACCAAAAACCAAAAACAAAAAACCAAAAACGAATAACCAAAAACCAAAAGCCAAAAGCCAAAAACCAAAAACCAAAAACCAAAAACCAAAAACCAAAAACCAAAAACCAAAAACCAAAAACCAAAAACCAAAAACCAAAAACCAAAAACCAAAAACCAAAAACCAAAAACCAAAAACCAATAACCAAAAACCAAAAACCAAAAACCAAAAACCAAAAACCAAAAACCAAAAAACAAAAACCAAAAAACAAAAACCAAAAACCAAAAACCAAAAACCAAAAACCAAAAACCAAAAACCAAAAACCAAAAACCAAAAACCAAAAACCAAAAACCAAAAACCAAAACCAAAAACCAAAAACCAAAAACCAAAAACCAAAAACCAAAAACCAAAAACCAAAAACCAAAAACCAAAAACCAAAAACCAAAAACCAAAAACCAAAAACCAAAAACCAAAAACCCAAAACCGAAAACCAAAAACCAAAACCAAAAACCAAAAACCAAAAACCAAAAACCAAAAACCAAAAAAACCAAAAACCAAAAACCAAAAACCAAAAACCAAAAACCAAATCCAAAGCCAAAAACCAAAAACCAAAAACAAAAACCAAAAACCAAAAACCACAAACCAAAAACCAAAAACCAAAACCAAAACCAAAAACCAAAAACCAAAAACCAAAAACCAAAAACCAAAAACCAAAAACCAATAACCAAAAACCAAAAACCAAAAACCAAAAACCAAAAACCAAAAACCAAAAACCAAAACCAAAAACCAAAAACCAAAAACCAAAAACCACAAACAAAAACCAAAAACCAAAAACCAAAAACCAAAAACCAAAAACCAAAAACCAAAAACCAAATCCAAAACCAAAAACCAAAAACCAAAAACCAAAAATCAAAAATCAAAAACCAAAAACCAAAACAAAAACAAAAAACCAAAAACCAAAAACTAAAAACCAAAAACCAAAAACCAAAAACCAAAAACCAAAAACTAAAAACCAAAAACCAAAAACCAAAAACCAAAACAAAAACAAAAAACCAAAAACCAAAAACTAAAAACCAAAAACCAAAAACCAAAAACCAAAAACCAAAAACCAAAAACTAAAAACCAAAAACCAAAAACCAAAAACCAAAAACCAAAAACCAAAAACCAAAATCCAAAAACCAAAAACCAAAAACCAAAAAACAAAAACCAAAAACCAAAAACCAAAAACCAAAAACCAAAAACCAAAAACCAAAAACCAAAAACCAAAAACCAAAAACCAAAAACCAAAAACCAAAAACCAAAAACCAAAAACCAAAAACCAAAAACCAAAACCAAAAACCAAAAACCAAAAACCAAAAACCAAAAACCAAAAACCAAAAACCAAAAACCAAAACCAAAAACCAAAAACCAAAAACCAAAGACTAAAAACCAAAAACCAAAAACCAAAAACCGAAAACCAAAAACCAAAACCAAAAACCAAAAACCAAAAACCAAAAACCAAAAACCAAAAACCAAAAACCAAAAACCAAAAACCAAAAACCAAAAACCAAAAACCAAAAACCAAAAACCAAAAACCAAAAACCAAAAACCAAAAACCAAAAACCAAAACCAAAAACCAAAAACCAAAAACCAAAAACCAAAAACCAAAAACAAAAACCAAAAACCAAAAACCAAAAACCAAAAACCAAAAACCAAAACCAAAACCAAAAACCAAAAACCAAAAACCAAAAATCAAAAATCAAAAACCAAAAACCAAAACAAAAACAAAAAACCAAAAACCAAAAACCAAAAACCAAAAACCAAAAACCAAAAACCAAAAACCAAAAACCAAAAACCAAAAACCAAAAACCAAAAACCAAAAACCAAAAACCAAAAACCAAAAACCAAAAACCAAAAACCAAAACCAAAAACCAAAAACCAAAAACCAAAAACCAAAAACAAAAACCAAAAACCAAAAACCAAAAACCAAAAACCAAAAACCAAAAACCAAAAACCAAAAATCAAAAATCAAAAACCAAAAACCAAAACAAAAACAAAAAACCAAAAACCAAAAACCAAAAACCAAAAACCAAAAACCAAAAACCAAAAACCAAAAGCCAAAAACCAAAAACCAAAAACCAAAAACCAAAAACCAAAAACCAAAAACCAAAAACCAAAAAACCAAAAACCAAAAACCAAAAACCAAAAACGAATAACCAAAAACCAAAAGCCAAAAACCAAAAACCAAAAGCCAAAAACCAAAAACCAAAAACCAAAAACCAAACACCAAAAACCAAAAACCAAAAACCAAAAACCAAAAACCAAAAACCAAAAACCAAAAACCAAAAACTAAAAACCAAAAACCAAAAACCAAAAACCGAAAACCAAAAACCAAAACCAAAAACCAAAAACCAAAAACCAAAAACCAAAAACCAAAAACCAAAAACCAAAAACCAAAAACCAAAAACCAAAAACCAAAAACCAAAAACCAAAAACCAAAAACCAAAAACCAAAAACCAAAAACCAAAACCAAAAACCAAAAACCAAAAACCAAAAACCAAAAACAAAAACCAAAAACCAAAAACCAAAAACCAAAAACCAAAACAAAAACCAAAAACCAAAAACCAAAAACCAAAAATCAAAAATCAAAAACCAAAAACCAAAACAAAAACAAAAAACCAAAAACCAAAAACCAAAAACCAAAAACCAAAAACCAAAAACCAAAAACCAAAAACCAAAAACCAAAAACCAAAAACCAAAAACCAAAAACCAAAAACCAAAAACCAAAAATCAAAAACCAAAAACCAAAAACCAAAAACCAAAAACAAAAACCAAAAACCAAAAACCAAAAACCAAAAACCAAAAACCAAAAACCAAAAACCAAAACCAAAACCAAAAACCAAAAACCAAAAACCAAAAATCAAAAATCAAAAACCAAAAACCAAAACAAAAACAAAAAACCAAAAACCAAAAACCAAAAACCAAAAACCAAAAACCAAAAACCAAAAACCAAAAACCAAAAACCAAAAACCAAAAACCAAAAACCAAAAACCAAAAACCAAAAACCAAAAACCAAAAACCAAAAACCAAAAACCAAAAACCAAAAACCAAAAACCAAAAACCAAAAACGAATAACCAAAAACCAAAAGCCATAAACCAAAAACCAAAAACCAAAAACCAAAAACCAAAAACCAAAAACCAAAAACCAAAAACCAAAAACCAAAAACCAAAAACCAAAAACCAAAAACCAAAAACCAAAAACCAAAAAACAAAAACCAAAAACCAAAAACCAAAAACCAAAAACCAAAAACCAAAAACCAAAAACCAAAAACCAAAAACCAAAAACCAAAAACCAAAAACCAAAAACCAAAAACCAAAAACCAAAAACCAAAAACCAAAAACCAAAAACCAAAACCAAAAACCAAAAACCAAAAACCAAAAACCAAAAACCAAACACCAGAAACCAAAAACCAAAAACCAAAAACCAAAAACCAAAAACCAAAAACCAAAAACCAAAAACCAAAAACCGAAAACCAAAAACCAATCCAAAAACCAAAAACCAAAAACCAAAAACCAAAAACCAAAAACGTAAAACAGAAAACCAAAAACCAAAAACCAAAAACCAAAAACCAAAAACCAAAAACCAAAAACCAAAAACCAAAAACCAAAAACCAAAAACCAAAAACCAAAAACCAAAAACCAAAAACCAAAAACCAAAAACCAAAAACCAAAAACCAAAAACCAAAAACGAAAAACCAAAAAACAAAAACCAAAAACCAAAAACCAAAAACCATAAACCAAAAACCATAAACCAAAAACCAAAAACCAAAAACCAAAAACCAAAAACCAAAACCAAAAACCTAAAACCAAAAACCAAAAACCAAAACCAAAAACCAAAAACCAAAAACCAAAAACCAAAACCAAAAACCAAAAACCAAAAACCAAAATCAAAAACAAAAAACCAAAAACCAAAAACCAAAAACCAAAAACCAAAAACCAAAAACCAAAAACCAAAAACCAAAAACCAAAAACCAAAAACCAAAAACCAAAAACCAAAAACCAAAAACCAAAAACCAAAAACCAAAAACCAAAAACCAAAAACCAAAACCAAAAACCAAAAACCATAAACCAAAAACCAAAAACCAAAAACCAAAACCAAAAACCAAAAACCAAAAACCAACCAAAACCAAAAACCAAAACCAAAAACCATAAACCAAAAACCAAAAACCAGAAACCAAAAACCAAAAACCAAAAACCAAAAACCAAAAACCAAAAACCAAAAACCATAAACCAAAAACCAAAAACCAAAAACCAAAAACCAAAAACCAAAAACCAAAAACCAAAAACCAAAAACCAAAAACCAAAATCAAAAACCAAAAACCAAAAACCAAAAACCAAAAACCAAAAACCAAAAACCAAAAACCATAAACCAAAAACCAAAAACCAAAAACCAAAAACCAAAAACCAAAAACCAAAAACGTAAAACCAAAAACCAAAAACCAAAAACCAAAAACCAAAATCAAAAACCAAAAACCAAAAACCAAAACAAAAAACCAAAAACCAAAAACCAAAAACGAAAAACCAAAAACCAAAACCAAAAACCAAAAACCAAAAACCAAAAACCAAAAACCAAAAACCAAAACCAAAAACCAAAAACCAAAAACCAACCAAAACCAAAAACCAAAACCAAAAACCATAAACCAAAAACCAAAAACCAGAAACCAAAAACCAAAAACCAAAAACCAAAAACCAAAAACCAAAAACCAAAAACCAAAAACCAAAAACCAAAAACCAAAAACCAAAAACCAAAATCAAAAACCAAAAACCAAAAACCAAAAACCAAAAACCAAAAACCAAAAACCAAAAACCATAAACCAAAAACCAAAAACCAAAAACCAAAAACCAAAAACCAAAAACCAAAAACCAAAAACCAAAAACCAAAAACCAAAATCAAAAACCAAAAACCAAAAACCAAAAACCAAAACAAAATACCAAAAACCAAAAACCAAAAACCAAAAACCAAAAACCAAAACCAAAAACCAAAAACCAAAAACCGAAAACCAAAAACCAAAAACCAAAAACCAAAAACCCAAAAACCAAAAACCAAAATCCAAAAACCAAAAACCAAAAACCAAAAACCAAAAACCAAAACCAAAAACCAAAAACCAAAAACCAAAAAACAAAAACCAAAAACCAAAAACCAAAAAACAAAAAACCAAAAACCAAAAACCAAAAACCAAAAACAAAAAACCAAAAACCAAAAACCAAAACCAAAAACCAAAAACCAAAAACCAAAAACCAAAAACCAAAAACCAAAAACCAAAAACCAAAAACCAAAAACCAAAAACCAAAAACCAAAAACCAAAAACCAAAAACCATAAACCAAAAACCAAAAACCAAAAACCAAAAACCAAAAATCAAAAACCAAAACCCAAAATCAAAAACCAAAAACCAAAAACCAAAAACCAAAAACCAAAAAACCAAAAAACAAAAACCAAAAACAAAAAACCAAAAACCAAAAACCAAAAACCAAAACCAAAAACCAAAAACCAAAAACCAAAAACCAAAAAGCAAAAACCAAAAAACAAAAACCAAAAACCAAAAACCAAAAACCAAAAACCAAAAACCAAAAACCAAAAACCAAAAACAAAAAACCAAAAACCAAAAACCAAAAACCAAAACCAAAAACATAAAACCAAAAACCAAAAACCAAAACCAAAAACCAAAAACCAAAAACCAAAAACCAAAACCAAAAACCAAAAACCAAAAACCAAAAACCAAAACAAAAAACCAAAAACCAAAAACCAAAAACCAAAAACCAAAAACCAAAAACCAAAAACCAAAAACCAAAAACCAAAAACCAAAAACCAAAAACCAAAAACCAAAAACCAAAAACCAAAAACCAAAAACCAAAAACCAAAAACCAAAAACCAAAAACCAAAAACCAAAAACCAAAAACCAAAAACCAAAAACCAAAACCAAAAACCAAAAACCAAAAACCAAAACCAAAAACCAAAAACCAAAAACCAACCAAAACCAAAAACTAAAACCAAAAACCATAAACCAAAAACCAAAAAGCAAATACCAAAAACCAAAAACCAAAAACCAAAAACCAAAAACCAAAAACCAAAAACCATAAACCAAAAACCAAAAACCAAAAACCAAAAACCAAAAACCAAAAACCAAAAACCAAAACCAAAAACCAAAAACCAAAAACCAAAACCAAAAACCAAAAACCAAAAACCAAAAACCAAAAACCAAAAACCAAAAACCAAAAACCAAAAACCAAAAACCAAAAACTAAAAACCAAAAACCAAAAACCAAAAACCAAAAACCAAAAACCAAAAACGAAAAACTAAAACCAAAAACCAAAAACCAAAAACCAAAAACCGAAAACCAAAAACCAAAACCAAAAACCAAAAACCAAAAACCAAAAACCAAAAACCAAAATCAAAAACCAAAAACCAAAAACCAAAAACCAAAAACCAAAAACCAAAAACCAAAAACCAAAAACCAAAAACCAAAAACCAAAAACCAAAAACCAAAAACCAAAAACCAAAAACCAAAAACCAAAAACCAAAAACCAAAAACCAAAAACGAAAAACTAAAACCAAAAACAAAAAACCTAAAACCAAAAACCAAAAACCAAAAACAAAAAAACCAAAAACCAAAAATCAAAAACCGAAAAACAAAAACCAAAAACCAAAAACCAAAAACCGAAAACCAAAAACAAAAACCAAAAACCAAAAACCAAAAACCAAAAACCAAAAACCAAAAACCAAAAACCAAAAACCAAAAACCAAAAACCAAATACCAAAACCCAAAAACCAAAAACCAAAAACCAAAAACCAAAAACCAAAAACCAAAAACCAAAAACCAAAAACCAAAAACCAAAAACCAAAAACAAAAAACCAAAAACTAAAGACCAAAAACGAAAACCAAAAACCAAAAACGAAAAACCAAAAACCAAAAACCAAAAACCGAAAACCAAAAACCAAAAACCAAAAACCAAAAACCAAAATCCAAAAACCAAAAACCAAAAACCAAAACCCAAATGCCAAAAATCAAAAACCAAAAGCCAAAAGCGAAAAACCAAAAACCAAAAACCAAAAACCAAAAACCAAAAACCAAAAACCAAAAACCAAAAACCAAAAACCAAAAACCAAAAACCAAAAACCAAAAACCAAAAACCAAAAACCAAAACCAAAAACCAAAAACCAAAAACCCAAAACAAAAACCAAAAACCAAAAACCAAAAGCCAAAAACCAAACACCAAAAACCAAAAACCAAAACCTAAAACCAAAAACCAAAAACCAAAAACCAAAAACCAAAACCCAAATGCCAAAAATCAAAAACCAAAAGCGAAAAACGAAAAACCAAAAACCAAGAACCAAAAACCAAAAACCAAAAACCAAAAACCAAAAACCAAAAACCAAAAACGAAAAACTAAAACCAAAAACCAAAACCAAAAACCAAAAACCAAAAACCAAAAACCAAAAACCAAAAACCAAAAACCAAAAACCAAAAACCAAAAACCAAAAACCAAAAACCAAAAACCAAAAACCAAAAACCAAAAACCAAAAACCAAAAACCAAAAACCAAAAACCAAAAACCAAAAACCAAAAACCAAAAACCAAAAACCAAAAACCAAAAACCAAAAACCAAAAACCAAAAACCAAAAACCAAAAACCAAAAACCAAAAACCAAAAACCAAAAACCAAAAACCAAAAACCAAAAACCAAAAACCAAAAACCAAAAACCAAAAACCAAAACCAAAAACCAAAAACCAAAAACCAAAAACCAAAGACCAAAAACCAAAAACCAAAAACCAAAAACCAAAAAACAAAAACCAAAAACCAAAAACCAAAAACCAAAAACCAAAAACCAAAAACCAAAAACCAAAAACCCAAAACAAAAACCAAAAACCAAAAACCAAAAACCAAAAACCAAAAACCAAAAACCAAAAACCAAAAACCAAAAACCAAAAACCAAAAACCAAAAACCAAAAACCAAAAACCAAAAACCAAAAACCAAAAACCAACAACCAAAAACCAAAAACCAAAAACCAAAAACCAAAAACCATAAACCAAAAACCAAAAACCAAAAACCAAAAACCAAAAACCAAAAACCAAAAACCAAAAACCAAAACCAAAACCAAAAACCAAAAACCAAAAATCAAAAATCAAAAACCAAAAACCAAAAACCAAAACAAAAACAAAAAACCAAAAACCAAAAACCAAAAACCCAAAAACCAAAAACCAAAAACCAAAAACCAAAAACCAAAAACCAAAAACCAAAAACCAAAAACCAAAAACCAAAAACCAAAAACCAAAAACCAAAAACCAAAAACCAACAACCAAAAACCATAAACCAAAAACCATAAACCAAAAACCAAAAACCAAAAACCAAAAACCAAAAACCAAAAACCAAAAACCAAAAACCAAAAACCAAAAACCAAAAACCAAAAACCAAAAACCAAAAACCAAAAACCAAAAACCAAAAACCAAAAACCAAAAACAAAAACCAAAAACCAAAAACCAAAAACCAAAAACCAAAAACCAAAAACCAACCAAAACCAAAAACCAAAACCAAAAACCATAAACCAAAAACCAAAAACCAAAAACCAAAAACCAACAACCAAAAACCAAAAACCAAAAACCAAAAACCAAAAACCATAAACCAAAAACCAAAAACCAAAAACCAAAAACCAAAAACCAAAAACCAAAAACCAAAAACCAAAAACCAAAAACCAAAAACCAAAAACAAAAACCAAAAACCAAAAACCAAAAACCAAAAACCAAAAACCAAAAACCAAAAACCAAAAACCAAAAACCAAAAACCAAAAACCATAAACCAAAAACCAAAAACCAAAAACCATAAACCAAAAACCAAAAACCAAAAACCAAAAACCAAAAACCAAAAACCAAAAACGAAAAACTAAAACCAAAAACCAAAACCAAAAACCAAAAACCAAAAACCAAAAACCAAAAACCAAAAACCAAAAACCAAAAACCAAAAACCAAAAACCAAAATCCAAAAACCAAAAACCAAAAACCAAAAACCAAAAACCAAAAACCATAAACCAAAAACCATAAACCAAAAACCAAAAACCAAAAACCAAAAACCAAAAACCAAAAACCAAAAACCAAAAACCAAAAACCAAAAACCAAAAACCAACAACCAAAAACCATAAACCAAAAACCATAAACCAAAAACCAAAAACCAAAAACCAAAAACCAAAAACCAAAAACCAAAAACCAAAAACCAAAAACCAAAAACCAAAAACAAAAACCAAAAACCAAAAACCAAAAACCAAAAACCAAAAACCAAAAACCAAAAACCAACCAAAACCAAAAACCAAAACCAAAAACCATAAACCAAAAACCAAAAACCAAAAACCAAAAACCAACAACCAAAAACCAAAAACCAAAAACCAAAAACCATAAACCAAAAACCAAAAACCAAAAACCAAAAACCAAAAACCAAAAACCAAAAACCAAAAACCAAAACCAAAACCAAAAACCAAAAACCAAAAATCAAAAATCAAAAACCAAAAACCAAAAACCAAAACAAAAACAAAAAACCAAAAACCAAAAACCAAAAACCCAAAAACCAAAAACCAAAAACCAAAAACCAAAAACCAAAAACCAAAAACCAAAAACCAAAAACCAAAAACCAAAAACCAAAAACCAAAAACCAAAAACCAAAAACGAAAAACTAAAACCAAAAACCAAAACCAAAAACCAAAAACCAAAAACCAAAAACCAAAAACCAAAAACCAAAAACCAAAAACCAAAAACCAAAAACCAAAATCCAAAAACCAAAAACCAAAAACCAAAACCCATAAACCAAAAACCATAAACCAAAAACCAAAAACCAAAAACCAAAAACCAAAAACCAAAAACCAAAAACCAAAAACCAAAAACCAAAAACCAAAAACCAACAACCAAAAACCATAAACCAAAAACCATAAACCAAAAACCAAAAACCAAAAACCAAAAACCAAAAACCAAAAACCAAAAACCAAAAACCAAAAACCAAAAACAAAAACCAAAAACCAAAAACCAAAAACCAAAAACCAAAAACCAAAAACCAAAAACCAACCAAAACCAAAACCAAAAACCATAAACCAAAAACCAAAAACCAAAAACCAAAAACCACAAACCAAAAACCAAAAACCAAAAACGAAAAACTAAAACCAAAAACCAAAACCAAAAACCAAAAACCAAAAACCAAAAACCAAAAACCAAAAACCAAAAACCAAAAACCAAAAACCAAAAACCAAAAACCAAAAACCAAAAACCAAAAACCAAAAACCAAAAACCAAAAACCAAAAACCAAAAACCAAAAACCAAAAACCAAAAACCAAAAACCAAAAACCAAAAACCAAAAACCAAAAACCAAAAACCAAAAACCAAAAACCAAAAACGAAAACCTAAAACCAAAAACCAAAACCAAAAACCAAAAACCAAAAACCAAAAACCAAAAACCAAAAACCAAAAACCAAAACCAAAAACCAAAAACCAAAAACCAAAAACCAAAAACCAAAAACCAAAAACCAAAAACCAAAAACCAAAAACCAAAAACCAAAAACCAAAAACCAAAAACCAAAAACCAAAAACCAAAAACCAAAAACCAAAAACAAAAACCAAAAACCAAAAACCAAAAAACCAAAAACCAAAAACCAAAACCAAAAACCAAAAACCAAAAACCAAAAACCAAAAACCAAAAACCAAAAACCAAAAACCAAAAACCAAAAACCAAAAACCAAAAACTAAAACCAAAAACCAAAACCAAAAACCAAAAACCAAAAACCAAAAACCAAAAACCAAAAACCAAAAACCAAAAACCAAAAACCAAAAACCAAAAACCAAAAACCAAAAACCAAAAACCAAAAACCAAAAACCAAAAACCAAAAACGAAAACCAAAAACCAAAAACGAAAAACCAAAAACCAAAAACCGAGAACCAAAAACCAAGAACCAAAAACCAAAAACCAAAAACGAAAAACTAAAACCAAAAACCAAAACCAAAAACCAAAAACCAAAAACCAAAAACCAAAAACCAAAAACCAAAAACCAAAAACCAAAAACCAAAAACCAAAAACCAAAAACCAAAAACCAAAAACCAAAAACCAAAAACCAAAAACCAAAAACCAAAAATCAAAAACCAAAAACCAAAAACCAAAAACCAAAAACCAAAAACCAAAAACCAAAAACCAAAAACCAAAAACCAAAAACCAAAAACCAAAAACCAAAAACCAAAAACCAAAATCAAAAACCAAAAACCAAAAACCAAAAACCAAAAACCAAAAACCAAAAACCAAAAACCAAAAACCAAAAACCAAAAATCAAAAACCAAAAACCAAAAACCAAAAACCAAAAACCAAAAACCAAAAACCAAAAACCAAAAACCAAAATCCAAAAACCAAAAACCAAAAACCATAAACCAAAAACCAAAAACCAAAAACCAAAAACCAAAAACCAAAAACCAAAAACCAAAAACCAAAAACCAAAAACCAAAAACCAAAAACCAAAAACCAAAAACCAAAACCCAAAAACCAAAAACCAAAAACCAAATACCAAAAACCAAAAACCAAAAACCAAAAACCAAAAACCAAAAACCAAAAACCAAAAACCAAAAACCAAAAACCAAAAACCAAAAACCAAAAACCAAAAACCAAAAACCAAAAGCCAAAAGCCAAAAACCAAAAACCAAAAACCAAAAACCAAAAACCAAAAACCAAAAACCAAAAACCAAAAACCAAAAACCAAAAACCAAAAACCAAAACCAAAACCAAAAACCAAAAACCAAAAACCAAAAATCAAAAATCAAAAACCAAAAACCAAAACAAAAACAAAAAACCAAAAAGCAAAAACCAAAAACCAAAAACCAAAAACCGAAAACCAAAAACCAAAAACCAAAAACCAAAAACCAAAAACCAAAAACCAAAAACCAAAAACGAATAACCAAAAACCAAAAGCCAAAAGCCAAAAACCAAAAACCAAAAACCAAAAACCAAAAACGAAAAACCAAAAACCAAAAACCAAAAACCAAAAACCAAAAACCAAAATCCAAAAACCAAAAACCAAAAACCATAAACCAAAAACCAAAAACCAAAAACCAAAAACCAGAAACCAAAAACCAAAAACCAAAAACCAAAAACCAAAACCCAAAAATCAAAAACCAAAAACCAAATACCAAAAACCAAAAACCAAAAACCAAAAACCAAAAACCAAAAACCAAAAACCAAAAACCAAAAACCAAAAACCAAAAACCAAAAACCAAAAACCAAAAACCAAAAGCCAAAAGCCAAAAACCAAAAACCAAAAACCAAAAACCAAAAACCAAAAACCAAAAACCAAAAACCAAAAACCAAAAACCAAAACCCAAAAATCAAAAACCAAAAACCAAATACCAAAAACCAAAAACCAAAAACCAAATACCAAAAACCAAAAACCAAAAACCAAAAACCAAAAACCAAAAACCAAAAAACAAAAACCAAAAACCAAAAACCAAAAACCAAAAGCCAAAAGCCAAAAACCAAAAACCAAAAACCAAAAACCAAAAACCAAAAACGAAAAACTAAAACCAAAAACCAAAACCAAAAACCAAAAACCAAAAACCAAAAACCAAAAACCAAAAACCAAAAACCAAAAACCAAAAACCAAAAACCAAAAACCAAAAACCAAAAACCAAAAACCAAAAACCAAAAACCAAAAACCAAAAACCAAAAACCAAAAACCAAAAACCAAAAACCAAAAACCAAAAACCAAAAACGAAAACCTAAAACCAAAAACCAAAACCAAAAACCAAAAACCAAAAACCAAAAACCAAAAACCAGAACCAAAAACCAAAAACCAAAAACCAAAAACCAAAAACCAAAAACCAAAAACCAAAAACCAAAAACCAAAAACCAAAAACCAAAAACCAAAAACCAAAAACCAAAAACCAAAAACCAAAAACAAAAACCAAAAACCAAAAACCAAAAAACCAAAAACCAAAAACCAAAACCAAAAACCAAAAACCAAAAACCAAAAACCAAAAACCAAAAACCAAAAACCAAAAACCAAAAACCAAAAACCAAAAACCGAAAACCAAAAACCAAAAACCAAAAACCAAAAACCAAAAACCAAAAACAAAAAACCAAAAACCAAAAACCAAAAACCAAAAACCAAAAACCAAAAACCAAAAACCAAAAACCAAAAACCAAAAACCAAAAACCAAAAACCAAAAACCAAAAACCAAAAACCAAAAACCAAAAACCAAAAACCAAAAACCAAAAACCAAAAACCAAAAACCAAAAACCAAAAACCAAAAACCAAAAACCAAAAACCAAAAACTAAAACCAAAAACCAAAACCAAAAACCAAAAACCAAAAACCAAAAACCAAAAACCAAAAACCAAAAACCAAAAACCAAAAACCAAAAACCAAATCCAAAAACCAAAAACCAAAAACCAAAAACCAAAAACCAAAAACCAAAAACCAAAAACCAAAAACCAAAAACCAAAAACCAAAAACCAAAAACCAAAAACGAAAACCAAAAACCAAAAACGAAAAACCAAAAACCAAAAACCAAAAACCAAAAACCGAGAACCAAAAACCAAGAACCAAAAACCAAAAACCAAAAACGAAAAACTAAAACCAAAAACCAAAACCAAAAACCAAAAACCAAAAACCAAAAACCAAAAACCAAAAACCAAAAACCAAAAACCAAAAACCAAAAACCAAAAACCAAAAACCAAAAACCAAAAACCAAAAACCAAAAACCAAAAACCAAAAACCAAAAACCAAAAACCAAAAATCAAAAACCAAAAACCAAAAACCAAAAACCAAAAACCAAAAACCAAAAACCAAAACCAAAAACCAAAAACCAAAAACCAAAAACCAAAAACCAAAAACCAAAAACCAAAAACCAAAAACCAAAAACCAAAAACCAAAAACCAAAAACCAAAAACCAAAAACCAAAAACCAAAAACCAAAAACCAAAAACCAAAAACCAAAAACCAAAAACCAAAAACCAAAAACCAAAAACCAAAAACCAAAAACCAAAAACCAAAAACCAAAAACCAAAAACCAAAAACCAAAAACCAAAAACCAAAAACCAAAAACCAAAAACCAAAATCCAAAAACCAAAAACCAAAAACCATAAACCAAAAACCAAAAACCAAAAACCAAAAACCAAAAACCAAAAACCAAAAACCAAAACCCAAAAACCAAAAACCAAAAACCAAATACCAAAAACCAAAAACCAAAAACCAAAAACCAAAAACCAAAAACCAAAAACCAAAAACCAAAAACCAAAAACCAAAAACCAAAAACCAAAAACCAAAAGCCAAAAGCCAAAAACCAAAAACCAAAAACCAAAAACCAAAAACCAAAAACCAAAAACCAAAAACCAAAACCAAAACCAAAAACCAAAAACCAAAAACCAAAAATCAAAAATCAAAAACCAAAACAAAAACAAAAAACCAAAAAGCAAAAACCAAAAACCAAAAACCAAAAACCAAAAACCAAAAACCGAAAACCAAAAACCAAAAACCAAAAACCAAAAACCAAAAACCAAAAACCAAAAACGAATAACCAAAAACCAAAAGCCAAAAGCCAAAAACCAAAAACCAAAAACCAAAAACCAAAAACCAAAAACCAAAAACCAAAAACCAAAAACCAAAAACCAAAAACCAAAATCCAAAAACCAAAAACCAAAAACCATAAACCAAAAACCAAAAACCAAAAACCAAAAACCAAAAACCAAAAACCAAAAACCAAAAACCAAAAACCAAAACCCAAAAATCAAAAACCAAAAACCAAATACCAAAAACCAAAAACCAAAAACCAAAAACCAAAAACCAAAAACCAAAAACCAAAAACCAAAAACCAAAAACCAAAAACCAAAAACCAAAAACCAAAAACCAAAAACCAAAAGCCAAAAGCCAAAAACCAAAAACAAAAAACCAAAAACCAAAAACCAAAAACCAAAAACCAAAAACCAAAAACCAAAAACCAAAACCAAAACCAAAAACCAAAAACCAAAAACCAAAAATCAAAAATCAAAAATCAAAAACCAAA